>CM075595.1:12559688-13839532 GCA_037962945.1 Sarcoramphus papa | reverse complement strand
TGGCTAGCAAGAGCTTTCAGTGCTGGCACTTTTCATCTCTGAGCAATTGCTCCACGTTTGCAATTTCTCCCCTGAGCTCTCTTTAGAGTGCGCGAGAGGATGAGCAGAAGATTAGGTGTCTAAAGAAGCCCAGAGCCCCAGTGTTCTTAGGCCTACAAAAGCGCTTCCAAGGAAGGGGGCTGGATAGCAACAGCTTTCAGTGCTGGCACTTTTCATCTCTGAGCAATTGCTCGACGTTTGCAATTTCTCAGCTCGTGTCTACGAGACGGAAAGAGAAGGACCGTGACGTTTGGTGGCTAGAGAAGCGCAAAGCCCCAGTGTTATTGCGCCTGTGAAAGCGCTTCCAAGGAAGGGTGCTGGCTAGCAACAGCTTTCAGTGCTGGCACTTTTCATCTCTGAGCAATTGCTCGACGTTTGCAATTTCTCAGCTCGTGTCTAGGAGACGGAAAGAGAATGACCATGACGTTTGGTGGGTAGAGAAGCGCAAAGCCCCAGTGTTACTGCGCCTGTGAAAGCGCTTCCAAGGAAGGGTGCTGGCTAGCAACAGCTTTCAGTGCTGGCACTTTTCATCTCTGAGCAATTGCTCGACGTTTGCAATTTCTCACCTGAGCTCTCTTTAGAGTGCGCGAGAGGATGAGCAGAAGATTCGGTGGCTAGAGAAGCCCAGAGCCCCAGTGTTCTTAGGCCTACAAAAGCGCTTCCAAGGAAGGGTGCTGGCTAGCAACAGCTTTCAGTGCTGGCACTTTTCATCTCTGAGCAATTGCTGGACGTTTGCAATTTCTCAGCTCGTGTCTACGAGACGGAAAGAGAATGACAGTGACGTTTGGTGGCTAGAGAAGCGCAAAGCCCCAGTGTTGCTGCGCCTGTGGAAGCGCTTCCAAGGAAGGGTGCTGGCTAGCAACAGCTTTCAGTGCTGGCACTTTTCCTCTCTGAGCAATTGCTCAAAGTTTGCAATTTCTCAGCTCGTGTCTACGAGACGGAGAGATAGTGACCGTGACGTTTGGTGGCTAGAGAAGCGCAAAGCCCCAGTGTTGCTGCGCCTGTGAAAGCGCTTCCAAGGAAGGGTGCTGGCTAGCAACAGCTTTCAGTGCTGGCACTTTTCATCTCTGAGCAATTGCTCGACGTTTGCAATTTCTCCCCTGAGCTCTCTTTAGAGTGCGCGAGAGGATGAGCAGAAGATTAGGTGGCTAAAGAAGCCCAGAGCCCCAGTGTTCTTAGGCCTACAAAAGCGCTTCCAAGGAAGGGGGCTGGCTAGCAACAGCTTTCAGTGCTGGCACTTTTCCTCTCTGAGCAATTGCTCCACGTTTGCAATTTCTCAGCTCGTGTCTACGAGACGGAAAGAGAATGACAGTGACGTTTGGTGGGTAGAGAAGCGCAAAGCCCCAGTGTTGCTGCGCCTGTGAAAGCGCTTCCAAGGAAGGGTGCTGGCTAGCAACAGCTTTCAGTGCTGGCACTTTTCATCTCTCAGCAATTGCTCGACGTTTGCAATTTCTCAGCTCTTGTCTACGAGACGGAGAGATAGTGACCGTGACGTTTGGTGGCTAGAGAAGCGCAAAGCCCCAGTGTTGCTGCGCCTGTGAAAGCGCTTCCAAGGAAGGGTGCTGGCTAGCAACAGCTTTCAGTGCTGGCACTTTTCATCTCTGAGCAATTGCTCGACGTTTGCAATTTCTCAGCTCGTGTCTACGAGACGGAGAGATAGTGACCGTGACGTTTGGTGGCTAGAGAAGCGCAAAGCCCCAGTGTTACTGCGCCTGTGAAAGCGCTTCCAAGGAAGGGGGCTGGCTAGCAAGAGCTTTCAGTGCTGGCACTTTTCATCTCTCAGCAATTGCTCGACGTTTGCAATTTCTCACCTGAGCTCTCTTTAGAGTGCGCGAGAGGATGAGCAGAAGATTAGGTGGCTAGAGAAGCCCAGAGCCCCAGCGTTCTTAGGCCTACAAAAGCGCTTCCAAGGAAGGGTGCTGGCTAGCAAGAGCTTTCAGTGCTGGCACTTTTCATCTCTGAGCAATTGCTCGACGTTTGCAATTTCTCAGCTCGTGTCTACGAGACGGAAAGAGAAGGACCGTGACGTTTGGTGGGTAGAGAAGCGCAAAGCCCCAGTGTTGCTGCGCCTGTGAAAGCGCTTCCAAGGAAGGGTGCTGGCTAGCAACAGCTTTCAGTGCTGGCACTTTTCATCTCTGAGCAATTGCTCGACGTTTGCAATTTCTCAGCTCGTGTCTAGGAGACGGAAAGAGAATGACCATGACGTTTGGTGGCTAGAGAAGCGCAAAGCCCCAGTGTTACTGTGCCTGTGAAAGCGCTTCCAAGGAAGGGTGCTGGCTAGCAAGAGCTTTCAGTGCTGGCACTTTTCATCTCTGAGCAATTGCTCGACGTTTGCAATTTCTCAGCTCGTGTCTACGAGACGGAAAGAGAAGGACCGTGACGTTTGGTGGCTAGAGAAGCGCAAAGCCCCAGTGTTGCTGCGCCTGTGAAAGCGCTTCCAAGGAAGGGTGCTGGCTAGCAACAGCTTTCAGTGCTGGCACTTTTCATCTCTGAGCAATTGCTCGACGTTTGCAATTTCTCACCTGAGCTCTCTTTAGAGTGCGCGAGAGGATGAGCAGAAGATTCGGTGGCTAGAGAAGCCCAGAGCCCCAGTGTTCTTAGGCCTACAAAAGCGCTTCCAAGGAAGGGTGCTGGCTAGCAACAGCTTTCAGTGCTGGCACTTTTCAACTCTGAGCAATTGCTGGACGTTTGCAATTTCTCAGCTCGTGTCTACGAGACGGAAAGAGAATGACAGTGACGTTTGGTGGCTAGAGAAGCGCAAAGCCCCAGTGTTGCTGCGCCTGTGGAAGCGCTTCCAAGGAAGGGTGCTGGCTAGCAACAGCTTTCAGTGCTGGCACTTTTCATCTCTGAGCAATTGCTCAAAGTTTGCAATTTCTCACCTGAGCTCTCTTTAGAGTGCGCGAGAGGATGAGCAGAAGATTAGGTGGCTAAAGAAGCCCAGAGCCCCAGTGTTCTTAGGCCTACAAAAGCGCTTCCAAGGAAGGGGGCTGGCTAGCAACAGCTTTCAGTGCTGGCACTTTTCCTCTCTGAGCAATTGCTCCACGTTTGCAATTTCTCAGCTCGTGTCTACGAGACGGAAAGAGAATGACAGTGACGTTTGGTGGGTAGAGAAGCGCAAAGCCCCAGTGTTGCTGCGCCTGTGAAAGCGCTTCCAAGGAAGGGTGCTGGCTAGCAACAGCTTTCAGTGCTGGCACTTTTCATCTCTCAGCAATTGCTCGACGTTTGCAATTTCTCAGCTCTTGTCTACGAGACGGAGAGATAGTGACCGTGACGTTTGGTGGCTAGAGAAGCGCAAAGCCCCAGTGTTGCTGCGCCTGTGAAAGCGCTTCCAAGGAAGGGTGCTGGCTAGCAACAGCTTTCAGTGCTGGCACTTTTCATCTCTGAGCAATTGCTCGACGTTTGCAATTTCTCAGCTCGTGTCTACGAGACGGAGAGATAGTGACCGTGACGTTTGGTGGCTAGAGAAGCGCAAAGCCCCAGTGTTACTGCGCCTGTGAAAGCGCTTCCAAGGAAGGGGGCTGGCTAGCAAGAGCTTTCAGTGCTGGCACTTTTCATCTCTCAGCAATTGCTCGACGTTTGCAATTTCTCACCTGAGCTCTCTTTAGAGTGCGCGAGAGGATGAGCAGAAGATTAGGTGGCTAGAGAAGCCCAGAGCCCCAGTGTTCTTAGGCCTACAAAAGCGCTTCCAAGGAAGGGTGCTGGCTAGCAAGAGCTTTCAGTGCTGGCACTTTTCATCTCTGAGCAATTGCTCGACGTTTGCAATTTCTCAGCTCGTGTCTACGAGACGGAAAGAGAAGGACCGTGACGTTTGGTGGGTAGAGAAGCGCAAAGCCCCAGTGTTGCTGCGCCTGTGAAAGCGCTTCCAAGGAAGGGTGCTGGCTAGCAACAGCTTTCAGTGCTGGCACTTTTCATCTCTGAGCAATTGCTCGACGTTTGCAATTTCTCAGCTCGTGTCTAGGAGACGGAAAGAGAATGACCATGACGTTTGGTGGCTAGAGAAGCGCAAAGCCCCAGTGTTACTGTGCCTGTGAAAGCGCTTCCAAGGAAGGGTGCTGGCTAGCAAGAGCTTTCAGTGCTGGCACTTTTCATCTCTGAGCAATTGCTCGACGTTTGCAATTTCTCAGCTCGTGTCTACGAGACGGAAAGAGAAGGACCGTGACGTTTGGTGGCTAGAGAAGCGCAAAGCCCCAGTGTTGCTGCGCCTGTGAAAGCGCTTCCAAGGAAGGGTGCTGGCTAGCAACAGCTTTCAGTGCTGGCACTTTTCATCTCTGAGCAATTGCTCGACGTTTGCAATTTCTCACCTGAGCTCTCTTTAGAGTGCGCGAGAGGATGAGCAGAAGATTAGGTGGCTAAAGAAGCCCAGAGCCCCAGTGTGCTTAGGTCTACAAAAGCGCTTCCAAGGAAGGGTGCTGGCTAGCAACAGCTTTCAGTGCTGGCACTTTTCATCTCTGAGCAATTGCTCGACGTTTGCAATTTCTCAGCTCGTGTCTACGAGATGGAAAGAGAAGGACCGTGTCGTTTGGTGGCTAGAGAAGCGCAAAGCCCCAGTGTTGCTGCGCCTGTGAAAGCGCTTCCAAGGAAGGGTGCTGGCTAGCAACAGCTTTCAGTGCTGGCACTTTTCATCTCTGAGCAATTGCTCGACGTTTGCAATTTCTCACCTGAGCTCTCTTTAGAGTGCGCGAGAGGATGAGCAGAAGATTCGGTGGCTAGAGAAGCCCAGAGCCCCAGTGTTCTTAGGCCTACAAAAGCGCTTCCAAGGAAGGGGGCTGGCTAGCAACAGCTTTCAGTGCTGGCACTTTTCATCTCTGAGCAATTGCTCGACGTTTGCAATTTCTCAGCTCGTGTCTACGAGACGGAGAGATAGTGACCGTGACGTTTGGTGGCTAGAGAAGCGCAAAGCCCCAGTGTTACTGCGCCTGTGAAAGCGCTTCCAAGGAAGGCTGCTGGCTAGCAACAGCTTTCAGTGCTGGCACTTTTCATCTCTGAGCAATTGCTGGATGTTTGCAATTTCTCACCTGAGCTCTCTTTAGAGTGCGCGAGAGGATGAGCAGAAGATTAGGTGTCTAAAGAAGCCCAGAGCCCCAGTGTTCTTAGGGCTACAAAAGCGCTTCCAAGGAAGGGTGCTGGCTAGCAAGAGCTTTCAGTGCTGGCACTTTTCATCTCTGAGCAATTGCTCGACGTTTGCAATTTCTCACCTGAGCTCTCTTTAGACTGCGCGAGAGGATGAGCAGAAGATTAGGTGTCTAAAGAAGCCCAGAGCCCCAGTGTTCTTAGGGCTACAAAAGCGCTTCCAAGGAAGGGGGCTGGCTAGCAACAGCTTTCAGTGCTGGCACTTTTCCTCTCTGAGCAATTGCTCGACGTTTGCAATTTCTCAGCTCGTGTCTAGGAGACGGAAAGAGAATGACCGTGACGTTTGGTGGCTAGAGAAGCGCAAAGCCCCAGTGTTGCTGCGCCTGTGAAAGCGCTTCCAAGGAAGGGTGCTGGCTAGCAACAGCTTTCAGTGCTGGCACTTTTCATCTCTGAGCAATTGCTCGACGTTTGCAATTTCTCACCTGAGCTCTCTTTAGAGTGCGCGAGAGGATGAGCAGAAGATTAGGTGGCTAGAGAAGCCCAGAGCCCCAGTGTTCTTAGGCCTACAAAAGCGCTTCCAAGGAAGGGTGCTGGCTAGCAAGAGCTTTCAGTGCTGGCACTTTTCATCTCTGAGCAATTGCTCGACGTTTGCAATTTCTCAGCTCGTGTCTACGAGACGGAAAGAGAATGACAGTGACATTTGGTGGGTAGAGAAGCGCAAAGCCCCAGTGTTACTGCGCCTGTGAAAGCGCTTCCAAGGAAGGGTGCTGGCTAGCAACAGCTTTCAGTGCTGGCACTTTTCATCTCTCAGCAATTGCTCGACGTTTGCAATTTCTCCCCTGAGCTCTCTTTAGAGTGCGCGAGAGGATGAGCAGAAGATTAGGTGGCTAGAGAAGCCCAGAGCCCCAGTGTTCTTAGGCCTACAAAAGCGCTTCCAAGGAAGGGTGCTGGCTAGCAACAGCTTTCAGTGCTGGCACTTTTCATCTCTGAGCAATTGCTCGACGTTTGCAATTTCTCAGCTCGTGTCTACGAGACGGAAAGAGAAGGACCGTGACGTTTGGTGGCTAGAGAAGCGCAAAGCCCCAGTGTTGCTGCGCCTGTGAAAGCGCTTCCAAGGAAGGGTGCTGGCTAGCAACAGCTTTCAGTGCTGGCACTTTTCATCTCTCAGCAATTGCTCGACGTTTGCAATTTCTCAGCTCGTGTCTACGAGACGGAAAGAGAATGACCGTGACGTTTGGTGGCTAGAGAAGCGCAAAGCCCCAGTGTTGCTGCGCCTGTGAAAGCGCTTCCAAGGAAGGGTGCTGGCTAGCAACAGCTTTCAGTGCTGGCACTTTTCTTCTCTGAGCAATTGCTGGACATTTGCAATTTCTCACCTGAGCTCTCTTTAGAGTGCGCGAGAGCATGAGCAGAAGATTCGGTGGCTAGAGAAGCCCAGAGCCCCAGTGTTCTTAGGCCTACAAAAGCGCTTCCAAGGAAGGGTGCTGGCTAGCAAGAGCTTTCAGTGCTGGCACTTTTCCTCTCTGAGCAATTGCTCGACGTTTGCAATTTCTCACCTGAGCTCTCTTTAGAGTGCGCGAGAGGATGAGCAGAAGATTAGGTGGCTAAAGAAGCCCAGAGCCCCAGTGTTCTTAGGCCTACAAAAGCGCTTCCAAGGAAGGGTGCTGGCTAGCAACAGCTTTCAGTGCTGGCACTTTTCATCTCTGAGCAATTGCTCGACGTTTGCAATTTCTCAGCTCGTGTCTAGGAGACGGAAAGAGAAGGACCGTGACGTTTGGTGGCTAGAGAAGCGCAAAGCCCCAGTGTTGCTGCGCCTGTGAAAGCGCTTCCAAGGAAGGGGGCTGGCTAGCAACAGCTTTCAGTGCTGGCACTTTTCATCTCTCAGCAATTGCTCGACGTTTGCAATTTCTCACCTGAGCTCTCTTTAGAGTGCGCGAGAGGATGAGCAGAAGATTAGGTGGCTAGAGAAGCCCAGAGCCCCAGTGTTCTTAGGCCTACAAAAGCGCTTCCAAGGAAGGGTGCTGGCTAGCAAGAGCTTTCAGTGCTGGCACTTTTCATCTCTGAGCAATTGCTCGACGTTTGCAATTTCTCAGCTCGTGTCTACGAGACGGAAAGAGAAGGACCGTGACGTTTGGTGGCTAGAGAAGCGCAAAGCCCCAGTGTTGCTGCGCCTGTGAAAGCGCTTCCAAGGAAGGGTGCTGGCTAGCAACAGCTTTCAGTGCTGGCACTTTTCATCTCTGAGCAATTGCTCGACGTTTGCAATTTCTCAGCTCGTGTCTAGGAGACGGAAAGAGAATGACCATGACGTTTGGTGGCTAGAGAAGCGCAAAGCCCCAGTGTTACTGTGCCTGTGAAAGCGCTTCCAAGGAAGGGTGCTGGCTAGCAAGAGCTTTCAGTGCTGGCACTTTTCATCTCTGAGCAATTGCTCGACGTTTGCAATTTCTCAGCTCGTGTCTACGAGACGGAAAGAGAAGGACCGTGACGTTTGGTGGCTAGAGAAGCGCAAAGCCCCAGTGTTGCTGCGCCTGTGAAAGCGCTTCCAAGGAAGGGTGCTGGCTAGCAACAGCTTTCAGTGCTGGCACTTTTCATCTCTGAGCAATTGCTCGACGTTTGCAATTTCTCCCCTGAGCTCTCTTTAGAGTGCGCGAGAGGATGAGCAGAAGATTAGGTGGCTAAAGAAGCCCAGAGCCCCAGTGTGCTTAGGTCTACAAAAGCGCTTCCAAGGAAGGGTGCTGGCTAGCAACAGCTTTCAGTGCTGGCACTTTTCATCTCTGAGCAATTGCTCGACGTTTGCAATTTCTCAGCTCGTGTCTACGAGATGGAAAGAGAAGGACCGTGTCGTTTGGTGGCTAGAGAAGCGCAAAGCCCCAGTGTTGCTGCGCCTGTGAAAGCGCTTCCAAGGAAGGGTGCTGGCTAGCAACAGCTTTCAGTGCTGGCACTTTTCATCTCTGAGCAATTGCTCGACGTTTGCAATTTCTCACCTGAGCTCTCTTTAGAGTGCGCGAGAGGATGAGCAGAAGATTCGGTGGCTAGAGAAGCCCAGAGCCCCAGTGTTCTTAGGCCTACAAAAGCGCTTCCAAGGAAGGGGGCTGGCTAGCAACAGCTTTCAGTGCTGGCACTTTTCATCTCTGAGCAATTGCTCGACGTTTGCAATTTCTCAGCTCGTGTCTACGAGACGGAAAGAGAATGACAGTGACGTTTGGTGGCTAGAGAAGCGCAAAGCCCCAGTGTTACTGCGCCTGTGAAAGCGCTTCCAAGGAAGGGGGCTGGCTAGCAACAGCTTTCAGTGCTGGCACTTTTCATCTCTGAGCAATTGCTCGACGTTTGCAATTTCTCAGCTCGTGTCTACGAGACGGAGAGATAGTGACCGTGACGTTTGGTGGCTAGAGAAGCGCAAAGCCCCAGTGTTACTGCGCCTGTGAAAGCGCTTCCAAGGAAGGCTGCTGGCTAGCAACAGCTTTCAGTGCTGGCACTTTTCATCTCTGAGCAATTGCTGGATGTTTGCAATTTCTCACCTGAGCTCTCTTTAGAGTGCGCGAGAGGATGAGCAGAAGATTAGGTGTCTAAAGAAGCCCAGAGCCCCAGTGTTCTTAGGCCTACAAAAGCGCTTCCAAGGAAGGGTGCTGGCTAGCAAGAGCTTTCAGTGCTGGCACTTTTCATCTCTGAGCAATTGCTCGACGTTTGCAATTTCTCACCTGAGCTCTCTTTAGACTGCGCGAGAGGATGAGCAGAAGATTAGGTGGCTAGAGAAGCCCAGAGCCCCAGTGTTCTTAGGGCTACAAAAGCGCTTCCAAGGAAGGGGGCTGGCTAGCAACAGCTTTCAGTGCTGGCACTTTTCCTCTCTGAGCAATTGCTCGACGTTTGCAATTTCTCAGCTCGTGTCTAGGAGACGGAAAGAGAATGACCGTGACGTTTGGTGGGTAGAGAAGCGCAAAGCCCCAGTGTTGCTGCGCCTGTGAAAGCGCTTCCAAGGAAGGGTGCTGGCTAGCAACAGCTTTCAGTGCTGGCACTTTTCATCTCTGAGCAATTGCTCGACGTTTGCAATTTCTCACCTGAGCTCTCTTTAGAGTGCGCGAGAGGATGAGCAGAAGATTAGGTGGCTAGAGAAGCCCAGAGCCCCAGTGTTCTTAGGCCTACAAAAGCGCTTCCAAGGAAGGGTGCTGGCTAGCAAGAGCTTTCAGTGCTGGCACTTTTCATCTCTGAGCAATTGCTCGACGTTTGCAATTTCTCACCTGAGCTCTCTTTAGACTGCGCGAGAGGATGAGCAGAAGATTAGGTGTCTAAAGAAGCCCAGAGCCCCAGTGTTCTTAGGGCTACAAAAGCGCTTCCAAGGAAGGGGGCTGGCTAGCAACAGCTTTCAGTGCTGGCACTTTTCCTCTCTGAGCAATTGCTCGACGTTTGCAATTTCTCAGCTCGTGTCTACGAGACGGAAAGAGAATGACCGTGACGTTTGGTGGGTAGAGAAGCGCAAAGCCCCAGTGTTGCTGCGCCTGTGAAAGCGCTTCCAAGGAAGGGTGCTGGCTAGCAACAGCTTTCAGTGCTGGCACTTTTCATCTCTGAGCAATTGCTCGACGTTTGCAATTTCTCAGCTCGTGTCTACGAGACGGAGAGATAGTGACCGTGACGTTTGGTGGCTAGAGAAGCGCAAAGCCCCAGTGTTACTGCGCCTGTGAAAGCGCTTCCAAGGAAGGGTGCTGGCTAGCAACAGCTTTCAGTGCTGGCACTTTTCATCTCTGAGCAATTGCTCGACGTTTGCAATTTCTCACCTGAGCTCTCTTTAGACTGCGCGAGAGGATGAGCAGAAGATTAGGTGTCTAAAGAAGCCCAGAGCCCCAGTGTTCTTAGGCCTACAAAAGCGCTTCCAAGGAAGGGGGCTGGCTAGCAACAGCTTTCAGTGCTGGCGCTTTTCCTCTCTGAGCAATTGCTCGACGTTTGCAATTTCTCAGCTCGTGTCTAGGAGACGGAAAGAGAATGACCGTGACGTTTGGTGGCTAGAGAAGCGCAAAGCCCCAGTGTTGCTGCGCCTGTGAAAGCGCTTCCAAGGAAGGGTGCTGGCTAGCAACAGCTTTCAGTGCTGGCACTTTTCATCTCTGAGCAATTGCTCGACGTTTGCAATTTCTCACCTGAGCTCTCTTTAGAGTGCGCAAGAGGATGAGCAGAAGATTCGGTGGCTAGAGAAGCCCAGAGCCCCAGTGTTCTTAGGCCTACAAAAGCGCTTCCAAGGAAGGGTGCTGGCTAGCAAGAGCTTTCAGTGCTGGCACTTTTCATCTCTGAGCAATTGCTCGACGTTTGCAATTTCTCAGCTCGTGTCTACGAGACGGAAAGAGAATGACAGTGACGTTTGGTGGCTAGAGAAGCGCAAAGCCCCAGTGTTACTGCGCCTGTGAAAGCGCTTCCAAGGAAGGGTGCTGGCTAGCAACAGCTTTCAGTGCTGGCACTTTTCATCTCTGAGCAATTGCTCGACGTTTGCAATTTCTCAGCTCGTGTCTACGAGACGGAAAGAGAAGGACCGTGACGTTTGGTGGGTAGAGAAGCGCAAAGCCCCAGTGTTGCTGCGCCTGTGAAAGCGCTTCCAAGGAAGGGTGCTGGCTAGCAAGAGCTTTCAGTGCTGGCACTTTTCATCTCTGAGCAATTGCTCGACGTTTGCAATTTCTCAGCTCGTGTCTACGAGACGGAGAGATAGTGACCGTGACGTTTGGTGGCTAGAGAAGCGCAAAGCCCCAGTGTTACTGCGCCTGTGAAAGCGCTTCCAAGGAAGGGTGCTGGCTAGCAACAGCTTTCAGTGCTGGCACTTTTCATCTCTGAGCAATTGCTGGATGTTTGCAATTTCTCACCTGAGCTCTCTTTAGAGTGCGCGAGAGGATGAGCAGAAGATTCGGTGGCTAGAGAAGCCCAGAGCCCCAGTGTTCTTAGGCCTACAAAAGCGCTTCCAAGGAAGGGGGCTGGCTAGCAACAGCTTTCAGTGCTGGCACTTTTCATCTCTGAGCAATTGCTCAACGTTTGCAATTTCTCAGCTCGTGTCTACGAGACGGAAAGAGAATGACCGTGACGTTTGGTGGCTAGAGAAGTGCAAAGCCCCAGTGTTACTGCGCCTGTGAAAGCGCTTCCAAGGAAGGGTGCTGGCTAGCAACAGCTTTCAGTGCTGGCACTTTTCATCTCTGAGCAATTGCTCGACGTTTGCAATTTCTCAGCTCGTGTCTACGAGACGGAGAGATAGTGACCGTGACGTTTGGTGGGTAGAGAAGCGCAAAGCCCCAGTGTTGCTGCGCCTGTGAAAGCGCTTCCAAGGAAGGGTGCTGGCTAGCAACAGCTTTCAGTGCTGGCACTTTTCATCTCTGAGCAATTGCTCGACGTTTGCAATTTCTCCCCTGAGCTCTCTTTAGAGTGCGCGAGAGGATGAGCAGAAGATTAGGTGTCTAAAGAAGCCCAGAGCCCCAGTGTTCTTAGGCCTACAAAAGCGCTTCCAAGGAAGGGTGCTGGCTAGCAAGAGCTTTCAGTGCTGGCACTTTTCCTCTCTGAGCAATTGCTCGACGTTTGCAATTTCTCAGCTCGTGTCTAGGAGACGGAAAGAGAATGACCGTGACGTTTGGTGGCTAGAGAAGCGCAAAGCCCCAGTGTTACTGCGCCTGTGAAAGCGCTTCCAAGGAAGGGTGCTGGCTAGCAACAGCTTTCAGTGCTGGCACTTTTCATCTCTGAGCAATTGCTCGACGTTTGCAATTTCTCAGCTCGTGTCTACGAGACGGAGAGATAGTGACCGTGACGTTTGGTGGCTAGAGAAGCGCAAAGCCCCAGTGTTGCTGCGCCTGTGAAAGCGCTTCCAAGGAAGGGTGCTGGCTAGCAAGAGCTTTCAGTGCTGGCACTTTTCATCTCTGAGCAATTGCTCGACGTTTGCAATTTCTCAGCTCGTGTCTACGAGACGGAGAGATAGTGACCGTGACGTTTGGTGGCTAGAGAAGCGCAAAGCCCCAGTGTTACTGCGCCTGTGAAAGCGCTTCCAAGGAAGGGTGCTGGCTAGCAACAGCTTTCAGTGCTGGCACTTTTCATCTCTGAGCAATTGCTGGATGTTTGCAATTTCTCACCTGAGCTCTCTTTAGAGTGCGCGAGAGGATGAGCAGAAGATTCGGTGGCTAGAGAAGCCCAGAGCCCCAGTGTTCTTAGGCCTACAAAAGCGCTTCCAAGGAAGGGGGCTGGCTAGCAACAGCTTTCAGTGCTGGCACTTTTCATCTCTGAGCAATTGCTCAACGTTTGCAATTTCTCAGCTCGTGTCTACGAGACGGAAAGAGAATGACCGTGACGTTTGGTGGCTAGAGAAGTGCAAAGCCCCAGTGTTACTGCGCCTGTGAAAGCGCTTCCAAGGAAGGGTGCTGGCTAGCAACAGCTTTCAGTGCTGGCACTTTTCATCTCTGAGCAATTGCTCGACGTTTGCAATTTCTCAGCTCGTGTCTACGAGACGGAGAGATAGTGACCGTGACGTTTGGTGGGTAGAGAAGCGCAAAGCCCCAGTGTTGCTGCGCCTGTGAAAGCGCTTCCAAGGAAGGGTGCTGGCTAGCAACAGCTTTCAGTGCTGGCACTTTTCATCTCTGAGCAATTGCTCGACGTTTGCAATTTCTCCCCTGAGCTCTCTTTAGAGTGCGCGAGAGGATGAGCAGAAGATTAGGTGTCTAAAGAAGCCCAGAGCCCCAGTGTTCTTAGGCCTACAAAAGCGCTTCCAAGGAAGGGTGCTGGCTAGCAAGAGCTTTCAGTGCTGGCACTTTTCCTCTCTGAGCAATTGCTCGACGTTTGCAATTTCTCAGCTCGTGTCTAGGAGACGGAAAGAGAATGACCGTGACGTTTGGTGGCTAGAGAAGCGCAAAGCCCCAGTGTTACTGCGCCTGTGAAAGCGCTTCCAAGGAAGGGTGCTGGCTAGCAACAGCTTTCAGTGCTGGCACTTTTCATCTCTGAGCAATTGCTCGACGTTTGCAATTTCTCAGCTCGTGTCTACGAGACGGAGAGATAGTGACCGTGACGTTTGGTGGGTAGAGAAGCGCAAAGCCCCAGTGTTGCTGCGCCTGTGAAAGCGCTTCCAAGGAAGGGTGCTGGCTAGCAACAGCTTTCAGTGCTGGCACTTTTCATCTCTGAGCAATTGCTCGACGTTTGCAATTTCTCAGCTCGTGTCTACGAGACGGAGAGATAGTGACCGTGACGTTTGGTGGCTAGAGAAGCGCAAAGCCCCAGTGTTACTGCGCCTGTGAAAGCGCTTCCAAGGAAGGGTGCTGGCTAGCAACAGCTTTCAGTGCTGGCACTTTTCATCTCTGAGCAATTGCTCGACGTTTGCAATTTCTCACCTGAGCTCTCTTTAGAGTGCGCGAGAGGATGAGCAGAAGATTAGGTGTCTAAAGAAGCCCAGAGCCCCAGTGTGCTTAGGTCTACAAAAGCGCTTCCAAGGAAGGGTGCTGGCTAGCAAGAGCTTTCAGTGCTGGCACTTTTCATCTCTGAGCAATTGCTCGACGTTTGCAATTTCTCAGCTCGTGTCTACGAGATGGAAAGAGAAGGACCGTGTCGTTTGGTGGCTAGAGAAGCGCAAAGCCCCAGTGTTGCTGCGCCTGTGAAAGCGCTTCCAAGGAAGGGTGCTGGCTAGCAACAGCTTTCAGTGCTGGCACTTTTCATCTCTGAGCAATTGCTCGACGTTTGCAATTTCTCACCTGAGCTCTCTTTAGAGTGCGCGAGAGGATGAGCAGAAGATTCGGTGGCTAGAGAAGCCCAGAGCCCCAGTGTTCTTAGGCCTACAAAAGCGCTTCCAAGGAAGGGGGCTGGCTAGCAACAGCTTTCAGTGCTGGCACTTTTCATCTCTGAGCAATTGCTCGACGTTTGCAATTTCTCAGCTCGTGTCTACGAGACGGAAAGAGAATGACAGTGACGTTTGGTGGCTAGAGAAGCGCAAAGCCCCAGTGTTACTGCGCCTGTGAAAGCGCTTCCAAGGAAGGGTGCTGGCTAGCAACAGCTTTCAGTGCTGGCACTTTTCATCTCTGAGCAATTGCTCGACGTTTGCAATTTCTCAGCTCGTGTCTACGAGACGGAGAGATAGTGACCGTGACGTTTGGTGGCTAGAGAAGCGCAAAGCCCCAGTGTTACTGCGCCTGTGAAAGCGCTTCCAAGGAAGGCTGCTGGCTAGCAACAGCTTTCAGTGCTGGCACTTTTCATCTCTGAGCAATTGCTGGATGTTTGCAATTTCTCACCTGAGCTCTCTTTAGAGTGCGCGAGAGGATGAGCAGAAGATTAGGTGTCTAAAGAAGCCCAGAGCCCCAGTGTTCTTAGGCCTACAAAAGCGCTTCCAAGGAAGGGTGCTGGCTAGCAAGAGCTTTCAGTGCTGGCACTTTTCATCTCTGAGCAATTGCTCGACGTTTGCAATTTCTCACCTGAGCTCTCTTTAGACTGCGCGAGAGGATGAGCAGAAGATTAGGTGGCTAGAGAAGCCCAGAGCCCCAGTGTTCTTAGGGCTACAAAAGCGCTTCCAAGGAAGGGGGCTGGCTAGCAACAGCTTTCAGTGCTGGCACTTTTCCTCTCTGAGCAATTGCTCCACGTTTGCAATTTCTCAGCTCGTGTCTACGAGACGGAAAGAGAAGGACCGTGACGTTTGGTGGCTAGAGAAGCGCAAAGCCCCAGGGTTGCTGCGCCTGTGAAAGCGCTTCCAAGGAAGGGTGCTGGCTAGCAACAGCTTTCAGTGCTGGCACTTTTCATCTCTGAGCAATTGCTGGATGTTTGCAATTTCTCACCTGAGCTCTCTTTAGAGTGCGCGAGAGGATGAGCAGAAGATTCGGTGGCTAGAGAAGCCCAGAGCCCCAGTGTTCTTAGGCCTACAAAAGCGCTTCCAAGGAAGGGTGCTGGCTAGCAAGAGCTTTCAGTGCTGGCACTTTTCATCTCTGAGCAATTGCTCGACGTTTGCAATTTCTCAGCTCGTGTCTACGAGACGGAAAGAGAATGACAGTGACGTTTGGTGGCTAGAGAAGCGCAAAGCCCCAGTGTTACTGCGCCTGTGAAAGCGCTTCCAAGGAAGGGTGCTGGCTAGCAACAGCTTTCAGTGCTGGCACTTTTCATCTCTCAGCAATTGCTCGACGTTTGCAATTTCTCCCCTGAGCTCTCTTTAGAGTGCGCGAGAGGATGAGCAGAAGATTAGGTGTCTAAAGAAGCCCAGAGCCCCAGTGTTCTTAGGCCTACAAAAGCGCTTCCAAGGAAGGGTGCTGGCTAGCAAGAGCTTTCAGTGCTGGCACTTTTCCTCTCTGAGCAATTGCTCGACGTTTGCAATTTCTCAGCTCGTGTCTAGGAGACGGAAAGAGAATGACCGTGACGTTTGGTGGCTAGAGAAGCGCAAAGCCCCAGTGTTACTGCGCCTGTGAAAGCGCTTCCAAGGAAGGGTGCTGGCTAGCAACAGCTTTCAGTGCTGGCACTTTTCATCTCTGAGCAATTGCTCGACGTTTGCAATTTCTCAGCTCGTGTCTACGAGACGGAGAGATAGTGACCGTGACGTTTGGTGGCTAGAGAAGCGCAAAGCCCCAGTGTTGCTGCGCCTGTGAAAGCGCTTCCAAGGAAGGGTGCTGGCTAGCAACAGCTTTCAGTGCTGGCACTTTTCATCTCTGAGCAATTGCTCGACGTTTGCAATTTCTCACCTGAGCTCTCTTTAGAGTGCGCGAGAGGATGAGCAGAAGATTCGGTGGCTAGAGAAGCCCAGAGCCCCAGTGTTCTTAGGCCTACAAAAGCGCTTCCAAGGAAGGGGGCTGGCTAGCAACAGCTTTCAGTGCTGGCACTTTTCATCTCTGAGCAATTGCTCCACGTTTGCAATTTCTCAGCTCGTGTCTACGAGACGGAAAGAGAATGACAGTGACGTTTGGTGGCTAGAGAAGCGCAAAGCCCCAGTGTTACTGCGCCTGTGAAAGCGCTTCCAAGGAAGGGGGCTGGCTAGCAACAGCTTTCAGTGCTGGCACTTTTCCTCTCTGAGCAATTGCTCGACGTTTGCAATTTCTCAGCTCGTGTCTACGAGACGGAGAGATAGTGACCGTGACGTTTGGTGGCTAGAGAAGCGCAAAGCCCCAGTGTTACTGCGCCTGTGAAAGCGCTTCCAAGGAAGGGTGCTGGCTAGCAACAGCTTTCAGTGCTGGCACTTTTCATCTCTGAGCAATTGCTCGACGTTTGCAATTTCTCACCTGAGCTCTCTTTAGAGTGCGCGAGAGGATGAGCAGAAGATTAGGTGTCTAAAGAAGCCCAGAGCCCCAGTGTTCTTAGGGCTACAAAAGCGCTTCCAAGGAAGGGGGCTGGCTAGCAACAGCTTTCAGTGCTGGCACTTTTCCTCTCTGAGCAATTGCTCGACGTTTGCAATTTCTCAGCTCGTGTCTAGGAGACGGAAAGAGAAGGACCGTGACGTTTGGTGGCTAGAGAAGCGCAAAGCCCCAGTGTTGCTGCGCCTGTGAAAGCGCTTCCAAGGAAGGGTGCTGGCTAGCAACAGCTTTCAGTGCTGGCACTTTTCATCTCTGAGCAATTGCTCGACGTTTGCAATTTCTCACCTGAGCTCTCTTTAGAGTGCGCGAGAGGATGAGCAGAAGATTAGGTGGCTAGAGAAGCCCAGAGCCCCAGTGTTCTTAGGCCTACAAAAGCGCTTCCAAGGAAGGGGGCTGGCTAGCAAGAGTTTTCAGTGCTGGCACTTTTCATCTCTGAGCAATTGCTCGACGTTTGCAATTTCTCAGCTCGTGTCTACGAGACGGAAAGAGAATGACAGTGACATTTGGTGGGTAGAGAAGCGCAAAGCCCCAGTGTTACTGCGCCTGTGAAAGCGCTTCCAAGGAAGGCTGCTGGCTAGCAACAGCTTTCAGTGCTGGCACTTTTCATCTCTCAGCAATTGCTCGACGTTTGCAATTTCTCCCCTGAGCTCTCTTTAGAGTGCGCGAGAGGATGAGCAGAAGATTAGGTGGCTAGAGAAGCCCAGAGCCCCAGTGTTCTTAGGCCTACAAAAGCGCTTCCAAGGAAGGGTGCTGGCTAGCAACAGCTTTCAGTGCTGGCACTTTTCATCTCTGAGCAATTGCTCGACGTTTGCAATTTCTCAGCTCGTGTCTAGGAGACGGAAAGAGAAGGACCGTGACGTTTGGTGGCTAGAGAAGCGCAAAGCCCCAGTGTTGCTGCGCCTGTGAAAGCGCTTCCAAGGAAGGGGGCTGGCTAGCAACAGCTTTCAGTGCTGGCACTTTTCATCTCTCAGCAATTGCTCGACGTTTGCAATTTCTCAGCTCGTGTCTACGAGACGGAAAGAGAATGACCGTGACGTTTGGTGGCTAGAGAAGCGCAAAGCCCCAGTGTTGCTGCGCCTGTGAAAGCGCTTCCAAGGAAGGGTGCTGGCTAGCAACAGCTTTCAGTGCTGGCACTTTTCTTCTCTGAGCAATTGCTGGACATTTGCAATTTCTCACCTGAGCTCTCTTTAGAGTGCGCGAGAGCATGAGCAGAAGATTCGGTGGCTAGAGAAGCCCAGAGCCCCAGTGTTCTTAGGCCTACAAAAGCGCTTCCAAGGAAGGGTGCTGGCTAGCAACAGCTTTCAGTGCTGGCACTTTTCCTCTCTGAGCAATTGCTCGACGTTTGCAATTTCTCCCCTGAGCTCTCTTTAGAGTGCGCGAGAGGATGAGCAGAAGATTAGGTGGCTAGAGAAGCGCAAAGCCCCAGTGTTGCTGCGCCTGTGAAAGCGCTTCCAAGGAAGGGTGCTGGCTAGCAACAGCTTTCAGTGCTGGCACTTTTCATCTCTGAGCAATTGCTCGACGTTTGCAATTTCTCAGCTCGTGTCTACGAGACGGAAGTGAAGGACCGTGACGTTTGGTGGCTAGAGAAGCGCAAAGCCCCAGTGTTGCTGCGCCTGTGAAAGCGCTTCCAAGGAAGGGTGCTGGCTAGCAACAGCTTTCAGTGCTGGCACTTTTCATCTCTGAGCAATTGCTCGACGTTTGCAATTTCTCAGCTCGTGTCTACAAGATGGAGAGATAGTGACCGTGACGTTTGGTGGCTAGAGAAGCGCAAAGCCCCAGTGTTACTGCGCCTGTGAAAGCGCTTCCAAGGAAGGGTGCTGGCTAGCAAGAGCTTTCAGTGCTGGCACTTTTCATCTCTGAGCAATTGCTCCACGTTTGCAATTTCTCCCCTGAGCTCTCTTTAGAGTGCGCTAGAGGATGAGCAGAAGATTAGGTGTCTAAAGAAGCCCAGAGCCCCAGTGTTCTTAGGCCTACAAAAGCGCTTCCAAGGAAGGGGGCTGGATAGCAACAGCTTTCAGTGCTGGCACTTTTCATCTCTGAGCAATTGCTCGACGTTTGCAATTTCTCAGCTCGTGTCTACGAGACGGAAAGAGAAGGACCGTGACGTTTGGTGGCTAGAGAAGCGCAAAGCCCCAGTGTTATTGCGCCTGTGAAAGCGCTTCCAAGGAAGGGTGCTGGCTAGCAACAGCTTTCAGTGCTGGCACTTTTCATCTCTGAGCAATTGCTCGACGTTTGCAATTTCTCAGCTCGTGTCTAGGAGACGGAAAGAGAATGACCATGACGTTTGGTGGGTAGAGAAGCGCAAAGCCCCAGTGTTACTGCGCCTGTGAAAGCGCTTCCAAGGAAGGGTGCTGGCTAGCAACAGCTTTCAGTGCTGGCACTTTTCATCTCTGAGCAATTGCTCGACGTTTGCAATTTCTCACCTGAGCTCTCTTTAGACTGCGCGAGAGGATGAGCAGAAGATTCGGTGGCTAGAGAAGCCCAGAGCCCCAGTGTTCTTAGGCCTACAAAAGCGCTTCCAAGGAAGGGTGCTGGCTAGCAACAGCTTTCAGTGCTGGCACTTTTCATCTCTCAGCAATTGCTCGACGTTTGCAATTTCTCAGCTCGTGTCTACGAGACGGAAAGAGAATGACAGTGACGTTTGGTGGCTAGAGAAGCGCAAAGCCCCAGTGTTGCTGCGCCTGTGGAAGCGCTTCCAAGGAAGGGTGCTGGCTAGCAACAGCTTTCAGTGCTGGCACTTTTCCTCTCTGAGCAATTGCTCAAAGTTTGCAATTTCTCAGCTCGTGTCTACGAGACGGAGAGATAGTGACCGTGACGTTTGGTGGCTAGAGAAGCGCAAAGCCCCAGTGTTGCTGCGCCTGTGAAAGCGCTTCCAAGGAAGGGTGCTGGCTAGCAACAGCTTTCAGTGCTGGCACTTTTCATCTCTGAGCAATTGCTCGACGTTTGCAATTTCTCACCTGAGCTCTCTTTAGAGTGCGCGAGAGGATGAGCAGAAGATTAGGTGGCTAAAGAAGCCCAGAGCCCCAGTGTTCTTAGGCCTACAAAAGCGCTTCCAAGGAAGGGTGCTGGCTAGCAACAGCTTTCAGTGCTGGCACTTTTCCTCTCTGAGCAATTGCTCCACGTTTGCAATTTCTCAGCTCGTGTCTACGAGACGGAAAGAGAAGGACCGTGACGTTTGGTGGGTAGAGAAGCGCAAAGCCCCAGTGTTGCTGCGCCTGTGAAAGCGCTTCCAAGGAAGGGTGCTGGCTAGCAACAGCTTTCAGTGCTGGCACTTTTCATCTCTCAGCAATTGCTCGACGTTTGCAATTTCTCAGCTCGTGTCTACGAGACGGAGAGATAGTGACCGTGACGTTTGGTGGCTAGAGAAGCGCAAAGCCCCAGTGTTGCTGCGCCTGTGAAAGCGCTTCCAAGGAAGGGTGCTGGCTAGCAAGAGCTTTCAGTGCTGGCACTTTTCATCTCTCAGCAATTGCTCGACGTTTGCAATTTCTCAGCTCGTGTCTACGAGACGGAGAGATAGTGACCGTGACGTTTGGTGGCTAGAGAAGCGCAAAGCCCCAGTGTTACTGCGCCTGTGAAAGCGCTTCCAAGGAAGGGTGCTGGCTAGCAAGAGCTTTCAGTGCTGGCACTTTTCATCTCTCAGCAATTGCTCGACGTTTGCAATTTCTCACCTGAGCTCTCTTTAGAGTGCGCGAGAGGATGAGCAGAAGATTAGGTGGCTAGAGAAGCCCAGAGCCCCAGTGTTCTTAGGCCTACAAAAGCGCTTCCAAGGAAGGGTGCTGGCTAGCAAGAGCTTTCAGTGCTGGCACTTTTCATCTCTGAGCAATTGCTCGACGTTTGCAATTTCTCAGCTCGTGTCTACGAGACGGAAAGAGAAGGACCGTGACGTTTGGTGGCTAGAGAAGCGCAAAGCCCCAGTGTTGCTGCGCCTGTGAAAGCGCTTCCAAGGAAGGGTGCTGGCTAGCAACAGCTTTCAGTGCTGGCACTTTTCATCTCTGAGCAATTGCTCGACGTTTGCAATTTCTCAGCTCGTGTCTAGGAGACGGAAAGAGAATGACCATGACGTTTGGTGGCTAGAGAAGCGCAAAGCCCCAGTGTTACTGTGCCTGTGAAAGCGCTTCCAAGGAAGGGTGCTGGCTAGCAAGAGCTTTCAGTGCTGGCACTTTTCATCTCTGAGCAATTGCTCGACGTTTGCAATTTCTCAGCTCGTGTCTACGAGACGGAAAGAGAAGGACCGTGACGTTTGGTGGCTAGAGAAGCGCAAAGCCCCAGTGTTGCTGCGCCTGTGAAAGCGCTTCCAAGGAAGGGTGCTGGCTAGCAACAGCTTTCAGTGCTGGCACTTTTCATCTCTGAGCAATTGCTCGACGTTTGCAATTTCTCACCTGAGCTCTCTTTAGAGTGCGCGAGAGGATGAGCAGAAGATTAGGTGGCTAAAGAAGCCCAGAGCCCCAGTGTGCTTAGGTCTACAAAAGCGCTTCCAAGGAAGGGTGCTGGCTAGCAACAGCTTTCAGTGCTGGCACTTTTCATCTCTGAGCAATTGCTCGACGTTTGCAATTTCTCAGCTCGTGTCTACGAGATGGAAAGAGAAGGACCGTGTCGTTTGGTGGGTAGAGAAGCGCAAAGCCCCAGTGTTGCTGCGCCTGTGAAAGCGCTTCCAAGGAAGGGTGCTGGCTAGCAACAGCTTTCAGTGCTGGCACTTTTCATCTCTGAGCAATTGCTCGACGTTTGCAATTTCTCACCTGAGCTCTCTTTAGAGTGCGCGAGAGGATGAGCAGAAGATTCGGTGGCTAGAGAAGCCCAGAGCCCCAGTGTTCTTAGGCCTACAAAAGCGCTTCCAAGGAAGGGGGCTGGCTAGCAACAGCTTTCAGTGCTGGCACTTTTCATCTCTGAGCAATTGCTCGACGTTTGCAATTTCTCAGCTCGTGTCTACGAGACGGAAAGAGAATGACAGTGACGTTTGGTGGCTAGAGAAGCGCAAAGCCCCAGTGTTACTGCGCCTGTGAAAGCGCTTCCAAGGAAGGGGGCTGGCTAGCAACAGCTTTCAGTGCTGGCACTTTTCATCTCTGAGCAATTGCTCGACGTTTGCAATTTCTCAGCTCGTGTCTACGAGACGGAGAGATAGTGACCGTGACGTTTGGTGGCTAGAGAAGCGCAAAGCCCCAGTGTTACTGCGCCTGTGAAAGCGCTTCCAAGGAAGGCTGCTGGCTAGCAACAGCTTTCAGTGCTGGCACTTTTCATCTCTGAGCAATTGCTGGATGTTTGCAATTTCTCACCTGAGCTCTCTTTAGAGTGCGCGAGAGGATGAGCAGAAGATTAGGTGTCTAAAGAAGCCCAGAGCCCCAGTGTTCTTAGGCCTACAAAAGCGCTTCCAAGGAAGGGTGCTGGCTAGCAAGAGCTTTCAGTGCTGGCACTTTTCATCTCTGAGCAATTGCTCGACGTTTGCAATTTCTCACCTGAGCTCTCTTTAGACTGCGCGAGAGGATGAGCAGAAGATTAGGTGTCTAAAGAAGCCCAGAGCCCCAGTGTTCTTAGGGCTACAAAAGCGCTTCCAAGGAAGGGGGCTGGCTAGCAACAGCTTTCAGTGCTGGCACTTTTCCTCTCTGAGCAATTGCTCGACGTTTGCAATTTCTCAGCTCGTGTCTAGGAGACGGAAAGAGAATGACCGTGACGTTTGGTGGCTAGAGAAGCGCAAAGCCCCAGTGTTGCTGCGCCTGTGAAAGCGCTTCCAAGGAAGGGTGCTGGCTAGCAACAGCTTTCAGTGCTGGCACTTTTCATCTCTGAGCAATTGCTCGACGTTTGCAATTTCTCCCCTGAGCTCTCTTTAGAGTGCGCGAGAGGATGAGCAGAAGATTAGGTGGCTAGAGAAGCCCAGAGCCCCAGTGTTCTTAGGCCTACAAAAGCGCTTCCAAGGAAGGGTGCTGGCTAGCAAGAGCTTTCAGTGCTGGCACTTTTCATCTCTGAGCAATTGCTCGACGTTTGCAATTTCTCAGCTCGTGTCTACGAGACGGAAAGAGAATGACAGTGACATTTGGTGGCTAGAGAAGCGCAAAGCCCCAGTGTTACTGCGCCTGTGAAAGCGCTTCCAAGGAAGGGTGCTGGCTAGCAACAGCTTTCAGTGCTGGCACTTTTCATCTCTCAGCAATTGCTCGACGTTTGCAATTTCTCCCCTGAGCTCTCTTTAGAGTGCGCGAGAGGATGAGCAGAAGATTAGGTGGCTAGAGAAGCCCAGAGCCCCAGTGTTCTTAGGCCTACAAAAGCGCTTCCAAGGAAGGGTGCTGGCTAGCAACAGCTTTCAGTGCTGGCACTTTTCATCTCTGAGCAATTGCTCGACGTTTGCAATTTCTCAGCTCGTGTCTACGAGACGGAAAGAGAAGGACCGTAACGTTTGGTGGCTAGAGAAGCGCAAAGCCCCAGTGTTGCTGCGCCTGTGAAAGCGCTTCCAAGGAAGGGTGCTGGCTAGCAACAGCTTTCAGTGCTGGCACTTTTCATCTCTCAGCAATTGCTCGACGTTTGCAATTTCTCAGCTCGTGTCTACGAGACGGAAAGAGAATGACCGTGACGTTTGGTGGCTAGAGAAGCGCAAAGCCCCAGTGTTGCTGCGCCTGTGAAAGCGCTTCCAAGGAAGGGTGCTGGCTAGCAACAGCTTTCAGTGCTGGCACTTTTCATCTCTCAGCAATTGCTCGACGTTTGCAATTTCTCAGCTCGTGTCTACGAGACGGAAAGAGAATGACCGTGACGTTTGGTGGCTAGAGAAGCGCAAAGCCCCAGTGTTGCTGCGCCTGTGAAAGCGCTTCCAAGGAAGGGTGCTGGCTAGCAACAGCTTTCAGTGCTGGCACTTTTCATCTCTGAGCAATTGCTCGACGTTTGCAATTTCTCACCTGAGCTCTCTTTAGACTGCGCGAGAGGATGAGCAGAAGATTCGGTGGCTAGAGAAGCCCAGAGCCCCAGTGTTCTTAGGCCTACAAAAGCGCTTCCAAGGAAGGGGGCTGGCTAGCAACAGCTTTCAGTGCTGGCACTTTTCATCTCTGAGCAATTGCTCGACGTTTGCAATTTCTCAGCTCGTGTCTACGAGACGGAAAGAGAATGACAGTGACGTTTGGTGGGTAGAGAAGCGCAAAGCCCCAGTGTTACTGCGCCTGTGAAAGCGCTTCCAAGGAAGGGGGCTGGCTAGCAACAGCTTTCAGTGCTGGCACTTTTCATCTCTGAGCAATTGCTCGACGTTTGCAATTTCTCAGCTCGTGTCTACGAGACGGAGAGATAGTGACCGTGACGTTTGGTGGCTAGAGAAGCGCAAAGCCCCAGTGTTACTGCGCCTGTGAAAGCGCTTCCAAGGAAGGCTGCTGGCTAGCAACAGCTTTCAGTGCTGGCACTTTTCATCTCTGAGCAATTGCTGGATGTTTGCAATTTCTCACCTGAGCTCTCTTTAGAGTGCGCGAGAGGATGAGCAGAAGATTAGGTGTCTAAAGAAGCCCAGAGCCCCAGTGTTCTTAGGCCTACAAAAGCGCTTCCAAGGAAGGGTGCTGGCTAGCAAGAGCTTTCAGTGCTGGCACTTTTCATCTCTGAGCAATTGCTCGACGTTTGCAATTTCTCACCTGAGCTCTCTTTAGACTGCGCGAGAGGATGAGCAGAAGATTAGGTGTCTAAAGAAGCCCAGAGCCCCAGTGTTCTTAGGGCTACAAAAGCGCTTCCAAGGAAGGGGGCTGGCTAGCAACAGCTTTCAGTGCTGGCACTTTTCCTCTCTGAGCAATTGCTCGACGTTTGCAATTTCTCAGCTCGTGTCTAGGAGACGGAAAGAGAATGACCGTGACGTTTGGTGGCTAGAGAAGCGCAAAGCCCCAGTGTTGCTGCGCCTGTGAAAGCGCTTCCAAGGAAGGGTGCTGGCTAGCAACAGCTTTCAGTGCTGGCACTTTTCATCTCTGAGCAATTGCTCGACGTTTGCAATTTCTCACCTGAGCTCTCTTTAGAGTGCGCGAGAGGATGAGCAGAAGATTAGGTGGCTAGAGAAGCCCAGAGCCCCAGTGTTCTTAGGCCTACAAAAGCGCTTCCAAGGAAGGGTGCTGGCTAGCAAGAGCTTTCAGTGCTGGCACTTTTCATCTCTGAGCAATTGCTCGACGTTTGCAATTTCTCAGCTCGTGTCTACGAGACGGAAAGAGAATGACAGTGACATTTGGTGGGTAGAGAAGCGCAAAGCCCCAGTGTTACTGCGCCTGTGAAAGCGCTTCCAAGGAAGGGTGCTGGCTAGCAACAGCTTTCAGTGCTGGCACTTTTCATCTCTCAGCAATTGCTCGACGTTTGCAATTTCTCCCCTGAGCTCTCTTTAGAGTGCGCGAGAGGATGAGCAGAAGATTAGGTGGCTAGAGAAGCCCAGAGCCCCAGTGTTCTTAGGCCTACAAAAGCGCTTCCAAGGAAGGGTGCTGGCTAGCAACAGCTTTCAGTGCTGGCACTTTTCATCTCTGAGCAATTGCTCGACGTTTGCAATTTCTCAGCTCGTGTCTACGAGACGGAAAGAGAAGGACCGTAACGTTTGGTGGCTAGAGAAGCGCAAAGCCCCAGTGTTGCTGCGCCTGTGAAAGCGCTTCCAAGGAAGGGTGCTGGCTAGCAACAGCTTTCAGTGCTGGCACTTTTCATCTCTCAGCAATTGCTCGACGTTTGCAATTTCTCAGCTCGTGTCTACGAGACGGAAAGAGAATGACCGTGACGTTTGGTGGCTAGAGAAGCGCAAAGCCCCAGTGTTGCTGCGCCTGTGAAAGCGCTTCCAAGGAAGGGTGCTGGCTAGCAACAGCTTTCAGTGCTGGCACTTTTCTTCTCTGAGCAATTGCTGGACATTTGCAATTTCTCACCTGAGCTCTCTTTAGAGTGCGCGAGAGCATGAGCAGAAGATTCGGTGGCTAGAGAAGCCCAGAGCCCCAGTGTTCTTAGGCCTACAAAAGCGCTTCCAAGGAAGGGTGCTGGCTAGCAACAGCTTTCAGTGCTGGCACTTTTCCTCTCTGAGCAATTGCTCGACGTTTGCAATTTCTCACCTGAGCTCTCTTTAGAGTGCGCGAGAGGATGAGCAGAAGATTAGGTGGCTAAAGAAGCCCAGAGCCCCAGTGTTCTTAGGCCTACAAAAGCGCTTCCAAGGAAGGGGGCTGGCTAGCAACAGCTTTCAGTGCTGGCACTTTTCATCTCTGAGCAATTGCTCGACGTTTGCAATTTCTCAGCTCGTGTCTAGGAGACGGAAAGAGAAGGACCGTGACGTTTGGTGGCTAGAGAAGCGCAAAGCCCCAGTGTTGCTGCGCCTGTGAAAGCGCTTCCAAGGAAGGGGGCTGGCTAGCAACAGCTTTCAGTGCTGGCACTTTTCATCTCTCAGCAATTGCTCGACGTTTGCAATTTCTCAGCTCGTGTCTACGAGACGGAAAGAGAATGACAGTGACGTTTGGTGGCTAGAGAAGCGCAAAGCCCCAGTGTTACTGCGCCTGTGAAAGCGCTTCCAAGGAAGGGTGCTGGCTAGCAACAGCTTTCAGTGCTGGCACTTTTCATCTCTGAGCAATTGCTCGACGTTTGCAATTTCTCAGCTCGTGTCTACGAGACGGAGAGATAGTGACCGTGACGTTTGGTGGCTAGAGAAGCGCAAAGCCCCAGTGTTACTGCGCCTGTGAAAGCGCTTCCAAGGAAGGCTGCTGGCTAGCAACAGCTTTCAGTGCTGGCACTTTTCATCTCTGAGCAATTGCTGGATGTTTGCAATTTCTCACCTGAGCTCTCTTTAGAGTGCGCGAGAGGATGAGCAGAAGATTAGGTGTCTAAAGAAGCCCAGAGCCCCAGTGTTCTTAGGCCTACAAAAGCGCTTCCAAGGAAGGGTGCTGGCTAGCAAGAGCTTTCAGTGCTGGCACTTTTCATCTCTGAGCAATTGCTCGATGTTTGCAATTTCTCACCTGAGCTCTCTTTAGACTGCGCGAGAGGATGAGCAGAAGATTAGGTGTCTAAAGAAGCCCAGAGCCCCAGTGTTCTTAGGGCTACAAAAGCGCTTCCAAGGAAGGGGGCTGGCTAGCAACAGCTTTCAGTGCTGGCACTTTTCCTCTCTGAGCAATTGCTCGACGTTTGCAATTTCTCAGCTCGTGTCTAGGAGACGGAAAGAGAATGACCGTGACGTTTGGTGGCTAGAGAAGCGCAAAGCCCCAGTGTTGCTGCGCCTGTGAAAGCGCTTCCAAGGAAGGGTGCTGGCTAGCAACAGCTTTCAGTGCTGGCACTTTTCATCTCTGAGCAATTGCTCGACGTTTGCAATTTCTCACCTGAGCTCTCTTTAGAGTGCGCGAGAGGATGAGCAGAAGATTAGGTGGCTAGAGAAGCCCAGAGCCCCAGTGTTCTTAGGCCTACAAAAGCGCTTCCAAGGAAGGGTGCTGGCTAGCAAGAGCTTTCAGTGCTGGCACTTTTCATCTCTGAGCAATTGCTCGACGTTTGCAATTTCTCAGCTCGTGTCTACGAGACGGAAAGAGAATGACAGTGACATTTGGTGGGTAGAGAAGCGCAAAGCCCCAGTGTTACTGCGCCTGTGAAAGCGCTTCCAAGGAAGGGTGCTGGCTAGCAACAGCTTTCAGTGCTGGCACTTTTCATCTCTCAGCAATTGCTCGACGTTTGCAATTTCTCCCCTGAGCTCTCTTTAGAGTGCGCGAGAGGATGAGCAGAAGATTAGGTGGCTAGAGAAGCCCAGAGCCCCAGTGTTCTTAGGCCTACAAAAGCGCTTCCAAGGAAGGGTGCTGGCTAGCAACAGCTTTCAGTGCTGGCACTTTTCATCTCTGAGCAATTGCTCGACGTTTGCAATTTCTCAGCTCGTGTCTACGAGACGGAAAGAGAAGGACCGTGACGTTTGGTGGCTAGAGAAGCGCAAAGCCCCAGTGTTGCTGCGCCTGTGAAAGCGCTTCCAAGGAAGGGTGCTGGCTAGCAACAGCTTTCAGTGCTGGCACTTTTCTTCTCTGAGCAATTGCTGGACATTTGCAATTTCTCACCTGAGCTCTCTTTAGAGTGCGCGAGAGCATGAGCAGAAGATTCGGTGGCTAGAGAAGCCCAGAGCCCCAGTGTTCTTAGGCCTACAAAAGCGCTTCCAAGGAAGGGTGCTGGCTAGCAAGAGCTTTCAGTGCTGGCACTTTTCATCTCTGAGCAATTGCTCGACGTTTGCAATTTCTCACCTGAGCTCTCTTTAGAGTGCGCGAGAGGATGAGCAGAAGATTAGGTGGCTAAAGAAGCCCAGAGCCCCAGTGTTCTTAGGCCTACAAAAGCGCTTCCAAGGAAGGGTGCTGGCTAGCAACAGCTTTCAGTGCTGGCACTTTTCATCTCTGAGCAATTGCTCGACGTTTGCAATTTCTCAGCTCGTGTCTACGAGACGGAAAGAGAAGGACCGTGACGTTTGGTGGCTAGAGAAGCGCAAAGCCCCAGTGTTGCTGCGCCTGTGAAAGCGCTTCCAAGGAAGGGGGCTGGCTAGCAACAGCTTTCAGTGCTGGCACTTTTCATCTCTCAGCAATTGCTCAACGTTTGCAATTTCTCAGCTCGTGTCTACGAGACGGAAAGAGAAGGACAGTGACGTTTGGTGGCTAGAGAAGCGCAAAGCCCCAGTGTTGCTGCGCCTGTGAAAGCGCTTCCAAGGAAGGGTGCTGGCTAGCAACAGCTTTCAGTGCTGGCACTTTTCTTCTCTGAGCAATTGCTGGACATTTGCAATTTCTCACCTGAGCTCTCTTTAGAGTGCGCGAGAGCATGAGCAGAAGATTCGGTGGCTAGAGAAGCCCAGAGCCCCAGTGTTCTTAGGCCTACAAAAGCGCTTCCAAGGAAGGGTGCTGGCTAGCAAGAGCTTTCAGTGCTGGCACTTTTCCTCTCTGAGCAATTGCTCGACGTTTGCAATTTCTCACCTGAGCTCTCTTTAGAGTGCGCGAGAGGATGAGCAGAAGATTAGGTGGCTAGAGAAGCGCAAAGCCCCAGTGTTGCTGCGCCTGTGAAAGCGCTTCCAAGGAAGGGTGCTGGCTAGCAACAGCTTTCAGTGCTGGCACTTTTCATCTCTGAGCAATTGCTCGACGTTTGCAATTTCTCAGCTCGTGTCTACGAGACGGAAGTGAAGGACCGTGACGTTTGGTGGCTAGAGAAGCGCAAAGCCCCAGTGTTGCTGCGCCTGTGAAAGCGCTTCCAAGGAAGGGTGCTGGCTAGCAACAGCTTTCAGTGCTGGCACTTTTCATCTCTGAGCAATTGCTCGACGTTTGCAATTTCTCAGCTCGTGTCTACATGATGGAGAGATAGTGACCGTGACGTTTGGTGGCTAGAGAAGCGCAAAGCCCCAGTGTTACTGCGCCTGTGAAAGCGCTTCCAAGGAAGGGTGCTGGCTAGCAAGAGCTTTCAGTGCTGGCACTTTTCATCTCTGAGCAATTGCTCGACGTTTGCAATTTCTCCCCTGAGCTCTCTTTAGAGTGCGCGAGAGGATGAGCAGAAGATTAGGTGTCTAAAGAAGCCCAGAGCCCCAGTGTTCTTAGGCCTACAAAAGCGCTTCCAAGGAAGGGGGCTGGATAGCAACAGCTTTCAGTGCTGGCACTTTTCATCTCTGAGCAATTGCTCGACGTTTGCAATTTCTCAGCTCGTGTCTACGAGACGGAAAGAGAAGGACCGTGACGTTTGGTGGCTAGAGAAGCGCAAAGCCCCAGTGTTATTGCGCCTGTGAAAGCGCTTCCAAGGAAGGGTGCTGGCTAGCAACAGCTTTCAGTGCTGGCACTTTTCATCTCTGAGCAATTGCTCGACGTTTGCAATTTCTCAGCTCGTGTCTAGGAGACGGAAAGAGAATGACCATGACGTTTGGTGGGTAGAGAAGCGCAAAGCCCCAGTGTTACTGCGCCTGTGAAAGCGCTTCCAAGGAAGGGTGCTGGCTAGCAACAGCTTTCAGTGCTGGCACTTTTCATCTCTGAGCAATTGCTCGACGTTTGCAATTTCTCACCTGAGCTCTCTTTAGAGTGCGCGAGAGGATGAGCAGAAGATTAGGTGGCTAAAGAAGCCCAGAGCCCCAGTGTTCTTAGGCCTACAAAAGCGCTTCCAAGGAAGGGTGCTGGCTAGCAACAGCTTTGAGTGCTGGCACTTTTCCTCTCTGAGCAATTGCTCGACGTTTGCAATTTCTCAGCTCGTGTCTACGAGACGGAAAGAGAAGGACCGTGACGTTTGGTGGCTAGAGAAGCGCAAAGCCCCAGTGTTGCTGCGCCTGTGAAAGCGCTTCCAAGGAAGGGGGCTGGCTAGCAACAGCTTTCAGTGCTGGCACTTTTCATCTCTCAGCAATTGCTCGACGTTTGCAATTTCTCAGCTCGTGTCTACGAGACGGAAAGAGAATGACCGTGACGTTTGGTGGCTAGAGAAGCGCAAAGCCCCAGTGTTGCTGCGCCTGTGAAAGCGCTTCCAAGGAAGGGTGCTGGCTAGCAACAGCTTTCAGTGCTGGCACTTTTCTTCTCTGAGCAATTGCTGGACATTTGCAATTTCTCACCTGAGCTCTCTTTAGAGTGCGCGAGAGCATGAGCAGAAGATTCGGTGGCTAGAGAAGCCCAGAGCCCCAGTGTTCTTAGGCCTACAAAAGCGCTTCCAAGGAAGGGTGCTGGCTAGCAAGAGCTTTCAGTGCTGGCACTTTTCCTCTCTGAGCAATTGCTCGACGTTTGCAATTTCTCACCTGAGCTCTCTTTAGAGTGCGCGAGAGGATGAGCAGAAGATTAGGTGGCTAGAGAAGCGCAAAGCCCCAGTGTTGCTGCGCCTGTGAAAGCGCTTCCAAGGAAGGGTGCTGGCTAGCAACAGCTTTCAGTGCTGGCACTTTTCATCTCTGAGCAATTGCTCGACGTTTGCAATTTCTCAGCTCGTGTCTACGAGACGGAAGTGAAGGACCGTGACATTTGGTGGCTAGAGAAGCGCAAAGCCCCAGTGTTGCTGCGCCTGTGAAAGCGCTTCCAAGGAAGGGTGCTGGCTAGCAACAGCTTTCAGTGCTGGCACTTTTCATCTCTGAGCAATTGCTCGACGTTTGCAATTTCTCAGCTCGTGTCTACAAGATGGAGAGATAGTGACCGTGACGTTTGGTGGCTAGAGAAGCGCAAAGCCCCAGTGTTACTGCGCCTGTGAAAGCGCTTCCAAGGAAGGGTGCTGGCTAGCAAGAGCTTTCAGTGCTGGCACTTTTCATCTCTGAGCAATTGCTCGACGTTTGCAATTTCTCAGCTCGTGTCTAGGAGACGGAAAGAGAAGGACCGTGACGTTTGGTGGCTAGAGAAGCGCAAAGCCCCAGTGTTGCTGCGCCTGTGAAAGCGCTTCCAAGGAAGGGGGCTGGCTAGCAACAGCTTTCAGTGCTGGCACTTTTCATCTCTGAGCAATTGCTCGACGTTTGCAATTTCTCAGCTCGTGTCTACGAGACGGAAAGAGAATGACCGTGACGTTTGGTGGCTAGAGAAGCGCAAAGCCCCAGTGTTGCTGCGCCTGTGAAAGCGCTTCCAAGGAAGGGTGCTGGCTAGCAACAGCTTTCAGTGCTGGCACTTTTCTTCTCTGAGCAATTGCTGGACATTTGCAATTTCTCACCTGAGCTCTCTTTAGAGTGCGCGAGAGCATGAGCAGAAGATTCGGTGGCTAGAGAAGCCCAGAGCCCCAGTGTTCTTAGGCCTACAAAAGCGCTTCCAAGGAAGGGTGCTGGCTAGCAAGAGCTTTCAGTGCTGGCACTTTTCCTCTCTGAGCAATTGCTCGACGTTTGCAATTTCTCACCTGAGCTCTCTTTAGAGTGCGCGAGAGGATGAGCAGAAGATTAGGTGGCTAGAGAAGCGCAAAGCCCCAGTGTTGCTGCGCCTGTGAAAGCGCTTCCAAGGAAGGGTGCTGGCTAGCAACAGCTTTCAGTGCTGGCACTTTTCATCTCTGAGCAATTGCTCGACGTTTGCAATTTCTCAGCTCGTGTCTACAAGATGGAGAGATAGTGACCGTGACGTTTGGTGGGTAGAGAAGCGCAAAGCCCCAGTGTTACTGCGCCTGTGAAAGCGCTTCCAAGGAAGGGTGCTGGCTAGCAAGAGCTTTCAGTGCTGGCACTTTTCATCTCTGAGCAATTGCTCCACGTTTGCAATTTCTCCCCTGAGCTCTCTTTAGAGTGCGCGAGAGGATGAGCAGAAGATTAGGTGTCTAAAGAAGCCCAGAGCCCCAGTGTTCTTAGGCCTACAAAAGCGCTTCCAAGGAAGGGGGCTGGATAGCAACAGCTTTCAGTGCTGGCACTTTTCATCTCTGAGCAATTGCTCGACGTTTGCAATTTCTCAGCTCGTGTCTACGAGACGGAAAGAGAAGGACCGTGACGTTTGGTGGCTAGAGAAGCGCAAAGCCCCAGTGTTATTGCGCCTGTGAAAGCGCTTCCAAGGAAGGGTGCTGGCTAGCAACAGCTTTCAGTGCTGGCACTTTTCATCTCTGAGCAATTGCTCGACGTTTGCAATTTCTCAGCTCGTGTCTAGGAGACGGAAAGAGAATGACCATGACGTTTGGTGGGTAGAGAAGCGCAAAGCCCCAGTGTTACTGCGCCTGTGAAAGCGCTTCCAAGGAAGGGTGCTGGCTAGCAACAGCTTTCAGTGCTGGCACTTTTCATCTCTGAGCAATTGCTCGACGTTTGCAATTTCTCACCTGAGCTCTCTTTAGAGTGCGCGAGAGGATGAGCAGAAGATTCGGTGGCTAGAGAAGCCCAGAGCCCCAGTGTTCTTAGGCCTACAAAAGCGCTTCCAAGGAAGGGTGCTGGCTAGCAACAGCTTTCAGTGCTGGCACTTTTCATCTCTCAGCAATTGCTCGACGTTTGCAATTTCTCAGCTCGTGTCTACGAGACGGAAAGAGAATGACAGTGACGTTTGGTGGCTAGAGAAGCGCAAAGCCCCAGTGTTGCTGCGCCTGTGGAAGCGCTTCCAAGGAAGGGTGCTGGCTAGCAACAGCTTTCAGTGCTGGCACTTTTCATCTCTGAGCAATTGCTCGACGTTTGCAATTTCTCAGCTCGTGTCTACGAGACGGAAAGAGAAGGACCGTGACGTTTGGTGGCTAGAGAAGCGCAAAGCCCCAGTGTTGCTGCGCCTGTGAAAGCGCTTCCAAGGAAGGGTGCTGGCTAGCAACAGCTTTCAGTGCTGGCACTTTTCCTCTCTGAGCAATTGCTCAAAGTTTGCAATTTCTCAGCTCGTGTCTACGAGACGGAGAGATAGTGACCGTGACGTTTGGTGGGTAGAGAAGCGCAAAGCCCCAGTGTTGCTGCGCCTGTGAAAGCGCTTCCAAGGAAGGGGGCTGGCTAGCAACAGCTTTCAGTGCTGGCACTTTTCATCTCTGAGCAATTGCTCGACGTTTGCAATTTCTCACCTGAGCTCTCTTTAGAGTGCGCGAGAGGATGAGCAGAAGATTAGGTGGCTAAAGAAGCCCAGAGCCCCAGTGTTCTTAGGCCTACAAAAGCGCTTCCAAGGAAGGGTGCTGGCTAGCAACAGCTTTCAGTGCTGGCACTTTTCATCTCTCAGCAATTGCTCGACGTTTGCAATTTCTCAGCTCGTGTCTAGGAGACGGAAAGAGAAGGACCGTGACGTTTGGTGGCTAGAGAAGCGCAAAGCCCCAGTGTTGCTGCGCCTGTGAAAGCGCTTCCAAGGAAGGGTGCTGGCTAGCAACAGCTTTCAGTGCTGGCACTTTTCATCTCTCAGCAATTGCTCGACGTTTGCAATTTCTCAGCTCGTGTCTACGAGACGGAAAGAGAATGACCGTGACGTTTGGTGGCTAGAGAAGCGCAAAGCCCCAGTGTTGCTGCGCCTGTGAAAGCGCTTCCAAGGAAGGGTGCTGGCTAGCAACAGCTTTCAGTGCTGGCACTTTTCTTCTCTGAGCAATTGCTGGACATTTGCAATTTCTCACCTGAGCTCTCTTTAGAGTGCGCGAGAGCATGAGCAGAAGATTCGGTGGCTAGAGAAGCCCAGAGCCCCAGTGTTCTTAGGCCTACAAAAGCGCTTCCAAGGAAGGGTGCTGGCTAGCAAGAGCTTTCAGTGCTGGCACTTTTCCTCTCTGAGCAATTGCTCGACGTTTGCAATTTCTCACCTGAGCTCTCTTTAGAGTGCGCGAGAGGATGAGCAGAAGATTAGGTGGCTAGAGAAGCGCAAAGCCCCAGTGTTGCTGCGCCTGTGAAAGCGCTTCCAAGGAAGGGTGCTGGCTAGCAAGAGTTTTCAGTGCTGGCACTTTTCATCTCTGAGCAATTGCTCGACGTTTGCAATTTCTCAGCTCGTGTCTACGAGACGGAAGTGAAGGACCGTGACATTTGGTGGCTAGAGAAGCGCAAAGCCCCAGTGTTGCTGCGCCTGTGAAAGCGCTTCCAAGGAAGGGTGCTGGCTAGCAACAGCTTTCAGTGCTGGCACTTTTCATCTCTGAGCAATTGCTCGACGTTTGCAATTTCTCAGCTCGTGTCTACAAGATGGAGAGATAGTGACCGTGACGTTTGGTGGCTAGAGAAGCGCAAAGCCCCAGTGTTACTGCGCCTGTGAAAGCGCTTCCAAGGAAGGGTGCTGGCTAGCAAGAGCTTTCAGTGCTGGCACTTTTCATCTCTGAGCAATTGCTCGACGTTTGCAATTTCTCCCCTGAGCTCTCTTTAGAGTGCGCGAGAGGATGAGCAGAAGATTAGGTGTCTAAAGAAGCCCAGAGCCCCAGTGTTCTTAGGCCTACAAAAGCGCTTCCAAGGAAGGGGGCTGGATAGCAACAGCTTTCAGTGCTGGCACTTTTCATCTCTGAGCAATTGCTCGACGTTTGCAATTTCTCAGCTCGTGTCTACGAGACGGAAAGAGAAGGACCGTGACGTTTGGTGGCTAGAGAAGCGCAAAGCCCCAGTGTTATTGCGCCTGTGAAAGCGCTTCCAAGGAAGGGTGCTGGCTAGCAACAGCTTTCAGTGCTGGCACTTTTCATCTCTGAGCAATTGCTCGACGTTTGCAATTTCTCAGCTCGTGTCTAGGAGACGGAAAGAGAATGACCATGACGTTTGGTGGGTAGAGAAGCGCAAAGCCCCAGTGTTGCTGCGCCTGTGAAAGCGCTTCCAAGGAAGGGTGCTGGCTAGCAACAGCTTTCAGTGCTGGCACTTTTCATCTCTGAGCAATTGCTCGACGTTTGCAATTTCTCACCTGAGCTCTCTTTAGAGTGCGCGAGAGGATGAGCAGAAGATTCGGTGGCTAGAGAAGCCCAGAGCCCCAGTGTTCTTAGGCCTACAAAAGCGCTTCCAAGGAAGGGTGCTGGCTAGCAACAGCTTTCAGTGCTGGCACTTTTCATCTCTCAGCAATTGCTCGACGTTTGCAATTTCTCAGCTCGTGTCTACGAGACGGAAAGAGAATGACAGTGACGTTTGGTGGCTAGAGAAGCGCAAAGCCCCAGTGTTGCTGCGCCTGTGGAAGCGCTTCCAAGGAAGGGTGCTGGCTAGCAACAGCTTTCAGTGCTGGCACTTTTCATCTCTGAGCAATTGCTCGACGTTTGCAATTTCTCAGCTCGTGTCTACGAGACGGAAAGAGAAGGACCGTGACGTTTGGTGGCTAGAGAAGCGCAAAGCCCCAGTGTTGCTGCGCCTGTGAAAGCACTTCCAAGGAAGGGTGCTGGCTAGCAACAGCTTTCAGTGCTGGCACTTTTCCTCTCTGAGCAATTGCTCAAAGTTTGCAATTTCTCAGCTCGTGTCTACGAGACGGAGAGATAGTGACCGTGACGTTTGGTGGCTAGAGAAGCGCAAAGCCCCAGTGTTGCTGCGCCTGTGAAAGCGCTTCCAAGGAAGGGTGCTGGCTAGCAACAGCTTTCAGTGCTGGCACTTTTCATCTCTGAGCAATTGCTCGACGTTTGCAATTTCTCACCTGAGCTCTCTTTAGAGTGCGCGAGAGGATGAGCAGAAGATTAGGTGGCTAAAGAAGCCCAGAGCCCCAGTGTTCTTAGGCCTACAAAAGCGCTTCCAAGGAAAGGGGCTGGCTAGCAACAGCTTTCAGTGCTGGCACTTTTCATCTCTGAGCAATTGCTCGACGTTTGCAATTTCTCAGCTCGTGTCTACGAGACGGAAAGAGAATGACAGTGACGTTTGGTGGCTAGAGAAGCGCAAAGCCCCAGTGTTGCTGCGCCTGTGAAAGCGCTTCCAAGGAAGGGTGCTGGCTAGCAACAGCTTTCAGTGCTGGCACTTTTCATCTCTCAGCAATTGCTCGACGTTTGCAATTTCTCAGCTCGTGTCTACGAGACGGAGAGATAGTGACCGTGACGTTTGGTGGCTAGAGAAGCGCAAAGCCCCAGTGTACTGCGCCTGTGAAAGCGCTTCCAAGGAAGGGTGCTGGCTAGCAAGAGCTTTCAGTGCTGGCACTTTTCATCTCTGAGCAATTGCTCGACGTTTGCAATTTCTCAGCTCGTGTCTACGAGACGGAGAGATAGTGACCGTGACGTTTGGTGGCTAGAGAAGCGCAAAGCCCCAGTGTTACTGCGCCTGTGAAAGCGCTTCCAAGGAAGGGTGCTGGCTAGCAAGAGCTTTCAGTGCTGGCACTTTTCATCTCTGAGCAATTGCTCGACGTTTGCAATTTCTCACCTGAGCTCTCTTTAGAGTGCGCGAGAGGATGAGCAGAAGATTAGGTGGCTAAAGAAGCCCAGAGCCCCAGTGTTCTTAGGCCTACAAAAGCGCTTCCAAGGAAGGGTGCTGGCTAGCAAGAGCTTTCAGTGCTGGCACTTTTCATCTCTGAGCAATTGCTCGACGTTTGCAATTTCTCAGCTCGTGTCTACGAGACGGAAAGAGAAGGACCGTGACGTTTGGTGGCTAGAGAAGCGCAAAGCCCCAGTGTTGCTGCGCCTGTGAAAGCGCTTCCAAGGAAGTGTGCTAGCTAGCAACAGCTTTCAGTGCTGGCACTTTTCATCTCTCAGCAATTGCTCGACGTTTGCAATTTCTCAGCTCGTGTCTACGAGACGGAAAGAGAATGACCATGACGTTTGGTGGCTAGAGAAGCGCAAAGCCCCAGTGTTACTGTGCCTGTGAAAGCGCTTCCAAGGAAGGGTGCTGGCTAGCAAGAGCTTTCAGTGCTGGCACTTTTCATCTCTGAGCAATTGCTCGACGTTTGCAATTTCTCAGCTCGTGTCTACGAGACGGAAAGAGAAGGACCGTGACGTTTGGTGGCTAGAGAAGCGCAAAGCCCCAGTGTTGCTGCGCCTGTGAAAGCGCTTCCAAGGAAGGGTGCTGGCTAGCAACAGCTTTCAGTGCTGGCACTTTTCATCTCTGAGCAATTGCTCGACGTTTGCAATTTCTCACCTGAGCTCTCTTTAGAGTGCGCGAGAGCATGAGCAGAAGATTCGGTGGCTAGAGAAGCCCAGAGCCCCAGTGTTCTTAGGCCTACAAAAGCGCTTCCAAGGAAGGGTGCTGGCTAGCAACAGCTTTCAGTGCTGGCACTTTTCCTCTCTGAGCAATTGCTCGACGTTTGCAATTTCTCCCCTGAGCTCTCTTTAGAGTGCGCAAGAGGATGAGCAGAAGATTAGGTGGCTAGAGAAGCCCAGAGCCCCAGTGTTCTTAGGCCTACAAAAGCGCTTCCAAGGAAGGGTGCTGGCTAGCAACAGCTTTCAGTGCTGGCACTTTTCATCTCTCAGCAATTGCTCCACGTTTGCAATTTCTCAGCTCGTGTCTACGAGACGGAAAGAGAATGACAGTGACATTTGGTGGGTAGAGAAGCGCAAAGCCCCAGTGTTGCTGCGCCTGTGAAAGCGCTTCCAAGGAAGGGTGCTGGCTAGCAAGAGCTTTCAGTGCTGGCACTTTTCATCTCTGAGCAATTGCTCGACGTTTGCAATTTCTCAGCTCGTGTCTACGAGACGGAAAGAGAAGGACCGTGACGTTTGGTGGGTAGAGAAGCGCAAAGCCCCAGTGTTGCTGCGCCTGTGAAAGCGCTTCCAAGGAAGGGTGCTGACTAGCAAGAGCTTTCAGTGCTGGCACTTTTCATCTCTGAGCAATTGCTCGACGTTTGCAATTTCTCAGCTCGTGTCTACGAGACGGAAAGAGAAGGACCGTGACGTTTGGTGGGTAGAGAAGCGCAAAGCCCCAGTGTTGCTGCGCCTGTGAAAGCGCTTCCAAGGAAGGGTGCTGGCTAGCAACAGCTTTCAGTGCTGGCACTTTTCATCTCTGAGCAATTGCTCAACGTTTGCAATTTCTCAGCTCGTGTCTACGAGACGGAGAGATAGTGACCGTGACGTTTGGTGGGTAGAGAAGCGCAAAGCCCCAGTGTTGCTGCGCCTGTGAAAGCGCTTCCAAGGAAGGGTGCTGGCTAGCAAGAGCTTTCAGTGCTGGCACTTTTCATCTCTGAGCAATTGCTCGACGTTTGCAATTTCTCAGCTCGTGTCTACGAGACGGAGAGATAGTGACCGTGACGTTTGGTGGCTAGAGAAGCGCAAAGCCCCAGTGTTGCTGCGCCTGTGAAAGCGCTTCCAAGGAAGGGTGCTGGCTAGCAACAGCTTTCAGTGCTGGCACTTTTCATCTCTGAGCAATTGCTCGACGTTTGCAATTTCTCACCTGAGCTCTCTTTAGAGTGCGCGAGAGCATGAGCAGAAGATGAGGTGGCTAGAGAAGCCCAGAGCACCAGTGTTCTTAGGCCTACAAAAGCGCTTCCAAGGAAGGGTGCTGGCTAGCAACAGCTTTCAGTGCTGGCACTTTTCATCTCTGAGCAATTGCTCGACGTTTGCAATTTCTCAGCTCGTGTCTACGAGACGGAGAGATAGTGACCGTGACGTTTGGTGGCTAGAGAAGCGCAAAGCCCCAGTGTTGCTGCGCCTGTGAAAGCGCTTCCAAGGAAGGGTGCTGGCTAGCAACAGCTTTCAGTGCTGGCACTTTTCATCTCTGAGCAATTGCTCAACGTTTGCAATTTCTCAGCTCGTGTCTACGAGACGGAGAGATAGTGACCGTGACGTTTGGTGGGTAGAGAAGCGCAAAGCCCCAGTGTTGCTGCGCCTGTGAAAGCGCTTCCAAGGAAGGGGGCTGGCTAGCAACAGCTTTCAGTGCTGGCACTTTTCATCTCTGAGCAATTGCTCGACGTTTGCAATTTCTCCCCTGAGCTCTCTTTAGAGTGCGCGAGAGGATGAGCAGAAGATTCGGTGGCTAGAGAAACACAGAGCCCCAGTGTTCTTAGGCCTACAAAAGCGCTTCCAAGGAAGGGGGCTGGCTAGCAACAGCTTTCAGTGCTGGCACTTTTCATCTCTGAGCAATTGCTCGACGTTTGCAATTTCTCAGCTCGTGTCTACGAGACGGAAAGAGAAGGACCGTGACGTTTGGTGGCTAGAGAAGCGCAAAGCCCCAGTGTTGCTGCGCCTGTGAAAGCGCTTCCAAGGAAGGGTGCTGGCTAGCAACAGCTTTCAGTGCTGGCACTTTTCATCTCTCAGCAATTGCTCGACGTTTGCAATTTCTCCCCTGAGCTCTCTTTAGAGTGCGCGAGAGGATGAGCAGAAGATTAGGTGGCTAGAGAAGCCCAGAGCCCCAGTGTTCTTAGGCCTACAAAAGCGCTTCCAAGGAAGGGTGCTGGCTAGCAACAGCTTTCAGTGCTGGCACTTTTCATCTCTGAGCAATTGCTCGACGTTTGCAATTTCTCAGCTCGTGTCTACGAGACGGAAAGAGAAGGACCGTGACGTTTGGTGGCTAGAGAAGCGCAAAGCCCCAGTGTTGCTGCGCCTGTGAAAGCGCTTCCAAGGAAGGGTGCTGGCTAGCAACAGCTTTCAGTGCTGGCACTTTTCATCTCTGAGCAATTGCTCGACGTTTGCAATTTCTCAGCTCGTGTCTACGAGACGGAAAGAGAAGGACCGTGACGTTTGGTGGCTAGAGAAGCGCAAAGCCCCAGTGTTGCTGCGCCTGTGAAAGCGCTTCCAAGGAAGGGTGCTGGCTAGCAACAGCTTTCAGTGCTGGCACTTTTCTTCTCTGAGCAATTGCTGGACATTTGCAATTTCTCACCTGAGCTCTCTTTAGAGTGCGCGAGAGCATGAGCAGAAGATTCGGTGGCTAGAGAAGCCCAGAGCCCCAGTGTTCTTAGGCCTACAAAAGCGCTTCCAAGGAAGGGTGCTGGATAGCAACAGCTTTCAGTGCTGGCACTTTTCCTCTCTGAGCAATTGCTCGACATTTGCAATTTCTCACCTGAGCTCTCTTTAGAGTGCGCGAGAGGATGAGCAGAAGATTAGGTGGCTAGAGAAGCGCAAAGCCCCAGTGTTGCTGCGCCTGTGAAAGCGCTTCCAAGGAAGGGTGCTGGCTAGCAAGAGCTTTCAGTGCTGGCACTTTTCCTCTCTGAGCAATTGCTCGACGTTTGCAATTTCTCAGCTCGTGTCTACGAGACGGAAGTGAAGGACCGTGACGTTTGGTGGCTAGAGAAGCGCAAAGCCCCAGTGTTGCTGCGCCTGTGAAAGCGCTTCCAAGGAAGGGTGCTGGCTAGCAACAGCTTTCAGTGCTGGCACTTTTCATCTCTGAGCAATTGCTCGACGTTTGCAATTTCTCAGCTCGTGTCTACAAGATGGAGAGATAGTGACCGTGACGTTTGGTGGGTAGAGAAGCGCAAAGCCCCAGTGTTACTGCGCCTGTGAAAGCGCTTCCAAGGAAGGGTGCTGGCTAGCAACAGCTTTCAGTGCTGGCACTTTTCATCTCTGAGCAATTGCTCGACGTTTGCAATTTCTCCCCTGAGCTCTCTTTAGAGTGCGCGAGAGGATGAGCAGAAGATTAGGTGTCTAAAGAAGCCCAGAGCCCCAGTGTTCTTAGGCCTACAAAAGCGCTTCCAAGGAAGGGGGCTGGCTAGCAACAGCTTTCAGTGGTGGCACTTTTCATCTCTGAGCAATTGCTCGACGTTTGCAATTTCTCAGCTCGTGTCTACGAGACGGAAAGAGAAGGACCGTGACGTTTGGTGGCTAGAGAAGCGCAAAGCCCCAGTGTTGCTGCGCCTGTGAAAGCGCTTCCAAGGAAGGGTGCTGGCTAGCAAGAGCTTTCAGTGCTGGCACTTTTCATCTCTGAGCAATTGCTCGACGTTTGCAATTTCTCAGCTCTTGTCTAGGAGACGGAAAGAGAATGACCATGACGTTTGGTGGGTAGAGAAGCGCAAAGCCCCAGTGTTACTGCGCCTGTGAAAGCGCTTCCAAGGAAGGGTGCTGGCTAGCAACAGCTTTCAGTGCTGGCACTTTTCATCTCTGAGCAATTGCTCGACGTTTGCAATTTCTCAGCTCGTGTCTACGAGACGGAAAGAGAAGGACCGTGACGTTTGGTGGGTAGAGAAGCGCAAAGCCCCAGTGTTGCTGCGCCTGTGAAAGCGCTTCCAAGGAAGGGTGCTGGCTAGCAACAGCTTTGAGTGCTGGCACTTTTCATCTCTGAGCAATTGCTCGACGTTTGCAATTTCTCACCTGAGCTCTCTTTAGAGTGCGCGAGAGCATGAGCAGAAGATTCGGTGGCTAGAGAAGCCCAGAGCCCCAGTGTTCTTAGGCCTACAAAAGCGCTTCCAAGGAAGGGTGCTGGCTAGCAACAGCTTTCAGTGCTGGCACTTTTCATCTCTGAGCAATTGCTCGACGTTTGCAATTTCTCACCTGAGCTCTCTTTAGAGTGCGCGAGAGGATGAGCAGAAGATTCGGTGGCTAGAGAAGCCCAGAGCCCCAGTGTTCTTAGGCCTACAAAAGCGCTTCCAAGGAAGGGTGCTGGCTAGCAACAGCTTTCAGTGCTGGCACTTTTCATCTCTCAGCAATTGCTCGACGTTTGCAATTTCTCAGCTCGTGTCTACGAGACGGAAAGAGAAGGACCGTGACGTTTGGTGGGTAGAGAAGCGCAAAGCCCCAGTGTTGCTGCGCCTGTGGAAGCGCTTCCAAGGAAGGGTGCTGGCTAGCAACAGCTTTCAGTGCTGGCACTTTTCATCTCTGAGCAATTGCTCGACGTTTGCAATTTCTCAGCTCGTGTCTACGAGACGGAAAGAGAAGGACCGTGACGTTTGGTGGCTAGAGAAGCGCAAAGCCCCAGTGTTGCTGCGCCTGTGAAAGCGCTTCCAAGGAAGGGTGCTGGCTAGCAAGAGCTTTCAGTGCTGGCACTTTTCATCTCTGAGCAATTGCTCCACGTTTGCAATTTCTCAGCTCGTGTCTACGAGACGGAGAGATAGTGACCGTGACGTTTGGTGGGTAGAGAAGCGCAAAGCCCCAGTGTTGCTGCGCCTGTGAAAGCGCTTCCAAGGAAGGGTGCTGGCTAGCAAGAGCTTTCAGTGCTGGCACTTTTAATCTCTGAGCAATTGCTGGATGTTTGCAATTTCTCACCTGAGCTCTCTTTAGAGTGCGCGAGAGGATGAGCAGAAGATTAGGTGGCTAGAGAAGCCCAGAGCCCCAGTGTTCTTAGGCCTACAAAAGCGCTTCCAAGGAAGGGTGCTGGCTAGCAACAGCTTTCAGTGCTGGCACTTTTCCTCTCTGAGCAATTGCTCCACTTTTGCAATTTCTCAGCTCGTGTCTACGAGACGGAAAGAGAATGACCGTGACGTTTGGTGGGTAGAGAAGCGCAAAGCCCCAGTGTTGCTGCGCCTGTGAAAGCGCTTCCAAGGAAGGGTGCTGGCTAGCAACAGCTTTCAGTGCTGGCACTTTTCATCTCTGAGCAATTGCTCGACGTTTGCAATTTCTCAGCTCGTGTCTACGAGACGGAGAGATAGTGACCGTGACGTTTGGTGGCTAGAGAAGCGCAAAGCCCCAGTGTTGCTGCGCCTGTGAAAGCGCTTCCAAGGAAGGGTGCTGGCTAGCAAGAGCTTTCAGTGCTGGCACTTTTCATCTCTGAGCAATTGCTCGACAATTGCAATTTCTCAGCTCGTGTCTACGAGACGGAGAGATAGTGACCGTGACATTTGGTGGCTAGAGAAGCGCAAAGCCCCAGTGTTGCTGCGCCTGTGAAAGCGCTTCCAAGGAAGGGTGCTGGCTAGCAACAGCTTTCAGTGCTGGCACTTTTCATCTCTGAGCAATTGCTCGACGTTTGCAATTTCTCACCTGAGCTCTCTTTAGAGTGCGCGAGAGGATGAGCAGAAGATTAGGTGGCTAAAGAAGCCCAGAGCCCCAGTGTTCTTAGGCCTACAAAAGCGCTTCCAAGGAAGGGTGCTGGCTAGCAACAGCTTTCAGTGCTGGCACTTTTCATCTCTGAGCAATTGCTCGACGTTTGCAATTTCTCAGCTCGTGTCTACGAGACGGAAAGAGAAGGACCGTGACGTTTGGTTGCTAGAGAAGCGCAAAGCCCCAGTGTTGCTGCGCCTGTGAAAGCGCTTCCAAGGAAGGGTGCTGGCTAGCAACAGCTTTCAGTGCTGGCACTTTTCATCTCTGAGCAATTGCTCGACGTTTGCAATTTCTCAGCTCGTGTCTAGGAGACGGAAAGAGAAGGACCGTGACGTTTGGTGGCTAGAGAAGCGCAAAGCCCCAGTGTTACTGCGCCTGTGAAAGCGCTTCCAAGGAAGGGTGCTGGCTAGCAACAGCTTTCAGTGCTGGCACTTTTCATCTCTGAGCAATTGCTCGACGTTTGCAATTTCTCAGCTCGTGTCTACGAGATGGAAAGAGAAGGACCGTGACATTTGGTGGCTAGAGAAGCGCAAAGCCCCAGTGTTGCTGCGCCTGTGAAAGCGCTTCCAAGGAAGGGTGCTGGCTAGCAACAGCTTTGAGTGCTGGCACTTTTCATCTCTGAGCAATTGCTCGACGTTTGCAATTTCTCACCTGAGCTCTCTTTAGAGTGCGCGAGAGCATGAGCAGAAGATGAGGTGGCTAGAGAAGCCCAGAGCCCCAGTGTTCTTAGGCCTACAAAAGCGCTTCCAAGGAAGGGGGCTGGCTAGCAACAGCTTTCAGTGCTGGCACTTTTCCTCTCTGAGCAATTGCTCGACGTTTGCAATTTCTCACCTGAGCTCTCTTTAGAGTGCGCGAGAGGATGAGCAGAAGATTAGGTGGCTAGAGAAGCCCAGAGCCCCAGTGTTCTTAGGCCTACAAAAGCGCTTCCAAGGAAGGGTGCTGGCTAGCAACAGCTTTCAGTGCTGGCACTTTTCATCTCTCAGCAATTGCTCCACGTTTGCAATTTCTCAGCTCGTGTCTACGAGACGGAAAGAGAATGACAGTGACATTTGGTGGGTAGAGAAGCGCAAAGCCCCAGTGTTGCTGCGCCTGTGAAAGCGCTTCCAAGGAAGGGTGCTGGCTAGCAAGAGCTTTCAGTGCTGGCACTTTTCATCTCTGAGCAATTGCTCGACGTTTGCAATTTCTCAGCTCGTGTCTACGAGACGGAAAGAGAAGGACCGTGACGTTTGGTGGGTAGAGAAGCGCAAAGCCCCAGTGTTACTGCGCCTGTGAAAGCGCTTCCAAGGAAGGGTGCTGGCTAGCAACAGCTTTCAGTGCTGGCACTTTTCATCTCTGAGCAATTGCTCGACGTTTGCAATTTCTCACCTGAGCTCTCTTTAGAGTGCGCAAGAGGATGAGCAGAAGATTAGGTGTGTAAAGAAGCCCAGAGCCCCAGTGTTCTTAGGCCTACAAAAGCGCTTCCAAGGAAGGGTGCTGGCTAGCAACAGCTTTCAGTGCTGGCACTTTTCCTCTCTGAGCAATTGCTCCACTTTTGCAATTTCTCAGCTCGTGTCTACGAGACGGAAAGAGAATGACAGTGACGTTTGGTGGGTAGAGAAGCGCAAAGCCCCAGTGTTGCTGCGCCTGTGAAAGCGCTTCCAAGGAAGGGTGCTGACTAGCAAGAGCTTTCAGTGCTGGCACTTTTCATCTCTGAGCAATTGCTCCACGTTTGCAATTTCTCAGCTCGTGTCTACGAGACGGAAAGAGAAGGACCGTGACGTTTGGTGGGTAGAGAAGCGCAAAGCCCCAGTGTTGCTGCGCCTGTGAAAGCGCTTCCAAGGAAGGGTGCTGGCTAGCAACAGCTTTCAGTGCTGGCACTTTTCATCTCTGAGCAATTGCTCGACGTTTGCAATTTCTCAGCTCGTGTCTACGAGACGGAAAGACAAGGACCGTGACGTTTGGTGGCTAGAGAAGCGCAAAGCCCCAGTGTTGCTGCGCCTGTGAAAGCGCTTCCAAGGAAGGGGGCTGGCTAGCAACAGCTTTCAGTGCTGGCACTTTTCATCTCTGAGCAATTGCTCAACGTTTGCAATTTCTCACCTGAGCTCTCTTTAGAGTGCGCGAGAGCATGAGCAGAAGATGAGGTGGCTAGAGAAGCCCAGAGCCCCAGTGTTCTTAGGCCTACAAAAGCGCTTCCAAGGAAGGGTGCTGGCTAGCAACAGCTTTCAGTGCTGGCACTTTTCATCTCTGAGCAATTGCTCGACGTTTGCAATTTCTCAGCTCGTGTCTACGAGACGGAGAGATAGTGACCGTGACGTTTGGTGGCTAGAGAAGCGCAAAGCCCCAGTGTTGCTGCGCCTGTGAAAGCGCTTCCAAGGAAGGGTGCTGGCTAGCAACAGCTTTCAGTGCTGGCACTTTTCATCTCTGAGCAATTGCTGGACGTTTGCAATTTCTCAGCTCGTGTCTACGAGACGGAGAGATAGTGACCGTGACGTTTGCTGGGTAGAGAAGCGCAAAGCCCCAGTGTTGCTGCGCCTGTGAAAGCGCTTCCAAGGAAGGGTGCTGGCTAGCAAGAGCTTTCAGTGCTGGCACTTTTCATCTCTGAGCAATTGCTCGACGTTTGCAATTTCTCCCCTGAGCTCTCTTTAGAGTGCGCGAGAGGATGAGCAGAAGATTAGGTGGCTAGAGAAGACCAGAGCCCCAGTGTTCTTAGGGCTACAAAAGCGCTTCCAAGGAAGGGTGCTGTCTAGCAAGAGCTTTCAGTGCTGGCACTTTTCATCTCTGAGCAATTGCTCGACAATTGCAATTTCTCAGCTCGTGTCTACGAGACAGAAAGAGAAGGACCGTGACGTTTGGTGGCTAGAGAAGCGCAAAGCCCCAGTGTTGCTGCGCCTGTGAAAGCGCTTCCAAGGAAGGGTGCTGGCTAGCAAGAGCTTTCAGTGCTGGCACTTTTCATCTCTGAGCAATTGCTCCACGTTTGCAATTTCTCAGCTCGTGTCTACGAGACGGAAAGAGAAGGACCGTGACATTTGGTGGCTAGAGAAGCGCAAAGCCCCAGTGTTACTGCGCCTGTGAAAGCGCTTCCAAGGAAGGGTGCTGGCTAGCAACAGCTTTCAGTGCTGGCACTTTTCATCTCTCAGCAATTGCTCGACGTTTGCAATTTCTCAGCTCGTGTCTACGAGACGGAAAGAGAAGGACCGTGCCGTTTGGTGGGTAGAGAAGCGCAAAGCCCCAGTGTTGCTGCGCCTGTGAAAGCGCTTCCAAGGAAGGGTGCTGGCTAGCAACAGCTTTGAGTGCTGGCACTTTTCATCTCTGAGCAATTGCTCGACGTTTGCAATTTCTCACCTGAGCTCTCTTTAGAGTGCGCGAGAGCATGAGCAGAAGATTCGGTGGCTAGAGAAGCCCAGAGCCCCAGTGTTCTTAGGCCTACAAAAGCGCTTCCAAGGAAGGGGGCTGGCTAGCAACAGCTTTCAGTGCTGGCACTTTTCATCTCTGAGCAATTGCTCCACGTTTGCAATTTCTCCCCTGAGCTCTCTTTAGAGTGCGCGAGAGGATGAGCAGAAGATTAAGTGGCTAGAGAAGCCCAGAGCCCCAGTGTTCTTAGGCCTACAAAAGCGCTTCCAAGGAAGGGGGCTGGCTAGCAACAGCTTTCAGTGCTGGCACTTTTCATCTCTGAGCAATTGCTCCACGTTTGCAATTTCTCAGCTCGTGTCTATGAGACGGAAAGAGAATGACCGTGACGTTTGGTGGGTAGAGAAGCGCAAAGCCCCAGTGTTGCTGCGCCTGTGAAAGCGCTTCCAAGGAAGGGTGCTGGCTAGCAACAGCTTTCAGTGCTGGCACTTTTCATCTCTGAGCAATTGCTTGACGTTTGCAATTTCTCAGCTCGTGTCTACGAGACGGAGAGATAGTGACCGTGACGTTTGGTGGCTAGAGAAGCGCAAAGCCCCAGTGTTACTGCGCCTGTGAAAGCGCTTCCAAGGAAGGGTGCTGGCTAGCAACAGCTTTCAGTGCTGGCACTTTTCATCTCTGAGCAATTGCTCGACGTTTGCAATTTCTCACCTGTGCTCTCTTTAGAGTGCGCGAGAGCATGAGCAGAAGATTAGGTGGCTAGAGAAGCCCAGAGCCCCAGTGTTCTTAGGCCTACAAAAGCAATTCCAAGGAAGGGTGCTGGCTAGCAAGAGCTTTCAGTGCTGGCACTTTTCATCTCTGAGCAATTGCTCGACGTTTGCAATTTCTCCCCTGAGCTCTCTTTAGAGTGCGCAAGAGGATGAGCAGAAGATTAGGTGGCTAGAGAAGCCCAGAGCCCCAGTGTTCTTAGGTCTACAAAAGCGCTTCCAAGGAAGGGTGCTGGCTAGCAACAGCTTTGAGTGCTGGCACTTTTCATCTCTGAGCAATTGCTCGACGTTTGCAATTTCTCACCTGAGCTCTCTTTAGAGTGCGCGAGAGGATGAGCAGAAGATGAGGTGGCTAGAGAAGCCCAGAGCCCCAGTGTTCTTAGGCCTACAAAAGCGCTTCCAAGGAAGGGTGCTGGCTAGCAACAGCTTTCAGTGCTGGCACTTTTCATCTCTGAGCAATTGCTCAACGTTTGCAATTTCTCAGCTCGTGTCTACGAGACGGAAAGAGAAGGACCGTGACGTTTGGTGGGTAGAGAAGCGCAAAGCCCCAGTGTTGCTGCGCCTGTGAAAGCGCTTCCAAGGAAGGGTGCTGGCTAGCAACAGCTTTCAGTGCTGGCACTTTTCCTCTCTGAGCAATTGCTCAACGTTTGCAATTTCTCAGCTCGTGTCTACGAGACGGAGAGATAGTGACCGTGACGTTTGGTGGCTAGAGAAGCGCAAAGCCCCAGTGTTGCTGCGCCTGTGAAAGCGCTTCCAAGGAAGGGTGCTGGCTAGCAACAGCTTTCAGTGCTGGCACTTTTCATCTCTGAGCAATTGCTCGACGTTTGCAATTTCTCACCTGAGCTCTCTTTAGAGTGCGCGAGAGGATGAGCAGAAGATTAGGTGGCTAGAGAAGCCCAGAGCCCCAGTGTTCTTAGGCCTACAAAAGCGCTTCCAAGGAAGGGTGCTGGCTAGCAAGAGCTTTCAGTGCTGGCACTTTTCATCTCTCAGCAATTGCTCGACGTTTGCAATTTCTCAGCTCGTGTCTACGAGACGGAAAGAGAAGGACCGTGACGTTTGGTGGGTAGAGAAGCGCAAAGCCCCAGTGTTACTGCGCCTGTGAAAGCGCTTCCAAGGAAGGGTGCTGGCTAGCAACAGCTTTCAGTGCTGGCACTTTTCATCTCTGAGCAATTGCTCGACGTTTGCAATTTCTCAGCTCGTGTCTACGAGACGGAAAGAGAAGGACCGTGACATTTGGCGGGTAGAGAAGCGCAAAGCCCCAGTGTTGCTGCGCCTGTGAAAGCGCTTCCAAGGAAGGGTGCTGGCTAGCAACAGCTTTCAGTGCTGGCACTTTTCATCTCTGAGCAATTGCTCGACGTTTGCAATTTCTCACCTGAGCTCTCTTTAGAGTGCGCGAGAGCATGAGCAGAAGATTAGGTGGCTAGAGAAGCCCAGAGCCCCAGTGTTCTTAGGCCTACAAAAGCGCTTCCAAGGAAGGGTGCTGGCTAGCAACAGCTTTCAGTGCTGGCACTTTTCATCTCTCAGCAATTGCTCCACGTTTGCAATTTCTCAGCTCGTGTCTACGAGACGGAAAGAGAATGACAGTGACGTTTGGTGGCTAGAGAAGCGCAAAGCCCCAGTGTTGCTGCGCCTGTGAAAGCGCTTCCAAGGAAGGGTGCTGGCTAGCAAGAGCTTTCAGTGCTGGCACTTTTCATCTCTGAGCAATTGCTCGACGTTTGCAATTTCTCAGCTCGTGTCTACGAGACGGAAAGAGAAGGACCGTGACGTTTGGTGGCTAGAGAAGCGCAAAGCCCCAGTGTTGCTGCGCCTGTGAAAGCGCTTCCAAGGAAGGGTGCTGGCTAGCAACAGCTTCCAGTGCTGGCACTTTTCATCTCTGAGCAATTGCTCGACGTTTGCAATTTCTCAGCTCGTGTCTACGAGACGGAAAGAGAAGGACCGTGACGTTTGGTGGCTAGAGAAGCGCAAAGCCCCAGTGTTGCTGCGCCTGTGAAAGCGATTCCAAGGAAGGGTGCTGGCTAGCAACAGCTTTGAGTGCTGGCACTTTTCATCTCTGAGCAATTGCTCGACGTTTGCAATTTCTCACCTGAGCTCTCTTTAGAGTGCGCGAGAGGATGAGCAGAAGATTAGGTGGCTAGAGAAGCCCAGAGCCCCAGTGTTCTTAGGGCTACAAAAGCGCTTCCAAGGAAGGGTGCTGGCTAGCAACAGCTTTCAGTGCTGGCACTTTTCCTCTCTGAGCAATTGCTCGACGTTTGCAATTTCTCAGCTCGTGTCTACGAGACGGAGAGATAGTGACCGTGACGTTTGGTGGCTAGAGAAGCGCAAAGCCCCAGTGTTGCTGCGCCTGTGAAAGCGCTTCCAAGGAAGGGTGCTGGCTAGCAACAGCTTTCAGTGCTGGCACTTTTCATCTCTGAGCAATTGCTCGACGTTTGCAATTTCTCACCTGAGCTCTCTTTAGAGTGCGCGAGAGGATGAGCAGAAGATTAGGTGGCTAGAGAAGCCCAGAGCCCCAGTGTTCTTAGGCCTACAAAAGCGCTTCCAAGGAAGGGTGCTGGCTAGCAACAGCTTTCAGTGCTGGCACTTTTCATCTCTGAGCAATTGCTCGACAATTGCAATTTCTCAGCTCGTGTCTACGAGACGGAAAGAGAAGGACCGTGACGTTTGGTGGGTAGAGAAGCGCAAAGCCCCAGTGTTACTGCGCCTGTGAAAGCGCTTCCAAGGAAGGGTGCTGGCTAGCAACAGCTTTCAGTGCTGGCACTTTTCATCTCTGAGCAATTGCTCGACGTTTGCAATTTCTCACCTGAGCTCTCTTTAGAGTGCGCGAGAGGATGAGCAGAAGATTAGGTGTGTAAAGAAGCCCAGAGCCCCAGTGTTCTTAGGCCTACAAAAGCGCTTCCAAGGAAGGGGGCTGGCTAGCAACAGCTTTCAGTGCTGGCACTTTTCCTCTCTGAGCAATTGCTCCACTTTTGCAATTTCTCAGCTCGTGTCTACGAGACGGAAAGAGAATGACAGTGACGTTTGGTGGGTAGAGAAGCGCAAAGCCCCAGTGTTGCTGCGCCTGTGAAAGCGCTTCCAAGGAAGGGGGCTGACTAGCAAGAGCTTTCAGTGCTGGCACTTTTCATCTCTGAGCAATTGCTCCACGTTTGCAATTTCTCAGCTCGTGTCTACGAGACGGAAAGAGAAGGACCGTGACGTTTGGTGGGTAGAGAAGCGCAAAGCCCCAGTGTTGCTGCGCCTGTGAAAGCGCTTCCAAGGAAGGGTGCTGGCTAGCAACAGCTTTCAGTGCTGGCACTTTTCATCTCTGAGCAATTGCTCGACGTTTGCAATTTCTCAGCTCGTGTCTACGAGACGGAAAGACAAGGACCGTGACGTTTGGTGGCTAGAGAAGCGCAAAGCCCCAGTGTTGCTGCGCCTGTGAAAGCGCTTCCAAGGAAGGGGGCTGGCTAGCAACAGCTTTCAGTGCTGGCACTTTTCATCTCTGAGCAATTGCTCGACGTTTGCAATTTCTCACCTGAGCTCTCTTTAGAGTGCGCGAGAGCATGAGCAGAAGATGAGGTGGCTAGAGAAGCCCAGAGCACCAGTGTTCTTAGGCCTACAAAAGCGCTTCCAAGGAAGGGTGCTGGCTAGCAACAGCTTTCAGTGCTGGCACTTTTCATCTCTGAGCAATTGCTCGACGTTTGCAATTTCTCAGCTCGTGTCTACGAGACGGAGAGATAGTGACCGTGACGTTTGGTGGCTAGAGAAGCGCAAAGCCCCAGTGTTGCTGCGCCTGTGAAAGCGCTTCCAAGGAAGGGTGCTGGCTAGCAACAGCTTTCAGTGCTGGCACTTTTCATCTCTGAGCAATTGCTCAACGTTTGCAATTTCTCAGCTCGTGTCTACGAGACGGAGAGATAGTGACCGTGACGTTTGGTGGGTAGAGAAGCGCAAAGCCCCAGTGTTGCTGCGCCTGTGAAAGCGCTTCCAAGGAAGGGGGCTGGCTAGCAACAGCTTTCAGTGCTGGCACTTTTCATCTCTGAGCAATTGCTCGACGTTTGCAATTTCTCCCCTGAGCTCTCTTTAGAGTGCGCGAGAGGATGAGCAGAAGATTCGGTGGCTAGAGAAACACAGAGCCCCAGTGTTCTTAGGCCTACAAAAGCGCTTCCAAGGAAGGGGGCTGGCTAGCAACAGCTTTCAGTGCTGGCACTTTTCATCTCTGAGCAATTGCTCGACGTTTGCAATTTCTCAGCTCGTGTCTACGAGACGGAAAGAGAAGGACCGTGACGTTTGGTGGCTAGAGAAGCGCAAAGCCCCAGTGTTGCTGCGCCTGTGAAAGCGCTTCCAAGGAAGGGTGCTGGCTAGCAACAGCTTTCAGTGCTGGCACTTTTCATCTCTCAGCAATTGCTCGACGTTTGCAATTTCTCCCCTGAGCTCTCTTTAGAGTGCGCGAGAGGATGAGCAGAAGATTAGGTGGCTAGAGAAGCCCAGAGCCCCAGTGTTCTTAGGCCTACAAAAGCGCTTCCAAGGAAGGGTGCTGGCTAGCAACAGCTTTCAGTGCTGGCACTTTTCATCTCTGAGCAATTGCTCGACGTTTGCAATTTCTCAGCTCGTGTCTACGAGACGGAAAGAGAAGGACCGTGACGTTTGGTGGCTAGAGAAGCGCAAAGCCCCAGTGTTGCTGCGCCTGTGAAAGCGCTTCCAAGGAAGGGTGCTGGCTAGCAACAGCTTTCAGTGCTGGCACTTTTCATCTCTGAGCAATTGCTCGACGTTTGCAATTTCTCAGCTCGTGTCTACGAGACGGAAAGAGAAGGACCGTGACGTTTGGTGGCTAGAGAAGCGCAAAGCCCCAGTGTTGCTGCGCCTGTGAAAGCGCTTCCAAGGAAGGGTGCTGGCTAGCAACAGCTTTCAGTGCTGGCACTTTTCTTCTCTGAGCAATTGCTGGACATTTGCAATTTCTCACCTGAGCTCTCTTTAGAGTGCGCGAGAGCATGAGCAGAAGATTCGGTGGCTAGAGAAGCCCAGAGCCCCAGTGTTCTTAGGCCTACAAAAGCGCTTCCAAGGAAGGGTGCTGGATAGCAACAGCTTTCAGTGCTGGCACTTTTCCTCTCTGAGCAATTGCTCGACATTTGCAATTTCTCACCTGAGCTCTCTTTAGAGTGCGCGAGAGGATGAGCAGAAGATTAGGTGGCTAGAGAAGCGCAAAGCCCCAGTGTTGCTGCGCCTGTGAAAGCGCTTCCAAGGAAGGGTGCTGGCTAGCAAGAGCTTTCAGTGCTGGCACTTTTCCTCTCTGAGCAATTGCTCGACGTTTGCAATTTCTCAGCTCGTGTCTACGAGACGGAAGTGAAGGACCGTGACGTTTGGTGGCTAGAGAAGCGCAAAGCCCCAGTGTTGCTGCGCCTGTGAAAGCGCTTCCAAGGAAGGGTGCTGGCTAGCAACAGCTTTCAGTGCTGGCACTTTTCATCTCTGAGCAATTGCTCGACGTTTGCAATTTCTCAGCTCGTGTCTACAAGATGGAGAGATAGTGACCGTGACGTTTGGTGGGTAGAGAAGCGCAAAGCCCCAGTGTTACTGCGCCTGTGAAAGCGCTTCCAAGGAAGGGTGCTGGCTAGCAACAGCTTTCAGTGCTGGCACTTTTCATCTCTGAGCAATTGCTCGACGTTTGCAATTTCTCCCCTGAGCTCTCTTTAGAGTGCGCGAGAGGATGAGCAGAAGATTAGGTGTCTAAAGAAGCCCAGAGCCCCAGTGTTCTTAGGCCTACAAAAGCGCTTCCAAGGAAGGGGGCTGGCTAGCAACAGCTTTCAGTGGTGGCACTTTTCATCTCTGAGCAATTGCTCGACGTTTGCAATTTCTCAGCTCGTGTCTACGAGACGGAAAGAGAAGGACCGTGACGTTTGGTGGCTAGAGAAGCGCAAAGCCCCAGTGTTGCTGCGCCTGTGAAAGCGCTTCCAAGGAAGGGTGCTGGCTAGCAAGAGCTTTCAGTGCTGGCACTTTTCATCTCTGAGCAATTGCTCGACGTTTGCAATTTCTCAGCTCTTGTCTAGGAGACGGAAAGAGAATGACCATGACGTTTGGTGGGTAGAGAAGCGCAAAGCCCCAGTGTTACTGCGCCTGTGAAAGCGCTTCCAAGGAAGGGTGCTGGCTAGCAACAGCTTTCAGTGCTGGCACTTTTCATCTCTGAGCAATTGCTCGACGTTTGCAATTTCTCAGCTCGTGTCTACGAGACGGAAAGAGAAGGACCGTGACGTTTGGTGGGTAGAGAAGCGCAAAGCCCCAGTGTTGCTGCGCCTGTGAAAGCGCTTCCAAGGAAGGGTGCTGGCTAGCAACAGCTTTGAGTGCTGGCACTTTTCATCTCTGAGCAATTGCTCGACGTTTGCAATTTCTCACCTGAGCTCTCTTTAGAGTGCGCGAGAGCATGAGCAGAAGATTCGGTGGCTAGAGAAGCCCAGAGCCCCAGTGTTCTTAGGCCTACAAAAGCGCTTCCAAGGAAGGGTGCTGGCTAGCAACAGCTTTCAGTGCTGGCACTTTTCATCTCTGAGCAATTGCTCGACGTTTGCAATTTCTCACCTGAGCTCTCTTTAGAGTGCGCGAGAGGATGAGCAGAAGATTCGGTGGCTAGAGAAGCCCAGAGCCCCAGTGTTCTTAGGCCTACAAAAGCGCTTCCAAGGAAGGGTGCTGGCTAGCAACAGCTTTCAGTGCTGGCACTTTTCATCTCTCAGCAATTGCTCGACGTTTGCAATTTCTCAGCTCGTGTCTACGAGACGGAAAGAGAAGGACCGTGACGTTTGGTGGGTAGAGAAGCGCAAAGCCCCAGTGTTGCTGCGCCTGTGGAAGCGCTTCCAAGGAAGGGTGCTGGCTAGCAACAGCTTTCAGTGCTGGCACTTTTCATCTCTGAGCAATTGCTCGACGTTTGCAATTTCTCAGCTCGTGTCTACGAGACGGAAAGAGAAGGACCGTGACGTTTGGTGGCTAGAGAAGCGCAAAGCCCCAGTGTTGCTGCGCCTGTGAAAGCGCTTCCAAGGAAGGGTGCTGGCTAGCAAGAGCTTTCAGTGCTGGCACTTTTCATCTCTGAGCAATTGCTCCACGTTTGCAATTTCTCAGCTCGTGTCTACGAGACGGAGAGATAGTGACCGTGACGTTTGGTGGGTAGAGAAGCGCAAAGCCCCAGTGTTGCTGCGCCTGTGAAAGCGCTTCCAAGGAAGGGTGCTGGCTAGCAAGAGCTTTCAGTGCTGGCACTTTTAATCTCTGAGCAATTGCTGGATGTTTGCAATTTCTCACCTGAGCTCTCTTTAGAGTGCGCGAGAGGATGAGCAGAAGATTAGGTGGCTAGAGAAGCCCAGAGCCCCAGTGTTCTTAGGCCTACAAAAGCGCTTCCAAGGAAGGGTGCTGGCTAGCAACAGCTTTCAGTGCTGGCACTTTTCCTCTCTGAGCAATTGCTCCACTTTTGCAATTTCTCAGCTCGTGTCTACGAGACGGAAAGAGAATGACCGTGACGTTTGGTGGGTAGAGAAGCGCAAAGCCCCAGTGTTGCTGCGCCTGTGAAAGCGCTTCCAAGGAAGGGTGCTGGCTAGCAACAGCTTTCAGTGCTGGCACTTTTCATCTCTGAGCAATTGCTCGACGTTTGCAATTTCTCAGCTCGTGTCTACGAGACGGAGAGATAGTGACCGTGACGTTTGGTGGCTAGAGAAGCGCAAAGCCCCAGTGTTGCTGCGCCTGTGAAAGCGCTTCCAAGGAAGGGTGCTGGCTAGCAAGAGCTTTCAGTGCTGGCACTTTTCATCTCTGAGCAATTGCTCGACAATTGCAATTTCTCAGCTCGTGTCTACGAGACGGAGAGATAGTGACCGTGACATTTGGTGGCTAGAGAAGCGCAAAGCCCCAGTGTTGCTGCGCCTGTGAAAGCGCTTCCAAGGAAGGGTGCTGGCTAGCAACAGCTTTCAGTGCTGGCACTTTTCATCTCTGAGCAATTGCTCGACGTTTGCAATTTCTCACCTGAGCTCTCTTTAGAGTGCGCGAGAGGATGAGCAGAAGATTAGGTGGCTAAAGAAGCCCAGAGCCCCAGTGTTCTTAGGCCTACAAAAGCGCTTCCAAGGAAGGGTGCTGGCTAGCAACAGCTTTCAGTGCTGGCACTTTTCATCTCTGAGCAATTGCTCGACGTTTGCAATTTCTCAGCTCGTGTCTACGAGACGGAAAGAGAAGGACCGTGACGTTTGGTGGGTAGAGAAGCGCAAAGCCCCAGTGTTGCTGCGCCTGTGAAAGCGCTTCCAAGGAAGGGTGCTGGCTAGCAACAGCTTTCAGTGCTGGCACTTTTCATCTCTGAGCAATTGCTCGACGTTTGCAATTTCTCAGCTCGTGTCTAGGAGACGGAAAGAGAAGGACCGTGACGTTTGGTGGCTAGAGAAGCGCAAAGCCCCAGTGTTACTGCGCCTGTGAAAGCGCTTCCAAGGAAGGGTGCTGGCTAGCAACAGCTTTCAGTGCTGGCACTTTTCATCTCTGAGCAATTGCTCGACGTTTGCAATTTCTCAGCTCGTGTCTACGAGATGGAAAGAGAAGGACCGTGACATTTGGTGGCTAGAGAAGCGCAAAGCCCCAGTGTTGCTGCGCCTGTGAAAGCGCTTCCAAGGAAGGGTGCTGGCTAGCAACAGCTTTGAGTGCTGGCACTTTTCATCTCTGAGCAATTGCTCGACGTTTGCAATTTCTCACCTGAGCTCTCTTTAGAGTGCGCGAGAGCATGAGCAGAAGATGAGGTGGCTAGAGAAGCCCAGAGCCCCAGTGTTCTTAGGCCTACAAAAGCGCTTCCAAGGAAGGGGGCTGGCTAGCAACAGCTTTCAGTGCTGGCACTTTTCCTCTCTGAGCAATTGCTCGACGTTTGCAATTTCTCACCTGAGCTCTCTTTAGAGTGCGCGAGAGGATGAGCAGAAGATTAGGTGGCTAGAGAAGCCCAGAGCCCCAGTGTTCTTAGGCCTACAAAAGCGCTTCCAAGGAAGGGTGCTGGCTAGCAACAGCTTTCAGTGCTGGCACTTTTCATCTCTCAGCAATTGCTCCACGTTTGCAATTTCTCAGCTCGTGTCTACGAGACGGAAAGAGAAGGACCGTGACGTTTGGTGGCTAGAGAAGCGCAAAGCCCCAGTGTTGCTGCGCCTGTGAAAGCGCTTCCAAGGAAGGGTGCTGGCTAGCAAGAGCTTTCAGTGCTGGCACTTTTCATCTCTGAGCAATTGCTCGACGTTTGCAATTTCTCAGCTCGTGTCTACGAGACGGAAAGAGAAGGACCGTGACGTTTGGTGGGTAGAGAAGCGCAAAGCCCCAGTGTTACTGCGCCTGTGAAAGCGCTTCCAAGGAAGGGTGCTGGCTAGCAACAGCTTTCAGTGCTGGCACTTTTCATCTCTGAGCAATTGCTCGACGTTTGCAATTTCTCACCTGAGCTCTCTTTAGAGTGCGCAAGAGGATGAGCAGAAGATTAGGTGTGTAAAGAAGCCCAGAGCCCCAGTGTTCTTAGGCCTACAAAAGCGCTTCCAAGGAAGGGTGCTGGCTAGCAACAGCTTTCAGTGCTGGCACTTTTCCTCTCTGAGCAATTGCTCCACTTTTGCAATTTCTCAGCTCGTGTCTACGAGACGGAAAGAGAATGACAGTGACGTTTGGTGGGTAGAGAAGCGCAAAGCCCCAGTGTTGCTGCGCCTGTGAAAGCGCTTCCAAGGAAGGGTGCTGACTAGCAAGAGCTTTCAGTGCTGGCACTTTTCATCTCTGAGCAATTGCTCCACGTTTGCAATTTCTCAGCTCGTGTCTACGAGACGGAAAGAGAAGGACCGTGACGTTTGGTGGGTAGAGAAGCGCAAAGCCCCAGTGTTGCTGCGCCTGTGAAAGCGCTTCCAAGGAAGGGTGCTGGCTAGCAACAGCTTTCAGTGCTGGCACTTTTCATCTCTGAGCAATTGCTCGACGTTTGCAATTTCTCAGCTCGTGTCTACGAGACGGAAAGACAAGGACCGTGACGTTTGGTGGCTAGAGAAGCGCAAAGCCCCAGTGTTGCTGCGCCTGTGAAAGCGCTTCCAAGGAAGGGGGCTGGCTAGCAACAGCTTTCAGTGCTGGCACTTTTCATCTCTGAGCAATTGCTCAACGTTTGCAATTTCTCACCTGAGCTCTCTTTAGAGTGCGCGAGAGCATGAGCAGAAGATGAGGTGGCTAGAGAAGCCCAGAGCCCCAGTGTTCTTAGGCCTACAAAAGCGCTTCCAAGGAAGGGTGCTGGCTAGCAACAGCTTTCAGTGCTGGCACTTTTCATCTCTGAGCAATTGCTCGACGTTTGCAATTTCTCAGCTCGTGTCTACGAGACGGAGAGATAGTGACCGTGACGTTTGGTGGCTAGAGAAGCGCAAAGCCCCAGTGTTGCTGCGCCTGTGAAAGCGCTTCCAAGGAAGGGTGCTGGCTAGCAACAGCTTTCAGTGCTGGCACTTTTCATCTCTGAGCAATTGCTCAACGTTTGCAATTTCTCAGCTCGTGTCTACGAGACGGAGAGATAGTGACCGTGACGTTTGCTGGGTAGAGAAGCGCAAAGCCCCAGTGTTGCTGCGCCTGTGAAAGCGCTTCCAAGGAAGGGTGCTGGCTAGCAAGAGCTTTCAGTGCTGGCACTTTTCATCTCTGAGCAATTGCTCGACGTTTGCAATTTCTCCCCTGAGCTCTCTTTAGAGTGCGCGAGAGGATGAGCAGAAGATTAGGTGGCTAGAGAAGACCAGAGCCCCAGTGTTCTTAGGGCTACAAAAGCGCTTCCAAGGAAGGGTGCTGTCTAGCAAGAGCTTTCAGTGCTGGCACTTTTCATCTCTGAGCAATTGCTCGACAATTGCAATTTCTCAGCTCGTGTCTACGAGACAGAAAGAGAAGGACCGTGACGTTTGGTGGCTAGAGAAGCGCAAAGCCCCAGTGTTGCTGCGCCTGTGAAAGCGCTTCCAAGGAAGGGTGCTGGCTAGCAAGAGCTTTCAGTGCTGGCACTTTTCATCTCTGAGCAATTGCTCCACGTTTGCAATTTCTCAGCTCGTGTCTACGAGACGGAAAGAGAAGGACCGTGACATTTGGTGGCTAGAGAAGCGCAAAGCCCCAGTGTTACTGCGCCTGTGAAAGCGCTTCCAAGGAAGGGTGCTGGCTAGCAACAGCTTTCAGTGCTGGCACTTTTCATCTCTCAGCAATTGCTCGACGTTTGCAATTTCTCAGCTCGTGTCTACGAGACGGAAAGAGAAGGACCGTGCCGTTTGGTGGGTAGAGAAGCGCAAAGCCCCAGTGTTGCTGCGCCTGTGAAAGCGCTTCCAAGGAAGGGTGCTGGCTAGCAACAGCTTTGAGTGCTGGCACTTTTCATCTCTGAGCAATTGCTCGACGTTTGCAATTTCTCACCTGAGCTCTCTTTAGAGTGCGCGAGAGCATGAGCAGAAGATTCGGTGGCTAGAGAAGCCCAGAGCCCCAGTGTTCTTAGGCCTACAAAAGCGCTTCCAAGGAAGGGGGCTGGCTAGCAACAGCTTTCAGTGCTGGCACTTTTCATCTCTGAGCAATTGCTCCACGTTTGCAATTTCTCCCCTGAGCTCTCTTTAGAGTGCGCGAGAGGATGAGCAGAAGATTAAGTGGCTAGAGAAGCCCAGAGCCCCAGTGTTCTTAGGCCTACAAAAGCGCTTCCAAGGAAGGGGGCTGGCTAGCAACAGCTTTCAGTGCTGGCACTTTTCATCTCTGAGCAATTGCTCCACGTTTGCAATTTCTCAGCTCGTGTCTATGAGACGGAAAGAGAATGACCGTGACGTTTGGTGGGTAGAGAAGCGCAAAGCCCCAGTGTTGCTGCGCCTGTGAAAGCGCTTCCAAGGAAGGGTGCTGGCTAGCAACAGCTTTCAGTGCTGGCACTTTTCATCTCTGAGCAATTGCTTGACGTTTGCAATTTCTCAGCTCGTGTCTACGAGACGGAGAGATAGTGACCGTGACGTTTGGTGGCTAGAGAAGCGCAAAGCCCCAGTGTTACTGCGCCTGTGAAAGCGCTTCCAAGGAAGGGTGCTGGCTAGCAACAGCTTTCAGTGCTGGCACTTTTCATCTCTGAGCAATTGCTCGACGTTTGCAATTTCTCACCTGTGCTCTCTTTAGAGTGCGCGAGAGCATGAGCAGAAGATTAGGTGGCTAGAGAAGCCCAGAGCCCCAGTGTTCTTAGGCCTACAAAAGCAATTCCAAGGAAGGGTGCTGGCTAGCAAGAGCTTTCAGTGCTGGCACTTTTCATCTCTGAGCAATTGCTCGACGTTTGCAATTTCTCCCCTGAGCTCTCTTTAGAGTGCGCGAGAGGATGAGCAGAAGATTAGGTGGCTAGAGAAGCCCAGAGCCCCAGTGTTCTTAGGTCTACAAAAGCGCTTCCAAGGAAGGGTGCTGGCTAGCAACAGCTTTGAGTGCTGGCACTTTTCATCTCTGAGCAATTGCTCGACGTTTGCAATTTCTCACCTGAGCTCTCTTTAGAGTGCGCGAGAGGATGAGCAGAAGATGAGGTGGCTAGAGAAGCCCAGAGCCCCAGTGTTCTTAGGCCTACAAAAGCGCTTCCAAGGAAGGGTGCTGGCTAGCAACAGCTTTCAGTGCTGGCACTTTTCCTCTCTGAGCAATTGCTCAACGTTTGCAATTTCTCAGCTCGTGTCTACGAGACGGAAAGAGAAGGACCGTGACGTTTGGTGGGTAGAGAAGCGCAAAGCCCCAGTGTTGCTGCGCCTGTGAAAGCGCTTCCAAGGAAGGGTGCTGGCTAGCAACAGCTTTCAGTGCTGGCACTTTTCCTCTCTGAGCAATTGCTCAACGTTTGCAATTTCTCAGCTCGTGTCTACGAGACGGAGAGATAGTGACCGTGACGTTTGGTGGCTAGAGAAGCGCAAAGCCCCAGTGTTGCTGCGCCTGTGAAAGCGCTTCCAAGGAAGGGTGCTGGCTAGCAACAGCTTTCAGTGCTGGCACTTTTCATCTCTGAGCAATTGCTCGACGTTTGCAATTTCTCACCTGAGCTCTCTTTAGAGTGCGCGAGAGGATGAGCAGAAGATTAGGTGGCTAGAGAAGCCCAGAGCCCCAGTGTTCTTAGGCCTACAAAAGCGCTTCCAAGGAAGGGTGCTGGCTAGCAAGAGCTTTCAGTGCTGGCACTTTTCATCTCTCAGCAATTGCTCGACGTTTGCAATTTCTCAGCTCGTGTCTACGAGACGGAAAGAGAAGGACCGTGACGTTTGGTGGGTAGAGAAGCGCAAAGCCCCAGTGTTACTGCGCCTGTGAAAGCGCTTCCAAGGAAGGGTGCTGGCTAGCAACAGCTTTCAGTGCTGGCACTTTTCATCTCTGAGCAATTGCTCGACGTTTGCAATTTCTCAGCTCGTGTCTACGAGACGGAAAGAGAAGGACCGTGACATTTGGCGGGTAGAGAAGCGCAAAGCCCCAGTGTTGCTGCGCCTGTGAAAGCGCTTCCAAGGAAGGGTGCTGGCTAGCAACAGCTTTCAGTGCTGGCACTTTTCATCTCTGAGCAATTGCTCGACGTTTGCAATTTCTCACCTGAGCTCTCTTTAGAGTGCGCGAGAGCATGAGCAGAAGATTAGGTGGCTAGAGAAGCCCAGAGCCCCAGTGTTCTTAGGCCTACAAAAGCGCTTCCAAGGAAGGGTGCTGGCTAGCAACAGCTTTCAGTGCTGGCACTTTTCATCTCTCAGCAATTGCTCCACGTTTGCAATTTCTCAGCTCGTGTCTACGAGACGGAAAGAGAATGACAGTGACGTTTGGTGGCTAGAGAAGCGCAAAGCCCCAGTGTTGCTGCGCCTGTGAAAGCGCTTCCAAGGAAGGGTGCTGGCTAGCAAGAGCTTTCAGTGCTGGCACTTTTCATCTCTGAGCAATTGCTCGACGTTTGCAATTTCTCAGCTCGTGTCTACGAGACGGAAAGAGAAGGACCGTGACGTTTGGTGGCTAGAGAAGCGCAAAGCCCCAGTGTTGCTGCGCCTGTGAAAGCGCTTCCAAGGAAGGGTGCTGGCTAGCAACAGCTTCCAGTGCTGGCACTTTTCATCTCTGAGCAATTGCTCGACGTTTGCAATTTCTCAGCTCGTGTCTACGAGACGGAAAGAGAAGGACCGTGACGTTTGGTGGCTAGAGAAGCGCAAAGCCCCAGTGTTGCTGCGCCTGTGAAAGCGATTCCAAGGAAGGGTGCTGGCTAGCAACAGCTTTGAGTGCTGGCACTTTTCATCTCTGAGCAATTGCTCGACGTTTGCAATTTCTCACCTGAGCTCTCTTTAGAGTGCGCGAGAGGATGAGCAGAAGATTAGGTGGCTAGAGAAGCCCAGAGCCCCAGTGTTCTTAGGGCTACAAAAGCGCTTCCAAGGAAGGGTGCTGGCTAGCAACAGCTTTCAGTGCTGGCACTTTTCCTCTCTGAGCAATTGCTCGACGTTTGCAATTTCTCAGCTCGTGTCTACGAGACGGAGAGATAGTGACCGTGACGTTTGGTGGCTAGAGAAGCGCAAAGCCCCAGTGTTGCTGCGCCTGTGAAAGCGCTTCCAAGGAAGGGTGCTGGCTAGCAACAGCTTTCAGTGCTGGCACTTTTCATCTCTGAGCAATTGCTCGACGTTTGCAATTTCTCACCTGAGCTCTCTTTAGAGTGCGCGAGAGGATGAGCAGAAGATTAGGTGGCTAGAGAAGCCCAGAGCCCCAGTGTTCTTAGGCCTACAAAAGCGCTTCCAAGGAAGGGTGCTGGCTAGCAACAGCTTTCAGTGCTGGCACTTTTCATCTCTGAGCAATTGCTCGACAATTGCAATTTCTCAGCTCGTGTCTACGAGACGGAAAGAGAAGGACCGTGACGTTTGGTGGGTAGAGAAGCGCAAAGCCCCAGTGTTACTGCGCCTGTGAAAGCGCTTCCAAGGAAGGGTGCTGGCTAGCAACAGCTTTCAGTGCTGGCACTTTTCATCTCTGAGCAATTGCTCGACGTTTGCAATTTCTCACCTGAGCTCTCTTTAGAGTGCGCGAGAGGATGAGCAGAAGATTAGGTGTGTAAAGAAGCCCAGAGCCCCAGTGTTCTTAGGCCTACAAAAGCGCTTCCAAGGAAGGGGGCTGGCTAGCAACAGCTTTCAGTGCTGGCACTTTTCCTCTCTGAGCAATTGCTCCACTTTTGCAATTTCTCAGCTCGTGTCTACGAGACGGAAAGAGAATGACAGTGACGTTTGGTGGGTAGAGAAGCGCAAAGCCCCAGTGTTGCTGCGCCTGTGAAAGCGCTTCCAAGGAAGGGGGCTGACTAGCAAGAGCTTTCAGTGCTGGCACTTTTCATCTCTGAGCAATTGCTCCACGTTTGCAATTTCTCAGCTCGTGTCTACGAGACGGAAAGAGAAGGACCGTGACGTTTGGTGGGTAGAGAAGCGCAAAGCCCCAGTGTTGCTGCGCCTGTGAAAGCGCTTCCAAGGAAGGGTGCTGGCTAGCAACAGCTTTCAGTGCTGGCACTTTTCATCTCTGAGCAATTGCTCGACGTTTGCAATTTCTCAGCTCGTGTCTACGAGACGGAAAGACAAGGACCGTGACGTTTGGTGGCTAGAGAAGCGCAAAGCCCCAGTGTTGCTGCGCCTGTGAAAGCGCTTCCAAGGAAGGGGGCTGGCTAGCAACAGCTTTCAGTGCTGGCACTTTTCATCTCTGAGCAATTGCTCAACGTTTGCAATTTCTCACCTGAGCTCTCTTTAGAGTGTGCGAGAGCATGAGCAGAAGATGAGGTGGCTAGAGAAGCCCAGAGCCCCAGTGTTCTTAGGCCTACAAAAGCGCTTCCAAGGAAGGGTGCTGGCTAGCAACAGCTTTCAGTGCTGGCACTTTTCCTCTCTGAGCAATTGCTCGACGTTTGCAATTTCTCAGCTCGTGTCTACGAGACGGAGAGATAGTGACCGTGACGTTTGGTGGCTAGAGAAGCGCAAAGCCCCAGTGTTGCTGCGCCTGTGAAAGCGCTTCCAAGGAAGGGTGCTGGCTAGCAACAGCTTTCAGTGCTGGCACTTTTCATCTCTGAGCAATTGCTCAACGTTTGCAATTTCTCAGCTCGTGTCTACGAGACGGAGAGATAGTGACCGTGACGTTTGGTGGCTAGAGAAGCGCAAAGCCCCAGTGTTGCTGCGCCTGTGAAAGCGCTTCCAAGGAAGGGTGCTGGCTAGCAAGAGCTTTCAGTGCTGGCACTTTTCATCTCTGAGCAATTGCTCGACGTTTGCAATTTCTCCCCTGAGCTCTCTTTAGAGTGCGCGAGAGGATGAGCAGAAGATTAGGTGGCTAGAGAAGACCAGAGCCCCAGTGTTCTTAGGGCTACAAAAGCGCTTCCAAGGAAGGGTGCTGTCTAGCAAGAGCTTTCAGTGCTGGCACTTTTCATCTCTGAGCAATTGCTCGACAATTGCAATTTCTCAGCTCGTGTCTACGAGACGGAAAGAGAAGGACCGTGACGTTTGGTGGCTAGAGAAGCGCAAAGCCCCAGTGTTGCTGCGCCTGTGAAAGCGCTTCCAAGGAAGGGTGCTGGCTAGCAAGAGCTTTCAGTGCTGGCACTTTTCATCTCTGAGCAATTGCTCCACGTTTGCAATTTCTCAGCTCGTGTCTACGAGACGGAAAGAGAAGGACCGTGACATTTGGTGGCTAGAGAAGCGCAAAGCCCCAGTGTTACTGCGCCTGTGAAAGCGCTTCCAAGGAAGGGTGCTGGCTAGCAACAGCTTTCAGTGCTGGCACTTTTCATCTCTCAGCAATTGCTCGACGTTTGCAATTTCTCAGCTCGTGTCTACGAGACGGAAAGAGAAGGACCGTGCCGTTTGGTGGGTAGAGAAGCGCAAAGCCCCAGTGTTGCTGCGCCTGTGAAAGCGCTTCCAAGGAAGGGTGCTGGCTAGCAACAGCTTTGAGTGCTGGCACTTTTCATCTCTGAGCAATTGCTCGACGTTTGCAATTTCTCACCTGAGCTCTCTTTAGAGTGCGCGAGAGCATGAGCAGAAGATTCGGTGGCTAGAGAAGCCCAGAGCCCCAGTGTTCTTAGGCCTACAAAAGCGCTTCCAAGGAAGGGGGCTGGCTAGCAACAGCTTTCAGTGCTGGCACTTTTCATCTCTGAGCAATTGCTCCACGTTTGCAATTTCTCCCCTGAGCTCTCTTTAGAGTGCGCGAGAGGATGAGCAGAAGATTAAGTGGCTAGAGAAGCCCAGAGCCCCAGTGTTCTTAGGCCTACGAAAGCGCTTCCAAGGAAGGGTGCTGGCTAGCAACAGCTTTCAGTGCTGGCACTTTTCATCTCTGAGCAATTGCTCGACGTTTGCAATTTCTCAGCTCGTGTCTACGAGACGGAAAGAGAAGGACCGTGACGTTTGGTGGGTAGAGAAGCGCAAAGCCCCAGTGTTGCTGCGCCTGTGAAAGCGCTTCCAAGGAAGGGTGCTGGCTAGCAACAGCTTTCAGGGCTGGCACTTTTCATCTCTGAGCAATTGCTTGACGTTTGCAATTTCTCAGCTCGTGTCTACGAGACGGAGAGATAGTGACCGTGACGTTTGGTGGCTAGAGAAGCGCAAAGCCCCAGTGTTACTGCGCCTGTGAAAGCGCTTCCAAGGAAGGGTGCTGGCTAGCAACAGCTTTCAGTGCTGGCACTTTTCATCTCTGAGCAATTGCTCGACGTTTGCAATTTCTCACCTGTGCTCTCTTTAGAGTGCGCGAGAGCATGAGCAGAAGATTAGGTGGCTAGAGAAGCCCAGAGCCCCAGTGTTCTTAGGCCTACAAAAGCAATTCCAAGGAAGGGTGCTGGCTAGCAAGAGCTTTCAGTGCTGGCACTTTTCATCTCTGAGCAATTGCTCGACGTTTGCAATTTCTCCCCTGAGCTCTCTTTAGAGTGCGCGAGAGGATGAGCAGAAGATTAGGTGGCTAGAGAAGCCCAGAGCCCCAGTGTTCTTAGGTCTACAAAAGCGCTTCCAAGGAAGGGTGCTGGCTAGCAACAGCTTTGAGTGCTGGCACTTTTCATCTCTGAGCAATTGCTCGACGTTTGCAATTTCTCACCTGAGCTCTCTTTAGAGTGCGCGAGAGGATGAGCAGAAGATGAGGTGGCTAGAGAAGCCCAGAGCCCCAGTGTTCTTAGGCCTACAAAAGCGCTTCCAAGGAAGGGTGCTGGCTAGCAAGAGCTTTCAGTGCTGGCACTTTTCCTCTCTGAGCAATTGCTCAACGTTTGCAATTTCTCAGCTCGTGTCTACGAGACGGAAAGAGAAGGACCGTGACGTTTGGTGGGTAGAGAAGCGCAAAGCCCCAGTGTTGCTGCGCCTGTGAAAGCGCTTCCAAGGAAGGGTGCTGGCTAGCAACAGCTTTCAGTGCTGGCACTTTTCCTCTCTGAGCAATTGCTCAACGTTTGCAATTTCTCAGCTCGTGTCTACGAGACGGAGAGATAGTGACCGTGACGTTTGGTGGCTAGAGAAGCGCAAAGCCCCAGTGTTGCTGCGCCTGTGAAAGCGCTTCCAAGGAAGGGTGCTGGCTAGCAACAGCTTTCAGTGCTGGCACTTTTCATCTCTGAGCAATTGCTCGACGTTTGCAATTTCTCACCTGAGCTCTCTTTAGAGTGCGCGAGAGGATGAGCAGAAGATTAGGTGGCTAGAGAAGCCCAGAGCCCCAGTGTTCTTAGGCCTACAAAAGCGCTTCCAAGGAAGGGTGCTGGCTAGCAAGAGCTTTCAGTGCTGGCACTTTTCATCTCTCAGCAATTGCTCGACGTTTGCAATTTCTCAGCTCGTGTCTACGAGACGGAAAGAGAAGGACCGTGACGTTTGGTGGCTAGAGAAGCGCAAAGCCCCAGTGTTACTGCGCCTGTGAAAGCGCTTCCAAGGAAGGGTGCTGGCTAGCAACAGCTTTCAGTGCTGGCACTTTTCATCTCTGAGCAATTGCTCGACGTTTGCAATTTCTCAGCTCGTGTCTACGAGACGGAAAGAGAAGGACCGTGCCGTTTGGTGGCTAGAGAAGCGCAAAGCCCCAGTGTTGCTGCGCCTGTGAAAGCGCTTCCAAGGAAGGGTGCTGGCTAGCAACAGCTTTCAGTGCTGGCACTTTTCATCTCTGAGCAATTGCTCGACGTTTGCAATTTCTCACCTGAGCTCTCTTTAGAGTGCGCGAGAGCATGAGCAGAAGATTAGGTGGCTAGAGAAGCCCAGAGCCCCAGTGTTCTTAGGCCTACAAAAGCGCTTCCAAGGAAGGGTGCTGGCTAGCAACAGCTTTCAGTGCTGGCACTTTTCATCTCTCAGCAATTGCTCCACGTTTGCAATTTCTCAGCTCGTGTCTACGAGACGGAAAGAGAATGACAGTGACGTTTGGTGGCTAGAGAAGCGCAAAGCCCCAGTGTTGCTGCGCCTGTGAAAGCGCTTCCAAGGAAGGGTGCTGGCTAGCAAGAGCTTTCAGTGCTGGCACTTTTCATCTCTGAGCAATTGCTCGACGTTTGCAATTTCTCAGCTCGTGTCTACGAGACGGAAAGAGAAGGACCGTGACGTTTGGTGGGTAGAGAAGCGCAAAGCCCCAGTGTTGCTGCGCCTGTGAAAGCGCTTCCAAGGAAGGGTGCTGGCTAGCAACAGCTTCCAGTGCTGGCACTTTTCATCTCTGAGCAATTGCTCGACGTTTGCAATTTCTCAGCTCGTGTCTACGAGACGGAAAGAGAAGGACCGTGACGTTTGGTGGGTAGAGAAGCGCAAAGCCCCAGTGTTGCTGCGCCTGTGAAAGCGATTCCAAGGAAGGGTGCTGGCTAGCAACAGCTTTGAGTGCTGGCACTTTTCATCTCTGAGCAATTGCTCGACGTTTGCAATTTCTCACCTGAGCTCTCTTTAGAGTGCGCGAGAGGATGAGCAGAAGATTAGGTGGCTAGAGAAGCCCAGAGCCCCAGTGTTCTTAGGGCTACAAAAGCGCTTCCAAGGAAGGGTGCTGGCTAGCAACAGCTTTCAGTGCTGGCACTTTTCCTCTCTGAGCAATTGCTCGACGTTTGCAATTTCTCAGCTCGTGTCTACGAGACGGAGAGATAGTGACCGTGACGTTTGGTGGCTAGAGAAGCGCAAAGCCCCAGTGTTGCTGCGCCTGTGAAAGCGCTTCCAAGGAAGGGTGCTGGCTAGCAACAGCTTTCAGTGCTGGCACTTTTCATCTCTGAGCAATTGCTCGACGTTTGCAATTTCTCACCTGAGCTCTCTTTAGAGTGCGCGAGAGGATGAGCAGAAGATTAGGTGGCTAGAGAAGCCCAGAGCCCCAGTGTTCTTAGGGCTACAAAAGCGCTTCCAAGGAAGGGTGCTGGCTAGCAACAGCTTTCAGTGCTGGCACTTTTCATCTCTGAGCAATTGCTCGACGTTTGCAATTTCTCAGCTCGTGTCTACGAGACGGAAAGAGAAGGACCGTGACGTTTGGTGGCTAGAGAAGCGCAAAGCCCCAGTGTTTCTGCGCCTGTGAAAGCGCTTCCAAGGAAGGGGGCTGGCTAGCAACAGCTTTCAGTGCTGGCACTTTTCATCTCTGAGCAATTGCTCGACGTTTGCAATTTCTCAGCTCGTGTCTACGAGACGGAAAGAGAAGGACCGTGACGTTTGGTGGCTAGAGAAGCGCAAAGCCCCAGTGTTACTGCGCCTGTGAAAGCGCTTCCAAGGAAGGGTGCTGGCTAGCAACAGCTTTCAGTGCTGGCACTTTTCATCTCTCAGCAATTGCTCGACGTTTGCAATTTCTCAGCTCGTGTCTACGAGACGGAAAGAGAAGGACCGTGCCGTTTGGTGGGTAGAGAAGCGCAAAGCCCCAGTGTTGCTGCGCCTGTGAAAGCGCTTCCAAGGAAGGGTGCTGGCTAGCAACAGCTTTCAATGCTGGCACTTTTCATCTCTGAGCAATTGCTCGACGTTTGCAATTTCTCACCTGAGCTCTCTTTAGAGTGCGCGAGAGCATGAGCAGAAGATTCGGTGGCTAGAGAAGCCCAGAGCCCCAGTGTTCTTAGGCCTACAAAAGCGCTTCCAAGGAAGGGTGCTGGCTAGCAAGAGCTTTCAGTGCTGGCACTTTTCCTCTCTGAGCAATTGCTCGACGTTTGCAATTTCTCCCCTGAGCTCTCTTTAGAGTGCGCGAGAGGATGAGCAGAAGATTAGGTGGCTAGAGAAGCCCAGAGCCCCAGTGTTCTTAGGCCTACAAAAGCGCTTCCAAGGAAGGGGGCTGGCTAGCAACAGCTTTCAGTGCTGGCACTTTTCATCTCTGAGCAATTGCTCCACGTTTGCAATTTCTCAGCTCGTGTCTATGAGACGGAAAGAGAATGACCGTGACGTTTGGTGGGTAGAGAAGCGCAAAGCCCCAGTGTTGCTGCGCCTGTGAAAGCGCTTCCAAGGAAGGGTGCTGGCTAGCAACAGCTTTCAGTGCTGGCACTTTTCCTCTCTGAGCAATTGCTCGACGTTTGCAATTTCTCAGCTCGTGTCTACGAGACGGAGAGATAGTGACCGTGACGTTTGGTGGCTAGAGAAGCGCAAAGCCCCAGTGTTGCTGCGCCTGTGAAAGCGCTTCCAAGGAAGGGGGCTGGCTAGCAACAGCTTTCAGTGCTGGCACTTTTCATCTCTGAGCAATTGCTCGACGTTTGCAATTTCTCACCTGAGCTCTCTTTAGAGTGCGCGAGAGCATGAGCAGAAGATTCGGTGGCTAGAGAAGCCCAGAGCCCCAGTGTTCTTAGGCCTACAAAAGCGCTTCCAAGGAAGGGTGCTGGCTAGCAACAGCTTTCAGTGCTGGCACTTTTCATCTCTGAGCAATTGCTCGACGTTTGCAATTTCTCAGCTCGTGTCTACGAGACGGAAAGAGAAGGACCGTGACGTTTGGTGGCTAGAGAAGCGCAAAGCCCCAGTGTTGCTGTGCCTGTGAAAGCACTTCCAAGGAAGGGTGCTGGCTAGCAAGAGCTTTCAGTGCTGGCACTTTTCATCTCTGAGCAATTGCTCGACGTTTGCAATTTCTCAGCTCGTGTCTACGAGACGGAAAGAGAAGGACCGTGACGTTTGGTGGCTAGAGAAGCACAAAGCCCCAGTGTTACTGCGCCTGTGAAAGCGCTTTCAAGGAAGGGTGCTGGCTAGCAAGAGCTTTCAGTGCTGGCACTTTTCATCTCTGAGCAATTGCTCGACGTTTGCAATTTCTCAGCTCGTGTCTACGAGACGGAAAGAGAAGGACCGTGACGTTTGGTGGCTAGAGAAGCGAAAAGCCCCAGTGTTGCTGCGCCTGTGAAAGCGCTTCCAAGGAAGGGTGCTGGCTAGCAACAGCTTTCAGTGCTGGCACTTTTCATCTCTGAGCAATTGCTCGACGTTTGCAATTTCTCACCTGAGCTCTCTTTAGAGTGCGCGAGAGCATGAGCAGAAGATGAGGTGGCTAGAGAAGCCCAGAGCCCCAGTGTTCTTAGGCCTACAAAAGCGCTTCCAAGGAAGGGTGCTGGCTAGCAACAGCTTTCAGTGCTGGCACTTTTCATCTCTGAGCAATTGCTGGACGTTTGCAATTTCTCCCCTGAGCTCTCTTTAGAGTGCGCGAGAGGATGAGCAGAAGATTAAGTGGCTAGAGAAGCCCAGAGCCCCAGTGTGCTTAGGCCTACAAAAGCGCTTCTAAGGAAGGGTGCTGGCTAGCAACAGCTTTCAGTGCTGGCACTTTTCATCTCTGAGCAATTGCTGGACGTTTGCAATTTCTCAGCTCGTGTCTATGAGACGGAAAGAGAAGGACCGTGACGTTTGGTGGGTAGAGAAGCGCAAAGCCCCAGTGTTGCTGCGCCTGTGAAAGCGCTTCCAAGGAAGGGTGCTGGCTAGCAACAGCTTTCAGTGCTGGCACTTTTCATCTCTGAGCAATTGCTCGACGTTTGCAATTTCTCAGCTCGTGTCTACGAGACGGAGAGATAGTGACCGTGACGTTTGGTGGCTAGAGAAGCGCAAAGCCCCAGTGTTGCTGCGCCTGTGAAAGCGCTTCCAAGGAAGGGTGCTGGCTAGCAACAGCTTTCAGTGCTGGCACTTTTCATCTCTGAGCAATTGCTCGACGTTTGCAATTTCTCCCCTGAGCTCACTTTAGAGTGCGCGAGAGGATGAGCAGAAGATTTGGTGGCTAGAGAAGCCCAGAGCCCCAGTGTTCTTAGGCCTACAAAAGCGCTTCCAAGGAAGGGTGCTGGCTAGCAAGAGCTTTCAGTGCTGGCACTTTTCATCTCTGAGCAATTGCTCGACGTTTGCAATTTCTCAGCTCGTGTCTACGAGACGGAAAGAGAAGGACCGTGACGTTTGGTGGCTAGAGAAGCGCAAAGCCCCAGTGTTGCTGCGCCTGTGAAAGCGCTTCCAAGGAAGGGTGCTGGCTAGCAACAGCTTTCAGTGCTGGCACTTTTCATCTCTGAGCAATTGCTCGACGTTTGCAATTTCTCAGCTCGTGTCTACGAGACGGAAAGAGAAGGACCGTGACGTTTGGTGGCTAGAGAAGCGCAAAGCCCCAGTGTTACTGCGCCTGTGAAAGCGCTTCCAAGGAAGGGTGCTGGCTAGCAACAGCTTTCAGTGCTGGCACTTTTCATCTCTCAGCAATTGCTCGACGTTTGCAATTTCTCAGCTCGTGTCTACGAGACGGAAAGAGAAGGACCGTGCCGTTTGGTGGGTAGAGAAGCGCAAAGCCCCAGTGTTGCTGCGCCTGTGAAAGCGCTTCCAAGGAAGGGTGCTGGCTAGCAACAGCTTTCAATGCTGGCACTTTTCATCTCTGAGCAATTGCTCGACGTTTGCAATTTCTCACCTGAGCTCTCTTTAGAGTGCGCGAGAGCATGAGCAGAAGATTCGGTGGCTAGAGAAGCCCAGAGCCCCAGTGTTCTTAGGCCTACAAAAGCGCTTCCAAGGAAGGGTGCTGGCTAGCAAGAGCTTTCAGTGCTGGCACTTTTCATCTCTGAGCAATTGCTCGACGTTTGCAATTTCTCCCCTGAGCTCTCTTTAGAGTGCGCGAGAGGATGAGCAGAAGATTAAGTGGCTAGAGAAGCCCAGAGCCCCAGTGTTCTTAGGCCTACAAAAGCGCTTCCAAGGAAGGGGGCTGGCTAGCAACAGCTTTCAGTGCTGGCACTTTTCATCTCTGAGCAATTGCTCCACGTTTGCAATTTCTCAGCTCGTGTCTAGGAGACGGAAAGAGAATGACCGTGACGTTTGGTGGGTAGAGAAGCGCAAAGCCCCAGTGTTGCTGCGCCTGTGAAAGCGCTTCCAAGGAAGGGTGCTGGCTAGCAACAGCTTTCAGTGCTGGCACTTTTCCTCTCTGAGCAATTGCTCAACGTTTGCAATTTCTCAGCTCGTGTCTACGAGACGGAGAGATAGTGACCGTGACGTTTGGTGGCTAGAGAAGCGCAAAGCCCCAGTGTTGCTGCGCCTGTGAAAGCGCTTCCAAGGAAGGGGGCTGGCTAGCAACAGCTTTCAGTGCTGGCACTTTTCCTCTCTGAGCAATTGCTGGACGTTTGCAATTTCTCAGCTCGTGTCTACGAGACGGAGAGATAGTGACCGTGACGTTTGGTGGCTAGAGAAGCGCAAAGCCCCAGTGTTGCTGCGCCTGTGAAAGCGCTTCCAAGGAAGGGTGCTGGCTAGCAACAGCTTTCAGTGCTGGCACTTTTCATCTCTGAGCAATTGCTCGACGTTTGCAATTTCTCACCTGAGCTCTCTTTAGAGTGCGCGAGAGCATGAGCAGAAGATTAGGTGGCTAGAGAAGCCCAGAGCCCCAGTGTTCTTAGGCCTACAAAAGCACTTCCAAGGAAGGGGGCTGGCTAGCAAGAGCTTTCAGTGCTGGCACTTTTCATCTCTGAGCAATTGCTCGACGTTTGCAATTTCTCACCTGAGCTCTCTTTAGAGTGCGCGAGAGGATGAGCAGAAGATTAGGTGGCTAGAGAAGCCCAGAGCCCCAGTGTTCTTAGGCCTACAAAAGCGCTTCCAAGGAAGGGTGCTGTCTAGCAAGAGCTTTCAGTGCTGGCACTTTTCCTCTCTGAGCAATTGCTCAACGTTTGCAATTTCTCAGCTCGTGTCTATGAGACGGAAAGAGAAGGACCGTGACGTTTGGTGGGTAGAGAAGCGCAAAGCCCCAGTGTTGCTGCGCCTGTGAAAGCGCTTCCAAGGAAGGGTGCTGGCTAGCAAGAGCTTTCAGTGCTGGCACTTTTCATCTCTGAGCAATTGCTCGACGTTTGCAATTTCTCAGCTCGTGTCTACGAGACGGAGAGATAGTGACCGTGACGTTTGGTGGCTAGAGAAGCGCAAAGCCCCAGTGTTGCTGCGCCTGTGAAAGCGCTTCCAAGGAAGGGTGCTGGCTAGCAACAGCTTTCAGTGCTGGCACTTTTCATCTCTGAGCAATTGCTCGACGTTTGCAATTTCTCACCTGAGCTCTCTTTAGAGTGCGCGAGAGGATGAGCAGAAGATTCGGTGGCTAGAGAAGCCCAGAGCCCCAGTGTTCTTAGGCCTACAAAAGCGCTTCCAAGGAAGGGTGCTGGCTAGCAAGAGCTTTCAGTGCTGGCACTTTTCATCTCTGAGCAATTGCTCGACAATTGCAATTTCTCAGCTCGTGTCTACGAGACGGAAAGAGAAGGACCGTGACGTTTGGTGGCTAGAGAAGCGCAAAGCCCCAGTGTTGCTGTGCCTGTGAAAGCACTTCCAAGGAAGGGTGCTGGCTAGCAAGAGCTTTCAGTGCTGGCACTTTTCATCTCTGAGCAATTGCTCGACGTTTGCAATTTCTCAGCTCGTGTCTAGGAGACGGAAAGAGAAGGACCGTGACGTTTGGTGGCTAGAGAAGCGCAAAGCCCCAGTGTTACTGCGCCTGTGAAAGCGCTTTCAAGGAAGGGTGCTGGCTAGCAAGAGCTTTCAGTGCTGGCACTTTTCATCTCTGAGCAATTGCTCCACGTTTGCAATTTCTCAGCTCGTGTCTACGAGACGGAAAGAGAAGGACCGTGACGTTTGGTGGCTAGAGAAGCGAAAAGCCCCAGTGTTGCTGCGCCTGTGAAAGCGCTTCCAAGGAAGGGTGCTGGCTAGCAACAGCTTTCAGTGCTGGCACTTTTCATCTCTGAGCAATTGCTCGACGTTTGCAATTTCTCACCTGAGCTCTCTTTAGAGTGCGCGAGAGCATGAGCAGAAGATGAGGTGGCTAGAGAAGCCCAGAGCCCCAGTGTTCTTAGGCCTACAAAAGCGCTTCCAAGGAAGGGTGCTGGCTAGCAACAGCTTTCAGTGCTGGCACTTTTCATCTCTGAGCAATTGCTCGACGTTTGCAATTTCTCCCCTGAGCTCTCTTTAGAGTGCGCGAGAGGATGAGCAGAAGATTAAGTGGCTAGAGAAGCCCAGAGCCCCAGTGTGCTTAGGCCTACAAAAGCGCTTCTAAGGAAGGGTGCTGGCTAGCAACAGCTTTCAGTGCTGGCACTTTTCATCTCTGAGCAATTGCTCCACGTTTGCAATTTCTCAGCTCGTGTCTATGAGACGGAAAGAGAAGGACCGTGACGTTTGGTGGGTAGAGAAGCGCAAAGCCCCAGTGTTGCTGCGCCTGTGAAAGCGCTTCCAAGGAAGGGTGCTGGCTAGCAACAGCTTTCAGTGCTGGCACTTTTCATCTCTGAGCAATTGCTCGACGTTTGCAATTTCTCAGCTCGTGTCTACGAGACGGAGAGATAGTGACCGTGACGTTTGGTGGCTAGAGAAGCGCAAAGCCCCAGTGTTGCTGCGCCTGTGAAAGCGCTTCCAAGGAAGGGTGCTGGCTAGCAACAGCTTTCAGTGCTGGCACTTTTCATCTCTGAGCAATTGCTGGACGTTTGCAATTTCTCACCTGAGCTCTCTTTAGAGTGCGCGAGAGGATGAGCAGAAGATTAGGTGGCTAAAGAAGCCCAGAGCCCCAGTGTTCTTAGGCCTACAAAAGCGCTTCCAAGGAAGGGGGCTGGCTAGCAACAGCTTTCAGTGCTGGCACTTTTCATCTCTGAGCAATTGCTCGACGTTTGCAATTTCTCAGCTCTTGTCTACGAGACGGAAAGAGAATGTCCGTGACGTTTGGTGGCTAGAGAAGTGCAAAGCCCCAGTGTTGCTGCGCCTGTGAAAGCGCTTCCAAGGAAGGGTGCTGGCTAGCAACAGCTTTCAGTGCTGGCACTTTTCATCTCTGAGCAATTGCTCGACGTTTGCAATTTCTCAGCTCGTGTCTACGAGACGGAAAGAGAATGACCGTGACGTTTGGTGGGTAGAGAAGCGCAAAGCCCCAGTGTTACTGCGCCTGTGAAAGCGCTTCCAAGGAAGGGTGCTGGCTAGCAAGAGCTTTCAGTGCTGGCACTTTTCATCTCTGAGCAATTGCTCGACGTTTGCAATTTCTCACCTGAGCTCTCTTTAGAGTGCGCGAGAGCATGAGCAGAAGATTCGGTAGCTAGAGAAGCCCAGAGCCCCAGTGTTCTTAGGCCTACAAAAGCGCTTCCAAGGAAGGGTGCTGGCTAGCAACAGCTTTCAGTGCTGGCACTTTTCATCTCTCAGCAATTGCTCGACGTTTGCAATTTCTCAGCTCGTGTCTACGAGACGGAAAGAGAATGACAGTGACATTTGGTGGCTAGAGAAGCGCAAAGCCCCAGTGTTGCTGCGCCTGTGAAAGCGCTTCCAAGGAAGGGTGCTGGCTAGCAACAGCTTTCAGTGCTGGCACTTTTCATCTCTGAGCAATTGCTCGACGTTTGCAATTTCTCAGCTCGTGTCTACGAGACGGAAAGAGAAGGACCGTGACGTTTGGTGGCTAGAGAAGCGCAAAGCCCCAGTGTTGCTGCGCCTGTGAAAGCGCTTCCAAGGAAGGGTGCTGGCTAGCAACAGCTTTCAGTGCTGGCACTTTTCCTCTCTGAGCAATTGCTCGACGTTTGCAATTTCTCACCTGAGCTCTCTTTAGAGTGCGCGAGAGCATGAGCAGAAGATTAGGTGGCTAGAGAAGCCCAGAGCCCCAGTGTTCTTAGGCCTACAAAAGCACTTCCAAGGAAGGGTGCTGGCTAGCAACAGCTTTCAGTGCTGGCACTTTTCCTCTCTGAGCAATTGCTCGACGTTTGCAATTTCTCCCCTGAGCTCTCTTTAGAGTGCGCGAGAGGATGAGCAGAAGATTAGGTGGCTAGAGAAGCCCAGAGCCCCAGTGTTCTTAGGCCTACAAAGCGCTTCCAAGGAAGGGTGCTGGCTAGCAACAGCTTTCAGTGCTGGCACTTTTCCTCTCTGAGCAATTGCTGGACGTTTGCAATTTCTCAGCTCGTGTCTATGAGACGGAAAGAGAAGGACCGTGACGTTTGGTGGCTAGAGAAGCGCAAAGCCCCAGTGTTGCTGCGCCTGTGAAAGCGCTTCCAAGGAAGGGTGCTGGCTAGCAACAGCTTTCAGTGCTGGCACTTTTCATCTCTGAGCAATTGCTCGACGTTTGCAATTTCTCAGCTCGTGTCTACGAGACGGAGAGATAGTGACCGTGACGTTTGGTGGCTAGAGAAGCGCAAAGCCCCAGTGTTGCTGTGCCTGTGAAAGCGCTTCCAAGGAAGGGTGCTGGCTAGCAACAGCTTTCAGTGCTGGCACTTTTCATCTCTGAGCAATTGCTCGACGTTTGCAATTTCTCAGCTCGTGTCTACGAGACGGAGAGATAATGACCGTGACGTTTGGTGGCTAGAGAAGCGCAAAGCCCCAGTGTTACTGCGCCTGTGAAAGCGCTTCCAAGGAAGGGTGCTGGCTAGCAAGAGCTTTCAGTGCTGGCACTTTTCATCTCTGAGCAATTGCTCGACGTTTGCAATTTCTCAGCTCGTGTCTAGGAGACGGAAAGAGAATGACCATGACGTTTGGTGGGTAGAGAAGCGCAAAGCCCCAGTGTTACTGCGCCTGTGAAAGCGCTTCCAAGGAAGGGTGCTGGCTAGCAACAGCTTTCAGTGCTGGCACTTTTCATCTCTGAGCAATTGCTCGACGTTTGCAATTTCTCAGCTCGTGTCTACGAGACGGAAAGAGAAGGACCGTGACGTTTGGTGGCTAGAGAAGCGCAAAGCCCCAGTGTTGCTGCGCCTGTGAAAGCGCTTCCAAGGAAGGGTGCTGGCTAGCAACAGCTTTCAGTGCTGGCACTTTTCATCTCTGAGCAATTGCTCGACGTTTGCAATTTCTCACCTGAGCTCTCTTTAGAGTGCGCGAGAGCATGAGCAGAAGATGAGGTGGCTAGAGAAGCCCAGAGCCCCAGTGTGCTTAGGCCTACAAAAGCGCTTCCAAGGAAGGGTGCTGGCTAGCAACAGCTTTCAGTGCTGGCACTTTTCCTCTCTGAGCAATTGCTGGACGTTTGCAATTTCTCAGCTCGTGTCTACGAGACGGAGAGATAGTGACCGTGACGTTTGGTGGGTAGAGAAGCGCAAAGCCCCAGTGTTACTGCGCCTGTGAAAGCGCTTCCAAGGAAGGGTGCTGGCTAGCAAGAGCTTTCAGTGCTGGCACTTTTCCTCTCTGAGCAATTGCTCCACGTTTGCAATTTCTCAGCTCGTGTCTACGAGACGGAAAGAGAATGACAGTGACGTTTGGTGGCTAGAGAAGCGCAAAGCCCCAGTGTTGCTGCGCCTGTGAAAGCGCTTCCAAGGAAGGGTGCTGGCTAGCAACAGCTTTCAGTGCTGGCACTTTTCATCTCTGAGCAATTGCTCGACGTTTGCAATTTCTCACCTGAGCTCTCTTTAGAGTGCGCGAGAGGATGAGCAGAAGATTAGGTGGCTAGAGAAGCCCAGAGCCCCAGTGTTCTTAGGCCTACAAAAGCGCTTCCAAGGAAGGGTGCTGGCTAGCAACAGCTTTCAGTGCTGGCACTTTTCATCTCTGAGCAATTGCTCGACAATTGCAATTTCTCAGCTCGTGTCTACGAGACGGAAAGAGAAGGACCGTGACGTTTGGTGGCTAGAGAAGCGCAAAGCCCCAGTGTTGCTGCGCCTGTGAAAGCGCTTCCAAGGAAGGGTGCTGGCTAGCAAGAGCTTTCAGTGCTGGCACTTTTCATCTCTGAGCAATTGCTCGACGTTTGCAATTTCTCAGCTCGTGTCTACGAGACGGAAAGAGAAGGACCGTGACGTTTGGTGGCTAGAGAAGCGCAAAGCCCCAGTGTTGCTGTGGCTGTGAAAGCGCTTCCAAGGAAGGGTGCTGGCTAGCAACAGCTTTCAGTGCTGGCACTTTTCATCTCTGAGCAATTGCTCGACGTTTGCAATTTCTCAGCTCGTGTCTACGAGACGGAAAGAGAAGGACCGTGACGTTTGGTGGCTAGAGAAGCGCAAAGCCCCAGTGTTGCTGTGGCTGTGAAAGCGCTTCCAAGGAAGGGTGCTGGCTAGCAACAGCTTTCAGTGCTGGCACTTTTCATCTCTGAGCAATTGCTCGACGTTTGCAATTTCTCACCTGAGCTCTCTTTAGACTGCGCGAGAGGATGAGCAGAAGATGAGGTGGCTAGAGAAGCCCAGAGCCCCAGTGTTCTTAGGCCTACAAAAGCGCTTCCAAGGAAGGGGGCTGGCTAGCAACAGCTTTCAGTGCTGGCACTTTTCATCTCTGAGCAATTGCTCGACGTTTGCAATTTCTCCCCTGAGCTCTCTTTAGAGTGCGCGAGAGGATGAGCAGAAGATTAAGTGGCTAGAGAAGCCCAGAGCCCCAGTGTGCTTAGGCCTACAAAAGCGCTTCTAAGGAAGGGTGCTGGCTAGCAACAGCTTTCAGTGCTGGCACTTTTCATCTCTGAGCAATTGCTCCACGTTTGCAATTTCTCAGCTCGTGTCTATGAGACGGAAAGAGAAGGACCGTGACGTTTGGTGGGTAGAGAAGCGCAAAGCCCCAGTGTTGCTGCGCCTGTGAAAGCGCTTCCAAGGAAGGGTGCTGGCTAGCAACAGCTTTCAGTGCTGGCACTTTTCATCTCTGAGCAATTGCTCGACGTTTGCAATTTCTCAGCTCGTGTCTACGAGACGGAGAGATAGTGACCGTGACGTTTGGTGGCTAGAGAAGCGCAAAGCCCCAGTGTTGCTGCGCCTGTGAAAGCGCTTCCAAGGAAGGGTGCTGGCTAGCAACAGCTTTCAGTGCTGGCACTTTTCATCTCTGAGCAATTGCTGGACGTTTGCAATTTCTCACCTGAGCTCTCTTTAGAGTGCGCGAGAGGATGAGCAGAAGATTAGGTGGCTAAAGAAGCCCAGAGCCCCAGTGTTCTTAGGCCTACAAAAGCGCTTCCAAGGAAGGGGGCTGGCTAGCAACAGCTTTCAGTGCTGGCACTTTTCATCTCTGAGCAATTGCTCGACGTTTGCAATTTCTCAGCTCTTGTCTACGAGACGGAAAGAGAATGTCCGTGACGTTTGGTGGCTAGAGAAGTGCAAAGCCCCAGTGTTGCTGCGCCTGTGAAAGCGCTTCCAAGGAAGGGTGCTGGCTAGCAACAGCTTTCAGTGCTGGCACTTTTCATCTCTGAGCAATTGCTCGACGTTTGCAATTTCTCAGCTCGTGTCTACGAGACGGAAAGAGAATGACCGTGACGTTTGGTGGGTAGAGAAGCGCAAAGCCCCAGTGTTACTGCGCCTGTGAAAGCGCTTCCAAGGAAGGGTGCTGGCTAGCAAGAGCTTTCAGTGCTGGCACTTTTCATCTCTGAGCAATTGCTCGACGTTTGCAATTTCTCACCTGAGCTCTCTTTAGAGTGCGCGAGAGCATGAGCAGAAGATTCGGTAGCTAGAGAAGCCCAGAGCCCCAGTGTTCTTAGGCCTACAAAAGCGCTTCCAAGGAAGGGTGCTGGCTAGCAACAGCTTTCAGTGCTGGCACTTTTCATCTCTCAGCAATTGCTCGACGTTTGCAATTTCTCAGCTCGTGTCTACGAGACGGAAAGAGAATGACAGTGACATTTGGTGGCTAGAGAAGCGCAAAGCCCCAGTGTTGCTGCGCCTGTGAAAGCGCTTCCAAGGAAGGGTGCTGGCTAGCAACAGCTTTCAGTGCTGGCACTTTTCATCTCTGAGCAATTGCTCGACGTTTGCAATTTCTCAGCTCGTGTCTACGAGACGGAAAGAGAAGGACCGTGACGTTTGGTGGCTAGAGAAGCGCAAAGCCCCAGTGTTGCTGCGCCTGTGAAAGCGCTTCCAAGGAAGGGTGCTGGCTAGCAACAGCTTTCAGTGCTGGCACTTTTCCTCTCTGAGCAATTGCTCGACGTTTGCAATTTCTCACCTGAGCTCTCTTTAGAGTGCGCGAGAGCATGAGCAGAAGATTAGGTGGCTAGAGAAGCCCAGAGCCCCAGTGTTCTTAGGCCTACAAAAGCACTTCCAAGGAAGGGTGCTGGCTAGCAACAGCTTTCAGTGCTGGCACTTTTCCTCTCTGAGCAATTGCTCGACGTTTGCAATTTCTCCCCTGAGCTCTCTTTAGAGTGCGCGAGAGGATGAGCAGAAGATTAGGTGGCTAGAGAAGCCCAGAGCCCCAGTGTTCTTAGGCCTACAAAGCGCTTCCAAGGAAGGGTGCTGGCTAGCAACAGCTTTCAGTGCTGGCACTTTTCCTCTCTGAGCAATTGCTGGACGTTTGCAATTTCTCAGCTCGTGTCTATGAGACGGAAAGAGAAGGACCGTGACGTTTGGTGGCTAGAGAAGCGCAAAGCCCCAGTGTTGCTGCGCCTGTGAAAGCGCTTCCAAGGAAGGGTGCTGGCTAGCAACAGCTTTCAGTGCTGGCACTTTTCATCTCTGAGCAATTGCTCGACGTTTGCAATTTCTCAGCTCGTGTCTACGAGACGGAGAGATAGTGACCGTGACGTTTGGTGGCTAGAGAAGCGCAAAGCCCCAGTGTTGCTGCGCCTGTGAAAGCGCTTCCAAGGAAGGGTGCTGGCTAGCAACAGCTTTCAGTGCTGGCACTTTTCATCTCTGAGCAATTGCTCGACGTTTGCAATTTCTCAGCTCGTGTCTACGAGACGGAGAGATAATGACCGTGACGTTTGGTGGCTAGAGAAGCGCAAAGCCCCAGTGTTACTGCGCCTGTGAAAGCGCTTCCAAGGAAGGGTGCTGGCTAGCAAGAGCTTTCAGTGCTGGCACTTTTCATCTCTGAGCAATTGCTCGACGTTTGCAATTTCTCAGCTCGTGTCTAGGAGACGGAAAGAGAATGACCATGACGTTTGGTGGGTAGAGAAGCGCAAAGCCCCAGTGTTACTGCGCCTGTGAAAGCGCTTCCAAGGAAGGGTGCTGGCTAGCAACAGCTTTCAGTGCTGGCACTTTTCATCTCTGAGCAATTGCTCGACGTTTGCAATTTCTCAGCTCGTGTCTACGAGACGGAAAGAGAAGGACCGTGACGTTTGGTGGGTAGAGAAGCGCAAAGCCCCAGTGTTGCTGCGCCTGTGAAAGCGCTTCCAAGGAAGGGTGCTGGCTAGCAACAGCTTTCAGTGCTGGCACTTTTCATCTCTGAGCAATTGCTCGACGTTTGCAATTTCTCACCTGAGCTCTCTTTAGAGTGCGCGAGAGCATGAGCAGAAGATGAGGTGGCTAGAGAAGCCCAGAGCCCCAGTGTGCTTAGGCCTACAAAAGCGCTTCCAAGGAAGGGTGCTGGCTAGCAACAGCTTTCAGTGCTGGCACTTTTCCTCTCTGAGCAATTGCTGGACGTTTGCAATTTCTCAGCTCGTGTCTACGAGACGGAGAGATAGTGACCGTGACGTTTGGTGGGTAGAGAAGCGCAAAGCCCCAGTGTTACTGCGCCTGTGAAAGCGCTTCCAAGGAAGGGTGCTGGCTAGCAAGAGCTTTCAGTGCTGGCACTTTTCCTCTCTGAGCAATTGCTCCACGTTTGCAATTTCTCAGCTCGTGTCTACGAGACGGAAAGAGAATGACAGTGACGTTTGGTGGCTAGAGAAGCGCAAAGCCCCAGTGTTGCTGCGCCTGTGAAAGCGCTTCCAAGGAAGGGTGCTGGCTAGCAACAGCTTTCAGTGCTGGCACTTTTCATCTCTGAGCAATTGCTCGACGTTTGCAATTTCTCACCTGAGCTCTCTTTAGAGTGCGCGAGAGGATGAGCAGAAGATTAGGTGGCTAGAGAAGCCCAGAGCCCCAGTGTTCTTAGGCCTACAAAAGCGCTTCCAAGGAAGGGTGCTGGCTAGCAACAGCTTTCAGTGCTGGCACTTTTCATCTCTGAGCAATTGCTCGACAATTGCAATTTCTCAGCTCGTGTCTACGAGACGGAAAGAGAAGGACCGTGACGTTTGGTGGCTAGAGAAGCGCAAAGCCCCAGTGTTGCTGCGCCTGTGAAAGCGCTTCCAAGGAAGGGTGCTGGCTAGCAAGAGCTTTCAGTGCTGGCACTTTTCATCTCTGAGCAATTGCTCGACGTTTGCAATTTCTCAGCTCGTGTCTACGAGACGGAAAGAGAAGGACCGTGACGTTTGGTGGCTAGAGAAGCGCAAAGCCCCAGTGTTGCTGTGGCTGTGAAAGCGCTTCCAAGGAAGGGTGCTGGCTAGCAACAGCTTTCAGTGCTGGCACTTTTCATCTCTGAGCAATTGCTCGACGTTTGCAATTTCTCAGCTCGTGTCTACGAGACGGAAAGAGAAGGACCGTGACGTTTGGTGGCTAGAGAAGCGCAAAGCCCCAGTGTTGCTGTGGCTGTGAAAGCGCTTCCAAGGAAGGGTGCTGGCTAGCAACAGCTTTCAGTGCTGGCACTTTTCATCTCTGAGCAATTGCTCGACGTTTGCAATTTCTCACCTGAGCTCTCTTTAGACTGCGCGAGAGGATGAGCAGAAGATTAGGTGGCTAGAGAAGCCCAGAGCCCCAGTGTTCTTAGGCCTACAAAAGCGCTTCCAAGGAAGGGTGCTGGCTAGCAAGAGCTTTCAGTGCTGGCACTTTTCATCTCTGAGCAATTGCTCGACGTTTGCAATTTCTCCCCTGAGCTCTCTTTAGAGTGCGCGAGAGGATGAGCAGAAGATTAAGTGGCTAGAGAAGCCCAGAGCCCCAGTGTTCTTAGGCCTACAAAAGCGCTTCCAAGGAAGGGGGCTGGCTAGCAACAGCTTTCAGTGCTGGCACTTTTCATCTCTGAGCAATTGCTCCACGTTTGCAATTTCTCAGCTCGTGTCTATGAGACGGAAAGAGAATGACCGTGACGTTTGGTGGGTAGAGAAGCGCAAAGCCCCAGTGTTGCTGCGCCTGTGAAAGCGCTTCCAAGGAAGGGTGCTGGCTAGCAACAGCTTTCAGTGCTGGCACTTTTCATCTCTGAGCAATTGCTCCACGTTTGCAATTTCTCAGCTCGTGTCTACGAGACGGAGAGATAGTGACCATGACGTTTGGTGGCTAGAGAAGCGCAAAGCCCCAGTGTTGCTGCGCCTGTGAAAGCGCTTCCAAGGAAGGGTGCTGGCTAGCAACAGCTTTCAGTGCTGGCACTTTTCATCTCTGAGCAATTGCTCAAAGTTTGCAATTTCTCAGCTCGTGTCTACGAGACGGAGAGATAGTGACCGTGACGTTTGGTGGCTAGAGAAGCGCAAAGCCCCAGTGTTGCTGCGCCTGTGAAAGCGCTTCCAAGGAAGGGTGCTGGCTAGCAACAGCTTTCAGTGCTGGCACTTTTCATCTCTGAGCAATTGCTCGACGTTTGCAATTTCTCCCCTGAGCTCTCTTTAGAGTGCGCGAGAGGATGAGCAGAAGATTCGGTGGCTAGAGAAGCCCAGAGCCCCAGTGTTCTTAGGCCTACAAAAGCACTTCCAAGGAAGGGGGCTGGCTAGCAAGAGCTTTCAGTGCTGGCACTTTTCATCTCTGAGCAATTGCTCGACGTTTGCAATTTCTCCCCTGAGCTCTCTTTAGAGTGCGCGAGAGCATGAGCAGAAGATTAGGTGGCTAGAGAAGCCCAGAGCCCCACTGTTCTTAGGCCTACAAAAGCGCTTCCAAGGAAGGGTGCTGGCTAGCAACAGCTTTCAGTGCTGGCACTTTTCATCTCTGAGCAATTGCTCAACGTTTGCAATTTCTCAGCTCGTGTCTATGAGACGGAAAGAGAAGGACCGTGACGTTTGGTGGGTAGAGAAGCGCAAAGCCCCAGTGTTGCTGCACCTGTGAAAGCGCTTCCAAGGAAGGGTGCTGGCTAGCAAGAGCTTTCAGTGCTGGCACTTTTCATCTCTGAGCAATTGCTCAACGTTTGCAATTTCTCAGCTCGTGTCTACGAGACGGAAAGAGAAGGACCGTGACGTTTGGTGGCTAGAGAAGCGCAAAGCCCCAGTGTTGCTGCGCCTGTGAAAGCGCTTCCAAGGAAGGGTGCTGGCTAGCAACAGCTTTCAGTGCTGGCACTTTTCATCTCTGAGCAATTGCTCGACGTTTGCAATTTCTCAGCTCGTGTCTACGAGACGGAAAGAGAAGGACCGTGACGTTTGGTGGCTAGAGAAGCGCAAAGCCCCAGTGTTACTGCGCCTGTGAAAGCGCTTCCAAGGAAGGGTGCTAGCTAGCAACAGCTTTCAGTGCTGGCACTTTTCATCTCTGAGCAATTGCTCGACGTTTGCAATTTCTCCCCTGAGCTCTCTTTAGAGTGCGCGAGAGGATGAGCAGAAGATTAGGTGGCTAGAGAAGCCCAGAGCCCCAGTGTTCTTAGGCCTACAAAAGCGCTTCCAAGGAAGGGTGCTGGCTAGCAACAGCTTTCAGTGCTGGCACTTTTCCTCTCTGAGCAATTGCTGGACGTTTGCAATTTCTCAGCTCGTGTCTACGAGACGGAAAGAGAAGGACCGTGACGTTTGGTGGGTAGAGAAGCGCAAAGCCCCAGTGTTGCTGCGCCTGTGAAAGCGCTTCCAAGGAAGGGTGCTGGCTAGCAACAGCTTTCAGTGCTGGCACTTTTCATCTCTGAGCAATTGCTCGACGTTTGCAATTTCTCCCCTGAGCTCTCTTTAGAGTGCGCGAGAGGATGAGCAGAAGATTAGGTGTCTAAAGAAGCCCAGAGCCCCAGTGTTGCTGCGCCTGTGAAAGCGCTTCCAAGGAAGGGGGCTGGCTAGCAACAGCTTTCAGTGCTGGCACTTTTCATCTCTGAGCAATTGCTCGACGTTTGCAATTTCTCAGCTCTTGTCTACGAGACGGAAAGAGAATGTCCGTGACGTTTGGTGGCTAGAGAAGTGCAAAGCCCCAGTGTTGCTGCGCCTGTGAAAGCGCTTCCAAGGAAGGGTGCTGGCTAGCAACAGCTTTCAGTGCTGGCACTTTTCATCTCTGAGCAATTGCTGGACGTTTGCAATTTCTCAGCTCGTGTCTATGAGACGGAAAGAGAAGGACCGTGACGTTTGGTGGCTAGAGAAGCGCAAAGCCCCAGTGTTGCTGCGCCTGTGAAAGCGCTTCCAAGGAAGGGTGCTGGCTAGCAACAGCTTTCAGTGCTGGCACTTTTCATCTCTGAGCAATTGCTCGACGTTTGCAATTTCTCAGCTCGTGTCTACGAGACGGAGAGATAGTGACCGTGACGTTTGGTGGCTAGAGAAGCGCAAAGCCCCAGTGTTGCTGCGCCTGTGAAAGCGCTTCCAAGGAAGGGTGCTGGCTAGCAACAGCTTTCAGTGCTGGCACTTTTCATCTCTGAGCAATTGCTCGACGTTTGCAATTTCTCAGCTCGTGTCTACGAGACGGAGAGATAATGACCGTGACGTTTGGTGGCTAGAGAAGCGCAAAGCCCCAGTGTTACTGCGCCTGTGAAAGCGCTTCCAAGGAAGGGTGCTGGCTAGCAAGAGCTTTCAGTGCTGGCACTTTTCATCTCTGAGCAATTGCTCGACGTTTGCAATTTCTCAGCTCGTGTCTAGGAGACGGAAAGAGAATGACCATGACGTTTGGTGGGTAGAGAAGCGCAAAGCCCCAGTGTTACTGCGCCTGTGAAAGCGCTTCCAAGGAAGGGTGCTGGCTAGCAACAGCTTTCAGTGCTGGCACTTTTCATCTCTGAGCAATTGCTCGACGTTTGCAATTTCTCAGCTCGTGTCTACGAGACGGAAAGAGAAGGACCGTGACGTTTGGTGGGTAGAGAAGCGCAAAGCCCCAGTGTTGCTGCGCCTGTGAAAGCGCTTCCAAGGAAGGGTGCTGGCTAGCAACAGCTTTCAGTGCTGGCACTTTTCATCTCTGAGCAATTGCTCGACAATTGCAATTTCTCAGCTCGTGTCTACGAGACGGAAAGAGAAGGACCGTGACGTTTGGTGGCTAGAGAAGCGCAAAGCCCCAGTGTTGCTGCGCCTGTGAAAGCGCTTCCAAGGAAGGGTGCTGGCTAGCAACAGCTTTCAGTGCTGGCACTTTTCATCTCTGAGCAATTGCTCGACGTTTGCAATTTCTCAGCTCGTGTCTACGAGACGGAAAGAGAAGGACCGTGACGTTTGGTGGCTAGAGAAGCGCAAAGCCCCAGTGTTGCTGTGGCTGTGAAAGCGCTTCCAAGGAAGGGTGCTGGCTAGCAAGAGCTTTCAGTGCTGGCACTTTTCATCTCTGAGCAATTGCTCGACGTTTGCAATTTCTCAGCTCGTGTCTACGAGACGGAAAGAGAAGGACCGTGACGTTTGGTGGCTAGAGAAGCGCAAAGCCCCAGTGTTGCTGTGGCTGTGAAAGCGCTTCCAAGGAAGGGTGCTGGCTAGCAACAGCTTTCAGTGCTGGCACTTTTCATCTCTGAGCAATTGCTCGACGTTTGCAATTTCTCACCTGAGCTCTCTTTAGACTGCGCGAGAGGATGAGCAGAAGATTAGGTGGCTAGAGAAGCCCAGAGCCCCAGTGTTCTTAGGCCTACAAAAGCGCTTCCAAGGAAGGGTGCTGGCTAGCAAGAGCTTTCAGTGCTGGCACTTTTCATCTCTGAGCAATTGCTCGACGTTTGCAATTTCTCCCCTGAGCTCTCTTTAGAGTGCGCGAGAGGATGAGCAGAAGATTAAGTGGCTAGAGAAGCCCAGAGCCCCAGTGTTCTTAGGCCTACAAAAGCGCTTCCAAGGAAGGGGGCTGGCTAGCAACAGCTTTCAGTGCTGGCACTTTTCCTCTCTGAGCAATTGCTCCACGTTTGCAATTTCTCAGCTCGTGTCTATGAGACGGAAAGAGAATGACCGTGACGTTTGGTGGCTAGAGAAGCGCAAAGCCCCAGTGTTGCTGCGCCTGTGAAAGCGCTTCCAAGGAAGGGTGCTGGCTAGCAAGAGCTTTCAGTGCTGGCACTTTTCCTCTCTGAGCAATTGCTCAACGTTTGCAATTTCTCAGCTCGTGTCTACGAGACGGAAAGAGAATGACAGTGACGTTTGGTGGCTAGAGAAGCGCAAAGCCCCAGTGTTGCTGCGCCTGTGAAAGCGCTTCCAAGGAAGGGTGCTGGCTAGCAACAGCTTTCAGTGCTGGCACTTTTCATCTCTGAGCAATTGCTCGACGTTTGCAATTTCTCACCTGAGCTCTCTTTAGAGTGCGCGAGAGGATGAGCAGAAGATTAGGTGGCTAGAGAAGCCCAGAGCCCCAGTGTTCTTAGGCCTACAAAAGCGCTTCCAAGGAAGGGTGCTGGCTAGCAACAGCTTTCAGTGCTGGCACTTTTCATCTCTGAGCAATTGCTCGACAATTGCAATTTCTCAGCTCGTGTCTACGAGACGGAAAGAGAAGGACCGTGACGTTTGGTGGCTAGAGAAGCGCAAAGCCCCAGTGTTGCTGCGCCTGTGAAAGCGCTTCCAAGGAAGGGTGCTGGCTAGCAACAGCTTTCAGTGCTGGCACTTTTCATCTCTGAGCAATTGCTCGACGTTTGCAATTTCTCAGCTCGTGTCTACGAGACGGAAAGAGAAGGACCGTGACGTTTGGTGGCTAGAGAAGCGCAAAGCCCCAGTGTTGCTGTGGCTGTGAAAGCGCTTCCAAGGAAGGGTGCTGGCTAGCAAGAGCTTTCAGTGCTGGCACTTTTCATCTCTGAGCAATTGCTCGACGTTTGCAATTTCTCAGCTCGTGTCTACGAGACGGAAAGAGAAGGACCGTGACGTTTGGTGGCTAGAGAAGCGCAAAGCCCCAGTGTTGCTGTGGCTGTGAAAGCGCTTCCAAGGAAGGGTGCTGGCTAGCAACAGCTTTCAGTGCTGGCACTTTTCATCTCTGAGCAATTGCTCGACGTTTGCAATTTCTCACCTGAGCTCTCTTTAGACTGCGCGAGAGGATGAGCAGAAGATTAGGTGGCTAGAGAAGCCCAGAGCCCCAGTGTTCTTAGGCCTACAAAAGCGCTTCCAAGGAAGGGTGCTGGCTAGCAAGAGCTTTCAGTGCTGGCACTTTTCATCTCTGAGCAATTGCTCGACGTTTGCAATTTCTCCCCTGAGCTCTCTTTAGAGTGCGCGAGAGGATGAGCAGAAGATTAAGTGGCTAGAGAAGCCCAGAGCCCCAGTGTTCTTAGGCCTACAAAAGCGCTTCCAAGGAAGGGGGCTGGCTAGCAACAGCTTTCAGTGCTGGCACTTTTCATCTCTGAGCAATTGCTCCACGTTTGCAATTTCTCAGCTCGTGTCTATGAGACGGAAAGAGAATGACCGTGACGTTTGGTGGGTAGAGAAGCGCAAAGCCCCAGTGTTGCTGCGCCTGTGAAAGCGCTTCCAAGGAAGGGTGCTGGCTAGCAACAGCTTTCAGTGCTGGCACTTTTCATCTCTGAGCAATTGCTCCACGTTTGCAATTTCTCAGCTCGTGTCTACGAGACGGAGAGATAGTGACCATGACGTTTGGTGGCTAGAGAAGCGCAAAGCCCCAGTGTTGCTGCGCCTGTGAAAGCGCTTCCAAGGAAGGGTGCTGGCTAGCAACAGCTTTCAGTGCTGGCACTTTTCATCTCTGAGCAATTGCTCAAAGTTTGCAATTTCTCAGCTCGTGTCTACGAGACGGAGAGATAGTGACCGTGACATTTGGTGGCTAGAGAAGCGCAAAGCCCCAGTGTTGCTGCGCCTGTGAAAGCGCTTCCAAGGAAGGGTGCTGGCTAGCAACAGCTTTCAGTGCTGGCACTTTTCATCTCTGAGCAATTGCTCGACGTTTGCAATTTCTCCCCTGAGCTCTCTTTAGAGTGCGCGAGAGGATGAGCAGAAGATTCGGTGGCTAGAGAAGCCCAGAGCCCCAGTGTTCTTAGGCCTACAAAAGCACTTCCAAGGAAGGGGGCTGGCTAGCAAGAGCTTTCAGTGCTGGCACTTTTCATCTCTGAGCAATTGCTCGACGTTTGCAATTTCTCCCCTGAGCTCTCTTTAGAGTGCGCGAGAGCATGAGCAGAAGATTAGGTGGCTAGAGAAGCCCAGAGCCCCACTGTTCTTAGGCCTACAAAAGCGCTTCCAAGGAAGGGTGCTGGCTAGCAACAGCTTTCAGTGCTGGCACTTTTCATCTCTGAGCAATTGCTCAACGTTTGCAATTTCTCAGCTCGTGTCTAGGAGACGGAAAGAGAAGGACCGTGACGTTTGGTGGCTAGAGAAGCGCAAAGCCCCAGTGTTGCTGCACCTGTGAAAGCGCTTCCAAGGAAGGGTGCTGGCTAGCAAGAGCTTTCAGTGCTGGCACTTTTCATCTCTGAGCAATTGCTCAACGTTTGCAATTTCTCAGCTCGTGTCTACGAGACGGAAAGAGAAGGACCGTGACGTTTGGTGGCTAGAGAAGCGCAAAGCCCCAGTGTTGCTGCGCCTGTGAAAGCGCTTCCAAGGAAGGGTGCTGGCTAGCAACAGCTTTCAGTGCTGGCACTTTTCATCTCTGAGCAATTGCTCGACGTTTGCAATTTCTCAGCTCGTGTCTACGAGACGGAAAGAGAAGGACCGTGACGTTTGGTGGCTAGAGAAGCGCAAAGCCCCAGTGTTACTGCGCCTGTGAAAGCGCTTCCAAGGAAGGGTGCTAGCTAGCAACAGCTTTCAGTGCTGGCACTTTTCATCTCTGAGCAATTGCTCGACGTTTGCAATTTCTCCCCTGAGCTCTCTTTAGAGTGCGCGAGAGCATGAGCAGAAGATTAGGTGGCTAGAGAAGCCCAGAGCCCCAGTGTTCTTAGGCCTACAAAAGCGCTTCCAAGGAAGGGGGCTGGCTAGCAACATCTTTCAGTGCTGGCACTTTTCCTCTCTGAGCAATTGCTGGACGTTTGCAATTTCTCAGCTCGTGTCTACGAGACGGAAAGAGAATGACCGTGACGTTTGGTGGGTAGAGAAGCGCAAAGCCCCAGTGTTGCTGCGCCTGTGAAAGCGCTTCCAAGGAAGGGTGCTGGCTAGCAACAGCTTTCAGTGCTGGCACTTTTCATCTCTGAGCAATTGCTCCACGTTTGCAATTTCTCAGCTCGTGTCTACGAGACGGAGAGATAGTGACCATGACGTTTGGTGGCTAGAGAAGCGCAAAGCCCCAGTGTTGCTGCGCCTGTGAAAGCGCTTCCAAGGAAGGGTGCTGGCTAGCAACAGCTTTCAGTGCTGGCACTTTTCATCTCTGAGCAATTGCTCAAAGTTTGCAATTTCTCAGCTCGTGTCTACGAGACGGAGAGATAGTGACCGTGACGTTTGGTGGCTAGAGAAGTGCAAAGCCCCAGTGTTGCTGCGCCTGTGAAAGCGCTTCCAAGGAAGGGTGCTGGCTAGCAACAGCTTTCAGTGCTGGCACTTTTCCTCTCTGAGCAATTGCTGGACGTTTGCAATTTCTCAGCTCGTGTCTATGAGACGGAAAGAGAAGGACCGTGACGTTTGGTGGCTAGAGAAGCGCAAAGCCCCAGTGTTGCTGCGCCTGTGAAAGCGCTTCCAAGGAAGGGTGCTGGCTAGCAACAGCTTTCAGTGCTGGCACTTTTCATCTCTGAGCAATTGCTCGACGTTTGCAATTTCTCAGCTCGTGTCTACGAGACGGAGAGATAGTGACCGTGACGTTTGGTGGCTAGAGAAGCGCAAAGCCCCAGTGTTGCTGCGCCTGTGAAAGCGCTTCCAAGGAAGGGTGCTGGCTAGCAACAGCTTTCAGTGCTGGCACTTTTCATCTCTGAGCAATTGCTCGACGTTTGCAATTTCTCAGCTCGTGTCTACGAGACGGAGAGATAATGACCGTGACGTTTGGTGGCTAGAGAAGCGCAAAGCCCCAGTGTTACTGCGCCTGTGAAAGCGCTTCCAAGGAAGGGTGCTGGCTAGCAAGAGCTTTCAGTGCTGGCACTTTTCATCTCTGAGCAATTGCTCAACGTTTGCAATTTCTCAGCTCGTGTCTACGAGACGGAAAGAGAATGACAGTGACGTTTGGTGGCTAGAGAAGCGCAAAGCCCCAGTGTTGCTGCGCCTGTGAAAGCGCTTCCAAGGAAGGGTGCTGGCTAGCAACAGCTTTCAGTGCTGGCACTTTTCATCTCTGAGCAATTGCTCGACGTTTGCAATTTCTCAGCTCGTGTCTACGAGACGGAAAGAGAAGGACCGTGACGTTTGGTGGGTAGAGAAGCGCAAAGCCCCAGTGTTGCTGCGCCTGTGAAAGCGCTTCCAAGGAAGGGTGCTGGCTAGCAACAGCTTTCAGTGCTGGCACTTTTCATCTCTGAGCAATTGCTCGACGTTTGCAATTTCTCACCTGAGCTCTCTTTAGAGTGCGCGAGAGCATGAGCAGAAGATGAGGTGGCTAGAGAAGCCCAGAGCCCCAGTGTGCTTAGGCCTACAAAAGCGCTTCCAAGGAAGGGGGCTGGCTAGCAACAGCTTTCAGTGCTGGCACTTTTCCTCTCTGAGCAATTGCTGGACGTTTGCAATTTCTCAGCTCGTGTCTACGAGACGGAGAGATAGTGACCGTGACGTTTGGTGGCTAGAGAAGCGCAAAGCCCCAGTGTTGCTGTGGCTGTGAAAGCGCTTCCAAGGAAGGGTGCTGGCTAGCAACAGCTTTCAGTGCTGGCACTTTTCATCTCTGAGCAATTGCTCGACGTTTGCAATTTCTCACCTGAGCTCTCTTTAGACTGCGCGAGAGGATGAGCAGAAGATTAGGTGGCTAGAGAAGCCCAGAGCCCCAGTGTTCTTAGGCCTACAAAAGCGCTTCCAAGGAAGGGTGCTGGCTAGCAAGAGCTTTCAGTGCTGGCACTTTTCATCTCTGAGCAATTGCTCGACGTTTGCAATTTCTCCCCTGAGCTCTCTTTAGAGTGCGCGAGAGGATGAGCAGAAGATTAAGTGGCTAGAGAAGCCCAGAGCCCCAGTGTTCTTAGGCCTACAAAAGCGCTTCCAAGGAAGGGGGCTGGCTAGCAACAGCTTTCAGTGCTGGCACTTTTCATCTCTGAGCAATTGCTCCACGTTTGCAATTTCTCAGCTCGTGTCTATGAGACGGAAAGAGAATGACCGTGACGTTTGGTGGGTAGAGAAGCGCAAAGCCCCAGTGTTGCTGCGCCTGTGAAAGCGCTTCCAAGGAAGGGTGCTGGCTAGCAACAGCTTTCAGTGCTGGCACTTTTCATCTCTGAGCAATTGCTCCACGTTTGCAATTTCTCAGCTCGTGTCTACGAGACGGAGAGATAGTGACCATGACGTTTGGTGGCTAGAGAAGCGCAAAGCCCCAGTGTTGCTGCGCCTGTGAAAGCGCTTCCAAGGAAGGGTGCTGGCTAGCAACAGCTTTCAGTGCTGGCACTTTTCATCTCTGAGCAATTGCTCAAAGTTTGCAATTTCTCAGCTCGTGTCTACGAGACGGAGAGATAGTGACCGTGACGTTTGGTGGCTAGAGAAGCGCAAAGCCCCAGTGTTGCTGCGCCTGTGAAAGCGCTTCCAAGGAAGGGTGCTGGCTAGCAACAGCTTTCAGTGCTGGCACTTTTCATCTCTGAGCAATTGCTCGACGTTTGCAATTTCTCCCCTGAGCTCTCTTTAGAGTGCGCGAGAGGATGAGCAGAAGATTCGGTGGCTAGAGAAGCCCAGAGCCCCAGTGTTCTTAGGCCTACAAAAGCACTTCCAAGGAAGGGGGCTGGCTAGCAAGAGCTTTCAGTGCTGGCACTTTTCATCTCTGAGCAATTGCTCGACGTTTGCAATTTCTCCCCTGAGCTCTCTTTAGAGTGCGCGAGAGCATGAGCAGAAGATTAGGTGGCTAGAGAAGCCCAGAGCCCCAGTGTTCTTAGGCCTACAAAAGCGCTTCCAAGGAAGGGTGCTGGCTAGCAACAGCTTTCAGTGCTGGCACTTTTCATCTCTGAGCAATTGCTCAACGTTTGCAATTTCTCAGCTCGTGTCTAGGAGACGGAAAGAGAAGGACCGTGACGTTTGGTGGCTAGAGAAGCGCAAAGCCCCAGTGTTGCTGCGCCTGTGAAAGCGCTTCCAAGGAAGGGGGCTGGCTAGCAAGAGCTTTCAGTGCTGGCACTTTTCATCTCTGAGCAATTGCTCAACGTTTGCAATTTCTCAGCTCGTGTCTACGAGACGGAAAGAGAAGGACCGTGACGTTTGGTGGCTAGAGAAGCGCAAAGCCCCAGTGTTGCTGCGCCTGTGAAAGCGCTTCCAAGGAAGGGTGCTGGCTAGCAACAGCTTTCAGTGCTGGCACTTTTCATCTCTGAGCAATTGCTCGACGTTTGCAATTTCTCAGCTCGTGTCTACGAGACGGAAAGAGAAGGACCGTGACGTTTGGTGGCTAGAGAAGCGCAAAGCCCCAGTGTTACTGCGCCTGTGAAAGCGCTTCCAAGGAAGGGTGCTAGCTAGCAACAGCTTTCAGTGCTGGCACTTTTCATCTCTGAGCAATTGCTCGACGTTTGCAATTTCTCCCCTGAGCTCTCTTTAGAGTGCGCGAGAGGATGAGCAGAAGATTAGGTGGCTAGAGAAGCCCAGAGCCCCAGTGTTCTTAGGCCTACAAAAGCGCTTCCAAGGAAGGGGGCTGGCTAGCAACATCTTTCAGTGCTGGCACTTTTCCTCTCTGAGCAATTGCTGGACGTTTGCAATTTCTCAGCTCGTGTCTACGAGACGGAAAGAGAAGGACCGTGACGTTTGGTGGGTAGAGAAGCGCAAAGCCCCAGTGTTGCTGCGCCTGTGAAAGCGCTTCCAAGGAAGGGTGCTGGCTAGCAACAGCTTTCAGTGCTGGCACTTTTCATCTCTGAGCAATTGCTCGACGTTTGCAATTTCTCCCCTGAGCTCTCTTTAGAGTGCGCGAGAGGATGAGCAGAAGATTAGGTGTCTAAAGAAGCCCAGAGCCCCAGTGTTGCTGCGCCTGTGAAAGCGCTTCCAAGGAAGGGGGCTGGCTAGCAACAGCTTTCAGTGCTGGCACTTTTCATCTCTGAGCAATTGCTCGACGTTTGCAATTTCTCAGCTCTTGTCTACGAGACGGAAAGAGAATGTCCGTGACGTTTGGTGGCTAGAGAAGTGCAAAGCCCCAGTGTTGCTGCGCCTGTGAAAGCGCTTCCAAGGAAGGGTGCTGGCTAGCAACAGCTTTCAGTGCTGGCACTTTTCATCTCTGAGCAATTGCTCGACGTTTGCAATTTCTCAGCTCGTGTCTACGAGACGGAAAGAGAATGACCGTGACGTTTGGTGGGTAGAGAAGCGCAAAGCCCCAGTGTTACTGCGCCTGTGAAAGCGCTTCCAAGGAAGGGTGCTGGCTAGCAAGAGCTTTCAGTGCTGGCACTTTTCATCTCTGAGCAATTGCTCGACGTTTGCAATTTCTCACCTGAGCTCTCTTTAGAGTGCGCGAGAGCATGAGCAGAAGATTAGGTGGCTAGAGAAGCCCAGAGCCCCAGTGTTCTTAGGCCTACAAAAGCGCTTCCAAGGAAGGGTGCTGGCTAGCAACAGCTTTCAGTGCTGGCACTTTTCATCTCTGAGCAATTGCTCGACGTTTGCAATTTCTCCCCTGAGCTCTCTTTAGAGTGCGCGAGAGCATGAGCAGAAGATTAGGTGGCTAGAGAAGCCCAGAGCCCCAGTGTTCTTAGGCCTACAAAAGCGCTTCCAAGGAAGGGGGCTGGCTAGCAAGAGCTTTCAGTGCTGGCACTTTTCATCTCTCAGCAATTGCTCTACGATTGCAATTTCTCAGCTCGTGTCTACGAGACGGAAATAGAAGGACCGTGACATTTGGTGGCTAGAGAAGCGCAAAGCCCCAGTGTTGCTGAGCCTGTGAAAGCGCTTCCAAGGAAGGGTGCTGGCTAGCAACAGCTTTCAGTGCTGGCACTTTTCATCTCTGAGCAATTGCTCGACGTTTGCAATTTCTCAGCTCGTGTCTACGAGACGGAAAGAGAATGACCGTGACGTTTGGTGGGTAGAGAAGCGCAAAGCCCCAGTGTTGCTGCGCCTGTGAAAGCGCTTCCAAGGAAGGGTGCTGGCTAGCAACAGCTTTCAGTGCTGGCACTTTTCATCTCTGAGCAATTGCTCGACGTTTGCAATTTCTCACCTGAGCTCTCTTTAGAGTGCGCGAGAGCATGAGCAGAAGATTCGGTGGCTAGAGAAGCCCAGAGCCCCAGTGTTCTTAGGCCTACAAAAGCGCTTCCAAGGAAGGGTGCTGGCTAGCAACAGCTTTCAGTGCTGGCACTTTTCATCTCTGAGCAATTGCTCGACGTTTGCAATTTCTCCCCTGAGCTCTCTTTAGAGTGCGCGAGAGGATTAGCAGAAGATTAGGTGGCTAGAGAAGCCCAGAGCCCCAGTGTTCTTAGGCCTACAAAGCGCTTCCAAGGAAGGGTGCTGGCTAGCAACAGCTTTCAGTGCTGGCACTTTTCCTCTCTCAGCAATTGCTCCACGTTTGCAATTTCTCAGCTCGTGTCTATGAGACGGAAAGAGAAGGACCGTGACGTTTGGTGGGTAGAGAAGCGCAAAGCCCCAGTGTTGCTGCGCCTGTGAAAGCGCTTCCAAGGAAGGGTGCTGGCTAGCAACAGCTTTCAGTGCTGGCACTTTTCCTCTCTGAGCAATTGCTCGACGTTTGCAATTTCTCAGCTCGTGTCTACGAGACGGAGAAATAGTGACCGTGACGTTTGGTGGCTAGAGAAGCGCAAAGCCCCAGTGTTGCTGCGCCTGTGAAAGCGCTTCCAAGGAAGGGTGCTGGCTAGCAAGAGCTTTCAGTGCTGGCACTTTTCCTCTCTGAGCAATTGCTCAACGTTTGCAATTTCTCAGCTCGTGTCTACGAGACGGAGAGATAGTGACCGTGACGTTTGGTGGCTAGAGAAGCGCAAAGCCCCAGTGTTGCTGCGCCTGTGAAAGCGCTTTCAAGGAAGGGTGCTGGCTAGCAACAGCTTTCAGTGCTGGCACTTTTCATCTCTGAGCAATTGCTCGACGTTTGCAATTTCTCACCTGAGCTCTCTTTAGAGTGCGCGAGAGCATGAGCAGAAGATTCGGTGGCTAGAGAAGCCCAGAGCCCCAGTGTTCTTAGGCCTACAAAAGCACTTCCAAGGAAGGGGGCTGGCTAGCAAGAGCTTTCAGTGCTGGCACTTTTCATCTCTGAGCAATTGCTCGACATTTGCAATTTCTCCCCTGAGCTCTCTTTAGAGTGCGCGAGAGGATGAGCAGAAGATTAGGTGGCTAGAGAAGCCCAGAGCCCCAGTGTTCTTAGGCCTACAAAAGCGCTTCCAAGGAAGGGTGCTGGCTAGCAAGAGCTTTCAGTGCTGGCACTTTTCATCTCTGAGCAATTGCTCAACGTTTGCAATTTCTCAGCTCGTGTCTATGAGACGGAAAGAGAAGGACCGTGACGTTTGGTGGGTAGAGAAGCGCAAAGCCCCAGTGTTGCTGCGCCTGTGAAAGCGCTTCCAAGGAAGGGGGCTGGCTAGCAACAGCTTTCAGTGCTGGCACTTTTCCTCTCTGAGCAATTGCTCAACGTTTGCAATTTCTCAGCTCGTGTCTACGAGACGGAGAGATAGTGACCGTGACGTTTGGTGGCTAGAGAAGCGCAAAGCCCCAGTGTTGCTGCGCCTGTGAAAGCGCTTCCAAGGAAGGGTTGCTGGCTAGCAACAGCTTTCAGTGCTGGCACTTTTCATCTCTGAGCAATTGCTCGACGTTTGCAATTTCTCAGCTCGTGTCTACGAGACGGAAAGAGAAGGACCGTGACGTTTGGTGGCTAGAGAAGCGCAAAGCCCCAGTGTTACTGCGCCTGTGAAAGCGCTTCCAAGGAAGGGTGCTGGCTAGCAAGAGCTTTCAGTGCTGGCACTTTTCATCTCTGAGCAATTGCTCGACGTTTGCAATTTCTCACCTGAGCTCTCTTTAGAGTGCGCGAGAGCATGAGCAGAAGATTAGGTGGCTAGAGAAGCCCAGAGCCCCAGTGTTCTTAGGCCTACAAAAGCGCTTCCAAGGAAGGGTGCTGGCTAGCAACAGCTTTCAGTGCTGGCACTTTTCATCTCTGAGCAATTGCTCGACGTTTGCAATTTCTCCCCTGAGCTCTCTTTAGAGTGCGCGAGAGCATGAGCAGAAGATTAGGTGGCTAGAGAAGCCCAGAGCCCCAGTGTTCTTAGGCCTACAAAAGCGCTTCCAAGGAAGGGGGCTGGCTAGCAACAGCTTTCAGTGCTGGCACTTTTCATCTCTCAGCAATTGCTCTACGATTGCAATTTCTCAGCTCGTGTCTACGAGACGGAAATAGAAGGACCGTGACATTTGGTGGCTAGAGAAGCGCAAAGCCCCAGTGTTGCTGAGCCTGTGAAAGCGCTTCCAAGGAAGGGTGCTGGCTAGCAACAGCTTTCAGTGCTGGCACTTTTCATCTCTGAGCAATTGCTCGACGTTTGCAATTTCTCAGCTCGTGTCTACGAGACGGAAAGAGAATGACAGTGACGTTTGGTGGGTAGAGAAGCGCAAAGCCCCAGTGTTGCTGCGCCTGTGAAAGCGCTTCCAAGGAAGGGTGCTGGCTAGCAACAGCTTTCAGTGCTGGCACTTTTCATCTCTGAGCAATTGCTCGACGTTTGCAATTTCTCACCTGAGCTCTCTTTAGAGTGCGCGAGAGCATGAGCAGAAGATTCGGTGGCTAGAGAAGCCCAGAGCCCCAGTGTTCTTAGGCCTACAAAAGCGCTTCCAAGGAAGGGTGCTGGCTAGCAACAGCTTTCAGTGCTGGCACTTTTCATCTCTGAGCAATTGCTCGACGTTTGCAATTTCTCCCCTGAGCTCTCTTTAGAGTGCGCGAGAGGATTAGCAGAAGATTAGGTGGCTAGAGAAGCCCAGAGCCCCAGTGTTCTTAGGCCTACAAAGCGCTTCCAAGGAAGGGTGCTGGCTAGCAACAGCTTTCAGTGCTGGCACTTTTCCTCTCTCAGCAATTGCTCCACGTTTGCAATTTCTCAGCTCGTGTCTATGAGACGGAAAGAGAAGGACCGTGACGTTTGGTGGGTAGAGAAGCGCAAAGCCCCAGTGTTGCTGCGCCTGTGAAAGCGCTTCCAAGGAAGGGTGCTGGCTAGCAACAGGTTTCAGTGCTGGCACTTTTCCTCTCTGAGCAATTGCTCGACGTTTGCAATTTCTCAGCTCGTGTCTACGAGACGGAGAAATAGTGACCGTGACGTTTGGTGGCTAGAGAAGCGCAAAGCCCCAGTGTTGCTGCGCCTGTGAAAGCGCTTCCAAGGAAGGGTGCTGGCTAGCAAGAGCTTTCAGTGCTGGCACTTTTCCTCTCTGAGCAATTGCTCAACGTTTGCAATTTCTCAGCTCGTGTCTACGAGACGGAGAGATAGTGACCGTGACGTTTGGTGGCTAGAGAAGCGCAAAGCCCCACTGTTGCTGCGCCTGTGAAAGCGCTTTCAAGGAAGGGTGCTGGCTAGCAACAGCTTTCAGTGCTGGCACTTTTCATCTCTGAGCAATTGCTCGACGTTTGCAATTTCTCACCTGAGCTCTCTTTAGAGTGCGCGAGAGCATGAGCAGAAGATTCGGTGGCTAGAGAAGCCCAGAGCCCCAGTGTTCTTAGGCCTACAAAAGCACTTCCAAGGAAGGGGGCTGGCTAGCAAGAGCTTTCAGTGCTGGCACTTTTCATCTCTGAGCAATTGCTCGACATTTGCAATTTCTCCCCTGAGCTCTCTTTAGAGTGCGCGAGAGGATGAGCAGAAGATTAGGTGGCTAGAGAAGCCCAGAGCCCCAGTGTTCTTAGGCCTACAAAAGCGCTTCCAAGGAAGGGTGCTGGCTAGCAAGAGCTTTCAGTGCTGGCACTTTTCATCTCTGAGCAATTGCTCAACGTTTGCAATTTCTCAGCTCGTGTCTATGAGACGGAAAGAGAAGGACCGTGACGTTTGGTGGGTAGAGAAGCGCAAAGCCCCAGTGTTGCTGCGCCTGTGAAAGCGCTTCCAAGGAAGGGGGCTGGCTAGCAACAGCTTTCAGTGCTGGCACTTTTCCTCTCTGAGCAATTGCTCAACGTTTGCAATTTCTCAGCTCGTGTCTACGAGACGGAGAGATAGTGACCGTGACGTTTGGTGGCTAGAGAAGCGCAAAGCCCCAGTGTTGCTGCGCCTGTGAAAGCGCTTCCAAGGAAGGGTTGCTGGCTAGCAACAGCTTTCAGTGCTGGCACTTTTCATCTCTGAGCAATTGCTCGACGTTTGCAATTTCTCACCTGAGCTCTCTTTAGAGTGCGCGAGAGCATGAGCAGAAGATTCGGTGGCTAGAGAAGCCCAGAGCCCCAGTGTTCTTAGGCCTACAAAAGCGCTTCCAAGGAAGGGGGCTGGCTAGCAACAGCTTTCAGTGCTGGCACTTTTCATCTCTGAGCAATTGCTCGACAATTGCAATTTCTCAGCTCGTGTCTACGAGACGGAAATAGAAGGACCGTGACGTTTGGTGGCTAGAGAAGCGCAAAGCCCCAGTGTTGCTGCGCCTGTGAAAGCGCTTCCAAGGAAGGGTGCTGGCTAGCAAGAGCTTTCAGTGCTGGCACTTTTCATCTCTGAGCAATTGCTCGACGTTTGTAATTTCTCAGCTCGTGTCTACGAGACGGAAAGAGAAGGACCGTGACGTTTGGTGGCTAGAGAAGCGCAAAGCCCCAGTGTTGCTGCGCCTGTGAAAGCGCTTCCAAGGAAGGGTGCTGGCTAGCAACAGCTTTCAGTGCTGGCACTTTTCATCTCTGAGCAATTGCTCGACGTTTGCAATTTCTCCCCTGAGCTCTCTTTAGAGTGCGCGAGAGGATTAGCAGAAGATTAAGTGGCTAGAGAAGCCCAGAGCCCCAGTGTTCTTAGGCCTACAAAAGCGCTTCTAAGGAAGGGTGCTGGCTAGCAACAGCTTTCAGTGCTGGCACTTTTCATCTCTGAGCAATTGCTCGACGTTTGCAATTTCTCAGCTCGTGTCTATGAGACGGAAAGAGAAGGACCGTGACGTTTGGTGGGTAGAGAAGCGCAAAGCCCCAGTGTTGCTGCGCCTGTGAAAGCGCTTCCAAGGAAGGGTGCTGGCTAGCAACAGCTTTCAGTGCTGGCACTTTTCATCTCTGAGCAATTGCTCCACGTTTGCAATTTCTCAGCTCGTGTCTACGAGACGGAGAGATAGTGACCGTGACGTTTGGTGGCTAGAGAAGCGCAAAGCCCCAGTGTTGCTGCGCCTGTGAAAGCGCTTCCAAGGAAGGGTGCTGGCTAGCAACAGCTTTCAGTGCTGGCACTTTTCATCTCTGAGCAATTGCTCGACGTTTGCAATTTCTCACCTGAGCTCTCTTTAGAGTGCGCGAGAGCATGAGCAGAAGATTAGGTGGCTAGAGAAGCCCAGAGCCCCAGTGTTCTTAGGCCTACAAAAGCACTTCCAAGGAAGGGTGCTGGCTAGCAAGAGCTTTCAGTGCTGGCACTTTTCATCTCTGAGCAATTGCTCGACGTTTGCAATTTCTCCCCTGAGCTCTCTTTAGAGTGCGCGAGAGCATGAGCAGAAGATTAGGTGGCTAGAGAAGCCCAGAGCCCCACTGTTCTTAGGCCTACAAAAGCGCTTCCAAGGAAGGGTGCTGGCTAGCAACAGCTTTCAGTGCTGGCACTTTTCCTCTCTGAGCAATTGCTCAACGTTTGCAATTTCTCAGCTCGTGTCTATGAGACGGAAAGAGAAGGACCGTGACGTTTGGTGGCTAGAGAAGCGCAAAGCCCCAGCGTTGCTGCGCCTGTGAAAGCGCTTCCAAGGAAGGGTGCTGGCTAGCAAGAGCTTTCAGTGCTGGCACTTTTCATCTCTGAGCAATTGCTCAACGTTTGCAATTTCTCAGCTCGTGTCTACGAGACGGAAAGAGAAGGACCGTGACGTTTGGTGGCTAGAGAAGCGCAAAGCCCCAGTGTTGCTGCGCCTGTGAAAGCGCTTCCAAGGAAGGGTGCTGGCTAGCAAGAGCTTTCAGTGCTGGCACTTTTCATCTCTGAGCAATTGCTCGACGTTTGCAATTTCTCAGCTCGTATCTACGAGACGGAAAGAGAAGGACCGTGACGTTTGGTGGCTGGAGAAGCGCAAAGCCCCAGTGTTACTGCGCCTGTGAAAGCGCTTCCAAGGAAGGGTGCTAGCTAGCAACAGCTTTCAGTGCTGGCACTTTTCATCTCTGAGCAATTGCTCCACATTTGCAATTTCTCAGCTCGTGTCTACGAGACGGAAAGAGAAGGACCGTGACGTTTGGTGGGTAGAGAAGTGCAAAGCCCCAGTGTTGCTGCGCCTGTGAAAGCGCTTCCAAGGAAGGGTGCTGGCTAGCAACAGCTTTCAGTGCTGGCACTTTTCATCTCTGAGCAATTGCTCGACGTTTGCAATTTCTCAGCTCGTGTCTACGAGACGGAAAGAGAATGACCGTGACGTTTGGTGGGTAGAGAAGCGCAAAGCCCCAGTGTTACTGCGCCTGTGAAAGCGCTTCCAAGGAAGGGTGCTGGCTAGCAACAGCTTTCAGTGCTGGCACTTTTCATCTCTGAGCAATTGCTCGACGTTTGCAATTTCTCCCCTGAGCTCTCTTTAGAGTGCGCGAGAGGATGAGCAGAAGATTAGGTGGCTAGAGAAGCCCAGAGCCCCAGTGTTCTTAGGCCTACAAAAGCGCTTCCAAGGAAGGGTGCTGGCTAGCAACAGCTTTCAGTGCTGGCACTTTTCCTCTCTGAGCAATTGCTCGACGTTTGCAATTTCTCAGCTCGTGTCTATGAGACGGAAAGAGAATGACAGTGACATTTGGTGGCTAGAGAAGCGCAAAGCCCCAGTGTTGCTGCGCCTGTGAAAGCGCTTCCAAGGAAGGGTGCTGGCTAGCAAGAGCTTTCAGTGCTGGCACTTTTCATCTCTGAGCAATTGCTCGACGTTTGCAATTTCTCAGCTCGTGTCTACGAGACGGAAAGAGAAGGACCGTGACGTTTGGTGGCTAGAGAAGCGCAAAGCCCCAGTGTTACTGCGCCTGTGAAAGCGCTTCCAAGGAAGGGTGCTGGCTAGCAAGAGCTTTCAGTGCTGGCACTTTTCATCTCTGAGCAATTGCTCCACGTTTGCAATTTCTCAGCTCGTGTCTACGAGACGGAAAGAGAAGAACCGTGACGTTTGGTGGCTAGAGAAGCGCAAAGCCCCAGTGTTGCTGCGCCTGTGAAAGCGCTTCCAAGGAAGGGTGCTGGCTAGCAACAGCTTTCAGTGCTGGCACTTTTCATCTCTGAGCAATTGCTCGACGTTTGCAATTTCTCCCCTGAGCTCTCTTTAGAGTGCGCGAGAGGATTAGCAGAAGATTAAGTGGCTAGAGAAGCCCAGAGCCCCAGTGTTCTTAGGCCTACAAAAGCGCTTCTAAGGAAGGGTGCTGGCTAGCAACAGCTTTCAGTGCTGGCACTTTTCCTCTCTGAGCAATTGCTGGACGTTTGCAATTTCTCAGCTCGTGTCTATGAGACGGAAAGAGAAGGACCGTGACGTTTGGTGGCTAGAGAAGCGCAAAGCCCCAGTGTTGCTGCGCCTGTGAAAGCGCTTCCAAGGAAGGGTGCTGGCTAGCAACAGCTTTCAGTGCTGGCACTTTTCATCTCTGAGCAATTGCTCAACGTTTGCAATTTCTCAGCTCGTGTCTACGAGACGGAGAGATAGTGACCGTGACGTTTGGTGGCTAGAGAAGCGCAAAGCCCCAGTGTTGCTGCGCCTGTGAAAGCGCTTCCAAGGAAGGGTGCTGGCTAGCAACAGCTTTCAGTGCTGGCACTTTTCATCTCTGAGCAATTGCTCGACGTTTGCAATTTCTCCCCTGAGCTCTCTTTAGAGTGCGCGAGAGCATGAGCAGAAGATTAGGTGGCTAGAGAAGCCCAGAGCCCCAGTGTTCTTAGGCCTACAAAAGCGCTTCCAAGGAAGGGGGCTGGCTAGCAACAGCTTTCAGTGCTGGCACTTTTCCTCTCTGAGCAATTGCTCGACGTTTGCAATTTCTCCCCTGAGCTCTCTTTAGAGTGCGCGAGAGCATGAGCAGAAGATTAGGTGGCTAGAGAAGCCCAGAGCCCCACTGTTCTTAGGCCTACAAAAGCGCTTCCAAGGAAGGGTGCTGGCTAGCAACAGCTTTCAGTGCTGGCACTTTTCCTCTCTGAGCAATTGCTCAACGTTTGCAATTTCTCAGCTCGTGTCTATGAGACGGAAAGAGAAGGACCGTGACGTTTGGTGGGTAGAGAAGCGCAAAGCCCCAGTGTTGCTGCGCCTGTGAAAGCGCTTCCAAGGAAGGGTGCTGGCTAGCAAGAGCTTTCAGTGCTGGCACTTTTCCTCTCTGAGCAATTGCTCAACGTTTGCAATTTCTCAGCTCGTGTCTACGAGACGGAAAGAGAAGGACCGTGACGTTTGGTGGCTAGAGAAGCGCAAAGCCCCAGTGTTGCTGCGCCTGTGAAAGCGCTTCCAAGGAAGGGTGCTGGCTAGCAAGAGCTTTCAGTGCTGGCACTTTTCATCTCTGAGCAATTGCTCGACGTTTGCAATTTCTCAGCTCGTGTCTACGAGACGGAAAGAGAAGGACCGTGACGTTTGGTGGCTAGAGAAGCGCAAAGCCCCAGTGTTACTGCGCCTGTGAAAGCGCTTCCAAGGAAGGGTGCTAGCTAGCAACAGCTTTCAGTGCTGGCACTTTTCATCTCTGAGCAATTGCTCCACATTTGCAATTTCTCAGCTCGTGTCTACGAGACGGAAAGAGAATGACCGTGACGTTTGGTGGGTAGAGAAGCGCAAAGCCCCAGTGTTACTGCGCCTGTGAAAGCGCTTCCAAGGAAGGGTGCTGGCTAGCAACAGCTTTCAGTGCTGGCACTTTTCATCTCTGAGCAATTGCTCGACGTTTGCAATTTCTCCCCTGAGCTCTCTTTAGAGTGCGCGAGAGGATGAGCAGAAGATGAGGTGGCTAGAGAAGCCCAGAGCCCCAGTGTTCTTAGGCCTACAAAAGCGCTTCCAAGGAAGGGGGCTGGCTAGCAACAGCTTTCAGTGCTGGCACTTTTCCTCTCTGAGCAATTGCTCGACGTTTGCAATTTCTCCCCTGAGCTCTCTTTAGAGTGCGCGAGAGGATGAGCAGAAGATTAGGTGGCTAGAGAAGCCCAGAGCCCCAGTGTTCTTAGGCCTACAAAAGCGCTTCCAAGGAAGGGTGCTGGCTAGCAAGAGCTTTCAGTGCTGGCACTTTTCATCTCTCAGCAATTGCTCTACGATTGCAATTTCTCAGCTCGTGTCTACGAGACGGAAAGACAATGACAGTGACATTTGGTGGCTAGAGAAGCGCAAATCCCCAGTGTTGCTGCGCCTGTGAAAGCGCTTCCAAGGAAGGGTGCTGGCTAGCAACAGCTTTCAGTGCTGGCACTTTTCATCTCTGAGCAATTGCTCGACGTTTGCAATTTCTCAGCTCGTGTCTACGAGACGGAAAGAGAAGGACCATGACGTTTGGTGGCTAGAGAAGCGCAAAGCCCCAGTGTTACTGCGCCTGTGAAAGCGCTTCCAAGGAAGGGTGCTGGCTAGCAACAGCTTTCAGTGCTGGCACTTTTCATCTCTGAGCAATTGCTCGACGTTTGCAATTTCTCAGCTCGTGTCTATGAGACGGAAAGAGAAGGACCGTGACGTTTGGTGGGTAGAGAAGCGCAAAGCCCCAGTGTTGCTGCGCCTGTGAAAGCGCTTCCAAGGAAGGGTGCTGGCTAGCAACAGCCTTCAGTGCTGGCACTTTTCATCTCTGAGCAATTGCTCGACGTTTGCAATTTCTCACCTGAGCTCTCTTTAGAGTGCGCGAGAGCATGAGCAGAAGATTCGGTGGCTAGAGAAGCCCAGAGCCCCAGTGTTCTTAGGGCTACAAAAGCGCTTCCAAGGAAGGGTGCTGGCTAGCAACAGCTTTCAGTGCTGGCACTTTTCCTCTCTGAGCAATTGCTCAACGTTTGCAATTTCTCAGCTCGTGTCTACGAGACGGAGAGATAGTGACCGTGACGTTTGGTGGCTAGAGAAGCGCAAAGCCCCAGTGTTGCTGCGCCTGTGAAAGCGCTTCCAAGGAAGGGTGCTGGCTAGCAACAGCTTTCAGTGCTGGCACTTTTCATCTCTGAGCAATTGCTCGACGTTTGCAATTTCTCAGCTCGTGTCTACGAGACGGAGAGATAGTGACCGTGACGTTTGGTGGCTAGAGAAGCGCAAAGCCCCAGTGTTGCTGCGCCTGTGAAAGCGCTTCCAAGGAAGGGTGCTGGCTAGCAACAGCTTTCAGTGCTGGCACTTTTCATCTCTGAGCAATTGCTCGACGTTTGCAATTTCTCACCTGAGCTCTCTTTAGAGTGCGCGAGAGCATGAGCAGAAGATTCGGTGGCTAGAGAAGCCCAGAGCCCCAGTGTTCTTAGGCCTACAAAAGCACTTCCAAAGAAGGGGGCTGGCTAGCAACAGCTTTCAGTGCTGGCACTTTTCATCTCTGAGCAATTGCTCGACGTTTGCAATTTCTCCCCTGAGCTCTCTTTAGAGTGCGCGAGAGGATGAGCAGAGGATTAGGTGGCTAGAGAAGCCCAGAGCCCCAGTGTTCTTAGGCCTACAAAAGCGCTTCCAAGGAAGGGTGCTGGCTAGCAACAGCTTTCAGTGCTGGCACTTTTCATCTCTGAGCAATTGCTCGACGTTTGCAATTTCTCAGCTCGTGTCTATGAGACGGAAAGAGAAGGACCGTGACGTTTGGTGGGTAGAGAAGCGCAAAGCCCCAGTGTTGCTGCGCCTGTGAAAGCGCTTCCAAGGAAGGGTGCTGGCTAGCAACAGCTTTCAGTGCTGGCACTTTTCATCTCTGAGCAATTGCTCGACGTTTGCAATTTCTCACCTGAGCTCTCTTTAGAGTGCGCGAGAGGATGAGCAGAAGATTCGGTGGCTAGAGAAGCCCAGAGCCCCAGTGTTCTTAGGCCTACAAAAGCGCTTCCAAGGAAGGGTGCTGGCTAGCAAGAGCTTTCAGTGCTGGCACTTTTCATCTCTGAGCAATTGCTCGACAATTGCAAATTCTCAGCTCGTGTCTACGAGACGGAAAGAGAAGGACCGTGACGTTTGGTGGCTAGAGAAGCGCAAAGCCCCAGTGTTGCTGCGCCTGTGAAAGCGCTTCCAAGGAAGGGTGCTGGCTAGCAACAGCTTTCAGTGCTGGCACTTTTCATCTCTGAGCAATTGCTCGACGTTTGCAATTTCTCAGCTCGTGTCTACGAGACGGAAAGAGAAGGACCGTGACGTTTGGTGGCTAGAGAAGCGCAAAGCCCCAGTGTTACTGCGCCTGTGAAAGCGCTTCCAAGGAAGGGTGCTGGCTAGCAAGAGCTTTCAGTGCTGGCACTTTTCATCTCTGAGCAATTGCTCGACGTTTGCAATTTCTCAGCTCGTGTCTACGAGACGGAAAGAGAAGGACCGTGACGTTTGGTGGCTAGAGAAGCGCAAAGCCCCAGTGTTGCTGCGCCTGTGAAAGCGCTTCCAAGGAAGGGTGCTGGCTAGCAACAGCTTTCAGTGCTGGCACTTTTCATCTCTGAGCAATTGCTCGACGTTTGCAATTTCTCACCTGAGCTCTCTTTAGAGTGCGCGAGAGGATGAGCAGAAGATTAAGTGGCTAGAGAAGCCCAGAGCCCCAGTGTTCTTAGGCCTACAAAAGCGCTTCTAAGGAAGGGTGCTGGCTAGCAACAGCTTTCAGTGCTGGCACTTTTCCTCTCTGAGCAATTGCTCGACGTTTGCAATTTCTCAGCTCGTGTCTACGAGACGGAGAGATAGTGACCGTGACGTTTGGTGGCTAGAGAAGCGCAAAGCCCCAGTGTTGCTGCGCCTGTGAAAGTGCTTCCAAGGAAGGGTGCTGGCTAGCAACAGCTTTCAGTGCTGGCACTTTTCAGCTCTGAGCAATTGCTCGACGTTTGCAATTTCTCACCTGAGCTCTCTTTAGAGTGCGCGAGAGGATGAGCAGAAGATTAGGTGGCTAAAGAAGCCCAGAGCCCCAGTGTTCTTAGGCCTACAAAAGCGCTTCCAAGGAAGGGTGCTGGCTAGCAGCAGCTTTCAGTGCTGGCACTTTTCATCTCTCAGCAATTGCTCGACGTTTGCAATTTCTCAGCTCGTGTCTAGGAGACGGAAAGAGAATGACAGTGACATTTGGTGGCTAGAGAAGCGCAAAGCCCCAGTGTTACTGCGCCTGTGAAAGCGCTTCCAAGGAAGGGTGCTGGCTAGCAACAGCTTTCAGTGCTGGCACTTTTCATCTCTGAGCAATTGCTCGACGTTTGCAATTTCTCAGCTCGTGTCTACGAGACGGAAAGAGAATGACCGTGACGTTTGGTGGCTAGAGAAGCGCAAAGCCCCAGTGTTGCTGCGCCTGTGAAAGCGCTTCCAAGGAAGGGTGCTGGCTAGCAACAGCTTTCAGTGCTGGCACTTTTCATCTCTGAGCAATTGCTCGACGTTTGCAATTTCTCCCCTGAGCTCTCTTTAGAGTGCGCGAGAGCATGAGCAGAAGATTAGGTGGCTAGAGAAGCCCAGAGCCCCAGTGTTCTTAGGCCTACAAAAGCGCTTCCAAGGAAGGGGGCTGGCTAGCAACAGCTTTCAGTGCTGGCACTTTTCCTCTCTGAGCAATTGCTCGACGTTTGCAATTTCTCCCCTGAGCTCTCTTTAGAGTGCGCGAGAGGATGAGCAGAAGATTAGGTGGCTAGAGAAGCCCAGAGCCCCAGTGTTCTTAGGCCTACAAAAGCGCTTCCAAGGAAGGGGGCTGGCTAGCAACAGCTTTCAGTGCTGGCACTTTTCCTCTCTGAGCAATTGCTGGACGTTTGCAATTTCTCAGCTCATGTCTATGAGACGGAAAGAGAAGGACCGTGATGTTTGGTGGCTAGAGAAGCGCAAAGCCCCAGTGTTGCTGCGCCTGTGAAAGCGCTTCCAAGGAAGGGTGCTGGCTAGCAACAGCTTTCAGTGCTGGCACTTTTCCTCTCTGAGCAATTGCTCGACGTTTGCAATTTCTCAGCTCATGTCTATGAGACGGAAAGAGAAGGACCGTGATGTTTGGTGGCTAGAGAAGCGCAAAGCCCCAGTGTTGCTGCGCCTGTGAAAGCGCTTCCAAGGAAGGGTGCTGGCTAGCAACAGCTTTCAGTGCTGGCACTTTTCCTCTCTGAGCAATTGCTCGACGTTTGCAATTTCTCAGCTCGTGTCTACGAGACGGAGAGATAGTGACCGTGACGTTTGGTGGCTAGAGAAGCGCAAAGCCCCAGTGTTGCTGCGCCTGTGAAAGCGCTTCCAAGGAAGGGTGCTGGCTAGCAAGAGCTTTCAGTGCTGGCACTTTTCATCTCTCAGCAATTGCTCGACGTTTGCAATTTCTCAGCTCGTGTCTACGAGACGGAGAGATAGTGACCGTGACGTTTGGTGGCTAGAGAAGCGCAAAGCCCCAGTGTTGCTGCGCCTGTGAAAGCGCTTCCAAGGAAGGGTGCTGGCTAGCAAGAGCTTTCAGTGCTGGCACTTTTCATCTCTGAGCAATTGCTCGACGTTTGCAATTTCTCACCTGAGCTCTCTTTAGAGTGCGCGAGAGGATGAGCAGAAGATTAGGTGTCTAAAGAAGCCCAGAGCCCCAGTGTTCTTAGGCCTACAAAAGCGCTTCCAAGGAAGGGTGCTGGCTAGCAAGAGCTTTCAGTGCTGGCACTTTTCATCTCTGAGCAATTGCTCAACGTTTGCAATTTCTCAGCTCGTGTCTACGAGACGGAAAGAGAAGGACCGTGACGTTTGGTGGGTAGAGAAGCGCAAAGCCCCAGTGTTGCTGCGCCTGTGAAAGCGCTTCCAAGGAAGGGTGCTGGCTAGCAACAGCTTTCAGTGCTGGCACTTTTCATCTCTGAGCAATTGCTCGACGTTTGCAATTTCTCAGCTCGTGTCTAGGAGACGGAAAGAGAATGACCATGACGTTTGGTGGGTAGAGAAGCGCAAAGCCCCAGTGTTACTGCGCCTGTGAAAGCGCTTCCAAGGAAGGGTGCTGGCTAGCAAGAGCTTTCAGTGCTGGCACTTTTCATCTCTGAGCAATTGCTCGACGTTTGCAATTTCTCAGCTCGTGTCTACGAGACGGAAAGAGAAGGACCGTGACGTTTGGTGGGTAGAGAAGCGCAAAGCCCCAGGGTTGCTGCGCCTGTGAAAGCGCTTCCAAGGAAGGGTGCTGGCTAGCAACAGCTTTCAGTGCTGGCACTTTTCATCTCTGAGCAATTGCTCGACATTTGCAATTTCTCAGCTCGTGTCTACGAGACGGAAAGAGAAGGACCGTGATGTTTGGTGGGTAGAGAAGCGCAAAGCCCCAGTGTTGCTGCGCCTGTGAAAGCGCTTCCAAGGAAGGGTGCTGGCTAGCAACAGCTTTCAGTGCTGGCACTTTTCATCTCTGAGCAATTGCTCGACGTTTGCAATTTCTCACCTGAGCTCTCTTTAGAGTGCGCGAGAGCATGAGCAGAAGATGAGGTGGCTAGAGAAGCCCAGAGCCCCAGTGTTCTTAGGGCTACAAAAGCGCTTCCAAGGAAGGGTGCTGGCTAGCAACAGCTTTCAGTGCTGGCACTTTTCATCTCTGAGCAATTGCTCGACGTTTGCAATTTCTCAGCTCGTGTCTACGAGACGGAGAGATAGTGACCGTGACGTTTGGTGGGTAGAGAAGCGCAAAGCCCCAGTGTTGCTGCGCCTGTGAAAGCGCTTCCAAGGAAGGGTGCTGGCTAGCAACAGCTTTCAGTGCTGGCACTTTTCCTCTCTGAGCAATTGCTCGACGTTTGCAATTTCTCAGCTCGTGTCTACGAGACGGAGAGATAGTGACCGTGACGTTTGGTGGCTAGAGAAGCGCAAAGCCCCAGTGTTGCTGCGCCTGTGAAAGCGCTTCCAAGGAAGGGTGCTGGCTAGCAACAGCTTTCAGTGCTGGCACTTTTCATCTCTGAGCAATTGCTCGACGTTTGCAATTTCTCACCTGAGCTCTCTTTAGAGTGCGCGAGAGGATGAGCAGAAGATTAGGTGGCTAGAGAAGGCCAGAGCCCCAGTGTTCTTAGGCCTACAAAAGCGCTTCCAAGGAAGGGTGCTGGCTAGCAAGAGCTTTCAGTGCTGGCACTTTTCATCTCTGAGCAATTGCTCGACGTTTGCAATTTCTCAGCTCGTGTCTACGAGACGGAAAGAGAAGGACCGTGACGTTTGGTGGCTAGAGAAGCGCAAAGCCCCAGTGTTACTGCGCCTGTGAAAGCGCTTCCAAGGAAGGGTGCTGGCTAGCAACAGCTTTCAGTGCTGGCACTTTTCATCTCTGAGCAATTGCTCGACGTTTGCAATTTCTCAGCTCGTGTCTACGAGACGGAAAGAGAAGGACCGTGACGTTGGGTGGCTAGAGAAGCGCAAAGCCCCAGTGTTGCTGCGCCTGTGAAAGCGCTTCCAAGGAAGGGTGCTGGCTAGCAACAGCTTTCAGTGCTGGCACTTTTCATCTCTGAGCAATTGCTCGACGTTTGCAATTTCTCCCCTGAGCTCTCTTTAGAGTGCGCGAGAGCATGAGCAGAAGATTCGGTGGCTAGAGAAGCCCAGAGCCCCAGTGTTCTTAGGCCTACAAAAGCGCTTCCAAGGAAGGGGGCTGGCTAGCAACAGCTTTCAGTGCTGGCACTTTTCATCTCTGAGCAATTGCTCGACGTTTGCAATTTCTCCCCTGAGCTCTCTTTAGAGTGCGCGAGAGGATGAGCAGAAGATTAAGTGGCTAGAGAAGCCCAGAGCCCCAGTGTTCTTAGGCCTACAAAAGCGCTTCCAAGGAAGGGGGCTGGCTAGCAACAGCTTTCAGTGCTGGCACTTTTCATCTCTGAGCAATTGCTCCACGTTTGCAATTTCTCAGCTCGTGTCTATGAGACGGAAAGAGAAGGACCGTGACGTTTGGTGGCTAGAGAAGTGCAAAGCCCCAGTGTTGCTGCGCCTGTGAAAGCGCTTCCAAGGAAGGGTGCTGGCTAGCAACAGCTTTCAGTGCTGGCACTTTTCATCTCTGAGCAATTGCTCAACGTTTGCAATTTCTCAGCTCGTGTCTACGAGACGGAGAGATAGTGACCGTGACGTTTGGTGGCTAGAGAAGCGCAAAGCCCCAGTGTTGCTGCGCCTGTGAAAGCGCTTCCAAGGAAGGGTGCTGGCTAGCAACAGCTTTCAGTGCTGGCACTTTTCATCTCTGAGCAATTGCTCAAAGTTTGCAATTTCTCAGCTCGTGTCTACGAGACGGAGAGATAGTGACCGTGACATTTGGTGGCTAGAGAAGCGCAAAGCCCCAGGGTTGCTGCGCCTGTGAAAGCGCTTCCAAGGAAGGGTGCTGGCTAGCAACAGCTTTCAGTGCTGGCACTTTTCATCTCTGAGCAATTGCTCGACGTTTGCAATTTCTCCCCTGAGCTCTCTTTAGAGTGCGCGAGAGCATGAGCAGAAGATTAGGTGGCTAGAGAAGCCCAGAGCCCCAGTGTTCTTAGGCCTACAAAAGCGCTTCCAAGGAAGGGGGCTGGCTAGCAAGAGCTTTCAGTGCTGGCACTTTTCGTCTCTGAGCAATTGCTCGACGTTTGCAATTTCTCCCCTGAGCTCTCTTTAGAGTGCGCGAGAGCATGAGCAGAAGATTAGGTGGCTAGAGAAGCCCAGAGCCCCAGTGTTCTTAGGCCTACAAAAGCGCTTCCAAGGAAGGGTGCTGGCTAGCAACAGCTTTCAGTGCTGGCACTTTTCCTCTCTGAGCAATTGCTCAACGTTTGCAATTTCTCAGCTCGTGTCTATGAGACGGAAAGAGAATGACCGTGACGTTTGGTGGCTAGAGAAGCGCAAAGCCCCAGTGTTGCTGCGCCTGTGAAAGCGCTTCCAAGGAAGGGTGCTGGCTAGCAAGAGCTTTCAGTGCTGGCACTTTTCATCTCTGAGCAATTGCTCAACGTTTGCAATTTCTCAGCTCGTGTCTACGAGACGGAAAGAGAATGACAGTGACGTTTGGTGGCTAGAGAAGCGCAAAGCCCCAGTGTTACTGCGCCTGTGAAAGCGCTTCCAAGGAAGGGTGCTGGCTAGCAACAGCTTTGAGTGCTGGCACTTTTCCTCTCTGAGCAATTGCTCGACGTTTGCAATTTCTCACCTGAGCTCTCTTTAGAGTGCGCGAGAGGATGAGCAGAAGATTAGGTGGCTAGAGAAGCCCAGAGCCCCAGTGTTCTTAGGCCTACAAAAGCAATTCCAAGGAAGGGGGCTGGCTAGCAAGAGCTTTGAGTGCTGGCACTTTTCATCTCTGAGCAATTGCTCGACGTTTGCAATTTCTCCCCTGAGCTCTCTTTAGAGTGCGCGAGAGCATGAGCAGAAGATTAAGTGGCTAGAGAAGCCCAGAGCCCCAGTGTTCTTAGGCCTACAAAAGCGCTTCCAAGGAAGGGGGCTGGCTAGCAACAGCTTTCAGTGCTGGCACTTTTCATCTCTGAGCAATTGCTCGACGTTTGCAATTTCTCAGCTCGTGTCTACGAGACGGAAAGAGAAGGACCGTGACGTTGGGTGGCTAGAGAAGCGCAAAGCCCCAGTGTTGCTGCGCCTGTGAAAGCGCTTCCAAGGAAGGGTGCTGGCTAGCAACAGCTTTCAGTGCTGGCACTTTTCATCTCTGAGCAATTGCTCGACGTTTGCAATTTCTCAGCTCGTGTCTAGGAGACGGAAAGAGAATGACCATGACGTTTGGTGGGTAGAGAAGCGCAAAGCCCCAGTGTTACTGCGCCTGTGAAAGCGCTTCCAAGGAAGGGTGCTGGCTAGCAAGAGCTTTCAGTGCTGGCACTTTTCATCTCTGAGCAATTGCTCGACGTTTGCAATTTCTCAGCTCGTGTCTACGAGACGGAAAGAGAAGGACCGTGACGTTTGGTGGCTAGAGAAGCGCAAAGCCCCAGTGTTGCTGCGCCTGTGAAAGCGCTTCCAAGGAAGGGTGCTGGCTAGCAACAGCTTTCAGTGCTGGCACTTTTCATCTCTGAGCAATTGCTCGACGTTTGCAATTTCTCACCTGAGCTCTCTTTAGAGTGCGCGAGAGCATGAGCAGAAGATTAGGTGGCTAGAGAAGCCCAGAGCCCCAGTGTTCTTAGGCCTACAAAAGCACTTCCAAGGAAGGGTGCTGGCTAGCAACAGCTTTCAGTGCTGGCACTTTTCATCTCTGAGCAATTGCTCGACGTTTGCAATTTCTCCCCTGAGCTCTCTTTAGAGAGCGCGAGAGCATGAGCAGAAGATTAGGTGGCTAGAGAAGCCCAGAGCCCCAGTGTTCTTAGGCCTACAAAAGCGCTTCCAAGGAAGGGTGCTGGCTAGCAACAGCTTTCAGTGCTGGCACTTTTCCTCTCTGAGCAATTGCTCAACGTTTGCAATTTCTCAGCTCGTGTCTATGAGACGGAAAGAGAAGGACCGTGACGTTTGGTGGCTAGAGAAGCGCAAAGCCCCAGTGTTGCTGCGCCTGTGAAAGCGCTTCCAAGGAAGGGGGCTGGCTAGCAAGAGCTTTCAGTGCTGGCACTTTTCATCTCTGAGCAATTGCTCAACGTTTGCAATTTCTCAGCTCGTGTCTACGAGACGGAAAGAGAAGGACCGTGACGTTTGGTGGCTAGAGAAGCGCAAAGCCCCAGTGTTGCTGCGCCTGTGAAAGCGCTTCCAAGGAAGGGTGCTGGCTAGCAACAGCTTTCAGTGCTGGCACTTTTCATCTCTGAGCAATTGCTCGACGTTTGCAATTTCTCAGCTCGTGTCTACGAGACGGAAAGAGAAGGACCGTGACGTTTGGTGGCTAGAGAAGCGCAAAGCCCCAGTGTTACTGCGCCTGTGAAAGCGCTTCCAAGGAAGGGTGCTGGCTAGCAACAGCTTTCAGTGCTGGCACTTTTCATCTCTGAGCAATTGCTCGACGTTTGCAATTTCTCCCCTGAGATCTCTTTAGAGTGCGCGAGAGCATGAGCAGAAGATTCGGTGGCTAGAGAAGCCCAGAGCCCCAGTGTTCTTAGGCCTACAAAAGCGCTTCCAAGGAAGGGTGCTGGCTAGCAACAGCTTTCAGTGCTGGCACTTTTCCTCTCTGAGCAATTGCTCGACGTTTGCAATTTCTCACCTGAGCTCTCTTTAGAGTGCGCGAGAGCATGAGCAGAAGATGAGGTGGCTAGAGAAGCCCAGAGCCCCAGTGTTCTTAGGCCTACAAAAGCGCTTCCAAGGAAGGGGGCTGGCTAGCAACAGCTTTCAGTGCTGGCACTTTTCATCTCTGAGCAATTGCTCCACGTTTGCAATTTCTCAGCTCGTGTCTATGAGACGGAAAGAGAATGACCATGACGTTTGGTGGCTAGAGAAGCGCAAAGCCCCAGTGTTGCTGCGCCTGTGAAAGCGCTTCCAAGGAAGGGTGCTGGCTAGCAACAGCTTTGAGTGCTGGCACTTTTCATCTCTGAGCAATTGCTCGACGTTTGCAATTTCTCAGCTCGTGTCTACGAGACGGAGAGATAGTGACCGTGACGTTTGGTGGGTAGAGAAGCGCAAAGCCCCAGTGTTGCTGCGCCTGTGAAAGCGCTTCCAAGGAAGGGTGCTGGCTAGCAACAGCTTTCAGTGCTGGCACTTTTCATCTCTGAGCAATTGCTCAAAGTTTGCAATTTCTCAGCTCGTGTCTACGAGACGGAGAGATAGTGACCGTGACGTTTGGTGGCTAGAGAAGCGCAAAGCCCCAGTGTTGCTGCGCCTGTGAAAGCGCTTCCAAGGAAGGGTGCTGGCTAGCAACAGCTTTGAGTGCTGGCACTTTTCATCTCTGAGCAATTGCTCGACGTTTGCAATTTCTCACCTGAGCTCTCTTTAGAGTGCGCGAGAGCATGAGCAGAAGATTCGGTGGCTAGAGAAGCCCAGAGCCCCAGTGTTCTTAGGCCTACAAAAGCACTTCCAAGGAAGGGTGCTGGCTAGCAACAGCTTTCAGTGCTGGCGCTTTTCATCTCTGAGCAATTGCTCGACGTTTGCAATTTCTCCCCTGAGCTCTCTTTAGAGTGCGCGAGAGCATGAGCAGAAGATTAGGTGGCTAGAGAAGCCCAGAGCCCCAGTGTTCTTAGGCCTACAAAAGCGCTTCCAAGGAAGGGTGCTGGCTAGCAACAGCTTTCAGTGCTGGCACTTTTCCTCTCTGAGCAATTGCTCAACGTTTGCAATTTCTCAGCTCGTGTCTATGAGACGGAAAGAGAAGGACCGTGACGTTTGGTGGGTAGAGAAGCGCAAAGCCCCAGTGTTGCTGCGCCTGTGAAAGCGCTTCCAAGGAAGGGTGCTGGCTAGCAACAGCTTTCAGTGCTGGCACTTTTCATCTCTGAGCAATTGCTCGACGTTTGCAATTTCTCCCCTGAGATCTCTTTAGAGGGCGCGAGAGCATGAGCAGAAGATTCGGTGGCTAGAGAAGCCCAGAGCCCCAGTGTTCTTAGGCCTACAAAAGCGCTTCCAAGGAAGGGTGCTGGCTAGCAACAGCTTTCAGTGCTGGCACTTTTCATCTCTGAGCAATTGCTCGACGTTTGCAATTTCTCACCTGAGCTCTCTTTAGAGTGCGCGAGAGCATGAGCAGAAGATTCGGTGGCTAGAGAAGCCCAGAGCCCCAGTGTTCTTAGGCCTACAAAAGCGCTTCCAAGGAAGGGGGCTGGCTAGCAACAGCTTTCAGTGCTGGCACTTTTCATCTCTGAGCAATTGCTCCACGTTTGCAATTTCTCAGCTCGTGTCTATGAGACGGAAAGAGAATGACCATGACGTTTGGTGGCTAGAGAAGCGCAAAGCCCCAGTGTTGCTGCGCCTGTGAAAGCGCTTCCAAGGAAGGGTGCTGGCTAGCAACAGCTTTCAGTGCTGGCACTTTTCATCTCTGAGCAATTGCTCAACGTTTGCAATTTCTCAGCTCGTGTCTACGAGACGGAGAGATAGTGACCGTGACGTTTGGTGGCTAGAGAAGCGCAAAGCCCCAGTGTTGCTGCGCCTGTGAAAGCGCTTCCAAGGAAGGGTGCTGGCTAGCAACAGCTTTCAGTGCTGGCACTTTTCATCTCTGAGCAATTTCTCAAAGTTTGCAATTTCTCAGCTCGTGTCTACGAGACGGAGAGATAGTGACCGTGACGTTTGGTGGCTAGAGAAGCGCAAAGCCCCAGTGTTGCTGCGCCTGTGAAAGCGCTTCCAAGGAAGGGTGCTGGCTAGCAACAGCTTTGAGTGCTGGCACTTTTCATCTCTGAGCAATTGCTCGACGTTTGCAATTTCTCCCCTGAGCTCTCTTTAGAGTGCGCGAGAGCATGAGCAGAAGATTAGGTGGCTAGAGAAGCCCAGAGCCCCAGTGTTCTTAGGCCTACAAAAGCACTTCCAAGGAAGGGTGCTGGCTAGCAACAGCTTTCAGTGCTGGCACTTTTCATCTCTGAGCAATTGCTCGACGTTTGCAATTTCTCCCCTGAGCTCTCTTTAGAGTGCGCGAGAGCATGAGCAGAAGATTAGGTGGCTAGAGAAGCCCAGAGCCCCAGTGTTCTTAGGCCTACAAAAGCGCTTCCAAGGAAGGGTGCTGGCTAGCAACAGCTTTCAGTGCTGGCACTTTTCCTCTCTGAGCAATTGCTCGACGTTTGCAATTTCTCAGCTCGTGTCTATGAGACGGAAAGAGAAGGACCGTGACGTTTGGTGGGTAGAGAAGCGCAAAGCCCCAGTGTTGCTGCGCCTGTGAAAGCGCTTCCAAGGAAGGGTGCTGGCTAGCAAGAGCTTTCAGTGCTGGCACTTTTCATCTCTGAGCAATTGCTCAACGTTTGCAATTTCTCAGCTCGTGTCTACGAGACGGAAAGAGAAGGACCGTGACGTTTGGTGGGTAGAGAAGCGCAAAGCCCCAGTGTTGCTGCGCCTGTGAAAGCGCTTCCAAGGAAGGGTGCTGGCTAGCAAGAGCTTTGAGTGCTGGCACTTTTCATCTCTGAGCAATTGCTCAACGTTTGCAATTTCTCAGCTCGTGTCTACGAGACGGAAAGAGAAGGACCGTGACGTTTGGTGGCTAGAGAAGCGCAAAGCCCCAGTGTTGCTGCGCCTGTGAAAGCGCTTCCAAGGAAGGGTGCTGGCTAGCAACAGCTTTCAGTGCTGGCACTTTTCATCTCTGAGCAATTGCTCGACGTTTGCAATTTCTCACCTGAGCTCTCTTTAGAGTGCGCGAGAGCATGAGCAGAAGATTAGGTGGCTAGAGAAGCCCAGAGCCCCAGTGTTCTTAGGCCTACAAAAGCACTTCCAAGGAAGGGGGCTGGCTAGCAAGAGCTTTGAGTGCTGGCACTTTTCATCTCTGAGCAATTGCTCGACGTTTGCAATTTCTCCCCTGAGCTCTCTTTAGAGTGCGCGAGAGCATGAGCAGAAGATTAGGTGGCTAGAGAAGCCCAGAGCCCCAGTGTTCTTAGGCCTACAAAAGCGCTTCCAAGGAAGGGTGCTGGCTAGCAAGAGCTTTCAGTGCTGGCACTTTTCATCTCTGAGCAATTGCTCAACGTTTGCAATTTCTCAGCTCGTGTCTACGAGACGGAATGAGAAGGACCGTGACGTTTGGTGGGTAGAGAAGCGCAAAGCCCCAGTGTTGCTGCGCCTGTGAAAGCGCTTCCAAGGAAGGGTGCTGGCTAGCAACAGCTTTCAGTGCTGGCACTTTTCATCTCTGAGCAATTGCTCGACGTTTGCAATTTCTCAGCTCGTGTCTAGGAGACGGAAAGAGAAGGACCATGACGTTTGGTGGGTAGAGAAGCGCAAAGCCCCAGTGTTACTGCGCCTGTGAAAGCGCTTCCAAGGAAGGGTGCTGGCTAGCAAGAGCTTTCAGTGCTGGCACTTTTCATCTCTGAGCAATTGCTCGACGTTTGCAATTTCTCAGCTCGTGTCTACGAGACGGAAAGAGAAGGACCGTGACGTTTGGTGGGTAGAGAAGCGCAAAGCCCCAGTGTTGCTGCGCCTGTGAAAGCGCTTCCAAGGAAGGGTGCTGGCTAGCAACAGCTTTCAGTGCTGGCACTTTTCATCTCTGAGCAATTGCTCGACGTTTGCAATTTCTCACCTGAGCTCTCTTTAGAGTGCGCGAGAGCATGAGTAGAAGATTCGGTGGCTAGAGAAGCCCAGAGCCCCAGTGTTCTTAGGCCTACAAAAGCGCTTCCAAGGAAGGGGGCTGGCTAGCAACAGCTTTCAGTGCTGGCACTTTTCATCTCTGAGCAATTGCTCGACGTTTGCAATTTCCCCCCTGAGCTCTCTTTAGAGTGCGCGAGAGCATGAGCAGAAGATTAGGTGGCTAGAGAAGCCCAGAGCCCCAGTGTTCTTAGGCCTACAAAAGCGCTTCCAAGGAAGGGTGCTGGCTAGCAACAGCTTTCAGTGCTGGCACTTTTCATCTCTCAGCAATTGCTCGACGTTTGCAATTTCTCAGCTCGTGTCTACGAGACGGAAAGAGAATGACAGTGACATTTGGTGGCTAGAGAAGCGCAAAGCCCCAGTGTTGCTGCGCCTGTGAAAGCGCTTCCAAGGAAGGGTGCTGGCTAGCAAGAGCTTTCAGTGCTGGCACTTTTCATCTCTGAGCAATTGCTCGACGTTTGCAATTTCTCAGCTCGTGTCTACGAGACGGAAAGAGAAGGACCGTGACATTTGGTGGCTAGAGAAGCGCAAAGCCCCAGGGTTGCTGCGCCTGTGAAAGCGCTTCCAAGGAAGGGTGCTGGCTAGCAAGAGCTTTCAGTGCTGGCACTTTTCATCTCTGAGCAATTGCTCGACGTTTGCAATTTCTCAGCTCGTGTGTACGAGACGGAAAGAGAAGGACCGTGACGTTTGGTGGGTAGAGAAGCGCAAAGCCCCAGTGTTGCTGCGCCTGTGAAAGCGCTTCCAAGGAAGGGTGCTGGCTAGCAACAGCTTTCAGTGCTGGCACTTTTCATCTCTGAGCAATTGCTCCACGTTTGCAATTTCTCACCTGAGCTCTCTTTAGAGTGCGCGAGAGGATGAGCAGAAGATTAAGTGGCTAGAGAAGCCCAGAGCCCCAGTGTTCTTAGGGCTACAAAAGCGCTTCCAAGGAAGGGGGCTGGCTAGCAACAGCTTTCAGTGCTGGCACTTTTCATCTCTGAGCAATTGCTCGACGTTTGCAATTTCTCAGCTCGTGTCTACGAGACGGAAAGAGAAGGACCGTGACGTTTGGTGGCTAGAGAAGCGCAAAGCCCCAGTGTTGCTGCGCCTGTGAAAGCGCTTCCAAGGAAGGGTGCTGGCTAGCAACAGCTTTGAGTGCTGGCACTTTTCATCTCTGAGCAATTGCTCGACGTTTGCAATTTCTCACCTGAGCTCTCTTTAGAGTGCGCGAGAGCATGAGCAGAAGATTCGGTGGCTAGAGAAGCCCAGAGCCCCAGTGTTCTTAGGCCTACAAAAGCGCTTCCAAGGAAGGGGGCTGGCTAGCAACAGCTTTCAGTGCTGGCACTTTTCATCTCTGAGCAATTGCTCGACGTTTGCAATTTCTCCCCTGAGCTCTCTTTAGAGTGCGCGAGAGCATGAGCAGAAGATTAGGTGGCTAGAGAAGCCCAGAGCCCCAGTGTTCTTAGGCCTACAAAAGCGCTTCCAAGGAAGGGTGCTGGCTAGCAACAGCTTTCAGTGCTGGCACTTTTCATCTCTGAGCAATTGCTGGATGTTTGCAATTTCTCAGCTCGTGTCTACGAGACGGAAAGAGAAGGACCGTGACGTTTGGTGGCTAGAGAAGCGCAAAGCCCCAGTGTTGCTGCGCCTGTGAAAGCGCTTCCAAGGAAGGGTGCTGGCTAGCAAGAGCTTTCAGTGCTGGCACTTTTCATCTCTGAGCAATTGCTCGACGTTTGCAATTTCTCAGCTCGTGTCTACGAGACGGAAAGAGAAGGACCGTGACGTTTGGTGGCTAGAGAAGCGCAAAGCCCCAGTGTTACTGCGCCTGTGAAAGCGCTTCCAAGGAAGGGTGCTGGCTAGCAACAGCTTTCAGTGCTGGCACTTTTCATCTCTGAGCAATTGCTGGACGTTTGCAATTTCTCAGCTCGTGTCTACGAGACGGAAAGAGAAGGACCGTGACGTTTGGTGGGTAGAGAAGCGCAAAGCCCCAGTGTTGCTGCGCCTGTGAAAGCGCTTCCAAGGAAGGGTGCTGGCTAGCAAGAGCTTTCAGTGCTGGCACTTTTCATCTCTGAGCAATTGCTCGACGTTTGCAATTTCTCACCTGAGCTCTCTTTAGAGTGCGCGAGAGGATGAGCAGAAGATTAGGTGGCTAGAGAAGCCCAGAGCCCCAGTGTTCTTAGGCCTACAAAAGCGCTTCCAAGGAAGGGTGCTGGCTAGCAACAGCTTTCAGTGCTGGCACTTTTCATCTCTGAGCAATTGCTCGACGTTTGCAATTTCTCAGCTCGTGTCTACGAGACGGAAAGAGAATGACAGTGACATTTGGTGGCTAGAGAAGCGCAAAGCCCCAGTGTTGCTGCGCCTGTGAAAGCGCTTCCAAGGAAGGGGGCTGGCTAGCAAGAGCTTTCAGTGCTGGCACTTTTCATCTCTGAGCAATTGCTCGACGTTTGCAATTTCTCAGCTCGTGTCTACGAGACGGAAAGAGAAGGACCGTGACGTTTGGTGGCTAGAGAAGCGCAAAGCCCCAGGGTTGCTGCGCCTGTGAAAGCGCTTCCAAGGAAGGGTGCTGGCTAGCAAGAGCTTTCAGTGCTGGCACTTTTCATCTCTGAGCAATTGCTCCACGTTTGCAATTTCTCAGCTCGTGTCTACGAGACGGAAAGAGAAGGACCGTGACGTTTGGTGGGTAGAGAAGCGCAAAGCCCCAGTGTTGCTGCGCCTGTGAAAGCGCTTCCAAGGAAGGGTGCTGGCTAGCAACAGCTTTCAGTGCTGGCACTTTTCCTCTCTGAGCAATTGCTCAACGTTTGCAATTTCTCAGCTCGTGTCTACGAGACGGAGAGATAGTGACCGTGACGTTTGGTGGCTAGAGAAGCGCAAAGCCCCAGTGTTGCTGCGCCTGTGAAAGCGCTTCCAAGGAAGGCTGCTGGCTAGCAACAGCTTTCAGTGCTGGCACTTTTCATCTCTGAGCAATTGCTCGACGTTTGCAATTTCTCACCTGAGCTCTCTTTAGAGTGCGCGAGAGCATGAGCAGAAGATTAGGTGGCTAGAGAAGCCCAGAGCCCCAGTGTTCTTAGGCCTACAAAAGCGCTTCCAAGGAAGGGTGCTGGCTAGCAAGAGCTTTCAGTGCTGGCACTTTTCATCTCTGAGCAATTGCTCGACGTTTGCAATTTCTCAGCTCGTGTCTACGAGACGGAAAGAGAAGGACCGTGACGTTTGGTGGCTAGAGAAGCGCAAAGCCCCAGTGTTACTGCGCCTGTGAAAGCGCTTCCAAGGAAGGGTGCTGGCTAGCAACAGCTTTCAGTGCTGGCACTTTTCATCTCTGAGCAATTGCTCGACGTTTGCAATTTCTCAGCTCGTGTCTACGAGACGGAAAGAGAAGGACCGTGCCGTTTGGTGGCTAGAGAAGCGCAAAGCCCCAGTGTTGCTGCGCCTGTGAAAGCGCTTCCAAGGAAGGGTGCTGGCTAGCAACAGCTTTCAGTGCTGGCACTTTTCATCTCTGAGCAATTGCTCGACGTTTGCAATTTCTCACCTGAGCTCTCTTTAGAGTGCGCGAGAGCATGAGCAGAAGATTCGGTGGCTAGAGAAGCCCAGAGCCCCAGTGTTCTTAGGCCTACAAAAGCGCTTCCAAGGAAGGGGGCTGGCTAGCAACAGCTTTCAGTGCTGGCACTTTTCATCTCTGAGCAATTGCTCGACGTTTGCAATTTCTCCCCTGAGCTCTCTTTAGAGTGCGCGAGAGGATGAGCAGAAGATTAAGTGGCTAGAGAAGCCCAGAGCCCCAGTGTTCTTAGGCCTACAAAAGCGCTTCCAAGGAAGGGTGCTGGCTAGCAACAGCTTTCAGTGCTGGCACTTTTCATCTCTGAGCAATTGCTCCACGTTTGCAATTTCTCAGCTCGTGTCTATGAGACGGAAAGAGAATGACCGTGACGTTTGGTGGGTAGAGAAGCGCAAAGCCCCAGTGTTGCTGCGCCTGTGAAAGCGCTTCCAAGGAAGGGTGCTGGCTAGCAACAGCTTTCAGTGCTGGCACTTTTCATCTCTGAGCAATTGCTCAACGTTTGCAATTTCTCAGCTCGTGTCTACGAGACGGAGAGATAGTGACCGTGACGTTTGGTGGCTAGAGAAGCGCAAAGCCCCAGTGTTGCTGCGCCTGTGAAAGCGCTTCCAAGGAAGGGTGCTGGCTAGCAACAGCTTTCAGTGCTGGCACTTTTCATCTCTGAGCAATTGCTCAAAGTTTGCAATTTCTCAGCTCGTGTCTACGAGACGGAGAGATAGTGACCGTGACATTTGGTGGCTAGAGAAGCGCAAAGCCCCAGTGTTGCTGCGCCTGTGAAAGCGCTTCCAAGGAAGGGTGCTGGCTAGCAACAGCTTTGAGTGCTGGCACTTTTCATCTCTGAGCAATTGCTCGACGTTTGCAATTTCTCACCTGAGCTCTCTTTAGAGTGCGCGAGAGCATGAGCAGAAGATTAGGTGTCTAAAGAAGCCCAGAGCCCCAGTGTTCTTAGGCCTACAAAAGCGCTTCCAAGGAAGGGGGCTGGCTAGCAAGAGCTTTCAGTGCTGGCACTTTTCATCTCTGAGCAATTGCTCGACGTTTGCAATTTCTCCCCTGAGCTCTCTTTAGAGTGCGCGAGAGCATGAGCAGAAGATTAGGTGGCTAGAGAAGCCCAGAGCCCCACTGTTCTTAGGCCTACAAAAGCGCTTCCAAGGAAGGGGGCTGGCTAGCAACAGCTTTCAGTGCTGGCACTTTTCCTCTCTGAGCAATTGCTCAACGTTTGCAATTTCTCAGCTCGTGTCTATGAGACGGAAAGAGAAGGACCGTGACGTTTGGTGGCTAGAGAAGCGCAAAGCCCCAGTGTTGCTGCGCCTGTGAAAGCGCTTCCAAGGAAGGGTGCTGGCTAGCAAGAGCTTTCAGTGCTGGCACTTTTCCTCTCTGAGCAATTGCTCAACGTTTGCAATTTCTCAGCTCGTGTCTACGAGACGGAAAGAGAAGGACCGTGATGTTTGGTGGCTAGAGAAGCGCAAAGCCCCAGTGTTGCTGCGCCTGTGAAAGCGCTTCCAAGGAAGGGTGCTGGCTAGCAAGAGCTTTCAGTGCTGGCACTTTTCATCTCTGAGCAATTGCTCAAAGTTTGCAATTTCTCAGCTCGTGTCTACGAGACGGAAAGAGAAGGACCGTGACGTTTGGTGGGTAGAGAAGCGCAAAGCCCCAGTGTTGCTGCGCCTGTGAAAGCGCTTCCAAGGAAGGGTGCTGGCTAGCAAGAGCTTTCAGTGCTGGCACTTTTCCTCTCTGAGCAATTGCTCGACGTTTGCAATTTCTCACCTGAGCTCTCTTTAGAGTGCGCGAGAGGATGAGCAGAAGATTAGGTGGCTAGAGAAGCCCAGAGCCCCAGTGTTCTTAGGCCTACAAAAGCGCTTCCAAGGAAGGGTGCTGGCTAGCAACAGCTTTCAGTGCTGGCACTTTTCATCTCTGAGCAATTGCTCGACGTTTGCAATTTCTCAGCTCGTGTCTACGAGACGGAAAGAGAATGACAGTGACATTTGGTGGCTAGAGAAGCGCAAAGCCCCAGTGTTGCTGCGCCTGTGAAAGCGCTTCCAAGGAAGGGGGCTGGCTAGCAAGAGCTTTCAGTGCTGGCACTTTTCATCTCTGAGCAATTGCTCGACGTTTGCAATTTCTCAGCTCGTGTCTACGAGACGGAAAGAGAAGGACCGTGACGTTTGGTGGCTAGAGAAGCGCAAAGCCCCAGGGTTGCTGCGCCTGTGAAAGCGCTTCCAAGGAAGGGTGCTGGCTAGCAAGAGCTTTCAGTGCTGGCACTTTTCATCTCTGAGCAATTGCTCGACGTTTGCAATTTCTCAGCTCGTGTCTACGAGACGGAAAGAGAAGGACCGTGACGTTTGGTGGCTAGAGAAGCGCAAAGCCCCAGTGTTGCTGCGCCTGTGAAAGCGCTTCCAAGGAAGGGTGCTGGCTAGCAACAGCTTTCAGTGCTGGCACTTTTCATCTCTGAGCAATTGCTCGACGTTTGCAATTTCTCACCTGAGCTCTCTTTAGAGTGCGCGAGAGGATGAGCAGAAGATTAGGTGGCTAGAGAAGCCCAGAGCCCCAGTGTTCTTAGGGCTACAAAAGCGCTTCCAAGGAAGGGTGCTGGCTAGCAAGAGCTTTCAGTGCTGGCACTTTTCATCTCTGAGCAATTGCTCGACGTTTGCAATTTCTCAGCTCGTGTCTACGAGACGGAAAGAGAAGGACCGTGACGTTTGGTGGCTAGAGAAGCGCAAAGCCCCAGTGTTACTGCGCCTGTGAAAGCGCTTCCAAGGAAGGGTGCTGGCTAGCAAGAGCTTTCAGTGCTGGCACTTTTCATCTCTGAGCAATTGCTCGACGTTTGCAATTTCTCAGCTCGTGTCTACGAGACGGAAAGAGAAGGACCGTGCCGTTTGGTGGCTAGAGAAGCGCAAAGCCCCAGTGTTGCTGCGCCTGTGAAAGCGCTTCCAAGGAAGGGGGCTGGCTAGCAACAGCTTTCAGTGCTGGCACTTTTCATCTCTGAGCAATTGCTCGACGTTTGCAATTTCTCCCCTGAGCTCTCTTTAGAGTGCGCGAGAGCATGAGCAGAAGATTCGGTGGCTAGAGAAGCCCAGAGCCCCAGTGTTCTTAGGCCTACAAAAGCGCTTCCAAGGAAGGGGGCTGGCTAGCAACAGCTTTCAGTGCTGGCACTTTTCATCTCTGAGCAATTGCTCGACGTTTGCAATTTCTCCCCTGAGCTCTCTTTAGAGTGCGCGAGAGGATGAGCAGAAGATTAAGTGGCTAGAGAAGCCCAGAGCCCCAGTGTTCTTAGGCCTACAAAAGCGCTTCCAAGGAAGGGTGCTGGCTAGCAACAGCTTTCAGTGCTGGCACTTTTCATCTCTGAGCAATTGCTCGACGTTTGCAATTTCTAAGCTCGTGTCTATGAGACGGAAAGAGAAGGACCGTGACGTTTGGTGGCTAGAGAAGCGCAAAGCCCCAGTGTTGCTGCGCCTGTGAAAGCGCTTCCAAGGAAGGGTGCTGGCTAGCAACAGCTTTCAGTGCTGGCACTTTTCATCTCTGAGCAATTGCTCAACGTTTGCAATTTCTCAGCTCGTGTCTACGAGACGGAGAGATAGTGACCGTGACGTTTGGTGGCTAGAGAAGCGCAAAGCCCCAGTGTTGCTGCGCCTGTGAAAGCGCTTCCAAGGAAGGGTGCTGGCTAGCAACAGCTTTCAGTGCTGGCACTTTTCATCTCTGAGCAATTGCTCGACGTTTGCAATTTCTCAGCTCGTGTCTACGAGACGGAGAGATAGTGACCGTGACATTTGGTGGCTAGAGAAGCGCAAAGCCCCAGTGTTGCTGCGCCTGTGAAAGCGCTTCCAAGGAAGGGTGCTGGCTAGCAACAGCTTTGAGTGCTGGCACTTTTCATCTCTGAGCAATTGCTCGACGTTTGCAATTTCTCACCTGAGCTCTCTTTAGAGTGCGCGAGAGCATGAGCAGAAGATTAGGTGTCTAAAGAAGCCCAGAGCCCCAGTGTTCTTAGGCCTACAAAAGCGCTTCCAAGGAAGGGGGCTGGCTAGCAAGAGCTTTCAGTGCTGGCACTTTTCATCTCTGAGCAATTGCTCGACGTTTGCAATTTCTCCCCTGAGCTCTCTTTAGAGTGCGCGAGAGCATGAGCAGAAGATTAGGTGGCTAGAGAAGCCCAGAGCCCCACTGTTCTTAGGCCTACAAAAGCGCTTCCAAGGAAGGGTGCTGGCTAGCAACAGCTTTCAGTGCTGGCACTTTTCCTCTCTGAGCAATTGCTCAACGTTTGCAATTTCTCAGCTCGTGTCTATGAGACGGAAAGAGAAGGACCGTGACGTTTGGTGGCTAGAGAAGCGCAAAGCCCCAGTGTTGCTGCGCCTGTGAAAGCGCTTCCAAGGAAGGGTGCTGGCTAGCAAGAGCTTTCAGTGCTGGCACTTTTCCTCTCTGAGCAATTGCTCAACGTTTGCAATTTCTCAGCTCGTGTCTACGAGACGGAAAGAGAAGGACCGTGATGTTTGGTGGCTAGAGAAGCGCAAAGCCCCAGTGTTGCTGCGCCTGTGAAAGCGCTTCCAAGGAAGGGTGCTGGCTAGCAAGAGCTTTCAGTGCTGGCACTTTTCATCTCTGAGCAATTGCTCAAAGTTTGCAATTTCTCAGCTCGTGTCTACGAGACGGAAAGAGAAGGACCGTGACGTTTGGTGGGTAGAGAAGCGCAAAGCCCCAGTGTTGCTGCGCCTGTGAAAGCGCTTCCAAGGAAGGGTGCTGGCTAGCAACAGCTTTCAGTGCTGGCACTTTTCCTCTCTGAGCAATTGCTCGACGTTTTCAATTTCTCACCTGAGCTCTCTTTAGAGTGCGCGAGAGGATGAGCAGAAGATTAGGTGGCTAGAGAAGCCCAGAGCCCCAGTGTTCTTAGGCCTACAAAAGCGCTTCCAAGGAAGGGTGCTGGCTAGCAACAGCTTTCAGTGCTGGCACTTTTCATCTCTGAGCAATTGCTCGACGTTTGCAATTTCTCAGCTCGTGTCTACGAGACGGAAAGAGAATGACAGTGACATTTGGTGGCTAGAGAAGCGCAAAGCCCCAGTGTTGCTGCGCCTGTGAAAGCGCTTCCAAGGAAGGGGGCTGGCTAGCAAGAGCTTTCAGTGCTGGCACTTTTCATCTCTGAGCAATTGCTCGACGTTTGCAATTTCTCAGCTCGTGTCTACGAGACGGAAAGAGAAGGACCGTGACGTTTGGTGGCTAGAGAAGCGCAAAGCCCCAGGGTTGCTGCGCCTGTGAAAGCGCTTCCAAGGAAGGGTGCTGGCTAGCAAGAGCTTTCAGTGCTGGCACTTTTCATCTCTGAGCAATTGCTCGACGTTTGCAATTTCTCAGCTCGTGTCTACGAGACGGAAAGAGAAGGACCGTGACGTTTGGTGGCTAGAGAAGCGCAAAGCCCCAGTGTTGCTGCGCCTGTGAAAGCGCTTCCAAGGAAGGGTGCTGGCTAGCAACAGCTTTCAGTGCTGGCACTTTTCATCTCTGAGCAATTGCTCGACGTTTGCAATTTCTCACCTGAGCTCTCTTTAGAGTGCGCGAGAGGATGAGCAGAAGATTAGGTGGCTAGAGAAGCCCAGAGCCCCAGTGTTCTTAGGGCTACAAAAGCGCTTCCAAGGAAGGGTGCTGGCTAGCAAGAGCTTTCAGTGCTGGCACTTTTCATCTCTGAGCAATTGCTCGACGTTTGCAATTTCTCAGCTCGTGTCTACGAGACGGAAGGAGAAGGACCGTGACGTTTGGTGGCTAGAGAAGCGCAAAGCCCCAGTGTTACTGCGCCTGTGAAAGCGCTTCCAAGGAAGGGTGCTGGCTAGCAAGAGCTTTCAGTGCTGGCACTTTTCATCTCTGAGCAATTGCTCGACGTTTGCAATTTCTCAGCTCGTGTCTACGAGACGGAAAGAGAAGGACCGTGCCGTTTGGTGGCTAGAGAAGCGCAAAGCCCCAGTGTTGCTGCGCCTGTGAAAGCGCTTCCAAGGAAGGGGGCTGGCTAGCAACAGCTTTCAGTGCTGGCACTTTTCATCTCTGAGCAATTGCTCGACGTTTGCAATTTCTCCCCTGAGCTCTCTTTAGAGTGCGCGAGAGGATGAGCAGAAGATTAAGTGGCTAGAGAAGCCCAGAGCCCCAGTGTTCTTAGGCCTACAAAAGCGCTTCCAAGGAAGGGGGCTGGCTAGCAACAGCTTTCAGTGCTGGCACTTTTCATCTCTGAGCAATTGCTCGACGTTTGCAATTTCTCAGCTCGTGTCTACGAGACGGAAAGAGAATGACCGTGACGTTTGGTGGCTAGAGAAGCGCAAAGCCCCAGTGTTGCTGCGCCTGTGAAAACGCTTCCAAGGAAGGGTGCTGGCTAGCAACAGCTTTCAGTGCTGGCACTTTTCATCTCTGAGCAATTGCTCAACGTTTGCAATTTCTCAGCTCGTGTCTACGAGACGGAGAGATAGTGACCGTGACGTTTGGTGGCTAGAGAAGCGCAAAGCCCCAGTGTTGCTGCGCCTGTGAAAGCGCTTCCAAGGAAGGGTGCTGGCTAGCAACAGCTTTCAGCGCTGGCACTTTTCATCTCTGAGCAATTGCTCAAAGTTTGCAATTTCTCAGCTCGTGTCTACGAGACGGAGAGATAGTGACCGTGACATTTGGTGGCTAGAGAAGCGCAAAGCCCCAGTGTTGCTGCGCCTGTGAAAGCGCTTCCAAGGAAGGGTGCTGGCTAGCAACAGCTTTGAGTGCTGGCACTTTTCATCTCTGAGCAATTGCTCGACGTTTGCAATTTCTCACCTGAGCTCTCTTTAGAGTGCGCGAGAGCATGAGCAGAAGATTAGGTGGCTAGAGAAGCCCAGAGCCCCAGTGTTCTTAGGCCTACAAAAGCACTTCCAAGGAAGGGTGCTGGCTAGCAACAGCTTTCAGTGCTGGCACTTTTCATCTCTGAGCAATTGCTCGACGTTTGCAATTTCTCACCTGAGCTCTCTTTAGAGTGCGCGAGAGCATGAGCAGAAGATTAGGTGGCTAGAGAAGCCCAGAGCCCCACTGTTCTTAGGCCTACAAAAGCGCTTCCAAGGAAGGGTGCTGGCTAGCAACAGCTTTCAGTGCTGGCACTTTTCCTCTCTGAGCAATTGCTCAACGTTTGCAATTTCTCAGCTCGTGTCTATGAGACGGAAAGAGAAGGACCGTGACGTTTGGTGGCTAGAGAAGCGCAAAGCCCCAGTGTTGCTGCGCCTGTGAAAGCGCTTCCAAGGAAGGGTGCTGGCTAGCAAGAGCTTTCAGTGCTGGCACTTTTCATCTCTGAGCAATTGCTCAACGTTTGCAATTTCTCAGCTCGTGTCTACGAGACGGAAAGAGAAGGACCGTGACGTTTGGTGGCTAGAGAAGCGCAAAGCCCCAGTGTTGCTGCGCCTGTGAAAGCGCTTCCAAGGAAGGGTGCTGGCTAGCAAGAGCTTTCAGTGCTGGCACTTTTCATCTCTGAGCAATTGCTCGACGTTTGCAATTTCTCAGCTCGTGTCTACGAGACGGAAAGAGAAGGACCGTGACGTTTGGTGGGTAGAGAAGCGCAAAGCCCCAGTGTTACTGCGCCTGTGAAAGCGCTTCCAAGGAAGGGTGCTGGCTAGCAAGAGCTTTCAGTGCTGGCACTTTTCATCTCTGAGCAATTGCTCCACATTTGCAATTTCTCAGCTCGTGTCTACGAGACGGAAAGAGAAGGACCGTGACGTTTGGTGGCTAGAGAAGCGCAAAGCCCCAGTGTTGCTGCGCCTGTGAAAGCGCTTCCAAGGAAGGGTGCTGGCTAGCAACAGCTTTCAGTGCTGGCACTTTTCATCTCTGAGCAATTGCTCGACGTTTGCAATTTCTCCCCTGAGCTCTCTTTAGAGTGCGCGAGAGCATGAGCAGAAGATTAAGTGGCTAGAGAAGCCCAGAGCCCCAGTGTTCTTAGGGCTACAAAAGCGCTTCCAAGGAAGGGTGCTGGCTAGCAAGAGCTTTCAGTGCTGGCACTTTTCATCTCTGAGCAATTGCTCCACATTTGCAATTTCTCAGCTCGTGTCTACGAGACGGAAAGAGAAGGACCGTGACGTTTGGTGGCTAGAGAAGCGCAAAGCCCCAGTGTTGCTGCGCCTGTGAAAGCGCTTCCAAGGAAGGGTGCTGGCTAGCAACAGCTTTCAGTGCTGGCACTTTTCATCTCTGAGCAATTGCTCAACGTTTGCAATTTCTCAGCTCGTGTCTACGAGACGGAGAGATAGTGACCGTGACGTTTGGTGGCTAGAGAAGCGCAAAGCCCCAGTGTTGCTGCGCCTGTGAAAGCGCTTCCAAGGAAGGGTGCTGGCTAGCAACAGCTTTCAGTGCTGGCACTTTTCATCTCTGAGCAATTGCTCGACGTTTGCAATTTCTCACCTGAGCTCTCTTTAGAGTGCGCAAGAGGATGAGCAGAAGATTAGGTGGCTAAAGAAGCCCAGAGCCCCAGTGTTCTTAGGCCTACAAAAGCGCTTCCAAGGAAGGGGGCTGGCTAGCAACAGCTTTCAGTGCTGGCACTTTTCATCTCTGATCAATTGCTCGACGTTTGCAATTTCTCAGCTCTTGTCTACGAGACGGAAAGAGAATGTCCGTGACGTTTGGTGGCTAGAGAAGTGCAAAGCCCCAGTGTTGCTGCGCCTGTGAAAGCGCTTCCAAGGAAGGGTGCTGGCTAGCAAGAGCTTTCAGTGCTGGCACTTTTCATCTCTGAGCAATTGCTCGACGTTTGCAATTTCTCAGCTCGTGTCTACGAGACGGAAAGAGAAGGACCGTGACGTTTGGTGGCTAGAGAAGCGCAAAGCCCCAGTGTTGCTGCGCCTGTGAAAGCGCTTCCAAGGAAGGGTGCTGGCTAGCAACAGCTTTCAGTGCTGGCACTTTTCATCTCTGAGCAATTGCTCGACGTTTGCAATTTCTCCCCTGAGCTCTCTTTAGAGTGCGCGAGAGGATGAGCAGAAGATTAGGTGGCTAGAGAAGCCCAGAGCCCCAGTGTTCTTAGGCCTACAAAAGCGCTTCCAAGGAAGGGTGCTGGCTAGCAACAGCTTTCAGTGCTGGCACTTTTCCTCTCTGAGCAATTGCTCGACGTTTGCAATTTCTCACCTGAGCTCTCTTTAGAGTGCGCGAGAGCATGAGCAGAAGATTCGGTGGCTAGAGAAGCCCAGAGCCCCAGTGTGCTTAGGCCTACAAAAGCGCTTCCAAGGAAGGGGGCTGGCTAGCAAGAGCTTTCAGTGCTGGCACTTTTCATCTCTCAGCAATTGCTCTACGATTGCAATTTCTCAGCTCTTGTCTACGAGACGGAAAGAGAATGACAGTGACATTTGGTGGCTAGAGAAGCGCAAAGCCCCAGTGTTGCTGCGCCTGTGAAAGCGCTTCCAAGGAAGGGTGCTGGCTAGCAAGAGCTTTCAGTGCTGGCACTTTTCATCTCTGAGCAATTGCTCAACGTTTGCAATTTCTCAGCTCGTGTCTACGAGACGGAGAGATAGTGACCGTGACGTTTGGTGGGTAGAGAAGCGCAAAGCCCCAGTGTTGCTGCGCCTGTGAAAGCGCTTCCAAGGAAGGGTGCTGGCTAGCAACAGCTTTGAGTGCTGGCACTTTTCATCTCTGAGCAATTGCTCGACGTTTGCAATTTCTCACCTGAGCTCTCTTTAGAGTGCGCGAGAGGATTAGCAGAAGATTAGGTGGCTAGAGAAGCCCAGAGCCCCAGTGTTCTTAGGCCTACAAAGCGCTTCCAAGGAAGGGTGCTGGCTAGCAACAGCTTTCAGTGCTGGCACTTTTCATCTCTCAGCAATTGCTCGACGTTTGCAATTTCTCAGCTCGTGTCTACGAGACGGAGAGATAGTGACCGTGACGTTTGGTGGCTAGAGAAGCGCAAAGCCCCAGTGTTGCTGCGCCTGTGAAAGCGCTTCCAAGGAAGGGTGCTGGCTAGCAAGAGCTTTCAGTGCTGGCACTTTTCATCTCTGAGCAATTGCTCAACGTTTGCAATTTCTCAGCTCGTGTCTACGAGACGGAGAGATAGTGACCGTGATGTCTGGTGGCTAGAGAAGCGCAAAGCCCCAGTGTTGCTGCGCCTGTGAAAGCGCTTTCAAGGAAGGGTGCTGGCTAGCAACAGCTTTCAGTGCTGGCACTTTTCATCTCTGAGCAATTGCTCGACGTTTGCAATTTCTCACCTGAGCTCTCTTTAGAGTGCGCGAGAGCATGAGCAGAAGATTCGGTGGCTAGAGAAGCCCAGAGCCCCAGTGTTCTTAGGCCTACAAAAGCACTTCCAAGGAAGGGGGCTGGCTAGCAACAGCTTTCAGTGCTGGCACTTTTCATCTCTGAGCAATTGCTCGACGTTTGCAATTTCTCCCCTGAGCTCTCTTTAGAGTGCGCGAGAGGATGAGCAGAAGATTAGGTGGCTAGAGAAGCCCAGAGCCCCAGTGTTCTTAGGCCTACAAAAGCGCTTCCAAGGAAGGGTGCTGGCTAGCAACAGCTTTCAGTGCTGGCACTTTTCATCTCTGAGCAATTGCTCAACGTTTGCAATTTCTCAGCTCGTGTCTATGAGACGGAAAGAGAAGGACCGTGACGTTTGGTGGGTAGAGAAGCGCAAAGCCCCAGTGTTGCTGCGCCTGTGAAAGCGCTTCCAAGGAAGGGTGCTGGCTAGCAACAGCTTTCAGTGCTGGCACTTTTCATCTCTGAGCAATTGCTCGACGTTTGCAATTTCTCCCCTGAGCTCTCTTTAGAGTGCGCGAGAGGATGAGCAGAAGATTAGGTGTCTAAAGAAGCCCAGAGCCCCAGTGTTCTTAGGCCTACAAAAGCGCTTCCAAGGAAGGGGGCTGGCTAGCAAGAGCTTTCAGTGCTGGCACTTTTCATCTCTGAGCAATTGCTCGACGTTTGCAATTTCTCCCCTGAGCTCTCTTTAGAGTGCGCGAGAGCATGAGCAGAAGATTCGGTGGTTAGAGAAGCCCAGAGCCCCAGTGTTCTTAGGCCTACAAAAGCGCTTCCAAGGAAGGGTGCTGGCTAGCAACAGCTTTCAGTGCTGGCACTTTTCATCTCTGAGCAATTGCTCGACGTTTGCAATTTCTCAGCTCGTGTCTATGAGACGGAAAGAGAATGACCGTGACGTTTGGTGGGTAGAGAAGCGCAAAGCCCCACTGTTACTGCGCCTGTGAAAGCGCTTCCAAGGAAGGGTGCTGGCTAGCAAGAGCTTTCAGTGCTGGCACTTTTCATCTCTGAGCAATTGCTCGACGTTTGCAATTCCTCAGCTCGTGTCTACGAGACGGAAAGAGAAGGACCGTGACGTTTGGTGGGTAGAGAAGCGCAAAGCCCCAGTGTTGCTGCGCCTGTGAAAGCGCTTCCAAGGAAGGGTGCTGGCTAGCAACAGCTTTCAGTGCTGGCACTTTTCCTCTCTGAGCAATTGCTCGACGTTTGCAATTTCTCCCCTGAGCTCTCTTTAGAGTGCGCGAGAGCATGAGCAGAAGATTAGGTGGCTAGAGAAGCCCAGAGCCCCAGTGTTCTTAGGCCTACAAAAGCGCTTCCAAGGAAGGGTGCTGGCTAGCAACAGCTTTCAGTGCTGGCACTTTTCATCTCTGAGCAATTGCTCGACGTTTGCAATTTCTCACCTGAGCTCTCTTTAGAGTGCGCGAGAGGATGAGCAGAAGATTCGGTGGCTAGAGAAGCCCAGAGCCCCAGTGTTCTTAGGCCTACAAAAGCGCTTCCAAGGAAGGGTGCTGGCTAGCAACAGCTTTCAGTGCTGGCACTTTTCATCTCTGAGCAATTGCTCGACGTTTGCAATTTCTCAGCTCGTGTCTACGAGACGGAAAGAGAATGACAGTGACATTTGGTGGCTAGAGAAGCGCAAAGCCCCAGTGTTGCTGCGCCTGTGAAAGCGCTTCCAAGGAAGGGTGCTGGCTAGCAAGAGCTTTCAGTGCTGGCACTTTTCATCTCTGAGCAATTGCTCGACGTTTGCAATTTCTCAGCTCGTGTCTACGAGACGGAAAGAGAAGGACCGTGACATTTGGTGGGTAGAGAAGCGCAAAGCCCCAGTGTTGCTGCGCCTGTGAAAGCGCTTCCAAGGAAGGGTGCTGGCTAGCAAGAGCTTTCAGTGCTGGCACTTTTCATCTCTGAGCAATTGCTCGACGTTTGCAATTTCTCAGCTCGTGTCTACGAGACGGAAAGAGAAGGACCGTGACGTTTGGTGGGTAGAGAAGCGCAAAGCCCCAGTGTTGCTGCGCCTGTGAAAGCGCTTCCAAGGAAGGGTGCTGGCTAGCAACAGCTTTCAGTGCTGGCACTTTTCATCTCTGAGCAATTGCTCGACGTTTGCAATTTCTCACCTGAGCTCTCTTTAGAGTGCGCGAGAGCATGAGCAGAAGATTAGGTGGCTAGAGAAGCCCAGAGCCCCAGTGTTCTTAGGCCTACAAAAGCGCTTCCAAGGAAGGGTGCTGGCTAGCAAGAGCTTTCAGTGCTGGCACTTTTCATCTCTGAGCAATTGCTCGACGTTTGCAATTTCTCCCCTGAGCTCTCTTTAGAGTGCGCGAGAGGATTAGCAGAAGATTAAGTGGCTAGAGAAGCCCAGAGCCCCAGTGTTCTTAGGCCTACAAAAGCGCTTCTAAGGAAGGGTGCTGGCTAGCAACAGCTTTCAGTGCTGGCACTTTTCCTCTCTGAGCAATTGCTCGACGTTTGCAATTTCTCAGCTCGTGTCTATGAGACGGAAAGAGAATGACCGCGACGTTTGGTGGCTAGAGAAGCGCAAAGCCCCAGTGTTGCTGCGCCTGTGAAAGCGCTTCCAAGGAAGGGTGCTGGCTAGCAACAGCTTTCAGTGCTGGCACTTTTCATCTCTGAGCAATTGCTCGACGTTTGCAATTTCTCAGCTCGTGTCTACGAGACGGAAAGAGAAGAACCGTGACGTTTGGTGGCTAGAGAAGCGCAAAGCCCCAGTGTTGCTGCGCCTGTGAAAGCGCTTCCAAGGAAGGGTGCTGGCTAGCAACAGCTTTGAGTGCTGGCACTTTTCATCTCTGAGCAATTGCTCGACGTTTGCAATTTCTCACCTGAGCTCTCTTTAGAGTGCGCGAGAGGATGAGCAGAAGATTAGGTGTCTAAAGAAGCCCAGAGCCCCAGTGTTCTTAGGCCTACAAAAGCGCTTCCAAGGAAGGGGGCTGGCTAGCAACAGCTTTCAGTGCTGGCACTTTTCATCTCTGAGCAATTGCTCGACGTTTGCAATTTCTCCCCTGAGCTCTCTTTAGAGTGCGCGAGAGGATGAGCAGAAGATTCGGTGGTTAGAGAAGCGCAGAGCCCCAGTGTTCTTAGGCCTACAAAAGCGCTTCCAAGGAAGGGTGCTGGCTAGCAACAGCTTTCAGTGCTGGCACTTTTCCTCTCTGAGCAATTGCTCGACGTTTGCAATTTCTCAGCTCGTGTCTATGAGACGGAAAGAGAATGACCGTGACGTTTGGTGGGTAGAGAAGCGCAAAGCCCCACTGTTACTGCGCCTGTGAAAGCGCTTCCAAGGAAGGGTGCTGGCTAGCAAGAGCTTTCAGTGCTGGCACTTTTCATCTCTGAGCAATTGCTCGACGTTTGCAATTCCTCAGCTCGTGTCTGCCAGACGGAAAGAGAATGACAGTGACGTTTGGTGGCTAGAGAAGCGCAAAGCCCCAGTGTTGCTGCGCCTGTGAAAGCGCTTCCAAGGAAGGGTGCTGGCTAGCAACAGCTTTCAGTGCTGGCACTTTTCCTCTCTGAGCAATTGCTCGACGTTTGCAATTTCTCACCTGAGCTCTCTTTAGAGTGCGCGAGAGCATGAGCAGAAGATTAGGTGGCTAGAGAAGCCCAGAGCCCCAGTGTTCTTAGGCCTACAAAAGCGCTTCCAAGGAAGGGTGCTGGCTAGCAACAGCTTTCAGTGCTGGCACTTTTCATCTCTGAGCAATTGCTCGACGTTTGCAATTTCTCACCTGAGCTCTCTTTAGAGTGCGCGAGAGGATGAGCAGAAGATTCGGTGGCTAGAGAAGTCCAGAGCCCCAGTGTTCTTAGGCCTACAAAAGCGCTTCCAAGGAAGGGGGCTGGCTAGCAACAGCTTTCAGTGCTGGCACTTTTCATCTCTGAGCAATTGCTCGACGTTTGCAATTTCTCAGCTCGTGTCTACGAGACGGAAAGAGAATGACAGTGACATTTGGTGGCTAGAGAAGCGCAAAGCCCCAGTGTTGCTGCGCCTGTGAAAGCGCTTCCAAGGAAGGGGGCTGGCTAGCAACAGCTTTCAGTGCTGGCACTTTTCATCTCTGAGCAATTGCTCGACGTTTGCAATTTCTCAGCTCGTGTCTACGAGACGGAAAGAGAAGGACCGTGACATTTGGTGGGTAGAGAAGCGCAAAGCCCCAGTGTTGCTGCGCCTGTGAAAGCGCTTCCAAGGAAGGGTGCTGGCTAGCAACAGCTTTCAGTGCTGGCACTTTTCATCTCTGAGCAATTGCTCGACGTTTGCAATTTCTCAGCTCGTGTCTACAAGACGGAAAGAGAAGGACCGTGACGTTTGGTGGGTAGAGAAGCGCAAAGCCCCAGTGTTGCTGCGCCTGTGAAAGCGCTTCCAAGGAAGGGTGCTGGCTAGCAAGAGCTTTCAGTGCTGGCACTTTTCATCTCTGAGCAATTGCTCGACGTTTGCAATTTCTCACCTGAGCTCTCTTTAGAGTGCGCGAGAGCATGAGCAGAAGATTAGGTGGCTAGAGAAGCCCAGAGCCCCAGTGTTCTTAGGCCTACAAAAGCGCTTCCAAGGAAGGGTGCTGGCTAGCAACAGCTTTCAGTGCTGGCACTTTTCATCTCTGAGCAATTGCTCGACGTTTGCAATTTCTCACCTGAGCTCTCTTTAGAGTGCGCGAGAGGATTAGCAGAAGATTAAGTGGCTAGAGAAGCCCAGAGCCCCAGTGTTCTTAGGCCTACAAAAGCGCTTCTAAGGAAGGGTGCTGGCTAGCAACAGCTTTCAGTGCTGGCACTTTTCCTCTCTGAGCAATTGCTCGACGTTTGCAATTTCTGAGCTCGTGTCTATGAGACGGAAAGAGAATGACCGCGACGTTTGGTGGCTAGAGAAGCGCAAAGCCCCAGTGTTGCTGCGCCTGTGAAAGCGCTTCCAAGGAAGGGTGCTGGCTAGCAACAGCTTTCAGTGCTGGCACTTTTCATCTCTGAGCAATTGCTCAACGTTTGCAATTTCTCAGCTCGTGTCTACGAGACGGAAAGAGAAGAACCGTGACGTTTGGTGGCTAGAGAAGCGCAAAGCCCCAGTGTTGCTGCGCCTGTGAAAGCGCTTCCAAGGAAGGGTGCTGGCTAGCAACAGCTTTCAGTGCTGGCACTTTTCATCTCTGAGCAATTGCTCGACGTTTGCAATTTCTCACCTGAGCTCTCTTTAGAGTGCGCGAGAGGATGAGCAGAAGATTAGGTGTCTAAAGAAGCCCAGAGCCCCAGTGTTCTTAGGCCTACAAAAGCGCTTCCAAGGAAGGGTGCTGGCTAGCAACAGCTTTCAGTGCTGGCACTTTTCATCTCTGAGCAATTGCTCGACGTTTGCAATTTCTCCCCTGAGCTCTCTTTAGAGTGCGCGAGAGGATGAGCAGAAGATTCGGTGGTTAGAGAAGCCCAGAGCCCCAGTGTTCTTAGGCCTACAAAAGCGCTTCCAAGGAAGGGTGCTGGCTAGCAACAGCTTTCAGTGCTGGCACTTTTCCTCTCTGAGCAATTGCTCGACGTTTGCAATTTCTCAGCTCGTGTCTATGAGACGGAAAGAGAAGGACCGTGACGTTTGGTGGCTAGAGAAGCGCAAAGCCCCACTGTTACTGCGCCTGTGAAAGCGCTTCCAAGGAAGGGTGCTGGCTAGCAAGAGCTTTCAGTGCTGGCACTTTTCATCTCTGAGCAATTGCTCGACGTTTGCAATTTCTCACCTGAGCTCTCTTTAGAGTGCGCGAGAGGATGAGCAGAAGATTCGGTGGCTAGAGAAGCCCAGAGCCCCAGTGTTCTTAGGCCTACAAAAGCGCTTCCAAGGAAGTGTGCTGGCTAGCAACAGCTTTCACTGCTGGCACTTTTCATCTCTCAGCAATTGCTCAACGTTTGCAATTTCTCAGCTCGTGTCTACGAGACGGAAAGAGAATGACAGTGACATTTGGTGGCTAGAGAAGCGCAAAGCCCCAGTGTTGCTGCGCCTGTGAAAGCGCTTCCAAGGAAGGGTGCTGGCTAGCAACAGCTTTCAGTGCTGGCACTTTTCATCTCTGAGCAATTGCTCGACGTTTGCAATTTCTCAGCTCGTGTCTACGAGACGGAAAGAGAAGGACCGTGACATTTGGTGGGTAGAGAAGCGCAAAGCCCCAGTGTTGCTGCGCCTGTGAAAGCGCTTCCAAGGAAGGGTGCTGGCTAGCAAGAGCTTTCAGTGCTGGCACTTTTCATCTCTGAGCAATTGCTCGACGTTTGCAATTTCTCAGCTCGTGTCTACGAGACGGAAAGAGAAGGACCGTGACGTTTGGTGGGTAGAGAAGCGCAAAGCCCCAGTGTTGCTGCGCCTGTGAAAGCGCTTCCAAGGAAGGGTGCTGGCTAGCAACAGCTTTCAGTGCTGGCACTTTTCATCTCTGAGCAATTGCTCGACGTTTGCAATTTCTCACCTGAGCTCTCTTTAGAGTGCGCGAGAGCATGAGCAGAAGATTAGGTGGCTAGAGAAGCCCAGAGCCCCAGTGTTCTTAGGCCTACAAAAGCGCTTCCAAGGAAGGGTGCTGGCTAGCAACAGCTTTCAGTGCTGGCACTTTTCATCTCTGAGCAATTGCTCGACGTTTGCAATTTCTCACCTGAGCTCTCTTTAGAGTGCGCGAGAGGATGAGCAGAAGATTAGGTGGCTAGAGAAGCCCAGAGCCCCAGTGTTCTTAGGCCTACAAAGCGCTTCCAAGGAAGGGGGCTGGCTAGCAACAGCTTTCAGTGCTGGCACTTTTCCTCTCTGAGCAATTGCTGGACGTTTGCAATTTCTCAGCTCGTGTCTATGAGACGGAAAGAGAAGGACCGTGACGTTTGGTGGCTAGAGAAGCGCAAAGCCCCAGTGTTGCTGCGCCTGTGAAAGCGCTTCCAAGGAAGGGTGCTGGCTAGCAACAGCTTTCAGTGCTGGCACTTTTCCTCTCTGAGCAATTGCTCGACGTTTGCAATTTCTCAGCTCGTGTCTACGAGACGGAGAGATAGTGACCGTGACGTTTGGTGGCTAGAGAAGCGCAAAGCCCCAGTGTTGCTGCGCCTGTGAAAGCGCTTCCAAGGAAGGGTGCTGGCTAGCAACAGCTTTCAGTGCTGGCACTTTTCCTCTCTGAGCAATTGCTGGACGTTTGCAATTTCTCAGCTCGTGTCTACGAGACGGAGAGATAGTGACCGTGACGTTTGGTGGCTAGAGAAGCGCAAAGCCCCAGTGTTGCTGCGCCTGTGAAAGCGCTTCCAAGGAAGGGTGCTGGCTAGCAACAGCTTTCAGTGCTGGCACTTTTCATCTCTGAGCAATTGCTCGACGTTTGCAATTTCTCACCTGAGCTCTCTTTAGAGTGCGCGAGAGGATGAGCAGAAGATTAGGTGTCTAAAGAAGCCCAGAGCACCAGTGTTCTTAGGCCTACAAAAGCGCTTCCAAGGAAGGGTGCTGGATAGCAACAGCTTTCAGTGCTGGCACTTTTCATCTCTGAGCAATTGCTCGACTTTTGCAATTTCTCAGCTCGTGTCTACGAGACGGAAAGAGAAGGACAGTGACATTTGGTGGCTAGAGAAGCGCAAAGCCCCAGTGTTGCTGCGCCTGTGAAAGCGCTTCCAAGGAAGGGTGCTGGCTAGCAACAGCTTTCAGTGCTGACACTTTTCATCTCTGAGCAATTGCTCGACGTTTGCAATTTCTCACCTGAGCTCTCTTTACAGTGCGCGAGAGCATGAGCAGAAGATTAGGTGGCTAGAGAAGCCCAGAGCCCCAGTGTTCTTAGGCCTACAAAAGCGCTTCCAAGGAAGGGGGCTGGCTAGCAACAGCTTTCAGTGCTGGCACTTTTCATCTCTCAGCAATTGCTCGACGTTTGCAATTTCTCATCTCGTGTCTACGAGACGGAAAGAATGGACCGTGACGTTTGGTGGCTAGAGAAGCGCAAAGCCCCAGTGTTGCTGCGCCTGTGAAAGCGCTTCCAAGGAAGGGTGCTGGCTAGCAACAGCTTTCAGTGCTGGCACTTTTCATCTCTGAGCAATTGCTCGACGTTTGCAATTTCTCAGCTCGTGTCTACGAGACGGAAAGAGAAGGACCGTGACGTTTGGTGGCTAGAGAAGCGCAAAGCCCCAGTGTTACTGCGCCTGTGAAAGCGCTTCCAAGGAAGGGTGCTGGCTAGCAAGAGCTTTCAGTGCTGGCACTTTTCATCTCTGAGCAATTGCTCGACGTTTGCAATTTCTCAGCTCGTGTCTACGAGACGGAAAGAGAAGGACCGTGACGTTTGGTGGCTAGAGAAGCGAAAAGCCCCAGTGTTGCTGTGCCTGTGAAAGCGCTTCCAAGGAAGGGTGCTGGCTAGCAACAGCTTTCAGTGCTGGCACTTTTCATCTCTGAGCAATTGCTCGACGTTTGCAATTTCTCACCTGAGCTCTCTTTAGAGTGCGCGAGAGCATGAGCAGAAGATTAGGTGGCTAGAGAAGCCCAGAGCCCCAGTGTTCTTAGGCCTACAAAAGCACTTCCAAGGAAGGGGGCTGGCTAGCAACAGCTTTCAGTGCTGGCACTTTTCATCTCTGAGCAATTGCTCGACGTTTGCAATTTCTCACCTGAGCTCTCTTTACAGTGCGCGAGAGGATGAGCAGAAGATTAGGTGGCTAGAGAAGCGCAAAGCCCCAGTGTTCTTAGGCCTACAAAAGCGCTTCCAAGGAAGGGGGCTGGCTAGCAAGAGCTTTCAGTGCTGGCACTTTTCCTCTCTGAGCAATTGCTCAACGTTTGCAATTTCTCAGCTCGTGTCTATGAGACGGAAAGAGAAGGACCGTGACGTTTGGTGGCTAGAGAAGTGCAAAGCCCCAGTGTTGCTGCGCCTGTGAAAGCGCTTCCAAGGAAGGGGGCTGGCTAGCAACAGCTTTCAGTGCTGGCACTTTTCCTCTCTGAGCAATTGCTCAACGTTTGCAATTTCTCAGCTCGTGTCTACGAGACGGAAAGAGAAGGACCGTGACGTTTGGTGGCTAGAGAAGCGCAAAGCCCCAGTGTTGCTGCGCCTGTGAAAGCGCTTCCAAGGAAGGGTGCTGGCTAGCAACAGCTTTCAGTGCTGGCACTTTTCATCTCTGAGCAATTGCTCGACGTTTGCAATTTCTCCCCTGAGCTCTCTTTAGAGTGCGTGAGAGGATGAGCAGAAGATTAGGTGGCTAGAGAAGCCCAGAGCCCCAGTGTTCTTAGGCCTACAAAAGCGCTTCCAAGGAAGGGTGCTGGCTAGCAACAGCTTTCAGTGCTGGCACTTTTCATCTCTGAGCAATTGCTCGACAATTGCAATTTCTCATCTCGTGTCTACGAGACGGAAAGAGAAGGACCGTGACGTTTGGTGGCTAGAGAAGCGCAAAGCCCCAGTGTTGCTGCGCCTGTGAAAGCGCTTCCAAGGAAGGGTGCTGGCTAGCAACAGCTTTCAGTGCTGGCACTTTTCATCTCTGAGCAATTGCTCGACGTTTGCAATTTCTCAGCTCGTGTCTACGAGACGGAAAGAGAAGGACCGTGACGTTTGGTGGCTAGAGAAGCGCAAAGCCCCAGTGTTGCTGCGCCTGTGAAAGCGCTTCCAAGGAAGGGTGCTGGCTAGCAACAGCTTTCAGTGCTGGCACTTTTCATCTCTGAGCAATTGCTCGACGTTTGCAATTTCTCACCTGAGCTCTCTTTAGAGTGCGCGAGAGGATGACAGAAGATTAGGTGGCTAGAGAAGCCCAGAGCCCCAGTGTTCTTAGGCCTACAAAAGCGCTTCCAAGGAAGGGTGCTGGCTAGCAACAGCTTTCAGTGCTGGCACTTTTCATCTCTGAGCAATTGCTCGACGTTTGCAATTTCTCCCCTGAGCTCTCTTTAGAGTGCGCGAGAGGATGAGCAGAAGATTAAGTGGCTAGAGAAGCCCAGAGCCCCAGTGTTCTTAGGCCTACAAAAGCGCTTCTAAGGAAGGGTGCTGGCTAGCAACAGCTTTCAGTGCTGGCACTTTTCCTCTCTGAGCAATTGCTCGACGTTTGCAATTTCTGAGCTCGTGTCTATGAGACGGAAAGAGAATGACCGCGACGTTTGGTGGGTAGAGAAGCGCAAAGCCCCAGTGTTGCTGCGCCTGTGAAAGCGCTTCCAAGGAAGGGTGCTGGCTAGCAACAGCTTTCAGTGCTGGCACTTTTCATCTCTGAGCAATTGCTCAACGTTTGCAATTTCTCAGCTCGTGTCTACGAGACGGAAAGAGAAGAACCGTGACGTTTGGTGGCTAGAGAAGCGCAAAGCCCCAGTGTTGCTGCGCCTGTGAAAGCGCTTCCAAGGAAGGGTGCTGGCTAGCAACAGCTTTCAGTGCTGGCACTTTTCATCTCTGAGCAATTGCTCGACGTTTGCAATTTCTCACCTGAGCTCTCTTTAGAGTGCGCGAGAGGATGAGCAGAAGATTAGGTGTCTAAAGAAGCCCAGAGCCCCAGTGTTCTTAGGCCTACAAAAGCGCTTCCAAGGAAGGGGGCTGGCTAGCAACAGCTTTCAGTGCTGGCACTTTTCATCTCTGAGCAATTGCTCGACGTTTGCAATTTCTCAGCTCGTGTCTATGAGACGGAAAGAGAAGGACCGTGACGTTTGGTGGGTAGAGAAGCGCAAAGCCCCACTGTTACTGCGCCTGTGAAAGCGCTTCCAAGGAAGGGTGCTGGCTAGCAACAGCTTTCAGTGCTGGCACTTTTCATCTCTGAGCAATTGCTCGACGTTTGCAATTCCTCAGCTCGTGTCTACGAGACGGAAAGAGAAGGACCGTGACGTTTGGTGGCTAGAGAAGCGCAAAGCCCCAGTGTTGCTGTGCCTGTGAAAGCGCTTCCAAGGAAGGGTGCTGGCTAGCAACAGCTTTCAGTGCTGGCACTTTTCCTCTCTGAGCAATTGCTGGACGTTTGCAATTTCTCACCTGAGCTCTCTTTAGAGTGCGCGAGAGGATGAGCAGAAGATTCGGTGGCTAGAGAAGCCCAGAGCCCCAGTGTTCTTAGGCCTACAAAAGCGCTTCCAAGGAAGGGGGCTGGCTAGCAACAGCTTTCAGTGCTGGCACTTTTCATCTCTGAGCAATTGCTCGACGTTTGCAATTTCTCCCCTGAGCTCTCTTTAGAGTGCGCGAGAGGATGAGCAGAAGATTCGGTGGTTAGAGAAGCCCAGAGCCCCAGTGTTCTTAGGCCTACAAAAGCGCTTCCAAGGAAGGGTGCTGGCTAGCAACAGCTTTCAGTGCTGGCACTTTTCCTCTCTGAGCAATTGCTCGACGTTTGCAATTTCTCAGCTCGTGTCTATGAGACGGAAAGAGAAGGACCGTGACGTTTGGTGGGTAGAGAAGCGCAAAGCCCCACTGTTACTGCGCCTGTGAAAGCGCTTCCAAGGAAGGGTGCTGGCTAGCAACAGCTTTCAGTGCTGGCACTTTTCATCTCTGAGCAATTGCTCGACGTTTGCAATTCCTCAGCTCGTGTCTACGAGACGGAAAGAGAAGGACCGTGACGTTTGGTGGCTAGAGAAGCGCAAAGCCCCAGTGTTGCTGCGCCTGTGAAAGCGCTTCCAAGGAAGGGTGCTGGCTAGCAACAGCTTTCAGTGCTGGCACTTTTCCTCTCTGAGCAATTGCTGGACGTTTGCAATTTCTCCCCTGAGCTCTCTTTAGAGTGCGCGAGAGCATGAGCAGAAGATTAGGTGGCTAGAGAAGCCCAGAGCGCCACTGTTCTTAGGCCTACAAAAGCGCTTCCAAGGAAGGGTGCTGGCTAGCAACAGCTTTCAGTGCTGGCACGTTTCCTCTCTGAGCAATTGCTCGACGTTTGCAATTTCTCCCCTGAGCTCTCTTTAGAGTGCGCGAGAGGATGAGCAGAAGATTCGGTGGCTAGAGAAGCCCAGAGCCCCAGTGTTCTTAGGCCTACAAAAGCGCTTCCAAGGAAGGAGGCTGGCTAGCAACAGCTTTCAGTGCTGGCACTTTTCCTCTCTGAGCAATTGCTCGACAATTGCAATTTCTCAGCTCGTGTCTACGAGACGGAAAGAGAAGGACCGTGACGTTTGGTGGCTAGAGAAGCGCAAAGCCCCAGTGTTACTGCGCCTGTGAAAGTGCTTCACAGGAAGGGTGCTGGCTAGCAACAGCTTTCAGTGCTGGCACTTTTCATCTCTGAGCAATTGCTCGACGTTTGCAATTTCTCAGCTCGTGTCTACGAGACGGAAAGAGAAGGACCGTGACATTTGGTGGGTAGAGAAGCGCAAAGCCCCAGTGTTGCTGCGCCTGTGAAAGCGCTTCCAAGGAAGGGTGCTGGCTAGCAACAGCTTTCAGTGCTGGCACTTTTCATCTCTGAGCAATTGCTCGACGTTTGCAATTTCTCAGCTCGTGTCTACGAGACGGAAAGAGAAGGACCGTGACGTTTGGTGGCTAGAGAAGCGCAAAGCCCCAGTGTTGCTGCGCCTGTGAAAGCGCTTCCAAGGAAGGGTGCTGGCTAGCAACAGCTTTCAGTGCTGGCACTTTTCATCTCTGAGCAATTGCTCGACGTTTGCAATTTCTCACCTGAGCTCTCTTTAGAGTGCGCGAGAGCATGAGCAGAAGATTAGGTGGCTAGAGAAGCCCAGAGCCCCAGTGTTCTTAGGCCTACAAAAGCACTTCCAAGGAAGGGTGCTGGCTAGCAACAGCTTTCAGTGCTGGCACTTTTCATCTCTGAGCAATTGCTCGACGTTTGCAATTTCTCCCCTGAGCTCTCTTTAGAGTGCGCGAGAGGATGAGCAGAAGATTAGGTGGCTAGAGAAGCCCAGAGCCCCAGTGTTCTTAGGCCTACAAAGCGCTTCCAAGGAAGGGGGCTGGCTAGCAACAGCTTTCAGTGCTGGCACTTTTCCTCTCTGAGCAATTGCTGGACGTTTGCAATTTCTCAGCTCGTGTCTATGAGACAGAAAGAGAAGGACCGTGACGTTTGGTGGCTAGAGAAGCGCAAAGCCGCAGTGTTGCTGCGCCTGTGAAAGCACTTCCAAGGAAGGGTGCTGGCTAGCAACAGCTTTCAGTGCTGGCACTTTTCCTCTCTGAGCAATTGCTCGACGTTTGCAATTTCTCAGCTCGTGTCTACGAGACGGAAAGAGAAGGACCGTGACATTTGGTGGGTAGAGAAGCGCAAAGCCCCAGTGTTGCTGCGCCTGTGAAAGCGCTTCCAAGGAAGGGGGCTGGCTAGCAACAGCTTTCAGTGCTGGCACTTTTCCTCTCTGAGCAATTGCTCAACGTTTGCAATTTCTCAGCTCATGTCTACGAGACGGAGAGATAGTGACCGTGACGTTTGGTGGCTAGAGAAGCGCAAAGCCCCAGTGTTGCTGCGCCTGTGAAAGCGCTTCCAAGGAAGGGTGCTGGCTAGCAACAGCTTTCAGTGCTGGCACTTTTCATCTCTGAGCAATTGCTCGACGTTTGCAATTTCTCACCTGAGCTCTCTTTAGAGTGCGCGAGAGTATGAGCAGAAGATTAGGTGTCTAAAGAAGCCCAGAGCACCAGTGTTCTTAGGCCTACAAAAGCGCTTCCAAGGAAGGGTGCTGGCTAGCAACAGCTTTCAGTGCTGGCACTTTTCATCTCTGAGCAATTGCTCGACGTTTGCAATTTCTCAGCTCGTGTCTACGAGACGGAAAGAGAAGGACAGTGACATTTGGTGGCTAGAGAAGCGCAAAGCCCCAGTGTTGCTGCGCCTGTGAAAGCGCTTTCAAGGAAGGGTGCTGGCTAGCAACAGCTTTCAGTGCTGGCACTTTTCATCTCTGAGCAATTGCTCGACGTTTGCAATTTCTCACCTGAGCTCTCTTTACAGTGCGCGAGAGGATGAGCAGAAGATTAGGTGGCTAGAGAAGCCCAGAGCCCCAGTGTTCTTAGGCCTACAAAAGCGCTTCCAAGGAAGGGGGCTGGCTAGCAACAGCTTTCAGTGCTGGCACTTTTCATCTCTCAGCAATTGCTCGACGTTTGCAATTTCTCAGCTCGTGTCTACGAGACGGAAAGAGAAGGACCGTGACGTTTGGTGGCTAGAGAAGCGCAAAGCCCCAGTGTTGCTGCGCCTGTGAAAGCGCTTCCAAGGAAGGGTGCTGGCTAGCAACAGCTTTCAGTGCTGGCACTTTTCATCTCTGAGCAATTGCTCGACGTTTGCAATTTCTCAGCTCGTGTCTACGAGACGGAAAGAGAAGGACCGTGACATTTGGTGGCTAGAGAAGCGCAAAGCCCCAGTGTTACTGCGCCTGTGAAAGCGCTTCCAAGGAAGGGTGCTGGCTAGCAACAGCTTTCAGTGCTGGCACTTTTCATCTCTGAGCAATTGCTCGACGTTTGCAATTTCTCATCTCGTGTCTACGAGACGGAAAGAGAAGGACCGTGACGTTTGGTGGCTAGAGAAGCGCAAAGCCCCAGTGTTGCTGCGCCTGTGAAAGCGCTTCCAAGGAAGGGTGCTGGCTAGCAACAGCTTTCAGTGCTGGCACTTTTCATCTCTGAGCAATTGCTCGACGTTTGCAATTTCTCCCCTGAGCTCTCTTTAGAGTGCGCGAGAGCATGAGCAGAAGATTAGGTGGCTAGAGAAGCCCAGAGCCCCAGTGTTCTTAGGCCTACAAAAGCGCTTCCAAGGAAGGGTGCTGGCTAGCAACAGCTTTCAGTGCTGGCACTTTTCATCTCTGAGCAATTGCTCGACGTTTGCAATTTCTCACCTCAGCTCTCTTTAGAGTGCGCGAGAGGATGAGCAGAAGATTAAGTGGCTAGAGAAGCCCAGAGCCCCAGTGTTCTTAGGCCTACAAAAGCGCTTCCAAGGAAGGGTGCTGGCTAGCAACAGCTTTCAGTGCTGGCACTTTTCATCTCTGAGCAATTGCTCCACGTTTGCAATTTCTCAGCTCGTGTCTATGAGACGGAAAGAGAAGGACCGTGACGTTTGGTGGGTAGAGAAGCGCAAAGCCCCAGTGTTGCTGCGCCTGTGAAAGCGCTTCCAAGGAAGGGTGCTGGCTAGCAACAGCTTTCAGTGCTGGCACTTTTCCTCTCTGAGCAATTGCTCGACGTTTGCAATTTCTCAGCTCGTGTCTACGAGACGGAGAGATAGTGACCGTGACGTTTGGTGGCTAGAGAAGCGCAAAGCCCCAGTGTTGCTGCGCCTGTGAAAGCGCTTCCAAGGAAGGGTGCTGGCTAGCAACAGCTTTCAGTGCTGGCACTTTTCCTCTCTGAGCAATTGCTCAAAGTTTGCAATTTCTCAGCTCGTGTCTACGAGACGGAGAGATAGTGACCGTGACGTTTGGTGGCTAGAGAAGCGCAAAGCCCCAGTGTTGCTGCGCCTGTGAAAGCGCTTCCAAGGAAGGGTGCTGGCTAGCAACAGCTTTGAGTGCTGGCACTTTTCATCTCTGAGCAATTGCTCGACGTTTGCAATTTCTCCCCTGAGCTCTCTTTAGAGTGCGCGAGAGGATGAGCAGAAGATTCGGTGGCTAGAGAAGCCCAGAGCCCCAGTGTTCTTAGGCCTACAAAAGCACTTCCAAGGAAGGGGGCTGGCTAGCAACAGCTTTCAGTGCTGGCACTTTTCATCTCTGAGCAATTGCTCGACGTTTGCAATTTCTCACCTGAGCTCTCTTTACAGTGCGCGAGAGGATGAGCAGAAGATTAGGTGGCTAGAGAAGCGCAAAGCCCCAGTGTTCTTAGGCCTACAAAAGCGCTTCCAAGGAAGGGTGCTGGCTAGCAAGAGCTTTCAGTGCTGGCACTTTTCCTCTCTGAGCAATTGCTCAACATTTGCAATTTCTCAGCTCGTGTCTATGAGACGGAAAGAGAAGGACCGTGACGTTTGGTGGCTAGAGAAGTGCAAAGCCCCAGTGTTGCTGCGCCTGTGAAAGCGCTTCCAAGGAAGGGTGCTGGCTAGCAACAGCTTTCAGTGCTGGCACTTTTCCTCTCTGAGCAATTGCTCCACGTTTGCAATTTCTCAGCTCGTGTCTATGAGACGGAAAGAGAATGACCGTGACGTTTGGTGGGTAGAGAAGCGCAAAGCCCCAGTGTTGCTGCGCCTGTGAAAGCGCTTCCAAGGAAGGGTGCTGGCTAGCAACAGCTTTCAGTGCTGGCACTTTTCCTCTCTGAGCAATTGCTCGACGTTTGCAATTTCTCATCTCGTGTCTACGAGACGGAAAGAGAAGGACCGTGACGTTTGGTGGCTAGAGAAGCGCAAAGCCCCAGTGTTGCTGCGCCTGTGAAAGCGCTTCCAAGGAAGGGTGCTGGCTAGCAACAGCTTTCAGTGCTGGCACTTTTCATCTCTGAGCAATTGCTCGACGTTTGCAATTTCTCACCTGAGCTCTCTTTAGAGTGCGCGAGAGCATGAGCAGAAGATTCGGTGGCTAGAGAAGCCCAGAGCCCCAGTGTTCTTAGGCCTACAAAAGCGCTTCCAAGGAAGGGTGCTGGCTAGCAACAGCTTTCAGTGCTGGCACTTTTCATCTCTGAGCAATTGCTCGACGTTTGCAATTTCTCACCTCAGCTCTCTTTAGAGTGCGCGAGAGGATGAGCAGAAGATTAAGTGGCTAGAGAAGCCCAGAGCCCCAGTGTTCTTAGGCCTACAAAAGCGCTTCCAAGGAAGGGTGCTGGCTAGCAACAGCTTTCAGTGCTGGCACTTTTCATCTCTGAGCAATTGCTCCACGTTTGCAATTTCTCAGCTCGTGTCTATGAGACGGAAAGAGAATGACCGTGACGTTTGGTGGGTAGAGAAGCGCAAAGCCCCAGTGTTGCTGCGCCTGTGAAAGCGCTTCCAAGGAAGGGTGCTGGCTAGCAACAGCTTTCAGTGCTGGCACTTTTCCTCTCTGAGCAATTGCTCGACGTTTGCAATTTCTCAGCTCGTGTCTACGAGACGGAGAGATAGTGACCGTGACGTTTGGTGGCTAGAGAAGCGCAAAGCCCCAGTGTTGCTGCGCCTGTGAAAGCGCTTCCAAGGAAGGGTGCTGGCTAGCAACAGCTTTCAGTGCTGGCACTTTTCCTCTCTGAGCAATTGCTCAAAGTTTGCAATTTCTCAGCTCGTGTCTACGAGACGGAGAGATAGTGACCGTGACGTTTGGTGGCTAGAGAAGCGCAAAGCCCCAGTGTTGCTGCGCCTGTGAAAGCGCTTCCAAGGAAGGGTGCTGGCTAGCAACAGCTTTGAGTGCTGGCACTTTTCATCTCTGAGCAATTGCTCGACGTTTGCAATTTCTCCCCTGAGCTCTCTTTAGAGTGCGCGAGAGGATGAGCAGAAGATTCGGTGGCTAGAGAAGCCCAGAGCCCCAGTGTTCTTAGGCCTACAAAAGCACTTCCAAGGAAGGGGGCTGGCTAGCAACAGCTTTCAGTGCTGGCACTTTTCATCTCTGAGCAATTGCTCGACGTTTGCAATTTCTCACCTGAGCTCTCTTTACAGTGCGCGAGAGGATGAGCAGAAGATTAGGTGGCTAGAGAAGCGCAAAGCCCCAGTGTTCTTAGGCCTACAAAAGCGCTTCCAAGGAAGGGTGCTGGCTAGCAAGAGCTTTCAGTGCTGGCACTTTTCCTCTCTGAGCAATTGCTCAACATTTGCAATTTCTCAGCTCGTGTCTATGAGACGGAAAGAGAAGGACCGTGACGTTTGGTGGCTAGAGAAGTGCAAAGCCCCAGTGTTGCTGCGCCTGTGAAAGCGCTTCCAAGGAAGGGTGCTGGCTAGCAACAGCTTTCAGTGCTGGCACTTTTCCTCTCTGAGCAATTGCTCCACGTTTGCAATTTCTCAGCTCGTGTCTATGAGACGGAAAGAGAATGACCGTGACGTTTGGTGGGTAGAGAAGCGCAAAGCCCCAGTGTTGCTGCGCCTGTGAAAGCGCTTCCAAGGAAGGGTGCTGGCTAGCAACAGCTTTCAGTGCTGGCACTTTTCCTCTCTGAGCAATTGCTCGACGTTTGCAATTTCTCAGCTCGTGTCTACGAGACGGAGAGATAGTGACCGTGACGTTTGGTGGCTAGAGAAGCGCAAAGCCCCAGTGTTGCTGCGCCTGTGAAAGCGCTTCCAAGGAAGGGTGCTGGCTAGCAACAGCTTTCAGTGCTGGCACTTTTCCTCTCTGAGCAATTGCTCAAAGTTTGCAATTTCTCAGCTCGTGTCTACGAGACGGAGAGATAGTGACCGTGACGTTTGGTGGCTAGAGAAGCGCAAAGCCCCAGTGTTGCTGCGCCTGTGAAAGCGCTTCCAAGGAAGGGTGCTGGCTAGCAACAGCTTTGAGTGCTGGCACTTTTCATCTCTGAGCAATTGCTCGACGTTTGCAATTTCTCCCCTGAGCTCTCTTTAGAGTGCGCGAGAGGATGAGCAGAAGATTCGGTGGCTAGAGAAGCCCAGAGCCCCAGTGTTCTTAGGCCTACAAAAGCACTTCCAAGGAAGGGGGCTGGCTAGCAACAGCTTTCAGTGCTGGCACTTTTCATCTCTGAGCAATTGCTCGACGTTTGCAATTTCTCACCTGAGCTCTCTTTACAGTGCGCGAGAGGATGAGCAGAAGATTAGGTGGCTAGAGAAGCGCAAAGCCCCAGTGTACTTAGGCCTACAAAAGCGCTTCCAAGGAAGGGTGCTGGCTAGCAAGAGCTTTCAGTGCTGGCACTTTTCCTCTCTGAGCAATTGCTCAACATTTGCAATTTCTCAGCTCGTGTCTATGAGACGGAAAGAGAAGGACCGTGACGTTTGGTGGCTAGAGAAGTGCAAAGCCCCAGTGTTGCTGCGCCTGTGAAAGCGCTTCCAAGGAAGGGTGCTGGCTAGCAACAGCTTTCAGTGCTGGCACTTTTCCTCTCTGAGCAATTGCTCAACGTTTGCAATTTCTCAGCTCGTGTCTACGAGACGGAAAGAGAAGGACCGTGACGTTTGGTGGCTAGAGAAGCGCAAAGCCCCAGTGTTGCTGCGCCTGTGAAAGCGCTTCCAAGGAAGGGTGCTGGCTAGCAACAGCTTTCAGTGCTGGCACTTTTCCTCTCTGAGCAATTGCTCAACGTTTGCAATTTCTCAGCTCGTGTCTACGAGACGGAGAGATAGTGACCGTGACGTTTGGTGGCTAGAGAAGCGCAAAGCCCCAGTGTTGCTGCGCCTGTGAAAGCGCTTCCAAGGAAGGGTGCTGGCTAGCAACAGCTTTCAGTGCTGGCACTTTTCATCTCTGAGCAATTGCTCGACGTTTGCAATTTCTCACCTCAGCTCTCTTTAGAGTGCGTGAGAGGATGAGCAGAAGATTAGGTGGCTAGAGAAGCCCAGAGCCCCAGTGTTCTTAGGCCTACAAAAGCGCTTCCAAGGAAGGGGGCTGGCTAGCAACAGCTTTCAGTGCTGGCACTTTTCATCTCTGAGCAATTGCTCGACAATTGCAATTTCTCATCTCGTGTCTACGAGACGGAAAGAGAATGACCGTGACGTTTGGTGGCTAGAGAAGCGCAAAGCCCCAGTGTTGCTGCGCCTGTGAAAGCGCTTCCAAGGAAGGGTGCTGGCTAGCAAGAGCTTTCAGTGCTGGCACTTTTCATCTCTGAGCAATTGCTCGACGTTTGCAATTTCTCAGCTCGTGTCTACGAGACGGAAAGAGAAGGACCGTGACGTTTGGTGGCTAGAGAAGCGCAAAGCCCCAGTGTTACTGCGCCTGTGAAAGCGCTTCCAAGGAAGGGTGCTGGCTAGCAACAGCTTTCAGTGCTGGCACTTTTCATCTCTGAGCAATTGCTCGACGTTTGCAATTTCTCAGCTCGTGTCTACGAGACGGAAAGAGAAGGACCGTGACGTTTGGTGGCTAGAGAAGCGCAAAGCCCCAGTGTTGCTGCGCCTGTGAAAGCGCTTCCAAGGAAGGGTGCTGGCTAGCAACAGCTTTGAGTGCTGGCACTTTTCATCTCTGAGCAATTGCTCGACGTTTGCAATTTCTCACCTGAGCTCTCTTTAGAGTGCGCGAGAGCATGAGCAGAAGGTTCGGTGGCTAGAGAAGCCCAGAGCCCCAGTGTTCTTAGGCCTACAAAAGCGCTTCCAAGGAAGGGTGCTGGCTAGCAACAGCTTTCAGTGCTGGCACTTTTCATCTCTGAGCAATTGCTCGACGTTTGCAATTTCTCCCCTGAGCTCTCTTTAGAGTGCGCGAGAGCATGAGCAGAAGGTTCGGTGGCTAGAGAAGCCCAGAGCCCCAGTGTTCTTAGGCCTACAAAAGCGCTTCCAAGGAAGGGTGCTGGCTAGCAACAGCTTTCAGTGCTGGCACTTTTCCTCTCTGAGCAATTGCTCGACGTTTGCAATTTCTCAGCTCGTGTCTATGAGATGGAAAGAGAATGACCGTGACGTTTGGTGGCTAGAGAAGCGCAAAGCCCCAGTGTTGCTGCGCCTGTGAAAGCGCTTCCAAGGAAGGGTGCTGGCTAGCAACAGCTTTCAGTGCTGGCACTTTTCATCTCTGAGCAATTGCTCGACGTTTGCAATTCCTCAGCTCGTGTCTACGAGACGGAAAGAGAAGGACCGTGACGTTTGGTGGCTAGAGAAGCGCAAAGCCCCAGTGTTGCTGCGCCTGTGAAAGTGCTTCCAAGGAAGGGTGCTGGCTAGCAACAGCTTTCAGTGCTGGCACTTTTCATCTCTGAGCAATTGCTCAACGTTTGCAATTTCTCAGCTCGTGTCTACGAGACGGAGAGATAGTGACCGTGACGTTTGGTGGGTAGAGAAGCGCAAAGCCCCAGTGTTGCTGCGCCTGTGAAAGCGCTTCCAAGGAAGGGTGCTGGCTAGCAACAGCTTTCAGTGCTGGCACTTTTCATCTCTGAGCAATTGCTCGACGTTTGCAATTTCTCAGCTCGTGTCTACGAGACGGAGAGATAGTGACCGTGACGTTTGGTGGCTAGAGAAGCGCAAAGCCCCAGTGTTGCTGCGCCTGTGAAAGCGCTTCCAAGGAAGGGTGCTGGCTAGCAACAGCTTTCAGTGCTGGCACTTTTCATCTCTGAGCAATTGCTCGACGTTTGCAATTTCTCACCTGAGCTCTCTTTACAGTGCGCGAGAGGATGAGCAGAAGATTAGGTGGCTAGAGAAGCCCAGAGCCCCAGTGTTCTTAGGGTTACAAAAGCGCTTCCAAGGAAGGGTGCTGGCTAGCAAGAGCTTTCAGTGCTGGCACTTTTCATCTCTGAGCAATTGCTCGACGTTTGCAATTTCTCAGCTCGTGTCTACGAGATGGAAAGAGAAGGACCGTGACGTTTGGTGGCTAGAGAAGCGCAAAGCCCCAGTGTTGCTGCGCCTGTGAAAGCGCTTCCAAGGAAGGGTGCTGGCTAGCAACAGCTTTCAGTGCTGGCACTTTTCATCTCTGAGCAATTGCTCGACATTTGCAATTTCTCAGCTCGTGTCTACGAGACGGAAAGAGAAGGACCGTGACGTTTGGTGGCTAGAGAAGCGCAAAGCCCCAGTGTTACTGCGCCTGTGAAAGCGCTTCCAAGGAAGGGTGCTGGCTAGCAAGAGCTTTCAGTGCTGGCACTTTTCATCTCTGAGCAATTGCTCGACGTTTGCAATTTCTCAGCTCGTGTCTACGAGACGGAAAGAGAATGACCGTGACGTTTGGTGGCTAGAGAAGCGCAAAGCCCCAGTGTTGCTGCGCCTGTGAAAGCGCTTCCAAGGAAGGGTGCTGGCTAGCAACAGCTTTCAGTGCTGGCACTTTTCATCTCTGAGCAATTGCTCGACGTTTGCAATTTCTCCCCTGAGCTCTCTTTAGAGTGCGCGAGAGCATGAGCAGAAGATTCGGTGGCTAGAGAAGCCCAGAGCCCCAGTGTTCTTAGGCCTACAAAAGCGCTTCCAAGGAAGGGTGCTGGCTAGCAACAGCTTTCAGTGCTGGCACTTTTCATCTCTGAGCAATTGCTCGACGTTTGCAATTTCTCCCGAGTTCTCTTTAGAGTGCGCGAGAGGATGAGCAGAAGATTAAGTGGCTAGAGAAGCCCAGAGCCCCAGTGTTCTTAGGCCTACAAAAGCGCTTCTAAGGAAGGGTGCTGGCTAGCAACAGCTTTCAGTGCTGGCACTTTTCCTCTCTGAGCAATTGCTTGACGTTTGCAATTTCTCAGCTCGTGTCTATGAGACGGAAAGAGAATGACCGTGACGTTTGGTGGGTAGAGAAGCGCAAAGCCCCAGTGTTGCTGCGCCTGTGAAAGCGCTTCCAAGGAAGGGTGCTGGCTAGCAACAGCTTTCAGTGCTGGCACTTTTCATCTCTGAGCAATTGCTCAACGTTTGCAATTTCTCAGCTCGTGTCTACGAGACGGAGAGATAGTGACCGTGATGTTTGGTGGCTAGAGAAGCGCAAAGCCCCAGTGTTGCTGCGCCTGTGAAAGCGCTTCCAAGGAAGGGTGCTGGCTAGCAAGAGCTTTCAGTGCTGGCACTTTTCATCTCTGAGCAATTGCTCGACGTTTGCAATTTCTCAGCTCGTGTCTACGAGACGGAAAGAGAAGGACCGTGACGTTTGGTGGCTAGAGAAGCGCAAAGCCCCAGTGTTACTGCGCCTGTGAAAGCGCTTCCAAGGAAGGGTGCTGGCTAGCAAGAGCTTTCAGTGCTGGCACTTTTCATCTCTGAGCAATTGCTCGACGTTTGCAATTTCTCAGCTCGTGTCTACGAGACGGAAAGAGAATGACCGTGACGTTTGGTGGCTAGAGAAGCGCAAAGCCCCAGTGTTGCTGCGCCTGTGAAAGCGCTTCCAAGGAAGGGTGCTGGCTAGCAACAGCTTTCAGTGCTGGCACTTTTCATCTCTGAGCAATTGCTCGACGTTTGCAATTTCTCACCTGAGCTCTCTTTAGAGTGCGCGAGAGCATGAGCAGAAGGTTCGGTGGCTAGAGAAGCCCAGAGCCCCAGTGTTCTTAGGCCTACAAAAGCGCTTCCAAGGAAGGGTGCTGGCTAGCAACAGCTTTCAGTGCTGGCACTTTTCATCTCTGAGCAATTGCTCGACGTTTGCAATTTCTCACCTGAGCTCTCTTTAGAGTGCGCGAGAGGATGAGCAGAAGATTAGGTGGCTAGAGAAGCCCAGAGCCCCAGTGTTCTTAGGCCTACAAAAGCGCTTCCAAGGAAGGGGGCTGGCTAGCAACAGCTTTCAGTGCTGGCACTTTTCCTCTCTGAGCAATTGCTCGACGTTTGCAATTTCTCAGCTCGTGTCTATGAGACGGAAAGAGAAGGACCGTGACGTTTGGTGGCTAGAGAAGCGCAAAGCCCCAGTGTTGCTGCGCCTGTGAAAGCGCTTCCAAGGAAGGGTGCTGGCTAGCAACAGCTTTCAGTGCTGGCACTTTTCATCTCTGAGCAATTGCTCAACGTTTGCAATTTCTCAGCTCGTGTCTACGAGACGGAGAGATAGTGACCGTGACGTTTGGTGGGTAGAGAAGCGCAAAGCCCCAGTGTTGCTGCGCCTGTGAAAGCGCTTCCAAGGAAGGGTGCTGGCTAGCAACAGCTTTCAGTGCTGGCACTTTTCATCTCTGAGCAATTGCTCGACGTTTGCAATTTCTCACCTGAGCTCTCTTTAGAGTGCGCGAGAGGATGAGCAGAAGATTAGGTGTCTAAAGAAGCCCAGAGCCCCAGTGTTCTTAGGCCTACAAAAGCGCTTCCAAGGAAGGGGGCTGGCTAGCAAGAGCTTTCAGTGCTGGCACTTTTCATCTCTGATCAATTGCTCGACGTTTGCAATTTCTCAGCTCGTGTCTACGAGACGGAAAGAGAAGAACCGTGACGTTTGGTGGGTAGAGAAGTGCAAAGCCCCAGTGTTGCTGCGCCTGTGAAAGCGCTTCCAAGGAAGGGTGCTGGCTAGCAACAGCTTTCAGTGCTGGCACTTTTCATCTCTGAGCAATTGCTCGACGTTTGCAATTTCTCAGCTCGTGTCTACGAGACGGAAAGAGAATGACCGTGACGTTTGGTGGGTAGAGAAGCCCAAAGCCCCAGTGTTACTGCGCCTGTGAAAGCGCTTCCAAGGAAGGGTGCTGGCTAGCAACAGCTTTCAGTGCTGGCACTTTTCATCTCTGAGCAATTGCTCGACGTTTGCAATTTCTCCCCTGAGCTCTCTTTAGAGTGCGCGAGAGGATGAGCAGAAGATTAGGTGTCTAAAGAAGCCCAGAGCCCCAGTGTTCTTAGGCCTACAAAAGCGCTTCCAAGGAAGGGGGCTGGCTAGCAAGAGCTTTCAGTGCTGGCACTTTTCATCTCTGAGCAATTGCTCGACGTTTGCAATTTCTCACCTGAGCTCTCTTTAGAGTGCGCGAGAGGATGAGCAGAAGATTCGGTGGTTAGAGAAGCCCAGAGCCCCAGTGTTCTTAGGCCTACAAAAGCGCTTCCAAGGAAGGGTGCTGGCTAGCAACAGCTTTCAGTGCTGGCACTTTTCATCTCTGAGCAATTGCTCGACAATTGCAATTTCTCAGCTCGTGTCTATGAGACGGAAAGAGAAGGACCGTGACGTTTGGTGGCTAGAGAAGCGCAAAGCCCCAGTGTTACTGCGCCTGTGAAAGTGCTTCACAGGAAGGGTGCTGGCTAGCAACAGCTTTCAGTGCTGGCACTTTTCATCTCTGAGCAATTGCTCGACGTTTGCAATTCCTCAGCTCGTGTCTACGAGACGGAAAGAGAAGGACCGTGACGTTTGGTGGCTAGAGAAGCGCAAAGCCCCAGTGTTGCTGCGCCTGTGAAAGTGCTTCCAAGGAAGGGTGCTGGCTAGCAACAGCTTTCAGTGCTGGCACTTTTCATCTCTGAGCAATTGCTCGACGTTTGCAATTTCTCACCTGAGCTCTCTTTACAGTGCGCGAGAGGATGAGCAGAAGATTAGGTGGCTAGAGAAGCCCAGAGCCCCAGTGTTCTTAGGGTTACAAAAGCGCTTCCAAGGAAGGGTGCTGGCTAGCAAGAGCTTTCAGTGCTGGCACTTTTCATCTCTGAGCAATTGCTCGACGTTTGCAATTTCTCAGCTCGTGTCTACGAGATGGAAAGAGAAGGACCGTGACGTTTGGTGGCTAGAGAAGCGCAAAGCCCCAGTGTTGCTGCGCCTGTGAAAGCGCTTCCAAGGAAGGGTGCTGGCTAGCAACAGCTTTCAGTGCTGGCACTTTTCATCTCTGAGCAATTGCTCGACATTTGCAATTTCTCAGCTCGTGTCTACGAGACGGAAAGAGAAGGACCGTGACGTTTGGTGGCTAGAGAAGCGCAAAGCCCCAGTGTTACTGCGCCTGTGAAAGCGCTTCCAAGGAAGGGTGCTGGCTAGCAAGAGCTTTCAGTGCTGGCACTTTTCATCTCTGAGCAATTGCTCGACGTTTGCAATTTCTCAGCTCGTGTCTACGAGACGGAAAGAGAATGACCGTGACGTTTGGTGGCTAGAGAAGCGCAAAGCCCCAGTGTTGCTGCGCCTGTGAAAGCGCTTCCAAGGAAGGGTGCTGGCTAGCAACAGCTTTCAGTGCTGGCACTTTTCATCTCTGAGCAATTGCTCGACGTTTGCAATTTCTCCCCTGAGCTCTCTTTAGAGTGCGCGAGAGCATGAGCAGAAGATTCGGTGGCTAGAGAAGCCCAGAGCCCCAGTGTTCTTAGGCCTACAAAAGCGCTTCCAAGGAAGGGTGCTGGCTAGCAACAGCTTTCAGTGCTGGCACTTTTCATCTCTGAGCAATTGCTCGACGTTTGCAATTTCTCCCGAGTTCTCTTTAGAGTGCGCGAGAGGATGAGCAGAAGATTAAGTGGCTAGAGAAGCCCAGAGCCCCAGTGTTCTTAGGCCTACAAAAGCGCTTCTAAGGAAGGGTGCTGGCTAGCAACAGCTTTCAGTGCTGGCACTTTTCCTCTCTGAGCAATTGCTTGACGTTTGCAATTTCTCAGCTCGTGTCTATGAGACGGAAAGAGAATGACCGTGACGTTTGGTGGCTAGAGAAGCGCAAAGCCCCAGTGTTGCTGCGCCTGTGAAAGCGCTTCCAAGGAAGGGTGCTGGCTAGCAACAGCTTTCAGTGCTGGCACTTTTCATCTCTGAGCAATTGCTCAACGTTTGCAATTTCTCAGCTCGTGTCTACGAGACGGAGAGATAGTGACCGTGATGTTTGGTGGCTAGAGAAGCGCAAAGCCCCAGTGTTGCTGCGCCTGTGAAAGCGCTTCCAAGGAAGGGTGCTGGCTAGCAAGAGCTTTCAGTGCTGGCACTTTTCATCTCTGAGCAATTGCTCGACGTTTGCAATTTCTCAGCTCGTGTCTACGAGACGGAAAGAGAAGGACCGTGACGTTTGGTGGCTAGAGAAGCGCAAAGCCCCAGTGTTACTGCGCCTGTGAAAGCGCTTCCAAGGAAGGGTGCTGGCTAGCAAGAGCTTTCAGTGCTGGCACTTTTCATCTCTGAGCAATTGCTCGACGTTTGCAATTTCTCAGCTCGTGTCTACGAGACGGAAAGAGAATGACCGTGACGTTTGGTGGCTAGAGAAGCGCAAAGCCCCAGTGTTGCTGCGCCTGTGAAAGCGCTTCCAAGGAAGGGTGCTGGCTAGCAACAGCTTTCAGTGCTGGCACTTTTCATCTCTGAGCAATTGCTCGACGTTTGCAATTTCTCACCTGAGCTCTCTTTAGAGTGCGCGAGAGCATGAGCAGAAGGTTCGGTGGCTAGAGAAGCCCAGAGCCCCAGTGTTCTTAGGCCTACAAAAGCGCTTCCAAGGAAGGGGGCTGGCTAGCAACAGCTTTCAGTGCTGGCACTTTTCATCTCTGAGCAATTGCTCGACGTTTGCAATTTCTCACCTGAGCTCTCTTTAGAGTGCGCGAGAGGATGAGCAGAAGATTAGGTGGCTAGAGAAGCCCAGAGCCCCAGTGTTCTTAGGCCTACAAAAGCGCTTCCAAGGAAGGGGGCTGGCTAGCAACAGCTTTCAGTGCTGGCACTTTTCCTCTCTGAGCAATTGCTCGACGTTTGCAATTTCTCAGCTCGTGTCTATGAGACGGAAAGAGAAGGACCGTGACGTTTGGTGGCTAGAGAAGCGCAAAGCCCCAGTGTTGCTGCGCCTGTGAAAGCGCTTCCAAGGAAGGGTGCTGGCTAGCAACAGCTTTCAGTGCTGGCACTTTTCATCTCTGAGCAATTGCTCAACGTTTGCAATTTCTCAGCTCGTGTCTACGAGACGGAGAGATAGTGACCGTGACGTTTGGTGGGTAGAGAAGCGCAAAGCCCCAGTGTTGCTGCGCCTGTGAAAGCGCTTCCAAGGAAGGGTGCTGGCTAGCAACAGCTTTCAGTGCTGGCACTTTTCATCTCTGAGCAATTGCTCGACGTTTGCAATTTCTCACCTGAGCTCTCTTTAGAGTGCGCGAGAGGATGAGCAGAAGATTAGGTGTCTAAAGAAGCCCAGAGCCCCAGTGTTCTTAGGCCTACAAAAGCGCTTCCAAGGAAGGGGGCTGGCTAGCAAGAGCTTTCAGTGCTGGCACTTTTCATCTCTGATCAATTGCTCGACGTTTGCAATTTCTCAGCTCGTGTCTACGAGACGGAAAGAGAATGTCCGTGACGTTTGGTGGGTAGAGAAGTGCAAAGCCCCAGTGTTGCTGCGCCTGTGAAAGCGCTTCCAAGGAAGGGTGCTGGCTAGCAACAGCTTTCAGTGCTGGCACTTTTCATCTCTGAGCAATTGCTCGACGTTTGCAATTTCTCAGCTCGTGTCTACGAGACGGAAAGAGAATGACCGTGACGTTTGGTGGGTAGAGAAGCCCAAAGCCCCAGTGTTACTGCGCCTGTGAAAGCGCTTCCAAGGAAGGGTGCTGGCTAGCAACAGCTTTCAGTGCTGGCACTTTTCATCTCTGAGCAATTGCTCGACGTTTGCAATTTCTCCCCTGAGCTCTCTTTAGAGTGCGCGAGAGCATGAGCAGAAGATTAGGTGTCTAAAGAAGCCCAGAGCCCCAGTGTTCTTAGGCCTACAAAAGCGCTTCCAAGGAAGGGGGCTGGCTAGCAAGAGCTTTCAGTGCTGGCACTTTTCATCTCTGAGCAATTGCTCGACGTTTGCAATTTCTCACCTGAGCTCTCTTTAGAGTGCGCGAGAGGATGAGCAGAAGATTCGGTGGTTAGAGAAGCCCAGAGCCCCAGTGTTCTTAGGCCTACAAAAGCGCTTCCAAGGAAGGGTGCTGGCTAGCAACAGCTTTCAGTGCTGGCACTTTTCATCTCTGAGCAATTGCTCGACAATTGCAATTTCTCAGCTCGTGTCTATGAGACGGAAAGAGAAGGACCGTGACGTTTGGTGGCTAGAGAAGCGCAAAGCCCCAGTGTTACTGCGCCTGTGAAAGTGCTTCACAGGAAGGGTGCTGGCTAGCAACAGCTTTCAGTGCTGGCACTTTTCATCTCTGAGCAATTGCTCGACGTTTGCAATTCCTCAGCTCGTGTCTACGAGACGGAAAGAGAAGGACCGTGACGTTTGGTGGCTAGAGAAGCGCAAAGCCCCAGTGTTGCTGCGCCTGTGAAAGTGCTTCCAAGGAAGGGTGCTGGCTAGCAACAGCTTTCAGTGCTGGCACTTTTCATCTCTGAGCAATTGCTCAACGTTTGCAATTTCTCAGCTCGTGTCTACGAGACGGAGAGATAGTGACCGTGACGTTTGGTGGGTAGAGAAGCGCAAAGCACCAGTGTTGCTGCGCCTGTGAAAGCGCTTCCAAGGAAGGGTGCTGGCTAGCAACAGCTTTCAGTGCTGGCACTTTTCATCTCTGAGCAATTGCTCGACGTTTGCAATTTCTCAGCTCGTGTCTACGAGACGGAGAGATAGTGACCGTGACGTTTGGTGGCTAGAGAAGCGCAAAGCCCCAGTGTTGCTGCGCCTGTGAAAGCGCTTCCAAGGAAGGGTGCTGGCTAGCAACAGCTTTCAGTGCTGGCACTTTTCATCTCTGAGCAATTGCTCGACGTTTGCAATTTCTCACCTGAGCTCTCTTTACAGTGCGCGAGAGGATGAGCAGAAGATTAGGTGGCTAGAGAAGCCCAGAGCCCCAGTGTTCTTAGGCCTACAAAAGCGCTTCCAAGGAAGGGTGCTGGCTAGCAAGAGCTTTCAGTGCTGGCACTTTTCATCTCTGAGCAATTGCTCGACGTTTGCAATTTCTCAGCTCGTGTCTACGAGACGGAAAGAGAAGGACCGTGACGTTTGGTGGCTAGAGAAGCGCAAAGCCCCAGTGTTGCTGCGCCTGTGAAAGCGCTTCCAAGGAAGGGTGCTGGCTAGCAACAGCTTTCAGTGCTGGCACTTTTCATCTCTGAGCAATTGCTCGACATTTGCAATTTCTCAGCTCGTGTCTACGAGACGGAAAGAGAAGGACCGTGACGTTTGGTGGCTAGAGAAGCGCAAAGCCCCAGTGTTGCTGCGCCTGTGAAAGCGCTTCCAAGGAAGGGTGCTGGCTAGCAAGAGCTTTCAGTGCTGGCACTTTTCATCTCTGAGCAATTGCTCGACGTTTGCAATTTCTCAGCTCGTGTCTACGAGACGGAAAGAGAATGACCGTGACGTTTGGTGGGTAGAGAAGCGCAAAGCCCCAGTGTTGCTGCGCCTGTGAAAGCGCTTCCAAGGAAGGGTGCTGGCTAGCAACAGCTTTCAGTGCTGGCACTTTTCATCTCTGAGCAATTGCTCGACGTTTGCAATTTCTCCCCTGAGCTCTCTTTAGAGTGCGCGAGAGCATGAGCAGAAGATTCGGTGGCTAGAGAAGCCCAGAGCCCCAGTGTTCTTAGGCCTACAAAAGCGCTTCCAAGGAAGGGTGCTGGCTAGCAACAGCTTTCAGTGCTGGCACTTTTCATCTCTGAGCAATTGCTCGACGTTTGCAATTTCTCCCGAGTTCTCTTTAGAGTGCGCGAGAGGATGAGCAGAAGATTAAGTGGCTAGAGAAGCCCAGAGCCCCAGTGTTCTTAGGCCTACAAAAGCGCTTCTAAGGAAGGGTGCTGGCTAGCAACAGCTTTCAGTGCTGGCACTTTTCCTCTCTGAGCAATTGCTTGACGTTTGCAATTTCTCAGCTCGTGTCTACGAGACGGAAAGAGAAGGACCGTGACGTTTGGTGGCTAGAGAAGCGCAAAGCCCCAGTGTTGCTGCGCCTGTGAAAGCGCTTCCAAGGAAGGGTGCTGGCTAGCAACAGCTTTCAGTGCTGGCACTTTTCATCTCTGAGCAATTGCTCAACGTTTGCAATTTCTCAGCTCGTGTCTACGAGACGGAGAGATAGTGACCGTGACGTTTGGTGGCTAGAGAAGCGCAAAGCCCCAGTGTTACTGCGCCTGTGAAAGCGCTTCCAAGGAAGGGTGCTGGCTAGCAAGAGCTTTCAGTGCTGGCACTTTTCATCTCTGAGCAATTGCTCGACGTTTGCAATTTCTCAGCTCGTGTCTACGAGACGGAAAGAGAAGGACCGTGACGTTTGGTGGCTAGAGAAGCGCAAAGCCCCAGTGTTACTGCGCCTGTGAAAGCGCTTCCAAGGAAGGGTGCTGGCTAGCAAGAGCTTTCAGTGCTGGTACTTTTCATCTCTGAGCAATTGCTCGACGTTTGCAATTTCTCAGCTCGTGTCTACGAGACGGAAAGAGAATGACCGTGACGTTTGGTGGGTAGAGAAGCGCAAAGCCCCAGTGTTGCTGCGCCTGTGAAAGCGCTTCCAAGGAAGGGTGCTGGCTAGCAAGAGCTTTCAGTGCTGGCACTTTTCATCTCTGAGCAATTGCTCGACGTTTGCAATTTCTCAGCTCGTGTCTACGAGACGGAAAGAGAAGGACCGTGACGTTTGGTGGCTAGAGAAGCGCAAAGCCCCAGTGTTACTGCGCCTGTGAAAGCGCTTCCAAGGAAGGGTGCTGGCTAGCAACAGCTTTCAGTGCTGGCACTTTTCATCTCTGAGCAATTGCTCGACGTTTGCAATTCCTCAGCTCATGTCTACGAGACGGAAAGAGAATGACCGTGACGTTTGGTGGGTAGAGAAGCGCAAAGCCCCAGTGTTGCTGCGCCTGTGAAAGCGCTTCCAAGGAAGGGTGCTGGCTAGCAACAGCTTTCAGTGCTGGCACTTTTCATCTCTGAGCAATTGCTCGACGTTTGCAATTTCTCAGCTCGTGTCTACGAGACGGAAAGAGAAGGACCGTGACATTTGGTGGGTAGAGAAGCGCAAAGCCCCAGTGTTGCTGCGCCTGTGAAAGCGCTTCCAAGGAAGGGTGCTGGCTAGCAACAGCTTTCAGTGCTGGCACTTTTCATCTCTGAGCAATTGCTCGACGTTTGCAATTTCTCAGCTCGTGTCTACGAGACGGAAAGAGAAGGACCGTGACGTTTGGTGGGTAGAGAAGCGCAAAGCCCCAGTGTTGCTGCGCCTGTGAAAGCGCTTCCAAGGAAGGGTGCTGGCTAGCAACAGCTTTCAGTGCTGGCACTTTTCATCTCTGAGCAATTGCTCGACGTTTGCAATTTCTCACCTGAGCTCTCTTTAGAGTGCGCGAGAGCATGAGCAGAAGATTAGGTGGCTAGAGAAGCCCAGAGCCCCAGTGTTCTTAGGCCTACAAAAGCGCTTCCAAGGAAGGGTGCTGGCTAGCAACAGCTTTCAGTGCTGGCACTTTTCATCTCTGAGCAATTGCTCGACGTTTGCAATTTCTCCCCTGAGCTCTCTTTAGAGTGCGCGAGAGGATGAGCAGAAGATTAAGTGGCTAGAGAAGCCCAGAGCCCCAGTGTTCTTAGGCCTACAAAGCGCTTCCAAGGAAGGGGGCTGGCTAGCAACAGCTTTCAGTGCTGGCACTTTTCCTCTCTGAGCAATTGCTGGACGTTTGCAATTTCTCAGCTCGTGTCTATGAGACGGAAAGAGAAGGACCGTGACGTTTGGTGGCTAGAGAAGCGCAAAGCCCCAGTGTTGCTGCGCCTGTGAAAGCGCTTCCAAGGAAGGGTGCTGGCTAGCAACAGCTTTCAGTGCTGGCACTTTTCCTCTCTGAGCAATTGCTCGACGTTTGCAATTTCTCAGCTCGTGTCTACGAGACGGAGAGATAGTGACCGTGACGTTTGGTGGCTAGAGAAGCGCAAAGCCCCAGTGTTGCTGCGCCTGTGAAAGCGCTTCCAAGGAAGGGTGCTGGCTAGCAACAGCTTTCAGTGCTGGCACTTTTCCTCTCTGAGCAATTGCTCGACGTTTGCAATTTCTCAGCTCGTGTCTACGAGACGGAGAGATAGTGACCGTGACGTTTGGTGGCTAGAGAAGCGCAAAGCCCCAGTGTTGCTGCGCCTGTGAAAGCGCTTCCAAGGAAGGGTGCTGGCTAGCAACAGCTTTCAGTGCTGGCACTTTTCCTCTCTGAGCAATTGCTCGACGTTTGCAATTTCTCAGCTCGTGTCTACGAGACGGAGAGATAGTGACCGTGACGTTTGGTGGGTAGAGAAGCGCAAAGCCCCAGTGTTGCTGCGCCTGTGAAAGCGCTTCCAAGGAAGGGTGCTGGCTAGCAACAGCTTTCAGTGCTGGCACTTTTCCTCTCTGAGCAATTGCTCAACGTTTGCAATTTCTCAGCTCGTGTCTACGAGACGGAGAGATAGTGACCGTGACGTTTGGTGGCTAGAGAAGCGCAAAGCCCCAGTGTTGCTGCGCCTGTGAAAGCGCTTCCAAGGAAGGGTGCTGGCTAGCAAGAGCTTTCAGTGCTGGCACTTTTCATCTCTGAGCAATTGCTCGACGTTTGCAATTTCTCACCTGAGCTCTCTTTAGAGTGCGCGAGAGTATGAGCAGAAGATTAGGTGTCTAAAGAAGCCCAGAGCCCCAGTGTTCTTAGGCCTACAAAAGCGCTTCCAAGGAAGGGTGCTGGCTAGCAACAGCTTTCAGTGCTGGCACTTTTCATCTCTGAGCAATTGCTCGACGTTTGCAATTTCTCAGCTCGTGTCTACGAGACGGAAAGAGAAGGACAGTGACATTTGGTGGCAAGAGAAGCGCAAAGCCCCAGTGTTGCTGCGCCTGTGAAAGCGCTTCCAAGGAAGGGTGCTGGCTAGCAAGAGCTTTCAGTGCTGGCACTTTTCATCTCTGAGCAATTGCTCGACGTTTGCAATTTCTCACCTGAGCTCTCTTTACAGTGCGCGAGAGCATGAGCAGAAGATTAGGTGGCTAGAGAAGCCCAGAGCCCCAGTGTTCTTAGGCCTACAAAAGCGCTTCCAAGGAAGGGGGCTGGCTAGCAACAGCTTTCAGTGCTGGCACTTTTCATCTCTCAGCAATTGCTCGACGTTTGCAATTTCTCATCTCGTGTCTACGAGACGGAAAGAGAAGGACCGTGACGTTTGGTGGCTAGAGAAGCGCAAAGCCCCAGTGTTGCTGCGCCTGTGAAAGCGCTTCCAAGGAAGGGTGCTGGCTAGCAACAGCTTTCAGTGCTGGCACTTTTCCTCTCTGAGCAATTGCTCGACAATTGCAATTTCTCAGCTCGTGTCTACGAGACGGAAAGAGAAGGACCGTGACGTTTGGTGGCTAGAGAAGCGCAAAGCCCCAGTGTTACTGCGCCTGTGAAAGCGCTTCCAAGGAAGGGTGCTGGCTAGCAACAGCTTTCAGTGCTGGCACTTTTCATCTCTGAGCAATTGCTCCACGTTTGCAATTTCTCAGCTCGTGTCTACGAGACGGAAAGAGAAGGACCGTGACGTTTGGTGGCTAGAGAAGCGAAAAGCCCCAGTGTTGCTGTGCCTGTGAAAGCGCTTCCAAGGAAGGGTGCTGGCTAGCAACAGCTTTCAGTGCTGGCACTTTTCATCTCTGAGCAATTGCTCGACGTTTGCAATTTCTCACCTGAGCTCTCTTTAGAGTGCGCGAGAGGATGAGCAGAAGATTAGGTGGCTAGAGAAGCCCAGAGCCCCAGTGTTCTTAGGCCTACAAAAGCGCTTCCAAGGAAGGGGGCTGGCTAGCAACAGCTTTCAGTGCTGGCACTTTTCATCTCTGAGCAATTGCTCGACGTTTGCAATTTCTCACCTCAGCTCTCTTTAGAGTGCGCGAGAGGATGAGCAGAAGATTAAGTGGCTAGAGAAGCCCAGAGCCCCAGTGTTCTTAGGCCTACAAAAGCGCTTCCAAGGAAGGGTGCTGGCTAGCAACAGCTTTCAGTGCTGGCACTTTTCCTCTCTGAGCAATTGCTCCACGTTTGCAATTTCTCAGCTCGTGTCTACGAGACGGAGAGATAGTGACCGTGACGTTTGGTGGCTAGAGAAGCGCAAAGCCCCAGTGTTGCTGCGCCTGTGAAAGCGCTTCCAAGGAAGGGTGCTGGCTAGCAACAGCTTTCAGTGCTGGCACTTTTCCTCTCTGAGCAATTGCTCGACGTTTGCAATTTCTCAGCTCGTGTCTACGAGACGGAGAGATAGTGACCGTGACGTTTGGTGGGTAGAGAAGCGCAAAGCCCCAGTGTTGCTGCGCCTGTGAAAGCGCTTCCAAGGAAGGGTGCTGGCTAGCAACAGCTTTCAGTGCTGGCACTTTTCCTCTCTGAGCAATTGCTCAACGTTTGCAATTTCTCAGCTCGTGTCTACGAGACGGAGAGATAGTGACCGTGACGTTTGGTGGCTAGAGAAGCGCAAAGCCCCAGTGTTGCTGCGCCTGTGAAAGCGCTTCCAAGGAAGGGTGCTGGCTAGCAAGAGCTTTCAGTGCTGGCACTTTTCATCTCTGAGCAATTGCTCGACGTTTGCAATTTCTCACCTGAGCTCTCTTTAGAGTGCGCGAGAGTATGAGCAGAAGATTAGGTGTCTAAAGAAGCCCAGAGCCCCAGTGTTCTTAGGCCTACAAAAGCGCTTCCAAGGAAGGGTGCTGGCTAGCAACAGCTTTCAGTGCTGGCACTTTTCATCTCTGAGCAATTGCTCGACGTTTGCAATTTCTCAGCTCGTGTCTACGAGACGGAAAGAGAAGGACCGTGACGTTTGGTGGCTAGAGAAGCGCAAAGCCCCAGTGTTACTGCGCCTGTGAAAGCGCTTCCAAGGAAGGGTGCTGGCTAGCAACAGCTTTCAGTGCTGGCACTTTTCATCTCTGAGCAATTGCTCGACGTTTGCAATTCCTCAGCTCATGTCTACGAGACGGAAAGAGAATGACCGTGACGTTTGGTGGGTAGAGAAGCGCAAAGCCCCAGTGTTGCTGCGCCTGTGAAAGCGCTTCCAAGGAAGGGTGCTGGCTAGCAACAGCTTTCAGTGCTGGCACTTTTCATCTCTGAGCAATTGCTCGACGTTTGCAATTTCTCAGCTCGTGTCTACGAGACGGAAAGAGAAGGACCGTGACATTTGGTGGGTAGAGAAGCGCAAAGCCCCAGTGTTGCTGCGCCTGTGAAAGCGCTTCCAAGGAAGGGTGCTGGCTAGCAACAGCTTTCAGTGCTGGCACTTTTCATCTCTGAGCAATTGCTCGACGTTTGCAATTTCTCAGCTCGTGTCTACGAGACGGAAAGAGAAGGACCGTGACGTTTGGTGGGTAGAGAAGCGCAAAGCCCCAGTGTTGCTGCGCCTGTGAAAGCGCTTCCAAGGAAGGGTGCTGGCTAGCAACAGCTTTCAGTGCTGGCACTTTTCATCTCTGAGCAATTGCTCGACGTTTGCAATTTCTCACCTGAGCTCTCTTTAGAGTGCGCGAGAGCATGAGCAGAAGATTAGGTGGCTAGAGAAGCCCAGAGCCCCAGTGTTCTTAGGCCTACAAAAGCGCTTCCAAGGAAGGGTGCTGGCTAGCAACAGCTTTCAGTGCTGGCACTTTTCATCTCTGAGCAATTGCTCGACGTTTGCAATTTCTCCCCTGAGCTCTCTTTAGAGTGCGCGAGAGGATGAGCAGAAGATTAAGTGGCTAGAGAAGCCCAGAGCCCCAGTGTTCTTAGGCCTACAAAGCGCTTCCAAGGAAGGGGGCTGGCTAGCAACAGCTTTCAGTGCTGGCACTTTTCCTCTCTGAGCAATTGCTGGACGTTTGCAATTTCTCAGCTCGTGTCTATGAGACGGAAAGAGAAGGACCGTGACGTTTGGTGGCTAGAGAAGCGCAAAGCCCCAGTGTTGCTGCGCCTGTGAAAGCGCTTCCAAGGAAGGGTGCTGGCTAGCAACAGCTTTCAGTGCTGGCACTTTTCCTCTCTGAGCAATTGCTCGACGTTTGCAATTTCTCAGCTCGTGTCTACGAGACGGAGAGATAGTGACCGTGACGTTTGGTGGCTAGAGAAGCGCAAAGCCCCAGTGTTGCTGCGCCTGTGAAAGCGCTTCCAAGGAAGGGTGCTGGCTAGCAACAGCTTTCAGTGCTGGCACTTTTCCTCTCTGAGCAATTGCTCCACGTTTGCAATTTCTCAGCTCGTGTCTACGAGACGGAGAGATAGTGACCGTGACGTTTGGTGGCTAGAGAAGCGCAAAGCCCCAGTGTTGCTGCGCCTGTGAAAGCGCTTCCAAGGAAGGGTGCTGGCTAGCAACAGCTTTCAGTGCTGGCACTTTTCCTCTCTGAGCAATTGCTCGACGTTTGCAATTTCTCAGCTCGTGTCTACGAGACGGAGAGATAGTGACCGTGACGTTTGGTGGGTAGAGAAGCGCAAAGCCCCAGTGTTGCTGCGCCTGTGAAAGCGCTTCCAAGGAAGGGTGCTGGCTAGCAACAGCTTTCAGTGCTGGCACTTTTCCTCTCTGAGCAATTGCTCAACGTTTGCAATTTCTCAGCTCGTGTCTACGAGACGGAGAGATAGTGACCGTGACGTTTGGTGGCTAGAGAAGCGCAAAGCCCCAGTGTTGCTGCGCCTGTGAAAGCGCTTCCAAGGAAGGGTGCTGGCTAGCAAGAGCTTTCAGTGCTGGCACTTTTCATCTCTGAGCAATTGCTCGACGTTTGCAATTTCTCACCTGAGCTCTCTTTAGAGTGCGCGAGAGTATGAGCAGAAGATTAGGTGTCTAAAGAAGCCCAGAGCCCCAGTGTTCTTAGGCCTACAAAAGCGCTTCCAAGGAAGGGTGCTGGCTAGCAACAGCTTTCAGTGCTGGCACTTTTCATCTCTGAGCAATTGCTCGACGTTTGCAATTTCTCAGCTCGTGTCTACGAGACGGAAAGAGAAGGACAGTGACATTTGGTGGCAAGAGAAGCGCAAAGCCCCAGTGTTGCTGCGCCTGTGAAAGCGCTTCCAAGGAAGGGTGCTGGCTAGCAAGAGCTTTCAGTGCTGGCACTTTTCATCTCTGAGCAATTGCTCGACGTTTGCAATTTCTCACCTGAGCTCTCTTTACAGTGCGCGAGAGCATGAGCAGAAGATTAGGTGGCTAGAGAAGCCCAGAGCCCCAGTGTTCTTAGGCCTACAAAAGCGCTTCCAAGGAAGGGGGCTGGCTAGCAACAGCTTTCAGTGCTGGCACTTTTCATCTCTCAGCAATTGCTCGACGTTTGCAATTTCTCATCTCGTGTCTACGAGACGGAAAGAGAAGGACCGTGACGTTTGGTGGCTAGAGAAGCGCAAAGCCCCAGTGTTGCTGCGCCTGTGAAAGCGCTTCCAAGGAAGGGTGCTGGCTAGCAACAGCTTTCAGTGCTGGCACTTTTCCTCTCTGAGCAATTGCTCGACAATTGCAATTTCTCAGCTCGTGTCTACGAGACGGAAAGAGAAGGACCGTGACGTTTGGTGGCTAGAGAAGCGCAAAGCCCCAGTGTTACTGCGCCTGTGAAAGCGCTTCCAAGGAAGGGTGCTGGCTAGCAACAGCTTTCAGTGCTGGCACTTTTCATCTCTGAGCAATTGCTCCACGTTTGCAATTTCTCAGCTCGTGTCTACGAGACGGAAAGAGAAGGACCGTGACGTTTGGTGGCTAGAGAAGCGAAAAGCCCCAGTGTTGCTGTGCCTGTGAAAGCGCTTCCAAGGAAGGGTGCTGGCTAGCAACAGCTTTCAGTGCTGGCACTTTTCATCTCTGAGCAATTGCTCGACGTTTGCAATTTCTCACCTGAGCTCTCTTTAGAGTGCGCGAGAGGATGAGCAGAAGATTAGGTGGCTAGAGAAGCCCAGAGCCCCAGTGTTCTTAGGCCTACAAAAGCGCTTCCAAGGAAGGGGGCTGGCTAGCAACAGCTTTCAGTGCTGGCACTTTTCATCTCTGAGCAATTGCTCGACGTTTGCAATTTCTCACCTCAGCTCTCTTTAGAGTGCGCGAGAGGATGAGCAGAAGATTAAGTGGCTAGAGAAGCCCAGAGCCCCAGTGTTCTTAGGCCTACAAAAGCGCTTCCAAGGAAGGGTGCTGGCTAGCAACAGCTTTCAGTGCTGGCACTTTTCATCTCTGAGCAATTGCTCGACGTTTGCAATTTCTCAGCTCGTGTCTATGAGACGGAAAGAGAATGACCGTGACGTTTGGTGGGTAGAGAAGCGCAAAGCCCCAGTGTTGCTGCGCCTGTGAAAGCGCTTCCAAGGAAGGGTGCTGGCTAGCAACAGCTTTCAGTGCTGGCACTTTTCCTCTCTGAGCAATTGCTCAACGTTTGCAATTTCTCAGCTCGTGTCTACGAGACGGAAAGAGAAGGACCGTGACGTTTGGTGGCTAGAGAAGCGCAAAGCCCCAGTGTTGCTGCGCCTGTGAAAGCGCTTCCAAGGAAGGGTGCTGGCTAGCAACAGCTTTCAGTGCTGGCACTTTTCCTCTCTGAGCAATTGCTCAAAGTTTGCAATTTCTCAGCTCGTGTCTACGAGACGGAGAGATAGTGACCGTGACGTTTGGTGGCTAGAGAAGCGCAAAGCCCCAGTGTTGCTGCGCCTGTGAAAGCGCTTCCAAGGAAGGGTGCTGGCTAGCAACAGCTTTCAGTGCTGGCACTTTTCATCTCTGAGCAATTGCTGGACGTTTGCAATTTCTCCCCTGAGCTCTCTTTAGAGTGCGCGAGAGGATGAGCAGAAGATTAGCTGTCTAAAGAAGCCCAGAGCCCCAGTGTTCTTAGGCCTACAAAAGCACTTCCAAGGAAGGGGGCTGGCTAGCAACAGCTTTCAGTGCTGGCACTTTTCATCTCTGAGCAATTGCTCGACGTTTGCAATTTCTCACCTGAGCTCTCTTTACAGTGCGCGAGAGGATGAGCAGAAGATTAGGTGGCTAGAGAAGCGCAAAGCCCCAGTGTTCTTAGGCCTACAAAAGCGCTTCCAAGGAAGGGTGCTGGCTAGCAAGAGCTTTCAGTGCTGGCACTTTTCCTCTCTGAGCAATTGCTCAACGTTTGCAATTTCTCAGCTCGTGTCTATGAGACGGAAAGAGAAGGACCGTGACGTTTGGTGGCTAGAGAAGTGCAAAGCCCCAGTGTTGCTGCGCCTGTGAAAGCGCTTCCAAGGAAGGGTGCTGGCTAGCAACAGCTTTCAGTGCTGGCACTTTTCCTCTCTGAGCAATTGCTCAACGTTTGCAATTTCTCAGCTCGTGTCTACGAGACGGAAAGAGAAGGACCGTGACGTTTGGTGGCTAGAGAAGCGCAAAGCCCCAGTGTTGCTGCGCCTGTGAAAGCGCTTCCAAGGAAGGGTGCTGGCTAGCAACAGCTTTCAGTGCTGGCACTTTTCCTCTCTGAGCAATTGCTCAACGTTTGCAATTTCTCAGCTCGTGTCTACGAGACGGAGAGATAGTGACCGTGACGTTTGGTGGCTAGAGAAGCGCAAAGCCCCAGTGTTGCTGCGCCTGTGAAAGCGCTTCCAAGGAAGGGTGCTGGCTAGCAAGAGCTTTCAGTGCTGGCACTTTTCATCTCTGAGCAATTGCTCGACGTTTGCAATTTCTCCCCTGAGCTCTCTTTAGAGTGCGTGAGAGGATGAGCAGAAGATTAGGTGGCTAGAGAAGCCCAGAGCCCCAGTGTTCTTAGGGCTACAAAAGCGCTTCCAAGGAAGGGTGCTGGCTAGCAACAGCTTTCAGTGCTGGCACTTTTCATCTCTGAGCAATTGCTCGACAATTGCAATTTCTCATCTCGTGTCTACGAGACGGAAAGAGAAGGACCGTGACGTTTGGTGGCTAGAGAAGCGCAAAGCCCCAGTGTTGCTGCGCCTGTGAAAGCGCTTCCAAGGAAGGGGGCTGGCTAGCAAGAGCTTTCAGTGCTGGCACTTTTCATCTCTGAGCAATTGCTCAACGTTTGCAATTTCTCAGCTCGTGTCTACGAGACGGAAAGAGAAGGACCGTGACGTTTGGTGGCTAGAGAAGCGCAAAGCCCCAGTGTTACTGCGCCTGTGAAAGCGCTTCCAAGGAAGGGTGCTGGCTAGCAACAGCTTTCAGTGCTGGCACTTTTCATCTCTGAGCAATTGCTCGACGTTTGCAATTTCTCAGCTCGTGTCTACGAGACGGAAAGAGAAGGACCGTGACGTTTGGTGGCTAGAGAAGCGCAAAGCCCCAGTGTTGCTGCGCCTGTGAAAGCGCTTCCAAGGAAGGGTGCTGGCTAGCAACAGCTTTCAGTGCTGGCACTTTTCATCTCTGAGCAATTGCTCGACGTTTGCAATTTCTCACCTGAGCTCTCTTTAGAGTGCGCGAGAGCATGAGCAGAAGGTTCGGTGGCTAGAGAAGCCCAGAGCCCCAGTGTTCTTAGGCCTACAAAAGCGCTTCCAAGGAAGGGTGCTGGCTAGCAACAGCTTTCAGTGCTGGCACTTTTCATCTCTGAGCAATTGCTCGACGTTTGCAATTTCTCCCCTGAGCTCTCTTTAGAGTGCGCGAGAGGATGAGCAGAAGATTAGGTGTCTAAAGAAGCCCAGAGCCCCAGTGTTCTTAGGCCTACAAAAGCGCTTCCAAGGAAGGGTGCTGGCTAGCAAGAGCTTTCAGTGCTGGCACTTTTCATCTCTGAGCAATTGCTCGACAATTGCAATTTCTCAGCTCGTGTCTATGAGACGGAAAGAGAAGGAACGTGACGTTTGGTGGCTAGAGAAGCGCAAAGCCCCAGTGTTACTGCGCCTGTGAAAGTGCTTCACAGGAAGGGTGCTGCCTAGCAAGAGCTTTCAGTGCTGGCACTTTTCATCTCTGAGCAATTGCTCGACGTTTGCAATTCCTCAGCTCGTGTCTACGAGACGGAAAGAGAAGGACCGTGACGTTTGGTGGCTAGAGAAGCGCAAAGCCCCAGTGTTGCTGCGCCTGTGAAAGTGCTACCAAGGAAGGGTGCTGGCTAGCAACAGCTTTCAGTGCTGGCACTTTTCATCTCTGAGCAATTGCTCAACGTTTGCAATTTCTCAGCTCGTGTCTACGAGACGGAGAGATAGTGACCGTGACGTTTGGTGGCTAGAGAAGCGCAAAGCCCCAGTGTTGCTGCGCCTGTGAAAGCGCTTCCAAGGAAGGGTGCTGGCTAGCAACAGCTTTCAGTGCTGGCACTTTTCATCTCTGAGCAATTGCTCGACGTTTGCAATTTCTCAGCTCGTGTCTACGAGACGGAGAGATAGTGACCGTGACGTTTGGTGGCTAGAGAAGCGCAAAGCCCCAGTGTTGCTGCGCCTGTGAAAGCGCTTCCAAGGAAGGGTGCTGGCTAGCAAGAGCTTTCAGTGCTGGCACTTTTCATCTCTGAGCAATTGCTCGACGTTTGCAATTTCTCACCTGAGCTCTCTTTAGAGTGCGCGAGAGGATGAGCAGAAGATTAGGTGGCTAGAGAAGCCCAGAGCCCCAGTGTTCTTAGGGTTACAAAAGCGCTTCCAAGGAAGGGTGCTGGCTAGCAAGAGCTTTCAGTGCTGGCACTTTTCATCTCTGAGCAATTGCTCGACGTTTGCAATTTCTCAGCTCGTGTCTACGAGACGGAAAGAGAAGGACCGTGACGTTTGGTGGCTAGAGAAGCGCAAAGCCCCAGTGTTGCTGCGCCTGTGAAAGCGCTTCCAAGGAAGGGGGCTGGCTAGCAACAGCTTTCAGTGCTGGCACTTTTCATCTCTGAGCAATTGCTCGACATTTGCAATTTCTCAGCTTGTGTCTACGAGACGGAAAGAGAAGGACCGTGACGTTTGGTGGCTAGAGAAGCGCAAAGCCCCAGTGTTACTGCGCCTGTGAAAGCGCTTCCAAGGAAGGGTGCTGGCTAGCAAGAGCTTTCAGTGCTGGCACTTTTCATCTCTGAGCAATTGCTCGACGTTTGCAATTTCTCAGCTCGTGTCTACGAGACGGAAAGAGAAGGACCGTGACGTTTGGTGGCTAGAGAAGCGCAAAGCCCCAGTGTTGCTGCGCCTGTGAAAGCGCTTCCAAGGAAGGGTGCTGGCTAGCAACAGCTTTCAGTGCTGGCACTTTTCATCTCTGAGCAATTGCTCGACGTTTGCAATTTCTCACCTGAGCTCTCTTTAGAGTGCGCGAGAGCATGAGCAGAAGGTTCGGTGGCTAGAGAAGCCCAGAGCCCCAGTGTTCTTAGGCCTACAAAAGCGCTTCCAAGGAAGGGTGCTGGCTAGCAACAGCTTTCAGTGCTGGCACTTTTCATCTCTGAGCAATTGCTCGACGTTTGCAATTTCTCCCCTGAGCTCTCTTTAGAGTGCGCGAGAGGATGAGCAGAAGATTAGGTGTCTAAAGAAGCCCAGAGCCCCAGTGTTCTTAGGCCTACAAAAGCGCTTCCAAGGAAGGGTGCTGGCTAGCAAGAGCTTTCAGTGCTGGCACTTTTCATCTCTGAGCAATTGCTCGACAATTGCAATTTCTCAGCTCGTGTCTATGAGACGGAAAGAGAAGGAACGTGACGTTTGGTGGCTAGAGAAGCGCAAAGCCCCAGTGTTACTGCGCCTGTGAAAGTGCTTCACAGGAAGGGTGCTGCCTAGCAAGAGCTTTCAGTGCTGGCACTTTTCATCTCTGAGCAATTGCTCGACGTTTGCAATTCCTCAGCTCGTGTCTACGAGACGGAAAGAGAAGGACCGTGACGTTTGGTGGCTAGAGAAGCGCAAAGCCCCAGTGTTGCTGCGCCTGTGAAAGTGCTACCAAGGAAGGGTGCTGGCTAGCAACAGCTTTCAGTGCTGGCACTTTTCATCTCTGAGCAATTGCTCAACGTTTGCAATTTCTCAGCTCGTGTCTACGAGACGGAGAGATAGTGACCGTGACGTTTGGTGGCTAGAGAAGCGCAAAGCCCCAGTGTTGCTGCGCCTGTGAAAGCGCTTCCAAGGAAGGGTGCTGGCTAGCAACAGCTTTCAGTGCTGGCACTTTTCATCTCTGAGCAATTGCTCGACGTTTGCAATTTCTCAGCTCGTGTCTACGAGACGGAGAGATAGTGACCGTGACGTTTGGTGGCTAGAGAAGCGCAAAGCCCCAGTGTTGCTGCGCCTGTGAAAGCGCTTCCAAGGAAGGGTGCTGGCTAGCAACAGCTTTCAGTGCTGGCACTTTTCATCTCTGAGCAATTGCTCGACGTTTGCAATTTCTCACCTGAGCTCTCTTTAGAGTGCGCGAGAGGATGAGCAGAAGATTAGGTGGCTAGAGAAGCCCAGAGCCCCAGTGTTCTTAGGGTTACAAAAGCGCTTCCAAGGAAGGGTGCTGGCTAGCAAGAGCTTTCAGTGCTGGCACTTTTCATCTCTGAGCAATTGCTCGACGTTTGCAATTTCTCAGCTCGTGTCTACGAGACGGAAAGAGAATGACCGTGACGTTTGGTGGGTAGAGAAGCGCAAAGCCCCAGTGTTGCTGCGCCTGTGAAAGCGCTTCCAAGGAAGGGGGCTGGCTAGCAACAGCTTTCAGTGCTGGCACTTTTCATCTCTGAGCAATTGCTCGACATTTGCAATTTCTCAGCTTGTGTCTACGAGACGGAAAGAGAAGGACCGTGACGTTTGGTGGCTAGAGAAGCGCAAAGCCCCAGTGTTACTGCGCCTGTGAAAGCGCTTCCAAGGAAGGGTGCTGGCTAGCAACAGCTTTGAGTGCTGGCACTTTTCATCTCTGAGCAATTGCTCGACGTTTGCAATTTCTCAGCTCGTGTCTACGAGACGGAAAGAGAATGACCGTGACGTTTGGTGGGTAGAGAAGCGCAAAGCCCCAGTGTTGCTGCGCCTGTGAAAGCGCTTCCAAGGAAGGGTGCTGGCTAGCAAGAGCTTTCAGTGCTGGCACTTTTCATCTCTGAGCAATTGCTCGACGTTTGCAATTTCTCAGCTCGTGTCTACGAGACGGAAAGAGAAGGACCGTGACGTTTGGTGGCTAGAGAAGCGCAAAGCCCCAGTGTTACTGCGCCTGTGAAAGCGCTTCCAAGGAAGGGTGCTGGCTAGCAAGAGCTTTCAGTGCTGGCACTTTTCATCTCTGAGCAATTGCTCGACAATTGCAATTTCTCAGCTCGTGTCTACGAGACGGAAAGAGAATGACCGTGACGTTTGGTGGCTAGAGAAGCGCAAAGCCCCAGTGTTGCTGCGCCTGTGAAAGCGCTTCCAAGGAAGGGTGCTGGCTAGCAACAGCTTTCAGTGCTGGCACTTTTCCTCTCTGAGCAATTGCTCAACGTTTGCAATTTCTCAGCTCGTGTCTACGAGACGGAGAGATAGTGACCGTGACATTTGGTGGCTAGAGAAGCGCAAAGCCCCAGTGTTGCTGCGCCTGTGAAAGCGCTTCCAAGGAAGGGTGCTGGCTAGCAACAGCTTTCAGTGCTGGCACTTTTCCTCTCTGAGCAATTGCTCAAAGTTTGCAATTTCTCAGCTCGTGTCTACGAGACGGAGAGATAGTGACCGTGACGTTTGGTGGCTAGAGAAGCGCAAAGCCCCAGTGTTGCTGCGCCTGTGAAAGCGCTTCCAAGGAAGGGTGCTGGCTAGCAACAGCTTTCAGTGCTGGCACTTTTCATCTCTGAGCAATTGCTGGACGTTTGCAATTTCTCCCCTGAGCTCTCTTTAGAGTGCGCGAGAGGATGAGCAGAAGATTAGCTGTCTAAAGAAGCCCAGAGCCCCAGTGTTCTTAGGCCTACAAAAGCACTTCCAAGGAAGGGGGCTGGCTAGCAACAGCTTTCAGTGCTGGCACTTTTCATCTCTGAGCAATTGCTCGACGTTTGCAATTTCTCACCTGAGCTCTCTTTACAGTGCGCGAGAGGATGAGCAGAAGATTAGGTGGCTAGAGAAGCGCAAAGCCCCAGTGTTCTTAGGCCTACAAAAGCGCTTCCAAGGAAGGGTGCTGGCTAGCAAGAGCTTTCAGTGCTGGCACTTTTCCTCTCTGAGCAATTGCTCAACGTTTGCAATTTCTCAGCTCGTGTCTATGAGACGGAAAGAGAAGGACCGTGACGTTTGGTGGCTAGAGAAGTGCAAAGCCCCAGTGTTGCTGCGCCTGTGAAAGCGCTTCCAAGGAAGGGTGCTGGCTAGCAACAGCTTTCAGTGCTGGCACTTTTCCTCTCTGAGCAATTGCTCAACGTTTGCAATTTCTCAGCTCGTGTCTACGAGACGGAAAGAGAAGGACCGTGACGTTTGGTGGCTAGAGAAGCGCAAAGCCCCAGTGTTGCTGCGCCTGTGAAAGCGCTTCCAAGGAAGGGTGCTGGCTAGCAACAGCTTTCAGTGCTGGCACTTTTCCTCTCTGAGCAATTGCTCAACGTTTGCAATTTCTCAGCTCGTGTCTACGAGACGGAGAGATAGTGACCGTGACGTTTGGTGGCTAGAGAAGCGCAAAGCCCCAGTGTTGCTGCGCCTGTGAAAGCGCTTCCAAGGAAGGGTGCTGGCTAGCAAGAGCTTTCAGTGCTGGCACTTTTCATCTCTGAGCAATTGCTCGACGTTTGCAATTTCTCCCCTGAGCTCTCTTTAGAGTGCGTGAGAGGATGAGCAGAAGATTAGGTGGCTAGAGAAGCCCAGAGCCCCAGTGTTCTTAGGGCTACAAAAGCGCTTCCAAGGAAGGGTGCTGGCTAGCAACAGCTTTCAGTGCTGGCACTTTTCATCTCTGAGCAATTGCTCGACAATTGCAATTTCTCATCTCGTGTCTACGAGACGGAAAGAGAAGGACCGTGACGTTTGGTGGCTAGAGAAGCGCAAAGCCCCAGTGTTGCTGCGCCTGTGAAAGCGCTTCCAAGGAAGGGTGCTGGCTAGCAAGAGCTTTCAGTGCTGGCACTTTTCATCTCTGAGCAATTGCTCAACGTTTGCAATTTCTCAGCTCGTGTCTACGAGACGGAAAGAGAAGGACCGTGACGTTTGGTGGCTAGAGAAGCGCAAAGCCCCAGTGTTACTGCGCCTGTGAAAGCGCTTCCAAGGAAGGGTGCTGGCTAGCAACAGCTTTCAGTGCTGGCACTTTTCATCTCTGAGCAATTGCTCGACGTTTGCAATTTCTCAGCTCGTGTCTACGAGACGGAAAGAGAAGGACCGTGACGTTTGGTGGCTAGAGAAGCGCAAAGCCCCAGTGTTGCTGCGCCTGTGAAAGCGCTTCCAAGGAAGGGTGCTGGCTAGCAACAGCTTTCAGTGCTGGCACTTTTCATCTCTGAGCAATTGCTCGACGTTTGCAATTTCTCACCTGAGCTCTCTTTAGAGTGCGCGAGAGCATGAGCAGAAGGTTCGGTGGCTAGAGAAGCCCAGAGCCCCAGTGTTCTTAGGCCTACAAAAGCGCTTCCAAGGAAGGGTGCTGGCTAGCAACAGCTTTCAGTGCTGGCACTTTTCATCTCTGAGCAATTGCTCGACGTTTGCAATTTCTCCCCTGAGCTCTCTTTAGAGTGCGCGAGAGGATGAGCAGAAGATTAGGTGTCTAAAGAAGCCCAGAGCCCCAGTGTTCTTAGGCCTACAAAAGCGCTTCCAAGGAAGGGTGCTGGCTAGCAAGAGCTTTCAGTGCTGGCACTTTTCATCTCTGAGCAATTGCTCGACAATTGCAATTTCTCAGCTCGTGTCTATGAGACGGAAAGAGAAGGAACGTGACGTTTGGTGGCTAGAGAAGCGCAAAGCCCCAGTGTTACTGCGCCTGTGAAAGTGCTTCACAGGAAGGGTGCTGCCTAGCAAGAGCTTTCAGTGCTGGCACTTTTCATCTCTGAGCAATTGCTCGACGTTTGCAATTCCTCAGCTCGTGTCTACGAGACGGAAAGAGAAGGACCGTGACGTTTGGTGGCTAGAGAAGCGCAAAGCCCCAGTGTTGCTGCGCCTGTGAAAGTGCTACCAAGGAAGGGTGCTGGCTAGCAACAGCTTTCAGTGCTGGCACTTTTCATCTCTGAGCAATTGCTCAACGTTTGCAATTTCTCAGCTCGTGTCTACGAGACGGAGAGATAGTGACCGTGACGTTTGGTGGCTAGAGAAGCGCAAAGCCCCAGTGTTGCTGCGCCTGTGAAAGCGCTTCCAAGGAAGGGTGCTGGCTAGCAACAGCTTTCAGTGCTGGCACTTTTCATCTCTGAGCAATTGCTCGACGTTTGCAATTTCTCAGCTCGTGTCTACGAGACGGAGAGATAGTGACCGTGACGTTTGGTGGCTAGAGAAGCGCAAAGCCCCAGTGTTGCTGCGCCTGTGAAAGCGCTTCCAAGGAAGGGTGCTGGCTAGCAACAGCTTTCAGTGCTGGCACTTTTCATCTCTGAGCAATTGCTCGACGTTTGCAATTTCTCACCTGAGCTCTCTTTAGAGTGCGCGAGAGGATGAGCAGAAGATTAGGTGGCTAGAGAAGCCCAGAGCCCCAGTGTTCTTAGGGTTACAAAAGCGCTTCCAAGGAAGGGTGCTGGCTAGCAAGAGCTTTCAGTGCTGGCACTTTTCATCTCTGAGCAATTGCTCGACGTTTGCAATTTCTCAGCTCGTGTCTACGAGACGGAAAGAGAATGACCGTGACGTTTGGTGGGTAGAGAAGCGCAAAGCCCCAGTGTTGCTGCGCCTGTGAAAGCGCTTCCAAGGAAGGGGGCTGGCTAGCAACAGCTTTCAGTGCTGGCACTTTTCATCTCTGAGCAATTGCTCGACATTTGCAATTTCTCAGCTTGTGTCTACGAGACGGAAAGAGAAGGACCGTGACGTTTGGTGGCTAGAGAAGCGCAAAGCCCCAGTGTTACTGCGCCTGTGAAAGCGCTTCCAAGGAAGGGTGCTGGCTAGCAACAGCTTTGAGTGCTGGCACTTTTCATCTCTGAGCAATTGCTCGACGTTTGCAATTTCTCAGCTCGTGTCTACGAGACGGAAAGAGAATGACCGTGACGTTTGGTGGGTAGAGAAGCGCAAAGCCCCAGTGTTGCTGCGCCTGTGAAAGCGCTTCCAAGGAAGGGTGCTGGCTAGCAAGAGCTTTCAGTGCTGGCACTTTTCATCTCTGAGCAATTGCTCGACGTTTGCAATTTCTCAGCTCGTGTCTACGAGACGGAAAGAGAAGGACCGTGACGTTTGGTGGCTAGAGAAGCGCAAAGCCCCAGTGTTACTGCGCCTGTGAAAGCGCTTCCAAGGAAGGGTGCTGGCTAGCAAGAGCTTTCAGTGCTGGCACTTTTCATCTCTGAGCAATTGCTCGACAATTGCAATTTCTCAGCTCGTGTCTACGAGACGGAAAGAGAATGACCGTGACGTTTGGTGGCTAGAGAAGCGCAAAGCCCCAGTGTTGCTGCGCCTGTGAAAGCGCTTCCAAGGAAGGGTGCTGGCTAGCAACAGCTTTCAGTGCTGGCACTTTTCCTCTCTGAGCAATTGCTCAACGTTTGCAATTTCTCAGCTCGTGTCTACGAGACGGAGAGATAGTGACCGTGACATTTGGTGGCTAGAGAAGCGCAAAGCCCCAGTGTTGCTGCGCCTGTGAAAGCGCTTCCAAGGAAGGGTGCTGGCTAGCAACAGCTTTCAGTGCTGGCACTTTTCCTCTCTGAGCAATTGCTCAAAGTTTGCAATTTCTCAGCTCGTGTCTACGAGACGGAGAGATAGTGACCGTGACGTTTGGTGGCTAGAGAAGCGCAAAGCCCCAGTGTTGCTGCGCCTGTGAAAGCGCTTCCAAGGAAGGGTGCTGGCTAGCAACAGCTTTCAGTGCTGGCACTTTTCATCTCTGAGCAATTGCTGGACGTTTGCAATTTCTCCCCTGAGCTCTCTTTAGAGTGCGCGAGAGGATGAGCAGAAGATTAGCTGTCTAAAGAAGCCCAGAGCCCCAGTGTTCTTAGGCCTACAAAAGCACTTCCAAGGAAGGGGGCTGGCTAGCAACAGCTTTCAGTGCTGGCACTTTTCATCTCTGAGCAATTGCTCGACGTTTGCAATTTCTCACCTGAGCTCTCTTTACAGTGCGCGAGAGGATGAGCAGAAGATTAGGTGGCTAGAGAAGCGCAAAGCCCCAGTGTTCTTAGGCCTACAAAAGCGCTTCCAAGGAAGGGTGCTGGCTAGCAAGAGCTTTCAGTGCTGGCACTTTTCCTCTCTGAGCAATTGCTCAACGTTTGCAATTTCTCAGCTCGTGTCTATGAGACGGAAAGAGAAGGACCGTGACGTTTGGTGGCTAGAGAAGTGCAAAGCCCCAGTGTTGCTGCGCCTGTGAAAGCGCTTCCAAGGAAGGGTGCTGGCTAGCAACAGCTTTCAGTGCTGGCACTTTTCCTCTCTGAGCAATTGCTCAACGTTTGCAATTTCTCAGCTCGTGTCTACGAGACGGAAAGAGAAGGACCGTGACGTTTGGTGGCTAGAGAAGCGCAAAGCCCCAGTGTTGCTGCGCCTGTGAAAGCGCTTCCAAGGAAGGGTGCTGGCTAGCAACAGCTTTCAGTGCTGGCACTTTTCCTCTCTGAGCAATTGCTCAACGTTTGCAATTTCTCAGCTCGTGTCTACGAGACGGAGAGATAGTGACCGTGACGTTTGGTGGCTAGAGAAGCGCAAAGCCCCAGTGTTGCTGCGCCTGTGAAAGCGCTTCCAAGGAAGGGTGCTGGCTAGCAAGAGCTTTCAGTGCTGGCACTTTTCATCTCTGAGCAATTGCTCGACGTTTGCAATTTCTCCCCTGAGCTCTCTTTAGAGTGCGTGAGAGGATGAGCAGAAGATTAGGTGGCTAGAGAAGCCCAGAGCCCCAGTGTTCTTAGGGCTACAAAAGCGCTTCCAAGGAAGGGTGCTGGCTAGCAACAGCTTTCAGTGCTGGCACTTTTCATCTCTGAGCAATTGCTCGACAATTGCAATTTCTCATCTCGTGTCTACGAGACGGAAAGAGAAGGACCGTGACGTTTGGTGGCTAGAGAAGCGCAAAGCCCCAGTGTTGCTGCGCCTGTGAAAGCGCTTCCAAGGAAGGGTGCTGGCTAGCAAGAGCTTTCAGTGCTGGCACTTTTCATCTCTGAGCAATTGCTCAACGTTTGCAATTTCTCAGCTCGTGTCTACGAGACGGAAAGAGAAGGACCGTGACGTTTGGTGGCTAGAGAAGCGCAAAGCCCCAGTGTTACTGCGCCTGTGAAAGCGCTTCCAAGGAAGGGTGCTGGCTAGCAACAGCTTTCAGTGCTGGCACTTTTCATCTCTGAGCAATTGCTCGACGTTTGCAATTTCTCAGCTCGTGTCTACGAGACGGAAAGAGAAGGACCGTGACGTTTGGTGGCTAGAGAAGCGCAAAGCCCCAGTGTTGCTGCGCCTGTGAAAGCGCTTCCAAGGAAGGGTGCTGGCTAGCAACAGCTTTCAGTGCTGGCACTTTTCATCTCTGAGCAATTGCTCGACGTTTGCAATTTCTCACCTGAGCTCTCTTTAGAGTGCGCGAGAGCATGAGCAGAAGGTTCGGTGGCTAGAGAAGCCCAGAGCCCCAGTGTTCTTAGGCCTACAAAAGCGCTTCCAAGGAAGGGTGCTGGCTAGCAACAGCTTTCAGTGCTGGCACTTTTCATCTCTGAGCAATTGCTCGACGTTTGCAATTTCTCCCCTGAGCTCTCTTTAGAGTGCGCGAGAGGATGAGCAGAAGATTAGGTGTCTAAAGAAGCCCAGAGCCCCAGTGTTCTTAGGCCTACAAAAGCGCTTCCAAGGAAGGGTGCTGGCTAGCAAGAGCTTTCAGTGCTGGCACTTTTCATCTCTGAGCAATTGCTCGACAATTGCAATTTCTCAGCTCGTGTCTATGAGACGGAAAGAGAAGGAACGTGACGTTTGGTGGCTAGAGAAGCGCAAAGCCCCAGTGTTACTGCGCCTGTGAAAGTGCTTCACAGGAAGGGTGCTGCCTAGCAAGAGCTTTCAGTGCTGGCACTTTTCATCTCTGAGCAATTGCTCGACGTTTGCAATTCCTCAGCTCGTGTCTACGAGACGGAAAGAGAAGGACCGTGACGTTTGGTGGCTAGAGAAGCGCAAAGCCCCAGTGTTGCTGCGCCTGTGAAAGTGCTACCAAGGAAGGGTGCTGGCTAGCAACAGCTTTCAGTGCTGGCACTTTTCATCTCTGAGCAATTGCTCAACGTTTGCAATTTCTCAGCTCGTGTCTACGAGACGGAGAGATAGTGACCGTGACGTTTGGTGGCTAGAGAAGCGCAAAGCCCCAGTGTTGCTGCGCCTGTGAAAGCGCTTCCAAGGAAGGGTGCTGGCTAGCAACAGCTTTCAGTGCTGGCACTTTTCATCTCTGAGCAATTGCTCGACGTTTGCAATTTCTCAGCTCGTGTCTACGAGACGGAGAGATAGTGACCGTGACGTTTGGTGGCTAGAGAAGCGCAAAGCCCCAGTGTTGCTGCGCCTGTGAAAGCGCTTCCAAGGAAGGGTGCTGGCTAGCAAGAGCTTTCAGTGCTGGCACTTTTCATCTCTGAGCAATTGCTCGACGTTTGCAATTTCTCACCTGAGCTCTCTTTAGAGTGCGCGAGAGGATGAGCAGAAGATTAGGTGGCTAGAGAAGCCCAGAGCCCCAGTGTTCTTAGGGTTACAAAAGCGCTTCCAAGGAAGGGTGCTGGCTAGCAAGAGCTTTCAGTGCTGGCACTTTTCATCTCTGAGCAATTGCTCGACGTTTGCAATTTCTCAGCTCGTGTCTACGAGACGGAAAGAGAAGGACCGTGACGTTTGGTGGCTAGAGAAGCGCAAAGCCCCAGTGTTGCTGCGCCTGTGAAAGCGCTTCCAAGGAAGGGGGCTGGCTAGCAACAGCTTTCAGTGCTGGCACTTTTCATCTCTGAGCAATTGCTCGACATTTGCAATTTCTCAGCTTGTGTCTACGAGACGGAAAGAGAAGGACCGTGACGTTTGGTGGCTAGAGAAGCGCAAAGCCCCAGTGTTACTGCGCCTGTGAAAGCGCTTCCAAGGAAGGGTGCTGGCTAGCAACAGCTTTCAGTGCTGGCACTTTTCATCTCTGAGCAATTGCTCGACGTTTGCAATTTCTCAGCTCGTGTCTACGAGACGGAAAGAGAATGACCGTGACGTTTGGTGGGTAGAGAAGCGCAAAGCCCCAGTGTTGCTGCGCCTGTGAAAGCGCTTCCAAGGAAGGGTGCTGGCTAGCAAGAGCTTTCAGTGCTGGCACTTTTCATCTCTGAGCAATTGCTCGACGTTTGCAATTTCTCAGCTCGTGTCTAGGAGACGGAAAGAGAAGGACCGTGACGTTTGGTGGCTAGAGAAGCGCAAAGCCCCAGTGTTACTGCGCCTGTGAAAGCGCTTCCAAGGAAGGGTGCTGGCTAGCAAGAGCTTTCAGTGCTGGCACTTTTCATCTCTGAGCAATTGCTCGACGTTTGCAATTTCTCAGCTCGTGTCTACGAGACGGAAAGAGAATGACCGTGACGTTTGGTGGGTAGAGAAGCGCAAAGCCCCAGTGTTGCTGCGCCTGTGAAAGCGCTTCCAAGGAAGGGTGCTGGCTAGCAACAGCTTTCAGTGCTGGCACTTTTCATCTCTGAGCAATTGCTCGACGTTTGCAATTTCTCACCTGAGCTCTCTTTAGAGTGCGCGAGAGCATGAGCAGAAGATGAGGTGGCTAGAGAAGCCCAGAGCCCCAGTGTTCTTAGGCCTACAAAAGCGCTTCCAAGGAAGGGTGCTGGCTAGCAACAGCTTTCAGTGCTGGCACTTTTCATCTCTGAGCAATTGCTCGACGTTTGCAATTTCTCACCTGACCTCTCTTTAGAGTGCGCGAGAGGATGAGCAGAAGATTAAGTGGCTAGAGAAGCCCAGAGCCCCAGTGTTCTTAGGCCTACAAAAGCGCTTCTAAGGAAGGGTGCTGGCTAGCAACAGCTTTCAGTGCTGGCACTTTTCCTCTCTGAGCAATTGCTTGACGTTTGCAATTTCTCAGCTCGTGTCTATGAGACGGAAAGAGAATGACCGTGACGTTTGGTGGCTAGAGAAGCGCAAAGCCCCAGTGTTGCTGTGCCTGTGAAAGCGCTTCCAAGGAAGGGTGCTGGCTAGCAACAGCTTTCAGTGCTGGCACTTTTCATCTCTGAGCAATTGCTCAACGTTTGCAATTTCTCAGCTCGTGTCTACGAGAGGGAGAGAAAGTGACCGTGACGTTTGGTGGCTAGAGAAGCGCAAAGCCCCAGTGTTGCTGCGCCTGTGAAAGCGCTTCCAAGGAAGGGTGCTGGCTAGCAACAGCTTTCAGTGCTGGCACTTTTAATCTCTGAGCAATTGCTCGACGTTTGCAATTTCTCACCTGAGCTCTCTTTAGAGTGCGCGAGAGGATGAGCAGAAGATTAGGTGTCTAAAGAAGCCCAGAGCCCCAGTGTTCTTAGGCCTACAAAAGCGCTTCCAAGGAAGGGGGCTGGCTAGCAAGAGCTTTCAGTGCTGGCACTTTTCATCTCTGAGCAATTGCTCGACGTTTGCAATTTCTCAGCTCGTGTCTACGAGACGGAAAGAGAAGGACCGTGACGTTTGGTGGCTAGAGAAGCGCAAAGCCCCAGTGTTGCTGCGCCTGTGAAAGCGCTTCCAAGGAAGGGTGCTGGCTAGCAAGAGCTTTCAGTGCTGGCACTTTTCATCTCTGAGCAATTGCTCGACGTTTGCAATTTCTCAGCTCGTGTCTACGAGACGGAAAGAGAAGGACCGTGACGTTTGGTGGCTAGAGAAGCGCAAAGCCCCAGTGTTACTGCGCCTGTGAAAGCGCTTCCAAGGAAGGGTGCTGGCTAGCAACAGCTTTCAGTGCTGGCACTTTTCATCTCTGAGCAATTGCTCGACGTTTGCAATTTCTCAGCTCGTGTCTACGAGACGGAAAGAGAAGGACCGTGACGTTTGGTGGCTAGAGAAGCGCAAAGCCCCAGTGTTGCTGCGCCTGTGAAAGCGCTTCCAAGGAAGGGTGCTGGCTAGCAACAGCTTTCAGTGCTGGCACTTTTCATCTCTGAGCAATTGCTCGACGTTTGCAATTTCTCACCTGAGCTCTCTTTAGAGTGCGCGAGAGCATGAGCAGAAGGTTCGGTGGCTAGAGAAGCCCAGAGCCCCAGTGTTCTTAGGCCTACAAAAGCGCTTCCAAGGAAGGGTGCTGGCTAGCAACAGCTTTCAGTGCTGGCACTTTTCATCTCTGAGCAATTGCTCGACGTTTGCAATTTCTCCCCTGAGCTCTCTTTAGAGTGCGCGAGAGGATGAGCAGAAGATTAGGTGTCTAAAGAAGCCCAGAGCCCCAGTGTTCTTAGGCCTACAAAAGCGCTTCCAAGGAAGGGTGCTGGCTAGCAACAGCTTTCAGTGCTGGCACTTTTCCTCTCTGAGCAATTGCTCGACAATTGCAATTTCTCAGCTCGTGTCTATGAGACGGAAAGAGAAGGACCGTGACGTTTGGTGGCTAGAGAAGCGCAAAGCCCCAGTGTTACTGCGCCTGTGAAAGTGCTTCACAGGAAGGGTGCTGCCTAGCAAGAGCTTTCAGTGCTGGCACTTTTCATCTCTGAGCAATTGCTCGACGTTTGCAATTTCTCAGCTCGTGTCTACGAGACGGAAAGAGAAGGACCGTGACGTTTGGTGGCTAGAGAAGCGCAAAGCCCCAGTGTTGCTGCGCCTGTGAAAGTGCTTCCAAGGAAGGGTGCTGGCTAGCAACAGCTTTCAGTGCTGGCACTTTTCATCTCTGAGCAATTGCTCAACGTTTGCAATTTCTCAGCTCGTGTCTACGAGACGGAGAGATAGTGACCGTGACGTTTGGTGGCTAGAGAAACGCAAAGCCCCAGTGTTGCTGCGCCTGTGAAAGCGCTTCCAAGGAAGGGTGCTGGCTAGCAAGAGCTTTCAGTGCTGGCACTTTTCATCTCTGAGCAATTGCTCGACGTTTGCAATTTCTCAGCTCGTGTCTACGAGACGGAAAGAGAAGGACCGTGACGTTTGGTGGCTAGAGAAGCGCAAAGCCCCAGTGTTGCTGCGCCTGTGAAAGCGCTTCCAAGGAAGGGTGCTGGCTAGCAACAGCTTTCAGTGCTGGCACTTTTCATCTCTGAGCAATTGCTCGACATTTGCAATTTCTCAGCTCGTGTCTACGAGACGGAAAGAGAAGGACCGTGACGTTTGGTGGCTAGAGAAGCGCAAAGCCCCAGTGTTACTGCGCCTGTGAAAGCGCTTCCAAGGAAGGGTGCTGGCTAGCAACAGCTTTCAGTGCTGGCACTTTTCATCTCTGAGCAATTGCTCGACGTTTGCAATTTCTCAGCTCGTGTCTACGAGACGGAAAGAGAATGACCGTGACGTTTGGTGGCTAGAGAAGCGCAAAGCCCCAGTGTTGCTGCGCCTGTGAAAGCGCTTCCAAGGAAGGGTGCTGGCTAGCAACAGCTTTCAGTGCTGGCACTTTTCATCTCTGAGCAATTGCTCGACGTTTGCAATTTCTCCCCTGAGCTCTCTTTAGAGTGCGCGAGAGGATGAGCAGAAGATTAGGTGGCTAGAGAAGCCCAGAGCCCCAGTGTTCTTAGGGCTACAAAAGCGCTTCCAAGGAAGGGTGCTGGCTAGCAACAGCTTTCAGTGCTGGCACTTTTCATCTCTGAGCAATTGCTCGACAATTGCAATTTCTCATCTCGTGTCTACGAGACGGAAAGAGAAGGACCGTGACGTTTGGTGGCTAGAGAAGCGCAAAGCCCCAGTGTTGCTGCGCCTGTGAAAGCGCTTCCAAGGAAGGGTGCTGGCTAGCAAGAGCTTTCAGTGCTGGCACTTTTCATCTCTGAGCAATTGCTCAACGTTTGCAATTTCTCAGCTCGTGTCTACGAGACGGAAAGAGAAGGACCGTGACGTTTGGTGGCTAGAGAAGCGCAAAGCCCCAGTGTTACTGCGCCTGTGAAAGCGCTTCCAAGGAAGGGTGCTGGCTAGCAACAGCTTTCAGTGCTGGCACTTTTCATCTCTGAGCAATTGCTCGACGTTTGCAATTTCTCAGCTCGTGTCTACGAGACGGAAAGAGAAGGACCGTGACGTTTGGTGGCTAGAGAAGCGCAAAGCCCCAGTGTTGCTGCGCCTGTGAAAGCGCTTCCAAGGAAGGGTGCTGGCTAGCAACAGCTTTCAGTGCTGGCACTTTTCATCTCTGAGCAATTGCTCGACGTTTGCAATTTCTCACCTGAGCTCTCTTTAGAGTGCGCGAGAGCATGAGCAGAAGGTTCGGTGGCTAGAGAAGCCCAGAGCCCCAGTGTTCTTAGGCCTACAAAAGCGCTTCCAAGGAAGGGTGCTGGCTAGCAACAGCTTTCAGTGCTGGCACTTTTCATCTCTGAGCAATTGCTCGACGTTTGCAATTTCTCCCCTGAGCTCTCTTTAGAGTGCGCGAGAGGATGAGCAGAAGATTAGGTGTCTAAAGAAGCCCAGAGCCCCAGTGTTCTTAGGCCTACAAAAGCGCTTCCAAGGAAGGGTGCTGGCTAGCAAGAGCTTTCAGTGCTGGCACTTTTCATCTCTGAGCAATTGCTCGACAATTGCAATTTCTCAGCTCGTGTCTATGAGACGGAAAGAGAAGGAACGTGACGTTTGGTGGCTAGAGAAGCGCAAAGCCCCAGTGTTACTGCGCCTGTGAAAGTGCTTCACAGGAAGGGTGCTGCCTAGCAAGAGCTTTCAGTGCTGGCACTTTTCATCTCTGAGCAATTGCTCGACGTTTGCAATTCCTCAGCTCGTGTCTACGAGACGGAAAGAGAAGGACCGTGACGTTTGGTGGCTAGAGAAGCGCAAAGCCCCAGTGTTGCTGCGCCTGTGAAAGTGCTACCAAGGAAGGGTGCTGGCTAGCAACAGCTTTCAGTGCTGGCACTTTTCATCTCTGAGCAATTGCTCAACGTTTGCAATTTCTCAGCTCGTGTCTACGAGACGGAGAGATAGTGACCGTGACGTTTGGTGGCTAGAGAAGCGCAAAGCCCCAGTGTTGCTGCGCCTGTGAAAGCGCTTCCAAGGAAGGGTGCTGGCTAGCAACAGCTTTCAGTGCTGGCACTTTTCATCTCTGAGCAATTGCTCGACGTTTGCAATTTCTCAGCTCGTGTCTACGAGACGGAGAGATAGTGACCGTGACGTTTGGTGGCTAGAGAAGCGCAAAGCCCCAGTGTTGCTGCGCCTGTGAAAGCGCTTCCAAGGAAGGGTGCTGGCTAGCAAGAGCTTTCAGTGCTGGCACTTTTCATCTCTGAGCAATTGCTCGACGTTTGCAATTTCTCACCTGAGCTCTCTTTAGAGTGCGCGAGAGGATGAGCAGAAGATTAGGTGGCTAGAGAAGCCCAGAGCCCCAGTGTTCTTAGGGTTACAAAAGCGCTTCCAAGGAAGGGTGCTGGCTAGCAAGAGCTTTCAGTGCTGGCACTTTTCATCTCTGAGCAATTGCTCGACGTTTGCAATTTCTCAGCTCGTGTCTACGAGACGGAAAGAGAAGGACCGTGACGTTTGGTGGCTAGAGAAGCGCAAAGCCCCAGTGTTGCTGCGCCTGTGAAAGCGCTTCCAAGGAAGGGGGCTGGCTAGCAACAGCTTTCAGTGCTGGCACTTTTCATCTCTGAGCAATTGCTCGACATTTGCAATTTCTCAGCTTGTGTCTACGAGACGGAAAGAGAAGGACCGTGACGTTTGGTGGCTAGAGAAGCGCAAAGCCCCAGTGTTACTGCGCCTGTGAAAGCGCTTCCAAGGAAGGGTGCTGGCTAGCAACAGCTTTCAGTGCTGGCACTTTTCATCTCTGAGCAATTGCTCGACGTTTGCAATTTCTCAGCTCGTGTCTACGAGACGGAAAGAGAATGACCGTGACGTTTGGTGGGTAGAGAAGCGCAAAGCCCCAGTGTTGCTGCGCCTGTGAAAGCGCTTCCAAGGAAGGGTGCTGGCTAGCAAGAGCTTTCAGTGCTGGCACTTTTCATCTCTGAGCAATTGCTCGACGTTTGCAATTTCTCAGCTCGTGTCTAGGAGACGGAAAGAGAAGGACCGTGACGTTTGGTGGCTAGAGAAGCGCAAAGCCCCAGTGTTACTGCGCCTGTGAAAGCGCTTCCAAGGAAGGGTGCTGGCTAGCAAGAGCTTTCAGTGCTGGCACTTTTCATCTCTGAGCAATTGCTCGACGTTTGCAATTTCTCAGCTCGTGTCTACGAGACGGAAAGAGAATGACCGTGACGTTTGGTGGGTAGAGAAGCGCAAAGCCCCAGTGTTGCTGCGCCTGTGAAAGCGCTTCCAAGGAAGGGTGCTGGCTAGCAACAGCTTTCAGTGCTGGCACTTTTCATCTCTGAGCAATTGCTCGACGTTTGCAATTTCTCACCTGAGCTCTCTTTAGAGTGCGCGAGAGCATGAGCAGAAGATGAGGTGGCTAGAGAAGCCCAGAGCCCCAGTGTTCTTAGGCCTACAAAAGCGCTTCCAAGGAAGGGTGCTGGCTAGCAACAGCTTTCAGTGCTGGCACTTTTCATCTCTGAGCAATTGCTCGACGTTTGCAATTTCTCACCTGACCTCTCTTTAGAGTGCGCGAGAGGATGAGCAGAAGATTAAGTGGCTAGAGAAGCCCAGAGCCCCAGTGTTCTTAGGCCTACAAAAGCGCTTCTAAGGAAGGGTGCTGGCTAGCAACAGCTTTCAGTGCTGGCACTTTTCCTCTCTGAGCAATTGCTTGACGTTTGCAATTTCTCAGCTCGTGTCTATGAGACGGAAAGAGAATGACCGTGACGTTTGGTGGCTAGAGAAGCGCAAAGCCCCAGTGTTGCTGTGCCTGTGAAAGCGCTTCCAAGGAAGGGTGCTGGCTAGCAACAGCTTTCAGTGCTGGCACTTTTCATCTCTGAGCAATTGCTCAACGTTTGCAATTTCTCAGCTCGTGTCTACGAGAGGGAGAGAAAGTGACCGTGACGTTTGGTGGCTAGAGAAGCGCAAAGCCCCAGTGTTGCTGCGCCTGTGAAAGCGCTTCCAAGGAAGGGTGCTGGCTAGCAACAGCTTTCAGTGCTGGCACTTTTAATCTCTGAGCAATTGCTCGACGTTTGCAATTTCTCACCTGAGCTCTCTTTAGAGTGCGCGAGAGGATGAGCAGAAGATTAGGTGTCTAAAGAAGCCCAGAGCCCCAGTGTTCTTAGGCCTACAAAAGCGCTTCCAAGGAAGGGGGCTGGCTAGCAAGAGCTTTCAGTGCTGGCACTTTTCATCTCTGATCAATTGCTCGACAATTGCAATTTCTCATCTCGTGTCTACGAGACGGAAAGAGAAGGACCGTGACGTTTGGTGGCTAGAGAAGCGCAAAGCCCCAGTGTTGCTGCGCCTGTGAAAGCGCTTCCAAGGAAGGGTGCTGGCTAGCAAGAGCTTTCAGTGCTGGCACTTTTCATCTCTGAGCAATTGCTCGACGTTTGCAATTTCTCAGCTCGTGTCTACGAGACGGAAAGAGAAGGACCGTGACGTTTGGTGGCTAGAGAAGCGCAAAGCCCCAGTGTTACTGCGCCTGTGAAAGCGCTTCCAAGGAAGGGTGCTGGCTAGCAACAGCTTTCAGTGCTGGCACTTTTCATCTCTGAGCAATTGCTCGACGTTTGCAATTTCTCAGCTCGTGTCTACGAGACGGAAAGAGAAGGACCGTGACGTTTGGTGGCTAGAGAAGCGCAAAGCCCCAGTGTTGCTGCGCCTGTGAAAGCGCTTCCAAGGAAGGGTGCTGGCTAGCAACAGCTTTCAGTGCTGGCACTTTTCATCTCTGAGCAATTGCTCGACGTTTGCAATTTCTCACCTGAGCTCTCTTTAGAGTGCGCGAGAGCATGAGCAGAAGGTTCGGTGGCTAGAGAAGCCCAGAGCCCCAGTGTTCTTAGGCCTACAAAAGCGCTTCCAAGGAAGGGTGCTGGCTAGCAACAGCTTTCAGTGCTGGCACTTTTCATCTCTGAGCAATTGCTCGACGTTTGCAATTTCTCCCCTGAGCTCTCTTTAGAGTGCGCGAGAGGATGAGCAGAAGATTAGGTGTCTAAAGAAGCCCAGAGCCCCAGTGTTCTTAGGCCTACAAAAGCGCTTCCAAGGAAGGGTGCTGGCTAGCAACAGCTTTCAGTGCTGGCACTTTTCCTCTCTGAGCAATTGCTCGACAATTGCAATTTCTCAGCTCGTGTCTATGAGACGGAAAGAGAAGGACCGTGACGTTTGGTGGCTAGAGAAGCGCAAAGCCCCAGTGTTACTGCGCCTGTGAAAGTGCTTCACAGGAAGGGTGCTGCCTAGCAAGAGCTTTCAGTGCTGGCACTTTTCATCTCTGAGCAATTGCTCGACGTTTGCAATTTCTCAGCTCGTGTCTACGAGACGGAAAGAGAAGGACCGTGACGTTTGGTGGCTAGAGAAGCGCAAAGCCCCAGTGTTGCTGCGCCTGTGAAAGTGCTTCCAAGGAAGGGGGCTGGCTAGCAACAGCTTTCAGTGCTGGCACTTTTCATCTCTGAGCAATTGCTCAACGTTTGCAATTTCTCAGCTCGTGTCTACGAGACGGAGAGATAGTGACCGTGACGTTTGGTGGCTAGAGAAACGCAAAGCCCCAGTGTTGCTGCGCCTGTGAAAGCGCTTCCAAGGAAGGGTGCTGGCTAGCAAGAGCTTTCAGTGCTGGCACTTTTCATCTCTGAGCAATTGCTCGACGTTTGCAATTTCTCAGCTCGTGTCTACGAGACGGAAAGAGAAGGACCGTGACGTTTGGTGGCTAGAGAAGCGCAAAGCCCCAGTGTTGCTGCGCCTGTGAAAGCGCTTCCAAGGAAGGGTGCTGGCTAGCAACAGCTTTCAGTGCTGGCACTTTTCATCTCTGAGCAATTGCTCGACATTTGCAATTTCTCAGCTCGTGTCTACGAGACGGAAAGAGAAGGACCGTGACGTTTGGTGGCTAGAGAAGCGCAAAGCCCCAGTGTTACTGCGCCTGTGAAAGCGCTTCCAAGGAAGGGTGCTGGCTAGCAACAGCTTTCAGTGCTGGCACTTTTCATCTCTGAGCAATTGCTCGACGTTTGCAATTTCTCAGCTCGTGTCTACGAGACGGAAAGAGAATGACCGTGACGTTTGGTGGGTAGAGAAGCGCAAAGCCCCAGTGTTGCTGCGCCTGTGAAAGCGCTTCCAAGGAAGGGTGCTGGCTAGCAACAGCTTTCAGTGCTGGCACTTTTCATCTCTGAGCAATTGCTCGACGTTTGCAATTTCTCCCCTGAGCTCTCTTTAGAGTGCGCGAGAGCATGAGCAGAAGATTCGGTGGCTAGAGAAGCCCAGAGCCCCAGTGTTCTTAGGCCTACAAAAGCGCTTCCAAGGAAGGGTGCTGGCTAGCAACAGCTTTCAGTGCTGGCACTTTTCATCTCTGAGCAATTGCTCGACGTTTGCAATTTCTCCCCTGAGTTCTCTTTAGAGTGCGCGAGAGGATGAGCAGAAGATTAAGTGGCTAGAGAAGCCCAGAGCCCCAGTGTTCTTAGGCCTACAAAAGCGCTTCTAAGGAAGGGTGCTGGCTAGCAACAGCTTTCAGTGCTGGCACTTTTCCTCTCTGAGCAATTGCTCAACGTTTGCAATTTCTCAGCTCGTGTCTATGAGACGGAAAGAGAATGACCGTGACGTTTGGTGGCTAGAGAAGCGCAAAGCCCCAGGGTTGCTGCGCCTGTGAAAGCGCTTCCAAGGAAGGGTGCTGGCTAGCAACAGCTTTCAGTGCTGGCACTTTTCATCTCTGAGCAATTGCTCAACGTTTGCAATTTCTCAGCTCGTGTCTACGAGACGGAGAGATAGTGACCGTGATGTTTGGTGGCTAGAGAAGCGCAAAGCCCCAGTGTTGCTGCGCCTGTGAAAGCGCTTCCAAGGAAGGGTGCTGGCTAGCAACAGCTTTCAGTGCTGGCACTTTTCATCTCTGAGCAATTGCTCGACGTTTGCAATTTCTCAGCTCGTGTCTACGAGACGGAAAGAGAAGGACCGTGACGTTTGGTGGCTAGAGAAGCGCAAAGCCCCAGTGTTACTGCGCCTGTGAAAGCGCTTCCAAGGAAGGGTGCTGGCTAGCAAGAGCTTTCAGTGCTGGCACTTTTCATCTCTGAGCAATTGCTCGACGTTTGCAATTTCTCAGCTCGTGTCTACGAGACGGAAAGAGAATGACCGTGACGTTTGGTGGGTAGAGAAGCGCAAAGCCCCAGTGTTGCTGCGCCTGTGAAAGCGCTTCCAAGGAAGGGTGCTGGCTAGCAACAGCTTTCAGTGCTGGCACTTTTCATCTCTGAGCAATTGCTCGACGTTTGCAATTTCTCACCTGAGCTCTCTTTAGAGTGCGCGAGAGGATGAGCAGAAGATTAGGTGGCTAGAGAAGCCCAGAGCCCCAGTGTTCTTAGGCCTACAAAAGCGCTTCCAAGGAAGGGTGCTGGCTAGCAACAGCTTTCAGTGCTGGCACTTTTCATCTCTGAGCAATTGCTCGACGTTTGCAATTTCTCCCCTGAGCTCTCTTTAGAGTGCGCGAGAGGATGAGCAGAAGATTAAGTGGCTAGAGAAGCCCAGAGCCCCAGTGTTCTTAGGCCTACAAAAGCGCTTCTAAGGAAGGGTGCTGGCTAGCAACAGCTTTCAGTGCTGGCACTTTTCCTCTCTGAGCAATTGCTTGACGTTTGCAATTTCTCAGCTCGTGTCTACGAGACGGAAAGAGAAGGACCGTGACGTTTGGTGGCTAGAGAAGCGCAAAGCCCCAGTGTTGCTGCGCCTGTGAAAGCGCTTCCAAGGAAGGGTGCTGGCTAGCAACAGCTTTCAGTGCTGGCACTTTTCATCTCTGAGCAATTGCTCAACGTTTGCAATTTCTCAGCTCGTGTCTACGAGAGGGAGAGAAAGTGACCGTGACGTTTGGTGGCTAGAGAAGCGCAAAGCCCCAGTGTTGCTGCGCCTGTGAAAGCGCTTCCAAGGAAGGGTGCTGGCTAGCAACAGCTTTCAGTGCTGGCACTTTTAATCTCTGAGCAATTGCTCGACGTTTGCAATTTCTCACCTGAGCTCTCTTTAGAGTGCGCGAGAGGATGAGCAGAAGATTAGGTGTCTAAAGAAGCCCAGAGCCCCAGTGTTCTTAGGCCTACAAAAGCGCTTCCAAGGAAGGGGGCTGGCTAGCAAGAGCTTTCAGTGCTGGCACTTTTCATCTCTGATCAATTGCTCGACGTTTGCAGTTTCTCAGCTCGTGTCTACGAGACGGAAATAGAGTGTCCGTGACGTTTGGTGGCTAGAGAAGTGCAAAGTCCCAGTGTTGCTGCGCCTGTGAAAGCGCTTCCAAGGAAGGGTGCTGGCTAGCAACAGCTTTCAGTGCTGGCACTTTTCATCTCTGAGCAATTGCTCGACGTTTGCAATTTCTCAGCTCGTGTCTACGAGACGGAAAGAGAAGGACCGTGACGTTTGGTGGCTAGAGAAGCGCAAAGCCCCAGTGTTGCTGCGCCTGTGAAAGCGCTTCCAAGGAAGGGTGCTGGCTAGCAACAGCTTTCAGTGCTGGCACTTTTCATCTCTGAGCAATTGCTCGACGTTTGCAATTTCTCCCCTGAGCTCTCTTTAGAGTGCGCGAGAGGATGAGCAGAAGATTAGCTGTCTAAAGAAGCCCAGAGCCCCAGTGTTCTTAGGCCTACAAAAGCGCTTCCAAGGAAGGGTGCTGGCTAGCAACAGCTTTGAGTGCTGGCACTTTTCATCTCTGAGCAATTGCTGGACGTTTGCAATTTCTCCCCTGAGCTCTCTTTAGAGTGCGCGAGAGGATGAGCAGAAGATTCGGTGGTTAGAGAAGCCCAGAGCCCCAGTGTTCTTAGGCCTACAAAAGCGCTTCCAAGGAAGGGTGCTGGCTAGCAACAGCTTTCAGTGCTGGCACTTTTCCTCTCTGAGCAATTGCTCAACGTTTGCAATTTCTCAGCTTGTGTCTACGAGACGGAAAGAGAAGGACCATGACGTTTGGTGGCTAGAGAAGCGCAAAGCCCCAGTGTTACTGCACCTGTGAAAGCGCTTCCAAGGAAGGGTGCTGGCTAGCAACAGCTTTCAGTGCTGGCACTTTTCATCTCTGAGCAATTGCCTGACGTTTGCAATTTCTCAGCTCGTGTCTACGAGACGGAGAGATAGTGACCGTGACATTTGGTGGCTAGAGAAGCGCAAAGCCCCAGTGTTGCTGCGCCTGTGAAAGCGCTTCCAAGGAAGGGTGCTGGCTAGCAACAGCTTTCAGTGCTGGCACTTTTCATCTCGGAGCAATTGCTCGTCGTTTGCAATTTCTCCCCTGAGCTCTCTTTAGAGTGCGCGAGAGGATGAGCAGAAGATTAGGTGGCTAGAGAAGCCCAGAGCCCCAGTGTTCTTAGGCCTACAAAAGCGCTTCCAAGGAAGGGGGCTGGCTAGCAACAGCTTTCAGTGCTGGCACTTTTCATCTCTGAGCAATTGCTGGACATTTGCAATTTCTCCCCTGAGCTCTCTTTAGAGTGCGCGAGAGGATGAGCAGAAGATTCGGTGGCTAGAGAAGCCCAGAGCCCCAGTGTGCTTAGGGCTACAAAAGCGCTTCCAAGGAAGGGTGCTGGCTAGCAACAGCTTTCAGTGCTGGCACTTTTCATCTCTGAGCAATTGCTCGACGTTTGCAATTTCTCAGCTCGTGTCTACGAGACCCAAAGAGAATGACCGTGACGTTTGGTGGCTAGAGAAGCGCAAAGCCCCAGTGTTGCTGTGCCTGTGAAAGCGCTTCCAAGGAAGGGTGCTGGCTAGCAACAGCTTTCAGTGCTGGCACTTTTCATCTCTGAGCAATTGCTCGACGTTTGCAATTTCTCACCTGAGCTCTCTTTAGAGTGCGCGAGAGGATGAGCAGAAGATTAGGTGGCTAGAGAAGCCCAGAGCCCCAGTGTTCTTAGGCCTACAAAAGCGCTTCCAAGGAAGGGTGCTGGCTAGCAACAGCTTTCAGTGCTGGCACTTTTCCTCTCTGAGCAATTGCTCGACGTTTGCAATTTCTCAGCTCGTGTCTACGAGACGGAAAGAGAATGACAGTGACATTTGGTGGCTAGAGAAGCGCAAAGCCCCAGTGTTGCTGCACCTGTGAAAGCGCTTCAAAGGAAGGGGGCTGGCTAGCAACAGCTTTCAGTGCTGGCACTTTTCATCTCTGAGCAATTGCTCCACGTTTGCAATTTCTCAGCTCGTGTCTACGAGACGGAAAGAGAAGGACCGTGACGTTTGGTGGCTAGAGAAGCGCAAAGCCCCAGTGTTGCTGCGCCTGTGAAAGCGCTTCCAAGGAAGGGTGCTGGCTAGCAACAGCTTTCAGTGCTGGCACTTTTCATCTCTGAGCAATTGCTCGACGTTTGCAATTTCTCCCCTGAGCTCTCTTTAGAGTGCGCGAGAGGATGAGCAGAAGATTAGGTGGCTAGAGAAGCCCAGAGCCCCACTGTTCTTAGGCCTACAAAAGCGCTTCCAAGGAAGGGTGCTGGCTAGCAACAGCTTTCAGTGCTGGCACTTTTCATCTCTGAGCAATTGCTCAACGTTTGCAATTTCTCAGCTCGTGTCTATGAGACGGAAAGAGAAGGACCGTGACGTTTGGTGGCTAGAGAAGCGCAAAGCCCCAGTGTTGCTGCGCCTGTGAAAGCGCTTCCAAGGAAGGGTGCTGGCTAGCAACAGCTTTCAGTGCTGGCACTTTTAATCTCTGAGCAATTGCTCGACGTTTGCAATTTCTCACCTGAGCTCTCTTTAGAGTGCGCGAGAGGATGAGCAGAAGATTAGGTGTCTAAAGAAGCCCAGAGCCCCAGTGTTCTTAGGCCTACAAAAGCGCTTCCAAGGAAGGGTGCTGGCTAGCAAGAGCTTTCAGTGCTGGCACTTTTCATCTCTGAGCAATTGCTCGACGTTTGCAATTTCTCCCCTGAGCTCTCTTTAGAGTGCGCGAGAGCATGAGCAGAAGATTCGGTGGCTAGAGAAGCCCAGAGCCCCAGTGTTCTTAGGCCTACAAAAGCGCTTCCAAGGAAGGGTGCTGGCTAGCAACAGCTTTCAGTGCTGGCACTTTTCATCTCTGAGCAATTGCTCGACGTTTGCAATTTCTCCCCTGAGTTCTCTTTAGAGTGCGCGAGAGGATGAGCAGAAGATTAAGTGGCTAGAGAAGCCCAGAGCCCCAGTGTTCTTAGGCCTACAAAAGCGCTTCTAAGGAAGGGTGCTGGCTAGCAACAGCTTTCAGTGCTGGCACTTTTCCTCTCTGAGCAATTGCTCAACGTTTGCAATTTCTCAGCTCGTGTCTATGAGACGGAAAGAGAATGACCGTGACGTTTGGTGGCTAGAGAAGCGCAAAGCCCCAGTGTTGCTGCGCCTGTGAAAGCGCTTCCAAGGAAGGGTGCTGGCTAGCAACAGCTTTCAGTGCTGGCACTTTTCATCTCTGAGCAATTGCTCGACGTTTGCAATTTCTCAGCTCGTGTCTACGAGACGGAAAGAGAAGGACCGTGACGTTTGGTGGCTAGAGAAGCGCAAAGCCCCAGTGTTACTGCGCCTGTGAAAGCGCTTCCAAGGAAGGGTGCTGGCTAGCAAGAGCTTTCAGTGCTGGCACTTTTCATCTCTGAGCAATTGCTCGACGTTTGCAATTTCTCAGCTCGTGTCTACGAGACGGAAAGAGAATGACCGTGACGTTTGGTGGGTAGAGAAGCGCAAAGCCCCAGTGTTGCTGCGCCTGTGAAAGCGCTTCCAAGGAAGGGTGCTGGCTAGCAACAGCTTTCAGTGCTGGCACTTTTCATCTCTGAGCAATTGCTCGACGTTTGCAATTTCTCACCTGAGCTCTCTTTAGAGTGCGCGAGAGGATGAGCAGAAGATTAGGTGGCTAGAGAAGCCCAGAGCCCCAGTGTTCTTAGGCCTACAAAAGCGCTTCCAAGGAAGGGTGCTGGCTAGCAACAGCTTTCAGTGCTGGCACTTTTCATCTCTGAGCAATTGCTCGACGTTTGCAATTTCTCCCCTGAGCTCTCTTTAGAGTGCGCGAGAGGATGAGCAGAAGATTAAGTGGCTAGAGAAGCCCAGAGCCCCAGTGTTCTTAGGCCTACAAAAGCGCTTCCAAGGAAGGGGGCTGGCTAGCAAGAGCTTTCAGTGCTGGCACTTTTCATCTCTGATCAATTGCTCGACGTTTGCAGTTTCTCAGCTCGTGTCTACGAGACGGAAATAGAGTGTCCGTGACGTTTGGTGGCTAGAGAAGTGCAAAGCCCCAGTGTTGCTGCGCCTGTGAAAGCGCTTCCAAGGAAGGGTGCTGGCTAGCAACAGCTTTCAGTGCTGGCACTTTTCATCTCTGAGCAATTGCTCGACGTTTGCAATTTCTCAGCTCGTGTCTACGAGACGGAAAGAGAAGGACCGTGACGTTTGGTGGCTAGAGAAGCGCAAAGCCCCAGTGTTGCTGCGCCTGTGAAAGCGCTTCCAAGGAAGGGTGCTGGCTAGCAACAGCTTTCAGTGCTGGCACTTTTCATCTCTGAGCAATTGCTGGACGTTTGCAATTTCTCCCCTGAGCTCTCTTTAGAGTGCGCGAGAGGATGAGCAGAAGATTAGCTGTCTAAAGAAGCCCAGAGCCCCAGTGTTCTTAGGCCTACAAAAGCGCTTCCAAGGAAGGGTGCTGGCTAGCAACAGCTTTGAGTGCTGGCACTTTTCATCTCTGAGCAATTGCTGGACGTTTGCAATTTCTCCCCTGAGCTCTCTTTAGAGTGCGCGAGAGGATGAGCAGAAGATTCGGTGGTTAGAGAAGCCCAGAGCCCCAGTGTTCTTAGGCCTACAAAAGCGCTTCCAAGGAAGGGTGCTGGCTAGCAACAGCTTTCAGTGCTGGCACTTTTCCTCTCTGAGCAATTGCTCAACGTTTGCAATTTCTCAGCTTGTGTCTACGAGACGGAAAGAGAAGGACCATGACGTTTGGTGGCTAGAGAAGCGCAAAGCCCCAGTGTTACTGCACCTGTGAAAGCGCTTCACAGGAAGGGTGCTGGCTAGCAACAGCTTTCAGTGCTGGCACTTTTCATCTCTGAGCAATTGCCTGACGTTTGCAATTTCTCAGCTCGTGTCTACGAGACGGAAAGAGAATGACAGTGACATTTGGTGGCTAGAGAAGCGCAAAGCCCCAGTGTTGCTGCGCCTGTGAAAGCGCTTCCAAGGAAGGGTGCTGGCTAGCAACAGCTTTCAGTGCTGGCACTTTTCATCTCGGAGCAATTGCTCGTCGTTTGCAATTTCTCCCCTGAGCTCTCTTTAGAGTGCGCGAGAGGATGAGCAGAAGATTAGGTGGCTAGAGAAGCCCAGAGCCCCAGTGTTCTTAGGCCTACAAAAGCGCTTCCAAGGAAGGGGGCTGGCTAGCAACAGCTTTCAGTGCTGGCACTTTTCATCTCTGAGCAATTGCTGGACATTTGCAATTTCTCCCCTGAGCTCTCTTTAGAGTGCGCGAGAGGATGAGCAGAAGATTCGGTGGCTAGAGAAGCCCAGAGCCCCAGTGTGCTTAGGGCTACAAAAGCGCTTCCAAGGAAGGGTGCTGGCTAGCAACAGCTTTCAGCGCTGGCACTTTTCATCTCTGAGCAATTGCTCGACGTTTGCAATTTCTCAGCTCGTGTCTACGAGACCCAAAGAGAATGACCGTGACGTTTGGTGGCTAGAGAAGCGCAAAGCCCCAGTGTTGCTGTGCCTGTGAAAGCGCTTCCAAGGAAGGGTGCTGGCTAGCAACAGCTTTCAGTGCTGGCACTTTTCATCTCTGAGCAATTGCTCGACGTTTGCAATTTCTCACCTGAGCTCTCTTTAGAGTGCGCGAGAGGATGAGCAGAAGATTAGGTGGCTAGAGAAGCCCAGAGCCCCAGTGTTCTTAGGCCTACAAAAGCGCTTCCAAGGAAGGGTGCTGGCTAGCAACAGCTTTCAGTGCTGGCACTTTTCCTCTCTGAGCAATTGCTCGACGTTTGCAATTTCTCAGCTCGTGTCTACGAGACGGAAAGAGAATGACAGTGACATTTGGTGGCTAGAGAAGCGCAAAGCCCCAGTGTTGCTGCACCTGTGAAAGCGCTTCAAAGGAAGGGGGCTGGCTAGCAACAGCTTTCAGTGCTGGCACTTTTCATCTCTGAGCAATTGCTCCACGTTTGCAATTTCTCAGCTCGTGTCTACGAGACGGAAAGAGAAGGACCGTGACGTTTGGTGGCTAGAGAAGCGCAAAGCCCCAGTGTTGCTGCGCCTGTGAAAGCGCTTCCAAGGAAGGGTGCTGGCTAGCAACAGCTTTCAGTGCTGGCACTTTTCATCTCTGAGCAATTGCTCGACGTTTGCAATTTCTCCCCTGAGCTCTCTTTAGAGTGCGCGAGAGGATGAGCAGAAGATTAGGTGGCTAGAGAAGCCCAGAGCCCCACTGTTCTTAGGCCTACAAAAGCGCTTCCAAGGAAGGGTGCTGGCTAGCAACAGCTTTCAGTGCTGGCACTTTTCATCTCTGAGCAATTGCTCAACGTTTGCAATTTCTCAGCTCGTGTCTATGAGACGGAAAGAGAAGGACCGTGACGTTTGGTGGCTAGAGAAGCGCAAAGCCCCAGTGTTGCTGCGCCTGTGAAAGCGCTTCCAAGGAAGGGTGCTGGCTAGCAACAGCTTTCAGTGCTGGCACTTTTAATCTCTGAGCAATTGCTCGACGTTTGCAATTTCTCACCTGAGCTCTCTTTAGAGTGCGCGAGAGGATGAGCAGAAGATTAGGTGTCTAAAGAAGCCCAGAGCCCCAGTGTTCTTAGGCCTACAAAAGCGCTTCCAAGGAAGGGGGCTGGCTAGCAAGAGCTTTCAGTGCTGGCACTTTTCATCTCTGATCAATTGCTCGACGTTTGCAGTTTCTCAGCTCGTGTCTACGAGACGGAAATAGAGTGTCCGTGACGTTTGGTGGCTAGAGAAGTGCAAAGCCCCAGTGTTGCTGCGCCTGTGAAAGCGCTTCCAAGGAAGGGTGCTGGCTAGCAACAGCTTTCAGTGCTGGCACTTTTCATCTCTGAGCAATTGCTCGACGTTTGCAATTTCTCAGCTCGTGTCTACGAGACGGAAAGAGAAGGACCGTGACGTTTGGTGGCTAGAGAAGCGCAAAGCCCCAGTGTTACTGCGCCTGTGAAAGCGCTTCCAAGGAAGGGTGCTGGCTAGCAACAGCTTTCAGTGCTGGCACTTTTCATCTCTGAGCAATTGCTGGACGTTTGCAATTTCTCCCCTGAGCTCTCTTTAGAGTGCGCGAGAGGATGAGCAGAAGATTAGCTGTCTAAAGAAGCCCAGAGCCCCAGTGTTCTTAGGCCTACAAAAGCGCTTCCAAGGAAGGGTGCTGGCTAGCAACAGCTTTGAGTGCTGGCACTTTTCATCTCTGAGCAATTGCTCGACGTTTGCAATTTCTCCCCTGAGCTCTCTTTAGAGTGCGCGAGAGGATGAGCAGAAGATTCGGTGGTTAGAGAAGCCCAGAGCCCCAGTGTTCTTAGGCCTACAAAAGCGCTTCCAAGGAAGGGTGCTGGCTAGCAACAGCTTTCAGTGCTGGCACTTTTCCTCTCTGAGCAATTGCTCAACGTTTGCAATTTCTCAGCTTGTGTCTACGAGACGGAAAGAGAAGGACCATGACGTTTGGTGGCTAGAGAAGCGCAAAGCCCCAGTGTTACTGCACCTGTGAAAGCGCTTCACAGGAAGGGTGCTGGCTAGCAACAGCTTTCAGTGCTGGCACTTTTCATCTCTGAGCAATTGCCTGACGTTTGCAATTTCTCAGCTCGTGTCTACGAGACGGAGAGATAGTGACCGTGACATTTGGTGGCTAGAGAAGCGCAAAGCCCCAGTGTTGCTGCGCCTGTGAAAGCGCTTCCAAGGAAGGGGGCTGGCTAGCAACAGCTTTCAGTGCTGGCACTTTTCCTCTCTGAGCAATTGCTCGTCGTTTGCAATTTCTCCCCTGAGCTCTCTTTAGAGTGCGCGAGAGGATGAGCAGAAGATTAGGTGGCTAGAGAAGCCCAGAGCCCCAGTGTTCTTAGGCCTACAAAAGCGCTTCCAAGGAAGGGGGCTGGCTAGCAACATCTTTCAGTGCTGGCACTTTTCATCTCTGAGCAATTGCTGGACATTTGCAATTTCTCCCCTGAGCTCTCTTTAGAGTGCGCGAGAGGATGAGCAGAAGATTAGGTGGCTAGAGAAGCCCAGAGCCCCAGTGTGCTTAGGGCTACAAAAGCGCTTCCAAGGAAGGGTGCTGGCTAGCAACAGCTTTCAGTGCTGGCACTTTTCATCTCTGAGCAATTGCTCGACGTTTGCAATTTCTCAGCTCGTGTCTACGAGACCCAAAGAGAATGACAGTGATGTTTGGTGGCTAGAGAAGCGCAAAGCCCCAGTGTTGCTGTGCCTGTGAAAGCGCTTCCAAGGAAGGGTGCTGGCTAGCAACAGCTTTCAGTGCTGGCACTTTTCATCTCTGAGCAATTGCTCGACGTTTGCAATTTCTCACCTGAGCTCTCTTTAGAGTGCGCGAGAGGATGAGCAGAAGATTAGGTGGCTAGAGAAGCCCAGAGCCCCAGTGTTCTTAGGCCTACAAAAGCGCTTCCAAGGAAGGGTGCTGGCTAGCAACAGCTTTCAGTGCTGGCACTTTTCCTCTCTGAGCAATTGCTCGACGTTTGCAATTTCTCAGCTCGTGTCTACGAGACGGAAAGAGAATGACAGTGACATTTGGTGGCTAGAGAAGCGCAAAGCCCCAGTGTTGCTGCACCTGTGAAAGCGCTTCCAAGGAAGGGTGCTGGCTAGCAACAGCTTTCAGTGCTGGCACTTTTCATCTCTGAGCAATTGCTCCACGTTTGCAATTTCTCAGCTCGTGTCTACGAGACGGAAAGAGAAGGACCGTGACGTTTGGTGGCTAGAGAAGCGCAAAGCCCCAGTGTTGCTGCGCCTGTGAAAGCGCTTCCAAGGAAGGGTGCTGGCTAGCAACAGCTTTCAGTGCTGGCACTTTTCATCTCTGAGCAATTGCTCGACGTTTGCAATTTCTCCCCTGAGCTCTCTTTAGAGTGCGCGAGAGGATGAGCAGAAGATTAGGTGGCTAGAGAAGCCCAGAGCCCCACTGTTCTTAGGCCTACAAAAGCGCTTCCAAGGAAGGGTGCTGGCTAGCAACAGCTTTCAGTGCTGGCACTTTTCATCTCTGAGCAATTGCTCAACGTTTGCAATTTCTCAGCTCGTGTCTATGAGACGGAAAGAGAAGGACCGTGACGTTTGGTGGCTAGAGAAGCGCAAAGCCCCAGTGTTGCTGCGCCTGTGAAAGCGCTTCCAAGGAAGGGTGCTGGCTAGCAACAGCTTTCAGTGCTGGCACTTTTCATCTCTGAGCAATTGCTCAACGTTTGCAATTTCTCAGCTCGTGTCTACGAGACGGAGAGATAGTGACCGTGACGTTTGGTGGGTAGAGAAGCGCAAAGCCCCAGTGTTGCTGCGCCTGTGAAAGCGCTTCCAAGGAAGGGTGCTGGCTAGCAACAGCTTTCAGTGCTGGCACTTTTCATCTCTGAGCAATTGCTCGACGTTTGCAATTTCTCAGCTCGTGTCTACGAGACGGAGAGATAGTGACCGTGACGTTTGGTGGCTAGAGAAGCGCAAAGCCCCAGTGTTGCTGCGCCTGTGAAAGCGCTTCCAAGGAAGGGTGCTGGCTAGCAACAGCTTTCAGTGCTGGCACTTTTCATCTCTGAGCAATTGCTCGACGTTTGCAATTTCTCCCCTGAGCTCTCTTTAGAGTGCGCGAGAGGATGAGCAGAAGATTCGGTGGCTAGAGAAGCCCAGAGCCCCAGTGTTCTTAGGCCTACAAAAGCGCTTCCAAGGAAGGGTGCTGGCTAGCAAGAGCTTTCAGTGCTGGCACTTTTCCTCTCTGAGCAATTGCTCGACAATTGCAATTTCTCAGCTCGTGTCTACGAGACGGAAAGAGAAGGACCGTGACGTTTGGTGGCTAGAGAAGCGCAAAGCCCCAGTGTTGCTGCGCCTGTGAAAGCGCTTCCAAGGAAGGGGGCTGGCTAGCAAGAGCTTTCAGTGCTGGCACTTTTCATCTCTGAGCAATTGCTCGACAATTGCAATTTCTCAGCTCGTGTCTACGAGACGGAAAGAGAAGGACCGTGACGTTTGGTGGCTAGAGAAGCGCAAAGCCCCAGTGTTACTGCGCCTGTGAAAGCGCTTCCAAGGAAGGGTGCTGGCTAGCAACAGCTTTCAGTGCTGGCACTTTTCCTCTCTGAGCAATTGCTCGACGTTTGCAATTTCTCAGCTCGTGTCTACGAGACGGAAAGAGAAGGACCGTGACGTTTGGTGGCTAGAGAAGCGCAAAGCCCCAGGGTTGCTGCGCCTGTGAAAGCGCTTCCAAGGAAGGGTGCTGGCTAGCAACAGCTTTGAGTGCTGGCACTTTTCATCTCTGAGCAATTGCTCAACGTTTGCAATTTCTCACCTGAGCTCTCTTTAGAGTGCGCGAGAGCATGAGCAGAAGATTCGGTGGCTAGAGAAGCCCAGAGCCCCAGTGTTCTTAGGCCTACAAAAGCGCTTCCAAGGAAGGGGGCTGGCTAGCAACAGCTTTCAGTGCTGGCACTTTTCATCTCTGAGCAATTGCTCGACGTTTGCAATTTCTCCCCTGAGCTCTCTTTAGAGTGCGCGAGAGGATGAGCAGAAGATTAAGTGGCTAGAGAAGCCCAGAGCCCCAGTGTTCTTAGGCCTACAAAAGCGCTTCCAAGGAAGGGTGCTGGCTAGCAACAGCTTTCAGTGCTGGCACTTTTCCTCTCTGAGCAATTGCTCGACGTTTGCAATTTCTCAGCTCGTGTCTATGAGACGGAAAGAGAATGACCGTGACGTTTGGTGGCTAGAGAAGCGCAAAGCCCCAGTGTTGCTGCGCCTGTGAAAGCGCTTCCAAGGAAGGGTGCTGGCTAGCAACAGCTTTCAGTGCTGGCACTTTTCATCTCTGAGCAATTGCTCAACGTTTGCAATTTCTCAGCTCGTGTCTACGAGACGGAGAGATAGTGACCGTGACGTTTGGTGGCTAGAGAAGCGCAAAGCCCCAGTGTTACTGCGCCTGTGAAAGCGCTTCCAAGGAAGGGTGCTGGCTAGCAAGAGCTTTCAGTGCTGGCACTTTTCATCTCTGAGCAATTGCTCGACGTTTGCAATTTCTCCCCTGAGCTCTCTTTAGATTGCGCGAGAGGATGAGCAGAAGATTAGCTGTCTAAAGAAGCCCAGAGCCCCAGTGTTCTTAGGCCTACAAAAGCGCTTCCAAGGAAGGGGGCTGGCTAGCAAGAGCTTTCAGTGCTGGCACTTTTCATCTCTGAGCAATTGCTCGACGTTTGCAATTTCTCCCCTGAGCTCTCTTTAGAGTGCGCGAGAGGATGAGCAGAAGATTCGGTGGTTAGAGAAGCCCAGAGCCCCAGTGTTCTTAGGCCTACAAAAGCGCTTCCAAGGAAGGGTGCTGGCTAGCAACAGCTTTCAGTGCTGGCACTTTCCCTCTCTGAGCAATTGCTCGACGTTTGCAATTTCTCAGCTCGTGTCTACGAGACGGAAAGAGAAGGACCGTGACGTTTGGTGGCTAGAGAAGCGCAAAGCCCCAGTGTTACTGCGCCTGTGAAAGCGCTTCCAAGGAAGGGTGCTGGCTAGCAACAGCTTTCAGTGCTGGCACTTTTCATCTCTGAGCAATTGCTCGACGTTTGCAATTCCTCAGCTTGTGTATACGAGACGGAAAGAGAAGGACCGTGACGTTTGGTGGCTAGAGAAGCGCAAAGCCCCAGTGTTGCTGCGCCTGTGAAAGCGCTTCCAAGGAAGGGTGCTGGCTAGCAACAGCTTTCAGTGCTGGCACTTTTCCTCTCTGAGCAATTGCTCGACGTTTGCAATTTCTCCCCTGAGCTCTCTTTAGAGTGCGCGAGAGGATGAGCAGAAGATTAGGTGGCTAGAGAAGCCCAGAGCCCCAGTGTTCTTAGGCCTACAAAAGCGCTTCCAAGGAAGGGTGCTGGCTAGCAACAGCTTTCAGTGCTGGCACTTTTCATCTCTGAGCAATTGCTGGACATTTGCAATTTCTCCCCTGAGCTCTCTTTAGAGTGCGCGAGAGGATGAGCAGAAGATTCGGTGGCTAGAGAAGCCCAGAGCCCCAGTGTGCTTAGGGCTACAAAAGCGCTTCCAAGGAAGGGTGCTGGCTAGCAACAGCTTTCAGTGCTGGCACTTTTCCTCTCTGAGCAATTGCTCCACGTTTGCAATTTCTCAGCTCTTGTCTACGAGACGGAAAGAGAAGGACCGTGATGTTTGGTGGCTAGAGAAGCGCAAAGCCCCAGTGTTGCTGTGCCTGTGAAAGCGCTTCCAAGGAAGGGTGCTGGCTAGCAACAGCTTTCAGTGCTGGCACTTTTCATCTCTGAGCAATTGCTCGACGTTTGCAATTTCTCACCTGAGCTCTCTTTAGAGTGCGCGAGAGGATGAGCAGAAGATTAGGTGTCTAAAGAAGCCCAGAGCCCCAGTGTTCTTAGGCCTACAAAAGCGCTTCCAAGGAAGGGGGCTGGCTAGCAACAGCTTTCAGTGCTGGCACTTTTCATCTCTGAGCAATTGCTCGACGTTTGCAATTTCTCCGCTCGTGTCTAGGAGACGGAAAGAGAATGACAGTGACATTTGTTGGCTAGAGAAGCGCAAAGCCCCAGTGTTGCTGCACCTGTGAAAGCGCTTCCAAGGAAGGGGGCTGGCTAGCAACAGCTTTCAGTGCTGGCACTTTTCATCTCTGAGCAATTGCTCCACGTTTGCAATTTCTCAGCTCGTGTCTACGAGACGGAAAGAGAAGGACCGTGACGTTTGGTGGCTAGAGAAGCGCAAAGCCCCAGTGTTGCTGCGCCTGTGAAAGCGCTTCCAAGGAAGGGTGCTGGCTAGCAACAGCTTTCAGTGCTGGCACTTTTCATCTCTGAGCAATTGCTCGACGTTTGCAATTTCTCCCCTGAGCTCTCTTTAGAGTGCGCGAGAGGATGAGCAGAAGATTAGGTGGCTAAAGAAGCCCAGAGCCCCAGTGTTCTTAGGCCTACAAAAGCGCTTCCAAGGAAGGGTGCTGGCTAGCAAGAGCTTTCAGTGCTGGCACTTTTCATCTCTGAGCAATTGCTGGACGTTTGCAATTTCTCAGCTCGTGTCTGCGAGACGGAAAGAGAAGGACCGTGACGTTTGGTGGGTAGAGAAGCGCAAAGCCCCAGTGTTGCTGCGCCTGTGAAAGCGCTTCCAAGGAAGGGTGCTGGCTAGCAACAGCTTTCAGTGCTGGCACTTTTCATCTCTGAGCAATTGCTGGACATTTGCAATTTCTCACCTGAGCACTCTTTAGAGTGCGCGAGAGGATGAGCAGAAGATTAGGTGGCTAGAGAAGCCCAGAGCCCCAGTGTTCTTAGGCCTACAAAAGCGCTTCCAAGGAAGGGTGCTGGCTAGCAACAGCTTTCAGTGCTGGCACTTTTCATCTCTGAGCAATTGCTCGACGTTTGCAATTTCTCACCTGAGCTCTCTTTAGAGTGCGCGAGAGGATGAGCAGAAGATTAAGTGGCTAGAGAAGCCCAGAGCCCCAGTGTCCTTAGGCCTACAAAAGCGCTTCCAAGGAAGGGTGCTGGCTAGCAACAGCTTTCAGTGCTGGCACTTTTCCTCTCTGAGCAATTGCTCAACGTTTGCAATTTCTCAGCTCGTGTCTACGAGACGGAGAGATAGTGACCGTGACGTTTGGTGGCTAGAGAAGCGCAAAGCCCCAGTGTTGCTGCGCCTGTGAAAGCGCTTCCAAGGAAGGGTGCTGGCTAGCAACAGCTTTCAGTGCTGGCACTTTTCATCTCTGAGCAATTGCTCGACGTTTGCAATTTCTCACATGAGGTCTCTTTAGAGTGCGCGAGAGGATGAGCAGAAGATTAGGTGTCTAAAGAAGCCCAGAGCCCCAGTGTTCTTAGGCCTACAAAAGCGCTTCCAAGGAAGGGTGCTGGCTAGCAACAGCTTTCAGTGCTGGCACTTTTCATCTCTGAGCAATTGCTCAACGTTTGCAATTTCTCACCTGAGCTCTCTTTAGAGTGCGCGAGAGCATGAGCAGAAGATTCGGTGGCTAGAGAAGCCCAGAGCCCCAGTGTTCTTAGGCCTACAAAAGCGCTTCCAAGGAAGGGGGCTGGCTAGCAACAGCTTTCAGTGCTGGCACTTTTCATCTCTGAGCAATTGCTCGACGTTTGCAATTTCTCCCCTGAGCTCTCTTTAGAGTGCGCGAGAGGATGAGCAGAAGATTAAGTGGCTAGAGAAGCCCAGAGCCCCAGTGTTCTTAGGCCTACAAAAGCGCTTCCAAGGAAGGGTGCTGGCTAGCAACAGCTTTCAGTGCTGGCACTTTTCCTCTCTGAGCAATTGCTCGACGTTTGCAATTTCTCAGCTCGTGTCTATGAGACGGAAAGAGAATGACCGTGACGTTTGGTGGCTAGAGAAGCGCAAAGCCCCAGTGTTGCTGCGCCTGTGAAAGCGCTTCCAAGGAAGGGTGCTGGCTAGCAACAGCTTTCAGTGCTGGCACTTTTCATCTCTGAGCAATTGCTCAACGTTTGCAATTTCTCAGCTCGTGTCTACGAGACGGAGAGATAGTGACCGTGACGTTTGGTGGGTAGAGAAGCGCAGAGCCCCACTGGTGCTGCACCTGTGAAAGCGCTTCCAAGGAAGGGTGCTGGCTAGCAACAGCTTTCAGTGCTGGCACTTTTCATCTCTGAGCAATTGCTCGACGTTTGCAATTTCTCACCTGAGCTCTCTTTAGATTGCGCGAGAGGATGAGCAGAAGATTAGGTGGTTAGAGAAGCCCAGAGCCCCAGTGTTCTTAGGCCTACAAAAGCGCTTCCAAGGAAGGGTGCTGGCTAGCAAGAGCTTTCAGTGCTGGCACTTTTCATCTCTGAGCAATTGCTCGACGTTTGCAATTTCTCCCCTGAGCTCTCTTTAGAGTGCGCGAGAGGATGAGCAGAAGATTCGGTGGTTAGAGAAGCCCAGAGCCCCAGTGTTCTTAGGCCTACAAAAGCGCTTCCAAGGAAGGGTGCTGGCTAGCAACAGCTTTCAGTGCTGGCACTTTTCCTCTCTGAGCAATTGCTCGACGTTTGCAATTTCTCAGCTCGTGTCTATGAGACGGAAAGAGAAGGACCGTGACGTTTGGTGGCTAGAGAAGCGCAAAGCCCCAGTGTTACTGCGCCTGTGAAAGCGCTTCACAGGAAGGGTGCTGGCTAGCAACAGCTTTCAGTGCTGGCACTTTTCATCTCTGAGCAATTGCTCGACGTTTGCAATTCCTCAGCTTGTGTATACGAGACGGAAAGAGAAGGACCGTGACGTTTGGTGGCTAGAGAAGCGCAAAGCCCCAGTGTTGCTGCGCCTGTGAAAGCGCTTCCAAGGAAGGGTGCTGGCTAGCAACAGCTTTCAGTGCTGGCACTTTTCCTCTCTCAGCAATTGCTCGACGTTTGCAATTTCTCCCCTGAGCTCTCTTTAGAGTGCGCGAGAGGATGAGCAGAAGATTAGGTGGCTAGAGAAGCCCAGAGCCCCAGTGTTCTTAGGCCTACAAAAGCGCTTCCAAGGAAGGGTGCTGGCTAGCAACAGCTTTCAGTGCTGGCACTTTTCATCTCTGAGCAATTGCTGGACATTTGCAATTTCTCCCCTGAGCTCTCTTTAGAGTGCGCGAGAGGATGAGCAGAAGATTCGGTGGCTAGAGAAGCCCAGAGCCCCAGTGTGCTTAGGGCTACAAAAGCGCTTCCAAGGAAGGGTGCTGGCTAGCAACAGCTTTCAGTGCTGGCACTTTTCATCTCTGAGCAATTGCTGGACGTTTGCAATTTCTCAGCTCGTGTCTACGAGACGGAAAGAGAAGGACCGTGACGTTTGGTGGCTAGAGAAGCGCAAAGCCCCAGTGTTGCTGCGCCTGTGAAAGCGCTTCCAAGGAAGGGTGCTGGCTAGCAACAGCTTTCAGTGCTGGCACTTTTCATCTCTGAGCAATTGCTCGACGTTTGCAATTTCTCACCTGAGCTCTCTTTAGAGTGCGCGAGAGGATGAGCAGAAGATTCGGTGGCTAGAGAAGCCCAGAGCCCCAGTGTTCTTGGGACTACAAAAGCGCTTCCAAGGAAGGGTGCTGGCTAGCAACAGCTTTCAGTGCTGGCACTTTTCATCTCTGAGCAATTGCTCGACGTTTGCAATTTCTCAGCTCGTGTCTACGAGACGGAAAGAGAATGACCGTGACGTTTGGTGGGTAGAGAAGCGCAAAGCCCCAGTGTTGCTGCGCCTGTGAAAGCGCTTCCAAGGAAGGGTGCTGGCTAGCAACAGCTTTCAGTGCTGGCACTTTTCATCTCTGAGCAATTGCTCGACGTTTGCAATTTCTCACCTGAGCTCTCTTTAGAGTGCGCGAGAGGATGACAGAAGATTAGGTGGCTAGAGAAGCCCAGAGCCCCAGTGTTCTTAGGCCTACAAAAGCGCTTCCAAGGAAGGGGGCTGGCTAGCAAGAGCTTTCAGTGCTGGCACTTTTCATCTCTGAGCAATTGCTCGACAATTGCAATTTCTCAGCTCGTGTCTACGAGACGGAAAGAGAAGAAGCGTGACGTTTGGTGGCTAGAGAAGCGCAAAGCCCCAGTGTTGCTGCGCCTGTGAAAGCGCTTCCAAGGAAGGGTGCTGGCTAGCAAGAGCTTTCAGTGCTGGCACTTTTCCTCTCTCAGCAATTGCTCGACGTTTGCAATTTCTCACCTGAGCTCTCTTTAGAGTGCGCGAGAGGATGAGCAGAAGATTAAGTGGCTAGAGAAGCCCAGAGCCCCAGTGTTCTTAGGCCTACAAAAGCGCTTCCAAGGAAGGGTGCTGGCTAGCAACAGCTTTCAGTGCTGGCACTTTTCATCTCTGAGCAATTGCTCGACGTTTGCAATTTCTCAGCTCGTGTCTACGAGACGGAAAGAGAAGGACCGTGACATTTGGTGGCTAGAGAAGCGCAAAGCCCCAGTGTTGCTGCGCCTGTGAAAGCGCTTCCAAGGAAGGGTGCTGGCTAGCAACAGCTTTCAGTGCTGGCACTTTTCATCTCTGAGCAATTGCTCGACGTTTGCAATTTCTCACCTGAGCTCTCTTTAGAGTGCGCGAGAGGATGAGCAGAAGATTAGGTGGCTAGAGAAGCCCAGAGCCCCAGTGTTCTTAGGCCTACAAAAGCGCTTCCAAGGAAGGGGGCTGGCTAGCAAGAGCTTTCAGTGCTGGCACTTTTCATCTCTGAGCAATTGCTCCACCTTTGCAATTTCTCAGCTCGTGTCTACGAGACGGAAAGAGAAGAAGCGTGACGTTTGGTGGCTAGAGAAGCGCAAAGCCCCAGTGTTGCTGCGCCCGTGAAAGCGCTTCCAAGGAAGGGTGCTGGCTAGCAACAGCTTTCAGTGCTGGCACTTTTCATCTCTGAGCAATTGCTCCACCTTTGCAATTTCTCAGCTCGTATCTACGAGACGGAAAGAGAAGAACCGTGACGTTTGGTGGCTAGAGAAGCGCAAAGCCCCAGTGTTGCTGCGCCTGTGAAAGCGCTTCCAAGGAAGGGTGCTGGCTAGCAACAGCTTTCAGTGCTGGCACTTTTCATCTCTGAGCAATTGCTCGACGTTTGCAATTTCTCAGCTCGTGTCTACGAGACGGAGAGAGAGTGACCGTGACATTTGGTGGCTAGAGAAGTGCAAAGCCCCAGTGTTGCTGCGCCTGTGAAAGCGCTTCCAAGGAAGGGTGCTGGCTAGCAACAGCTTTCAGTGCTGGCACTTTTCATCTCTGACCAATTGCTGGACGTTTGCAATTTCTCCCCTGAGCTCTCTTTAGAGTGCGCGAGAGGATGAGCAGAAGATTAGGTGTCTAAAGAAGCCCAGAGCCCCAGTGTTCTTAGGGCTACAAAAGCGCTTCCAAGGAAGGGTGCTGGCTAGCAACAGCTTTCAGTGCTGGCACTTTTCCTCTCTGAGCAATTGCTCGACGTTTGCAATTTCTCCCCTGAGCTCTCTTTAGAGTGCGCGAGAGGATGAGCAGAAGATTCGGTGGCTAGAGAAGCCCAGAGCCCCAGTGTTCTTAGGCCTACAAAAGCGCTTCCAAGGAAGGGTGCTGGCTAGCAAGAGCTTTCAGTGCTGGCACTTTTCCTCTCTGAGCAATTGCTCGACAATTGCAATTTCTCAGCTCGTGTCTACGAGACGGAAAGAGAAGGACCGTGACGTTTGGTGGCTAGAGAAGCGCAAAGCCCCAGTGTTGCTGCGCCTGTGAAAGCGCTTCCAAGGAAGGGGGCTGGCTAGCAAGAGCTTTCAGTGCTGGCACTTTTCATCTCTGAGCAATTGCTCGACAATTGCAATTTCTCAGCTCGTGTCTACGAGACGGAAAGAGAAGGACCGTGACGTTTGGTGGCTAGAGAAGCGCAAAGCCCCAGTGTTACTGCGCCTGTGAAAGCGCTTCCAAGGAAGGGTGCTGGCTAGCAACAGCTTTCAGTGCTGGCACTTTTCCTCTCTGAGCAATTGCTCGACGTTTGCAATTTCTCAGCTCGTGTCTACGAGACGGAAAGAGAAGGACCGTGACGTTTGGTGGCTAGAGAAGCGCAAAGCCCCAGGGTTGCTGCGCCTGTGAAAGCGCTTCCAAGGAAGGGTGCTGGCTAGCAACAGCTTTGAGTGCTGGCACTTTTCATCTCTGAGCAATTGCTCAACGTTTGCAATTTCTCACCTGAGCTCTCTTTAGAGTGCGCGAGAGCATGAGCAGAAGATTCGGTGGCTAGAGAAGCCCAGAGCCCCAGTGTTCTTAGGCCTACAAAAGCGCTTCCAAGGAAGGGGGCTGGCTAGCAACAGCTTTCAGTGCTGGCACTTTTCATCTCTGAGCAATTGCTCGACGTTTGCAATTTCTCCCCTGAGCTCTCTTTAGAGTGCGCGAGAGGATGAGCAGAAGATTAAGTGGCTAGAGAAGCCCAGAGCCCCAGTGTTCTTAGGCCTACAAAAGCGCTTCCAAGGAAGGGTGCTGGCTAGCAACAGCTTTCAGTGCTGGCACTTTTCCTCTCTGAGCAATTGCTCGACGTTTGCAATTTCTCAGCTCGTGTCTATGAGACGGAAAGAGAATGACCGTGACGTTTGGTGGCTAGAGAAGCGCAAAGCCCCAGTGTTGCTGCGCCTGTGAAAGCGCTTCCAAGGAAGGGTGCTGGCTAGCAACAGCTTTCAGTGCTGGCACTTTTCATCTCTGAGCAATTGCTCAACGTTTGCAATTTCTCAGCTCGTGTCTACGAGACGGAGAGATAGTGACCGTGACGTTTGGTGGCTAGAGAAGCGCAAAGCCCCAGTGTTACTGCGCCTGTGAAAGCGCTTCCAAGGAAGGGTGCTGGCTAGCAAGAGCTTTCAGTGCTGGCACTTTTCATCTCTGAGCAATTGCTCGACGTTTGCAATTTCTCCCCTGAGCTCTCTTTAGATTGCGCGAGAGGATGAGCAGAAGATTAGCTGTCTAAAGAAGCCCAGAGCCCCAGTGTTCTTAGGCCTACAAAAGCGCTTCCAAGGAAGGGGGCTGGCTAGCAAGAGCTTTCAGTGCTGGCACTTTTCATCTCTGAGCAATTGCTCGACGTTTGCAATTTCTCCCCTGAGCTCTCTTTAGAGTGCGCGAGAGGATGAGCAGAAGATTCGGTGGTTAGAGAAGCCCAGAGCCCCAGTGTTCTTAGGCCTACAAAAGCGCTTCCAAGGAAGGGTGCTGGCTAGCAACAGCTTTCAGTGCTGGCACTTTCCCTCTCTGAGCAATTGCTCGACGTTTGCAATTTCTCAGCTCGTGTCTACGAGACGGAAAGAGAAGGACCGTGACGTTTGGTGGCTAGAGAAGCGCAAAGCCCCAGTGTTACTGCGCCTGTGAAAGCGCTTCCAAGGAAGGGTGCTGGCTAGCAACAGCTTTCAGTGCTGGCACTTTTCATCTCTGAGCAATTGCTCGACGTTTGCAATTCCTCAGCTTGTGTATACGAGACGGAAAGAGAAGGACCGTGACGTTTGGTGGCTAGAGAAGCGCAAAGCCCCAGTGTTGCTGCGCCTGTGAAAGCGCTTCCAAGGAAGGGTGCTGGCTAGCAACAGCTTTCAGTGCTGGCACTTTTCCTCTCTGAGCAATTGCTCGACGTTTGCAATTTCTCCCCTGAGCTCTCTTTAGAGTGCGCGAGAGGATGAGCAGAAGATTAGGTGGCTAGAGAAGCCCAGAGCCCCAGTGTTCTTAGGCCTACAAAAGCGCTTCCAAGGAAGGGTGCTGGCTAGCAACAGCTTTCAGTGCTGGCACTTTTCATCTCTGAGCAATTGCTGGACATTTGCAATTTCTCCCCTGAGCTCTCTTTAGAGTGCGCGAGAGGATGAGCAGAAGATTCGGTGGCTAGAGAAGCCCAGAGCCCCAGTGTGCTTAGGGCTACAAAAGCGCTTCCAAGGAAGGGTGCTGGCTAGCAACAGCTTTCAGTGCTGGCACTTTTCCTCTCTGAGCAATTGCTCCACGTTTGCAATTTCTCAGCTCTTGTCTACGAGACGGAAAGAGAAGGACCGTGATGTTTGGTGGCTAGAGAAGCGCAAAGCCCCAGTGTTGCTGTGCCTGTGAAAGCGCTTCCAAGGAAGGGTGCTGGCTAGCAACAGCTTTCAGTGCTGGCACTTTTCATCTCTGAGCAATTGCTCGACGTTTGCAATTTCTCACCTGAGCTCTCTTTAGAGTGCGCGAGAGGATGAGCAGAAGATTAGGTGTCTAAAGAAGCCCAGAGCCCCAGTGTTCTTAGGCCTACAAAAGCGCTTCCAAGGAAGGGGGCTGGCTAGCAACAGCTTTCAGTGCTGGCACTTTTCATCTCTGAGCAATTGCTCGACGTTTGCAATTTCTCCGCTCGTGTCTAGGAGACGGAAAGAGAATGACAGTGACATTTGTTGGCTAGAGAAGCGCAAAGCCCCAGTGTTGCTGCACCTGTGAAAGCGCTTCCAAGGAAGGGGGCTGGCTAGCAACAGCTTTCAGTGCTGGCACTTTTCATCTCTGAGCAATTGCTCCACGTTTGCAATTTCTCAGCTCGTGTCTACGAGACGGAAAGAGAAGGACCGTGACGTTTGGTGGCTAGAGAAGCGCAAAGCCCCAGTGTTGCTGCGCCTGTGAAAGCGCTTCCAAGGAAGGGTGCTGGCTAGCAACAGCTTTCAGTGCTGGCACTTTTCATCTCTGAGCAATTGCTCGACGTTTGCAATTTCTCCCCTGAGCTCTCTTTAGAGTGCGCGAGAGGATGAGCAGAAGATTAGGTGGCTAAAGAAGCCCAGAGCCCCAGTGTTCTTAGGCCTACAAAAGCGCTTCCAAGGAAGGGTGCTGGCTAGCAAGAGCTTTCAGTGCTGGCACTTTTCATCTCTGAGCAATTGCTGGACGTTTGCAATTTCTCAGCTCGTGTCTGCGAGACGGAAAGAGAAGGACCGTGACGTTTGGTGGGTAGAGAAGCGCAAAGCCCCAGTGTTGCTGCGCCTGTGAAAGCGCTTCCAAGGAAGGGTGCTGGCTAGCAACAGCTTTCAGTGCTGGCACTTTTCATCTCTGAGCAATTGCTGGACATTTGCAATTTCTCACCTGAGCACTCTTTAGAGTGCGCGAGAGGATGAGCAGAAGATTAGGTGGCTAGAGAAGCCCAGAGCCCCAGTGTTCTTAGGCCTACAAAAGCGCTTCCAAGGAAGGGTGCTGGCTAGCAACAGCTTTCAGTGCTGGCACTTTTCATCTCTGAGCAATTGCTCGACGTTTGCAATTTCTCACCTGAGCTCTCTTTAGAGTGCGCGAGAGGATGAGCAGAAGATTAAGTGGCTAGAGAAGCCCAGAGCCCCAGTGTCCTTAGGCCTACAAAAGCGCTTCCAAGGAAGGGTGCTGGCTAGCAACAGCTTTCAGTGCTGGCACTTTTCCTCTCTGAGCAATTGCTCAACGTTTGCAATTTCTCAGCTCGTGTCTACGAGACGGAGAGATAGTGACCGTGACGTTTGGTGGCTAGAGAAGCGCAAAGCCCCAGTGTTGCTGCGCCTGTGAAAGCGCTTCCAAGGAAGGGTGCTGGCTAGCAACAGCTTTCAGTGCTGGCACTTTTCATCTCTGAGCAATTGCTCGACGTTTGCAATTTCTCACATGAGGTCTCTTTAGAGTGCGCGAGAGGATGAGCAGAAGATTAGGTGTCTAAAGAAGCCCAGAGCCCCAGTGTTCTTAGGCCTACAAAAGCGCTTCCAAGGAAGGGTGCTGGCTAGCAACAGCTTTCAGTGCTGGCACTTTTCATCTCTGAGCAATTGCTCAACGTTTGCAATTTCTCACCTGAGCTCTCTTTAGAGTGCGCGAGAGCATGAGCAGAAGATTCGGTGGCTAGAGAAGCCCAGAGCCCCAGTGTTCTTAGGCCTACAAAAGCGCTTCCAAGGAAGGGGGCTGGCTAGCAACAGCTTTCAGTGCTGGCACTTTTCATCTCTGAGCAATTGCTCGACGTTTGCAATTTCTCCCCTGAGCTCTCTTTAGAGTGCGCGAGAGGATGAGCAGAAGATTAAGTGGCTAGAGAAGCCCAGAGCCCCAGTGTTCTTAGGCCTACAAAAGCGCTTCCAAGGAAGGGTGCTGGCTAGCAACAGCTTTCAGTGCTGGCACTTTTCCTCTCTGAGCAATTGCTCGACGTTTGCAATTTCTCAGCTCGTGTCTATGAGACGGAAAGAGAATGACCGTGACGTTTGGTGGCTAGAGAAGCGCAAAGCCCCAGTGTTGCTGCGCCTGTGAAAGCGCTTCCAAGGAAGGGTGCTGGCTAGCAACAGCTTTCAGTGCTGGCACTTTTCATCTCTGAGCAATTGCTCAACGTTTGCAATTTCTCAGCTCGTGTCTACGAGACGGAGAGATAGTGACCGTGACGTTTGGTGGGTAGAGAAGCGCAGAGCCCCACTGGTGCTGCACCTGTGAAAGCGCTTCCAAGGAAGGGTGCTGGCTAGCAACAGCTTTCAGTGCTGGCACTTTTCATCTCTGAGCAATTGCTCGACGTTTGCAATTTCTCACCTGAGCTCTCTTTAGATTGCGCGAGAGGATGAGCAGAAGATTAGGTGGTTAGAGAAGCCCAGAGCCCCAGTGTTCTTAGGCCTACAAAAGCGCTTCCAAGGAAGGGTGCTGGCTAGCAAGAGCTTTCAGTGCTGGCACTTTTCATCTCTGAGCAATTGCTCGACGTTTGCAATTTCTCCCCTGAGCTCTCTTTAGAGTGCGCGAGAGGATGAGCAGAAGATTCGGTGGTTAGAGAAGCCCAGAGCCCCAGTGTTCTTAGGCCTACAAAAGCGCTTCCAAGGAAGGGTGCTGGCTAGCAACAGCTTTCAGTGCTGGCACTTTTCCTCTCTGAGCAATTGCTCGACGTTTGCAATTTCTCAGCTCGTGTCTATGAGACGGAAAGAGAAGGACCGTGACGTTTGGTGGCTAGAGAAGCGCAAAGCCCCAGTGTTACTGCGCCTGTGAAAGCGCTTCACAGGAAGGGTGCTGGCTAGCAACAGCTTTCAGTGCTGGCACTTTTCATCTCTGAGCAATTGCTCGACGTTTGCAATTCCTCAGCTTGTGTATACGAGACGGAAAGAGAAGGACCGTGACGTTTGGTGGCTAGAGAAGCGCAAAGCCCCAGTGTTGCTGCGCCTGTGAAAGCGCTTCCAAGGAAGGGTGCTGGCTAGCAACAGCTTTCAGTGCTGGCACTTTTCCTCTCTCAGCAATTGCTCGACGTTTGCAATTTCTCCCCTGAGCTCTCTTTAGAGTGCGCGAGAGGATGAGCAGAAGATTAGGTGGCTAGAGAAGCCCAGAGCCCCAGTGTTCTTAGGCCTACAAAAGCGCTTCCAAGGAAGGGTGCTGGCTAGCAACAGCTTTCAGTGCTGGCACTTTTCATCTCTGAGCAATTGCTGGACATTTGCAATTTCTCCCCTGAGCTCTCTTTAGAGTGCGCGAGAGGATGAGCAGAAGATTCGGTGGCTAGAGAAGCCCAGAGCCCCAGTGTGCTTAGGGCTACAAAAGCGCTTCCAAGGAAGGGTGCTGGCTAGCAACAGCTTTCAGTGCTGGCACTTTTCATCTCTGAGCAATTGCTGGACGTTTGCAATTTCTCAGCTCGTGTCTACGAGACGGAAAGAGAAGGACCGTGACGTTTGGTGGCTAGAGAAGCGCAAAGCCCCAGTGTTGCTGCGCCTGTGAAAGCGCTTCCAAGGAAGGGTGCTGGCTAGCAACAGCTTTCAGTGCTGGCACTTTTCATCTCTGAGCAATTGCTCGACGTTTGCAATTTCTCACCTGAGCTCTCTTTAGAGTGCGCGAGAGGATGAGCAGAAGATTCGGTGGCTAGAGAAGCCCAGAGCCCCAGTGTTCTTGGGACTACAAAAGCGCTTCCAAGGAAGGGTGCTGGCTAGCAACAGCTTTCAGTGCTGGCACTTTTCATCTCTGAGCAATTGCTCGACGTTTGCAATTTCTCAGCTCGTGTCTACGAGACGGAAAGAGAATGACCGTGACGTTTGGTGGGTAGAGAAGCGCAAAGCCCCAGTGTTGCTGCGCCTGTGAAAGCGCTTCCAAGGAAGGGTGCTGGCTAGCAACAGCTTTCAGTGCTGGCACTTTTCATCTCTGAGCAATTGCTCGACGTTTGCAATTTCTCACCTGAGCTCTCTTTAGAGTGCGCGAGAGGATGACAGAAGATTAGGTGGCTAGAGAAGCCCAGAGCCCCAGTGTTCTTAGGCCTACAAAAGCGCTTCCAAGGAAGGGGGCTGGCTAGCAAGAGCTTTCAGTGCTGGCACTTTTCATCTCTGAGCAATTGCTCGACAATTGCAATTTCTCAGCTCGTGTCTACGAGACGGAAAGAGAAGAAGCGTGACGTTTGGTGGCTAGAGAAGCGCAAAGCCCCAGTGTTGCTGCGCCTGTGAAAGCGCTTCCAAGGAAGGGTGCTGGCTAGCAAGAGCTTTCAGTGCTGGCACTTTTCCTCTCTCAGCAATTGCTCGACGTTTGCAATTTCTCACCTGAGCTCTCTTTAGAGTGCGCGAGAGGATGAGCAGAAGATTAAGTGGCTAGAGAAGCCCAGAGCCCCAGTGTTCTTAGGCCTACAAAAGCGCTTCCAAGGAAGGGTGCTGGCTAGCAACAGCTTTCAGTGCTGGCACTTTTCATCTCTGAGCAATTGCTCGACGTTTGCAATTTCTCAGCTCGTGTCTACGAGACGGAAAGAGAAGGACCGTGACATTTGGTGGCTAGAGAAGCGCAAAGCCCCAGTGTTGCTGCGCCTGTGAAAGCGCTTCCAAGGAAGGGTGCTGGCTAGCAACAGCTTTCAGTGCTGGCACTTTTCATCTCTGAGCAATTGCTCGACGTTTGCAATTTCTCACCTGAGCTCTCTTTAGAGTGCGCGAGAGGATGAGCAGAAGATTAGGTGGCTAGAGAAGCCCAGAGCCCCAGTGTTCTTAGGCCTACAAAAGCGCTTCCAAGGAAGGGGGCTGGCTAGCAAGAGCTTTCAGTGCTGGCACTTTTCATCTCTGAGCAATTGCTCCACCTTTGCAATTTCTCAGCTCGTGTCTACGAGACGGAAAGAGAAGAAGCGTGACGTTTGGTGGCTAGAGAAGCGCAAAGCCCCAGTGTTGCTGCGCCCGTGAAAGCGCTTCCAAGGAAGGGTGCTGGCTAGCAACAGCTTTCAGTGCTGGCACTTTTCATCTCTGAGCAATTGCTCCACCTTTGCAATTTCTCAGCTCGTATCTACGAGACGGAAAGAGAAGAACCGTGACGTTTGGTGGCTAGAGAAGCGCAAAGCCCCAGTGTTGCTGCGCCTGTGAAAGCGCTTCCAAGGAAGGGTGCTGGCTAGCAACAGCTTTCAGTGCTGGCACTTTTCATCTCTGAGCAATTGCTCGACGTTTGCAATTTCTCAGCTCGTGTCTACGAGACGGAGAGAGAGTGACCGTGACATTTGGTGGCTAGAGAAGTGCAAAGCCCCAGTGTTGCTGCGCCTGTGAAAGCGCTTCCAAGGAAGGGTGCTGGCTAGCAACAGCTTTCAGTGCTGGCACTTTTCATCTCTGACCAATTGCTGGACGTTTGCAATTTCTCCCCTGAGCTCTCTTTAGAGTGCGCGAGAGGATGAGCAGAAGATTAGGTGTCTAAAGAAGCCCAGAGCCCCAGTGTTCTTAGGGCTACAAAAGCGCTTCCAAGGAAGGGTGCTGGCTAGCAACAGCTTTCAGTGCTGGCACTTTTCCTCTCTGAGCAATTGCTCGACGTTTGCAATTTCTCCCCTGAGCTCTCTTTAGAGTGCGCGAGAGGATGAGCAGAAGATTAGGTGGCTAGAGAAGCCCAGAGCCCCAGTGTTCTTGGGACTACAAAAGCGCTTCCAAGGAAGGGTGCTGGCTAGCAACAGCTTTCAGTGCTGGCACTTTTCATCTCTGAGCAATTGCTCGACGTTTGCAATTTCTCAGCTCGTGTCTGCGAGACGGAAAGAGAATGACAGTGACGTTTCGTTGCTAGAGAAGCGCAAAGCCCCAGTGTTGCTGCGCCTGTGAAAGCGCTTCCAAGGAAGGGTGCTGGCTAGCAACAGCTTTCAGTGCTGGCACTTTTCATCTCTGAGCAATTGCTCGACGTTTGCAATTTCTCACCTGAGCTCTCTTTAGAGTGCGCGAGAGGATGAGCAGAAGATTAGGTGGTTAGAGAAGCCCAGAGCCCCAGTGTTCTTAGGCCTACAAAAGCGCTTCCAAGGAAGGGTGCTGGCTAGCAACAGCTTTCAGTGCTGGCACTTTTCATCTCTGAGCAATTGCTCGACGTTTGCAATTTCTCAGCTCGTGTCTACGAGACGGAAAGAGAATGACAGTGACGTTTGGTGGCTAGAGAAGCGCAAAGCCCCAGTGTTGCTGCGCCTGTGAAAGCGCTTCCAAGGAAGGGTGCTGGCTAGCAACAGCTTTCAGTGCTGGCACTTTTCATCTCTGAGCAATTGCTCGACGTTTGCAATTTCTCACCTGAGCTCTCTTTAGAGTGCGCGAGAGGATGAGCAGAAGATTCGGTGGCTAGAGAAGCCCACAGCCCCAGTGTTCTTAGGCCTACAAAAGCGCTTCCAAGGAAGGGTGCTGGCTAGCAACAGCTTTCAGTGCTGGCACTTTTCATCTCTGAGCAATTGCTCGACTTTTGCAATTTCTCAGCTCGTGTCTACGAGACGGAAATAGAATGACATTGACGTTTGGTGGCTAGAGAAGCGCAAAGCCCCAGTGTTGCTGCGCCTGTGAAAGCGCTTCCAAGGAAGGGTGCTGGCTAGCAACAGCTTTCAGTGCTGGCACTTTTCATCTCTGAGCAATTGCTCGACGTTTGCAATTTCTCACCTGAGCTCTCTTTAGAGTGCGCGAGAGCATGAGCAGAAGATTCGGTGGCTAGAGAAGCCCAGAGCCCCAGTGTTCTTAGGCCTACAAAAGCGCTTCCAAGGAAGGGGGCTGGCTAGCAACAGCTTTCAGTGCTGGCACTTTTCATCTCTGAGCAATTGCTCCACGTTTGCAATTTCTCACCTGAGCTCTCTTTAGAGTGCGCGAGAGGATGAGCAGAAGATTAGGTGGCTAGAGAAGCCCAGAGCCCCAGTGTTCTTGGGACTACAAAAGCGCTTCCAAGGAAGGGTGCTGGCTAGCAACAGCTTTCAGTGCTGGCACTTTTCATCTCTGAGCAATTGCTCGACGTTTGCAATTTCTCAGCTCGTGTCTACGAGACGGAAAGAGAAGAAGCGTGACATTTGGTGGCTAGAGAAGCGCAAAGCCCCAGTGTTGCTGCGCCTGTGAAAGCGCTTCCAAGGAAGGGTGCTGGCTAGCAAGAGCTTTCAGTGCTGGCACTTTTCATCTCTGAGCAATTGCTCGACGTTTGCAATTTCTCACCTGAGCTCTCTTTAGAGTGCGCGAGAGGATGACAGAAGATTAGGTGGCTAGAGAAGCCCAGAGCCCCAGTGTGCTTAGGCCTACAAAAGCGCTTCCAAGGAAGGGGGCTGGCTAGCAAGAGCTTTCAGTGCTGGCACTTTTCATCTCTGAGCAATTGCTGGACGTTTGCAATTTCTCAGCTCGTGTCTACGAGACGGAAAGAGAAGGACCGTGACGTTTGGTGGCTAGAGAAGCGCAAAGCCCCAGTGTTGCTGCGCCTGTGAAAGCGCTTCCAAGGAAGGGTGCTGGCTAGCAACAGCTTTCAGTGCTGGCACTTTTCATCTCTGAGCAATTGCTCGACGTTTGCAATTTCTCACCTGAGCTCTCTTTAGAGTGCGCGAGAGGATGAGCAGAAGATTCGGTGGCTAGAGAAGCCCAGAGCCCCAGTGTTCTTGGGACTACAAAAGCGCTTCCAAGGAAGGGTGCTGGCTAGCAACAGCTTTCAGTGCTGGCACTTTTCATCTCTGAGCAATTGCTCGACGTTTGCAATTTCTCAGCTCGTGTCTACGAGACGGAAAGAGAATGACCGTGACGTTTGGTGGGTAGAGAAGCGCAAAGCCCCAGTGTTGCTGCGCCTGTGAAAGCGCTTCCAAGGAAGGGTGCTGGCTAGCAACAGCTTTCAGTGCTGGCACTTTTCATCTCTGAGCAATTGCTCGACGTTTGCAATTTCTCACCTGAGCTCTCTTTAGAGTGCGCGAGAGGATGACAGAAGATTAGGTGGCTAGAGAAGCCCAGAGCCCCAGTGTTCTTAGGCCTACAAAAGCGCTTCCAAGGAAGGGGGCTGGCTAGCAAGAGCTTTCAGTGCTGGCACTTTTCATCTCTGAGCAATTGCTCGACAATTGCAATTTCTCAGCTCGTGTCTACGAGACGGAAAGAGAAGAAGCGTGACGTTTGGTGGCTAGAGAAGCGCAAAGCCCCAGTGTTGCTGCGCCTGTGAAAGCGCTTCCAAGGAAGGGTGCTGGCTAGCAAGAGCTTTCAGTGCTGGCACTTTTCCTCTCTCAGCAATTGCTCGACGTTTGCAATTTCTCACCTGAGCTCTCTTTAGAGTGCGCGAGAGGATGAGCAGAAGATTAAGTGGCTAGAGAAGCCCAGAGCCCCAGTGTTCTTAGGCCTACAAAAGCGCTTCCAAGGAAGGGTGCTGGCTAGCAACAGCTTTCAGTGCTGGCACTTTTCATCTCTGAGCAATTGCTCGACGTTTGCAATTTCTCAGCTCGTGTCTACGAGACGGAAAGAGAAGGACCGTGACATTTGGTGGCTAGAGAAGCGCAAAGCCCCAGTGTTGCTGCGCCTGTGAAAGCGCTTCCAAGGAAGGGTGCTGGCTAGCAACAGCTTTCAGTGCTGGCACTTTTCATCTCTGAGCAATTGCTCGACGTTTGCAATTTCTCACCTGAGCTCTCTTTAGAGTGCGCGAGAGGATGAGCAGAAGATTAGGTGGCTAGAGAAGCCCAGAGCCCCAGTGTTCTTAGGCCTACAAAAGCGCTTCCAAGGAAGGGGGCTGGCTAGCAAGAGCTTTCAGTGCTGGCACTTTTCATCTCTGAGCAATTGCTCCACCTTTGCAATTTCTCAGCTCGTGTCTACGAGACGGAAAGAGAAGAAGCGTGACGTTTGGTGGCTAGAGAAGCGCAAAGCCCCAGTGTTGCTGCGCCCGTGAAAGCGCTTCCAAGGAAGGGTGCTGGCTAGCAACAGCTTTCAGTGCTGGCACTTTTCATCTCTGAGCAATTGCTCCACCTTTGCAATTTCTCAGCTCGTGTCTACGAGACGGAAAGAGAAGGACCGTGACGTTTGGTGGCTAGAGAAGCGCAAAGCCCCAGTGTTGCTGCGCCTGTGAAAGCGCTTCCAAGGAAGGGTGCTGGCTAGCAACAGCTTTCAGTGCTGGCACTTTTCATCTCTGAGCAATTGCTCGACGTTTGCAATTTCTCAGCTCGTGTCTACGAGACGGAGAGAGAGTGACCGTGACATTTGGTGGCTAGAGAAGTGCAAAGCCCCAGTGTTGCTGCGCCTGTGAAAGCGCTTCCAAGGAAGGGTGCTGGCTAGCAACAGCTTTCAGTGCTGGCACTTTTCATCTCTGACCAATTGCTGGACGTTTGCAATTTCTCCCCTGAGCTCTCTTTAGAGTGCGCGAGAGGATGAGCAGAAGATTAGGTGTCTAAAGAAGCCCAGAGCCCCAGTGTTCTTAGGGCTACAAAAGCGCTTCCAAGGAAGGGTGCTGGCTAGCAACAGCTTTCAGTGCTGGCACTTTTCCTCTCTGAGCAATTGCTCGACGTTTGCAATTTCTCCCCTGAGCTCTCTTTAGAGTGCGCGAGAGGATGAGCAGAAGATTAGGTGGCTAGAGAAGCCCAGAGCCCCAGTGTTCTTGGGACTACAAAAGCGCTTCCAAGGAAGGGTGCTGGCTAGCAACAGCTTTCAGTGCTGGCACTTTTCATCTCTGAGCAATTGCTCGACGTTTGCAATTTCTCAGCTCGTGTCTGCGAGACGGAAAGAGAATGACAGTGACGTTTCGTTGCTAGAGAAGCGCAAAGCCCCAGTGTTGCTGCGCCTGTGAAAGCGCTTCCAAGGAAGGGTGCTGGCTAGCAACAGCTTTCAGTGCTGGCACTTTTCATCTCTGAGCAATTGCTCGACGTTTGCAATTTCTCCCCTGAGCTCTCTTTAGAGTGCGCGAGAGGATGAGCAGAAGATTAGGTGGTTAGAGAAGCCCAGAGCCCCAGTGTTCTTAGGCCTACAAAAGCGCTTCCAAGGAAGGGTGCTGGCTAGCAACAGCTTTCAGTGCTGGCACTTTTCATCTCTGAGCAATTGCTCGACGTTTGCAATTTCTCAGCTCGTGTCTACGAGACGGAAAGAGAATGACAGTGACGTTTGGTGGCTAGAGAAGCGCAAAGCCCCAGTGTTGCTGCGCCTGTGAAAGCGCTTCCAAGGAAGGGTGCTGGCTAGCAACAGCTTTCAGTGCTGGCACTTTTCATCTCTGAGCAATTGCTCGACGTTTGCAATTTCTCACCTGAGCTCTCTTTAGAGTGCGCGAGAGGATGAGCAGAAGATTCGGTGGCTAGAGAAGCCCAGAGCCCCAGTGTTCTTAGGCCTACAAAAGCGCTTCCAAGGAAGGGTGCTGGCTAGCAACAGCTTTCAGTGCTGGCACTTTTCATCTCTGAGCAATTGCTCGACTTTTGCAATTTCTCAGCTCGTGTCTACGAGACGGAAATAGAATGACATTGACGTTTGGTGGCTAGAGAAGCGCAAAGCCCCAGTGTTGCTGCGCCTGTGAAAGCGCTTCCAAGGAAGGGTGCTGGCTAGCAACAGCTTTCAGTGCTGGCACTTTTCATCTCTGAGCAATTGCTCGACGTTTGCAATTTCTCACCTGAGCTCTCTTTAGAGTGCGCGAGAGCATGAGCAGAAGATTCGGTGGCTAGAGAAGCCCAGAGCCCCAGTGTTCTTAGGCCTACAAAAGCGCTTCCAAGGAAGGGGGCTGGCTAGCAACAGCTTTCAGTGCTGGCACTTTTCATCTCTGAGCAATTGCTCCACGTTTGCAATTTCTCACCTGAGCTCTCTTTAGAGTGCGCGAGAGGATGAGCAGAAGATTAGGTGGCTAGAGAAGCCCAGAGCCCCAGTGTTCTTAGGCCTACAAAAGCGCTTCCAAGGAAGGGTGCTGGCTAGCAACAGCTTTCAGTGCTGGCACTTTTCATCTCTGAGCAATTGCTCGACGTTTGCAATTTCTCAGCTCGTGTCTACGAGACGGAAAGAGAAGAAGCGTGACATTTGGTGGCTAGAGAAGCGCAAAGCCCCAGTGTTGCTGCGCCTGTGAAAGCGCTTCCAAGGAAGGGTGCTGGCTAGCAAGAGCTTTCAGTGCTGGCACTTTTCATCTCTGAGCAATTGCTCGACGTTTGCAATTTCTCACCTGAGCTCTCTTTAGAGTGCGCGAGAGGATGACAGAAGATTAGGTGGCTAGAGAAGCCCAGAGCCCCAGTGTGCTTAGGCCTACAAAAGCGCTTCCAAGGAAGGGGGCTGGCTAGCAAGAGCTTTCAGTGCTGGCACTTTTCATCTCTGAGCAATTGCTCCACCTTTGCAATTTCTCAGCTCGTGTCTACGAGACGGAAAGAGAATGACAGTGACGTTTGGTGGCTAGAGAAGCGCAAAGCCCCAGTGTTGCTGCGCCTGTGAAAGCGCTTCCAAGGAAGGGTGCTGGCTAGCAACAGCTTTCAGTGCTGGCACTTTTCATCTCTGAGCAATTGCTCGACAATTGCAATTTCTCAGCTCGTGTCTACGAGACGGAAAGAGAAGGACCGTGACGTTTGGTGGGTAGAGAAGCGCAAAGCCCCAGTGTTGCTGCGCCTGTGAAAGCGCTTCCAAGGAAGGGTGCTGGCTAGCAACAGCTTTCAGTGCTGGCACTTTTCATCTCTGAGCAATTGCTGGACATTTGCAATTTCTCACCTGAGCTCTCTTTAGAGTGCGCGAGAGGATGAGCAGAAGATTAAGTGGCTAGAGAAGCCCAGAGCCCCAGTGTTCTTAGGCCTACAAAAGCGCTTCCAAGGAAGGGTGCTGGCTAGCAACAGCTTTCAGTGCTGGCACTTTTCATCTCTGAGCAATTTCTCCACGTTTGCAATTTCTCAGCTCGTATCTACGAGACGGAAAGAGAAGAACCGTGACGTTTGGTGGCTAGAGAAGCGCAAAGCCCCAGTGTTGCTGCGCCTGTGAAAGCGCTTCCAAGGAAGGGTGCTGGCTAGCAACAGCTTTCAGTGCTGGCACTTTTCATCTCTGAGCAATTGCTCGACGTTTGCAATTTCTCCCCTGAGCTCTCTTTAGAGTGTGCGAGAGGATGAGCAGAAGATTAAGTGGCTAGAGAAGCCCAGAGCCCCAGTGTTCTTGGGACTACAAAAGCGCTTCCAAGGAAGGGTGCTGGCTAGCAACAGCTTTCAGTGCTGGCACTTTTCCTCTCTGAGCAATTGCTCGACGTTTGCAATTTCTCACCTGAGCTCTTTTTAGAGTGCGCGAGAGGATGAGCAGAAGATTAAGTGGCTAGAGAAGCCCAGAGCCCCAGTGTTCTTAGGCCTACAAAAGCGCTTCCAAGGAAGGGTGCTGGCTAGCAACAGCTTTCAGTGCTGGCACTTTTCCTCTCTGAGCAATTGCTCGACGTTTGCAATTTCTCAGCTCGTGTCTGCGAGACGGAAAGAGAATGACAGTGACGTTTCGTTGCTAGAGAAGCGCAAAGCCCCAGTGTTGCTGCGCCTGTGAAAGCGCTTCCAAGGAAGGGTGCTGGCTAGCAACAGCTTTCAGTGCTGGCACTTTTCATCTCTGAGCAATTGCTCGACGTTTGCCATTTCTCCCCTGAGCTCTCTTTAGAGTGCGCGAGAGCATGAGCAGAAGATTAGGTGGTTAGAGAAGCCCAGAGCCCCAGTGTTCTTAGGCCTACAAAAGCGCTTCCAAGGAAGGGTGCTGGCTAGCAACAGCTTTCAGTGCTGGCACTTTTCCTCTCTGAGCAATTGCTCGACGTTTGCAATTTCTCAGCTCGTGTCTACGAGACGGAAAGAGAATGACCGTGACGTTTGGTGGGTAGAGAAGCGCAAAGCCCCAGTGTTGCTGCGCCTGTGAAAGCGCTTCCAAGGAAGGGTGCTGGCTAGCAACAGCTTTCAGTGCTGGCACTTTTCATCTCTGAGCAATTGCTCGACGTTTGCAATTTCTCACCTGAGCTCTCTTTAGAGTGCGCGAGAGCATGAGCAGAAGATTAGGTGTCTAAAGAAGCCCAGAGCCCCAGTGTTCTTAGGCCTACAAAAGCGCTTCCAAGGAAGGGTGCTGGCTAGCAAGAGCTTTCAGTGCTGGCACTTTTCATCTCTGAGCAATTGCTCGACGTTTGCAATTTCTCACCTGAGCTCTCTTTAGAGTGCGCGAGAGGATGAGCAGAAGATTAGGTGTCTAAAGAAGCCCAGAGCCCCAGTGTTCTTAGGCCTACAAAAGCGCTTCCAAGGAAGGGTGCTGGCTAGCAACAGCTTCCAGTGCTGGCACTTTTCATCTCTGAGCAATTGCTCCACGTTTGCAATTTCTCAGCTCGTGTCTACGAGACGGAAAGAGAAGGACCGTGACGTTTGGTGGCTAGAGAAGCGCAAAGCCCCAGTGTTGCTGCGCCTGTGAAAGCGCTTCCAAGGAAGGGTGCTGGCTAGCAACAGCTTTCAGTGCTGGCACTTTTCCTCTCTGAGCAATTGCTCAACGTTTGCAATTTCTCACCTGAGCTCTTTTTAGAGTGCGCGAGAGGATGAGCAGAAGATTAAGTGGCTAGAGAAGCCCAGAGCCCCAGTGTTCTTAGGCCTACAAAAGCGCTTCCAAGGAAGGGGGCTGGCTAGCAACAGCTTTCAGTGCTGGCACTTTTCATCTCTGAGCAATTGCTCGACGTTTGCAATTTCTCAGCTCGTGTCTGCGAGACGGAAAGAGAATGACCGTGACGTTTGGTGGCTAGAGAAGTGCAAAGCCCCAGTGTTGCTGCGCCTGTGAAAGCGCTTCCAAGGAAGGGTGCTGGCTAGCAACAGCTTTCAGTGCTGACACTTTTCATCTCTGAGCAATTGCTCGACGTTTGCAATTTCTCCCCTGAGCTCTCTTTAGAGTGCGCGAGAGGATGAGCAGAAGATTAGGTGGCTAGAGAAGCCCAGAGCCCCAGTGTTCTTAGGGCTACAAAAGCGCTTCCAAGGAAGGGTGCTGGCTAGCAACAGCTTTCAGTGCTGGCACTTTTCATCTCTGAGCAATTGCTCGACGTTTGCAATTTCTCCCCTGAGCTCTCTTTAGAGTGCGCGAGAGGATGAGCAGAAGATTAGGTGGCTAGAGAAGCCCAGAGCCCCAGTGTTCTTAGGCCTACAAAAGCGCTTCCAAGGAAGGGTGCTGGCTAGCAACAGCTTTCAGTGCTGGCACTTTTCATCTCTGAGCAATTGCTCGACGTTTGCAATTTCTCAGCTCGTGTCTGCGAGACGGAAAGAGAATGACAGTGACGTTTGGTGGGTAGAGAAGCGCAAAGCCCCAGTGTTGCTGTGCCTGTGAAAGCGCTTCCAAGGAAGGGTGCTGGCTAGCAACAGCTTTCAGTGCTGGCACTTTTCATCTCTGAGCAATTGCTCGACGTTTGCAATTTCTCAGCTCGTGTCTGCGAGACGGAAAGAGAATGACAGTGACGTTTGGTTGCTAGAGAAGTGCAAAGCCACAGTGTTGCTGCGCCTGTGAAAGCGCTTCCAAGGAAGGGTGCTGGCTAGCAAGAGCTTTCAGTGCTGGCACTTTTCATCTCTGAGCAATTGCTGGACGTTTGCAATTTCTCACCTGAGCTCTCTTTAGAGTGCGCGAGAGGATGAGCAGAAGATTAGGTGGTTAGAGAAGCCCAGAGCCCCAGTGTTCTTAGGCCTACAAAAGTGCTTCCAAGGAAGGGGGCTGGATAGCAACAGCTTTCAGTGCTGGCACTTTTCATCTCTGAGCAATTGCTCGACGTTTGCAATTTCTCAGCTCGTGTCTACGAGACGGAAAGAGAAGGACCGTGACGTTTGGTGGCTAGAGAAGCGCAAAGCCCCAGTGTTGCTGCGCCTGTGAAAGCGCTTCCAAGGAAGGGTGCTGGCTAGCAACAGCTTTCAGTGCTGGCACTTTTCATCTCTGAGCAATTGCTCGACGTTTGCAATTTCTCACCTGAGCTCTCTTTAGAGTGCGCGAGAGGATGAGCAGAAGATTAAGTGGCTAGAGAAGCCCAGAGCCCCAGTGTTCTTAGGCCTACAAAAGCGCTTCCAAGGAAGGGTGCTGGCTAGCAACAGCTTTCAGTGCTGGCACTTTTCATCTCTGAGCAATTGCTCGACGTTTGCAATTTCTCACCTGAGCTCTTTTTAGAGTGCGCGAGAGGATGAGCAGAAGATTAAGTGGCTAGAGAAGCCCAGAGCCCCAGTGTTCTTAGGCCTACAAAAGCGCTTCCAAGGAAGGGGGCTGGCTAGCAAGAGCTTTCAGTGCTGGCACTTTTCATCTCTGAGCAATTGCTCGACGTTTGCAATTTCTCAGCTCGTGTCTGCGAGACGGAAAGAGAATGACAGTGACGTTTGGTTGCTAGAGAAGTGCAAAGCCACAGTGTTGCTGCGCCTGTGAAAGCGCTTCCAAGGAAGGGTGCTGGCTAGCAACAGCTTTCAGTGCTGGCACTTTTCATCTCTGAGCAATTGCCGGACGTTTGCAATTTCTCACCTGAGCTCTCTTTAGAGTGCGCGAGAGGATGAGCAGAAGATTCGGTGGTTAGAGAAGCCCAGAGCCCCAGTGTTCTTAGGCCTACAAAAGCGCTTCCAAGGAAGGGGGCTGGCTAGCAACAGCTTTCAGTGCTGGCACTTTTCATCTCTGAGCAATTGCTCGACGTTTGCAATTTCTCAGCTCGTGTCTACGAGACGGAAAGAGAATGACCGTGACGTTTGGTGGCTAGAGAAGCGCAAAGCCCCAGTGTTGCTGCGCCTGTGAAAGCGCTTCCAAGGAAGGGTGCTGGCTAGCAACAGCTTTCAGTGCTGGCACTTTTCATCTCTGAGCAATTGCTCGACGTTTGCAATTTCTCACCTGAGCTCTCTTTAGAGTGCGCGAGAGGATGAGCAGAAGATTAAGTGGCTAGAGAAGCCCAGAGCCCCAGTGTTCTTAGGCCTACAAAAGCGCTTCCAAGGAAGGGTGCTGGCTAGCAACAGCTTTCAGTGCTGGCACTTTTCATCTCTGAGCAATTGCTCGACGTTTGCAATTTCTCACCTGAGCTCTTTTTAGAGTGCGCGAGAGGATGAGCAGAAGATTAAGTGGCTAGAGAAGCCCAGAGCCCCAGTGTTCTTAGGCCTACAAAAGCGCTTCCAAGGAAGGGGGCTGGCTAGCAAGAGCTTTCAGTGCTGGCACTTTTCCTCTCTGAGCAATTGCTCGACGTTTGCAATTTCTCAGCTCGTGTCTGCGAGACGGAAAGAGAATGACCGTGACGTTTCGTTGCTAGAGAAGCGCAAAGCCCCAGTGTTGCTGCGCCTGTGAAAGCGCTTCCAAGGAAGGGTGCTGGCTAGCAACAGCTTTCAGTGCTGGCACTTTTCATCTCTGAGCAATTGCTCGACGTTTGCAATTTCTCACCTGAGCTGTTTTTAGAGTGCGCGAGAGGATGAGCAGAAGATTAGGTGTCTAAAGAAGCCCAGAGCCCCAGTGTTCTTAGGCCTACAAAAGCGCTTCCAAGGAAGGGTGCTGGCTAGCAACAGCTTCCAGTGCTGGCACTTTTCATCTCTGAGCAATTGCTCCACGTTTGCAATTTCTCAGCTCGTGTCTACGAGACGGAAAGAGAATGACCGTGACGTTTGGTGGCTAGAGAAGCGCAAAGCCCCAGTGTTGCTGCGCCTGTGAAAGCGCTTCCAAGGAAGGGTGCTGGCTAGCAACAGCTTTCAGTGCTGGCACTTTTCATCTCTGAGCAATTGCTCGACGTTTGCAATTTCTCCCCTGAGCTCTCTTTAGAGTGCGCGAGAGGATGAGCAGAAGATTAGGTGGCTAGAGAAGCCCAGAGCCCCAGTGTTCTTAGGCCTACAAAAGCGCTTCCAAGGAAGGGGGCTGGCTAGCAACAGCTTTCAGTGCTGGCACTTTTCATCTCTGAGCAATTGCTCGACGTTTGCAATTTCTCACCTGAGCTCTCTTTAGAGTGCGCGAGAGCATGAGCAGAAGATTAGGTGTCTAAAGAAGCCCAGAGCCCCAGTGTTCTTAGGGCTACAAAAGCGCTTCCAAGGAAGGGTGCTGGCTAGCAACAGCTTTCAGTGCTGGCACTTTTCATCTCTGAGCAATTGCTCGACGTTTGCAATTTCTCCCCTGAGCTCTCTTTAGAGTGCGCGAGAGGATGAGCAGAAGATTAGGTGGCTAGAGAAGCCCAGAGCCCCAGTGTTCTTGGGACTACAAAAGCGCTTCCAAGGAAGGGTGCTGGCTAGCAACAGCTTTCAGTGCTGGCACTTTTCATCTCTGAGCAATTGCTCGACGTTTGCAATTTCTCAGCTCGTGTCTACGAGACGGAAAGAGAATGACCGTGACGTTTGGTGGCTAGAGAAGCGCAAAGCCCCAGTGTTGCTGCGCCTGTGAAAGCGCTTCCAAGGAAGGGTGCTGGCTAGCAACAGCTTTCAGTGCTGGCACTTTTCATCTCTGAGCAATTGCTCGACGTTTGCAATTTCTCCCCTGAGCTCTCTTTAGAGTGCGCGAGAGGATGAGCAGAAGATTAGGTGGCTAGAGAAGCCCAGAGCCCCAGTGTTCTTAGGCCTACAAAAGCGCTTCCAAGGAAGGGGGCTGGCTAGCAACAGCTTTCAGTGCTGGCACTTTTCATCTCTGAGCAATTGCTCGACGTTTGCAATTTCTCACCTGAGCTCTCTTTAGAGTGCGCGAGAGCATGAGCAGAAGATTAGGTGTCTAAAGAAGCCCAGAGCCCCAGTGTTCTTAGGCCTACAAAAGCGCTTCCAAGGAAGGGTGCTGGCTAGCAACAGCTTTCAGTGCTGGCACTTTTCATCTCTGAGCAATTGCTTGACGTTTGCAATTTCTCCCCTGAGCTCTCTTTAGAGTGCGCGAGAGGATGAGCAGAAGATTAGGTGGCTAGAGAAGCCCAGAGCCCCAGTGTTCTTAGGCCTACAAAAGCGCTTCCAAGGAAGGGTGCTGGCTAGCAACAGCTTTCAGTGCTGGCACTTTTCATCTCTGAGCAATTGCTCCACGTTTGCAATTTCTCAGCTCGTGTCTACGAGACGGAAAGAGAATGACAGTGACGTTTGGTGGCTAGAGAAGCGCAAAGCCCCAGTGTTGCTGCGCCTGTGAAAGCGCTTCCAAGGAAGGGTGCTGGCTAGCAACAGCTTTCAGTGCTGGCACTTTTCATCTCTGAGCAATTGCTGGACGTTTGCAATTTCTCACCTGAGCTCTCTTTAGAGTGCGCGACAGGATGAGCAGAAGATTCCGTGGCTAGAGAAGCCCAGAGCCCCAGTGTTCTTAGGCCTACAAAAGCGCTTCCAAGGAAGGGGGCTGGATAGCAACAGCTTTCAGTGCTGGCACTTTTCATCTCTGAGCAATTGCTCCACGTTTGCAATTTCTCAGCTCGTGTCTACGAGACGGAAAGAGAATGACATTGACGTTTGGTGGCTAGAGAAGCGCAAAGCCCCAGTGTTGCTGCGCCTGTGAAAGCGCTTCCAAGGAAGGGTGCTGGCTAGCAACAGCTTTCAGTGCTGGCACTTTTCCTCTCTGAGCAATTGCTCGACGTTTGCAATTTCTCACCTGAGCTCTCTTTAGAGTGCGCGAGAGCATGAGCAGAAGATTAGGTGGCTAGAGAAGCCCAGAGCCCCAGTGTTCTTAGGCCTACAAAAGCGCTTCCAAGGAAGGGTGCTGGCTAGCAACAGCTTTCAGTGCTGGCACTTTTCATCTCTGAGCAATTGCTCGACGTTTGCAATTTCTCACCTGAGCTCTTTTTAGAGTGCGCGAGAGGATGAGCAGAAGATTAAGTGGCTAGAGAAGCCCAGAGCCCCAGTGTTCTTGGGACTACAAAAGCGCTTCCAAGGAAGGGGGCTGGCTAGCAACAGCTTTCAGTGCTGGCACTTTTCATCTCTGAGCAATTGCTCCACGTTTGCAATTTGTCAGCTCGTGTCTGCCAGACGGAAAGAGAATGACAGTGACGTTTGGTGGCTAGAGAAGCGCAAAGCCCCAGTGTTGCTGCGCCTGTGAAAGCGCTTCCAAGGAAGGGTGCTGGCTAGCAACAGCTTTCAGTGCTGGCACTTTTCATCTCTGAGCAATTGCTCGACGTTTGCAATTTCTCCCCTGAGCTCTCTTTAGAGTGCGCGAGAGGATGAGCAGAAGATTAGGTGGTTAGAGAAGCCCAGAGCCCCAGTGTTCTTAGGCCTACAAAAGCGCTTCCAAGGAAGGGGGCTGGCTAGCAACAGCTTTCAGTGCTGGCACTTTTCATCTCTGAGCAATTGCTCCACGTTTGCAATTTCTCAGCTCGTGTCTACGAGACGGAAAGAGAAGGACCGTGACGTTTGGTGGCTAGAGAAGCGCAAAGCCCCAGTGTTGCTGCGCCTGTGAAAGCGCTTCCAAGGAAGGGTGCTGGCTAGCAACAGCTTTCAGTGCTGGCACTTTTCATCTCTGAGCAATTGCTCGACGTTTGCAATTTCTCACCTGAGCTCTCTTTAGAGTGCGCGAGAGCATGAGCAGAAGATTAGGTGTCTAAAGAAGCCCAGAGCCCCAGTGTTCTTAGGCCTACAAAAGTGCTTCCAAGGAAGGGGGCTGGCTAGCAACAGCTTTCAGTGCTGGCACTTTTCATCTCTGAGCAATTGCTCGACGTTTGCAATTCCTCACCTGAGCTCTCTTTAGAGTGCGCGAGAGGATGAGCAGAAGATTAGGTGGTTAGAGAAGCCCAGAGCCCCAGTGTTCTTAGGCCTACAAAAGCGCTTCCAAGGAAGGGGGCTGGATAGCAACAGCTTTCAGTGCTGGCACTTTTCATCTCTGAGCAATTGCTCGACGTTTACAATTTCTCAGCTCGTGTCTACGAGACGGAAAGAGAATGACAGTGACGTTTGGTGGCTAGAGAAGCGCAAAGCCCCAGTGTTACTGCGCCTGTGAAAGCGCTTCCAAGGAAGGGTGCTGGCTAGCAACAGCTTTCAGTGCTGGCACTTTTCATCTCTGAGCAATTGCTCGACGTTTGCAATTTCTCAGCTCGTGTCTACGAGACGGAAAGAGAAGGACCGTGACGTTTGGTGGGTAGAGAAGCGCAAAGCCCCAGTGTTGCTGCGCCTGTGAAAGCGCTTCCAAGGAAGGGTGCTGGCTAGCAGCAGCTTTCAGTGCTGGCACTTTTCATCTCTGAGCAATTGCTCGACGTTTGCAATTTCTCAGCTCGTGTCTACGAGACGGAGAGATAGTGACCGTGACGTTTGGTGGCTAGAGAAGCGCAAAGCCCCAGTGTTGCTGCGCCTGTGAAAGCGCTTCCAAGGAAGGGGGCTGGCTAGCAACAGCTTTCAGTGCTGGCACTTTTCATCTCTGAGCAATTGCTCGACGTTTGCAATTTCTCAGCTCGTGTCTACGAGACGGAAAGAGAATGACCGTGACGTTTGGTGGGTAGAGAAGCGCAAAGCCCCAGTGTTGCTGCGCCTGTGAAAGCGCTTCCAAGGAAGGGTGCTGGCTAGCAACAGCTTTCAGTGCTGGCACTTTTCATCTCTGAGCAATTGCTCGACGTTTGCAATTTCTCAGCTCGTGTCTGCGAGACGGAAAGAGAATGACCGTGACGTTTGGTGGCTAGAGAAGCGCAAAGCCCCAGTGTTGCTGCGCCTGTGAAAGCGCTTCCAAGGAAGGGTGCTGGCTAGCAACAGCTTTCAGTGCTGGCACTTTTCATCTCTGAGCAATTGCTCGACGTTTGCAATTTCTCACCTGAGCTCTCTTTAGAGTGCACGAGAGGATGAGCAGAAGATTAGGTGTCTAAAGCAGCCCAGAGCCCCAGTGTTCTTAGGGCTACAAAAGCGCTTCCAAGGAAGGGGGCTGGCTAGCAACAGCTTTCAGTGCTGGCACTTTTCCTCTCTGAGCAATTGCTCGACATTTGCAATTTCTCAGCTCGTGTCTACGAGACGGAAAGAGGACCGTGACGTTTGGTGGCTAGAGAAGCGCAAAGCCCCAGTGTTGCTGCGCCTGTGAAAGCGCTTCCAAGGAAGGGTGCTGGCTAGCAAGAGCTTTCAGTGCTGGCACTTTTCATCTCTGAGCAATTGCTCGACGTTTGCAATTTCTCAGCTCGTGTCTACGAGACGGAAAGAGAAGGACCGTGACGTTTGGTGGGTAGAGAAGCGCAAAGCCCCAGTGTTGCTGCGCCTGTGAAAGCGCTTCCAAGGAAGGGTGCTGGCTAGCAACAGCTTTCAGTGCTGGCACTTTTCATCTCTGAGCAATTGCTGGACTTTTGCAATTTCTCACCTGAGCTCTCTTTAGAGTGCGCGAGAGGATGAGCAGAAGATTAAGTGGCTAGAGAAGCCCAGAGCCCCAGTGTTCTTAGGCCTACAAAAGCGCTTCCAAGGAAGGGGGCTGGCTAGCAAGAGCTTTCAGTGCTGGCACTTTTCATCTCTGAGCAATTGCTCGACGTTTGCAATTTCTCACCTGAGCTCTTTTTAGAGTGCGCGAGAGGATGAGCAGAAGATTAAGTGGCTAGAGAAGCCCAGAGCCCCAGTGTTCTTAGGCCTACAAAAGCGCTTCCAAGGAAGGGGGCTGGCTAGCAAGAGCTTTCAGTGCTGGCACTTTTCATCTCTGAGCAATTGCTCGACGTTTGCAATTTCTCAGCTCGTGTCTGCGAGACGGAAAGAGAATGACAGTGACGTTTGGTTGCTAGAGAAGTGCAAAGCCACAGTGTTGCTGCGCCTGTGAAAGCGCTTCCAAGGAAGGGTGCTGGCTAGCAACAGCTTTCAGTGCTGGCACTTTTCATCTCTGAGCAATTGCTGGACGTTTGCAATTTCTCACCTGAGCTCTCTTTAGAGTGCGCGAGAGGATGAGCAGAAGATTCGGTGGTTAGAGAAGCCCAGAGCCCCAGTGTTCTTAGGCCTACAAAAGCGCTTCCAAGGAAGGGGGCTGGCTAGCAACAGCTTTCAGTGCTGGCACTTTTCATCTCTGAGCAATTGCTCCACGTTTGCAATTTCTCAGCTCGTGTCTACGAGACGGAAAGAGAAGGAGCGTGACGTTTGGTGGGTAGAGAAGCGCAAAGCGCCAGTGTTGCTGCGCCTGTGAAAGCGCTTCCAAGGAAGGGTGCTGGCTAGCAACAGCTTTCAGTGCTGGCACTTTTCATCTCTGAGCAATTGCTCGACGTTTGCAATTTCTCACCTGAGCTCTCTTTAGAGTGCGCGAGAGGATGAGCAGAAGATTAAGTGGCTAGAGAAGCCCAGAGCCCCAGTGTTCTTAGGCCTACAAAAGCGCTTCCAAGGAAGGGTGCTGGCTAGCAACAGCTTTCAGTGCTGGCACTTTTCATCTCTGAGCAATTGCTCGACGTTTGCAATTTCTCACCTGAGCTCTTTTTAGAGTGCGCGAGAGGATGAGCAGAAGATTAAGTGGCTAGAGAAGCCCAGAGCCCCAGTGTTCTTAGGCCTACAAAAGCGCTTCCAAGGAAGGGGGCTGGCTAGCAAGAGCTTTCAGTGCTGGCACTTTTCCTCTCTGAGCAATTGCTCGACGTTTGCAATTTCTCAGCTCGTGTCTACGAGACGGAAAGAGAATGACCGTGACGTTTCGTTGCTAGAGAAGCGCAAAGCCCCAGTGTTGCTGCGCCTGTGAAAGCGCTTCCAAGGAAGGGTGCTGGCTAGCAACAGCTTTCAGTGCTGGCACTTTTCATCTCTGAGCAATTGCTCGACGTTTGCAATTTCTCCCCTGAGCTCTCTTTAGAGTGCGCGAGAGGATGAGCAGAAGATTAGGTGGTTAGAGAAGCCCAGAGCCCCAGTGTTCTTAGGCCTACAAAAGCGCTTCCAAGGAAGGGTGCTGGCTAGCAACAGCTTTCAGTGCTGGCACTTTTCCTCTCTGAGCAATTGCTCGACGTTTGCAATTTCTCAGCTCGTGTCTACGAGACGGAAAGAGAATGACCGTGACGTTTGGTGGGTAGAGAAGCGCAAAGCCCCAGTGTTGCTGCGCCTGTGAAAGCGCTTCCAAGGAAGGGTGCTGGCTAGCAACAGCTTTCAGTGCTGGCACTTTTCATCTCTGAGCAATTGCTCGACGTTTGCAATTTCTCACCTGAGCTCTCTTTAGAGTGCGCGAGAGGATGAGCAGAAGATTAGGTGTCTAAAGAAGCCCAGAGCCCCAGTGTTCTTAGGGCTACAAAAGCGCTTCCAAGGAAGGGTGCTGGCTAGCAAGAGCTTTCAGTGCTGGCACTTTTCATCTCTGAGCAATTGCTCGACGTTTGCAATTTCTCACCTGAGCTCTTTTTAGAGTGCGCGAGAGGATGAGCAGAAGATTAGGTGTCTAAAGAAGCCCAGAGCCCCAGTGTTCTTAGGCCTACAAAAGCGCTTCCAAGGAAGGGTGCTGGCTAGCAACAGCTTCCAGTGCTGGCACTTTTCATCTCTGAGCAATTGCTCCACGTTTGCAATTTCTCAGCTCGTGTCTACGAGACGGAAAGAGAATGACCGTGACGTTTGGTGGCTAGAGAAGCGCAAAGCCCCAGTGTTGCTGCGCCTGTGAAAGCGCTTCCAAGGAAGGGTGCTGGCTAGCAACAGCTTTCAGTGCTGGCACTTTTCATCTCTGAGCAATTGCTCGACGTTTGCAATTTCTCACCTGAGCTCTCTTTAGAGTGCGCGAGAGGATGAGCAGAAGATTAGGTGGCTAGAGAAGCCCAGAGCCCCAGTGTTCTTAGGCCTACAAAAGCGCTTCCAAGGAAGGGGGCTGGCTAGCAACAGCTTTCAGTGCTGGCACTTTTCATCTCTGAGCAATTGCTCGACGTTTGCAATTTCTCACCTGAGCTCTCTTTAGAGTGCGCGAGAGCATGAGCAGAAGATTAGGTGTCTAAAGAAGCCCAGAGCCCCAGTGTTCTTAGGGCTACAAAAGCGCTTCCAAGGAAGGGTGCTGGCTAGCAACAGCTTTCAGTGCTGGCACTTTTCATCTCTGAGCAATTGCTCGACGTTTGCAATTTCTCCCCTGAGCTCTCTTTAGAGTGCGCGAGAGGATGAGCAGAAGATTAGGTGGCTAGAGAAGCCCAGAGCCCCAGTGTTCTTGGGACTACAAAAGCGCTTCCAAGGAAGGGTGCTGGCTAGCAACAGCTTTCAGTGCTGGCACTTTTCATCTCTGAGCAATTGCTCCACGTTTGCAATTTCTCAGCTCGTGTCTACGAGACGGAAAGAGAAGGACCGTGACGTTTGGTGGCTAGAGAAGCGCAAAGCCCCAGTGTTGCTGCGCCTGTGAAAGCGCTTCCAAGGAAGGGTGCTGGCTAGCAACAGCTTTCAGTGCTGGCACTTTTCATCTCTGAGCAATTGCTCGACGTTTGCAATTTCTCCCCTGAGCTCTCTTTAGAGTGCGCGAGAGGATGAGCAGAAGATTCGGTGGCTAGAGAAGCCCAGAGCCCCAGTGTTCTTAGGCCTACAAAAGCGCTTCCAAGGAAGGGTGCTGGCTAGCAACAGCTTTCAGTGCTGGCACTTTTCATCTCTGAGCAATTGCTGGACGTTTGCAATTTCTCACCTGAGCTCTCTTTAGAGTGCGCGAGAGGATGAGCAGAAGATTCGGTGGCTAGAGAAGCCCAGAGCACCAGTGTTCTTAGGCCTACAAAAGCGCTTCCAAGGAAGGGGGCTGGCTAGCAACAGCTTTCAGTGCTGGCACTTTTCATCTCTGAGCAATTGCTCCACGTTTGCAATTTCTCAGCTCGTGTCTACGAGACGGAAAGAGAAGGACATTGACGTTTGGTGGCTAGAGAAGCGCAAAGCCCCAGTGTTGCTGCGCCTGTGAAAGCGCTTCCAAGGAAGGGTGCTGGCTAGCAACAGCTTTCAGTGCTGGCACTTTTCCTCTCTGAGCAATTGCTCGACGTTTGCAATTTCTCCCCTGAGCTCTCTTTAGAGTGCGCGAGAGCATGAGCAGAAGATTAGGTGGCTAGAGAAGCCCAGAGCCCCAGTGTTCTTAGGCCTACAAAAGCGCTTCCAAGGAAGGGGGCTGGCTAGCAACAGCTTTCAGTGCTGGCACTTTTCATCTCTGAGCAATTGCTCGACGTTTGCAATTTCTCACCTGAGCTCTTTTTAGAGTGCGCGAGAGGATGAGCAGAAGATTAAGTGGCTAGAGAAGCCCAGAGCCCCAGTGTTCTTGGGACTACAAAAGCGCTTCCAAGGAAGGGGGCTGGCTAGCAACAGCTTTCAGTGCTGGCACTTTTCATCTCTGAGCAATTGCTCCACGTTTGCAATTTGTCAGCTCGTGTCTGCCAGACGGAAAGAGAATGACAGTGACGTTTGGTGGCTAGAGAAGCGCAAAGCCACAGTGTTGCTGCGCCTGTGAAAGCGCTTCCAAGGAAGGGTGCTGGCTAGCAACAGCTTTCAGTGCTGGCACTTTTCATCTCTGAGCAATTGCTCGACGTTTGCAATTTCTCCCCTGAGCTCTCTTTAGAGTGCGCGAGAGGATGAGCAGAAGATTAGGTGGTTAGAGAAGCCCAGAGCCCCAGTGTTCTTAGGCCTACAAAAGCGCTTCCAAGGAAGGGGGCTGGCTAGCAACAGCTTTCAGTGCTGGCACTTTTCATCTCTGAGCAATTGCTCCACGTTTGCAATTTCTCAGCTCGTGTCTACGAGACGGAAAGAGAAGGACCGTGACGTTTGGTGGCTAGAGAAGCGCAAAGCCCCAGTGTTGCTGCGCCTGTGAAAGCGCTTCCAAGGAAGGGTGCTGGCTAGCAACAGCTTTCAGTGCTGGCACTTTTCATCTCTGAGCAATTGCTCGACGTTTGCAATTTCTCACCTGAGCTCTCTTTAGAGTGCGCGAGAGCATGAGCAGAAGATTAGGTGTCTAAAGAAGCCCAGAGCCCCAGTGTTCTTAGGCCTACAAAAGTGCTTCCAAGGAAGGGGGCTGGCTAGCAACAGCTTTCAGTGCTGGCACTTTTCATCTCTGAGCAATTGCTCGACGTTTGCAATTCCTCACCTGAGCTCTCTTTAGAGTGCGCGAGAGGATGAGCAGAAGATTAGGTGGTTAGAGAAGCCCAGAGCCCCAGTGTTCTTAGGCCTACAAAAGCGCTTCCAAGGAAGGGTGCTGGCTAGCAACAGCTTTCAGTGCTGGCACTTTTCATCTCTGAGCAATTGCTCGACGTTTGCAATTTCTCAGCTCGTGTCTACGAGACGGAAAGAGAATGACCGTGACGTTTGGTGGCTAGAGAAGCGCAAAGCCCCAGTGTTACTGCGCCTGTGAAAGCGCTTCCAAGGAAGGGTGCTGGCTAGCAACAGCTTTCAGTGCTGGCACTTTTCATCTCTGAGCAATTGCTCGACGTTTGCAATTTCTCAGCTCGTGTCTACGAGACGGAAAGAGAAGGACCGTGACGTTTGGTGGGTAGAGAAGCGCAAAGCCCCAGTGTTGCTGCGCCTGTGAAAGCGCTTCCAAGGAAGGGTGCTGGCTAGCAGCAGCTTTCAGTGCTGGCACTTTTCATCTCTGAGCAATTGCTCGACGTTTGCAATTTCTCAGCTCGTGTCTACGAGACGGAGAGATAGTGACCGTGACGTTTGGTGGCTAGAGAAGCGCAAAGCCCCAGTGTTACTGCGCCTGTGAAAGCGCTTCCAAGGAAGGGTGCTGGCTAGCAAGAGCTTTCAGTGCTGGCACTTTTCCTCTCTGAGCAATTGCTCGACGTTTGCAATTTCTCACCTGAGCTCTCTTTAGAGTGCGCGAGAGCATGAGCAGAAGATTAGGTGTCTAAAGAAGCCCAGAGCCCCAGTGTTCTTAGGCCTACAAAAGCGCTTCCAAGGAAGGGTGCTGGCTAGCAACAGCTTTCAGTGCTGGCACTTTTCATCTCTGAGCAATTGCTTGACGTTTGCAATTTCTCCCCTGAGCTCTCTTTAGAGTGCGCGAGAGGATGAGCAGAAGATTAGGTGGCTAGAGAAGCCCAGAGCCCCAGTGTTCTTAGGCCTACAAAAGCGCTTCCAAGGAAGGGTGCTGGCTAGCAACAGCTTTCAGTGCTGGCACTTTTCATCTCTGAGCAATTGCTCCACGTTTGCAATTTCTCAGCTCGTGTCTACGAGACGGAAAGAGAATGACAGTGACGTTTGGTGGCTAGAGAAGCGCAAAGCCCCAGTGTTGCTGCGCCTGTGAAAGCGCTTCCAAGGAAGGGTGCTGGCTAGCAACAGCTTTCAGTGCTGGCACTTTTCATCTCTGAGCAATTGCTGGACGTTTGCAATTTCTCACCTGAGCTCTCTTTAGAGTGCGCGACAGGATGAGCAGAAGATTCCGTGGCTAGAGAAGCCCAGAGCCCCAGTGTTCTTAGGCCTACAAAAGCGCTTCCAAGGAAGGGGGCTGGATAGCAACAGCTTTCAGTGCTGGCACTTTTCATCTCTGAGCAATTGCTCCACGTTTGCAATTTCTCAGCTCGTGTCTACGAGACGGAAAGAGAATGACATTGACGTTTGGTGGCTAGAGAAGCGCAAAGCCCCAGTGTTGCTGCGCCTGTGAAAGCGCTTCCAAGGAAGGGTGCTGGCTAGCAACAGCTTTCAGTGCTGGCACTTTTCCTCTCTGAGCAATTGCTCGACGTTTGCAATTTCTCCCCTGAGCTCTCTTTAGAGTGCGCGAGAGCATGAGCAGAAGATTAGGTGGCTAGAGAAGCCCAGAGCCCCAGTGTTCTTAGGCCTACAAAAGCGCTTCCAAGGAAGGGTGCTGGCTAGCAACAGCTTTCAGTGCTGGCACTTTTCATCTCTGAGCAATTGCTCGACGTTTGCAATTTCTCACCTGAGCTCTTTTTAGAGTGCGCGAGAGGATGAGCAGAAGATTAAGTGGCTAGAGAAGCCCAGAGCCCCAGTGTTCTTGGGACTACAAAAGCGCTTCCAAGGAAGGGGGCTGGCTAGCAACAGCTTTCAGTGCTGGCACTTTTCATCTCTGAGCAATTGCTCCACGTTTGCAATTTGTCAGCTCGTGTCTGCCAGACGGAAAGAGAATGACAGTGACGTTTGGTGGCTAGAGAAGCGCAAAGCCCCAGTGTTGCTGCGCCTGTGAAAGCGCTTCCAAGGAAGGGTGCTGGCTAGCAACAGCTTTCAGTGCTGGCACTTTTCATCTCTGAGCAATTGCTCGACGTTTGCAATTTCTCCCCTGAGCTCTCTTTAGAGTGCGCGAGAGGATGAGCAGAAGATTAGGTGGTTAGAGAAGCCCAGAGCCCCAGTGTTCTTAGGCCTACAAAAGCGCTTCCAAGGAAGGGGGCTGGCTAGCAACAGCTTTCAGTGCTGGCACTTTTCATCTCTGAGCAATTGCTCCACGTTTGCAATTTCTCAGCTCGTGTCTACGAGACGGAAAGAGAAGGACCGTGACGTTTGGTGGCTAGAGAAGCGCAAAGCCCCAGTGTTGCTGCGCCTGTGAAAGCGCTTCCAAGGAAGGGTGCTGGCTAGCAACAGCTTTCAGTGCTGGCACTTTTCATCTCTGAGCAATTGCTCGACGTTTGCAATTTCTCACCTGAGCTCTCTTTAGAGTGCGCGAGAGCATGAGCAGAAGATTAGGTGTCTAAAGAAGCCCAGAGCCCCAGTGTTCTTAGGCCTACAAAAGTGCTTCCAAGGAAGGGGGCTGGCTAGCAACAGCTTTCAGTGCTGGCACTTTTCATCTCTGAGCAATTGCTCGACGTTTGCAATTCCTCACCTGAGCTCTCTTTAGAGTGCGCGAGAGGATGAGCAGAAGATTAGGTGGTTAGAGAAGCCCAGAGCCCCAGTGTTCTTAGGCCTACAAAAGCGCTTCCAAGGAAGGGGGCTGGATAGCAACAGCTTTCAGTGCTGGCACTTTTCATCTCTGAGCAATTGCTCGACGTTTGCAATTTCTCAGCTCGTGTCTACGAGACGGAAAGAGAATGACAGTGACGTTTGGTGGCTAGAGAAGCGCAAAGCCCCAGTGTTACTGCGCCTGTGAAAGCGCTTCCAAGGAAGGGTGCTGGCTAGCAACAGCTTTCAGTGCTGGCACTTTTCATCTCTGAGCAATTGCTCGACGTTTGCAATTTCTCAGCTCGTGTCTACGAGACGGAAAGAGAAGGACCGTGACGTTTGGTGGGTAGAGAAGCGCAAAGCCCCAGTGTTGCTGCGCCTGTGAAAGCGCTTCCAAGGAAGGGTGCTGGCTAGCAGCAGCTTTCAGTGCTGGCACTTTTCATCTCTGAGCAATTGCTCGACGTTTGCAATTTCTCAGCTCGTGTCTACGAGACGGAGAGATAGTGACCGTGACGTTTGGTGGCTAGAGAAGCGCAAAGCCCCAGTGTTGCTGCGCCTGTGAAAGCGCTTCCAAGGAAGGGGGCTGGCTAGCAACAGCTTTCAGTGCTGGCACTTTTCATCTCTGAGCAATTGCTCGACGTTTGCAATTTCTCAGCTCGTGTCTACGAGACGGAAAGAGAATGACCGTGACGTTTGGTGGGTAGAGAAGCGCAAAGCCCCAGTGTTGCTGCGCCTGTGAAAGCGCTTCCAAGGAAGGGTGCTGGCTAGCAACAGCTTTCAGTGCTGGCACTTTTCATCTCTGAGCAATTGCTCGACGTTTGCAATTTCTCAGCTCGTGTCTGCGAGACGGAAAGAGAATGACCGTGACGTTTGGTGGCTAGAGAAGCGCAAAGCCCCAGTGTTGCTGCGCCTGTGAAAGCGCTTCCAAGGAAGGGTGCTGGCTAGCAACAGCTTTCAGTGCTGGCACTTTTCATCTCTGAGCAATTGCTCGACGTTTGCAATTTCTCACCTGAGCTCTCTTTAGAGTGCACGAGAGGATGAGCAGAAGATTAGGTGTCTAAAGCAGCCCAGAGCCCCAGTGTTCTTAGGGCTACAAAAGCGCTTCCAAGGAAGGGGGCTGGCTAGCAACAGCTTTCAGTGCTGGCACTTTTCCTCTCTGAGCAATTGCTCGACATTTGCAATTTCTCAGCTCGTGTCTACGAGACGGAAAGAGGACCGTGACGTTTGGTGGCTAGAGAAGCGCAAAGCCCCAGTGTTGCTGCGCCTGTGAAAGCGCTTCCAAGGAAGGGTGCTGGCTAGCAAGAGCTTTCAGTGCTGGCACTTTTCATCTCTGAGCAATTGCTCGACGTTTGCAATTTCTCAGCTCGTGTCTACGAGACGGAAAGAGAAGGACCGTGACGTTTGGTGGGTAGAGAAGCGCAAAGCCCCAGTGTTGCTGCGCCTGTGAAAGCGCTTCCAAGGAAGGGTGCTGGCTAGCAACAGCTTTCAGTGCTGGCACTTTTCATCTCTGAGCAATTGCTGGACTTTTGCAATTTCTCACCTGAGCTCTCTTTAGAGTGCGCGAGAGGATGAGCAGAAGATTAAGTGGCTAGAGAAGCCCAGAGCCCCAGTGTTCTTAGGCCTACAAAAGCGCTTCCAAGGAAGGGGGCTGGCTAGCAAGAGCTTTCAGTGCTGGCACTTTTCATCTCTGAGCAATTGCTCGACGTTTGCAATTTCTCACCTGAGCTCTTTTTAGAGTGCGCGAGAGGATGAGCAGAAGATTAAGTGGCTAGAGAAGCCCAGAGCCCCAGTGTTCTTAGGCCTACAAAAGCGCTTCCAAGGAAGGGGGCTGGCTAGCAAGAGCTTTCAGTGCTGGCACTTTTCATCTCTGAGCAATTGCTCGACGTTTGCAATTTCTCAGCTCGTGTCTGCGAGACGGAAAGAGAATGACAGTGACGTTTGGTTGCTAGAGAAGTGCAAAGCCACAGTGTTGCTGCGCCTGTGAAAGCGCTTCCAAGGAAGGGTGCTGGCTAGCAACAGCTTTCAGTGCTGGCACTTTTCATCTCTGAGCAATTGCTGGACGTTTGCAATTTCTCACCTGAGCTCTCTTTAGAGTGCGCGAGAGGATGAGCAGAAGATTCGGTGGTTAGAGAAGCCCAGAGCCCCAGTGTTCTTAGGCCTACAAAAGCGCTTCCAAGGAAGGGGGCTGGCTAGCAACAGCTTTCAGTGCTGGCACTTTTCATCTCTGAGCAATTGCTCCACGTTTGCAATTTCTCAGCTCGTGTCTACGAGACGGAAAGAGAAGGACCGTGACGTTTGGTGGGTAGAGAAGCGCAAAGCGCCAGTGTTGCTGCGCCTGTGAAAGCGCTTCCAAGGAAGGGTGCTGGCTAGCAACAGCTTTCAGTGCTGGCACTTTTCATCTCTGAGCAATTGCTCGACGTTTGCAATTTCTCACCTGAGCTCTCTTTAGAGTGCGCGAGAGGATGAGCAGAAGATTAAGTGGCTAGAGAAGCCCAGAGCCCCAGTGTTCTTAGGCCTACAAAAGCGCTTCCAAGGAAGGGTGCTGGCTAGCAACAGCTTTCAGTGCTGGCACTTTTCATCTCTGAGCAATTGCTCGACGTTTGCAATTTCTCACCTGAGCTCTTTTTAGAGTGCGCGAGAGGATGAGCAGAAGATTAAGTGGCTAGAGAAGCCCAGAGCCCCAGTGTTCTTAGGCCTACAAAAGCGCTTCCAAGGAAGGGGGCTGGCTAGCAAGAGCTTTCAGTGCTGGCACTTTTCCTCTCTGAGCAATTGCTCGACGTTTGCAATTTCTCAGCTCGTGTCTACGAGACGGAAAGAGAATGACCGTGACGTTTCGTTGCTAGAGAAGCGCAAAGCCCCAGTGTTGCTGCGCCTGTGAAAGCGCTTCCAAGGAAGGGTGCTGGCTAGCAACAGCTTTCAGTGCTGGCACTTTTCATCTCTGAGCAATTGCTCGACGTTTGCAATTTCTCCCCTGAGCTCTCTTTAGAGTGCGCGAGAGGATGAGCAGAAGATTAGGTGGTTAGAGAAGCCCAGAGCCCCAGTGTTCTTAGGCCTACAAAAGCGCTTCCAAGGAAGGGTGCTGGCTAGCAACAGCTTTCAGTGCTGGCACTTTTCCTCTCTGAGCAATTGCTCGACGTTTGCAATTTCTCAGCTCGTGTCTACGAGACGGAAAGAGAATGACCGTGACGTTTGGTGGGTAGAGAAGCGCAAAGCCCCAGTGTTGCTGCGCCTGTGAAAGCGCTTCCAAGGAAGGGTGCTGGCTAGCAACAGCTTTCAGTGCTGGCACTTTTCATCTCTGAGCAATTGCTCGACGTTTGCAATTTCTCACCTGAGCTCTCTTTAGAGTGCGCGAGAGGATGAGCAGAAGATTAGGTGTCTAAAGAAGCCCAGAGCCCCAGTGTTCTTAGGGCTACAAAAGCGCTTCCAAGGAAGGGTGCTGGCTAGCAAGAGCTTTCAGTGCTGGCACTTTTCATCTCTGAGCAATTGCTCGACGTTTGCAATTTCTCACCTGAGCTCTTTTTAGAGTGCGCGAGAGGATGAGCAGAAGATTAGGTGTCTAAAGAAGCCCAGAGCCCCAGTGTTCTTAGGCCTACAAAAGCGCTTCCAAGGAAGGGTGCTGGCTAGCAACAGCTTCCAGTGCTGGCACTTTTCATCTCTGAGCAATTGCTCCACGTTTGCAATTTCTCAGCTCGTGTCTACGAGACGGAAAGAGAATGACCGTGACGTTTGGTGGCTAGAGAAGCGCAAAGCCCCAGTGTTGCTGCGCCTGTGAAAGCGCTTCCAAGGAAGGGTGCTGGCTAGCAACAGCTTTCAGTGCTGGCACTTTTCATCTCTGAGCAATTGCTCGACGTTTGCAATTTCTCACCTGAGCTCTCTTTAGAGTGCGCGAGAGGATGAGCAGAAGATTAGGTGGCTAGAGAAGCCCAGAGCCCCAGTGTTCTTAGGCCTACAAAAGCGCTTCCAAGGAAGGGGGCTGGCTAGCAACAGCTTTCAGTGCTGGCACTTTTCATCTCTGAGCAATTGCTCGACGTTTGCAATTTCTCCCCTGAGCTCTCTTTAGAGTGCGCGAGAGCATGAGCAGAAGATTAGGTGTCTAAAGAAGCCCAGAGCCCCAGTGTTCTTAGGGCTACAAAAGCGCTTCCAAGGAAGGGTGCTGGCTAGCAACAGCTTTCAGTGCTGGCACTTTTCATCTCTGAGCAATTGCTCGACGTTTGCAATTTCTCCCCTGAGCTCTCTTTAGAGTGCGCGAGAGGATGAGCAGAAGATTAGGTGGCTAGAGAAGCCCAGAGCCCCAGTGTTCTTGGGACTACAAAAGCGCTTCCAAGGAAGGGTGCTGGCTAGCAACAGCTTTCAGTGCTGGCACTTTTCATCTCTGAGCAATTGCTCCACGTTTGCAATTTCTCAGCTCGTGTCTACGAGACGGAAAGAGAAGGACCGTGACGTTTGGTGGCTAGAGAAGCGCAAAGCCCCAGTGTTGCTGCGCCTGTGAAAGCGCTTCCAAGGAAGGGTGCTGGCTAGCAACAGCTTTCAGTGCTGGCACTTTTCATCTCTGAGCAATTGCTCGACGTTTGCAATTTCTCCCCTGAGCTCTCTTTAGAGTGCGCGAGAGGATGAGCAGAAGATTCGGTGGCTAGAGAAGCCCAGAGCCCCAGTGTTCTTAGGCCTACAAAAGCGCTTCCAAGGAAGGGTGCTGGCTAGCAACAGCTTTCAGTGCTGGCACTTTTCATCTCTGAGCAATTGCTGGACGTTTGCAATTTCTCACCTGAGCTCTCTTTAGAGTGCGCGAGAGGATGAGCAGAAGATTCGGTGGCTAGAGAAGCCCAGAGCACCAGTGTTCTTAGGCCTACAAAAGCGCTTCCAAGGAAGGGGGCTGGCTAGCAACAGCTTTCAGTGCTGGCACTTTTCATCTCTGAGCAATTGCTCCACGTTTGCAATTTCTCAGCTCGTGTCTACGAGACGGAAAGAGAAGGACATTGACGTTTGGTGGCTAGAGAAGCGCAAAGCCCCAGTGTTGCTGCGCCTGTGAAAGCGCTTCCAAGGAAGGGTGCTGGCTAGCAACAGCTTTCAGTGCTGGCACTTTTCCTCTCTGAGCAATTGCTCGACGTTTGCAATTTCTCCCCTGAGCTCTCTTTAGAGTGCGCGAGAGCATGAGCAGAAGATTAGGTGGCTAGAGAAGCCCAGAGCCCCAGTGTTCTTAGGCCTACAAAAGCGCTTCCAAGGAAGGGTGCTGGCTAGCAACAGCTTTCAGTGCTGGCACTTTTCATCTCTGAGCAATTGCTCGACGTTTGCAATTTCTCACCTGAGCTCTTTTTAGAGTGCGCGAGAGGATGAGCAGAAGATTAAGTGGCTAGAGAAGCCCAGAGCCCCAGTGTTCTTGGGACTACAAAAGCGCTTCCAAGGAAGGGGGCTGGCTAGCAACAGCTTTCAGTGCTGGCACTTTTCATCTCTGAGCAATTGCTCCACGTTTGCAATTTGTCAGCTCGTGTCTGCCAGACGGAAAGAGAATGACAGTGACGTTTGGTGGCTAGAGAAGCGCAAAGCCACAGTGTTGCTGCGCCTGTGAAAGCGCTTCCAAGGAAGGGTGCTGGCTAGCAACAGCTTTCAGTGCTGGCACTTTTCATCTCTGAGCAATTGCTCGACGTTTGCAATTTCTCCCCTGAGCTCTCTTTAGAGTGCGCGAGAGGATGAGCAGAAGATTCGGTGGTTAGAGAAGCCCAGAGCCCCAGTGTTCTTAGGCCTACAAAAGCGCTTCCAAGGAAGGGGGCTGGCTAGCAACAGCTTTCAGTGCTGGCACTTTTCATCTCTGAGCAATTGCTCCACGTTTGCAATTTCTCAGCTCGTGTCTACGAGACGGAAAGAGAAGGACCGTGACGTTTGGTGGCTAGAGAAGCGCAAAGCCCCAGTGTTGCTGCGCCTGTGAAAGCGCTTCCAAGGAAGGGTGCTGGCTAGCAACAGCTTTCAGTGCTGGCACTTTTCATCTCTGAGCAATTGCTCGACGTTTGCAATTTCTCACCTGAGCTCTCTTTAGAGTGCGCGAGAGCATGAGCAGAAGATTAGGTGTCTAAAGAAGCCCAGAGCCCCAGTGTTCTTAGGCCTACAAAAGTGCTTCCAAGGAAGGGGGCTGGCTAGCAACAGCTTTCAGTGCTGGCACTTTTCACCTCTGAGCAATTGCTCGACGTTTGCAATTCCTCACCTGAGCTCTCTTTAGAGTGCGCGAGAGGATGAGCAGAAGATTAGGTGGTTAGAGAAGCCCAGAGCCCCAGTGTTCTTAGGCCTACAAAAGCGCTTCCAAGGAAGGGTGCTGGCTAGCAACAGCTTTCAGTGCTGGCACTTTTCATCTCTGAGCAATTGCTCGACGTTTGCAATTTCTCAGCTCGTGTCTACGAGACGGAAAGAGAATGACCGTGACGTTTGGTGGCTAGAGAAGCGCAAAGCCCCAGTGTTACTGCGCCTGTGAAAGCGCTTCCAAGGAAGGGTGCTGGCTAGCAACAGCTTTCAGTGCTGGCACTTTTCATCTCTGAGCAATTGCTCGACGTTTGCAATTTCTCAGCTCGTGTCTACGAGACGGAAAGAGAAGGACCGTGACGTTTGGTGGGTAGAGAAGCGCAAAGCCCCAGTGTTGCTGCGCCTGTGAAAGCGCTTCCAAGGAAGGGTGCTGGCTAGCAGCAGCTTTCAGTGCTGGCACTTTTCATCTCTGAGCAATTGCTCGACGTTTGCAATTTCTCAGCTCGTGTCTACGAGACGGAGAGATAGTGACCGTGACGTTTGGTGGCTAGAGAAGCGCAAAGCCCCAGTGTTACTGCGCCTGTGAAAGCGCTTCCAAGGAAGGGTGCTGGCTAGCAAGAGCTTTCAGTGCTGGCACTTTTCCTCTCTGAGCAATTGCTCGACGTTTGCAATTTCTCCCCTGAGCTCTCTTTAGAGTGCGCGAGAGGATGAGCAGAAGATTAGGTGGCTAAAGAAGCCCAGAGCCCCAGTGTTCTTAGGCCTACAAAAGCGCTTCCAAGGAAGGGTGCTGGCTAGCAACAGCTTTCAGTGCTGGCACTTTTCCTCTCTGAGCAATTGCTCGACGTTTGCAATTTCTCAGCTCGTGTCTACGAGACGGAAAGAGAATGACAGTGACGTTTGGTGGCTAGAGAAGCGCAAAGCCCCAGTGTTACTGCGCCTGTGAAAGCGCTTCCAAGGAAGGGTGCTGGCTAGCAACAGCTTTCAGTGCTGGCACTTTTCATCTCTCAGCAATTGCTCGACGTTTGCAATTTCTCAGCTCGTGTCTACGAGACGGAAAGAGAAGGACCGTGACGTTTGGTGGGTAGAGAAGCGCAAAGCCCCAGTGTTGCTGCGCCTGTGAAAGCGCTTCCAAGGAAGGGTGCTGGCTAGCAGCAGCTTTCAGTGCTGGCACTTTTCATCTCTGAGCAATTGCTCGACGTTTGCAATTTCTCAGCTCGTGTCTACGAGACGGAGAGATAGTGACCGTGACGTTTGGTGGCTAGAGAAGCGCAAAGCCCCAGTGTTGCTGCGCCTGTGAAAGCGCTTCCAAGGAAGGGTGCTGGCTAGCAACAGCTTTCAGTGCTGGCACTTTTCATCTCTGAGCAATTGCTCGACGTTTGCAATTTCTCAGCTCGTGTCTACGAGACAGAAAGAGAATGACCGTGATGTTTGGTGGGTAGAGAAGCGCAAAGCCCCAGTGTTGCTGCGCCTGTGAAAGCGCTTCCAAGGAAGGGTGCTGGCTAGCAACAGCTTTCAGTGCTGGCACTTTTCATCTCTGAGCAATTGCTCGACGTTTGCAATTTCTCAGCTCGTGTCTGCGAGACGGAAAGAGAATGACCGTGACGTTTGGTGGCTAGAGAAGCGCAAAGCCCCAGTGTTGCTGCGCCTGTGAAAGCGCTTCCAAGGAAGGGTGCTGGCTAGCAAGAGCTTTCAGTGCTGGCACTTTTCATCTCTGAGCAATTGCTGGACTTTTGCAATTTCTCACCTGAGCTCTCTTTAGAGTGCGCGAGAGGATGAGCAGAAGATTAAGTGGCTAGAGAAGCCCAGAGCCCCAGTGTGCTTAGGCCTACAAAAGCGCTTCCAAGGAAGGGGGCTGGCTAGCAACAGCTTTCAGTGCTGGCACTTTTCATCTCTGAGCAATTGCTCGACGTTTGCAATTTCTCACCTGAGCTCTTTTTAGAGTGCGCGAGAGGATGAGCAGAAGATTAAGTGGCTAGAGAAGCCCAGAGCCCCAGTGTTCTTGGGACTACAAAAGCGCTTCCAAGGAAGGGGGCTGGCTAGCAACAGCTTTCAGTGCTGGCACTTTTCATCTCTGAGCAATTGCTCCACGTTTGCAATTTGTCAGCTCGTGTCTGCCAGACGGAAAGAGAATGACAGTGACGTTTGGTGGCTAGAGAGGCACAAAGCCCCAGTGTTGCTGCGCCTGTGAAAGCGCTTCCAAGGAAGGGTGCTGGCTAGCAACAGCTTTCAGTGCTGGCACTTTTCATCTCTGAGCAATTGCTCGACGTTTGCAATTTCTCACCTGAGCTCTCTTTAGAGTGCGCGAGAGCATGAGCAGAAGATTCGGTGGCTAGAGAAGCCCAGAGCCCCAGTGTTCTTAGGCCTACAAAAGCGCTTCCAAGGAAGGGTGCTGGCTAGCAACAGCTTTCAGTGCTGGCACTTTTCATCTCTGAGCAATTGCTCGACGTTTGCAATTTCTCACCTGAGCTCTTTTTAGAGTGCGCGAGAGGAAGAGCAGAAGATTAAGTGGCTAGAGAAGCCCAGAGCCCCAGTGTTCTTGGGACTACAAAAGCGCTTCCAAGGAAGGGGGCTGGCTAGCAACAGCTTTCAGTGCTGGCACTTTTCATCTCTGAGCAATTTCTCCACGTTTGCAATTTGTCAGCTCGTGTCTGCCAGACGGAAAGAGAATGACAGTGACGTTTGGTGGCTAGAGAAGCGGAAAGCGCCAGTGTTGCTGCGCCTGTGAAAGCGCTTCCAAGGAAGGGTGCTGGCTAGCAACAGCTTTCAGTGCTGGCACTTTTCATCTCTGAGCAATTGCTCGACGTTTGCAATTTCTCCCCTGAGCTCTCTTTAGAGTGCGCGAGAGGATGAGCAGAAGATTCGGTGGCTAGAGAAGCCCAGAGCCCCAGTGTTCTTAGGCCTACAAAAGCGCTTCCAAGGAAGGGGGCTGGCTAGCAACAGCTTTCAGTGCTGGCACTTTTCATCTCTGAGCAATTGCTCGACATTTGCAATTTCTCAGCTCGTGTCTACGAGACGGAAAGAGAAGGACCGTGACGTTTGGTGGCTAGAGAAGCGCAAAGCCCCAGTGTTGCTGCGCCTGTGAAAGCGCTTCCAAGGAAGGGTGCTGGCTAGCAACAGCTTTCAGTGCTGGCACTTTTCATCTCTGAGCAATTGCTCGACGTTTGCAATTTCTCCCCTGAGCTCTCTTTAGAGTGCGCGAGAGGATGAGCAGAAGATTAGGTGGCTAGAGAAGCGCAAAGCCCCAGTGTTCTTAGGCCTACAAAAGCGCTTCCAAGGAAGGGGGCTGGCTAGCAACAGCTTTCAGTGCTGGCACTTTTCTTCTCTGAGCAATTGCTCGACGTTTGCAATTTCTCAGCTCGTGTCTACGAGACGGAAAGAGAATGACCGTGACGTTTGGTGGGTAGAGAAGCGCAAAGCCCCAGTGTTGCTGCGCCTGTGAAAGCGCTTCCAAGGAAGGGTGCTGGCTAGCAACAGCTTTCAGTGCTGGCACTTTTCATCTCTGAGCAATTGCTCGACGTTTGCAATTTCTCACCTGAGCTCTCTTTAGAGTGCGCGAGAGGATGAGCAGAAGATTAGGTGTCTAAAGAAGCCCAGAGCCCCAGTGTTCTTAGGCCTACAAAAGCGCTTCCAAGGAAGGGTGCTGGCTAGCAACAGCTTTCAGTGCTGGCACTTTTCATCTCTGAGCAATTGCTCGACGTTTGCAATTTCTCACCTGAGCTCTTTTTAGAGTGCGCGAGAGGATGAGCAGAAGATTAGGTGTCTAAAGAAGCCCAGAGCCCCAGTGTTCTTAGGCCTACAAAAGCGCTTCCAAGGAAGGGTGCTGGCTAGCAACAGCTTCCAGTGCTGGCACTTTTCATCTCTGAGCAATTGCTCAAAGTTTGCAATTTCTCAGCTCGTGTCTACGAGACGGAAAGAGAATGACCGTGACGTTTGGTGGCTAGAGAAGCGCAAAGCCCCAGTGTTGCTGCGCCTGTGAAAGCGCTTCCAAGGAAGGGTGCTGGCTAGCAACAGCTTTCAGTGCTGGCACTTTTCATCTCTGAGCAATTGCTCGACGTTTGCAATTTCTCCCCTGAGCTCTCTTTAGAGTGCGCGAGAGGATGAGCAGAAGATTAGGTGGCTAGAGAAGCCCAGAGCCCCAGTGTTCTTGGGACTACAAAAGCGCTTCCAAGGAAGGGTGCTGGCTAGCAACAGCTTTCAGTGCTGGCACTTTTCATCTCTGAGCAATTGCTCCACGTTTGCAATTTCTCAGCTCGTGTCTACGAGACGGAAAGAGAATGACAGTGACGTTTGGTGGCTAGAGAAGCGCAAAGCCCCAGTGTTGCTGCGCCTGTGAAAGCGCTTCCAAGGAAGGGTGCTGGCTAGCAACAGCTTTCAGTGCTGGCACTTTTCATCTCTGAGCAATTGCTGGACGTTTGCAATTTCTCACCTGAGCTCTCTTTAGAGTGCGCGAGAGGATGAGCAGAAGATTCGGTGGCTAGAGAAGCCCAGAGCCCCAGTGTTCTTAGGCCTACAAAAGCGCTTCCAAGGAAGGGTGCTGGCTAGCAACAGCTTTCAGTGCTGGCACTTTTCATCTCTGAGCAATTGCTCCACGTTTGCAATTTCTCAGCTCGTGTCTACGAGACGGAAAGAGAAGGACATTGACGTTTGGTGGCTAGAGAAGCGCAAAGCCCCAGTGTTGCTGCGCCTGTGAAAGCGCTTCCAAGGAAGGGTGCTGGCTAGCAACAGCTTTCAGTGCTGGCACTTTTCCTCTCTGAGCAATTGCTCGACGTTTGCAATTTCTCCCCTGAGCTCTCTTTAGAGTGCGCGAGAGCATGAGCAGAAGATTCGGTGGCTAGAGAATCCCAGAGCCCCAGTGTTCTTAGGCCTACAAAAGCGCTTCCAAGGAAGGGTGCTGGCTAGCAACAGCTTTCAGTGCTGGCACTTTTCATCTCTGAGCAATTGCTCGACGTTTGCAATTTCTCACCTGAGCTCTTTTTAGAGTGCGCGAGAGGATGAGCAGAAGATTAAGTGGCTAGAGAAGCCCAGAGCCCCAGTGTTCTTGGGACTACAAAAGCGCTTCCAAGGAAGGGGGCTGGCTAGCAACAGCTTTCAGTGCTGGCACTTTTCATCTCTGAGCAATTGCTCGACGTTTGCAATTTGTCAGCTCGTGTCTGCCAGACGGAAAGAGAATGACAGTGACGTTTGGTGGCTAGAGAAGCGCAAAGCCCCAGTGTTGCTGCGCCTGTGAAAGCGCTTCCAAGGAAGGGTGCTGGCTAGCAACAGCTTTCAGTGCTGGCACTTTTCATCTCTGAGCAATTGCTCGACGTTTGCAATTTCTCCCCTGAGCTCTCTTTAGAGTGCGCGAGAGGATGAGCAGAAGATTAGGTGGTTAGAGAAGCCCAGAGCCCCAGTGTTCTTAGGCCTACAAAAGCGCTTCCAAGGAAGGGTGCTGGCTAGCAACAGCTTTCAGTGCTGGCACTTTTCATCTCTGAGCAATTGCTCCACGTTTGCAATTTCTCAGCTCGTGTCTACGAGACGGAAAGAGAATGACCGTGACGTTTGGTGGCTAGAGAAGCGCAAAGCCCCAGTGTTGCTGCGCCTGTGAAAGCGCTTCCAAGGAAGGGTGCTGGCTAGCAACAGCTTTCAGTGCTGGCACTTTTCATCTCTGAGCAATTGCTCGACGTTTGCAATTTCTCACCTGAGCTCTCTTTAGAGTGCGCGAGAGGATGAGCAGAAGATTAGGTGTCTAAAGAAGCCCAGAGCCCCAGTGTTCTTAGGCCTACAAAAGTGCTTCCAAGGAAGGGGGCTGGCTAGCAACAGCTTTCAGTGCTGGCACTTTTCATCTCTGAGCAATTGCTCGACGTTTGCAATTCCTCACCTGAGCTCTCTTTAGAGTGCGCGAGAGGATGAGCAGAAGATTAGGTGGTTAGAGAAGCCCAGAGCCCCAGTGTTCTTAGGCCTACAAAAGCGCTTCCAAGGAAGGGTGCTGGCTAGCAACAGCTTTCAGTGCTGGCACTTTTCATCTCTGAGCAATTGCTCGACGTTTGCAATTTCTCAGCTCGTGTCTACGAGACGGAAAGAGAATGACAGTGACGTTTGGTGGCTAGAGAAGCGCAAAGCCCCAGTGTTACTGCGCCTGTGAAAGCGCTTCCAAGGAAGGGTGCTGACTAGCAACAGCTTTCAGTGCTGGCACTTTTCATCTCTGAGCAATTGCTCCACGTTTGCAATTTCTCAGCTCGTGTCTACGAGACGGAAAGAGAAGGACCGTGACGTTTGGTGGGTAGAGAAGCGCAAAGCCCCAGTGTTGCTGCGCCTGTGAAAGCGCTTCCAAGGAAGGGTGCTGGCTAGCAGCAGCTTTCAGTGCTGGCACTTTTCATCTCTGAGCAATTGCTCGACGTTTGCAATTTCTCAGCTCGTGTCTACGAGACGGAGAGATAGTGACCGTGACGTTTGGTGGCTAGAGAAGCGCAAAGCCCCAGTGTTGCTGCGCCTGTGAAAGCGCTTCCAAGGAAGGGTGCTGGCTAGCAACAGCTTTCAGTGCTGGCACTTTTCATCTCTGAGCAATTGCTCGACGTTTGCAATTTCTCAGCTCGTGTCTACGAGACGGAAAGAGAATGACCGTGACGTTTGGTGGGTAGAGAAGCGCAAAGCCCCAGTGTTGCTGCGCCTGTGAAAGCGCTTCCAAGGAAGGGTGCTGGCTAGCAACAGCTTTCAGTGCTGGCACTTTTCATCTCTGAGCAATTGCTCGACGTTTGCAATTTCTCAGCTCGTGTCTACGAGACGGAAAGAGAATGACCGTGACGTTTGGTGGGTAGAGAAGCGCAAAGCCCCAGTGTTGCTGCGCCTGTGAAAGCGCTTCCAAGGAAGGGTGCTGGCTAGCAACAGCTTTCAGTGCTGGCACTTTTCATCTCTGAGCAATTGCTGGACTTTTGCAATTTCTCACCTGAGCTCTCTTTAGAGTGCGCGAGAGGATGAGCAGAAGATTAGGTGGCTAGAGAAGCCCAGAGCCCCAGTGTTCTTAGGCCTACAAAAGCGCTTCCAAGGAAGGGGGCTGGCTAGCAACAGCTTTCAGTGCTGGCACTTTTCCTCTCTGAGCAATTGCTCGACATTTGCAATTTCTCAGCTCGTGTCTACGAGACGGAAAGAGGACCGTGACGTTTGGTGGCTAGAGAAGCGCAAAGCCCCAGTGTTGCTGCGCCTGTGAAAGCGCTTCCAAGGAAGGGTGCTGGCTAGCAAGAGCTTTCAGTGCTGGCACTTTTCATCTCTGAGCAATTGCTCGACGTTTGCAATTTCTCAGCTCGTGTCTACGAGACGGAAAGAGAAGGACCGTGACGTTTGGTGGGTAGAGAAGCGCAAAGCCCCAGTGTTGCTGCGCCTGTGAAAGCGCTTCCAAGGAAGGGTGCTGGCTAGCAACAGCTTTCAGTGCTGGCACTTTTCATCTCTGAGCAATTGCTGGACTTTTGCAATTTCTCACCTGAGCTCTCTTTAGAGTGCGCGAGAGGATGAGCAGAAGATTAAGTGGCTAGAGAAGCCCAGAGCCCCAGTGTGCTTAGGCCTACAAAAGCGCTTCCAAGGAAGGGGGCTGGCTAGCAACAGCTTTCAGTGCTGGCACTTTTCATCTCTGAGCAATTGCTCGACGTTTGCAATTTCTCACCTGAGCTCTTTTTAGAGTGCGCGAGAGGATGAGCAGAAGATTAAGTGGCTAGAGAAGCCCAGAGCCCCAGTGTTCTTGGGACTACAAAAGCGCTTCCAAGGAAGGGGGCTGGCTAGCAACAGCTTTCAGTGCTGGCACTTTTCATCTCTGAGCAATTGCTCCACGTTTGCAATTTGTCAGCTCGTGTCTGCCAGACGGAAAGAGAATGACAGTGACGTTTGGTGGCTAGAGAAGCACAAAGCCCCAGTGTTGCTGCGCCTGTGAAAGCGCTTCCAAGGAAGGGTGCTGGCTAGCAACAGCTTTCAGTGCTGGCACTTTTCATCTCTGAGCAATTGCTCGACGTTTGCAATTTCTCCCCTGAGCTCTCTTTAGAGTGCGCGAGAGCATGAGCAGAAGATTCGGTGGCTAGAGAAGCCCAGAGCCCCAGTGTTCTTAGGCCTACAAAAGCGCTTCCAAGGAAGGGTGCTGGCTAGCAACAGCTTTCAGTGCTGGCACTTTTCATCTCTGAGCAATTGCTCGACGTTTGCAATTTCTCACCTGAGCTCTTTTTAGAGTGCGCGAGAGGAAGAGCAGAAGATTAAGTGGCTAGAGAAGCCCAGAGCCCCAGTGTTCTTGGGACTACAAAAGCGCTTCCAAGGAAGGGGGCTGGCTAGCAACAGCTTTCAGTGCTGGCACTTTTCATCTCTGAGCAATTGCTCCACGTTTGCAATTTGTCAGCTCGTGTCTGCCAGACGGAAAGAGAATGACAGTGACGTTTGGTGGCTAGAGAAGCGCAAAGCCCCAGTGTTGCTGCGCCTGTGAAAGCGCTTCCAAGGAAGGGTGCTGGCTAGCAACAGCTTTCAGTGCTGGCACTTTTCATCTCTGAGCAATTGCTCGACGTTTGCAATTTCTCCCCTGAGCTCTCTTTAGAGTGCGCGAGAGGATGAGCAGAAGATTCGGTGGCTAGAGAAGCCCAGAGCCCCAGTGTTCTTAGGCCTACAAAAGCGCTTCCAAGGAAGGGTGCTGGCTAGCAACAGCTTTCAGTGCTGGCACTTTTCCTCTCTGAGCAATTGCTCGACATTTGCAATTTCTCAGCTCGTGTCTACGAGACGGAGAGAGAAGGACCGTGACGTTTGGTGGGTAGAGAAGCGCAAAGCCCCAGTGTTGCTGCGCCTGTGAAAGCGCTTCCAAGGAAGGGTGCTGGCTAGCAACAGCTTTCAGTGCTGGCACTTTTCATCTCTGAGCAATTGCTCGACGTTTGCAATTTCTCACCTGAGCTCTCTTTAGAGTGCGCGAGAGGATGAGCAGAAGATTAGGTGGCTAGAGAAGCGCAAAGCCCCAGTGTTCTTAGGCCTACAAAAGCGCTTCCAAGGAAGGGTGCTGGCTAGCAACAGCTTTCAGTGCTGGCACTTTTCTTCTCTGAGCAATTGCTCGACGTTTGCAATTTCTCCCCTGAGCTCTCTTTACAGTGCGCGAGAGGATGAGCAGAAAATTAGGTGGCTAGAGAAGCCCAGAGCCCCAGTGTTCTTAGGCCTACAAAAGCGCTTCCAAGGAAGGGGGCTGGCTAGCAACAGCTTTCAGTGCTGGCACTTTTCATCTCTGAGCAATTGCTCGACGTTTGCAATTTCTCAGCTCGTGTCTACGAGACGGAAAGAGAAGGACCGTGATGTTTGGTGGGTAGAGAAGCCCAGAGCCCCAGTGTTGCTGCGCCTGTGAAAGCGCTTCCAAGGAAGGGTGCTGGCTAGCAACAGCTTTCAGTGCTGGCACTTTTCATCTCTGAGCAATTGCTCGACGTTTGCAATTTCTCAGCTCGTGTCTACGAGACGGAAAGAGAAGGACCGTGACGTTTGGTGGGTAGAGAAGCGCAAAACCCCAGTGTTGCTGCGCCTGTGAAAGCGCTTCCAAGGAAGGGTGCTGGCTAGCAACAGCTTTCAGTGCTGGCACTTTTCATCTCTGAGCAATTGCTCGACGTTTGCAATTTCTCAGCTCGTGTCTACGAGACGGAGAGATAGTGACCGTGACGTTTGGTGGCTAGAGAAGCGCAAAGCCCCAGTGTTGCTGCGCCTGTGAAAGCGCTTCCAAGGAAGGGTGCTGGCTAGCAACAGCTTTCAGTGCTGGCACTTTTCATCTCTGAGCAATTGCTCGACGTTTGCAATTTCTCCCCTGAGCTCTCTTTAGAGTGCGCGAGAGGATGAGCAGAAGATGAGGTGGCTAGAGAAGCCCAGAGCACCAGTGTTCTTAGGCCTACAAAAGCGCTTCCAAGGAAGGGTGCTGGCTAGCAACAGCTTTCAGTGCTGGCACTTTTCCTCTCTGAGCAATTGCTCGACGTTTGCAATTTCTCAGCTCGTGTCTACGAGACGGAAAGAGAATGACCGTGACGTTTGGTGGCTAGAGAAGCGCAAAGCCCCAGTGTTGCTGCGCCTGTGAAAGCGCTTCCAAGGAAGGGTGCTGGCTAGCAACAGCTTTCAGTGCTGGCACTTTTCGTCTCTGAGCAATTGCTCGACGTTTGCAATTTCTCACCTGAGCTCTCTTTAGAGTGCGCGAGAGGATGAGCAGAAGATTAGGTGGCTAGAGAAGCCCAGAGCCCCAGTGTGCTTAGGCCTACAAAAGCGCTTCCAAGGAAGGGGGCTGGCTAGCAAGAGCTTTCAGTGCTGGCACTTTTCATCTCTGAGCAATTGCTCGACGTTTGCAATTTCTCAGCTCGTGTCTACGAGACGGAAAGAGAAGGACCGTGACGTTTGGTGGCTAGAGAAGCGCAAAGCCCCAGTGTTGCTGCGCCTGTGAAAGCGCTTCCAAGGAAGGGTGCTGGCTAGCAACAGCTTTCAGTGCTGGCACTTTTCATCTCTGAGCAATTGCTGGACATTTGCAATTTCTCACCTGAGCTCTCTTTAGAGTGCGCGAGAGGATGAGCAGAAGATTAGGTGGCTAGAGAAGCCCAGAGCCCCAGTGTTCTTAGGCCTACAAAAGCGCTTCCAAGGAAGGGGGCTGGCTAGCAAGAGCTTTCAGTGCTGGCACTTTTCATCTCTGAGCAATTGCTCGACGTTTGCAATTTCTCACCTGAGCTCTCTTTAGAGTGCGCGAGAGGATGAGCAGAAGATTAAGTGGCTAGAGAAGCCCAGAGCCCCAGTGTTCTTAGGCCTACAAAAGCGCTTCCAAGGAAGGGTGCTGGCTAGCAACAGCTTTCAGTGCTGGCACTTTTCATCTCTGAGCAATTGCTCGACGTTTGCAATTTCTCAGCTCGTGTCTGCGAGACGGAAAGAGAATGACAGTGACGTTTGGTGGGTAGAGAAGCACAAAGCCCCAGTGTTGCTGCGCCTGTGAAAGCGCTTCCAAGGAAGGGTGCTGGCTAGCAACAGCTTTCAGTGCTGGCACTTTTCATCTCTGAGCAATTGCTCGACGTTTGCAATTTCTCCCCTGAGCTCTCTTTAGAGTGCGCGAGAGGATGAGCAGAAGATTAGGTGGTTAGAGAAGCCCAGAGCCCCAGTGTTCTTAGGCCTACAAAAGCGCTTCCAAGGAAGGGGGCTGGCTAGCAACAGCTTTCAGTGCTGGCACTTTTCATCTCTGAGCAATTGCTCGACGTTTGCAATTTCTCACCTGAGCTCTTTTTAGAGTGCGCGAGAGGATGAGCAGAAGATTAAGTGGCTAGAGAAGCCCAGAGCCCCAGTGTTCTTGGGACTACAAAAGCGCTTCCAAGGAAGGGGGCTGGCTAGCAACAGCTTTCAGTGCTGGCACTTTTCATCTCTGAGCAATTGCTCCACGTTTGCAATTTGTCAGCTCGTGTCTGCCAGACGGAAAGAGAATGACAGTGACGTTTGGTGGGTAGAGAAGCGCAAAGCCCCAGTGTTGCTGCGCCTGTGAAAGCGCTTCCAAGGAAGGGTGCTGGCTAGCAACAGCTTTCAGTGCTGGCACTTTTCATCTCTGAGCAATTGCTCGACGTTTGCAATTTCTCACCTGAGCTCTCTTTAGAGTGCGCGAGAGGATGAGCAGAAGATTCGGTGGTTAGAGAAGCCCAGAGCCCCAGTGTTCTTAGGCCTACAAAAGCGCTTCCAAGGAAGGGGGCTGGCTAGCAACAGCTTTCAGTGCTGGCACTTTTCATCTCTGAGCAATTGCTCCACGTTTGCAATTTCTCAGCTCGTGTCTACGAGACGGAAAGAGAAGGACCGTGACGTTTGGTGGGTAGAGAAGCGCAAAGCCCCAGTGTTGCTGCGCCTGTGAAAGCGCTTCCAAGGAAGGGTGCTGGCTAGCAACAGCTTTCAGTGCTGGCACTTTTCATCTCTGAGCAATTGCTCGACGTTTGCAATTTCTCACCTGAGCTCTCTTTAGAGTGCGCGAGAGGATGAGCAGAAGATTAGGTGGCTAGAGAAGCGCAAAGCCCCAGTGTTCTTAGGCCTACAAAAGCGCTTCCAAGGAAGGGGGCTGGCTAGCAACAGCTTTCAGTGCTGGCACTTTTCTTCTCTGAGCAATTGCTCGACGTTTGCAATTTCTCACCTGAGCTCTCTTTAGAGTGCGCGAGAGGATGAGCAGAAGATTAGGTGGCTAGAGAAGCCCAGAGCCCCAGTGTTCTTAGGCCTACAAAAGCGCTTCCAAGGAAGGGGGCTGGCTAGCAACAGCTTTCAGTGCTGGCACTTTTCATCTCTGAGCAATTGCTCCACGTTTGCAATTTCTCAGCTCGTGTCTACGAGACGGAAAGAGAAGGACCGTGACGTTTGGTGGCTAGAGAAGCGCAAAGCCCCAGTGTTGCTGCGCCTGTGAAAGCGCTTCCAAGGAAGGGTGCTGGCTAGCAACAGCTTTCAGTGCTGGCACTTTTCATCTCTGAGCAATTGCTCCACGTTTGCAATTTCTCAGCTCGTGTCTACGAGACGGAAAGAGAATGACCGTGACGTTTGGTGGCTAGAGAAGCGCAAAGCCCCAGTGTTGCTGCGCCTGTGAAAGCGCTTCCAAGGAAGGGTGCTGGCTAGCAACAGCTTTCAGTGCTGGCACTTTTCATCTCTGAGCAATTGCTCGACGTTTGCAATTTCTCCCCTGAGCTCTCTTTAGAGTGCGCGAGAGGATGAGCAGAAGATTAGGTGGCTAGAGAAGCCCAGAGCCCCAGTGTTCTTAGGCCTACAAAAGCGCTTCCAAGGAAGGGGGCTGGCTAGCAACAGCTTTCAGTGCTGGCACTTTTCATCTCTGAGCAATTGCTCGACGTTTGCAATTTCTCACCTGAGCTCTCTTTAGAGTGCGCGAGAGGATGAGCAGAAGATTAGGTGGCTAGAGAAGCCCAGAGCCCCAGTGTTCTTAGGCCTACAAAAGCGCTTCCCAGGAAGGGGGCTGGCTAGCAACAGCTTTCAGTGCTGGCACTTTTCATCTCTGAGCAATTGCTCCACGTTTGCAATTTCTCAGCTCGTGTCTACGAGACGGAAAGAGAAGGACCGTGATGTTTGGTGGCTAGAGAAGCGCAAAGCCCCAGTGTTGCTGCGCCTGTGAAAGCGCTTCCAAGGAAGGGTGCTGGCTAGCAACAGCTTTCAGTGCTGGCACTTTTCATCTCTGAGCAATTGCTCGACGTTTGCAATTTCTCACCTGAGCTCTCTTTAGAGTGCGCGAGAGGATGAGCAGAAGATTAGGTGGCTAGAGAAGCCCAGAGCCCCAGTGTTCTTAGGCCTACAAAAGCGCTTCCAAGGAAGGGTGCTGGCTAGCAACAGCTTTCAGTGCTGGCACTTTTCATCTCTCAGCAATTGCTCGACGTTTGCAATTTCTCAGCTCGTGTCTACGAGACGGAAAGAGAATGACAGTGACGTTTGGTGGCTAGAGAAGCGCAAAGCCCCAGTGTTGCTGCGCCTGTGAAAGCGCTTCCAAGGAAGGGTGCTGGCTAGCAACAGCTTTCAGTGCTGGCACTTTTCCTCTCTGAGCAATTGCTCGACAATTGCAATTTCTCAGCTCGTGTCTACGAGACGGAAAGAGAAGGACCGTGACGTTTGGTGGCTAGAGAAGCGCAAAGCCCCAGTGTTGCTGCGCCTGTGAAAGCGCTTCCAAGGAAGGGTGCTGGCTCGCAACAGCTTTCAGTGCTGGCACTTTTCATCTCTGAGCAATTGCTCGACGTTTGCAATTTCTCAGCTCGTGTCTACGAGACGGAGAGATAGTGACCGTGACGTTTGGTGGCTAGAGAAGCGCAAAGCCCCAGTGTTGCTGCGCCTGTGAAAGCGCTTCCAAGGAAGGGTGCTGGCTAGCAACAGCTTTCAGTGCTGGCACTTTTCATCTCTGAGCAATTGCTCCACGTTTGCAATTTCTCCCCTGAGCTCTCTTTAGAGTGCGCGAGAGGATGAGCAGAAGATGAGGTGGCTAGAGAAGCCCAGAGCCCCAGTGTTCTTAGGCCTACAAAAGCGCTTCCAAGGAAGGGGGCTGGCTAGCAACAGCTTTCAGTGCTGGCACTTTTCCTCTCTGAGCAATTGCTCGACGTTTGCAATTTCTCAGCTCATGTCTACGAGACGGAAAGAGAATGACAGTGACGTTTGGTGGCTAGAGAAGCGCAAAGCCCCAGTGTTGCTGTGCCTGTGAAAGCGCTTCCAAGGAAGGGTGCTGGCTAGCAACAGCTTTCAGTGCTGGCACTTTTCGTCTCTGAGCAATTGCTCGACGTTTGCAATTTCTCACCTGAGCTCTCTTTAGAGTGCGCGAGAGCATGAGCAGAAGATTAGGTGGCTAGAGAAGCCCAGAGCCCCAGTGTGCTTAGGCCTACAAAAGCGCTTCCAAGGAAGGGGGCTGGCTAGCAACAGCTTTCAGTGCTGGCACTTTTCATCTCTGAGCAATTGCTCGACAATTGCAATTTCTCAGCTCGTGTCTACGAGACGGAAAGAGAAGGACCGTGACGTTTGGTGGGTAGAGAAGCGCAAAGCCCCAGTGTTGCTGCGCCTGTGAAAGCGCTTCCAAGGAAGGGTGCTGGCTAGCAACAGCTTTCAGTGCTGGCACTTTTCATCTCTGAGCAATTGCTGGACATTTGCAATTTCTCCCCTGAGCACTCTTTACAGTGCGCGAGAGGATGAGCAGAAGATTAGGTGGCTAGAGAAGCCCAGAGCCCCAGTGTTCTTAGGCCTACAAAAGCGCTTCCAAGGAAGGGTGCTGGCTAGCAACAGCTTTCAGTGCTGGCACTTTTCATCTCTGAGCAATTGCTCGACGTTTGCAATTTCTCACCTGAGCTCTCTTTAGAGTGCGCGAGAGGATGAGCAGAAGATTAGGTGGCTAGAGAAGCCCAGAGCCCCAGTGTGCTTAGGCCTACAAAAGCGCTTCCAAGGAAGGGTGCTGGATAGCAACAGCTTTCAGTGCTGGCACTTTTCATCTCTGAGCAATTGCTCGACGTTTGCAATTTCTCAGCTCGTGGCTATGAGATGGAAAGAGAAGGACCGTGACGTTTGGTGGCTAGAGAAGCGCAAAGCCCCAGTGTTACTGCGCCTGTGAAAGCGCTTCCAAGGAAGGGTGCTGGCTAGCAAGAGCTTTCAGTGCTGGCACTTTTCCTCTCTGAGCAATTGCTCAACGTTTGCAATTTCTCAGCTCGTGTCTACGAGACGGAAAGAGAATGACAGTGACGTTTGGTGGCTAGAGAAGCGCAAAGCCCCAGTGTTGCTGCGCCTCTGAAAGCGCTTCCAAGGAAGGGTGCTGGCTAGCAACAGCTTTCAGTGCTGGCACTTTTCATCTCTGAGCAATTGCTCGACGTTTGCAATTTCTCACCTGACCTCTCTTTAGAGTGCGCGAGAGGATGAGCAGAAGATTAGGTGGCTAGAGAAGCCCAGAGCCCCAGTGTTCTTAGGCCTACAAAAGCGCTTCCAAGGAAGGGTGCTGGCTAGCAACAGCTTTCAGTGCTGGCACTTTTCATCTCTGAGCAATTGCTCGACAATTGCAATTTCTCAGCTCGTGTCTACGAGACGGAAAGAGAAGGACCGTGACGTTTGGTGGGTAGAGAAGCGCAAAGCCCCAGTGTTGCTGCGCCTGTGAAAGCGCTTCCAAGGAAGGGTGCTGGCTAGCAAGAGCTTTCAGTGCTGGCACTTTTCCTCTCTGAGCAATTGCTCGACGTTTGCAATTTCTCCCCTGACCTCTCTTTAGAGTGCGCGAGAGGATGAGCAGAAGATTAGGTGGCTAAAGAAGCCCAGAGCCCCAGTGTTCTTAGGGCTACAAAAGTGCTTCCAAGGAAGGGTGCTGGCTAGCAACAGCTTTCAGTGCTGGCACTTTTCCTCTCTGAGCAATTGCTCGACATTTGCAATTTCTCAGCTCGTGTCTACGAGACGGAAAGAGAATGACCGTGACGTTTGGTGGCTAGAGAAGCGCAAAGCCCCAGTGTTGCTGCGCCTGTGAAAGCGCTTCCAAGGAAGGGTGCTGGCTAGCAACAGCTTTCAGTGCTGGCACTTTTCATCTCTGAGCAATTGCTGGACATTTGCAATTTCTCAGCTCGTGTCTACGAGACGGAAAGAGAAGGACCGTGACGTTTGGTGGCTAGAGAAGCCCAGAGCCCCAGTGTTCTTAGGGCTACAAAAGCGCTTCCAAGGAAGGGGGCTGGCTAGCAACAGCTTTCAGTGCTGGCACTTTTCATCTCTGAGCAATTGCTCGACATTTGCAATTTCTCACCTGAGCTCTCTTTAGAGTGCGCGAGAGGATGAGCAGAAGATTAAGTGGCTAGAGAAGCCCAGAGCCCCAGTGTGCTTAGGCCTACAAAAGCGCTTCCAAGGAAGGGGGCTGGCTAGCAACAGCTTTCAGTGCTGGCACTTTTCATCTCTGAGCAATTGCTCGACGTTTGCAATTTCTCACCTGAGCTCTTTTTAGAGTGCGCGAGAGGATGAGCAGAAGATTAAGTGGCTAGAGAAGCCCAGAGCCCCAGTGTTCTTGGGACTACAAAAGCGCTTCCAAGGAAGGGGGCTGGCTAGCAACAGCTTTCAGTGCTGGCACTTTTCATCTCTGAGCAATTGCTCCACGTTTGCAATTTCTCAGCTCGTGTCTGCCAGACGGAAAGAGAATGTCCGTGACGTTTGGTGGCTAGAGAAGCACAAAGCCCCAGTGTTGCTGCGCCTGTGAAAGCGCTTCCAAGGAAGGGTGCTGGCTAGCAACAGCTTTCAGTGCTGGCACTTTTCATCTCTGAGCAATTGCTCGACGTTTGCAATTTCTCCCCTGAGCTCTCTTTAGAGTGCGCGAGAGGATGAGCAGAAGATTAGGTGGTTAGAGAAGCCCAGAGCCCCAGTGTTCTTAGGCCTACAAAAGCGCTTCCAAGGAAGGGGGCTGGCTAGCAACAGCTTTCAGTGCTGGCACTTTTCATCTCTGAGCAATTGCTCCACGTTTGCAATTTCTCAGCTCGTGTCTACGAGACGGAAAGAGAAGGACCGTGACGTTTGGTGGCTAGAGAAGCGCAAAGCCCCAGTGTTGCTGCGCCTGTGAAAGCGCTTCCAAGGAAGGGTGCTGGCTAGCAACAGCTTTCAGTGCTGGCACTTTTCATCTCTGAGCAATTGCTCGACGTTTGCAATTTCTCACCTGAGCTCTCTTTAGAGTGCGCGAGAGCATGAGCAGAAGATGAGGTGGCTAGAGAAGCCCAGAGCCCCAGTGTTGCTGCGCCTGTGAAAGCGCTTCCAAGGAAGGGTGCTGGCTAGCAACAGCTTTCAGTGCTGGCACTTTTCATCTCTGAGCAATTGCTCGACAATTGCAATTTCTCAGCTCGTGTCTACGAGACGGAAAGAGAAGGACCGTGACGTTTGGTGGCTAGAGAAGCGCAAAGCCCCAGTGTTGCTGCGCCTGTGAAAGCGCTTCCAAGGAAGGGTGCTGGCTCGCAACAGCTTTCAGTGCTGGCACTTTTCATCTCTGAGCAATTGCTCGACGTTTGCAATTTCTCAGCTCGTGTCTACGAGACGGAGAGATAGTGACCGTGACGTTTGGTGGCTAGAGAAGCGCAAAGCCCCAGTGTTGCTGTGCCTCTGAAAGCGCTTCCAAGGAAGGGTGCTGGCTAGCAACAGCTTTCAGTGCTGGCACTTTTCATCTCTGAGCAATTGCTCGACGTTTGCAATTTCTCACCTGAGCTCTCTTTAGAGTGCGCGAGAGGATGAGCAGAAGATTAGGTGGCTAGAGAAGCCCAGAGCCCCAGTGTGCTTAGGCCTACAAAAGCGCTTCCAAGGAAGGGGGCTGGCTAGCAAGAGCTTTCAGTGCTGGCACTTTTCATCTCTGAGCAATTGCTCGACGTTTGCAATTTCTCAGCTCGTGTCTGCGAGACGGAAAGAGAAGGACCGTGACGTTTGGTGGCTAGAGAAGCGCAAAGCCCCAGTGTTGCTGCGCCTGTGAAAGCGCTTCCAAGGAAGGGTGCTGGCTAGCAACAGCTTTCAGTGCTGGCACTTTTCATCTCTGAGCAATTGCTCCACGTTTGCAATTTCTCCCCTGAGCACTCTTTAGAGTGCGCGAGAGGATGAGCAGAAGATTAGGTGGCTAGAGAAGCCCAGAGCCCCAGTGTTCTTAGGCCTACAAAAGCGCTTCCAAGGAAGGGTGCTGGCTAGCAAGAGCTTTCAGTGCTGGCACTTTTCATCTCTGAGCAATTGCTCGACGTTTGCAATTTCTCACCTGAGCTCTCTTTAGAGTGCGCGAGAGGATGAGCAGAAGATTAAGTGGCTAGAGAAGCCCAGAGCCCCAGTGTGCTTAGGCCTACAAAAGCGCTTCCAAGGAAGGGTGCTGGATAGCAACAGCTTTCAGTGCTGGCACTTTTCATCTCTGAGCAATTGCTCGACGTTTGCAATTTCTCAGCTCGTGTCTACGAGACGGAAAGAGAAGGACCGTGACGTTTGGTGGCTAGAGAAGCGCAAAGCCCCAGTGTTGCTGTGCCTGTGAAAGCGCTTCCAAGGAAGGGTGCTGGCTAGCAACAGCTTTCAGTGCTGGCACTTTTCCTCTCTGAGCAATTGCTCAACGTTTGTAATTTCTCAGCTCGTGTCTACGAGACGGAAAGAGAATGACAGTGACGTTTGGTGGCTAGAGAAGCGCAAAGCCCCAGTGTTGCTGCGCCTGTGAAAGCGCTTCCAAGGAAGGGTGCTGGCTAGCAACAGCTTTCAGTGCTGGCACTTTTCCTCTCTGAGCAATTGCTGGACGTTTGCAATTTCTCACCTGAGCTCTCTTTAGAGTGCGCGAGAGGATGAGCAGAAGATTAAGTGGCTAGAGAAGCCCAGAGCCCCAGTGTTCTTAGGCCTACAAAAGCGCTTCCAAGGAAGGGTGCTGGCTAGCAAGAGCTTTCAGTGCTGGCACTTTTCATCTCTGAGCAATTGCTCGACGTTTGCAATTTCTCAGCTCGTGTCTACGAGACGGAAAGAGAAGGACCGTGACGTTTGGTGGCTAGAGAAGCCCAGAGCCCCAGTGTGCTTAGGCCTACAAAAGCGCTTCCAAGGAAGGGGGCTGGCTAGCAACAGCTTTCAGTGCTGGCACTTTTCATCTCTGAGCAATTGCTCCACGTTTGCAATTTCTCAGCTCGTGTCTACGGGACGGAAAGAGAAGGACCGTGACGTTTGGTGGCTAGAGAAGCGCAAAGCCCCAGTGTTGCTGCGCCTGTGAAAGCGCTTCCAAGGAAGGGTGCTGGCTAGCAACAGCTTTCAGTGCTGGCACTTTTCATCTCTGAGCAATTGCTCGACGTTTGCAATTTCTCACCTGAGCTCTCTTTAGAGTGCGCGAGAGGATGAGCAGAAGATGAGGTGGCTAGAGAAGCCCAGAGCCCCAGTGTTGCTGCGCCTGTGAAAGCGCTTCCAAGGAAGGGTGCTGGCTAGCAACAGCTTTCAGTGCTGGCACTTTTCATCTCTGAGCAATTGCTCGACAATTGCAATTTCTCAGCTCGTGTCTACGAGACGGAAAGAGAAGGACCGTGACGTTTGGTGGCTAGAGAAGCGCAAAGCCCCAGTGTTGCTGCGCCTGTGAAAGCACTTCCAAGGAAGGGTGCTGGCTCGCAACAGCTTTCAGTGCTGGCACTTTTCATCTCTGAGCAATTGCTCGACGTTTGCAATTTCTCAGCTCGTGTCTACGAGACGGAGAGATAGTGACCGTGACGTTTGGTGGCTAGAGAAGCGCAAAGCCCCAGTGTTGCTGCGCCTCTGAAAGCGCTTCCAAGGAAGGGTGCTGGCTAGCAACAGCTTTCAGTGCTGGCACTTTTCATCTCTGAGCAATTGCTCGACGTTTGCAATTTCTCCCCTGAGCTCTCTTTAGAGTGCGCGAGAGGATGAGCAGAAGATGAGGTGGCTAGAGAAGCCCAGAGCCCCAGTGTGCTTAGGCCTACAAAAGCGCTTCCAAGGAAGGGGGCTGGCTAGCAAGAGCTTTCAGTGCTGGCACTTTTCATCTCTGAGCAATTGCTCGACGTTTGCAATTTCTCAGCTCGTGTCTACGAGACGGAAAGAGAAGGACCGTGACGTTTGGTGGGTAGAGAAGCGCAAAGCCCCAGTGTTGCTGCGCCTGTGAAAGCGCTTCCAAGGAAGGGTGCTGGCTAGCAACAGCTTTCAGTGCTGGCACTTTTCATCTCTGAGCAATTGCTGGACGTTTGCAATTTCTCCCCTGAGCACTATTTAGAGTGCGCGAGAGGATGAGCAGAAGATTAGGTGGCTAGAGAAGCCCAGAGCCCCAGTGTTCTTAGGCCTACAAAAGCGCTTCCAAGGAAGGGTGCTGGCTAGCAAGAGCTTTCAGTGCTGGCACTTTTCATCTCTGAGCAATTGCTTGACGTTTGCAATTTCTCATCTGAGCTCTCTTTAGAGTGCGCGAGAGGATGAGCAGAAGATTAAGTGGCTAGAGAAGCCCAGAGCCCCACTGTTCTTAGGCCTACAAAAGCGCTTCCAAGGAAGGGTGCTGGATAGCAACAGCTTTCAGTGCTGGCACTTTTCATCTCTGAGCAATTGCTCGACGTTTGCAATTTCTCAGCTCGTGGCTATGAGATGGAAAGAGAAGGACCGTGACGTTTGGTGGCTAGAGAAGCGCAAAGCCCCAGTGTTACTGCGCCTGTGAAAGCGCTTCCAAGGAAGGGTGCTGGCTAGCAAGAGCTTTCAGTGCTGGCACTTTTCCTCTCTGAGCAATTGCTCAACGTTTGCAATTTCTCAGCTCGTGTCTACGAGACGGAAAGAGAATGACAGTGACGTTTGGTGGCTAGAGAAGCGCAAAGCCCCAGTGTTGCTGCGCCTGTGAAAGCGCTTCCAAGGAAGGGTGCTGGCTAGCAAGAGCTTTCAGTGCTGGCACTTTTCATCTCTGAGCAATTGCTCAACGTTTGCAATTTCTCACCTGACCTCTCTTTAGAGTGCGCGAGAGGATGAGCAGAAGATTAGGTGGCTAGAGAAGCCCAGAGCCCCAGTGTTCTTAGGCCTACAAAAGCGCTTCCAAGGAAGGGTGCTGGCTAGCAACAGCTTTCAGTGCTGGCACTTTTCATCTCTGAGCAATTGCTCGACAATTGCAATTTCTCAGCTCGTGTCTACGAGACGGAAAGAGAAGGACCGTGACGTTTGGTGGGTAGAGAAGCGCAAAGCCCCAGTGTTGCTGCGCCTGTGAAAGCGCTTCCAAGGAAGGGTGCTGGCTAGCAACAGCTTTCAGTGCTGGCACTTTTCCTCTCTGAGCAATTGCTCGACAATTGCAATTTCTCAGCTCGTGTCTACGAGACGGAAAGAGAAGGACCGTGACGTTTGGTGGCTAGAGAAGCGCAAAGCCCCAGTGTTGCTGCGCCTGTGAAAGCGCTTCCAAGGAAGGGTGCTGGCTCGCAACAGCTTTCAGTGCTGGCACTTTTCATCTCTGAGCAATTGCTCGACGTTTGCAATTTCTCAGCTCGTGTCTACGAGACGGAGAGATAGTGACCGTGACGTTTGGTGGCTAGAGAAGCGCAAAGCCCCAGTGTTGCTGCGCCTGTGAAAGCGCTTCCAAGGAAGGGTGCTGGCTAGCAACAGCTTTCAGTGCTGGCACTTTTCATCTCTGAGCAATTGCTCGACGTTTGCAATTTCTCACCTGAGCTCTCTTTAGAGTGCGCGAGAGGATGAGCAGAAGATTAAGTGGCTAGAGAAGCCCAGAGCCCCAGTGTGCTTAGGCCTACAAAAGCGCTTCCAAGGAAGGGTGCTGGATAGCAACAGCTTTCAGTGCTGGCACTTTTCATCTCTGAGCAATTGCTCGACGTTTGCAATTTCTCAGCTCGTGGCTATGAGATGGAAAGAGAAGGACCGTGACGTTTGGTGGCTAGAGAAGCGCAAAGCCCCAGTGTTACTGCGCCTGTGAAAGCGCTTCCAAGGAAGGGTGCTGGCTAGCAAGAGCTTTCAGTGCTGGCACTTTTCCTCTCTGAGCAATTGCTCAACGTTTGCAATTTCTCAGCTCGTGTCTACGAGACGGAAAGAGAATGACAGTGACGTTTGGTGGCTAGAGAAGCGCAAAGCCCCAGTGTTGCTGCGCCTGTGAAAGCGCTTCCAAGGAAGGGTGCTGGCTAGCAACAGCTTTCAGTGCTGGCACTTTTCATCTCTGAGCAATTGCTCGACGTTTGCAATTTCTCACCTGACCTCTCTTTAGAGTGCGCGAGAGGATGAGCAGAAGATTAGGTGGCTAGAGAAGCCCAGAGCCCCAGTGTTCTTAGGCCTACAAAAGCGCTTCCAAGGAAGGGTGCTGGCTAGCAACAGCTTTCAGTGCTGGCACTTTTCATCTCTGAGCAATTGCTCGACAATTGCAATTTCTCAGCTCGTGTCTACGAGACGGAAAGAGAAGGACCGTGACGTTTGGTGGCTAGAGAAGCGCAAAGCCCCAGTGTTGCTGCGCCTGTGAAAGCGCTTCCAAGGAAGGGTGCTGGCTAGCAAGAGCTTTCAGTGCTGGCACTTTTCCTCTCTGAGCAATTGCTCGACGTTTGCAATTTCTCCCCTGACCTCTCTTTAGAGTGCGCGAGAGGATGAGCAGAAGATTAGGTGGCTAAAGAAGCCCAGAGCCCCAGTGTTCTTAGGGCTACAAAAGTGCTTCCAAGGAAGGGTGCTGGCTAGCAACAGCTTTCAGTGCTGGCACTTTTCCTCTCTGAGCAATTGCTCGACATTTGCAATTTCTCAGCTCGTGTCTACGAGACGGAAAGAGAATGACCGTGACGTTTGGTGGCTAGAGAAGCGCAAAGCCCCAGTGTTGCTGCGCCTGTGAAAGCGCTTCCAAGGAAGGGTGCTGGCTAGCAACAGCTTTCAGTGCTGGCACTTTTCATCTCTGAGCAATTGCTGGACATTTGCAATTTCTCAGCTCGTGTCTACGAGACGGAAAGAGAATGACCGTGACGTTTGGTGGCTAGAGAAGCCCAGAGCCCCAGTGTTCTTAGGGCTACAAAAGCGCTTCCAAGGAAGGGGGCTGGCTAGCAACAGCTTTCAGTGCTGGCACTTTTCATCTCTGAGCAATTGCTCGACATTTGCAATTTCTCACCTGAGCTCTCTTTAGAGTGCGCGAGAGGATGAGCAGAAGATTAAGTGGCTAGAGAAGCCCAGAGCCCCAGTGTGCTTAGGCCTACAAAAGCGCTTCCAAGGAAGGGGGCTGGCTAGCAACAGCTTTCAGTGCTGGCACTTTTCATCTCTGAGCAATTGCTCGACGTTTGCAATTTCTCACCTGAGCTCTTTTTAGAGTGCGCGAGAGGATGAGCAGAAGATTAAGTGGCTAGAGAAGCCCAGAGCCCCAGTGTTCTTGGGACTACAAAAGCGCTTCCAAGGAAGGGGGCTGGCTAGCAACAGCTTTCAGTGCTGGCACTTTTCATCTCTGAGCAATTGGTCCACGTTTGCAATTTCTCAGCTCGTGTCTGCCAGACGGAAAGAGAATGACAGTGACGTTTGGTGGCTAGAGAAGCACAAAGCCCCAGTGTTGCTGCGCCTGTGAAAGCGCTTCCAAGGAAGGGTGCTGGCTAGCAACAGCTTTCAGTGCTGGCACTTTTCATCTCTGAGCAATTGCTCGACGTTTGCAATTTCTCCCCTGAGCTCTCTTTAGAGTGCGCGAGAGGATGAGCAGAAGATTAGGTGGTTAGAGAAGCCCAGAGCCCCAGTGTTCTTAGGCCTACAAAAGCGCTTCCAAGGAAGGGGGCTGGCTAGCAACAGCTTTCAGTGCTGGCACTTTTCATCTCTGAGCAATTGCTCCACGTTTGCAATTTCTCAGCTCGTGTCTACGAGACGGAAAGAGAAGGACCGTGACGTTTGGTGGCTAGAGAAGCGCAAAGCCCCAGTGTTGCTGCGCCTGTGAAAGCGCTTCCAAGGAAGGGTGCTGGCTAGCAACAGCTTTCAGTGCTGGCACTTTTCATCTCTGAGCAATTGCTCGACGTTTGCAATTTCTCACCTGAGCTCTCTTTAGAGTGCGCGAGAGCATGAGCAGAAGATGAGGTGGCTAGAGAAGCCCAGAGCCCCAGTGTTGCTGCGCCTGTGAAAGCGCTTCCAAGGAAGGGTGCTGGCTAGCAACAGCTTTCAGTGCTGGCACTTTTCATCTCTGAGCAATTGCTCGACAATTGCAATTTCTCAGCTCGTGTCTACGAGACGGAAAGAGAAGGACCGTGACGTTTGGTGGCTAGAGAAGCGCAAAGCCCCAGTGTTGCTGCGCCTGTGAAAGCGCTTCCAAGGAAGGGTGCTGGCTCGCAACAGCTTTCAGTGCTGGCACTTTTCCTCTCTGAGCAATTGCTCGACGTTTGCAATTTCTCAGCTCGTGTCTACGAGACGGAGAGATAGTGACCGTGACGTTTGGTGGCTAGAGAAGCGCAAAGCCCCAGTGTTGCTGTGCCTCTGAAAGCGCTTCCAAGGAAGGGTGCTGGCTAGCAACAGCTTTCAGTGCTGGCACTTTTCATCTCTGAGCAATTGCTCGACGTTTGCAATTTCTCACCTGAGCTCTCTTTAGAGTGCGCGAGAGGATGAGCAGAAGATTAGGTGGCTAGAGAAGCCCAGAGCCCCAGTGTGCTTAGGCCTACAAAAGCGCTTCCAAGGAAGGGGGCTGGCTAGCAAGAGCTTTCAGTGCTGGCACTTTTCATCTCTGAGCAATTGCTCGACGTTTGCAATTTCTCAGCTCGTGTCTGCGAGACGGAAAGAGAAGGACCGTGACGTTTGGTGGCTAGAGAAGCGCAAAGCCCCAGTGTTGCTGCGCCTGTGAAAGCGCTTCCAAGGAAGGGTGCTGGCTAGCAACAGCTTTCAGTGCTGGCACTTTTCATCTCTGAGCAATTGCTGGACATTTGCAATTTCTCCCCTGAGCACTCTTTAGAGTGCGCGAGAGGATGAGCAGAAGATTAGGTGGCTAGAGAAGCCCAGAGCCCCAGTGTTCTTAGGCCTACAAAAGCGCTTCCAAGGAAGGGTGCTGGCTAGCAAGAGCTTTCAGTGCTGGCACTTTTCATCTCTGAGCAATTGCTCGACGTTTGCAATTTCTCACCTGAGCTCTCTTTAGAGTGCGCGAGAGGATGAGCAGAAGATTAAGTGGCTAGAGAAGCCCAGAGCCCCAGTGTGCTTAGGCCTACAAAAGCGCTTCCAAGGAAGGGTGCTGGCTAGCAACAGCTTTCAGTGCTGGCACTTTTCATCTCTGAGCAATTGCTCGACGTTTGCAATTTCTCAGCTCGTGTCTACGAGACAGAAAGAGAAGGACCGTGACGTTTGGTGGCTAGAGAAGCGCAAAGCCCCAGTGTTGCTGTGCCTGTGAAAGCGCTTCCAAGGAAGGGTGCTGGCTAGCAACAGCTTTCAGTGCTGGCACTTTTCCTCTCTGAGCAATTGCTCAACGTTTGTAATTTCTCAGCTCGTGTCTACGAGACGGAAAGAGAATGACAGTGACGTTTGGTGGCTAGAGAAGCGCAAAGCCCCAGTGTTGCTGCGCCTGTGAAAGCGCTTCCAAGGAAGGGTGCTGGCTAGCAACAGCTTTCAGTGCTGGCACTTTTCCTCTCTGAGCAATTGCTGGACGTTTGCAATTTCTCACCTGAGCTCTCTTTAGAGTGCGCGAGAGGATGAGCAGAAGATTAAGTGGCTAGAGAAGCCCAGAGCCCCAGTGTTCTTAGGCCTACAAAAGCGCTTCCAAGGAAGGGTGCTGGCTAGCAACAGCTTTCAGTGCTGGCACTTTTCATCTCTGAGCAATTGCTCGACGTTTGCAATTTCTCAGCTCGTGTCTACGAGACGGAAAGAGGACCGTGACGTTTGGTGGGTAGAGAAGCGCAAAGCCCCAGTGTTGCTGCGCCTGTGAAAGCGCTTCCAAGGAAGGGTGCTGGCTAGCAACAGCTTTCAGTGCTGGCACTTTTCATCTCTGAGCAATTGCTGGACATTTGCAATTTCTCAGCTCGTGTCTACGAGACGGAAAGAGAAGGACCGTGACGTTTGGTGGCTAGAGAAGCCCAGAGCCCCAGTGTGCTTAGGCCTACAAAAGCGCTTCCAAGGAAGGGGGCTGGCTAGCAACAGCTTTCAGTGCTGGCACTTTTCATCTCTGAGCAATTGCTCCACGTTTGCAATTTCTCAGCTCGTGTCTACGGGACGGAAAGAGAAGGACCGTGACGTTTGGTGGCTAGAGAAGCGCAAAGCCCCAGTGTTGCTGCGCCTGTGAAAGCGCTTCCAAGGAAGGGTGCTGGCTAGCAACAGCTTTCAGTGCTGGCACTTTTCATCTCTGAGCAATTGCTCGACGTTTGCAATTTCTCACCTGAGCTCTCTTTAGAGTGCGCGAGAGGATGAGCAGAAGATGAGGTGGCTAGAGAAGCCCAGAGCCCCAGTGTTGCTGCGCCTGTGAAAGCGCTTCCAAGGAAGGGTGCTGGCTAGCAACAGCTTTCAGTGCTGGCACTTTTCCTCTCTGAGCAATTGCTCGACAATTGCAATTTCTCAGCTCGTGTCTACGAGACGGAAAGAGAAGGACCGTGACGTTTGGTGGCTAGAGAAGCGCAAAGCCCCAGTGTTGCTGCGCCTGTGAAAGCGCTTCCAAGGAAGGGTGCTGGCTCGCAACAGCTTTCAGTGCTGGCACTTTTCATCTCTGAGCAATTGCTCGACGTTTGCAATTTCTCAGCTCGTGTCTACGAGACGGAGAGATAGTGACCGTGACGTTTGGTGGCTAGAGAAGCGCAAAGCCCCAGTGTTGCTGCGCCTCTGAAAGCGCTTCCAAGGAAGGGTGCTGGCTAGCAACAGCTTTCAGTGCTGGCACTTTTCATCTCTGAGCAATTGCTCGACGTTTGCAATTTCTCACCTGAGCTCTCTTTAGAGTGCGCGAGAGGATGAGCAGAAGATTAGGTGGCTAGAGAAGCCCAGAGCCCCAGTGTGCTTAGGCCTACAAAAGCGCTTCCAAGGAAGGGGGCTGGCTAGCAAGAGCTTTCAGTGCTGGCACTTTTCATCTCTGAGCAATTGCTCGACGTTTGCAATTTCTCAGCTCGTGTCTACGAGACGGAAAGAGAAGGACCGTGACGTTTGGTGGGTAGAGAAGCGCAAAGCCCCAGTGTTGCTGCGCCTGTGAAAGCGCTTCCAAGGAAGGGTGCTGGCTAGCAACAGCTTTCAGTGCTGGCACTTTTCATCTCTGAGCAATTGCTGGACGTTTGCAATTTCTCCCCTGAGCACTCTTTAGAGTGCGCGAGAGGATGAGCAGAAGATTAGGTGGCTAGAGAAGCCCAGAGCCCCAGTGTTCTTAGGCCTACAAAAGCGCTTCCAAGGAAGGGTGCTGGCTAGCAAGAGCTTTCAGTGCTGGCACTTTTCATCTCTGAGCAATTGCTCGACGTTTGCAATTTCTCATCTGAGCTCTCTTTAGAGTGCGCGAGAGGATGAGCAGAAGATTAAGTGGCTAGAGAAGCCCAGAGCCCCACTGTTCTTAGGCCTACAAAAGCGCTTCCAAGGAAGGGTGCTGGATAGCAACAGCTTTCAGTGCTGGCACTTTTCATCTCTGAGCAATTGCTCGACGTTTGCAATTTCTCAGCTCGTGGCTATGAGATGGAAAGAGAAGGACCGTGACGTTTGGTGGCTAGAGAAGCGCAAAGCCCCAGTGTTACTGCGCCTGTGAAAGCGCTTCCAAGGAAGGGTGCTGGCTAGCAACAGCTTTCAGTGCTGGCACTTTTCCTCTCTGAGCAATTGCTCAACGTTTGCAATTTCTCAGCTCGTGTCTACGAGACGGAAAGAGAATGACAGTGACGTTTGGTGGCTAGAGAAGCGCAAAGCCCCAGTGTTGCTGCGCCTGTGAAAGCGCTTCCAAGGAAGGGTGCTGGCTAGCAACAGCTTTCAGTGCTGGCACTTTTCATCTCTGAGCAATTGCTCGACGTTTGCAATTTCTCACCTGACCTCTCTTTAGAGTGCGCGAGAGGATGAGCAGAAGATTAGGTGGCTAGAGAAGCCCAGAGCCCCAGTGTTCTTAGGCCTACAAAAGCGCTTCCAAGGAAGGGTGCTGGCTAGCAACAGCTTTCAGTGCTGGCACTTTTCATCTCTGAGCAATTGCTCGACAATTGCAATTTCTCAGCTCGTGTCTACGAGACGGAAAGAGAAGGACCGTGACGTTTGGTGGGTAGAGAAGCGCAAAGCCCCAGTGTTGCTGCGCCTGTGAAAGCGCTTCCAAGGAAGGGTGCTGGCTAGCAAGAGCTTTCAGTGCTGGCACTTTTCCTCTCTGAGCAATTGCTCGACGTTTGCAATTTCTCCCCTGAGCTCTCTTTAGAGTGCGCGAGAGGATGAGCAGAAGATTAGGTGGCTAAAGAAGCCCAGAGCCCCAGTGTTCTTAGGGCTACAAAAGTGCTTCCAAGGAAGGGTGCTGGCTAGCAACAGCTTTCAGTGCTGGCACTTTTGCTCTCTGAGCAATTGCTCGACATTTGCAATTTCTCAGCTCGTGTCTACGAGACGGAAAGAGAATGACCGTGACGTTTGGTGGCTAGAGAAGCGCAAAGCCCCAGTGTTGCTGCGCCTGTGAAAGCGCTTCCAAGGAAGGGTGCTGGCTAGCAACAGCTTTCAGTGCTGGCACTTTTCATCTCTGAGCAATTGCTGGACATTTGCAATTTCTCAGCTCGTGTCTACGAGACGGAAAGAGAAGGACCGTGACGTTTGGTGGCTAGAGAAGCCCAGAGCCCCAGTGTTCTTAGGGCTACAAAAGCGCTTCCAAGGAAGGGGGCTGGCTAGCAACAGCTTTCAGTGCTGGCACTTTTCATCTCTGAGCAATTGCTCGACATTTGCAATTTCTCACCTGAGCTCTCTTTAGAGTGCGCGAGAGGATGAGCAGAAGATGAAGTGGCTAGAGAAGCCCAGAGCCCCAGTGTGCTTAGGCCTACAAAAGCGCTTCCAAGGAAGGGGGCTGGCTAGCAAGAGCTTTCAGTGCTGGCACTTTTCATCTCTGAGCAATTGCTCGACGTTTGCAATTTCTCACCTGAGCTCTTTTTAGAGTGCGCGAGAGGATGAGCAGAAGATTAAGTGGCTAGAGAAGCCCAGAGCCCCAGTGTTCTTGGGACTACAAAAGCGCTTCCAAGGAAGGGGGCTGGCTAGCAACAGCTTTCAGTGCTGGCACTTTTCATCTCTGAGCAATTGCTCCACGTTTGCAATTTCTCAGCTCGTGTCTGCCAGACGGAAAGAGAATGACAGTGACGTTTGGTGACTAGAGAAGCACAAAGCCCCAGTGTTGCTGCGCCTGTGAAAGCGCTTCCAAGGAAGGGTGCTGGCTAGCAACAGCTTTCAGTGCTGGCACTTTTCATCTCTGAGCAATTGCTCGACGTTTGCAATTTCTCCCCTGAGCTCTCTTTAGAGTGCGCGAGAGGATGAGCAGAAGATTAGGTGGTTAGAGAAGCCCAGAGCCCCAGTGTTCTTAGGCCTACAAAAGCGCTTCCAAGGAAGGGGGCTGGCTAGCAACAGCTTTCAGTGCTGGCACTTTTCATCTCTGAGCAATTGCTCCACGTTTGCAATTTCTCAGCTCGTGTCTACGAGACGGAAAGAGAAGGACCGTGACGTTTGGTGGCTAGAGAAGCGCAAAGCCCCAGTGTTGCTGCGCCTGTGAAAGCGCTTCCAAGGAAGGGTGCTGGCTAGCAACAGCTTTCAGTGCTGGCACTTTTCATCTCTGAGCAATTGCTCGACGTTTGCAATTTCTCACCTCAGCTCTCTTTAGAGTGCGCGAGAGCATGAGCAGAAGATGAGGTGGCTAGAGAAGCCCAGAGCCCCAGTGTTGCTGCGCCTGTGAAAGCGCTTCCAAGGAAGGGTGCTGGCTAGCAACAGCTTTCAGTGCTGGCACTTTTCATCTCTGAGCAATTGCTCGACAATTGCAATTTCTCAGCTCGTGTCTACGAGACGGAAAGAGAAGGACCGTGACGTTTGGTGGCTAGAGAAGCGCAAAGCCCCAGTGTTGCTGCGCCTGTGAAAGCGCTTCCAAGGAAGGGTGCTGGCTCGCAACAGCTTTCAGTGCTGGCACTTTTCATCTGTGAGCAATTGCTCGACGTTTGCAATTTCTCAGCTCGTGTCTACGAGACGGAGAGATAGTGACCGTGACGTTTGGTGGCTAGAGAAGCGCAAAGCCCCAGTGTTGCTGCGCCTCTGAAAGCGCTTCCAAGGAAGGGTGCTGGCTAGCAACAGCTTTCAGTGCTGGCACTTTTCATCTCTGAGCAATTGCTCGACGTTTGCAATTTCTCACCTGAGCTCTCTTTAGAGTGCGCGAGAGGATGAGCAGAAGATTAGGTGGCTAGAGAAGCCCAGAGCCCCAGTGTGCTTAGGCCTACAAAAGCGCTTCCAAGGAAGGGGGCTGGCTAGCAAGAGCTTTCAGTGCTGGCACTTTTCATCTCTGAGCAATTGCTCGACGTTTGCAATTTCTCAGCTCGTGTCTACGAGACGGAAAGAGAAGGACCGTGACGTTTGGTGGCTAGAGAAGCGCAAAGCCCCAGTGTTGCTGCGCCTGTGAAAGCGCTTCCAAGGAAGGGTGCTGGATAGCAACAGCTTTCAGTGCTGGCACTTTTCATCTCTGAGCAATTGCTCCACGTTTGCAATTTCTCAGGTCGTGTCTACGAGACGGAAAGAGGACCGTGACGTTTGGTGGGTAGAGAAGCGCAAAGCCCCAGTGTTGCTGCGCCTGTGAAAGCGCTTCCAAGGAAGGGTGCTGGCTAGCAAGAGCTTTCAGTGCTGGCACTTTTCATCTCTGAGCAATTGCTGGACATTTGCAATTTCTCAGCTCGTGTCTACGAGACGGAAAGAGAAGGACCGTGACGTTTGGTGGCTAGAGAAGCCCAGAGCCCCAGTGTGCTTAGGCCTACAAAAGCGCTTCCAAGGAAGGGGGCTGGCTAGCAACAGCTTTCAGTGCTGGCACTTTTCCTCTCTGAGCAATTGCTCCACGTTTGCAATTTCTCAGCTCGTGTCTACGGGACGGAAAGAGAAGGACCGTGACGTTTGGTGGCTAGAGAAGCGCAAAGCCCCAGTGTTGCTGCGCCTGTGAAAGCGCTTCCAAGGAAGGGTGCTGGCTAGCAACAGCTTTCAGTGCTGGCACTTTTCATCTCTGAGCAATTGCTCGACAATTGCAATTTCTCAGCTCGTGTCTACGAGACGGAAAGAGAAGGACCGTGACGTTTGGTGGCTAGAGAAGCGCAAAGCCCCAGTGTTGCTGCGCCTGTGAAAGCGCTTCCAAGGAAGGGTGCTGGCTCGCAACAGCTTTCAGTGCTGGCACTTTTCATCTCTGAGCAATTGCTCGACGTTTGCAATTTCTCAGCTCGTGTCTACGAGACGGAGAGATAGTGACCGTGACGTTTGGTGGCTAGAGAAGCGCAAAGCCCCAGTGTTGCTGCGCCTCTGAAAGCGCTTCCAAGGAAGGGTGCTGGCTAGCAACAGCTTTCAGTGCTGGCACTTTTCATCTCTGAGCAATTGCTCGACGTTTGCAATTTCTCACCTGAGCTCTCTTTAGAGTGCGCGAGAGGATGAGCAGAAGATTAAGTGGCTAGAGAAGCCCAGAGCCCCAGTGTGCTTAGGCCTACAAAAGCGCTTCCAAGGAAGGGTGCTGGATAGCAACAGCTTTCAGTGCTGGCACTTTTCCTCTCTGAGCAATTGCTCGACGTTTGTAATTTCTCAGCTCGTGTCTACGAGATGGAAAGAGAAGGACCGTGACGTTTGGTGGCTAGAGAAGCGCAAAGCCCCAGTGTTACTGTGCCTGTGAAAGCGCTTCCAAGGAAGAGTGCTGGCTAGCAACAGCTTTCAGTGCTGGCACTTTTCCTCTCTGAGCAATTGCTCAACGTTTGTAATTTCTCAGCTCGTGTCTACGAGACGGAAAGAGAATGACAGTGACGTTTGGTGGCTAGAGAAGCGCAAAGCCCCAGTGTTGCTGCGCCTGTGAAAGCGCTTCCAAGGAAGGGTGCTGGCTAGCAACAGCTTTCAGTGCTGGCACTTTTCCTCTCTGAGCAATTGCTGGACGTTTGCAATTTCTCCCCTGAGCTCTCTTTAGAGTGCGCGAGAGGATGAGCAGAAGATTAAGTGGCTAGAGAAGCCCAGAGCCCCAGTGTTCTTAGGCCTACAAAAGCGCTTCCAAGGAAGGGTGCTGGCTAGCAACAGCTTTCAGTGCTGGCACTTTTCATCTCTGAGCAATTGCTCGACGTTTGCAATTTCTCAGCTCGTGTCTACGAGACGGAAAGAGGACCGTGACGTTTGGTGGGTAGAGAAGCGCAAAGCCCCAGTGTTGCTGCGCCTGTGAAAGCGCTTCCAAGGAAGGGTGCTGGCTAGCAAGAGCTTTCAGTGCTGGCACTTTTCATCTCTGAGCAATTGCTGGACATTTGCAATTTCTCAGCTCGTGTCTACGAGACGGAAAGAGAAGGACCGTGACGTTTGGTGGCTAGAGAAGCCCAGAGCCCCAGTGTGCTTAGGCCTACAAAAGCGCTTCCAAGGAAGGGTGCTGGCTAGCAACAGCTTTCAGTGCTGGCACTTTTCATCTCTGAGCAATTGCTCGACATTTGCAATTTCTCACCTGAGCTCTTTTTAGAGTGCGCGAGAGGATGAGCAGAAGATTAAGTGGCTAGAGAAGCCCAGAGCCCCAGTGTGCTTAGGCCTACAAAAGCGCTTCCAAGGAAGGGGGCTGGCTAGCAACAGCTTTCAGTGCTGGCACTTTTCCTCTCTGAGCAATTGCTCGACGTTTGCAATTTCTCACCTGAGCTCTTTTTAGAGTGCGCGAGAGGATGAGCAGAAGATTAAGTGGCTAGAGAAGCCCAGAGCCCCTGTGTTCTTGGGACTACAAAAGCGCTTCCAAGGAAGGGGGCTGGCTAGCAACAGCTTTCAGTGCTGGCACTTTTCATCTCTGAGCAATTGCTCCACGTTTGCAATTTCTCAGCTCGTGTCTACGAGACGGAAAGAGAAGGACCGTGACGTTTGGTGGCTAGAGAAGCGCAAAGCCCCAGTGTTGCTGCGCCTGTGAAAGCGCTTCCAAGGAAGGGGGCTGGCTAGCAACAGCTTTCAGTGCTGGCACTTTTCCTCTCTGAGCAATTGCTCGACGTTTGCAATTTCTCCCCTGAGCTCTCTTTAGAGTGCGCGAGAGGATGAGCAGAAGATTAGGTGGTTAGAGAAGCCCAGAGCCCCAGTGTTCTTAGGCCTACAAAAGCGCTTCCAAGGAAGGGGGCTGGCTAGCAACAGCTTTCAGTGCTGGCACTTTTCATCTCTGAGCAATTGCTCGACGTTTGCAATTTCTCCCCTGAGCTCTCTTTAGAGTGCGCGAGAGGATGAGCAGAAGATTAGGTGGTTAGAGAAGCCCAGAGCCCCAGTGTTCTTAGGCCTACAAAAGCGCTTCCAAGGAAGGGGGCTGGCTAGCAACAGCTTTCAGTGCTGGCACTTTTCATCTCTGAGCAATTGCTCGACGTTTGCAATTTCTCACCTGAGCTCTCTTTAGAGTGCGCGAGAGGATGAGCAGAAGATTAAGTGGCTAGAGAAGCCCAGAGCCCCAGTGTGCTTAGGCCTACAAAAGCGCTTCCAAGGAAGGGTGCTGGCTAGCAACAGCTTTCAGTGCTGGCACTTTTCATCTCTGAGCAATTGCTCGACGTTTGCAATTTCTCAGCTCGTGTCTACGGGACGGAAAGAGAAGGACCGTGACGTTTGGTGGCTAGAGAAGCGCAAAGCCCCAGTGTTGCTGCGCCTGTGAAAGCGCTTCCAAGGAAGGGTGCTGGCTAGCAACAGCTTTCAGTGCTGGCACTTTTCATCTCTGAGCAATTGCTCGACGTTTGCAATTTCTCACCTGAGCTCTCTTTAGAGTGCGCGAGAGGATGAGCAGAAGATGAGGTGGCTAGAGAAGCCCAGAGCCCCAGTGTTCTTAGGCCTACAAAAGCGCTTCCAAGGAAGGGTGCTGGCTAGCAACAGCTTTCAGTGCTGGCACTTTTCATCTCTGAGCAATTGCTCGACAATTGCAATTTCTCAGCTCGTGTCTACGAGACGGAAAGAGAAGGACCGTGACGTTTGGTGGGTAGAGAAGCGCAAAGCCCCAGTGTTGCTGCGTCTGTGAAAGCGCTTCCAAGGAAGGGTGCTGGCTAGCAACAGCTTTCAGTGCTGGCACTTTTCCTCTCTGAGCAATTGCTGGACTTTTGCAATTTCTCCCCTGAGCTCTCTTTAGAGTGCGCGAGAGGATGAGCAGAAGATTAGGTGGCTAAAGAAGCCCAGAGCCCCAGTGTTCTTAGGCCTACAAAAGCGCTTCCAAGGAAGGGTGCTGGCTAGCAACAGCTTTCAGTGCTGGCACTTTTCCTCTCTGAGCAATTGCTCCACGTTTGCAATTTCTCAGCTCGTGTCTACGAGACGGAAAGAGAATGACCGTGACGTTTGGTGGCTAGAGAAGCGCAAAGCCCCAGTGTTGCTGCGCCTGTGAAAGCGCTTCCAAGGAAGGGTGCTGGCTAGCAACAGCTTTCAGTGCTGGCACTTTTCATCTCTGAGCAATTGCTGGACATTTGCAATTTCTCAGCTCGTGTCTACGAGACGGAAAGAGAAGGACCGTGACGTTTGGTGGCTAGAGAAGCCCAGAGCCCCAGTGTTCTTAGGGCTACAAAAGCGCTTCCAAGGAAGGGTGCTGGCTAGCAACAGCTTTCAGTGCTGGCACTTTTCATCTCTGAGCAATTGCTCGACATTTGCAATTTCTCACCTGAGCTCTCTTTAGAGTGCGCGAGAGGATGAGCAGAAGATTAAGTGGCTAGAGAAGCCCAGAGCCCCAGTGTGCTTAGGCCTACAAAAGCGCTTCCAAGGAAGGGTGCTGGCTAGCAAGAGCTTTCAGTGCTGGCACTTTTCATCTCTGAGCAATTGCTCGACGTTTGCAATTTCTCACCTGAGCTCTCTTTAGAGTGCGCGAGAGGATGAGCAGAAGATTAAGTGGCTAGAGAAGCCCAGAGCCCCAGTGTGCTTAGGCCTACAAAAGCGCTTCCAAGGAAGGGTGCTGGCTAGCAACAGCTTTCAGTGCTGGCACTTTTCATCTCTGAGCAATTGCTCGACGTTTGCAATTTCTCAGCTCGTGTCTACGGGACGGAAAGAGAAGGACCGTGACGTTTGGTGGCTAGAGAAGCGCAAAGCCCCAGTGTTGCTGCGCCTGTGAAAGCGCTTCCAAGGAAGGGTGCTGGCTAGCAACAGCTTTCAGTGCTGGCACTTTTCATCTCTGAGCAATTGCTCGACGTTTGCAATTTCTCACCTGAGCTCTCTTTAGAGTGCGCGAGAGGATGAGCAGAAGATGAGGTGGCTAGAGAAGCCCAGAGCCCCAGTGTTGCTGCGCCTGTGAAAGCGCTTCCAAGGAAGGGTGCTGGCTAGCAACAGCTTTCAGTGCTGGCACTTTTCATCTCTGAGCAATTGCTCGACAATTGCAATTTCTCAGCTCGTGTCTACGAGACGGAAAGAGAAGGACCGTGACGTTTGGTGGCTAGAGAAGCGCAAAGCCCCAGTGTTGCTGCGCCTGTGAAAGCGCTTCCAAGGAAGGGTGCTGGCTCGCAACAGCTTTCAGTGCTGGCACTTTTCATCTCTGAGCAATTGCTCGACGTTTGCAATTTCTCAGCTCGTGTCTACGAGACGGAGAGATAGTGACCGTGACGTTTGGTGGCTAGAGAAGCGCAAAGCCCCAGTGTTGCTGCGCCTCTGAAAGCGCTTCCAAGGAAGGGTGCTGGCTAGCAACAGCTTTCAGTGCTGGCACTTTTCATCTCTGAGCAATTGCTCGACGTTTGCAATTTCTCACCTGAGCTCTCTTTAGAGTGCGCGAGAGGATGAGCAGAAGATTAAGTGGCTAGAGAAGCCCAGAGCCCCAGTGTGCTTAGGCCTACAAAAGCGCTTCCAAGGAAGGGTGCTGGATAGCAACAGCTTTCAGTGCTGGCACTTTTCCTCTCTGAGCAATTGCTCGACGTTTGTAATTTCTCAGCTCGTGTCTACGAGATGGAAAGAGAAGGACCGTGACGTTTGGTGGCTAGAGAAGCGCAAAGCCCCAGTGTTACTGTGCCTGTGAAAGCGCTTCCAAGGAAGGGTGCTGGCTAGCAACAGCTTTCAGTGCTGGCACTTTTCCTCTCTGAGCAATTGCTCAACGTTTGTAATTTCTCAGCTCGTGTCTACGAGACGGAAAGAGAATGACAGTGACGTTTGGTGGCTAGAGAAGCGCAAAGCCCCAGTGTTGCTGCGCCTGTGAAAGCGCTTCCAAGGAAGGGTGCTGGCTAGCAACAGCTTTCAGTGCTGGCACTTTTCATCTCTGAGCAATTGCTCGACGTTTGCAATTTCTCACCTGAGCTCTCTTTAGAGTGCGCGAGAGGATGAGCAGAAGATTAAGTGGCTAGAGAAGCCCAGAGCCCCAGTGTTCTTAGGCCTACAAAAGCACTTCCAAGGAAGGGTGCTGGCTAGCAACAGCTTTCAGTGCTGGCACTTTTCATCTCTGAGCAATTGCTCGACGTTTGCAATTTCTCAGCTCGTGTCTACGAGACGGAAAGAGGACCGTGACGTTTGGTGGGTAGAGAAGCGCAAAGCCCCAGTGTTGCTGCGCCTGTGAAAGCGCTTCCAAGGAAGGGTGCTGGCTAGCAAGAGCTTTCAGTGCTGGCACTTTTCATCTCTGAGCAATTGCTGGACATTTGCAATTTCTCAGCTCGTGTCTACGAGACGGAAAGAGAAGGACCGTGACGTTTGGTGGCTAGAGAAGCCCAGAGCCCCAGTGTGCTTAGGCCTACAAAAGCGCTTCCAAGGAAGGGGGCTGGCTAGCAACAGCTTTCAGTGCTGGCACTTTTCATCTCTGAGCAATTGCTCGACATTTGCAATTTCTCACCTGAGCTCTTTTTAGAGTGCGCGAGAGGATGAGCAGAAGATTAAGTGGCTAGAGAAGCCCAGAGCCCCAGTGTGCTTAGGCCTACAAAAGCGCTTCCAAGGAAGGGGGCTGGCTAGCAACAGCTTTCAGTGCTGGCACTTTTCCTCTCTGAGCAATTGCTCGACGTTTGCAATTTCTCACCTGAGCTCTTTTTAGAGTGCGCGAGAGGATGAGCAGAAGATTAAGTGGCTAGAGAAGCCCAGAGCCCCTGTGTTCTTGGGACTACAAAAGCGCTTCCAAGGAAGGGGGCTGGCTAGCAACAGCTTTCAGTGCTGGCACTTTTCATCTCTGAGCAATTGCTCCACGTTTGCAATTTCTCAGCTCGTGTCTGCCAGACGGAAAGAGAATGACAGTGACGTTTGGTGGCTAGAGAAGCACAAAGCCCCAGTGTTGCTGCGCCTGTGAAAGCGCTTCCAAGGAAGGGTGCTGGCTAGCAAGAGCTTTCAGTGCTGGCACTTTTCCTCTCTGAGCAATTGCTCGACGTTTGCAATTTCTCCCCTGAGCTCTCTTTAGAGTGCGCGAGAGGATGAGCAGAAGATTAGGTGGTTAGAGAAGCCCAGAGCCCCAGTGTTCTTAGGCCTACAAAAGCGCTTCCAAGGAAGGGGGCTGGCTAGCAACAGCTTTCAGTGCTGGCACTTTTCATCTCTGAGCAATTGCTCCACGTTTGCAATTTCTCAGCTCGTGTCTACGAGACGGAAAGAGAAGGACCGTGACGTTTGGTGGCTAGAGAAGCGCAAAGCCCCAGTGTTGCTGCGCCTGTGAAAGCGCTTCCAAGGAAGGGTGCTGGCTAGCAACAGCTTTCAGTGCTGGCACTTTTCATCTCTGAGCAATTGCTCGACGTTTGCAATTTCTCCCCTGAGCTCTCTTTAGAGTGCGCGAGAGGATGAGCAGAAGATTAGGTGGCTAGAGAAGCGCAAAGCCCCAGTGTTCTTAGGCCTACAAAAGCGCTTCCAAGGAAGGGTGCTGGCTAGCAACAGCTTTCAGTGCTGGCACTTTTCATCTCTGAGCAATTGCTCGACGTTTGCAATTTCTCCCCTGAGCTCTCTTTAGAGTGCACGAGAGGATGAGCAGAAGATTAGGTGGTTAGAGAAGCCCAGAGCCCCAGTGTTCTTAGGCCTACAAAAGCGCTTCCAAGGAAGGGGGCTGGCTAGCAACAGCTTTCAGTGCTGGCACTTTTCATCTCTGAGCAATTGCTCCACGTTTGCAATTTCTCAGCTCGTGTCTACGAGACGGAAAGAGAAGGACCGTGATGTTTGGTGGCTAGAGAAGCGCAAAGCCCCAGTGTTGCTGCGCCTGTGAAAGCGCTTCCAAGGAAGGGTGCTGGCTAGCAACAGCTTTCAGTGCTGGCACTTTTCATCTCTGAGCAATTGCTCGACGTTTGCAATTTCTCACCTGAGCTCTCTTTAGAGTGCGCGAGAGGATGAGCAGAAGATGAGGTGGCTAGAGAAGCCCAGAGCCCCAGTGTTCTTAGGCCTACAAAAGCGCTTCCAAGGAAGGGTGCTGGCTAGCAACAGCTTTCAGTGCTGGCACTTTTCATCTCTGAGCAATTGCTCGACAATTGCAATTTCTCAGCTCGTGTCTACGAGACGGAAAGAGAAGGACCGTGACGTTTGGTGGCTAGAGAAGCGCAAAGCCCCAGTGTTGCTGCGCCTGTGAAAGCGCTTCCAAGGAAGGGTGCTGGCTAGCAACAGCTTTCAGTGCTGGCACTTTTCCTCTCTGAGCAATTGCTGGACTTTTGCAATTTCTCCCCTGAGCTCTCTTTAGAGTGCGCGAGAGGATGAGCAGAAGATTAGGTGGCTAAAGAAGCCCAGAGCCCCAGTGTTCTTAGGCCTACAAAAGCGCTTCCAAGGAAGGGTGCTGGCTAGCAACAGCTTTCAGTGCTGGCACTTTTCATCTCTGAGCAATTGCTGGACATTTGCAATTTCTCAGCTCGTGTCTACGAGACGGAAAGAGAAGGACCGTGACGTTTGGTGGCTAGAGAAGCCCAGAGCCCCAGTGTTCTTAGGGCTACAAAAGCGCTTCCAAGGAAGGGTGCTGGCTAGCAACAGCTTTCAGTGCTGGCACTTTTCATCTCTGAGCAATTGCTCGACATTTGCAATTTCTCACCTGAGCTCTCTTTAGAGTGCGCGAGAGGATGAGCAGAAGATTAGGTGGCTAGAGAAGCCCAGAGCCCCAGTGTGCTTAGGCCTACAAAAGCGCTTCCAAGGAAGGGTGCTGGCTAGCAACAGCTTTCAGTGCTGGCACTTTTCATCTCTGAGCAATTGCTCCACGTTTGCAATTTCTCACCTGAGCTCTCTTTAGAGTGCGCGAGAGGATGAGCAGAAGATTAAGTGGCTAGAGAAGCCCAGAGCCCCAGTGTGCTTAGGCCTACAAAAGCGCTTCCAAGGAAGGGTGCTGGCTAGCAACAGCTTTCAGTGCTGGCACTTTTCATCTCTGAGCAATTGCTCGACGTTTGCAATTTCTCAGCTCGTGTCTACGAGACGGAAAGAGAAGGACCGTGACGTTTGGTGGCTAGAGAAGCGCAAAGCCCCAGTGTTGCTGCGCCTGTGAAAGCGCTTCCAAGGAAGGGTGCTGGCTAGCAACAGCTTTCAGTGCTGGCACTTTTCCTCTCTGAGCAATTGCTCGACGTTTGCAATTTCTCCCCTGAGCTCTCTTTAGAGTGCGCGAGAGGATGAGCAGAAGATTAGGTGGTTAGAGAAGCCCAGAGCCCCAGTGTTCTTAGGCCTACAAAAGCGCTTCCAAGGAAGGGGGCTGGCTAGCAACAGCTTTCAGTGCTGGCACTTTTCATCTCTGAGCAATAGCTCCACGTTTGCAATTTCTCAGCTCGTGTCTACGAGACGGAAAGAGAAGGACCGTGACGTTTGGTGGCTAGAGAAGCGCAAAGCCCCAGTGTTGCTGCGCCTGTGAAAGCGCTTCCAAGGAAGGGTGCTGGCTAGCAACAGCTTTCAGTGCTGGCACTTTTCCTCTCTGAGCAATTGCTCGACGTTTGCAATTTCTCCCCTGAGCTCTCTTTAGAGTGCGCGAGAGGATGAGCAGAAGATTAGGTGGCTAGAGAAGCGCAAAGCCCCAGTGTTCTTAGGCCTACAAAAGCGCTTCCAAGGAAGGGTGCTGGCTAGCAACAGCTTTCAGTGCTGGCACTTTTCTTCTCTGAGCAATTGCTCGACGTTTGCAATTTCTCCCCTGAGCTCTCTTTAGAGTGCGCGAGAGGATGAGCAGAAGATGAGGTGGTTAGAGAAGCCCAGAGCCCCAGTGTTCTTAGGCCTACAAAAGCGCTTCCAAGGAAGGGGGCTGGCTAGCAACAGCTTTCAGTGCTGGCACTTTTCATCTCTGAGCAATTGCTCGACGTTTGCAATTTCTCAGCTCGTTTGTACGAGACGGAAAGAGAAGGACCGTGATGTTTGGTGGCTAGAGAAGCGCAAAGCCCCAGTGTTGCTGCGCCTGTGAAAGCGCTTCCAAGGAAGGGTGCTGGCTAGCAAGAGCTTTCAGTGCTGGCACTTTTCATCTCTGAGCAATTGCTCGACGTTTGCAATTTCTCACCTGAGCTCTCTTTAGAGTGCGCGAGAGGATGAGCAGAAGATTAGGTGGCTAGAGAAGCCCAGAGCCCCAGTGTTCTTAGGCCTACAAAAGCGCTTCCAAGGAAGGGGGCTGGCTAGCAACAGCTTTCAGTGCTGGCACTTTTCATCTCTGAGCAATTGCTCCACGTTTGCAATTTCTCAGCTCGTGTCTGCCAGACGGAAAGAGAATGACAGTGACGTTTGGTGGCTAGAGAAGCGCAAAGCCCCAGTGTTACTGCGCCTGTGAAAGCGCTTCCAAGGAAGGGTGCTGGCTAGCAACAGCTTTCAGTGCTGGCACTTTTCCTCTCTGAGCAATTGCTCGACGTTTGCAATTTCTCAGCTCGTGTCTACGAGACGGAAAGAGAATGACAGTGACGTTTGGTGGGTAGAGAAGCGCAAAGCCCCAGTGTTACTGCGCCTGTGAAAGCGCTTCCAAGGAAGGGTGCTGGCTAGCAACAGCTTTCAGTGCTGGCACTTTTCATCTCTGAGCAATTGCTCGACGTTTGCAATTTCTCAGCTCGTGTCTACGAGACGGAAAGAGAATGACCGTGACGTTTGGTGGCTAGAGAAGCGCAAAACCCCAGTGTTGCTGCGCCTGTGAAAGCGCTTCCAAGGAAGGGTGCTGGCTAGCAGCAGCTTTCAGTGCTGGCACTTTTCATCTCTGAGCAATTGCTCGACGTTTGCAATTTCTCAGCTCGTGTCTACGAGACGGAGAGATAGTGACCGTGACGTTTGGTGGCTAGAGAAGCGCAAAGCCCCAGTGTTGCTGCACCTGTGAAAGCGCTTCCAAGGAAGGGTGCTGGCTAGCAACAGCTTTCAGTGCTGGCACTTTTCATCTCTGAGCAATTGCTCGACGTTTGCAATTTCTCAGCTCGTGTCTACGAGACGGAAAGAGAAGGACCGTGACGTTTGGTGGCTAGAGAAGCGCAAAGCCCCAGTGTTGCTGCGCCTGTGAAAGCGCTTCCAAGGAAGGGTGCTGGCTAGCAACAGCTTTCAGTGCTGGCACTTTTCATCTCTGAGCAATTGCTCCACGTTTGCAATTTCTCAGCTCGTGTCTGCGAGACGGAAAGAGAATGACCGTGACGTTTGATGGGTAGAGAAGCGCAAAGCCCCAGTGTTGCTGCGCCTGTGAAAGCGCTTCCAAGGAAGGGTGCTGGCTAGCAACAGCTTTCAGTGCTGGCACTTTTCCTCTCTGAGCAATTGCTCGACGTTTGCAATTTCTCCCCTGAGCTCTCTTTAGAGTGCGCGAGAGGATGAGCAGAAGATTAGGTGTCTAAAGAAGCCCAGAGCCCCACTGTTCTTAGGCCTACAAAAGCGCTTCCAAGGAAGGGTGCTGGCTAGCAACAGCTTTCAGTGCTGGCACTTTTCATCTCTGAGCAATTGCTCGACATTTGCAATTTCTCAGCTCGTGTCTACGAGACGGAAAGAGGACCGTGACGTTTGGTGGGTAGAGAAGCGCAAAGCCCCAGTGTTGCTGCGCCTGTGAAAGCGCTTCCAAGGAAGGGTGCTGGCTAGCAAGAGCTTTCAGTGCTGGCACTTTTCATCTCTGAGCAATTGCTCGACGTTTGCAATTTCTCAGCTCGTGTCTACGAGACGGAAAGAGAAGGACCGTGACGTTTGGTGGCTAGAGAAGCGCAAAGCCCCAGTGTTGCTGCGCCTGTGAAAGCGCTTCCAAGGAAGGGTGCTGGCTAGCAACAACTTTCAGTGCTGGCACTTTTCATCTCTGAGCAATTGCTGGACTTTTGCAATTTCTCACCTGAGCTCTCTTTAGAATGCGCGAGAGGATGAGCAGAAGATTAAGTGGCTAGAGAAGCCCAGAGCCCCAGTGTGCTTAGGCCTACAAAAGCGCTTCCAAGGAAGGGGGATGGCTAGCAACAGCTTTCAGTGCTGGCACTTTTCATCTCTGAGCAATTGCTCCACGTTTGCAATTTCTCAGCTCGTGTCTGCCAGACGGAAAGAGAATGACAGTGACGTTTGGTGGCTAGAGAAGCGCAAAGCCCCAGTGTTGCTGCGCCTGTGAAAGCGCTTCCAAGGAAGGGTGCTGGCTAGCAAGAGCTTTCAGTGCTGGCACTTTTCATCTCTGAGCAATTGCTCGACGTTTGCAATTTCTCCCCTGAGCTCTCTTTAGAGTGCGCGAGAGGATGAGCAGAAGATTAAGTGGCTAGAGAAGCCCAGAGCCCCAGTGTTCTTAGGCCTACAAAAGCGCTTCCAAGGAAGGGTGCTGGCTAGCAACAGCTTTCAGTGCTGGCACTTTTCATCTCTGAGCAATTGCTCGACGTTTGCAATTTCTCACCTGAGCTCTTTTTAGAGTGCGCGAGAGGATGAGCAGAAGATTAAGTGGCTAGAGAAGCCCAGAGCCCCAGTGTTCTTGGGACTACAAAAGCGCTTCCAAGGAAGGGGGCTGGCTAGCAACAGCTTTCAGTGCTGGCACTTTTCCTCTCTGAGCAATTGCTCCACGTTTGCAATTTGTCAGCTTGTGTCTACGAGACGGAAAGAGAATGACCGTGACGTTTGGTGGCTAGAGAAGCGCAAAGCCCCAGTGTTGCTGCGCCTGTGAAAGCGCTTCCAAGGAAGGGTGCTGGCTAGCAACAGCTTTCAGTGCTGGCACTTTTCATCTCTGAGCAATTGCTCGACGTTTGCAATTTCTCACCTGAGCTCTCTTTACAGTGCGCGAGAGCATGAGCAGAAGATTAGGTGGTTAGAGAAGCCCAGAGCCCCAGTGTTCTTAGGCCTACAAAAGCGCTTGCAAGGAAGGGGGCTGGCTAGCAACAGCTTTCAGTGCTGGCACTTTTCATCTCTGAGCAATTGCTCCACGTTTGCAATTTCTCAGCTCGTGTCTACGAGACGGAAAGAGAAGGACCGTGACGTTTGGTGGGTAGAGAAGCGCAAAGCCCCAGTGTTGCTGCGCCTGTGAAAGCGCTTCCAAGGAAGGGTGCTGGCTAGCAACAGCTTTCAGTGCTGGCACTTTTCATCTCTGAGCAATTGCTCGACGTTTGCAATTTCTCACCTGAGCTGTTTTTAGAGTGCGCGAGAGGATGAGCAGAAGATTAGGTGTCTAAAGAAGCCCAGAGCCCCAGTGTTCTCGGGACTACAAAAGCGCTTCCAAGGAAGGGGGCTGGCTAGCAACAGCTTTCAGTGCTGGCACTTTTCATCTCTGAGCAATTGCTCCACGTTTGCAATTTCTCAGCTCGTGTCTACAAGACGGAAAGAGAATGACCGTGACGTTTGGTGGCTAGAGAAGCGCAAAACCCCAGTGTTGCTGCGCCTGTGAAAGCGCTTCCAAGGAAGGGTGCTGGCTAGCAGCAGCTTTCAGTGCTGGCACTTTTCATCTCTGAGCAATTGCTCGACGTTTGCAATTTCTCAGCTCGTGTCTACGAGACGGAGAGATAGTGACCGTGACGTTTGGTGGCTAGAGAAGCGCAAAGCCCCAGTGTTGCTGCGCCTGTGAAAGCGCTTCCAAGGAAGGGTGCTGGCTAGCAACAGCTTTCAGTGCTGGCACTTTTCATCTCTGAGCAATTGCTCGACGTTTGCAATTTCTCAGCTCGTGTCTACGAGACGGAAAGAGAAGGACCGTGACGTTTGGTGGCTAGAGAAGCGCAAAGCCCCAGTGTTGCTGCGCCTGTGAAAGCGCTTCCAAGGAAGGGTGCTGGCTAGCAACAGCTTTCAGTGCTGGCACTTTTCATCTCTGAGCAATTGCTCCACGTTTGCAATTTCTCAGCTCGTGTCTGCGAGACGGAAAGAGAATGACCGTGACGTTTGATGGGTAGAGAAGCGCAAAGCCCCAGTGTTGCTGCGCCTGTGAAAGCGCTTCCAAGGAAGGGTGCTGGCTAGCAACAGCTTTCAGTGCTGGCACTTTTCATCTCTGAGCAATTGCTCGACGTTTGCAATTTCTCCCCTGAGCTCTCTTTAGAGTGCGCGAGAGGATGAGCAGAAGATTAGGTGTCTAAAGAAGCCCAGAGCCCCAGTGTTCTTAGGCCTACAAAAGCGCTTCCAAGGAAGGGTGCTGGCTAGCAACAGCTTTCAGTGCTGGCACTTTTCATCTCTGAGCAATTGCTCGACATTTGCAATTTCTCAGCTCGTGTCTACGAGACGGAAAGAGGACCGTGACGTTTGGTGGGTAGAGAAGCGCAAAGCCCCAGTGTTGCTGCGCCTGTGAAAGCGCTTCCAAGGAAGGGTGCTGGCTAGCAAGAGCTTTCAGTGCTGGCACTTTTCCTCTCTGAGCAATTGCTCGACGTTTGCAATTTCTCAGCTCGTGTCTACGAGACGGAAAGAGAAGGACCGTGAAGTTTGGTGGCTAGAGAAGCGCAAAGCCCCAGTGTTGCTGCGCCTGTGAAAGCGCTTCCAAGGAAGGGGGCTGGCTAGCAACAGCTTTCAGTGCTGGCACTTTTCATCTCTGAGCAATTGCTCGACGTTTGCAATTTCTCCCCTGAGCTCTCTTTAGAGTGCGCGAGAGGATGAGCAGAAGATTAGGTGGTTAGAGAAGCCCAGAGCCCCAGTGTTCTTAGGCCTACAAAAGCGCTTCCAAGGAAGGGTGCTGGCTAGCAACAGCTTTCAGTGCTGGCACTTTTCATCTCTGAGCAATTGCTCGACGTTTGCAATTTCTCACCTGAGCTCTTTTTAGAGTGCGCGAGAGGATGAGCAGAAGATTAAGTGGCTAGAGAAGCCCAGAGCCCCAGTGTTCTTGGGACTACAAAAGCGCTTCCAAGGAAGGGGGCTGGCTAGCAACAGCTTTCAGTGCTGGCACTTTTCATCTCTGAGCAATTGCTCCACGTTTGCAATTTCTCAGCTCGTGTCTGCCAGACGGAAAGAGAATGACAGTGACGTTTGGTGGCTAGAGAAGCACAAAGCCCCAGTGTTGCTGCGCCTGTGAAAGCGCTTCCAAGGAAGGGTGCTGGCTAGCAACAGCTTTCAGTGCTGGCACTTTTCATCTCTGAGCAATTGCTCGACGTTTGCAATTTCTCCCCTGAGCTCTCTTTAGAGTGCGCGAGAGGATGAGCAGAAGATTAGGTGGTTAGAGAAGCCCAGAGCCCCAGTGTTCTTAGGCCTACAAAAGCGCTTCCAAGGAAGGGTGCTGGCTAGCAACAGCTTTCAGTGCTGGCACTTTTCATCTCTGAGCAATTGCTCGACGTTTGCAATTTCTCACCTGAGCTCTTTTTAGAGTGCGCGAGAGGATGAGCAGAAGATTAAGTGGCTAGAGAAGCCCAGAGCCCCAGTGTGCTTAGGCCTACAAAAGCGCTTCCAAGGAAGGGTGCTGGCTAGCAACAGCTTTCAGTGCTGGCACTTTTCGTCTCTGAGCAATTGCTCGACGTTTGCAATTTCTCACCTGAGCTCTCTTTAGAGTGCGCGAGAGGATGAGCAGAAGATTAGGTGGCTAGAGAAGCCCAGAGCCCCAGTGTGCTTAGGCCTACAAAAGCGCTTCCAAGGAAGGGGGCTGGCTAGCAAGAGCTTTCAGTGCTGGCACTTTTCATCTCTGAGCAATTGCTCGACGTTTGCAATTTCTCAGCTCGTGTCTACGAGACGGAAAGAGAATGACCGTGACGTTTGGTGGCTAGAGAAGCGCAAAGCCCCAGTGTTGCTGCGCCTGTGAAAGCGCTTCCAAGGAAGGGTGCTGGCTAGCAACAGCTTTCAGTGCTGGCACTTTTCATCTCTGAGCAATTGCTCGACGTTTGCAATTTCTCACCTGAGCTCTCTTTAGAGTGCGCGAGAGGATGAGCAGAAGATTAGGTGGCTAGAGAAGCCCAGAGCCCCAGTGTTCTTAGGCCTACAAAAGCGCTTCCAAGGAAGGGTGCTGGCTAGCAAGAGCTTTCAGTGCTGGCACTTTTCCTCTCTGAGCAATTGCTCCACGTTTGCAATTTCTCAGCTCGTGTCTGCGAGACGGAAAGAGAATGACAGTGACGTTTGGTGGGTAGAGAAGCGCAAAGCCCCAGTGTTGCTGCGCCTGTGAAAGCGCTTCCAAGGAAGGGTGCTGGCTAGCAGCAGCTTTCAGTGCTGGCACTTTTCCTCTCTGAGCAATTGCTCGACGTTTGCAATTTCTCAGCTCGTGTCTACGAGACGGAAAGAGAAGGACCGTGACGTTTGGTGGCTAGAGAAGCGCAAAGCCCCAGTGTTGCTGCGCCTGTGAAAGCGCTTCCAAGGAAGGGTGCTGGCTAGCAACAGCTTTCAGTGCTGGCACTTTTCATCTCTGAGCAATTGCTCGACGTTTGCAATTTCTCACCTCAGCTCTCTTTAGAGTGCGCGAGAGGATGATCAGAAGATTAGGTGGCTAGAGAAGCCCAGAGCCCCAGTGTTCTTAGACCTACAAAAGCACTTCCAAGGAAGGGGGCTGGCTAGCAACAGCTTTCAGTGCTGGCACTTTTCATCTCTGAGCAATTGCTCGACGTTTGCAATTTCTCACCTGAGCTCTCTTTAGAGTGCGCGAGAGGATGATCAGAAGATTAGGTGGCTAGAGAAGCCCAGAGCCCCAGTGTTCTTAGACCTACAAAAGCACTTCCAAGGAAGGGGGCTGGCTAGCAAGAGCTTTCAGTGCTGGCACTTTTCATCTCTGAGCAATTGCTCGACGTTTGCAATTTCTCACCTGAGCTCTTTTTAGAGTGCGCGAGAGGATGAGCAGAAGATTAAGTGGCTAGAGAAGCCCAGAGCCCCAGTGTTCTTGGGACTACAAAAGCGCTTCCAAGGAAGGGGGCTGGCTAGCAACAGCTTTCAGTGCTGGCACTTTTCATCTCTGAGCAATTGCTCCACGTTTGCAATTTCTCAGCTCGTGTCTGCCAGACGGAAAGGGAATGACAGTGACGTTTGGTGGCTAGAGAAGCGCAAAGCCCCAGTGTTGCTGCGCCTGTGAAAGCGCTTCCAAGGAAGGGTGCTGGCTAGCAACAGCTTTCAGTGCTGGCACTTTTCATCTCTGAGCAATTGCTCGACGTTTGCAATTTCTCCCCTGAGCTCTCTTTAGAGTGCGCGAGAGGATGAGCAGAAGATTAGGTGGTTAGAGAAGCCCAGAGCCCCAGTGTTCTTAGGCCTACAAAAGCGCTTCCAAGGAAGGGTGCTGGCTAGCAACAGCTTTCAGTGCTGGCACTTTTCATCTCTGAGCAATTGCTCGACGTTTGCAATTTCTCACCTGAGCTCTCTTTAGAGTGCGCGAGAGGATGAGCAGAAGATTAGGTGTCTAAAGAAGCCCAGAGCCCCAGTGTTCTCGGGACTACAAAAGCGCTTCCAAGGAAGGGTGCTGGCTAGCAACAGCTTTCAGTGCTGGCACTTTTCATCTCTGAGCAATTGCTCGACGTTTGCAATTTCTCACTTGAGCTCTCTTTACAGTGCGCGAGAGGATGAGCAGAAGATTAGGTGGCTAGAGAAGCCCAGAGCCCCAGTGTTCTTAGGCCTACAAAAGCGCTTCCAAGGAAGGGGGCTGGCTAGCAACAGCTTTCAGTGCTGGCACTTTTCATCTCTGAGCAATTGCTCGACGTTTGCAATTTCTCAGCTCGTGTCTACGAGACGGAAAGAGAAGGACCGTGACGTTTGGTGGCTAGAGAAGCGCAAAGCCCCAGTGTTGCTGCGCCTGTGAAAGCGCTTCCAAGGAAGGGTGCTGGCTAGCAACAGCTTTCAGTGCTGGCACTTTTCATCTCTGAGCAATTGCTCGACGTTTGCAATTTCTCCCCTGAGCTCTCTTTAGAGTGCGCGAGAGGATGAGCAGAAGATTAGGTGGCTAAAGAAGCCCAGAGCCCCAGTGTGCTTAGGCCTACAAAAGCGCTTCCAAGGAAGGGTGCTGGCTAGCAACAGCTTTCAGTGCTGGCACTTTTCATCTCTGAGCAATTGCTCGACGTTTGCAATTTCTCAGCTCGTGTCTACGAGACGGAAAGAGAATGACAGTGACGTTTGGTGGCTAGAGAAGCGCAAAGCCCCAGTGTTGCTGCGCCTGTGAAAGCGCTTCCAAGGAAGGGTGCTGGCTAGCAGCAGCTTTCAGTGCTGGCACTTTTCATCTCTGAGCAATTGCTCGACGTTTGCAATTTCTCACCTGAGCTCTCTTTAGAGTGCGCGAGAGGATGAGCAGAAGATGAGGTGGCTAAAGAAGCCCAGAGCCCCAGTGTTCTTAGGCCTACAAAAGCGCTTCCAAGGAAGGGTGCTGGCTAGCAACAGCTTTCAGTGCTGGCACTTTTCCTCTCTGAGCAATTGCTCGACATTTGCAATTTCTCAGCTCGTGTCTACGAGACGGAAAGAGGACCGTGACGTTTGGTGGGTAGAAAAGCGCAAAGCCCCAGTGTTGCTGCGCCTGTGAAAGCGCTTCCAAGGAAGGGTGCTGGCTAGCAAGAGCTTTCAGTGCTGGCACTTTTCATCTCTGAGCAATTGCTCGACGTTTGCAATTTCTCAGCTCGTGTCTACGAGACGGAAAGAGAAGGACCGTGACGTTTGGTGGCTAGAGAAGCGCAAAGCCCCAGTGTTGCTGCGCCTGTGAAAGCGCTTCCAAGGAAGGGTGCTGGCTAGCAACAGCTTTCAGTGCTGGCACTTTTCATCTCTGAGCAATTGCTGGACTTTTGCAATTTCTCACCTGAGCTCTCTTTAGAGTGCACGAGAGGATGAGCAGAAGATTAGGTGTCTAAAGAAGCCCAGAGCCCCAGTGTTCTCGGGACTACAAAAGCGCTTCCAAGGAAGGGGGCTGGCTAGCAACAGCTTTCAGTGCTGGCACTTTTCATCTCTGAGCAATTGCTCGACGTTTGCAATTTCTCACCTGAGCTCTTTTTAGAGTGCGCGAGAGGATGAGCAGAAGATTAAGTGGCTAGAGAAGCCCAGAGCCCCAGTGTTCTTGGGACTACAAAAGCGCTTCCAAGGAAGGGTGCTGGCTAGCAACAGCTTTCAGTGCTGGCACTTTTCATCTCTGAGCAATTGCTCCACGTTTGCAATTTCTCAGCTCGTGTCTGCCAGACGGAAAGGGAATGACAGTGACGTTTGGTGGCTAGAGAAGCACAAAGCCCCAGTGTTGCTGCGCCTGTGAAAGCGCTTCCAAGGAAGGGTGCTGGCTAGCAACAGCTTTCAGTGCTGGCACTTTTCCTCTCTGAGCAATTGCTCGACGTTTGCAATTTCTCACCTGAGCTCTCTTTAGAGTGCACGAGAGGATGAGCAGAAGATTAGGTGGTTAGAGAAGCCCAGAGCCCCAGTGTTCTTAGGCCTACAAAAGCGCTTGCAAGGAAGGGGGCTGGCTAGCAACAGCTTTCAGTGCTGGCACTTTTCATCTCTGAGCAATTGCTCGACGTTTGCAATTTCTCACCTGAGCTCTTTTTAGAGTGCGCGAGAGGATGAGCAGAAGATTAAGTGGCTAGAGAAGCCCAGAGCCCCAGTGTTCTTGGGACTACAAAAGCGCTTCCAAGGAAGGGTGCTGGCTAGCAACAGCTTTCAGTGCTGGCACTTTTCATCTCTGAGCAATTGCTCGACGTTTGCAATTTGTCAGCTTGTGTCTACGAGACGGAAAGAGAATGACAGTGACGTTTGGTGGCTAGAGAAGCGCAAAGCCCCAGTGTTGCTGCGCCTGTGAAAGCGCTTCCAAGGAAGGGTGCTGGCTAGCAAGAGCTTTCAGTGCTGGCACTTTTCATCTCTGAGCAATTGCTCGACGTTTGCAATTTCTCACCTCAGCTCTCTTTAGAGTGCGCGAGAGGATGAGCAGAAGATTAGGTGGTTAGAGAAGCCCAGAGCCCCAGTGTTCTTAGGCCTACAAAAGCGCTTCCAAGGAAGGGTGCTGGCTAGCAACAGCTTTCAGTGCTGGCACTTTTCATCTCTGAGCAATTGCTCGACGTTTGCAATTTCTCACCTGAGCTCTTTTTAGAGTGCGCGAGAGGATGAGCAGAAGATTAAGTGGCTATAGAAGCCCAGAGCCCCAGTGTTCTTGGGACTACAAAAGCGCTTCCAAGGAAGGGGGCTGGCTAGCAACAGCTTTCAGTGCTGGCACTTTTCATCTCTGAGCAATTGCTCCACGTTTGCAATTTGTCAGCTTGTGTCTACGAGACGGAAAGAGAATGACAGTGACGTTTGGTGGGTAGAGAAGCGCAAAGCCCCAGTGTTGCTGCGCCTGTGAAAGCGCTTCCAAGGAAGGGTGCTGGCTAGCAAGAGCTTTCAGTGCTGGCACTTTTCATCTCTGAGCAATTGCTCGACGTTTGCAATTTCTCCCCTGAGCTCTCTTTAGAGTGCGCGAGAGGATGAGCAGAAGATTCGGTGGCTAGAGAAGCCCAGAGCCCCAGTGTTCTTAGGCCTACAAAAGCGCTTCCAAGGAAGGGGGCTGGCTAGCAACAGCTTTCAGTGCTGGCACTTTTCATCTCTGAGCAATTGCTCGACGTTTGCAATTTCTCAGCTCGTGTCTACGAGACGGAAAGAGAAGAACCGTGACGTTTGGTGGCTAGAGAAGCGCAAAGCCCCAGTGTTGCTGCGCCTGTGAAAGCGCTTCCAAGGAAGGGTGCTGGCTAGCAACAGCTTTCAGTGCTGGCACTTTTCATCTCTGAGCAATTGCTCGACGTTTGCAATTTCTCACCTGAGCTGTTTTTAGAGTGCGCGAGAGGATGAGCAGAAGATTAGGTGGCTAGAGAAGCCCAGAGCCCCAGTGTTCTTAGGCCTACAAAAGCGCTTCCAAGGAAGGGGGCTGGCTAGCAACAGCTTTCAGTGCTGGCACTTTTCATCTCTGAGCAATTGCTCGACGTTTGCAATTTCTCACCTGAGCTCTCTTTACAGTGCGCGAGAGGATGAGCAGAAGATTAGGTGGCTAGAGAAGCCCAGAGCCCCAGTGTTCTCGGGACTACAAAAGCGCTTCCAAGGAAGGGGGCTGGCTAGCAACAGCTTTCAGTGCTGGCACTTTTCATCTCTGAGCAATTGCTCCACGTTTGCAATTTCTCAGCTCGTGTCTACGAGACGGAAAGAGAAGGACCGTGACGTTTGGTGGGTAGAGAAGCGCAAAGCCCCAGTGTTGCTGCGCCTGTGAAAGCGCTTCCAAGGAAGGGTGCTGGCTAGCAACAGCTTTCAGTGCTGGCACTTTTCATCTCTGAGCAATTGCTCGACGTTTGCAATTTCTCACCTGAGCTCTCTTTAGAGTGCGCGAGAGGATGAGCAGAAGATTAGGTGTCTAAAGAAGCCCAGAGCCCCAGTGTTCTTAGGCCTACAAAAGCGCTTCCAAGGAAGGGTGCTGGCTAGCAACAGCTTTCAGTGCTGGCACTTTTCATCTCTGAGCAATTGCTCGACGTTTGCAATTTCTCAGCTCGTGTCTACGAGACGGAAAGAGAATGACAGTGACGTTTGGTGGCTAGAGAAGCGCAAAGCCCCAGTGTTACTGCGCCTGTGAAAGCGCTTCCAAGGAAGGGTGCTGGCTAGCAACAGCTTTCAGTGCTGGCACTTTTCATCTCTGAGCAATTGCTCGACGTTTGCAATTTCTCAGCTCGTGTCTACGAGACGGAAAGAGAATGACCGTGACGTTTGGTGGCTATAGAAGCGCAAAACCCCAGTGTTGCTGCGCCTGTGAAAGCGCTTCCAAGGAAGGGTGCTGGCTAGCAACAGCTTTCAGTGCTGGCACTTTTCCTCTCTGAGCAATTGCTCGACGTTTGCAATTTCTCAGCTCGCGTCTGCGAGACGGAAAGAGAATGACAGTGACGTTTGGTGGCTAGAGAAGCGCAAAGCCCAAGTGTTGCTGCGCCTGTGAAAGCGCTTCCAAGGAAGGGTGCTGGCTAGCAACAGCTTTCAGTGCTGGCACTTTTCATCTCTGAGCAATTGCTCGACGTTTGCAATTTCTCACCTGAGCTCTCTTTAGAGTGCGCGAGAGGATGAGCAGAAGATTAGGTGGTTAGAGAAGCCCAGAGCCCCAGTGTTCTTAGGCCTACAAAAGCGCTTCCAAGGAAGGGGGCTGGCTAGCAAGAGCTTTCAGTGCTGGCACTTTTCATCTCTGAGCAATTGCTCGACGTTTGCAATTTCTCAGCTCGTGTCTACGAGACGGAAAGAGAAGGACCGTGACGTTTGGTGGCTAGAGAAGCGCAAAGCCCCAGTGTTGCTGCACCTGTGAAAGCGCTTCCAAGGAAGGGTGCTGGCTAGCAACAGCTTTCAGTGCTGGCACTTTTCCTCTCTGAGCAATTGCTCGACGTTTGCAATTTCTCACCTGAGCTCGCTTTAGAGTGCGCGAGAGGATGAGCAGAAGATTAGGTGGCTAGAGAAGCCCAGAGCCCCAGTGTTCTTGGGACTACAAAAGCGCTTCCAAGGAAGGGTGCTGGCTAGCAACAGCTTTCAGTGCTGGCACTTTTCATCTCTGAGCAATTGCTCGACGTTTGCAACTTCTCAGCTCGTGTCTACGAGACGGAAAAAGAAGGACCATGACGTTTGGTGGGTAGAGAAGCACAAAGCCCCAGTGTTGCTGCGCCTGTGAAAGCGCTTCCAAGGAAGGGTGCTGGCTAGCAACAGCTTTCAGTGCTGGCACTTTTCATCTCTGAGCAATTGCTCGACGTTTGCAATTTCTCAGCTCGTGTCTAGGAGACGGAAAGAGAATGACCATGACGTTTGGTGGGTAGAGAAGCGCAAAGCCCCAGTGTTGCTGCGCCTGTGAAAGCGCTTCCAAGGAAGGGTGCTGGCTAGCAACAGCTTTCAGTGCTGGCACTTTTCATCTCTGAGCAATTGCTGGACGTTTGCAATTTCTCACCTGAGCTCTCTTTAGAGTGCGCGAGAGGATGAGCAGAAGATTAGGTGTCTAAAGAAGCCCAGAGCCCCTGTGTTCTTAGGGCTACAAAAGCGCTTCCAAGGAAGGGTGCTGGCTAGCAACAGCTTTCAGTGCTGGCACTTTTCCTCTCGGAGCAATTGCTCGACATTTGCAATTTCTCAGCTCGTGTCTACGAGACGGAAAGAGGACCGTGACGTTTGGTGGGTAGAGAAGCGCAAAGCCCCAGTGTTGCTGCGCCTGTGAAAGCGCTTCCAAGGAAGGGTGCTGGCTAGCAACAGCTTTCAGTGCTGGCACTTTTCATCTCTGAGCAATTGCTCCACGTTTGCAATTTCTCACCTGAGCTCTCTTTAGAGTGCGCGAGAGGATGAGCAGAAGATTAAGTGGCTAGAGAAGCCCAGAGCCCCAGTGTTCTTAGGTCTACGAAAGCGCTTCCAAGGAAGGGGGCTGGCTAGCAACAGCTTTCAGTGCTGGCACTTTTCATCTCTGAGCAATTGCTCGACGTTTGCAATTTCTCAGCTCGTGTCTACGAGACGGAAAGAGAATGACCGTGACGTTTGGTGGCTAGAGAAGCGCAAAGCCCCAGTGTTGCTGCGCCTGTGAAAGCGCTTCCAAGGAAGGGTGCTGGCTAGCAACAGCTTTCAGTGCTGGCACTTTTCATCTCTGAGCAATTGCTCGACGTTTGCAATTTCTCACCTCAGCTCTCTTTAGAGTGCGCGAGAGGATGAGCAGAAGATTAGGTGGCTAGAGAAGCCCAGAGCCCCAGTGTTCTTAGACCTACAAAAGCACTTCCAAGGAAGGGGGCTGGCTAGCAAGAGCTTTCAGTGCTGGCACTTTTCATCTCTGAGCAATTGCTCGACGTTTGCAATTTCTCACCTGAGCTCTCTTTAGAGTGCGCGAGAGGATGATCAGAAGATTAGGTGGCTAGAGAAGCCCAGAGCCCCAGTGTTCTTAGACCTACAAAAGCACTTCCAAGGAAGGGGGCTGGCTAGCAAGAGCTTTCAGTGCTGGCACTTTTCATCTCTGAGCAATTGCTCGACGTTTGCAATTTCTCACCTGAGCTCTTTTTAGAGTGCGCGAGAGGATGAGCAGAAGATTAAGTGGCTAGAGAAGCCCAGAGCCCCAGTGTTCTTAGACCTACAAAAGCACTTCCAAGGAAGGGGGCTGGCTAGCAACAGCTTTCAGTGCTGGCACTTTTCATCTCTGAGCAATTGCTCCACGTTTGCAATTTCTCAGCTCGTGTCTGCCAGACGGAAAGGGAATGACAGTGACGTTTGGTGGCTAGAGAAGCGCAAAGCCCCAGTGTTGCTGCGCCTGTGAAAGCGCTTCCAAGGAAGGGGGCTGGCTAGCAACAGCTTTCAGTGCTGGCACTTTTCATCTCTGAGCAATTGCTCGACGTTTGCAATTTCTCCCCTGAGCTCTCTTTAGAGTGCGCGAGAGGATGAGCAGAAGATTAGGTGGTTAGAGAAGCCCAGAGCCCCAGTGTTCTTAGGCCTACAAAAGCGCTTCCAAGGAAGGGGGCTGGCTAGCAACAGCTTTCAGTGCTGGCACTTTTCATCTCTGAGCAATTGCTCGACGTTTGCAATTTCTCACCTGAGCTCTCTTTAGAGTGCGCGAGAGGATGAGCAGAAGATTAGGTGTCTAAAGAAGCCCAGAGCCCCAGTGTTCTCGGGACTACAAAAGCGCTTCCAAGGAAGGGGGCTGGCTAGCAACAGCTTTCAGTGCTGGCACTTTTCATCTCTGAGCAATTGCTCCACGTTTGCAATTTCTCACTTGAGCTCTCTTTACAGTGCGCGAGAGGATGAGCAGAAGATTAGGTGGCTAGAGAAGCCCAGAGCCCCAGTGTTCTTAGGCCTACAAAAGCGCTTCCAAGGAAGGGGGCTGGCTAGCAACAGCTTTCAGTGCTGGCACTTTTCATCTCTGAGCAATTGCTCGACGTTTGCAATTTCTCAGCTCGTGTCTACGAGACGGAAAGAGAAGGACCATGACGTTTGGTGGCTAGAGAAGCGCAAAGCCCCAGTGTTGCTGCGCCTGTGAAAGCGCTTCCAAGGAAGGGTGCTGGCTAGCAACAGCTTTCAGTGCTGGCACTTTTCATCTCTGAGCAATTGCTCGACGTTTGCAATTTCTCACCTGAGCTCTCTTTAGAGTGCGCGAGAGGATGAGCAGAAGATGAGGTGGCTAAAGAAGCCCAGAGCCCCAGTGTTCTTAGGGCTACAAAAGCGCTTCCAAGGAAGGGTGCTGGCTAGCAACAGCTTTCAGTGCTGGCACTTTTCCTCTCTGAGCAATTGCTCGACATTTGCAATTTCTCAGCTCGTGTCTACGAGACGGAAAGAGGACCGTGACGTTTGGTGGGTAGAAAAGCGCAAAGCCCCAGTGTTGCTGCGCCTGTGAAAGCGCTTCCAAGGAAGGGTGCTGGCTAGCAAGAGCTTTCAGTGCTGGCACTTTTCATCTCTGAGCAATTGCTCGACGTTTGCAATTTCTCAGCTCGTGTCTACGAGACGGAAAGAGAAGGACCGTGACGTTTGGTGGCTAGAGAAGCGCAAAGCCCCAGTGTTGCTGCGCCTGTGAAAGCGCTTCCAAGGAAGGGTGCTGGCTAGCAACAGCTTTCAGTGCTGGCACTTTTCATCTCTGAGCAATTGCTGGACTTTTGCAATTTCTCACCTGAGCTCTCTTTAGAGTGCACGAGAGGATGAGCAGAAGATTAGGTGTCTAAAGAAGCCCAGAGCCCCAGTGTTCTCGGGACTACAAAAGCGCTTCCAAGGAAGGGGGCTGGCTAGCAACAGCTTTCAGTGCTGGCACTTTTCATCTCTGAGCAATTGCTCGACGTTTGCAATTTCTCACCTGAGCTCTTTTTAGAGTGCGCGAGAGGATGAGCAGAAGATTAAGTGGCTAGAGAAGCCCAGAGCCCCAGTGTTCTTGGGACTACAAAAGCGCTTCCAAGGAAGGGGGCTGGCTAGCAACAGCTTTCAGTGCTGGCACTTTTCATCTCTGAGCAATTGCTCCACGTTTGCAATTTCTCAGCTCGTGTCTGCCAGACGGAAAGGGAATGACAGTGACGTTTGGTGGCTAGAGAAGCACAAAGCCCCAGTGTTGCTGCGCCTGTGAAAGCGCTTCCAAGGAAGGGTGCTGGCTAGCAACAGCTTTCAGTGCTGGCACTTTTCCTCTCTGAGCAATTGCTCGACGTTTGCAATTTCTCACCTGAGCTCTCTTTAGAGTGCGCGAGAGGATGAGCAGAAGATTAGGTGGTTAGAGAAGCCCAGAGCCCCAGTGTTCTTAGGCCTACAAAAGCGCTTCCAAGGAAGGGGGCTGGCTAGCAACAGCTTTCAGTGCTGGCACTTTCCATCTCTGAGCAATTGCTCGACGTTTGCAATTTCTCACCTGAGCTCTTTTTAGAGTGCGCGAGAGGATGAGCAGAAGATTAAGTGGCTAGAGAAGCCCAGAGCCCCAGTGTTCTTGGGACTACAAAAGCGCTTCCAAGGAAGGGTGCTGGCTAGCAACAGCTTTCAGTGCTGGCACTTTTCATCTCTGAGCAATTGCTCGACGTTTGCAATTTGTCAGCTTGTGTCTACGAGACGGAAAGAGAATGACAGTGACGTTTGGTGGCTAGAGAAGCGCAAAGCCCCAGTGTTGCTGCGCCTGTGAAAGCGCTTCCAAGGAAGGGTGCTGGCTAGCAAGAGCTTTCAGTGCTGGCACTTTTCATCTCTGAGCAATTGCTCGACGTTTGCAATTTCTCACCTCAGCTCTCTTTAGAGTGCGCGAGAGGATGAGCAGAAGATTAGGTGGTTAGAGAAGCCCAGAGCCCCAGTGTTCTTAGGCCTACAAAAGCGCTTCCAAGGAAGGGGGCTGGCTAGCAACAGCTTTCAGTGCTGGCACTTTTCATCTCTGAGCAATTGCTCCACGTTTGCAATTTCTCACCTGAGCTCTTTTTAGAGTGCGCGAGAGGATGAGCAGAAGATTAAGTGGCTATAGAAGCCCAGAGCCCCAGTGTTCTTGGGACTACAAAAGCGCTTCCAAGGAAGGGGGCTGGCTAGCAACAGCTTTCAGTGCTGGCACTTTTCATCTCTGAGCAATTGCTCGACGTTTGCAATTTGTCAGCTTGTGTCTACGAGACGGAAAGAGAATGACAGTGACGTTTGGTGGCTAGAGAAGCGCAAAGCCCCAGTGTTGCTGCGCCTGTGAAAGCGCTTCCAAGGAAGGGTGCTGGCTAGCAACAGCTTTCAGTGCTGGCACTTTTCATCTCTGAGCAATTGCTCGACGTTTGCAATTTCTCCCCTGAGCTCTCTTTAGAGTGCGCGAGAGGATGAGCAGAAGATTAGGTGGCTAGAGAAGCCCAGAGCCCCAGTGTGCCTAGGCCTACAAAAGCGCTTCCAAGGAAGGGGGCTGGCTAGCAACAGCTTTCAGTGCTGGCACTTTTCATCTCTGAGCAATTGCTCGACGTTTGCAATTTCTCAGCTCGTGTCTACGAGACGGAAAGAGAAGAACCGTGACGTTTGGTGGCTAGAGAAGCGCAAAGCCCCAGTGTTGCTGCGCCTGTGAAAGCGCTTCCAAGGAAGGGTGCTGGCTAGCAACAGCTTTCAGTGCTGGCACTTTTCATCTCTGAGCAATTGCTCGACGTTTGCAATTTCTCACCTGAGCTGTTTTTAGAGTGCGCGAGAGGATGAGCAGAAGATTAGGTGGCTAGAGAAGCCCAGAGCCCCAGTGTTCTTAGGCCTACAAAAGCGCTTCCAAGGAAGGGGGCTGGCTAGCAACAGCTTTCAGTGCTGGCACTTTTCATCTCTGAGCAATTGCTCGACGTTTGCAATTTCTCACCTGAGCTCTCTTTACAGTGCGCGAGAGGATGAGCAGAAGATTAGGTGGCTAGAGAAGCCCAGAGCCCCAGTGTTCTCGGGACTACAAAAGCGCTTCCAAGGAAGGGGGCTGGCTAGCAACAGCTTTCAGTGCTGGCACTTTTCATCTCTGAGCAATTGCTCCACGTTTGCAATTTCTCAGCTCGTGTCTACGAGACGGAAAGAGAAGGACCGTGACGTTTGGTGGGTAGAGAAGCGCAAAGCCCCAGTGTTGCTGCGCCTGTGAAAGCGCTTCCAAGGAAGGGTGCTGGCTAGCAACAGCTTTCAGTGCTGGCACTTTTCATCTCTGAGCAATTGCTCGACGTTTGCAATTTCTCACCTGAGCTCTCTTTAGAGTGCGCGAGAGGATGAGCAGAAGATTAGGTGTCTAAAGAAGCCCAGAGCCCCAGTGTTCTTAGGCCTACAAAAGCGCTTCCAAGGAAGGGTGCTGGCTAGCAACAGCTTTCAGTGCTGGCACTTTTCATCTCTGAGCAATTGCTCGACGTTTGCAATTTCTCAGCTCGTGTCTACGAGACGGAAAGAGAATGACAGTGACGTTTGGTGGCTAGAGAAGCGCAAAGCCCCAGTGTTACTGCGCCTGTGAAAGCGCTTCCAAGGAAGGGTGCTGGCTAGCAACAGCTTTCAGTGCTGGCACTTTTCATCTCTGAGCAATTGCTCCACGTTTGCAATTTCTCAGCTCGTGTCTACGAGACGGAAAGAGAATGACCGTGACGTTTGGTGGCTATAGAAGCGCAAAACCCCAGTGTTGCTGCGCCTGTGAAAGCGCTTCCAAGGAAGGGTGCTGGCTAGCAACAGCTTTCAGTGCTGGCACTTTTCATCTCTGAGCAATTGCTCCACGTTTGCAATTTCTCAGCTCGCGTCTGCGAGACGGAAAGAGAATGACAGTGACGTTTGGTGGCTAGAGAAGCGCAAAGCCCAAGTGTTGCTGCGCCTGTGAAAGCGCTTCCAAGGAAGGGTGCTGGCTAGCAACAGCTTTCAGTGCTGGCACTTTTCATCTCTGAGCAATTGCTCGACGTTTGCAATTTCTCACCTGAGCTCTCTTTAGAGTGCGCGAGAGGATGAGCAGAAGATTAGGTGGTTAGAGAAGCCCAGAGCCCCAGTGTTCTTAGGCCTACAAAAGCGCTTCCAAGGAAGGGGGCTGGCTAGCAAGAGCTTTCAGTGCTGGCACTTTTCATCTCTGAGCAATTGCTCCACGTTTGCAATTTCTCAGCTCGTGTCTACGAGACGGAAAGAGAAGGACCGTGACGTTTGGTGGCTAGAGAAGCGCAAAGCCCCAGTGTTGCTGCACCTGTGAAAGCGCTTCCAAGGAAGGGTGCTGGCTAGCAACAGCTTTCAGTGCTGGCACTTTTCCTCTCTGAGCAATTGCTCGACGTTTGCAATTTCTCACCTGAGCTCGCTTTAGAGTGCGCGAGAGGATGAGCAGAAGATTAGGTGGCTAGAGAAGCCCAGAGCCCCAGTGTTCTTGGGACTACAAAAGCGCTTCCAAGGAAGGGTGCTGGCTAGCAACAGCTTTCAGTGCTGGCACTTTTCCTCTCTGAGCAATTGCTCGACGTTTGCAACTTCTCAGCTCGTGTCTACGAGACGGAAAAAGAAGGACCATGACGTTTGGTGGGTAGAGAAGCACAAAGCCCCAGTGTTGCTGCGCCTGTGAAAGCGCTTCCAAGGAAGGGTGCTGGCTAGCAACAGCTTTCAGTGCTGGCACTTTTCATCTCTGAGCAATTGCTCGACGTTTGCAATTTCTCAGCTCGTGTCTAGGAGACGGAAAGAGAATGACCATGACGTTTGGTGGGTAGAGAAGCGCAAAGCCCCAGTGTTGCTGCGCCTGTGAAAGCGCTTCCAAGGAAGGGTGCTGGCTAGCAACAGCTTTCAGTGCTGGCACTTTTCATCTCTGAGCAATTGCTGGACGTTTGCAATTTCTCACCTGAGCTCTCTTTAGAGTGCGCGAGAGGATGAGCAGAAGATTAGGTGTCTAAAGAAGCCCAGAGCCCCTGTGTTCTTAGGGCTACAAAAGCGCTTCCAAGGAAGGGTGCTGGCTAGCAACAGCTTTCAGTGCTGGCACTTTTCCTCTCGGAGCAATTGCTCGACATTTGCAATTTCTCAGCTCGTGTCTACGAGACGGAAAGAGGACCGTGACGTTTGGTGGGTAGAGAAGCGCAAAGCCCCAGTGTTGCTGCGCCTGTGAAAGCGCTTCCAAGGAAGGGTGCTGGCTAGCAACAGCTTTCAGTGCTGGCACTTTTCATCTCTGAGCAATTGCTCCACGTTTGCAATTTCTCACCTGAGCTCTCTTTAGAGTGCGCGAGAGGATGAGCAGAAGATTAGGTGGCTAGAGAAGCCCAGAGCCCCAGTGTTCTTAGGCCTACAAAAGCGCTTCCAAGGAAGGGGGCTGGCTAGCAACAGCTTTCAGTGCTGGCACTTTTCATCTCTGAGCAATTGCTCGACGTTTGCAACTTCTCAGCTCGTGTCTACGAGACGGAAAGAGAAGGACCGTGACGTTTGGTGGCTAGAGAAGCGCAAAGCCCCAGTGTTGCTGCGCCTGTGAAAGCGCTTCCAAGGAAGGGTGCTGGCTAGCAACAGCTTTCAGTGCTGGCACTTTTCATCTCTGAGCAATTGCTGGACATTTGCAATTTCTCACCTGAGCTCTCTTTAGAGTGCGCGAGAGGATGAGCAGAAGATTAAGTGGCTAGAGAAGCCCAGAGCCCCAGTGTTCTTAGGCCTACAAAAGCGCTTCCAAGGAAGGGTGCTGGCTAGCAACAGCTTTCAGTGCTGGCACTTTTCATCTCTGAGCAATTGCTCGACGTTTGCAATTTCTCAGCTCGTGTCTGCGAGACGGAAAGAGAATGACCGTGACGTTTGGTGGCTAGAGAAGCGCAAAGCCCCAGTGTTGCTGCGCCTGTGAAAGCACTTCCAAGGAAGGGTGCTGGCTAACAACAGCTTTCAGTGCTGGCACTTTTCATCTCTGAGCAATTGCTCGACGTTTGCAATTTCTCCCCTGAGCTCTCTTTAGACTGCGCGAGAGGATGAGCAGAAGATTAGGTGGCTAGAGAAGCCCAGAGCCCCAGTGTTCTTAGGCCTACAAAAGCGCTTCCAAGGAAGGGTGCTGGCTAGCAACAGCTTTCAGTGCTGGCACTTTTCATCTCTGAGCAATTGCTCGACGTTTGCAACTTCTCAGCTCGTGTCTACGAGACGGAAAGAGAAGGACCGTGACGTTTGGTGGCTAGAGAAGCGCAAAGCCCCAGTGTTGCTGCGCCTGTGAAAGCGCTTCCAAGGAAGGGTGCTGGCTAGCAACAGCTTTCAGTGCTGGCACTTTTCATCTCTGAGCAATTGCTGGACATTTGCAATTTCTCACCTGAGCTCTCTTTAGAGTGCGCGAGAGGATGAGCAGAAGATTAAGTGGCTAGAGAAGCCCAGAGCCCCAGTGTTCTTAGGCCTACAAAAGCGCTTCCAAGGAAGGGTGCTGGCTAGCAACAGCTTTCAGTGCTGGCACTTTTCATCTCTGAGCAATTGCTCGACGTTTGCAATTTCTCAGCTCGTGTCTGCGAGACGGAAAGAGAATGACCGTGACGTTTGGTGGCTAGAGAAGCGCAAAGCCCCAGTGTTGCTGCGCCTGTGAAAGCGCTTCCAAGGAAGGGTGCTGGCTAGCAACAGCTTTCAGTGCTGGCACTTTTCATCTCTGAGCAATTGCTCGACGTTTGCAATTTCTCACCTGAGCTCTCTTTAGAGTGCGCGAGAGGATGAGCAGAAGATTAGGTGGCTAGAGAAGCCCAGAGCCCCAGTCTTCTTAGGCCTACTAAAGCGCTTCCAAGGAAGGGGGCTGGCTAGCAACAGCTTTCAGTGCTGGCACTTTTCATCTCTGAGCAATTGCTCAACGTTTGCAATTTCTCAGCTCGTGTCTACGAGACGGAAAGAGAATGACCGTGACATTTGGTGGCTAGAGAAGTGCAAAGCCCCAGTGTTGCTGCGCCTGTGAAAGCGCTTCAAGGAAGGGTGCTGGCTAGCAAGAGCTTTCAGTGCTGGCACTTTTCATCTCTGAGCAATTGCTCGACGTTTGCAATTTCTCCCCTGAGCTCTCTTTAGAGTGCGCGAGAGGATGAGCAGAAGATTAGGTGTCTAAAGAAGCCCAGAGCCCCAGTGTTCTTAGGCCTACAAAAGCGCTTCCAAGGAAGGGTGCTGGCTAGCAACAGCTTTCAGTGCTGGCACTTTTCATCTCTGAGCAATTGCTCGACGTTTGCAATTTCTCACCTGAGCTCTCTTTAGAGTGCGCGAGAGGATGAGCAGAAGATTCGGTGGCTAGAGAAGCCCAGAGCCCCAGTGTTCTTAGGCCTACAAAAGCGCTTCCAAGGAAGGGGGCTGGCTAGCAACAGCTTTCAGTGCTGGCACTTTTCATCTCTGAGCAATTGCTCCACGTTTGCAATTTCTCAGCTCGTGTCTACGAGACGGAAAGAGAAGGACCGTGACGTTTGGTGGCTAGAGAAGCGCAAAGCCCCAGTGTTGCTGCGCCTGTGAAAGCGCTTCAAAGGAAGGGTGCTGGCTAGCAACAGCTTTCAGTGCTGGCACTTTTCATCTCTGAGCAATTGCTCGACGTTTGCAATTTCTCACCTGAGCTCTCTTTAGAGTGCGCGAGAGGATGAGCAGAAGATTAGGTGGCTAGAGAAGCCCAGAGCCCCAGTGTTCTTAGGGCTACAAAAGCGCTTCTAAGGAAGGGGGCTGGCTAGCAACAGCTTTCAGTGCTGGCACTTTTCATCTCTGAGCAATTGCTCCACGTTTGCAATTTCTCAGCTCGTGCCTACGAGACGGAAAGAGAAGGACCGTGACGTTTGGTGGCTAGAGAAGCGCAAAGCCCCAGTGTTGCTGCGCCTGTGAAAGCGCTTCCAAGGAAGGGTGCTGGCTAGCAACAGCTTTCAGTGCTGGCACTTTTCCTCTCTGAGCAATTGCTCGACGTTTGCAATTTCTCCCCTGAGCTCTCTTTAGAGTGCGCGAGAGGATGAGCAGAAGATTAGGTGTCTAAAGAAGCCCAGAGCCCCAGTGTTCTTAGGCCTACAAAAGCGCTTCCAAGGAAGGGGGCTGGCTAGCAACAGCTTTCAGTGCTGGCACTTTTCATCTCTGAGCAATTGCTCGACGTTTGCAATTTCTCCCCTGAGCTCTCTTTAGAGTGCGCGAGAGGATGAGCAGAAGATTAGGTGGCTAGAGAAGCCCAGAGCCCCAGTGTTCTTAGGCCTACAAAAGCGCTTCCAAGGAAGGGGGCTGGCTAGCAACAGCTTTCAGTGCTGGCACTTTTCCTCTCTGAGCAATTGCTCGACGTTTGCAATTTCTCAGCTCGTGTCTACGAGACGGAAAGAGAAGGACCGTGACGTTTGGTGGCTAGAGAAGCGCAAAGCCCCAGTGTTGCTGCGCCTGTGAAAGCGCTTCCAAGGAAGGGTGCTGGCTAGCAACAGCTTTCAGTGCTGGCACTTTTCATCTCTGAGCAATTGCTCCACGTTTGCAATTTCTCACCTGAGCTCTCTTTAGAGTGCGCGAGAGGATGAGCAGAAGATTAGGTGTCTAAAGAAGCCCAGAGCCCCAGTGTTCTTAGGCCTACAAAAGCGCTTCCAAGGAAGGGTGCTGGCTAGCAACAGCTTTCAGTGCTGGCACTTTTCATCTCTGAGCAATTGCTCGACGTTTGCAACTTCTCAGCTCGTGTCTACGAGACGGAAAGAGAAGGACAGTGACGTTTGGTGGCTAGAGAAGCGCAAAGCCCCAGTGTTGCTGCGCCTGTGAAAGCGCTTCCAAGGAAGGGTGCTGGCTAGCAACAGCTTTCAGTGCTGGCACTTTTCATCTCTGAGCAATTGCTGGACATTTGCAATTTCTCACCTGAGCTCTCTTTAGAGTGCGCGGGAGGATGAGCAGAAGATTAAGTGGCTAGAGAAGCCCAGAGCCCCAGTGTTCTTAGGCCTACAAAAGCGCTTCCAAGGAAGGGGGCTGGCTAGCAACAGCTTTCAGTGCTGGCACTTTTCATCTCTGAGCAATTGCTCGACGTTTGCAATTTCTCAGCTCGTGTCTGCGAGATGGAAGGAGAATGACCGTGACGTTTGGTGGCTAGAGAAGCGCAAAGCCCCAGTGTTGCTGCGCCTGTGAAAGCGCTTCCAAGGAAGGGTGCTGGCTAGCAACAGCTTTCAGTGCTGGCACTTTTCATCTCTGAGCAATTGCTCGACGTTTGCAATTTCTCACCTGAGCTCTCTTTAGAGTGCGCGAGAGGATGAGCAGAAGATTAGGTGGCTAGAGAAGCCCAGAGCCCCAGTGTTCTTAGGCCTACAAAAGCGCTTCCAAGGAAGGGTGCTGGCTAGCAACAGCTTTCAGTGCTGGCACTTTTCATCTCTGAGCAATTGCTCGACGTTTGCAATTTCTCAGCTCGTGTCTACGAGACGGAGAGATAGTGACCGTGACATTTGGTGGCTAGAGAAGTGCAAAGCCCCAGTGTTGCTGCGCCTGTGAAAGCGCTTCCAAGGAAGGGTGCTGGCTAGCAACAGCTTTCAGTGCTGGCACTTTTCCTCTCTGAGCAATTGCTCGACGTTTGCAATTTCTCACCTGAGCTCTCTTTAGAGTGCGCGAGAGGATGAGCAGAAGATTAGGTGGTTAGAGAAGCCCAGAGCCCCAGTGTTCTTAGGCCTACAAAAGCGCTTCCAAGGAAGGGTGCTGGCTAGCAACAGCTTTCAGTGCTGGCACTTTTCATCTCTGAGCAATTGCTCGACGTTTGCAATTTCTCCCCTGAGCTCTCTTTAGAGTGCGCGAGAGGATGAGCAGAAGATGAGGTGGCTAGAGAAGCCCAGAGCCCCAGTGTTCTTAGGCCTACAAAAGCGCTTCCAAGGAAGGGGGCTGGCTAGCAACAGCTTTCAGTGCTGGCACTTTTCATCTCTGAGCAATTGCTGGACGTTTGCAATTTCTCAGCTCGTGTCTAGGAGACGGAAAGAGAAGAACCGTGACGTTTGGTGGCTAGAGAAGCGCAAAGCCCCAGTGTTGCTGCGCCTGTGAAAGCGCTTCCAAGGAAGGGTGCTGGCTAGCAACAGCTTTCAGTGCTGGCACTTTTCATCTCTGAGCAATTGCTCGACGTTTGCAATTTCTCACCTGAGCTCTCTTTAGAGTGCGCGAGAGGATGAGCAGAAGATTAAGTGGCTAGAGAAGCCCAGAGCCCCAGTGTTCTTGGGACTACAAAAGCGCTTCCAAGGAAGGGGGCTGGCTAGCAACAGCTTTCAGTGCTGGCACTTTTCATCTCTGAGCAATTGCTCCACGTTTGCAATTTCTCAGCTCGTGTCTGCCAGACGGAAAGAGAATGACAGTGACGTTTGGTGGCTAGAGAAGCGCAAAGCCCCAGTGTTGCTGCGCCTGTGAAAGCGCTTCCAAGGAAGGGTGCTGGCTAGCAACAGCTTTCAGTGCTGGCACTTTTCATCTCTGAGCAATTGCTCGACGTTTGCAATTTCTCACCTGAGCTCTCTTTAGAGTGCGCGAGAGGATGAGCAGAAGATTAGGTGTGTAAAGAAGCCCAGAGCCCCAGTGTTCTTAGGCCTACAAAAGCGCTTCCAAGGAAGGGGGCTGGCTAGCAACAGCTTTCAGTGCTGGCACTTTTCATCTCTGAGCAATTGCTCGACGTTTGCAATTTCTCACCTGAGCTCTCTTTAGAGTGCGCGAGAGGATGAGCAGAAGATGAGGTGGCTAGAGAAGCCCAGAGCCCCAGTGTTCTTAGGCCTACAAAAGCGCTTCCAAGGAAGGGGGCTGGCTAGCAACAGCTTTCAGTGCTGGCACTTTTCATCTCTGAGCAATTTCTCCACGTTTGCAATTTCTCAGCTCGTGTCTACGAGACGGAAAGAGAAGGACCGTGACGTTTGGTGGGTAGAGAAGCGCAAAGCCCCAGTGTTGCTGCGCCTCTGAAAGCGCTTCCAAGGAAGGGTGCTGGCTAGCAACAGCTTTCAGTGCTGGCACTTTTCATCTCTGAGCAATTGCTCGACGTTTGCAATTTCTCCCCTGAGCTCTTTTTAGAGTGCGCGAGAGGATGAGCAGAAGATTAAGTGGCTAGAGAAGCCCAGAGCCCCAGTGTTCTTGGGACTACAAAAGCGCTTCCAAGGAAGGGGGCTGGCTAGCAACAGCTTTCAGTGCTGGCACTTTTCATCTCTGAGCAATTGCTCGACGTTTGCAATTTCTCAGCTTGTGTCTACGAGACGGAAAGAGAATGACAGTGACGTTTGGTGGCTAGAGAAGTGCAAAGCCCCAGTGTTACTGTGCCTGTGAAAGCGCTTCCAAGGAAGGGTGCTGGCTAGCAACAGCTTTCAGTGCTGGCACTTTTCATCTCTGAGCAATTGCTCGACGTTTGCAATTTCTCAGCTTGTGTCTACGAGACGGAAAGAGAATGACAGTGACGTTTGGTTGCTAGAGAAGCGCAAAGCCCCAGTGTTGCTGCGCCTGTGAAAGCGCTTCCAAGGAAGGGTGCTGGCTAGCAACAGCTTTCAGTGCTGGCACTTTTCATCTCTGAGCAATTGCTCGACGTTTGCAATTTCTCACCTGAGCTCTCTTTAGAGTGCGCGAGAGGATGAGCAGAAGATTAGGTGGCTAGAGAAGCCCAGAGCCCCAGTGTTCTTAGGCCTACAAAAGCGCTTCCAAGGAAGGGGGCTGGCTAGCAACAGCTTTCAGTGCTGGCACTTTTCATCTCTGAGCAATTGCTCGACGTTTGCAATTTCTCAGCTCGTGTCTACGAGACGGAAAGAGAAGGACCGTGACGTTTGGTGGCTAGAGAAGCGCAAAGCCCCAGTGTTGCTGCTCCTGTGAAAGCGCTTCCAAGGAAGGGTGCTGGCTAGCAACAGCTTTCAGTGCTGGCACTTTTCATCTCTGAGCAATTGCTGGACGTTTGCAATTTCTCACCTGAGCTCTCTTTAGAGTGCGCGAGAGGATGAGCAGAAGATTAGGTGGCTAGAGAAGCCCAGAGCCCCAGTGTGCCTAGGCCTACAAAAGCGCTTCCAAGGAAGGGGGCTGGCTAGCAACAGCTTTCAGTGCTGGCACTTTTCATCTCTGAGCAATTGCTCGACGTTTGCAATTTCTCAGCTCGTGTCTACGAGACGGAAAGAGAAGAACCGTGACGTTTGGTGGCTAGAGAAGCGCAAAGCCCCAGTGTTGCTGCGCCTGTGAAAGCGCTTCCAAGGAAGGGTGCTGGCTAGCAACAGCTTTCAGTGCTGGCACTTTTCATCTCTGAGCAATTGCTCGACGTTTGCAATTTCTCACCTGAGCTGTTTTTAGAGTGCGCGAGAGGATGAGCAGAAGATTAGGTGGCTAGAGAAGCCCAGAGCCCCAGTGTTCTTAGGCCTACAAAAGCGCTTCCAAGGAAGGGGGCTGGCTAGCAAGAGCTTTCAGTGCTGGCACTTTTCATCTCTGAGCAATTGCTCGACGTTTGCAATTTCTCACCTGAGCTCTCTTTAGAGTGCGCGAGAGGATGAGCAGAAGATTAGGTGGCTAGAGAAGCCCAGAGCCCCAGTGTTCTCGGGACTACAAAAGCGCTTCCAAGGAAGGGGGCTGGCTAGCAACAGCTTTCAGTGCTGGCACTTTTCATCTCTGAGCAATTGCTCCACGTTTGCAATTTCTCAGCTCGTGTCTACGAGACGGAAAGAGAAGGACCGTGACGTTTGGTGGGTAGAGAAGCGCAAAGCCCCAGTGTTGCTGCGCCTGTGAAAGCGCTTCCAAGGAAGGGTGCTGGCTAGCAACAGCTTTCAGTGCTGGCACTTTTCATCTCTGAGCAATTGCTCGACGTTTGCAATTTCTCACCTGAGCTCTCTTTAGAGTGCGCGAGAGGATGAGCAGAAGATTAGGTGTCTAAAGAAGCCCAGAGCCCCAGTGTTCTTAGGCCTACAAAAGCGCTTCCAAGGAAGGGTGCTGGCTAGCAACAGCTTTCAGTGCTGGCACTTTTCATCTCTGAGCAATTGCTCGACGTTTGCAATTTCTCAGCTCGTGTCTACGAGACGGAAAGAGAATGACAGTGACGTTTGGTGGCTAGAGAAGCGCAAAGCCCCAGTGTTACTGCGCCTGTGAAAGCGCTTCCAAGGAAGGGTGCTGGCTAGCAACAGCTTTCAGTGCTGGCACTTTTCATCTCTGAGCAATTGCTCCACGTTTGCAATTTCTCAGCTCGTGTCTACGAGACGGAAAGAGAATGACCGTGACGTTTGGTGGCTATAGAAGCGCAAAACCCCAGTGTTGCTGCGCCTGTGAAAGCGCTTCCAAGGAAGGGTGCTGGCTAGCAACAGCTTTCAGTGCTGGCACTTTTCATCTCTGAGCAATTGCTCCACGTTTGCAATTTCTCAGCTCGCGTCTGCGAGACGGAAAGAGAATGACAGTGACGTTTGGTGGCTAGAGAAGCGCAAAGCCCAAGTGTTGCTGCGCCTGTGAAAGCGCTTCCAAGGAAGGGTGCTGGCTAGCAACAGCTTTCAGTGCTGGCACTTTTCATCTCTGAGCAATTGCTGGACGTTTGCAATTTCTCAGCTCGTGTCTACGAGACGGAAAGAGGACCGTGACGTTTGGTGGGTAGAGAAGCGCAAAGCCCCAGTGTTGCTGCGCCTGTGAAAGCGCTTCCAAGGAAGGGTGCTGGCTAGCAACAGCTTTCAGTGCTGGCACTTTTCATCTCTGAGCAATTGCTCCACGTTTGCAATTTCTCACCTGAGCTCTCTTTAGAGTGCGCGAGAGGATGAGCAGAAGATTAGGTGGCTAGAGAAGCCCAGAGCCCCAGTGTTCTTAGGCCTACAAAAGCGCTTCCAAGGAAGGGGGCTGGCTAGCAACAGCTTTCAGTGCTGGCACTTTTCATCTCTGAGCAATTGCTCGACGTTTGCAACTTCTCAGCTCGTGTCTACGAGACGGAAAGAGAAGGACCGTGACGTTTGGTGGCTAGAGAAGCGCAAAGCCCCAGTGTTGCTGCGCCTGTGAAAGCGCTTCCAAGGAAGGGTGCTGGCTAGCAACAGCTTTCAGTGCTGGCACTTTTCATCTCTGAGCAATTGCTGGACATTTGCAATTTCTCACCTGAGCTCTCTTTAGAGTGCGCGAGAGGATGAGCAGAAGATTAAGTGGCTAGAGAAGCCCAGAGCCCCAGTGTTCTTAGGCCTACAAAAGCGCTTCCAAGGAAGGGTGCTGGCTAGCAACAGCTTTCAGTGCTGGCACTTTTCATCTCTGAGCAATTGCTCGACGTTTGCAATTTCTCAGCTCGTGTCTGCGAGACGGAAAGAGAATGACCGTGACGTTTGGTGGCTAGAGAAGCGCAAAGCCCCAGTGTTGCTGCGCCTGTGAAAGCACTTCCAAGGAAGGGTGCTGGCTAACAACAGCTTTCAGTGCTGGCACTTTTCATCTCTGAGCAATTGCTCGACGTTTGCAATTTCTCCCCTGAGCTCTCTTTAGACTGCGCGAGAGGATGAGCAGAAGATTAGGTGGCTAGAGAAGCCCAGAGCCCCAGTGTTCTTAGGCCTACAAAAGCGCTTCCAAGGAAGGGTGCTGGCTAGCAACAGCTTTCAGTGCTGGCACTTTTCATCTCTGAGCAATTGCTCGACGTTTGCAACTTCTCAGCTCGTGTCTACGAGACGGAAAGAGAAGGACCGTGACGTTTGGTGGCTAGAGAAGCGCAAAGCCCCAGTGTTGCTGCGCCTGTGAAAGCGCTTCCAAGGAAGGGTGCTGGCTAGCAACAGCTTTCAGTGCTGGCACTTTTCATCTCTGAGCAATTGCTGGACATTTGCAATTTCTCACCTGAGCTCTCTTTAGAGTGCGCGAGAGGATGAGCAGAAGATTAAGTGGCTAGAGAAGCCCAGAGCCCCAGTGTTCTTAGGCCTACAAAAGCGCTTCCAAGGAAGGGTGCTGGCTAGCAACAGCTTTCAGTGCTGGCACTTTTCATCTCTGAGCAATTGCTCGACGTTTGCAATTTCTCAGCTCGTGTCTGCGAGACGGAAAGAGAATGACCGTGACGTTTGGTGGCTAGAGAAGCGCAAAGCCCCAGTGTTGCTGCGCCTGTGAAAGCGCTTCCAAGGAAGGGTGCTGGCTAGCAACAGCTTTCAGTGCTGGCACTTTTCATCTCTGAGCAATTGCTCGACGTTTGCAATTTCTCACCTGAGCTCTCTTTAGAGTGCGCGAGAGGATGAGCAGAAGATTAGGTGGCTAGAGAAGCCCAGAGCCCCAGTCTTCTTAGGCCTACTAAAGCGCTTCCAAGGAAGGGGGCTGGCTAGCAACAGCTTTCAGTGCTGGCACTTTTCATCTCTGAGCAATTGCTCAACGTTTGCAATTTCTCAGCTCGTGTCTACGAGACGGAAAGAGAATGACCGTGACATTTGGTGGCTAGAGAAGTGCAAAGCCCCAGTGTTGCTGCGCCTGTGAAAGCGCTTCAAGGAAGGGTGCTGGCTAGCAACAGCTTTCAGTGCTGGCACTTTTCATCTCTGAGCAATTGCTCGACGTTTGCAATTTCTCCCCTGAGCTCTCTTTAGAGTGCGCGAGAGGATGAGCAGAAGATTAGGTGTCTAAAGAAGCCCAGAGCCCCAGTGTTCTTAGGCCTACAAAAGCGCTTCCAAGGAAGGGTGCTGGCTAGCAACAGCTTTCAGTGCTGGCACTTTTCATCTCTGAGCAATTGCTCGACGTTTGCAATTTCTCACCTGAGCTCTCTTTAGAGTGCGCGAGAGGATGAGCAGAAGATTCGGTGGCTAGAGAAGCCCAGAGCCCCAGTGTTCTTAGGCCTACAAAAGCGCTTCCAAGGAAGGGGGCTGGCTAGCAACAGCTTTCAGTGCTGGCACTTTTCATCTCTGAGCAATTGCTCCACGTTTGCAATTTCTCAGCTCGTGTCTACGAGACGGAAAGAGAAGGACCGTGACGTTTGGTGGCTAGAGAAGCGCAAAGCCCCAGTGTTGCTGCGCCTGTGAAAGCGCTTCAAAGGAAGGGTGCTGGCTAGCAACAGCTTTCAGTGCTGGCACTTTTCATCTCTGAGCAATTGCTCGACGTTTGCAATTTCTCACCTGAGCTCTCTTTAGAGTGCGCGAGAGGATGAGCAGAAGATTAGGTGGCTAGAGAAGCCCAGAGCCCCAGTGTTCTTAGGGCTACAAAAGCGCTTCTAAGGAAGGGGGCTGGCTAGCAACAGCTTTCAGTGCTGGCACTTTTCATCTCTGAGCAATTGCTCCACGTTTGCAATTTCTCAGCTCGTGCCTACGAGACGGAAAGAGAAGGACCGTGACGTTTGGTGGCTAGAGAAGCGCAAAGCCCCAGTGTTGCTGCGCCTGTGAAAGCGCTTCCAAGGAAGGGTGCTGGCTAGCAACAGCTTTCAGTGCTGGCACTTTTCCTCTCTGAGCAATTGCTCGACGTTTGCAATTTCTCCCCTGAGCTCTCTTTAGAGTGCGCGAGAGGATGAGCAGAAGATTAGGTGTCTAAAGAAGCCCAGAGCCCCAGTGTTCTTAGGCCTACAAAAGCGCTTCCAAGGAAGGGGGCTGGCTAGCAACAGCTTTCAGTGCTGGCACTTTTCATCTCTGAGCAATTGCTCGACGTTTGCAATTTCTCCCCTGAGCTCTCTTTAGAGTGCGCGAGAGGATGAGCAGAAGATTAGGTGGCTAGAGAAGCCCAGAGCCCCAGTGTTCTTAGGCCTACAAAAGCGCTTCCAAGGAAGGGGGCTGGCTAGCAACAGCTTTCAGTGCTGGCACTTTTCCTCTCTGAGCAATTGCTCGACGTTTGCAATTTCTCAGCTCGTGTCTACGAGACGGAAAGAGAAGGACCGTGACGTTTGGTGGCTAGAGAAGCGCAAAGCCCCAGTGTTGCTGCGCCTGTGAAAGCGCTTCCAAGGAAGGGTGCTGGCTAGCAACAGCTTTCAGTGCTGGCACTTTTCATCTCTGAGCAATTGCTCCACGTTTGCAATTTCTCACCTGAGCTCTCTTTAGAGTGCGCGAGAGGATGAGCAGAAGATTAGGTGTCTAAAGAAGCCCAGAGCCCCAGTGTTCTTAGGCCTACAAAAGCGCTTCCAAGGAAGGGTGCTGGCTAGCAACAGCTTTCAGTGCTGGCACTTTTCATCTCTGAGCAATTGCTCGACGTTTGCAACTTCTCAGCTCGTGTCTACGAGACGGAAAGAGAAGGACAGTGACGTTTGGTGGCTAGAGAAGCGCAAAGCCCCAGTGTTGCTGCGCCTGTGAAAGCGCTTCCAAGGAAGGGTGCTGGCTAGCAACAGCTTTCAGTGCTGGCACTTTTCATCTCTGAGCAATTGCTGGACATTTGCAATTTCTCACCTGAGCTCTCTTTAGAGTGCGCGGGAGGATGAGCAGAAGATTAAGTGGCTAGAGAAGCCCAGAGCCCCAGTGTTCTTAGGCCTACAAAAGCGCTTCCAAGGAAGGGGGCTGGCTAGCAACAGCTTTCAGTGCTGGCACTTTTCATCTCTGAGCAATTGCTCGACGTTTGCAATTTCTCAGCTCGTGTCTGCGAGATGGAAGGAGAATGACCGTGACGTTTGGTGGCTAGAGAAGCGCAAAGCCCCAGTGTTGCTGCGCCTGTGAAAGCGCTTCCAAGGAAGGGTGCTGGCTAGCAACAGCTTTCAGTGCTGGCACTTTTCATCTCTGAGCAATTGCTCGACGTTTGCAATTTCTCACCTGAGCTCTCTTTAGAGTGCGCGAGAGGATGAGCAGAAGATTAGGTGGCTAGAGAAGCCCAGAGCCCCAGTGTTCTTAGGCCTACAAAAGCGCTTCCAAGGAAGGGTGCTGGCTAGCAACAGCTTTCAGTGCTGGCACTTTTCATCTCTGAGCAATTGCTCGACGTTTGCAATTTCTCAGCTCGTGTCTACGAGACGGAGAGATAGTGACCGTGACATTTGGTGGCTAGAGAAGTGCAAAGCCCCAGTGTTGCTGCGCCTGTGAAAGCGCTTCCAAGGAAGGGTGCTGGCTAGCAACAGCTTTCAGTGCTGGCACTTTTCCTCTCTGAGCAATTGCTCGACGTTTGCAATTTCTCACCTGAGCTCTCTTTAGAGTGCGCGAGAGGATGAGCAGAAGATTAGGTGGTTAGAGAAGCCCAGAGCCCCAGTGTTCTTAGGCCTACAAAAGCGCTTCCAAGGAAGGGTGCTGGCTAGCAACAGCTTTCAGTGCTGGCACTTTTCATCTCTGAGCAATTGCTCGACGTTTGCAATTTCTCCCCTGAGCTCTCTTTAGAGTGCGCGAGAGGATGAGCAGAAGATGAGGTGGCTAGAGAAGCCCAGAGCCCCAGTGTTCTTAGGCCTACAAAAGCGCTTCCAAGGAAGGGGGCTGGCTAGCAACAGCTTTCAGTGCTGGCACTTTTCATCTCTGAGCAATTGCTGGACGTTTGCAATTTCTCAGCTCGTGTCTAGGAGACGGAAAGAGAAGAACCGTGACGTTTGGTGGCTAGAGAAGCGCAAAGCCCCAGTGTTGCTGCGCCTGTGAAAGCGCTTCCAAGGAAGGGTGCTGGCTAGCAACAGCTTTCAGTGCTGGCACTTTTCATCTCTGAGCAATTGCTCGACGTTTGCAATTTCTCACCTGAGCTCTCTTTAGAGTGCGCGAGAGGATGAGCAGAAGATTAAGTGGCTAGAGAAGCCCAGAGCCCCAGTGTTCTTGGGACTACAAAAGCGCTTCCAAGGAAGGGGGCTGGCTAGCAACAGCTTTCAGTGCTGGCACTTTTCATCTCTGAGCAATTGCTCCACGTTTGCAATTTCTCAGCTCGTGTCTGCCAGACGGAAAGAGAATGACAGTGACGTTTGGTGGCTAGAGAAGCGCAAAGCCCCAGTGTTGCTGCGCCTGTGAAAGCGCTTCCAAGGAAGGGTGCTGGCTAGCAACAGCTTTCAGTGCTGGCACTTTTCATCTCTGAGCAATTGCTCGACGTTTGCAATTTCTCACCTGAGCTCTCTTTAGAGTGCGCGAGAGGATGAGCAGAAGATTAGGTGTGTAAAGAAGCCCAGAGCCCCAGTGTTCTTAGGCCTACAAAAGCGCTTCCAAGGAAGGGGGCTGGCTAGCAACAGCTTTCAGTGCTGGCACTTTTCATCTCTGAGCAATTGCTCGACGTTTGCAATTTCTCACCTGAGCTCTCTTTAGAGTGCGCGAGAGGATGAGCAGAAGATGAGGTGGCTAGAGAAGCCCAGAGCCCCAGTGTTCTTAGGCCTACAAAAGCGCTTCCAAGGAAGGGGGCTGGCTAGCAACAGCTTTCAGTGCTGGCACTTTTCATCTCTGAGCAATTTCTCCACGTTTGCAATTTCTCAGCTCGTGTCTACGAGACGGAAAGAGAAGGACCGTGACGTTTGGTGGGTAGAGAAGCGCAAAGCCCCAGTGTTGCTGCGCCTCTGAAAGCGCTTCCAAGGAAGGGTGCTGGCTAGCAACAGCTTTCAGTGCTGGCACTTTTCATCTCTGAGCAATTGCTCGACGTTTGCAATTTCTCCCCTGAGCTCTTTTTAGAGTGCGCGAGAGGATGAGCAGAAGATTAAGTGGCTAGAGAAGCCCAGAGCCCCAGTGTTCTTGGGACTACAAAAGCGCTTCCAAGGAAGGGGGCTGGCTAGCAACAGCTTTCAGTGCTGGCACTTTTCATCTCTGAGCAATTGCTCGACGTTTGCAATTTCTCAGCTTGTGTCTACGAGACGGAAAGAGAATGACAGTGACGTTTGGTGGCTAGAGAAGTGCAAAGCCCCAGTGTTACTGTGCCTGTGAAAGCGCTTCCAAGGAAGGGTGCTGGCTAGCAACAGCTTTCAGTGCTGGCACTTTTCATCTCTGAGCAATTGCTCGACGTTTGCAATTTCTCAGCTTGTGTCTACGAGACGGAAAGAGAATGACAGTGACGTTTGGTTGCTAGAGAAGCGCAAAGCCCCAGTGTTGCTGCGCCTGTGAAAGCGCTTCCAAGGAAGGGTGCTGGCTAGCAACAGCTTTCAGTGCTGGCACTTTTCATCTCTGAGCAATTGCTCGACGTTTGCAATTTCTCACCTGAGCTCTCTTTAGAGTGCGCGAGAGGATGAGCAGAAGATTAGGTGGCTAGAGAAGCCCAGAGCCCCAGTGTTCTTAGGCCTACAAAAGCGCTTCCAAGGAAGGGGGCTGGCTAGCAACAGCTTTCAGTGCTGGCACTTTTCATCTCTGAGCAATTGCTCGACGTTTGCAATTTCTCAGCTCGTGTCTACGAGACGGAAAGAGAAGGACCGTGACGTTTGGTGGCTAGAGAAGCGCAAAGCCCCAGTGTTGCTGCTCCTGTGAAAGCGCTTCCAAGGAAGGGTGCTGGCTAGCAACAGCTTTCAGTGCTGGCACTTTTCATCTCTGAGCAATTGCTGGACGTTTGCAATTTCTCACCTGAGCTCTCTTTAGAGTGCGCGAGAGGATGAGCAGAAGATTAGGTGGCTAGAGAAGCCCAGAGCCCCAGTGTTCTTAGGCCTACAAAAGCGCTTCCAAGGAAGGGGGCTGGCTAGCAACAGCTTTCAGTGCTGGCACTTTTCATCTCTGAGCAATTGCTCGACGTTTGCAATTTCTCACCTGAACTCTCTTTAGAGTGCGCGAGAGGATGAGCAGAAGATTAAGTGGCTAGAGAAGCGCAAAGCCCCAGTGTTCTTGGGACTACAAAAGCGCTTCCAAGGAAGGGGGCTGGCTAGCAAGAGCTTTCAGTGCTGGCACTTTTCATCTCTGAGCAATTGCTCAACGTTTGCAATTTCTCAGCTCGTGTCTGCGAGACGGAAAGAGAATGACAGTGACGTTTGGTGGCTAGAGAAGCGCAAAGCCCCAGTGTTGCTGCGCCTGTGAAAGCGCTTCCAAGGAAGGGTGCTGGCTAGCAACAGCTTTCAGTGCTGGCACTTTTCATCTCCGAGCAATTGCTCGACATTTGCAATTTCTCACCTGAGCTCTCTTTAGAGTGCGCGAGAGGATGAGCAGAAGATTAGGTGGTTAGAGAAGCCCAGAGCCCCAGTGTTCTTAGGGCTACAAAAGCGCTTCTAAGGAAGGGTGCTGGCTAGCAACAGCTTTCAGTGCTGGCACTTTTCATCTCTGAGCAATTGCTCGACGTTTGCAATTTCTCAGCTCGTGTCTACGAGACGGAAAGAGAAGAACCGTGACGTTTGGTGGCTAGAGAAGCGCAAAGCCCCAGTGTTGCTGCGCCTACAAAAGCGCTTCCAAGGAAGGGTGCTGGCTAGCAACAGCTTTCAGTGCTGGCACTTTTCATCTCTGAGCAATTGCTCGACGTTTGCAATTTCTCACCTGAGCTCTCTTTAGAGTGCGCGAGAGGATGAGCAGAAGATTAGGTGGTTAGAGAAGCCCAGAGCCCCAGTGTTCTTAGGCCTACAAAAGCGCTTCTAAGGAAGGGGGCTGGATAGCAACAGCTTTCAGTGCTGGCACTTTTCATCTCTGAGCAATTGCTCCACGTTTGCAATTTCTCACCTGAGCTCTCTTTAGAGTGCGCGAGAGGATGAGCAGAAGATTAGGTGTCTAAAGAAGCCCAGAGCCCCAGTGTTCTTAGGCCTACAAAAGCGCTTCCAAGGAAGGGTGCTGGCTAGCAACAGCTTTCAGTGCTGGCACTTTTCATCTCTGAGCAATTGCTCGACGTTTGCAATTTCTCACCTGAGCTCTCTTTAGAGTGCGCGAGAGGATGAGCAGAAGATGAGGTGTCTAAAGAAGCCCAGAGCCCCAGTGTTCTTAGGCCTACAAAAGCGCTTCCAAGGAAGGGTGCTGGCTAGCAACAGCTTTCAGTGCTGGCACTTTTCATCTCTGAGCAATTGCTCGACGTTTGCAATTTCTCCCCTGAGCTCTCTTTAGAGTGCGCGAGAGGATGAGCAGAAGATGAGGTGGCTAGAGAAGCCCAGAGCCCCAGTGTTCTTAGGTCTACGAAAGCGCTTCCAAGGAAGGGTGCTGGCTAGCAACAGCTTTCAGTGCTGGCACTTTTCATCTCTGAGCAATTGCTCGACGTTTGCAATTTCTCAGCTCGTGTCTACGAGACGGAGAGATAGTGACCGTGACGTTTGGTGGGTAGAGAAGCGCAAAGCCCCAGTGTTGCTGCGCCTGTGAAAGCGCTTCCAAGGAAGGGTGCTGGCTAGCAACAGCTTTCAGTGCTGGCACTTTTCATCTCTGAGCAATTGCTCGACGTTTGCAATTTCTCCCCTGAGCACTCTTTACAGTGCGCGAGAGGATGAGCAGAAGATTAGGTGGCTAGAGAAGCCCAGAGCCCCAGTGTTCTTGGGACTACAAAAGCGCTTCCAAGGAAGGGTGCTGGCTAGCAACAGCTTTCAGTGCTGGCACTTTTCATCTCTGAGCAATTGCTCGACGTTTGCAATTTCTCAGCTTGTGTCTACGAGACGGAAAGAGAATGACAGTGACGTTTGGTGGCTAGAGAATTGCAAAGCCCCAGTGTTACTGTGCCTGTGAAAGCGCTTCCAAGGAAGGGTGCTGGCTAGCAACAGCTTTCAGTGCTGGCACTTTTCATCTCTGAGCAATTGCTCGACGTTTGCAATTTCTCAGCTTGTGTCTACGAGACGGAAAGAGAATGACAGTGACGTTTGGTTGCTAGAGAAGCGCAAAGCCCCAGTGTTGCTGCGCCTGTGAAAGCGCTTCCAAGGAAGGGTGCTGGCTAGCAACAGCTTTCAGTGCTGGCACTTTTCATCTCTGAGCAATTGCTCGACGTTTGCAATTTCTCACCTGAGCTCTCTTTAGAGTGCGCGAGAGGATGAGCAGAAGATTAGGTGGCTAGAGAAGCCCAGAGCCCCAGTGTTCTTAGGCCTACAAAAGCGCTTCCAAGGAAGGGGGCTGGCTAGCAACAGCTTTCAGTGCTGGCACTTTTCATCTCTGAGCAATTGCTCGACGTTTGCAATTTCTCAGCTCGTGTCTACGAGACGGAAAGAGAAGGACCGTGACGTTTGGTGGCTAGAGAAGCGCAAAGCCCCAGTGTTGCTGCGCCTGTGAAAGCGCTTCCAAGGAAGGGTGCTGGCTAGCAACAGCTTTCAGTGCTGGCACTTTTCATCTCTGAGCAATTGCTCGACGTTTGCAATTTCTCACCTGAGCTCTCTTTAGAGTGCGCGAGAGGATGAGCAGAAGATTAGGTGGCTAGAGAAGCCCAGAGCCCCAGTGTTCTTAGGCCTACAAAAGCGCTTCCAAGGAAGGGGGCTGGCTAGCAACAGCTTTCAGTGCTGGCACTTTTCATCTCTGAGCAATTGCTCGACGTTTGCAATTTCTCAGCTCGTGTCTACGAGACGGAAAGAGAAGAACCGTGACGTTTGGTGGCTAGAGAAGCGCAAAGCCCCAGTGTTGCTGCGCCTCTGAAAGCGCTTCCAAGGAAGGGTGCTGGCTAGCAACAGCTTTCAGTGCTGGCACTTTTCATCTCTGAGCAATTGCTCGACGTTTGCAATTTCTCACCTGAGCTCTCTTTAGAGTGCGCGAGAGGATGAGCAGAAGATTAGGTGGTTAGAGAAGCCCAGAGCCCCAGTGTTCTTAGGCCTACAAAAGCGCTTCTAAGGAAGGGGGCTGGATAGCAACAGCTTTCAGTGCTGGCACTTTTCATCTCTGAGCAATTGCTCCACGTTTGCAATTTCTCACCTGAGCTCTCTTTAGAGTGCGCGAGAGGATGAGCAGAAGATTAGGTGTCTAAAGAAGCCCAGAGCCCCAGTGTTCTTAGGCCTACAAAAGCGCTTCCAAGGAAGGGTGCTGGCTAGCAACAGCTTTCAGTGCTGGCACTTTTCATCTCTGAGCAATTGCTCGACGTTTGCAATTTCTCACCTGAGCTCTCTTTAGAGTGCGCGAGAGGATGAGCAGAAGATGAGGTGTCTAAAGAAGCCCAGAGCCCCAGTGTTCTTAGGCCTACAAAAGCGCTTCCAAGGAAGGGTGCTGGCTAGCAACAGCTTTCAGTGCTGGCACTTTTCATCTCTGAGCAATTGCTCGACGTTTGCAATTTCTCCCCTGAGCTCTCTTTAGAGTGCGCGAGAGGATGAGCAGAAGATGAGGTGGCTAGAGAAGCCCAGAGCCCCAGTGTTCTTAGGTCTACGAAAGCGCTTCCAAGGAAGGGTGCTGGCTAGCAACAGCTTTCAGTGCTGGCACTTTTCATCTCTGAGCAATTGCTCGACGTTTGCAATTTCTCAGCTCGTGTCTACGAGACGGAGAGATAGTGACCGTGACGTTTGGTGGGTAGAGAAGCGCAAAGCCCCAGTGTTGCTGCGCCTGTGAAAGCGCTTCCAAGGAAGGGTGCTGGCTAGCAACAGCTTTCAGTGCTGGCACTTTTCATCTCTGAGCAATTGCTCGACGTTTGCAATTTCTCCCCTGAGCACTCTTTACAGTGCGCGAGAGGATGAGCAGAAGATTAGGTGGCTAGAGAAGCCCAGAGCCCCAGTGTTCTTGGGACTACAAAAGCGCTTCCAAGGAAGGGTGCTGGCTAGCAACAGCTTTCAGTGCTGGCACTTTTCATCTCTGAGCAATTGCTCGACGTTTGCAATTTCTCAGCTTGTGTCTACGAGACGGAAAGAGAATGACAGTGACGTTTGGTGGCTAGAGAATTGCAAAGCCCCAGTGTTACTGTGCCTGTGAAAGCGCTTCCAAGGAAGGGTGCTGGCTAGCAACAGCTTTCAGTGCTGGCACTTTTCATCTCTGAGCAATTGCTCGACGTTTGCAATTTCTCAGCTTGTGTCTACGAGACGGAAAGAGAATGACAGTGACGTTTGGTTGCTAGAGAAGCGCAAAGCCCCAGTGTTGCTGCGCCTGTGAAAGCGCTTCCAAGGAAGGGTGCTGGCTAGCAACAGCTTTCAGTGCTGGCACTTTTCATCTCTGAGCAATTGCTCGACGTTTGCAATTTCTCACCTGAGCTCTCTTTAGAGTGCGCGAGAGGATGAGCAGAAGATTAGGTGGCTAGAGAAGCCCAGAGCCCCAGTGTTCTTAGGCCTACAAAAGCGCTTCCAAGGAAGGGGGCTGGCTAGCAACAGCTTTCAGTGCTGGCACTTTTCATCTCTGAGCAATTGCTCGACGTTTGCAATTTCTCAGCTCGTGTCTACGAGACGGAAAGAGAAGGACCGTGACGTTTGGTGGCTAGAGAAGCGCAAAGCCCCAGTGTTGCTGCGCCTGTGAAAGCGCTTCCAAGGAAGGGTGCTGGCTAGCAACAGCTTTCAGTGCTGGCACTTTTCATCTCTGAGCAATTGCTGGACGTTTGCAATTTCTCACCTGAGCTCTCTTTAGAGTGCGCGAGAGGATGAGCAGAAGATTAGGTGGCTAGAGAAGCCCAGAGCCCCAGTGTTCTTAGGCCTACAAAAGCGCTTCCAAGGAAGGGTGCTGGCTAGCAACAGCTTTCAGTGCTGGCACTTTTCATCTCTGAGCAATTGCTCGACGTTTGCAATTCCTCACCTGAACTCTCTTTAGAGTGCGCGAGAGGATGAGCAGAAGATTAAGTGGCTAGAGAAGCGCAAAGCCCCAGTGTTCTTGGGACTACAAAAGCGCTTCCAAGGAAGGGTGCTGGCTAGCAAGAGCTTTCAGTGCTGGCACTTTTCATCTCTGAGCAATTGCTCAACGTTTGCAATTTCTCAGCTCGTGTCTGCGAGACGGAAAGAGAATGACAGTGACGTTTGGTGGCTAGAGAAGCGCAAAGCCCCAGTGTTGCTGCGCCTGTGAAAGCGCTTCCAAGGAAGGGTGCTGGCTAGCAACAGCTTTCAGTGCTGGCACTTTTCATCTCCGAGCAATTGCTCGACATTTGCAATTTCTCACCTGAGCTCTCTTTAGAGTGCGCGAGAGGATGAGCAGAAGATTAGGTGGTTAGAGAAGCCCAGAGCCCCAGTGTTCTTAGGGCTACAAAAGCGCTTCTAAGGAAGGGTGCTGGCTAGCAACAGCTTTCAGTGCTGGCACTTTTCATCTCTGAGCAATTGCTCGACGTTTGCAATTTCTCAGCTCGTGTCTACGAGACGGAAAGAGAAGGACCGTGACGTTTGGTGGGTAGAGAAGCGCAAAGCCCCAGTGTTGCTGCGCCTGTGAAAGCGCTTCCAAGGAAGGGTGCTGGCTAGCAACAGCTTTCAGTGCTGGCACTTTTCATCTCTGAGCAATTGCTCGACGTTTGCAATTTCTCACCTGAGCTCTCTTTAGAGTGCGCGAGAGGATGAGCAGAAGATTAGGTGGTTAGAGAAGCCCAGAGCCCCAGTGTTCTTAGGCCTACAAAAGCGCTTCTAAGGAAGGGGGCTGGATAGCAACAGCTTTCAGTGCTGGCACTTTTCATCTCTGAGCAATTGCTCGACGTTTGCAATTTCTCCCCTGAGCTCTCTTTAGAGTGCGCGAGAGGATGAGCAGAAGGTTCGGTGGCTAGAGAAGCCCAGAGCCCCAGTGTTCTTAGGCCTACAAAAGCGCTTCCAAGGAAGGGTGCTGGCTAGCAACAGCTTTCAGTGCTGGCACTTTTCATCTCTGAGCAATTGCTCGACGTTTGCAATTTCTCACCTGAGCTCTCTTTAGAGTGCGCGAGAGGATGAGCAGAAGATGAGGTGTCTAAAGAAGCCCAGAGCCCCAGTGTTCTTAGGCCTACAAAAGCGCTTCCAAGGAAGGGTGCTGGCTAGCAACAGCTTTCAGTGCTGGCACTTTTCATCTCTGAGCAATTGCTCGACGTTTGCAATTTCTCCCCTGAGCTCTCTTTAGAGTGCGCGAGAGGATGAGCAGAAGATGAGGTGGCTAGAGAAGCCCAGAGCCCCAGTGTTCTTAGGTCTACGAAAGCGCTTCCAAGGAAGGGTGCTGGCTAGCAACAGCTTTCAGTGCTGGCACTTTTCATCTCTGAGCAATTGCTCGACGTTTGCAATTTCTCAGCTCGTGTCTACGAGACGGAGAGATAGTGACCGTGACATTTGGTGGCTAGAGAAGTGCAAAGCCCCAGTGTTGCTGCGCCTGTGAAAGCGCTTCCAAGGAAGGGTGCTGGCTAGCAACAGCTTTCAGTGCTGGCACTTTTCCTCTCTGAGCAATTGCTCGACGTTTGCAATTTCTCACCTGAGCTCTCTTTAGAGTGCGCGAGAGGATGAGCAGAAGATTAGGTGGTTAGAGAAGCCCAGAGCCCCAGTGTTCTTAGGCCTACAAAAGCGCTTCCAAGGAAGGGTGCTGGCTAGCAACAGCTTTCAGTGCTGGCACTTTTCATCTCTGAGCAATTGCTCGACGTTTGCAATTTCTCCCCTGAGCTCTCTTTAGAGTGCGCGAGAGGATGAGCAGAAGATGAGGTGGCTAGAGAAGCCCAGAGCCCCAGTGTTCTTAGGCCTACAAAAGCGCTTCCAAGGAAGGGTGCTGGCTAGCAACAGCTTTCAGTGCTGGCACTTTTCATCTCTGAGCAATTGCTCGACGTTTGCAATTTCTCAGCTCGTGTCTAGGAGACGGAAAGAGAAGAACCGTGACGTTTGGTGGCTAGAGAAGCGCAAAGCCCCAGTGTTGCTGCGCCTGTGAAAGCGCTTCCAAGGAAGGGTGCTGGCTAGCAACAGCTTTCAGTGCTGGCACTTTTCATCTCTGAGCAATTGCTCGACGTTTGCAATTTCTCACCTGAGCTCTCTTTAGAGTGCGCGAGAGGATGAGCAGAAGATTAAGTGGCTAGAGAAGCCCAGAGCCCCAGTGTTCTTGGGACTACAAAAGCGCATCCAAGGAAGGGGGCTGGCTAGCAACAGCTTTCAGTGCTGGCACTTTTCATCTCTGAGCAATTGCTCGACGTTTGCAATTTCTCAGCTCGTGTCTGCCAGACGGAAAGAGAATGACAGTGACGTTTGGTGGCTAGAGAAGCGCAAAGCCCCAGTGTTGCTGCGCCTGTGAAAGCGCTTCCAAGGAAGGGTGCTGGCTAGCAACAGCTTTCAGTGCTGGCACTTTTCATCTCTGAGCAATTGCTCGACGTTTGCAATTTCTCACCTGAGCTCTCTTTAGAGTGCGCGAGAGGATGAGCAGAAGATTAGGTGTCTAAAGAAGCCCAGAGCCCCAGTGTTCTTAGGCCTACAAAAGCGCTTCCAAGGAAGGGGGCTGGCTAGCAACAGCTTTCAGTGCTGGCACTTTTCATCTCTGAGCAATTGCTCCACGTTTGCAATTTCTCAGCTCGTGTCTACGAGACGGAAAGAGAAGGACCGTGACGTTTGGTGGCTAGAGAAGCGCAAAGCCCCAGTGTTGCTGCGCCTGTGAAAGCGCTTCCAAGGAAGGGTGCTGGCTAGCAACAGCTTTCAGTGCTGGCACTTTTCATCTCTGAGCAATTGCTCGACGTTTGCAATTTCTCAGCTTGTGTCTACGAGACGGAAAGAGAATGACAGTGACGTTTGGTGGCTAGAGAAGTGCAAAGCCCCAGTGTTACTGTGCCTGTGAAAGCGCTTCCAAGGAAGGGTGCTGGCTAGCAACAGCTTTCAGTGCTGGCACTTTTCATCTCTGAGCAATTGCTCGACGTTTGCAATTTCTCAGCTTGTGTCTACGAGACGGAAAGAGAATGACAGTGACGTTTGGTTACTAGAGAAGCGCAAAGCCCCAGTGTTGCTGCGCCTGTGAAAGCGCTTCCAAGGAAGGGTGCTGGCTAGCAACAGCTTTCAGTGCTGGCACTTTTCATCTCTGAGCAATTGCTCGACGTTTGCAATTTCTCACCTGAGCTCTCTTTAGAGTGCGCAAGAGGATGAGCAGAAGATTAGGTGGCTAGAGAAGCCCAGAGCCCCAGTGTTCTCGGGACTACAAAAGCGCTTCCAAGGAAGGGTGCTGGCTAGCAACAGCTTTCAGTGCTGGCACTTTTCATCTCTGAGCAATTGCTCGACGTTTGCAATTTCTCAGCTCGTGTCTACGAGACGGAAAGAGAAGGACCGTGACGTTTGGTGGCTAGAGAAGCGCAAAGCCCCAGTGTTGCTGCTCCTGTGAAAGCGCTTCCAAGGAAGGGTGCTGGCTAGCAACAGCTTTCAGTGCTGGCACTTTTCATCTCTGAGCAATTGCTGGACGTTTGCAATTTCTCACCTGAGCTCTCTTTAGAGTGCGCGAGAGGATGAGCAGAAGATTAGGTGGCTAGAGAAGCCCAGAGCCCCAGTGTTCTTAGGCCTACAAAAGCGCTTCCAAGGAAGGGGGCTGGCTAGCAACAGCTTTCAGTGCTGGCACTTTTCATCTCTGAGCAATTGCTCGACGTTTGCAATTTCTCACCTGAACTCTCTTTAGAGTGCGCGAGAGGATGAGCAGAAGATTAAGTGGCTAGAGAAGCGCAAAGCCCCAGTGTTCTTGGGACTACAAAAGCGCTTCCAAGGAAGGGGGCTGGCTAGCAAGAGCTTTCAGTGCTGGCACTTTTCATCTCTGAGCAATTGCTCAACGTTTGCAATTTCTCAGCTCGTGTCTGCGAGACGGAAAGAGAATGACAGTGACGTTTGGTGGCTAGAGAAGCGCAAAGCCCCAGTGTTGCTGCGCCTGTGAAAGCGCTTCCAAGGAAGGGTGCTGGCTAGCAACAGCTTTCAGTGCTGGCACTTTTCATCTCCGAGCAATTGCTCGACATTTGCAATTTCTCCCCTGAGCTCTCTTTAGAGTGCGCGAGAGGATGAGCAGAAGATTAGGTGGTTAGAGAAGCCCAGAGCCCCAGTGTTCTTAGGGCTACAAAAGCGCTTCTAAGGAAGGGTGCTGGCTAGCAACAGCTTTCAGTGCTGGCACTTTTCATCTCTGAGCAATTGCTCGACGTTTGCAATTTCTCAGCTCGTGTCTACGAGACGGAAAGAGAAGAACCGTGACGTTTGGTGGCTAGAGAAGCGCAAAGCCCCAGTGTTGCTGCGCCTGTGAAAGCGCTTCCAAGGAAGGGTGCTGGCTAGCAACAGCTTTCAGTGCTGGCACTTTTCATCTCTGAGCAATTGCTCGACGTTTGCAATTTCTCACCTGAGCTCTCTTTAGAGTGCGCGAGAGGATGAGCAGAAGATTAGGTGTCTAAAGAAGCCCAGAGCCCCAGTGTTCTTAGGCCTACAAAAGCGCTTCCAAGGAAGGGGGCTGGCTAGCAACAGCTTTCAGTGCTGGCACTTTTCATCTCTGAGCAATTGCTCGACGTTTGCAATTTCTCACCTGAGCTCTCTTTAGAGTGCGCGAGAGGATGAGCAGAAGATGAGGTGTCTAAAGAAGCCCAGAGCCCCAGTGTTCTTAGGCCTACAAAAGCGCTTCCAAGGAAGGGTGCTGGCTAGCAACAGCTTTCAGTGCTGGCACTTTTCATCTCTGAGCAATTGCTCGACGTTTGCAATTTCTCCCCTGAGCTCTCTTTAGAGTGCGCGAGAGGATGAGCAGAAGATGAGGTGGCTAGAGAAGCCCAGAGCCCCAGTGTTCTTAGGCCTACAAAAGCGCTTCCAAGGAAGGGTGCTGGCTAGCAACAGCTTTCAGTGCTGGCACTTTTCATCTCTGAGCAATTGCTCGACGTTTGCAACTTCTCAGCTCGTGTCTACGAGACGGAAAGAGAAGGACAGTGACGTTTGGTGGCTAGAGAAGCGCAAAGCCCCAGTGTTGCTGCGCCTGTGAAAGCGCTTCCAAGGAAGGGTGCTGGCTAGCAACAGCTTTCAGTGCTGGCACTTTTCATCTCTGAGCAATTGCTGGACATTTGCAATTTCTCACCTGAGCTCTCTTTAGAGTGCGCGGGAGGATGAGCAGAAGATTAAGTGGCTAGAGAAGCCCAGAGCCCCAGTGTTCTTAGGCCTACAAAAGCGCTTCCAAGGAAGGGTGCTGGCTAGCAACAGCTTTCAGTGCTGGCACTTTTCATCTCTGAGCAATTGCTCCACGTTTGCAATTTCTCAGCTCGTGTCTGCGAGATGGAAGGAGAATGACCGTGACGTTTGGTGGCTAGAGAAGCGCAAAGCCCCAGTGTTGCTGTGCCTGTGAAAGCGCTTCCAAGGAAGGGTGCTGGCTAGCAACAGCTTTCAGTGCTGGCACTTTTCATCTCTGAGCAATTGCTCGACGTTTGCAATTTCTCACCTGAGCTCTCTTTAGAGTGCGCGAGAGGATGAGCAGAAGATTAGGTGGTTAGAGAAGCCCAGAGCCCCAGTGTTCTTAGGGCTACAAAAGCGCTTCCAAGGAAGGGTGCTGGCTAGCAACAGCTTTCAGTGCTGGCACTTTTCATCTCTGAGCAATTGCTCGACGTTTGCAATTTCTCAGCTCGTGTTTACGAGACGGAGAGATAGTGACCGTGACGTTTGGTGGGTAGAGAAGTGCAAAGCCCCAGTGTTGCTGCGCCTGTGAAAGCGCTTCCAAGGAAGGGTGCTGGCTAGCAACAGCTTTCAGTGCTGGCACTTTTCCTCTCTGAGCAATTGCTCGACGTTTGCAATTTCTCACCTGAGCTCTCTTTAGAGTGCGCGAGAGGATGAGCAGAAGATTAGGTGGTTAGAGAAGCCCAGAGCCCCAGTGTTCTTAGGCCTACAAAAGCGCTTCCAAGGAAGGGTGCTGGCTAGCAACAGCTTTCAGTGCTGGCACTTTTCATCTCTGAGCAATTGCTCGACGTTTGCAATTTCTCCCCTGAGCTCTCTTTAGAGTGCGCGAGAGGATGAGCAGAAGATGAGGTGGCTAGAGAAGCCCAGAGCCCCAGTGTTCTTAGGTCTACAAAAGCGCTTCCAAGGAAGGGGGCTGGCTAGCAACAGCTTTCAGTGCTGGCACTTTTCATCTCTGAGCAATTGCTGGACGTTTGCAATTTCTCAGCTCGTGTCTAGGAGACGGAAAGAGAAGAACCGTGACGTTTGGTGGCTAGAGAAGCGCAAAGCCCCAGTGTTGCTGCGCCTCTGAAAGCGCTTCCAAGGAAGGGTGCTGGCTAGCAACAGCTTTCAGTGCTGGCACTTTTCATCTCTGAGCAATTGCTCGACGTTTGCAATTTCTCACCTGAGCTCTCTTTAGAGTGCGCGAGAGGATGAGCAGAAGATTAAGTGGCTAGAGAAGCCCAGAGCCCCAGTGTTCTTGGGACTACAAAAGCGCTTCCAAGGAAGGGGGCTGGCTAGCAACAGCTTTCAGTGCTGGCACTTTTCATCTCTGAGCAATTGCTCCACGTTTGCAATTTCTCAGCTCGTGTCTGCCAGACGGAAAGAGAATGACAGTGACGTTTGGTGGCTAGAGAAGCGCAAAGCCCCAGTGTTGCTGCGCCTGTGAAAGCGCTTCCAAGGAAGGGTGCTGGCTAGCAACAGCTTTCAGTGCTGGCACTTTTCATCTCTGAGCAATTGCTCGACGTTTGCAATTTCTCAGCTTGTGTCTACGAGACGGAAAGAGAATGACAGTGACGTTTGGTTGCTAGAGAAGCGCAAAGCCCCAGTGTTGCTGCGCCTGTGAAAGCGCTTCCAAGGAAGGGTGCTGGCTAGCAACAGCTTTCAGTGCTGGCACTTTTCATCTCTGAGCAATTGCTCGACGTTTGCAATTTCTCACCTGAGCTCTCTTTAGAGTGCGCGAGAGGATGAGCAGAAGATTAGGTGGCTAGAGAAGCCCAGAGCCCCAGTGTTCTTAGGCCTACAAAAGCGCTTCCAAGGAAGGGGGCTGGCTAGCAACAGCTTTCAGTGCTGGCACTTTTCATCTCTGAGCAATTGCTCGACGTTTGCAATTTCTCAGCTCGTGTCTACGAGACGGAAAGAGAATGACAGTGACGTTTGGTGGCTAGAGAAGCGCAAAGCCCCAGTGTTGCTGCGCCTGTGAAAGCGCTTCCAAGGAAGGGTGCTGGCTAGCAACAGCTTTCAGTGCTGGCACTTTTCATCTCTGAGCAATTCCTCGACGTTTGCAATTTCTCACCTGAGCTCTCTTTAGAGTGCGCGAGAGGATGAGCAGAAGATTAGGTGGCTAGAGAAGCCCAGAGCCCCAGTGTTCTTAGGCCTACAAAAGCGCTTCCAAGGAAGGGGGCTGGCTAGCAACAGCTTTCAGTGCTGGCACTTTTCATCTCTGAGCAATTGCTCGACGTTTGCAATTTCTCACCTGAACTCTCTTTAGAGTGCGCGAGAGGATGAGCAGAAGATTAAGTGGCTAGATAAGCGCAAAGCCCCAGTGTTCTTGGGACTACAAAAGCGCTTCCAAGGAAGGGGGCTGGCTAGCAAGAGCTTTCAGTGCTGGCACTTTTCATCTCTGAGCAATTGCTCAACGTTTGCAATTTCTCAGCTCGTGTCTGCGAGACGGAAAGAGAATGACAGTGACGTTTGGTGGCTAGAGAAGCGCAAAGCCCCAGTGTTGCTGCGCCTGTGAAAGCGCTTCCAAGGAAGGGTGCTGGCTAGCAACAGCTTTCAGTGCTGGCACTTTTCATCTCCGAGCAATTGCTCGACATTTGCAATTTCTCACCTGAGCTCTCTTTAGAGTGCGCGAGAGGATGAGCAGAAGATTAGGTGGTTAGAGAAGCCCAGAGCCCCAGTGTTCTTAGGGCTACAAAAGCGCTTCTAAGGAAGGGTGCTGGCTAGCAACAGCTTTCAGTGCTGGCACTTTTCATCTCTGAGCAATTGCTCGACGTTTGCAATTTCTCAGCTCGTGTCTACGAGACGGAAAGAGAAGAACCGTGACGTTTGGTGGCTAGAGAAGCGCAAAGCCCCAGTGTTGCTGCGCCTGTGAAAGCGCTTCCAAGGAAGGGTGCTGGCTAGCAACAGCTTTCAGTGCTGGCACTTTTCATCTCTGAGCAATTGCTCGACGTTTGCAATTTCTCACCTGAGCTCTCTTTAGAGTGCGCGAGAGGATGAGCAGAAGATTAGGTGGTTAGAGAAGCCCAGAGCCCCAGTGTTCTTAGGCCTACAAAAGCGCTTCTAAGGAAGGGGGCTGGATAGCAACAGCTTTCAGTGCTGGCACTTTTCATCTCTGAGCAATTGCTCGACGTTTGCAATTTCTCCCCTGAGCTCTCTTTAGAGTGCGCGAGAGGATGAGCAGAAGATTAGGTGTCTAAAGAAGCCCAGAGCCCCAGTGTTCTTAGGCCTACAAAAGCGCTTCCAAGGAAGGGGGCTGGCTAGCAACAGCTTTCAGTGCTGGCACTTTTCATCTCTGAGCAATTGCTCGACGTTTGCAATTTCTCACCTGAGCTCTCTTTAGAGTGCGCGAGAGGATGAGCAGAAGATGAGGTGTCTAAAGAAGCCCAGAGCCCCAGTGTTCTTAGGCCTACAAAAGCGCTTCCAAGGAAGGGTGCTGGCTAGCAACAGCTTTCAGTGCTGGCACTTTTCATCTCTGAGCAATTGCTCGACGTTTGCAATTTCTCCCCTGAGCTCTCTTTAGAGTGCGCGAGAGGATGAGCAGAAGATGAGGTGGCTAGAGAAGCCCAGAGCCCCAGTGTTCTTAGGTCTACGAAAGCGCTTCCAAGGAAGGGGGCTGGCTAGCAACAGCTTTCAGTGCTGGCACTTTTCATCTCTGAGCAATTGCTCGACGTTTGCAATTTCTCAGCTCGTGTCTACGAGACGGAGAGATAGTGACCGTGACATTTGGTGGCTAGAGAAGTGCAAAGCCCCAGTGTTGCTGCGCCTGTGAAAGCGCTTCCAAGGAAGGGTGCTGGCTAGCAACAGCTTTCAGTGCTGGCACTTTTCCTCTCTGAGCAATTGCTCGACGTTTGCAATTTCTCACCTGAGCTCTCTTTAGAGTGCGCGAGAGGATGAGCAGAAGATTAGGTGGCTAGAGAAGCCCAGAGCCCCAGTGTTCTTAGGCCTACAAAAGCGCTTCCAAGGAAGGGTGCTGGCTAGCAACAGCTTTCAGTGCTGGCACTTTTCATCTCTGAGCAATTGCTCGACGTTTGCAATTTCTCCCCTGAGCTCTCTTTAGAGTGCGCGAGAGGATGAGCAGAAGATGAGGTGGCTAGAGAAGCCCAGAGCCCCAGTGTTCTTAGGCCTACAAAAGCGCTTCCAAGGAAGGGTGCTGGCTAGCAACAGCTTTCAGTGCTGGCACTTTTCATCTCTGAGCAATTGCTGGACGTTTGCAATTTCTCAGCTCGTGTCTAGGAGACGGAAAGAGAAGAACCGTGACGTTTGGTGGCTAGAGAAGCGCAAAGCCCCAGTGTTGCTGCGCCTGTGAAAGCGCTTCCAAGGAAGGGTGCTGGCTAGCAACAGCTTTCAGTGCTGGCACTTTTCATCTCTGAGCAATTGCTCGACGTTTGCAATTTCTCACCTGAACTCTCTTTAGAGTGCGCGAGAGGATGAGCAGAAGATTAAGTGGCTAGAGAAGCCCAGAGCCCCAGTGTTCTTGGGACTACAAAAGCGCTTCCAAGGAAGGGGGCTGGCTAGCAACAGCTTTCAGTGCTGGCACTTTTCATCTCTGAGCAATTGCTCGACGTTTGCAATTTCTCAGCTCGTGTCTGCCAGACGGAAAGAGAATGACAGTGACGTTTGGTGGCTAGAGAAGCGCAAAGCCCCAGTGTTGCTGCGCCTGTGAAAGCGCTTCCAAGGAAGGGTGCTGGCTAGCAACAGCTTTCAGTGCTGGCACTTTTCATCTCTGAGCAATTGCTCGACGTTTGCAATTTCTCACCTGAGCTCTCTTTAGAGTGCGCGAGAGGATGAGCAGAAGATGAGGTGTCTAAAGAAGCCCAGAGCCCCAGTGTTCTTAGGCCTACAAAAGCGCTTCCAAGGAAGGGGGCTGGCTAGCAACAGCTTTCAGTGCTGGCACTTTTCATCTCTGAGCAATTGCTCGACGTTTGCAATTTCTCACCTGAGCTCTCTTTAGAGTGCGCGAGAGGATGAGCAGAAGATGAGGTGGCTAGAGAAGCCCAGAGCCCCAGTGTTCTTAGGCCTACAAAAGCGCTTCCAAGGAAGGGGGCTGGCTAGCAACAGCTTTCAGTGCTGGCACTTTTCATCTCTGAGCAATTTCTCCACGTTTGCAATTTCTCAGCTCGTGTCTACGAGACGGAAAGAGAAGGACCGTGACGTTTGGTGGGTAGAGAAGCGCAAAGCCCCAGTGTTGCTGCGCCTGTGAAAGCGCTTCCAAGGAAGGGTGCTGGCTAGCAACAGCTTTCAGTGCTGGCACTTTTCATCTCTGAGCAATTGCTCGACGTTTGCAATTTCTCCCCTGAGCTCTTTTTAGAGTGCGCGAGAGGATGAGCAGAAGATTAAGTGGCTAGAGAAGCCCAGAGCCCCAGTGTTCTTGGGACTACAAAAGCGCTTCCAAGGAAGGGTGCTGGCTAGCAACAGCTTTCAGTGCTGCCACTTTTCATCTCTGAGCAATTGCTCGACGTTTGCAATTTCTCAGCTTGTGTCTACGAGACGGAAAGAGAATGACAGTGACGTTTGGTGGCTAGAGAAGTGCAAAGCCCCAGTGTTACTGTGCCTGTGAAAGCGCTTCCAAGGAAGGGTGCTGGCTAGCAACAGCTTTCAGTGCTGGCACTTTTCATCTCTGAGCAATTGCTCGACGTTTGCAATTTCTCAGCTTGTGTCTACGAGACGGAAAGAGAATGACAGTGACGTTTGGTTGCTAGAGAAGCGCAAAGCCCCAGTGTTGCTGCGCCTGTGAAAGCGCTTCCAAGGAAGGGTGCTGGCTAGCAAGAGCTTTCAGTGCTGGCACTTTTCATCTCTGAGCAATTGCTCAACGTTTGCAATTTCTCACCTGAGCTCTCTTTAGAGTGCGCGAGAGGATGAGCAGAAGATTAGGTGGCTAGAGAAGCCCAGAGCCCCAGTGTTCTTAGGCCTACAAAAGCGCTTCCAAGGAAGGGGGCTGGCTAGCAACAGCTTTCAGTGCTGGCACTTTTCATCTCTGAGCAATTGCTCGACGTTTGCAATTTCTCAGCTCGTGTCTACGAGACGGAAAGAGAAGGACCGTGACGTTTGGTGGCTAGAGAAGCGCAAAGCCCCAGTGTTGCTGCTCCTGTGAAAGCGCTTCCAAGGAAGGGTGCTGGCTAGCAACAGCTTTCAGTGCTGGCACTTTTCATCTCTGAGCAATTGCTGGACGTTTGCAATTTCTCACCTGAGCTCTCTTTAGAGTGCGCGAGAGGATGAGCAGAAGATTAGGTGGCTAGAGAAGCCCAGAGCCCCAGTGTTCTTAGGCCTACAAAAGCGCTTCCAAGGAAGGGGGCTGGCTAGCAACAGCTTTCAGTGCTGGCACTTTTCATCTCTGAGCAATTGCTCGACGTTTGCAATTTCTCCCCTGAGCTCTCTTTAGAGTGCGCGAGAGGATGAGCAGAAGATTCGGTGGCTAGAGAAGCCCAGAGCCCCAGTGTTCTTAGGTCTACGAAAGCGCTTCCAAGGAAGGGGGCTGGCTAGCAACAGCTTTCAGTGCTGGCACTTTTCATCTCTGAGCAATTGCTCGACGTTTGCAATTTCTCAGCTCGTGTCTACGAGACGGAGAGATAGTGACCGTGACATTTGGTGGCTAGAGAAGTGCAAAGCCCCAGTGTTGCTGCGCCTGTGAAAGCGCTTCCAAGGAAGGGTGCTGGCTAGCAACAGCTTTCAGTGCTGGCACTTTTCCTCTCTGAGCAATTGCTCGACGTTTGCAATTTCTCACCTGAGCTCTCTTTAGAGTGCGCGAGAGGATGAGCAGAAGATTAGGTGGTTAGAGAAGCCCAGAGCCCCAGTGTTCTTAGGCCTACAAAAGCGCTTCCAAGGAAGGGTGCTGGCTAGCAACAGCTTTCAGTGCTGGCACTTTTCATCTCTGAGCAATTGCTCGACGTTTGCAATTTCTCCCCTGAGCTCTCTTTAGAGTGCGCGAGAGGATGAGCAGAAGATGAGGTGGCTAGAGAAGCCCAGAGCCCCAGTGTTCTTAGGCCTACAAAAGCGCTTCCAAGGAAGGGTGCTGGCTAGCAACAGCTTTCAGTGCTGGCACTTTTCATCTCTGAGCAATTGCTCGACGTTTGCAATTTCTCAGCTCGTGTCTAGGAGACGGAAAGAGAAGAACCGTGACGTTTGGTGGCTAGAGAAGCGCAAAGCCCCAGTGTTGCTGCGCCTGTGAAAGCGCTTCCAAGGAAGGGGGCTGGCTAGCAACAGCTTTCAGTGCTGGCACTTTTCATCTCTGAGCAATTGCTCAAAGTTTGCAATTTCTCAGCTCGTGTCTGCCAGACGGAAAGAGAATGACAGTGACGTTTGGTGGCTAGAGAAGCGCAAAGCCCCAGTGTTGCTGCGCCTGTGAAAGCGCTTCCAAGGAAGGGTGCTGGCTAGCAACAGCTTTCAGTGCTGGCACTTTTCATCTCTGAGCAATTGCTCGACGTTTGCAATTTCTCACCTGAGCTCTCTTTAGAGTGCGCGAGAGGATGAGCAGAAGATTAGGTGTCTAAAGAAGCCCAGAGCCCCAGTGTTCTTAGGCCTACAAAAGCGCTTCCAAGGAAGGGGGCTGGCTAGCAACAGCTTTCAGTGCTGGCACTTTTCATCTCTGAGCAATTGCTCGACGTTTGCAATTTCTCACCTGAGCTCTCTTTAGAGTGCGCGAGAGGATGAGCAGAAGATGAGGTGGCTAGAGAAGCCCAGAGCCCCAGTGTTCTTAGGCCTACAAAAGCGCTTCCAAGGAAGGGGGCTGGCTAGCAACAGCTTTCAGTGCTGGCACTTTTCATCTCTGAGCAATTTCTCCACGTTTGCAATTTCTCAGCTCGTGTCTACGAGACGGAAAGAGAAGGACCGTGACGTTTGGTGGGTAGAGAAGCGCAAAGCCCCAGTGTTGCTGCGCCTGTGAAAGCGCTTCCAAGGAAGGGTGCTGGCTAGCAACAGCTTTCAGTGCTGGCACTTTTCATCTCTGAGCAATTGCTCGACGTTTGCAATTTCTCCCCTGAGCTCTTTTTAGAGTGCGCGAGAGGATGAGCAGAAGATTAAGTGGCTAGAGAAGCCCAGAGCCCCAGTGTTCTTGGGACTACAAAAGCGCTTCCAAGGAAGGGTGCTGGCTAGCAACAGCTTTCAGTGCTGCCACTTTTCATCTCTGAGCAATTGCTCGACGTTTGCAATTTCTCAGCTTGTGTCTACGAGACGGAAAGAGAAGGACCGTGACGTTTGGTGGCTAGAGAAGTGCAAAGCCCCAGTGTTACTGTGCCTGTGAAAGCGCTTCCAAGGAAGGGTGCTGGCTAGCAACAGCTTTCAGTGCTGGCACTTTTCATCTCTGAGCAATTGCTCGACGTTTGCAATTTCTCAGCTTGTGTCTACGAGACGGAAAGAGAATGACAGTGACGTTTGGTTGCTAGAGAAGCGCAAAGCCCCAGTGTTGCTGCGCCTGTGAAAGCGCTTCCAAGGAAGGGTGCTGGCTAGCAACAGCTTTCAGTGCTGGCACTTTTCATCTCTGAGCAATTGCTCGACGTTTGCAATTTCTCACCTGAGCTCTCTTTAGAGTGCGCGAGAGGATGAGCAGAAGATTAGGTGGCTAGAGAAGCCCAGAGCCCCAGTGTTCTTAGGCCTACAAAAGCGCTTCCAAGGAAGGGGGCTGGCTAGCAACAGCTTTCAGTGCTGGCACTTTTCATCTCTGAGCAATTGCTCGACGTTTGCAATTTCTCAGCTCGTGTCTACGAGACGGAAAGAGAAGGACCGTGACGTTTGGTGGCTAGAGAAGCGCAAAGCCCCAGTGTTGCTGCTCCTGTGAAAGCGCTTCCAAGGAAGGGTGCTGGCTAGCAACAGCTTTCAGTGCTGGCACTTTTCATCTCTGAGCAATTGCTGGACGTTTGCAATTTCTCACCTGAGCTCTCTTTAGAGTGCGCGAGAGGATGAGCAGAAGATTAGGTGGCTAGAGAAGCCCAGAGCCCCAGTGTTCTTAGGCCTACAAAAGCGCTTCCAAGGAAGGGGGCTGGCTAGCAACAGCTTTCAGTGCTGGCACTTTTCATCTCTGAGCAATTGCTCGACGTTTGCAATTTCTCACCTGAACTCTCTTTAGAGTGCGCGAGAGGATGAGCAGAAGATTAAGTGGCTAGAGAAGCGCAAAGCCCCAGTGTTCTTGGGACTACAAAAGCGCTTCCAAGGAAGGGGGCTGGCTAGCAAGAGCTTTCAGTGCTGGCACTTTTCATCTCTGAGCAATTGCTCGACGTTTGCAATTTCTCAGCTCGTGTCTGCGAGACGGAAAGAGAATGACAGTGACGTTTGGTGGCTAGAGAAGCGCAAAGCCCCAGTGTTGCTGCGCCTGTGAAAGCGCTTCCAAGGAAGGGTGCTGGCTAGCAACAGCTTTCAGTGCTGGCACTTTTCATCTCCGAGCAATTGCTCGACATTTGCAATTTCTCACCTGAGCTCTCTTTAGAGTGCGCGAGAGGATGAGCAGAAGATTAGGTGGTTAGAGAAGCCCAGAGCCCCAGTGTTCTTAGGCCTACAAAAGCGCTTCTAAGGAAGGGTGCTGGCTAGCAACAGCTTTCAGTGCTGGCACTTTTCATCTCTGAGCAATTGCTCGACGTTTGCAATTTCTCAGCTCGTGTCTACGAGACGGAAAGAGAAGAACCGTGACGTTTGGTGGCTAGAGAAGCGCAAAGCCCCAGTGTTGCTGCGCCTGTGAAAGCGCTTCCAAGGAAGGGTGCTGGCTAGCAACAGCTTTCAGTGCTGGCACTTTTCATCTCTGAGCAATTGCTCGACGTTTGCAATTTCTCACCTGAGCTCTCTTTAGAGTGCGCGAGAGGATGAGCAGAAGATTAGGTGGTTAGAGAAGCCCAGAGCCCCAGTGTTCTTAGGCCTACAAAAGCGCTTCTAAGGAAGGGGGCTGGATAGCAACAGCTTTCAGTGCTGGCACTTTTCATCTCTGAGCAATTGCTCGACGTTTGCAATTTCTCACCTGAGCTCTCTTTAGAGTGCGCGAGAGGATGAGCAGAAGATTAGGTGTCTAAAGAAGCCCAGAGCCCCAGTGTTCTTAGGCCTACAAAAGTGCTTCCAAGGAAGGGGGCTGGCTAGCAACAGCTTTCAGTGCTGGCACTTTTCATCTCTGAGCAATTGCTCGACGTTTGCAATTTCTCACCTGAGCTCTCTTTAGAGTGCGCGAGAGGATGAGCAGAAGATGAGGTGTCTAAAGAAGCCCAGAGCCCCAGTGTTCTTAGGCCTACAAAAGCGCTTCCAAGGAAGGGTGCTGGCTAGCAACAGCTTTCAGTGCTGGCACTTTTCATCTCTGAGCAATTGCTCGACGTTTGCAATTTCTCCCCTGAGCTCTCTTTAGAGTGCGCGAGAGGATGAGCAGAAGATGAGGTGGCTAGAGAAGCCCAGAGCCCCAGTGTTCTTAGGTCTACGAAAGCGCTTCCAAGGAAGGGGGCTGGCTAGCAACAGCTTTCAGTGCTGGCACTTTTCATCTCTGAGCAATTGCTCGACGTTTGCAATTTCTCAGCTCGTGTCTACGAGACGGAAAGAGAAGGACCGTGACGTTTGGTGGGTAGAGAAGCGCAAAGCCCCAGTGTTGCTGCGCCTGTGAAAGCGCTTCCAAGGAAGGGTGCTGGCTAGCAACAGCTTTCAGTGCTGGCACTTTTCATCTCTGAGCAATTGCTCCACGTTTGCAATTTCTCACCTGAGCTCTCTTTAGAGTGCGCGAGAGGATGAGCAGAAGATTAGGTGGCTAGAGAAGCCCAGAGCCCCAGTGTTCTTAGGCCTACAAAAGCGCTTCCAAGGAAGGGGGCTGGCTAGCAACAGCTTTCAGTGCTGGCACTTTTCATCTCTGAGCAATTGCTCGACGTTTGCAATTTCTCAGCTCGTGTCTACGAGACGGAAAGAGAATGACCGTGACGTTTGGTGGGTAGAGAAGCGCAAAGCCCCAGTGTTGCTGCGCCTGTGAAAGCGCTTCCAAGGAAGGGTGCTGGCTAGCAAGAGCTTTCAGTGCTGGCACTTTTCATCTCTGAGCAATTGCTCGACGTTTGCAATTTCTCACCTGAGCTCTCTTTAGAGTGCGCGAGAGAATGAGCAGAAGATTAGGTGGTTAGAGAAGCCCAGAGCCCTAGTGTTCTTAGGGCTACAAAAGTGCTTCCAAGGAAGGGTGCTGGCTAGCAACAGCTTTCAGTGCTGGCACTTTTCATCTCTGAGCAATTGCTCGACGTTTGCAATTTCTCACCTGAGCTCTTTTTAGAGTGCGCGAGAGGATGAGCAGAAGATTAAGTGGCTAGAGAAGCCCAGAGCCCCAGTGTTCTTGGGACTACAAAAGCGCTTCCAAGGAAGGGGGCTGGCTAGCAACAGCTTTCAGTGCTGGCACTTTTCATCTCTGAGCAATTGCTCCACGTTTGCAATTTCTCACCTGAGCTCTCTTTAGAGTGCGCGAGAGGATGAGCAGAAGATGAGGTGTCTAAAGAAGCCCAGAGCCCCAGTGTTCTTAGGCCTACAAAAGCGCTTCCAAGGAAGGGTGCTGGCTAGCAACAGCTTTCAGTGCTGGCACTTTTCATCTCTGAGCAATTGCTCGACGTTTGCAATTTCTCCCCTGAGCTCTCTTTAGAGTGCGCGAGAGGATGAGCAGAAGATGAGGTGGCTAGAGAAGCCCAGAGCCCCAGTGTTCTTAGGCCTACAAAAGCGCTTCCAAGGAAGGGTGCTGGCTAGCAACAGCTTTCAGTGCTGGCACTTTTCATCTCTGAGCAATTGCTCGACGTTTGCAATTTCTCAGCTCGTGTCTACGAGACGGAAAGAGAAGAACCGTGACGTTTGGTGGCTAGAGAAGCGCAAAGCCCCAGTGTTGCTGCGCCTGTGAAAGCGCTTCCAAGGAAGGGTGCTGGCTAGCAACAGCTTTCAGTGCTGGCACTTTTCATCTCTGAGCAATTGCTCCACGTTTGCAATTTCTCACCTGAGCTCTCTTTAGAGTGCGCGAGAGGATGAGCAGAAGATTAAGTGGCTAGAGAAGCCCAGAGCCCCAGTGTTCTTAGGCCTACAAAAGCGCTTCCAAGGAAGGGGGCTGGCTAGCAACAGCTTTCAGTGCTGGCACTTTTCATCTCTGAGCAATTGCTCGACGTTTGCAATTTCTCAGCTCGTGTCTACGAGACGGAAAGAGAATGACCGTGACGTTTGGTGGCTAGAGAAGCGCAAAGCCCCAGTGTTGCTGCGCCTGTGAAAGCGCTTCCAAGGAAGGGTGCTGGCTAGCAACAGCTTTCAGTGCTGGCACTTTTCCTCTCTGAGCAATTGCTCGACGTTTGCAATTTCTCACCTGAGCTCTCTTTAGAGTGCGCGAGAGAATGAGCAGAAGATTAGGTGGTTAGAGAAGCCCAGAGCCCTAGTGTTCTTAGGGCTACAAAAGCGCTTCCAAGGAAGGGTGCTGGCTAGCAACAGCTTTCAGTGCTGGCACTTTTCATCTCTGAGCAATTGCTCGACGTTTGCAATTTCTCACCTGAGCTCTTTTTAGAGTGCGCGAGAGGATGAGCAGAAGATTAGGTGGCTAGAGAAGCCCAGAGCCCCAGTGTTCTTGGGACTACAAAAGCGCTTCCAAGGAAGGGTGCTGGCTAGCAACAGCTTTCAGTGCTGGCACTTTTCATCTCTGAGCAATTGCTCCACGTTTGCAATTTCTCAGCTCGTGTCTGCCAGACGGAAAGAGAATGACAGTGACGTTTGGTGGCTAGAGAAGCGCAAAGCCCCAGTGTTGCTGCGCCTGTGAAAGCGCTTCCAAGGAAGGGTGCTGGCTAGCAACAGCTTTCAGTGCTGGCACTTTTCATCTCTGAGCAATTGCTCGACGTTTGCAATTTCTCACCTGAGCTCTCTTTAGAGTGCGCGAGAGGATGAGCAGAAGATTAGGTGTCTAAAGAAGCCCAGAGCCCCAGTGTTCTTAGGCCTACAAAAGCGCTTCCAAGGAAGGGGGCTGGCTAGCAACAGCTTTCAGTGCTGGCACTTTTCATCTCTGAGCAATTGCTGGACGTTTGCAATTTCTCACCTCAGCTCTCTTTAGAGTGCGCGAGAGGATGAGCAGAAGATTAGGTGGTTAGAGAAGCCCAGAGCCCCAGTGTTCTTAGGGCTACAAAAGCGCTTCTAAGGAAGGGTGCTGGCTAGCAACAGCTTTCAGTGCTGGCACTTTTCATCTCTGAGCAATTGCTCGACGTTTGCAATTTCTCAGCTCGTGTCTAGGAGACGGAAAGAGAAGAACCGTGACGTTTGGTGGCTAGAGAAGCGCAAAGCCCCAGTGTTGCTGCGCCTGTGAAAGCGCTTCCAAGGAAGGGTGCTGGCTAGCAACAGCTTTCAGTGCTGGCACTTTTCATCTCTGAGCAATTGCTCGACGTTTGCAATTTCTCCCCTGAGCTCTCTTTAGAGTGCGCGAGAGGATGAGCAGAAGATTAGGTGGTTAGAGAAGCCCAGAGCCCCAGTGTTCTTAGGCCTACAAAAGCGCTTCTAAGGAAGGGGGCTGGATAGCAACAGCTTTCAGTGCTGGCACTTTTCATCTCTGAGCAATTGCTCCACGTTTGCAATTTCTCAGCTCGTGTCTACGAGACGGAAAGAGAAGGACCGTGACGTTTGGTGGCTAGAGAAGCGCAAAGCCCCAGTGTTGCTGCGCCTGTGAAAGCGCTTCCAAGGAAGGGTGCTGGCTAGCAACAGCTTTCAGTGCTGGCACTTTTCATCTCTGAGCAATTGCTCGACGTTTGCAATTTCTCCCCTGAGCTCTCTTTAGAGTGCGCGAGAGGATGAGCAGAAGATTAGGTGGTTAGAGAAGCCCAGAGCCCCAGTGTTCTTAGGCCTACAAAAGCGCTTCTAAGGAAGGGGGCTGGATAGCAACAGCTTTCAGTGCTGGCACTTTTCATCTCTGAGCAATTGCTCCACGTTTGCAATTTCTCAGCTCGTGTCTACGAGACGGAAAGAGAAGGACCGTGACGTTTGGTGGGTAGAGAAGCGCAAAGCCCCAGTGTTGCTGCGCCTGTGAAAGCGCTTCCAAGGAAGGGGGCTGGCTAGCAACAGCTTTCAGTGCTGGCACTTTTCATCTCTGAGCAATTGCTCGACGTTTGCAATTTCTCACCTGAGCTCTCTTTAGAGTGCGCGAGAGGATGAGCAGAAGATTAGGTGTCTAAAGAAGCCCAGAGCCCCAGTGTTCTTAGGCCTACAAAAGCGCTTCCAAGGAAGGGTGCTGGCTAGCAACAGCTTTCAGTGCTGGCACTTTTCATCTCTGAGCAATTGCTCGACATTTTTCAATTTCTCCCCTGAGCTCTCTTTAGAGTGCGCGAGAGGATGAGCAGAAGATGAGGTGGCTAGAGAAGCCCAGAGCCCCAGTGTTCTTAGGTCTACAAAAGCGCTTCCAAGGAAGGGGGCTGGCTAGCAACAGCTTTCAGTGCTGGCACTTTTCATCTCTGAGCAATTGCTCGACGTTTGCAATTTCTCAGCTCGTGTCTACGAGACGGAAAGAGAAGGACCGTGACGTTTGGTGGCTAGAGAAGCGCAAAGCCCCAGTGTTGCTGCGCCTGTGAAAGCGCTTCCAAGGAAGGGTGCTGGCTAGCAACAGCTTTCAGTGCTGGCACTTTTCATCTCTGAGCAATTGCTCAACGTTTGCAATTTCTCACCTGAGCTCTCTTTAGAGTGCGCGAGAGGATGAGCAGAAGATTAGGTGGCTAGAGAAGCCCAGAGCCCCAGTGTTCTTAGGCCTACAAAAGCGCTTCCAAGGAAGGGTGCTGGCTAGCAACAGCTTTCAGTGCTGGCACTTTTCATCTCTGAGCAATTGCTCGACGTTTGCAATTTCTCAGCTCGTGTCTACGAGACGGAAAGAGAAGGACCGTGACGTTTGGTGGCTAGAGAAGCGCAAAGCCCCAGTGTTGCTGCGCCTGTGAAAGCGCTTCCAAGGAAGGGTGCTGGCTAGCAACAGCTTTCAGTGCTGGCACTTTTCATCTCTGAGCAATTGCTCGACGTTTGCAATTTCTCACCTGAGCTCTCTTTAGAGTGCGCGAGAGAATGAGCAGAAGATTAGGTGGTTAGAGAAGCCCAGAGCCCTAGTGTTCTTAGGGCTACAAAAGCGCTTCCAAGGAAGGGTGCTGGCTAGCAACAGCTTTCAGTGCTGGCACTTTTCATCTCTGAGCAATTGCTCGACGTTTGCAATTTCTCACCTGAGCTCTTTTTAGAGTGCGCGAGAGGATGAGCAGAAGATTAAGTGGCTAGAGAAGCCCAGAGCCCCAGTGTTCTTGGGACTACAAAAGCGCTTCCAAGGAAGGGTGCTGGCTAGCAACAGCTTTCAGTGCTGGCACTTTTCATCTCTGAGCAATTGCTCCACGTTTGCAATTTCTCAGCTCGTGTCTGCCAGACGGAAAGAGAATGACAGTGACGTTTGGTGGCTAGAGAAGCGCAAAGCCCCAGTGTTGCTGCGCCTGTGAAAGCGCTTCCAAGGAAGGGTGCTGGCTAGCAACAGCTTTCAGTGCTGGCACTTTTCATCTCTGAGCAATTGCTCGACGTTTGCAATTTCTCACCTGAGCTCTCTTTAGAGTGCGCGAGAGGATGAGCAGAAGATTAGGTGTCTAAAGAAGCCCAGAGCCCCAGTGTTCTTAGGCCTACAAAAGCGCTTCCAAGGAAGGGGGCTGGCTAGCAACAGCTTTCAGTGCTGGCACTTTTCATCTCTGAGCAATTGCTCGACGTTTGCAATTTCTCCCCTGAGCTCTCTTTAGAGTGCGCGAGAGGATGAGCAGAAGATTAGGTGGTTAGAGAAGCCCAGAGCCCCAGTGTTCTTAGGGCTACAAAAGCGCTTCTAAGGAAGGGTGCTGGCTAGCAAGAGCTTTCAGTGCTGGCACTTTTCATCTCTGAGCAATTGCTCGACGTTTGCAATTTCTCAGCTCGTGTCTACGAGACGGAAAGAGAAGAACCGTGACGTTTGGTGGCTAGAGAAGCGCAAAGCCCCAGTGTTGCTGCGCCTGTGAAAGCGCTTCCAAGGAAGGGTGCTGGCTAGCAACAGCTTTCAGTGCTGGCACTTTTCATCTCTGAGCAATTGCTCGACGTTTGCAATTTCTCACCTGAGCTCTCTTTAGAGTGCGCGAGAGGATGAGCAGAAGATTAGGTGGTTAGAGAAGCCCAGAGCCCCAGTGTTCTTAGGCCTACAAAAGCGCTTCTAAGGAAGGGTGCTGGCTAGCAACAGCTTTCAGTGCTGGCACTTTTCATCTCTGAGCAATTGCTCGACGTTTGCAATTTCTCAGCTCGTGTCTACGAGACGGAAAGAGAAGGACCGTGACGTTTGGTGGCTAGAGAAGCGCAAAGCCCCAGTGTTGCTGCGCCTGTGAAAGCGCTTCCAAGGAAGGGTGCTGGCTAGCAACAGCTTTCAGTGCTGGCACTTTTCATCTCTGAGCAATTGCTCGACGTTTGCAATTTCTCACCTGAGCTCTCTTTAGAGTGCGCGAGAGGATGAGCAGAAGATGAGGTGTCTAAAGAAGCCCAGAGCCCCAGTGTTCTTAGGCCTACAAAAGCGCTTCCAAGGAAGGGTGCTGGCTAGCAACAGCTTTCAGTGCTGGCACTTTTCATCTCTGAGCAATTGCTCGACGTTTGCAATTTCTCACCTGAGCTCTTTTTAGAGTGCGCGAGAGGATGAGCAGAAGATTAAGTGGCTAGAGAAGCCCAGAGCCCCAGTGTTCTTAGGCCTACAAAAGCGCTTCCAAGGAAGGGGGCTGGCTAGCAACAGCTTTCAGTGCTGGCACTTTTCATCTCTGAGCAATTGCTCGACGTTTGCAATTTCTCAGCTCGTGTCTACGAGACGGAAAGAGAAGGACCGTGACGTTTGGTGGCTAGAGAAGCGCAAAGCCCCAGTGTTGCTGCGCCTGTGAAAGCGCTTCCAAGGAAGGGTGCTGGCTAGCAACAGCTTTCAGTGCTGGCACTTTTCATCTCTGAGCAATTGCTCCACGTTTGCAATTTCTCACCTGAGCTCTCTTTAGAGTGCGCGAGAGGATGAGCAGAAGATTAAGTGGCTAGAGAAGCCCAGAGCCCCAGTGTTCTTAGGCCTACAAAAGCGCTTCCAAGGAAGGGTGCTGGCTAGCAACAGCTTTCAGTGCTGGCACTTTTCATCTCTGAGCAATTGCTCGACGTTTGCAATTTCTCAGCTCGTGTCTACGAGACGGAAAGAGAATGACCGTGACGTTTGGTGGCTAGAGAAGCGCAAAGCCCCAGTGTTGCTGCGCCTGTGAAAGCGCTTCCAAGGAAGGGTGCTGGCTAGCAACAGCTTTCAGTGCTGGCACTTTTCATCTCTGAGCAATTGCTCGACGTTTGCAATTTCTCCCCTGAGCTCTCTTTAGAGTGCGCGAGAGGATGAGCAGAAGATTAGGTGGTTAGAGAAGCCCAGAGCCCTAGTGTTCTTAGGGCTACAAAAGCGCTTCCAAGGAAGGGTGCTGGCTAGCAACAGCTTTCAGTGCTGGCACTTTTCATCTCTGAGCAATTGCTCGACGTTTGCAATTTCTCACCTGAGCTCTTTTTAGAGTGCGCGAGAGGATGAGCAGAAGATTAAGTGGCTAGAGAAGCCCAGAGCCCCAGTGTTCTTGGGACTACAAAAGCGCTTCCAAGGAAGGGGGCTGGCTAGCAACAGCTTTCAGTGCTGGCACTTTTCATCTCTGAGCAATTGCTCCACGTTTGCAATTTCTCAGCTCGTGTCTGCCAGACGGAAAGAGAATGACAGTGACGTTTGGTGGCTAGAGAAGCGCAAAGCCCCAGTGTTGCTGCGCCTGTGAAAGCGCTTCCAAGGAAGGGTGCTGGCTAGCAAGAGCTTTCAGTGCTGGCACTTTTCATCTCTGAGCAATTGCTCGACGTTTGCAATTTCTCACCTGAGCTCTCTTTAGAGTGCGCGAGAGGATGAGCAGAAGATTAGGTGTCTAAAGAAGCCCAGAGCCCCAGTGTTCTTAGGCCTACAAAAGCGCTTCCAAGGAAGGGGGCTGGCTAGCAACAGCTTTCAGTGCTGGCACTTTTCATCTCTGAGCAATTGCTCGACGTTTGCAATTTCTCCCCTGAGCTCTCTTTAGAGTGCGCGAGAGGATGAGCAGAAGATGAGGTGGCTAGAGAAGCCCAGAGCCCCAGTGTTCTTAGGCCTACAAAAGCGCTTCCAAGGAAGGGTGCTGGCTAGCAACAGCTTTCAGTGCTGGCACTTTTCCTCTCTGAGCAATTGCTCCACGTTTGCAATTTCTCAGCTCGTGTCTACGAGACGGAAAGAGAAGGACCGTGACGTTTGGTGGCTAGAGAAGCGCAAAGCCTCAGTGTTGCTGCGCCTGTGAAAGCGCTTCCAAGGAAGGGTGCTGGCTAGCAACAGCTTTCAGTGCTGGCACTTTTCATCTCTGAGCAATTGCTCGACGTTTGCAATTTCTCCCCTGAGCTCTTTTTAGAGTGCGCGAGAGGATGAGCAGAAGATTAAGTGGCTAGAGAAGCCCAGAGCCCCAGTGTTCTTGGGACTACAAAAGCGCTTCCAAGGAAGGGGGCTGGCTAGCAAGAGCTTTCAGTGCTGGCACTTTTCCTCTCTGAGCAATTGCTCGACGTTTGCAATTTCTCAGCTCGTGTCTGCGAGACGGAAAGAGAATGACAGTGACGTTTGGTGGCTAGAGAAGCGCAAAGCCCCAGTGTTGCTGCGCCTGTGAAAGCGCTTCCAAGGAAGGGTGCTGGCTAGCAACAGCTTTCAGTGCTGGCACTTTTCATCTCTGAGCAATTGCTCGACGTTTGCAATTTCTCACCTGAGCTCTCTTTAGAGTGCGCGAGAGGATGAGCAGAAGATTAGGTGGTTAGAGAAGCCCAGAGCCCCAGTGTTCTTAGGCCTACAAAAGCGCTTCTAAGGAAGGGTGCTGGCTAGCAACAGCTTTCAGTGCTGGCACTTTTCATCTCTGAGCAATTGCTCGACGTTTGCAATTTCTCAGCTCGTGTCTACGAGACGGAAAGAGAAGAACCGTGACGTTTGGTGGCTAGAGAAGCGCAAAGCCCCAGTGTTGCTGCGCCTGTGAAAGCGCTTCCAAGGAAGGGTGCTGGCTAGCAACAGCTTTCAGTGCTGGCACTTTTCATCTCTGAGCAATTGCTCGACGTTTGCAATTTCTCCCCTGAGCTCTCTTTAGAGTGCGCGAGAGGATGAGCAGAAGATTAGGTGGCTAGAGAAGCCCAGAGCCCCAGTGTTCTTAGGTCTACAAAAGCGCTTCCAAGGAAGGGGGCTGGCTAGCAACAGCTTTCAGTGCTGGCACTTTTCATCTCTGAGCAATTGCTCCACGTTTGCAATTTCTCAGCTCGTGTCTGCCAGACGGAAAGAGAATGACAGTGACGTTTGGTGGCTAGAGAAGCGCAAAGCCCCAGTGTTGCTGCGCCTGTGAAAGCGCTTCCAAGGAAGGGTGCTGGCTAGCAACAGCTTTCAGTGCTGGCACTTTTCATCTCTGAGCAATTGCTCGACGTTTGCAATTTCTCCCCTCAGCTCTCTTTAGAGTGCGCGAGAGGATGAGCAGAAGATTAGGTGTCTAAAGAAGCCCAGAGCCCCAGTGTTCTTAGGCCTACAAAAGCGCTTCCAAGGAAGGGTGCTGGCTAGCAAGAGCTTTCAGTGCTGGCACTTTTCTTCTCTGAGCAATTGCTTGACGTTTGCAATTTCTCAGCTTGTGTCTAGAAGACGGAAAGAGAATGACAGTGACGTTTGGTGGGTAGAGAAGCGCAAAGTCCCAGTGTTGCTGCGCCTGTGAAAGCGCTTCCAAGGAAGGGAGCTGGCTAGCAACAGCTTTCAGTGCTGGCACTTTTCATCTCTGAGCAATTGCTCAACGTTTGCAATTTCTCAGCTCGTGTCTGCGAGACGGAAAGAGAATGACAGTGACGTTTGGTGGCTAGAGAAGCGCAAAGCCCCAGTGTTGCTGCGCCTGTGAAAGCGCTTCCAAGGAAGGGTGCTGGCTAGCAACAGCTTTCAGTGCTGGCACTTTTCATCTCCGAGCAATTGCTCGACATTTGCAATTTCTCACCTGAGCTCTCTTTAGAGTGCGCGAGAGGATGAGCAGAAGATTAGGTGGTTAGAGAAGCCCAGAGCCCCAGTGTTCTTAGGGCTACAAAAGCGCTTCTAAGGAAGGGTGCTGGCTAGCAACAGCTTTCAGTGCTGGCACTTTTCATCTCTGAGCAATTGCTCGACGTTTGCAATTTCTCAGCTCGTGTCTACGAGACGGAAAGAGAAGAACCGTGACGTTTGGTGGCTAGAGAAGCGCAAAGCCCCAGTGTTGCTGCGCCTGTGAAAGCGCTTCCAAGGAAGGGTGCTGGCTAGCAACAGCTTTCAGTGCTGGCACTTTTCATCTCTGAGCAATTGCTGGACGTTTGCAATTTCTCACCTGAGCTCTCTTTAGAGTGCGCGAGAGGATGAGCAGAAGATTAGGTGGTTAGAGAAGCCCAGAGCCCCAGTGTTCTTAGGCCTACAAAAGCGCTTCTAAGGAAGGGGGCTGGCTAGCAACAGCTTTCAGTGCTGGCACTTTTCATCTCTGAGCAATTGCTCCACGTTTGCAATTTCTCACCTGAGCTCTCTTTAGAGTGCGCGAGAGGATGAGCAGAAGATGAGGTGTCTAAAGAAGCCCAGAGCCCCAGTGTTCTTAGGCCTACAAAAGCGCTTCCAAGGAAGGGTGCTGGCTAGCAACAGCTTTCAGTGCTGGCACTTTTCATCTCTGAGCAATTGCTCGACGTTTGCAATTTCTCCCCTGAGCTCTCTTTAGAGTGCGCGAGAGGATGAGCAGAAGATGAGGTGGCTAGAGAAGCCCAGAGCCCCAGTGTTCTTAGGTCTACGAAAGCGCTTCCAAGGAAGGGGGCTGGCTAGCAACAGCTTTCAGTGCTGGCACTTTTCATCTCTGAGCAATTGCTCGACGTTTGCAATTTCTCAGCTCGTGTCTACGAGACGGAAAGAGAAGGACCGTGACGTTTGGTGGGTAGAGAAGCGCAAAGCCCCAGTGTTGCTGCGCCTGTGAAAGCGCTTCCAAGGAAGGGTGCTGGCTAGCAACAGCTTTCAGTGCTGGCACTTTTCATCTCTGAGCAATTGCTCCACGTTTGCAATTTCTCACCTGAGCTCTCTTTAGAGTGCGCGAGAGGATGAGCAGAAGATTAAGTGGCTAGAGAAGCCCAGAGCCCCAGTGTTCTTAGGCCTACAAAAGCGCTTCCAAGGAAGGGTGCTGGCTAGCAACAGCTTTCAGTGCTGGCACTTTTCATCTCTGAGCAATTGCTCGACGTTTGCAATTTCTCAGCTCGTGTCTACGAGACGGAAAGAGAATGACCGTGACGTTTGGTGGCTAGAGAAGCGCAAAGCCCCAGTGTTGCTGCGCCTGTGAAAGCGCTTCCAAGGAAGGGTGCTGGCTAGCAACAGCTTTCAGTGCTGGCACTTTTCATCTCTGAGCAATTGCTCGACGTTTGCAATTTCTCACCTGAGCTCTCTTTAGAGTGCGCGAGAGGATGAGCAGAAGATTAGGTGGTTAGAGAAGCCCAGAGCCCTAGTGTTCTTAGGCCTACAAAAGCGCTTCCAAGGAAGGGGGCTGGCTAGCAACAGCTTTCAGTGCTGGCACTTTTCATCTCTGAGCAATTGCTCGACGTTTGCAATTTCTCCCCTGAGCTCTCTTTAGAGTGCGCGAGAGGATGAGCAGAAGATTAGGTGGTTAGAGAAGCCCAGAGCCCCAGTGTTCTTAGGGCTACAAAAGCGCTTCTAAGGAAGGGTGCTGGCTAGCAACAGCTTTCAGTGCTGGCACTTTTCCTCTCTGAGCAATTGCTCGACGTTTGCAATTTCTCACCTGAGCTCTCTTTAGAGTGCGCGAGAGGATGAGCAGAAGATTAGGTGGTTAGAGAAGCCCAGAGCCCTAGTGTTCTTAGGGCTACAAAAGCGCTTCCAAGGAAGGGTGCTGGCTAGCAACAGCTTTCAGTGCTGGCACTTTTCATCTCTGAGCAATTGCTCGACGTTTGCAATTTCTCACCTGAGCTCTTTTTAGAGTGCGCGAGAGGATGAGCAGAAGATTAAGTGGCTAGAGAAGCCCAGAGCCCCAGTGTTCTTGGGACTACAAAAGCGCTTCCAAGGAAGGGGGCTGGCTAGCAACAGCTTTCAGTGCTGGCACTTTTCATCTCTGAGCAATTGCTCCACGTTTGCAATTTCTCAGCTCGTGTCTGCCAGACGGAAAGAGAATGACAGTGACGTTTGGTGGCTAGAGAAGCGCAAAGCCCCAGTGTTGCTGCGCCTGTGAAAGCGCTTCCAAGGAAGGGTGCTGGCTAGCAAGAGCTTTCAGTGCTGGCACTTTTCATCTCTGAGCAATTGCTCGACGTTTGCAATTTCTCACCTGAGCTCTCTTTAGAGTGCGCGAGAGGATGAGCAGAAGATTAGGTGTCTAAAGAAGCCCAGAGCCCCAGTGTTCTTAGGCCTACAAAAGCGCTTCCAAGGAAGGGGGCTGGCTAGCAACAGCTTTCAGTGCTGGCACTTTTCATCTCTGAGCAATTGCTCGACGTTTGCAATTTCTCCCCTGAGCTCTCTTTAGAGTGCGCGAGAGGATGAGCAGAAGATGAGGTGGCTAGAGAAGCCCAGAGCCCCAGTGTTCTTAGGCCTACAAAAGCGCTTCCAAGGAAGGGTGCTGGCTAGCAACAGCTTTCAGTGCTGGCACTTTTCCTCTCTGAGCAATTGCTCCACGTTTGCAATTTCTCAGCTCGTGTCTACGAGACGGAAAGAGAAGGACCGTGACGTTTGGTGGCTAGAGAAGCGCAAAGCCTCAGTGTTGCTGCGCCTGTGAAAGCGCTTCCAAGGAAGGGTGCTGGCTAGCAACAGCTTTCAGTGCTGGCACTTTTCATCTCTGAGCAATTGCTCGACGTTTGCAATTTCTCCCCTGAGCTCTTTTTAGAGTGCGCGAGAGGATGAGCAGAAGATTAAGTGGCTAGAGAAGCCCAGAGCCCCAGTGTTCTTGGGACTACAAAAGCGCTTCCAAGGAAGGGGGCTGGCTAGCAAGAGCTTTCAGTGCTGGCACTTTTCCTCTCTGAGCAATTGCTCGACGTTTGCAATTTCTCAGCTCGTGTCTGCGAGACGGAAAGAGAATGACAGTGACGTTTGGTGGCTAGAGAAGCGCAAAGCCCCAGTGTTGCTGCGCCTGTGAAAGCGCTTCCAAGGAAGGGTGCTGGCTAGCAACAGCTTTCAGTGCTGGCACTTTTCATCTCCGAGCAATTGCTCGACATTTGCAATTTCTCACCTGAGCTCTCTTTAGAGTGCGCGAGAGGATGAGCAGAAGATTAGGTGGTTAGAGAAGCCCAGAGCCCCAGTGTTCTTAGGCCTACAAAAGCGCTTCTAAGGAAGGGTGCTGGCTAGCAACAGCTTTCAGTGCTGGCACTTTTCATCTCTGAGCAATTGCTCGACGTTTGCAATTTCTCAGCTCGTGTCTACGAGACGGAAAGAGAAGAACCGTGACGTTTGGTGGCTAGAGAAGCGCAAAGCCCCAGTGTTGCTGCGCCTGTGAAAGCGCTTCCAAGGAAGGGTGCTGGCTAGCAACAGCTTTCAGTGCTGGCACTTTTCATCTCTGAGCAATTGCTCGACGTTTGCAATTTCTCCCCTGAGCTCTCTTTAGAGTGCGCGAGAGGATGAGCAGAAGATTAGGTGGCTAGAGAAGCCCAGAGCCCCAGTGTTCTTAGGTCTACAAAAGCGCTTCCAAGGAAGGGGGCTGGCTAGCAACAGCTTTCAGTGCTGGCACTTTTCATCTCTGAGCAATTGCTCCACGTTTGCAATTTCTCAGCTCGTGTCTGCCAGACGGAAAGAGAATGACAGTGACGTTTGGTGGCTAGAGAAGCGCAAAGCCCCAGTGTTGCTGCGCCTGTGAAAGCGCTTCCAAGGAAGGGTGCTGGCTAGCAACAGCTTTCAGTGCTGGCACTTTTCATCTCTGAGCAATTGCTCGACGTTTGCAATTTCTCCCCTCAGCTCTCTTTAGAGTGCGCGAGAGGATGAGCAGAAGATTAGGTGTCTAAAGAAGCCCAGAGCCCCAGTGTTCTTAGGCCTACAAAAGCGCTTCCAAGGAAGGGTGCTGGCTAGCAAGAGCTTTCAGTGCTGGCACTTTTCTTCTCTGAGCAATTGCTTGACGTTTGCAATTTCTCAGCTTGTGTCTAGAAGACGGAAAGAGAATGACAGTGACGTTTGGTGGGTAGAGAAGCGCAAAGTCCCAGTGTTGCTGCGCCTGTGAAAGCGCTTCCAAGGAAGGGAGCTGGCTAGCAACAGCTTTCAGTGCTGGCACTTTTCATCTCTGAGCAATTGCTCAACGTTTGCAATTTCTCAGCTCGTGTCTGCGAGACGGAAAGAGAATGACAGTGACGTTTGGTGGCTAGAGAAGCGCAAAGCCCCAGTGTTGCTGCGCCTGTGAAAGCGCTTCCAAGGAAGGGTGCTGGCTAGCAACAGCTTTCAGTGCTGGCACTTTTCATCTCCGAGCAATTGCTCGACATTTGCAATTTCTCACCTGAGCTCTCTTTAGAGTGCGCGAGAGGATGAGCAGAAGATTAGGTGGTTAGAGAAGCCCAGAGCCCCAGTGTTCTTAGGGCTACAAAAGCGCTTCTAAGGAAGGGTGCTGGCTAGCAACAGCTTTCAGTGCTGGCACTTTTCATCTCTGAGCAATTGCTCGACGTTTGCAATTTCTCAGCTCGTGTCTACGAGACGGAAAGAGAAGAACCGTGACGTTTGGTGGCTAGAGAAGCGCAAAGCCCCAGTGTTGCTGCGCCTGTGAAAGCGCTTCCAAGGAAGGGTGCTGGCTAGCAACAGCTTTCAGTGCTGGCACTTTTCATCTCTGAGCAATTGCTGGACGTTTGCAATTTCTCACCTGAGCTCTCTTTAGAGTGCGCGAGAGGATGAGCAGAAGATTAGGTGGTTAGAGAAGCCCAGAGCCCCAGTGTTCTTAGGCCTACAAAAGCGCTTCTAAGGAAGGGGGCTGGCTAGCAACAGCTTTCAGTGCTGGCACTTTTCATCTCTGAGCAATTGCTCCACGTTTGCAATTTCTCACCTGAGCTCTCTTTAGAGTGCGCGAGAGGATGAGCAGAAGATGAGGTGTCTAAAGAAGCCCAGAGCCCCAGTGTTCTTAGGCCTACAAAAGCGCTTCCAAGGAAGGGTGCTGGCTAGCAACAGCTTTCAGTGCTGGCACTTTTCATCTCTGAGCAATTGCTCGACGTTTGCAATTTCTCCCCTGAGCTCTCTTTAGAGTGCGCGAGAGGATGAGCAGAAGATGAGGTGGCTAGAGAAGCCCAGAGCCCCAGTGTTCTTAGGTCTACGAAAGCGCTTCCAAGGAAGGGGGCTGGCTAGCAACAGCTTTCAGTGCTGGCACTTTTCATCTCTGAGCAATTGCTCGACGTTTGCAATTTCTCAGCTCGTGTCTACGAGACGGAAAGAGAAGGACCGTGACGTTTGGTGGGTAGAGAAGCGCAAAGCCCCAGTGTTGCTGCGCCTGTGAAAGCGCTTCCAAGGAAGGGTGCTGGCTAGCAACAGCTTTCAGTGCTGGCACTTTTCATCTCTGAGCAATTGCTCCACGTTTGCAATTTCTCACCTGAGCTCTCTTTAGAGTGCGCGAGAGGATGAGCAGAAGATTAAGTGGCTAGAGAAGCCCAGAGCCCCAGTGTTCTTAGGCCTACAAAAGCGCTTCCAAGGAAGGGTGCTGGCTAGCAACAGCTTTCAGTGCTGGCACTTTTCATCTCTGAGCAATTGCTCGACGTTTGCAATTTCTCAGCTCGTGTCTACGAGACGGAAAGAGAATGACCGTGACGTTTGGTGGCTAGAGAAGCGCAAAGCCCCAGTGTTGCTGCGCCTGTGAAAGCGCTTCCAAGGAAGGGTGCTGGCTAGCAACAGCTTTCAGTGCTGGCACTTTTCATCTCTGAGCAATTGCTCGACGTTTGCAATTTCTCACCTGAGCTCTCTTTAGAGTGCGCGAGAGGATGAGCAGAAGATTAGGTGGTTAGAGAAGCCCAGAGCCCTAGTGTTCTTAGGCCTACAAAAGCGCTTCCAAGGAAGGGGGCTGGCTAGCAACAGCTTTCAGTGCTGGCACTTTTCATCTCTGAGCAATTGCTCGACGTTTGCAATTTCTCCCCTGAGCTCTCTTTAGAGTGCGCGAGAGGATGAGCAGAAGATTAGGTGGTTAGAGAAGCCCAGAGCCCCAGTGTTCTTAGGGCTACAAAAGCGCTTCTAAGGAAGGGTGCTGGCTAGCAACAGCTTTCAGTGCTGGCACTTTTCATCTCTGAGCAATTGCTCGACGTTTGCAATTTCTCAGCTCGTGTCTACGAGACGGAAAGAGAAGAACCGTGACGTTTGGTGGCTAGAGAAGCGCAAAGCCCCAGTGTTGCTGCGCCTGTGAAAGCGCTTCCAAGGAAGGGTGCTGGCTAGCAACAGCTTTCAGTGCTGGCACTTTTCATCTCTGAGCAATTGCTCGACGTTTGCAATTTCTCACCTGAGCTCTCTTTAGAGTGCGCGAGAGGATGAGCAGAAGATTAGGTGGTTAGAGAAGCCCAGAGCCCCAGTGTTCTTAGGCCTACAAAAGCGCTTCTAAGGAAGGGGGCTGGCTAGCAACAGCTTTCAGTGCTGGCACTTTTCATCTCTGAGCAATTGCTCGACGTTTGCAATTTCTCCCCTGAGCTCTCTTTAGAGTGCGCGAGAGGATGAGCAGAAGATTAGGTGGTTAGAGAAGCCCAGAGCCCCAGTGTTCTTAGGGCTACAAAAGCGCTTCTAAGGAAGGGTGCTGGCTAGCAACAGCTTTCAGTGCTGGCACTTTTCATCTCTGAGCAATTGCTCGACGTTTGCAATTTCTCAGCTCGTGTCTACGAGACGGAAAGAGAAGAACCGTGACGTTTGGTGGCTAGAGAAGCGCAAAGCCCCAGTGTTGCTGCGCCTGTGAAAGCGCTTCCAAGGAAGGGTGCTGGCTAGCAACAGCTTTCAGTGCTGGCACTTTTCATCTCTGAGCAATTGCTCGACGTTTGCAATTTCTCACCTGAGCTCTCTTTAGAGTGCGCGAGAGGATGAGCAGAAGATTAGGTGTCTAAAGAAGCCCAGAGCCCCAGTGTTCTTAGGCCTACAAAAGCGCTTCCAAGGAAGGGTGCTGGCTAGCAACAGCTTTCAGTGCTGGCACTTTTCATCTCTGAGCAATTGCTCGACGTTTGCAATTTCCCCCCTGAGCTCTCTTTAGAGTGCGCGAGAGGATGAGCAGAAGATGAGGTGGCTAGAGAAGCCCAGAGCCCCACTGTTCTTAGGTCTACAAAAGCGCTTCCAAGGAAGGGGGCTGGCTAGCAACAGCTTTCAGTGCTGGCACTTTTCATCTCTGAGCAATTGCTCGACGTTTGCAATTTCTCAGCTCGTGTCTACGAGACGGAAAGAGAAGGACCGTGACGTTTGGTGGCTAGAGAAGCGCAAAGCCCCAGTGTTGCTGCGCCTGTGAAAGCGCTTCCAAGGAAGGGTGCTGGCTAGCAACAGCTTTCAGTGCTGGCACTTTTCATCTCCGAGCAATTGCTCGACATTTGCAATTTCTCACCTGAGCTCTCTTTAGAGTGCGCGAGAGGATGAGCAGAAGATTAGGTGGTTAGAGAAGCCCAGAGCCCTAGTGTTCTTAGGCCTACAAAAGCGCTTCTAAGGAAGGGGGCTGGATAGCAACAGCTTTCAGTGCTGGCACTTTTCATCTCTGAGCAATTGCTCCACGTTTGCAATTTCTCAGCTCGTGTCTACGAGACGGAAAGAGAAGGACCGTGACGTTTGGTGGGTAGAGAAGCGCAAAGCCCCAGTGTTGCTGCGCCTGTGAAAGCGCTTCCAAGGAAGGGGGCTGGCTAGCAACAGCTTTCAGTGCTGGCACTTTTCATCTCTGAGCAATTGCTCGACGTTTGCAATTTCTCCCCTGAGCTCTCTTTAGAGTGCGCGAGAGGATGAGCAGAAGATTAGGTGTCTAAAGAAGCCCAGAGCCCCAGTGTTCTTAGGGCTACAAAAGCGCTTCCAAGGAAGGGTGCTGGCTAGCAACAGCTTTCAGTGCTGGCACTTTTCATCTCTGAGCAATTGCTCGACGTTTGCAATTTCTCCCCTGAGCTCTCTTTAGAGTGCGCGAGAGGATGAGCAGAAGATGAGGTGGCTAGAGAAGCCCAGAGCCCCAGTGTTCTTAGGTCTACAAAAGCGCTTCCAAGGAAGGGGGCTGGCTAGCAACAGCTTTCAGTGCTGGCACTTTTCATCTCTGAGCAATTGCTCGACGTTTGCAATTTCTCAGCTCGTGTCTACGAGACGGAAAGAGAAGGACCGTGATGTTTGGTGGCTAGAGAAGCGCAAAGCCCCAGTGTTGCTGTGCCTGTGAAAGCGCTTCCAAGGAAGGGTGCTGGCTAGCAACAGCTTTCAGTGCTGGCACTTTTCATCTCTGAGCAATTGCTCCACGTTTGCAATTTCTCACCTGAGCTCTCTTTAGAGTGCGCGAGAGGATGAGCAGAAGATTAAGTGGCTAGAGAAGCCCAGAGCCCCAGTGTTCTTGGGACTACAAAAGCGCTTCCAAGGAAGGGTGCTGGCTAGCAACAGCTTTCAGTGCTGGCACTTTTCATCTCTGAGCAATTGCTCGACGTTTGCAATTTCTCAGCTCGTGTCTACGAGACGGAAAGAGAAGGACCGTGACGTTTGGTGGCTAGAGAAGCGCAAAGCCCCAGTGTTGCTGCGCCTGTGAAAGCGCTTCCAAGGAAGGGTGCTGGCTAGCAACAGCTTTCAGTGCTGGCACTTTTCATCTCTGAGCAATTGCTCGACGTTTGCAATTTCTCACCTGAGCTCTCTTTAGAGTGCGCGAGAGAATGAGCAGAAGATTAGGTGGTTAGAGAAGCCCAGAGCCCTAGTGTTCTTAGGGCTACAAAAGCGCTTCCAAGGAAGGGTGCTGGCTAGCAACAGCTTTCAGTGCTGGCACTTTTCATCTCTGAGCAATTGCTCCACGTTTGCAATTTCTCACCTGAGCTCTCTTTAGAGTGCGCGAGAGGATGAGCAGATTAGGTGGTTAGAGAAGCCCAGAGCCCCAGTGTTCTTAGGCCTACAAAAGCGCTTCTAAGGAAGGGTGCTGGCTAGCAACAGCTTTCAGTGCTGGCACTTTTCATCTCTGAGCAATTGCTCGACGTTTGCAATTTCTCAGCTCGTGTCTACGAGACGGAAAGAGAAGGACCGTGACGTTTGGTGGCTAGAGAAGCGCAAAGCCCCAGTGTTGCTGCGCCTGTGAAAGCGCTTCCAAGGAAGGGTGCTGGCTAGCAACAGCTTTCAGTGCTGGCACTTTTCATCTCTGAGCAATTGCTCCACGTTTGCAATTTCTCCCCTGAGCTCTCTTTAGAGTGCGCGAGAGGATGAGCAGAAGATTAAGTGGCTAGAGAAGCCCAGAGCCCCAGTGTTCTTAGGCCTACAAAAGCGCTTCCAAGGAAGGGTGCTGGCTAGCAACAGCTTTCAGTGCTGGCACTTTTCATCTCTGAGCAATTGCTCGACGTTTGCAATTTCTCAGCTCGTGTCTACGAGACGGAAAGAGAATGACCGTGACGTTTGGTGGCTAGAGAAGCGCAAAGCCCCAGTGTTGCTGCGCCTGTGAAAGCGCTTCCAAGGAAGGGTGCTGGCTAGCAACAGCTTTCAGTGCTGGCACTTTTCATCTCTCAGCAATTGCTCGACGTTTGCAATTTCTCACCTGAGCTCTCTTTAGAGTGCGCGAGAGAATGAGCAGAAGATTAGGTGGTTAGAGAAGCCCAGAGCCCTAGTGTTCTTAGGGCTACAAAAGCGCTTCCAAGGAAGGGTGCTGGCTAGCAACAGCTTTCAGTGCTGGCACTTTTCATCTCTGAGCAATTGCTCGACGTTTGCAATTTCTCCCCTGAGCTCTCTTTAGAGTGCGCGAGAGGATGAGCAGAAGATTAGGTGGTTAGAGAAGCCCAGAGCCCCAGTGTTCTTAGGTCTACAAAAGCGCTTCCAAGGAAGGGGGCTGGCTAGCAACAGCTTTCAGTGCTGGCACTTTTCATCTCTGAGCAATTGCTCGACGTTTGCAATTTCTCCCCTGAGCTCTCTTTAGAGTGCGCGAGAGGATGAGCAGAAGATGAGGTGGCTAGAGAAGCCCAGAGCCCCAGTGTTCTTAGGTCTACAAAAGCGCTTCCAAGGAAGGGGGCTGGCTAGCAACAGCTTTCAGTGCTGGCACTTTTCATCTCTGAGCAATTGCTCGACGTTTGCAATTTCTCAGCTCGTGTCTACGAGACGGAAAGAGAAGGACCGTGACGTTTGGTGGCTAGAGAAGCGCAAAGCCCCAGTGTTGCTGCGCCTGTGAAAGCGCTTCCAAGGAAGGGTGCTGGCTAGCAACAGCTTTCAGTGCTGGCACTTTTCATCTCTGAGCAATTGCTCCACGTTTGCAATTTCTCACCTGAGCTCTCTTTAGAGTGCGCGAGAGGATGAGCAGAAGATTAAGTGGCTAGAGAAGCCCAGAGCCCCAGTGTTCTTAGGTCTACAAAAGCGCTTCCAAGGAAGGGTGCTGGCTAGCAACAGCTTTCAGTGCTGGCACTTTTCATCTCTGAGCAATTGCTCGACGTTTGCAATTTCTCAGCTCGTGTCTACGAGACGGAAAGAGAATGACCGTGACGTTTGGTGGCTAGAGAAGCGCAAAGCCCCAGTGTTGCTGCGCCTGTGAAAGCGCTTCCAAGGAAGGGTGCTGGCTAGCAACAGCTTTCAGTGCTGGCACTTTTCATCTCTCAGCAATTGCTCGACGTTTGCAATTTCTCACCTGAGCTCTCTTTAGAGTGCGCGAGAGAATGAGCAGAAGATTAGGTGGTTAGAGAAGCCCAGAGCCCTAGTGTTCTTAGGGCTACAAAAGCGCTTCCAAGGAAGGGTGCTGGCTAGCAACAGCTTTCAGTGCTGGCACTTTTCATCTCTGAGCAATTGCTCGACGTTTGCAATTTCTCCCCTGAGCTCTCTTTAGAGTGCGCGAGAGGATGAGCAGAAGATTAGGTGGTTAGAGAAGCCCAGAGCCCCAGTGTTCTTAGGCCTACAAAAGCGCTTCTAAGGAAGGGGGCTGGATAGCAACAGCTTTCAGTGCTGGCACTTTTCATCTCTGAGCAATTGCTCCACGTTTGCAATTTCTCAGCTCGTGTCTACGAGACGGAAAGAGAATGACCGTGACGTTTGGTGGCTAGAGAAGCGCAAAGCCCCAGTGTTGCTGCGCCTGTGAAAGCGCTTCCAAGGAAGGGTGCTGGCTAGCAACAGCTTTCAGTGCTGGCACTTTTCATCTCTGAGCAATTGCTCGACGTTTGCAATTTCTCACCTGAGCTCTCTTTAGAGTGCGTGAGAGGATGAGCAGAAGATTAGGTGTCTAAAGAAGCCCAGAGCCCCAGTGTTCTTAGGCGTACAAAAGCGCTTCCAAGGAAGGGTGCTGGCTAGCAACAGCTTTCAGTGCTGGCACTTTTCATCTCTGAGCAATTGCTCGACGTTTGCAATTTCTCCCCTGAGCTCTCTTTAGAGTGCGCGAGAGGATGAGCAGAAGATGAGGTGGCTAGAGAAGCCCAGAGCCCCAGTGTTCTTAGGTCTACAAAAGCGCTTCCAAGGAAGGGGGCTGGCTAGCAACAGCTTTCAGTGCTGGCACTTTTCATCTCTGAGCAATTGCTCGACGTTTGCAATTTCTCAGCTCGTGTCTACGAGACGGAAAGAGAAGGACCGTGACGTTTGGTGGCTAGAGAAGCGCAAAGCCCCAGTGTTGCTGCGCCTGTGAAAGCGCTTCCAAGGAAGGGTGCTGGCTAGCAACAGCTTTCAGTGCTGGCACTTTTCATCTCCGAGCAATTGCTCGACATTTGCAATTTCTCACCTGAGCTCTCTTTAGAGTGCGCGAGAGGATGAGCAGAAGATTAGGTGGTTAGAGAAGCCCAGAGCCCCAGTGTTCTTAGGCCTACAAAAGCGCTTCCAAGGAAGGGGGCTGGCTAGCAACAGCTTTCAGTGCTGGCACTTTTCATCTCTGAGCAATTGCTCGACGTTTGCAATTTCTCAGCTCGTGTCTACGAGACGGAAAGAGAAGAACCGTGACGTTTGGTGGCTAGAGAAGCGCAAAGCCCCAGCGTTGCTGCGCCTGTGAAAGCGCTTCCAAGGAAGGGTGCTGGCTAGCAACAGCTTTCAGTGCTGGCACTTTTCATCTCTGAGCAATTGCTCCACGTTTGCAATTTCTCACCTGAGCTCTCTTTAGAGTGCGCGAGAGGATGAGCAGAAGATTAGGTGGTTAGAGAAGCCCAGAGCCCCAGTGTTCTTAGGCCTACAAAAGCGCTTCTAAGGAAGGGGGCTGGATAGCAACAGCTTTCAGTGCTGGCACTTTTCATCTCTGAGCAATTGCTCCACGTTTGCAATTTCTCAGCTCGTGTCTACGAGACGGAAAGAGAAGGACCGTGACGTTTGGTGGGTAGAGAAGCGCAAAGCCCCAGTGTTGCTGCGCCTGTGAAAGCGCTTCCAAGGAAGGGGGCTGGCTAGCAACAGCTTTCAGTGCTGGCACTTTTCATCTCTGAGCAATTGCTCGACGTTTGCAATTTCTCACCTGAGCTCTCTTTAGAGTGCGCGAGAGGATGAGCAGAAGATTAGGTGTCTAAAGAAGCCCAGAGCCCCAGTGTTCTTAGGCCTACAAAAGCGCTTCCAAGGAAGGGTGCTGGCTAGCAACAGCTTTCAGTGCTGGCACTTTTCATCTCTGAGCAATTGCTCGACGTTTGCAATTTCTCAGCTCGTGTCTACGAGACGGAAAGAGAAGGACCGTGACGTTTGGTGGCTAGAGAAGCGCAAAGCCCCAGTGTTGCTGCGCCTGTGAAAGCGCTTCCAAGGAAGGGTGCTGGCTAGCAACAGCTTTCAGTGCTGGCACTTTTCATCTCTGAGCAATTGCTCCACGTTTGCAATTTCTCACCTGAGCTCTCTTTAGAGTGCGCGAGAGGATGAGCAGAAGATTAAGTGGCTAGAGAAGCCCAGAGCCCCAGTGTTCTTAGGCCTACAAAAGCGCTTCCAAGGAAGGGGGCTGGCTAGCAACAGCTTTCAGTGCTGGCACTTTTCATCTCTGAGCAATTGCTCGACGTTTGCAATTTCTCAGCTCGTGTCTACGAGACGGAAAGAGAATGACCGTGACGTTTGGTGGCTAGAGAAGCGCAAAGCCCCAGTGTTGCTGCGCCTGTGAAAGCGCTTCCAAGGAAGGGTGCTGGCTAGCAACAGCTTTCAGTGCTGGCACTTTTCATCTCTGAGCAATTGCTCGACGTTTGCAATTTCTCCCCTGAGCTCTCTTTAGAGTGCGCGAGAGGATGAGCAGAAGATTAGGTGGTTAGAGAAGCCCAGAGCCCCAGTGTTCTTAGGGCTACAAAAGCGCTTCCAAGGAAGGGTGCTGGCTAGCAACAGCTTTCAGTGCTGGCACTTTTCATCTCTGAGCAATTGCTCGACGTTTGCAATTTCTCAGCTCGTGTCTACGAGACGGAAAGAGAAGAACCGTGACGTTTGGTGGCTAGAGAAGCGCAAAGCCCCAGTGTTACTGCGCCTGTGAAAGCGCTTCCAAGGAAGGGTGCTGGCTAGCAACAGCTTTCAGTGCTGGCACTTTTCATCTCTGAGCAATTGCTCCACGTTTGCAATTTCTCCCCTGAGCTCTCTTTAGAGTGCGCGAGAGGATGAGCAGAAGATTAGGTGGTTAGAGAAGCCCAGAGCCCCAGTGTTCTTAGGCCTACAAAAGCGCTTCCAAGGAAGGGTGCTGGCTAGCAACAGCTTTCAGTGCTGGCACTTTTCATCTCTGAGCAATTGCTCGACGTTTGCAATTTCTCAGCTCGTGTCTACGAGACGGAAAGAGAATGACCGTGACGTTTGGTGGCTAGAGAAGCGCAAAGCCCCAGTGTTGCTGCGCCTGTGAAAGCGCTTCCAAGGAAGGGTGCTGGCTAGCAACAGCTTTCAGTGCTGGCACTTTTCATCTCTGAGCAATTGCTCGACGTTTGCAATTTCTCACCTGAGCTCTCTTTAGAGTGCGCGAGAGAATGAGCAGAAGATTAGGTGGTTAGAGAAGCCCAGAGCCCTAGTGTTCTTAGGGCTACAAAAGCGCTTCCAAGGAAGGGTGCTGGCTAGCAACAGCTTTCAGTGCTGGCACTTTTCATCTCTGAGCAATTGCTCGACGTTTGCAATTTCTCACCTGAGCTCTCTTTAGAGTGCGCGAGAGGATGAGCAGAAGATTAAGTGGCTAGAGAAGCCCAGAGCCCCAGTGTTCTTGGGACTACAAAAGCGCTTCCAAGGAAGGGGGCTGGCTAGCAACAGCTTTCAGTGCTGGCACTTTTCATCTCTGAGCAATTGCTCCACGTTTGCAATTTCTCAGCTCGTGTCTGCCAGACGGAAAGAGAATGACAGTGACGTTTGGTGGCTAGAGAAGCGCAAAGCCCCAGTGTTGCTGCGCCTGTGAAAGCGCTTCCAAGGAAGGGTGCTGGCTAGCAACAGCTTTCAGTGCTGGCACTTTTCATCTCTGAGCAATTGCTCGACGTTTGCAATTTCTCACCTGAGCTCTCTTTAGAGTGCGCGAGAGGATGAGCAGAAGATTAGGTGTCTAAAGAAGCCCAGAGCCCCAGTGTTCTTAGGCCTACAAAAGCGCTTCCAAGGAAGGGTGCTGGCTAGCAACAGCTTTCAGTGCTGGCACTTTTCATCTCTGAGCAATTGCTCGACGTTTGCAATTTCTCACCTGAGCTCTCTTTAGAGTGCGCGAGAGGATGAGCAGAAGATTAGGTGGTTAGAGAAGCCCAGAGCCCCAGTGTTCTTAGGCCTACAAAAGCGCTTCTAAGGAAGGGGGCTGGATAGCAACAGCTTTCAGTGCTGGCACTTTTCATCTCTGAGCAATTGCTCGACGTTTGCAATTTCTCAGCTCGTGTCTACGAGACGGAAAGAGAAGGACCGTGACGTTTGGTGGCTAGAGAAGCGCAAAGCCCCAGTGTTGCTGCGCCTGTGAAAGCGCTTCCAAGGAAGGGTGCTGGCTAGCAACAGCTTTCAGTGCTGGCACTTTTCATCTCTGAGCAATTGCTCGACGTTTGCAATTTCTCACCTGAGCTCTCTTTAGAGTGCGCGAGAGGATGAGCAGAAGATTAGGTGTCTAAAGAAGCCCAGAGCCCCAGTGTTCTTAGGCGTACAAAAGCGCTTCCAAGGAAGGGTGCTGGCTAGCAACAGCTTTCAGTGCTGGCACTTTTCATCTCTGAGCAATTGCTCGACGTTTGCAATTTCTCCCCTGAGCTCTCTTTAGAGTGCGCGAGAGGATGAGCAGAAGATGAGGTGGCTAGAGAAGCCCAGAGCCCCAGTGTTCTTAGGTCTACAAAAGCGCTTCCAAGGAAGGGGGCTGGCTAGCAACAGCTTTCAGTGCTGGCACTTTTCATCTCTGAGCAATTGCTCGACGTTTGCAATTTCTCAGCTCGTGTCTACGAGACAGAAAGAGAAGGACCGTGACATTTGGTGGCTAGAGAAGCGCAAAGCCCCAGTGTTGCTGCGCCTGTGAAAGCGCTTCCAAGGAAGGGTGCTGGCTAGCAACAGCTTTCAGTGCTGGCACTTTTCATCTCCGAGCAATTGCTCGACATTTGCAATTTCTCACCTGAGCTCTCTTTAGAGTGCGCGAGAGGATGAGCAGAAGATTAGGTGGTTAGAGAAGCCCAGAGCCCCAGTGTTCTTAGGGCTACAAAAGCGCTTCTAAGGAAGGGTGCTGGCTAGCAACAGCTTTCAGTGCTGGCACTTTTCATCTCTGAGCAATTGCTCGACGTTTGCAATTTCTCAGCTCGTGTCTACGAGACGGAAAGAGAAGAACCGTGACGTTTGGTGGCTAGAGAAGCGCAAAGCCCCAGTGTTGCTGCGCCTGTGAAAGCGCTTCCAAGGAAGGGTGCTGGCTAGCAACAGCTTTCAGTGCTGGCACTTTTCATCTCTGAGCAATTGCTCGACGTTTGCAATTTCTCCCCTGAGCACTCTTTACAGTGCGCGAGAGGATGAGCAGAAGATTAGGTGGTTAGAGAAGCCCAGAGCCCCAGTGTTCTTAGGCCTACAAAAGCGCTTCTAAGGAAGGGGGCTGGATAGCAACAGCTTTCAGTGCTGGCACTTTTCATCTCTGAGCAATTGCTCCACGTTTGCAATTTCTCAGCTCGTGTCTACGAGACGGAAAGAGAAGGACCGTGACGTTTGGTGGGTAGAGAAGCGCAAAGCCCCAGTGTTGCTGCGCCTGTGAAAGCGCTTCCAAGGAAGGGTGCTGGCTAGCAACAGCTTTCAGTGCTGGCACTTTTCATCTCTGAGCAATTGCTCGACGTTTGCAATTTCTCACCTGAGCTCTCTTTAGAGTGCGCGAGAGGATGAGCAGAAGATTAGGTGTCTAAAGAAGCCCAGAGCCCCAGTGTTCTTAGGCCTACAAAAGCGCTTCCAAGGAAGGGTGCTGGCTAGCAACAGCTTTCAGTGCTGGCACTTTTCATCTCTGAGCAATTGCTCGACGTTTGCAATTTCTCACCTGAGCTCTTTTTAGAGTGCGCGAGAGGATGAGCAGAAGATTAAGTGGCTAGAGAAGCCCAGAGCCCCAGTGTTCTTGGGACTACAAAAGCGCTTCCAAGGAAGGGGGCTGGCTAGCAACAGCTTTCAGTGCTGGCACTTTTCATCTCTGAGCAATTGCTCGACGTTTGCAATTTCTCAGCTCGTGTCTGCCAGACGGAAAGAGAATGACAGTGACGTTTGGTGGCTAGAGAAGCGCAAAGCCCCAGTGTTGCTGCGCCTGTGAAAGCGCTTCCAAGGAAGGGGGCTGGCTAGCAAGAGCTTTCAGTGCTGGCACTTTTCATCTCTGAGCAATTGCTCGACGTTTGCAATTTCTCACCTGAGCTCTCTTTAGAGTGCGCGAGAGGATGAGCAGAAGATTAGGTGGCTAGAGAAGCCCAGAGCCCCAGTGTTCTTAGGCCTACAAAAGCGCTTCCAAGGAAGGGTGCTGGCTAGCAACAGCTTTCAGTGCTGGCACTTTTCATCTCTGAGCAATTGCTCCACGTTTGCAATTTCTCAGCTCGTGTCTACGAGACGGAAAAAAAAGGACCGTGACGTTTGGTGGCTAGAGAAGCGCAAAGCCCCAGTGTTGCTGCGCCTGTGAAAGCGCTTCCAAGGAAGGGTGCTGGCTAGCAACAGCTTTCAGTGCTGGCACTTTTCATCTCTGAGCAATTGCTCGACGTTTGCAATTTCTCACCTGAGCTCTTTTTAGAGTGCGCGAGAGGATGAGCAGAAGATTAAGTGGCTAGAGAAGCCCAGAGCCCCAGTGTTCTTGGGACTACAAAAGCGCTTCCAAGGAAGGGGGCTGGCTAGCAACAGCTTTCAGTGCTGGCACTTTTCATCTCTGAGCAATTGCTCGATGTTTGCAATTTCTCAGCTTGTGTCTACGAGACGGAAAGAGAATGACAGTGACGTTTGGTGGCTAGAGAAGTGCAAAGCCCCAGTGTTACTGTGCCTGTGAAAGCGCTTCCAAGGAAGGGTGCTGGCTAGCAACAGCTTTCAGTGCTGGCACTTTTCATCTCTGAGCAATTGCTCGACGTTTGCAATTTCTCACCTGAGCTCTCTTTAGAGTGCGCGAGAGGATGAGCAGAAGATTAAGTGGCTAGAGAAGCCCAGAGCCCCAGTGTTCTTAGGCCTACAAAAGCGCTTCCAAGGAAGGGTGCTGGCTAGCAACAGCTTTCAGTGCTGGCACTTTTCATCTCTGAGCAATTGCTCGACGTTTGCAATTTCTCAGCTCGTGTCTACGAGACGGAAAGAGAATGACCGTGACGTTTGGTGGGTAGAGAAGCGCAAAGCCCCAGTGTTGCTGCGCCTGTGAAAGCGCTTCCAAGGAAGGGTGCTGGCTAGCAACAGCTTTCAGTGCTGGCACTTTTCATCTCTGAGCAATTGCTCGACGTTTGCAATTTCTCACCTGAGCTCTCTTTAGAGTGCGCGAGAGGATGAGCAGAAGATTAGGTGGTTAGAGAAGCCCAGAGCCCTAGTGTTCTTAGGGCTACAAAAGCGCTTCCAAGGAAGGGTGCTGGCTAGCAACAGCTTTCAGTGCTGGCACTTTTCATCTCTGAGCAATTGCTCGACGTTTGCAATTTCTCACCTGAGCTCTTTTTAGAGTGCGCGAGAGGATGAGCAGAAGATTAAGTGGCTAGAGAAGCCCAGAGCCCCAGTGTTCTTGGGACTACAAAAGCGCTTCCAAGGAAGGGTGCTGGCTAGCAACAGCTTTCAGTGCTGGCACTTTTCATCTCTGAGCAATTGCTCCACGTTTGCAATTTCTCAGCTCGTGTCTGCCAGACGGAAAGAGAATGACAGTGACATTTGGTGGCTAGAGAAGCGCAAAGCCCCAGTGTTGCTGCGCCTGTGAAAGCGCTTCCAAGGAAGGGTGCTGGCTAGCAACAGCTTTCAGTGCTGGCACTTTTCATCTCTGAGCAATTGCTCGACGTTTGCAATTTCTCCCCTGAGCTCTCTTTAGAGTGCGCGAGAGGATGAGCAGAAGATTAGGTGTCTAAAGAAGCCCAGAGCCCCAGTGTTCTTAGGCCTACAAAAGCGCTTCCAAGGAAGGGGGCTGGCTAGCAACAGCTTTCAGTGCTGGCACTTTTCATCTCTGAGCAATTGCTCGACGTTTGCAATTTCTCCCCTGAGCTCTCTTTAGAGTGCGCGAGAGGATGAGCAGAAGATGAGGTGGCTAGAGAAGCCCAGAGCCCCAGTGTTCTTAGGCCTACAAAAGCGCTTCCAAGGAAGGGTGCTGGCTAGCAACAGCTTTCAGTGCTGGCACTTTTCCTCTCTGAGCAATTGCTCCACGTTTGCAATTTCTCAGCTCGTGTCTACGAGACGGAAAGAGAAGGACCGTGACGTTTGGTGGGTAGAGAAGCGCAAAGCCCCAGTGTTGCTGCGCCTGTGAAAGCGCTTCCAAGGAAGGGTGCTGGCTAGCAACAGCTTTCAGTGCTGGCACTTTTCATCTCTGAGCAATTGCTCGACGTTTGCAATTTCTCACCTGAGCTCTTTTTAGAGTGCGCGAGAGGATGAGCAGAAGATTAAGTGGCTAGAGAAGCCCAGAGCCCCAGTGTTCTTGGGACTACAAAAGCGCTTCCAAGGAAGGGGGCTGGCTAGCAACAGCTTTCAGTGCTGGCACTTTTCATCTCTGAGCAATTGCTCGACGTTTGCAATTTCTCAGCTTGTGTCTACGAGACGGAAAGAGAATGACAGTGACGTTTGGTGGCTAGAGAAGTGCAAAGCCCCAGTGTTACTGTGCCTGTGAAAGCGCTTCCAAGGAAGGGTGCTGGCTAGCAACAGCTTTCAGTGCTGGCACTTTTCATCTCTGAGCAATTGCTCGACGTTTGCAATTTCTCAGCTTGTGTCTACGAGACGGAAAGAGAATGACAGTGACGTTTGGTTGCTAGAGAAGCGCAAAGCCCCAGTGTTGCTGCGCCTGTGAAAGCGCTTCCAAGGAAGGGTGCTGGCTAGCAACAGCTTTCAGTGCTGGCACTTTTCATCTCTGAGCAATTGCTCGACGTTTGCAATTTCTCCCCTGAGCTCTCTTTAGAGTGCGCGAGAGGATGAGCAGAAGATTAGGTGGTTAGAGAAGCCCAGAGCCCCAGTGTTCTTAGGCCTACAAAAGCGCTTCCAAGGAAGGGGGCTGGCTAGCAACAGCTTTCAGTGCTGGCACTTTTCATCTCTGAGCAATTGCTCCACGTTTGCAATTTCTCAGCTCGTGTCTACGGGACGGAAAGAGAAGGACCGTGACGTTTGGTGGCTAGAGAAGCGCAAAGCCCCAGTGTTGCTGCGCCTGTGAAAGCGCTTCCAAGGAAGGGTGCTGGCTAGCAACAGCTTTCAATGCTGGCACTTTTCATCTCTGAGCAATTGCTCGACGTTTGCAATTTCTCACCTGAGCTCTCTTTAGAGTGCGCGAGAGGATGAGCAGAAGATTAGGTGGCTAGAGAAGCCCAGAGCCCCAGTGTTCTTAGGCCTACAAAAGCGCGTCCAAGGAAGGGGGCTGGCTAGCAACAGCTTTCAGTGCTGGCACTTTTCATCTCTGAGCAATTGCTCGACGTTTGCAATTTCTCCCCTGAGCTCTCTTTAGAGTGCGCGAGAGGATGAGCAGAAGATTAAGTGGCTAGAGAAGCCCAGAGCCCCAGTGTTCTTGGGACTACAAAAGCGCTTCCAAGGAAGGGTGCTGGCTAGCAAGAGCTTTCAGTGCTGGCACTTTTCCTCTCTGAGCAATTGCTCCACGTTTGCAATTTCTCAGCTCGTGTCTGCGAGACGGAAAGAGAATGACAGTGACGTTTGGTGGCTAGAGAAGCGCAAAGCCCCAGTGTTGCTGCGCCTGTGAAAGCGCTTCCAAGGAAGGGTGCTGGCTAGCAACAGCTTTCAGTGCTGGCACTTTTCATCTCCGAGCAATTGCTCGACATTTGCAATTTCTCACCTGAGCTCTCTTTAGAGTGCACGAGAGGATGAGCAGAAGATTAGGTGGTTAGAGAAGCCCAGAGCCCCAGTGTTCTTAGGCCTACAAAAGCGCTTCTAAGGAAGGGTGCTGGCTAGCAACAGCTTTCAGTGCTGGCACTTTTCATCTCTGAGCAATTGCTCGACGTTTGCAATTTCTCAGCTCGTGTCTACGAGACGGAAAGAGAAGAACCGTGACGTTTGGTGGCTAGAGAAGCGCAAAGCCCCAGTGTTGCTGCGCCTGTGAAAGCGCTTCCAAGGAAGGGTGCTGGCTAGCAACAGCTTTCAGTGCTGGCACTTTTCATCTCTGAGCAATTGCTCGACGTTTGCAATTTCTCCCCTGAGCTCTCTTTAGAGTGCGCGAGAGGATGAGCAGAAGATTAGGTGGTTAGAGAAGCCCAGAGCCCCAGTGTTCTTAGGGCTACAAAAGCGCTTCTAAGGAAGGGGGCTGGATAGCAACAGCTTTCAGTGCTGGCACTTTTCATCTCTGAGCAATTGCTCGACGTTTGCAATTTCTCAGCTCGTGTCTACGAGACGGAAAGAGAAGGACCGTGACGTTTGGTGGCTAGAGAAGCGCAAAGCCCCAGTGTTGCTGCGCCTGTGAAAGCGCTTCCAAGGAAGGGTGCTGGCTAGCAACAGCTTTCAGTGCTGGCACTTTTCATCTCTGAGCAATTGCTCGACGTTTGCAATTTCTCACCTGAGCTCTCTTTAGAGTGCGCGAGAGGATGAGCAGAAGATTAGGTGTCTAAAGAAGCCCAGAGCCCCAGTGTTCTTAGGCCTACAAAAGCGCTTCCAAGGAAGGGGGCTGGCTAGCAACAGCTTTCAGTGCTGGCACTTTTCATCTCTGAGCAATTGCTCGACATTTGCAATTTCTCCCCTGAGCTCTCTTTAGAGTGCGCGAGAGGATGAGCAGAAGATTAGGTGGCTAGAGAAGCCCAGAGCCCCAGTGTTCTTAGGTCTACAAAAGCGCTTCCAAGGAAGGGGGCTGGCTAGCAACAGCTTTCAGTGCTGGCACTTTTCATCTCTGAGCAATTGCTCAAAGTTTGCAATTTCTCAGCTCGTGTCTACGAGACGGAAAGAGAAGGACCGTGACGTTTGGTGGCTAGAGAAGCGCAAAGCCCCAGTGTTGCTGCGCCTGTGAAAGCGCTTCCAAGGAAGGGTGCTGGCTAGCAACAGCTTTCAGTGCTGGCACTTTTCATCTCTGAGCAATTGCTCGACGTTTGCAATTTCTCACCTGAGCTCTCTTTAGAGTGCGCGAGAGGATGAGCAGAAGATTAGGTGTCTAAAGAAGCCCAGAGCCCCAGTGTTCTTAGGCCTACAAAAGCGCTTCCAAGGAAGGGTGCTGGCTAGCAACAGCTTTCAGTGCTGGCACTTTTCATCTCTGAGCAATTGCTCGACGTTTGCAATTTCTCCCCTGAGCTCTCTTTAGAGTGCGCGAGAGGATGAGCAGAAGATGAGGTGGCTAGAGAAGCCCAGAGCCCCAGTGTTCTTAGGCCTACAAAAGCGCTTCCAAGGAAGGGTGCTGGCTAGCAACAGCTTTCAGTGCTGGCACTTTTCATCTCTGAGCAATTTCTCCACGTTTGCAATTTCTCAGCTCGTGTCTACGAGACGGAAAGAGAAGGACCGTGACGTTTGGTGGGTAGAGAAGCGCAAAGCCCCAGTGTTGCTGCGCCTGTGAAAGCGCTTCCAAGGAAGGGGGCTGGCTAGCAACAGCTTTCAGTGCTGGCACTTTTCATCTCTGAGCAATTGCTCGACGTTTGCAATTTCTCACCTGAGCTCTTTTTAGAGTGCGCGAGAGGATGAGCAGAAGATTAAGTGGCTAGAGAAGCCCAGAGCCCCAGTGTTCTTGGGACTACAAAAGCGCTTCCAAGGAAGGGGGCTGGCTAGCAACAGCTTTCAGTGCTGGCACTTTTCATCTCTGAGCAATTGCTCGACGTTTGCAATTTCTCAGCTTGTGTCTACGAGACGGAAAGAGAATGACAGTGACGTTTGGTGGCTAGAGAAGTGCAAAGCCCCAGTGTTACTGTGCCTGTGAAAGCGCTTCCAAGGAAGGGTGCTGGCTAGCAACAGCTTTCAGTGCTGGCACTTTTCATCTCTGAGCAATTGCTCGACGTTTGCAATTTCTCAGCTCGTGTCTACGAGACGGAAAGAGAATGACAGTGACGTTTGGTTGCTAGAGAAGCGCAAAGCCCCAGTGTTGCTGCGCCTGTGAAAGCGCTTCCAAGGAAGGGTGCTGGCTAGCAACAGCTTTCAGTGCTGGCACTTTTCATCTCTGAGCAATTGCTGGACGTTTGCAATTTCTCCCCTGAGCTCTCTTTAGAGTGCGCGAGAGGATGAGCAGAAGATTAGGTGGTTAGAGAAGCCCAGAGCCCCAGTGTTCTTAGGCCTACAAAAGCGCTTCCAAGGAAGGGGGCTGGCTAGCAACAGCTTTCAGTGCTGGCACTTTTCATCTCTGAGCAATTGCTCGACGTTTGCAATTTCTCAGCTCGTGTCTACGGGACGGAAAGAGAAGGACCGTGACGTTTGGTGGGTAGAGAAGCGCAAAGCCCCAGTGTTGCTGCGCCTGTGAAAGCGCTTCCAAGGAAGGGTGCTGGCTAGCAACAGCTTTCAGTGCTGGCACTTTTCATCTCTGAGCAATTGCTCGACGTTTGCAATTTCTCACCTGAGCTCTCTTTAGAGTGCGCGAGAGGATGAGCAGAAGATTAGGTGGCTAGAGAAGCCCAGAGCCCCAGTGTTCTTAGGCCTACAAAAGCGCTTCCAAGGAAGGGGGCTGGCTAGCAACAGCTTTCAGTGCTGGCACTTTTCATCTCTGAGCAATTGCTCGACGTTTGCAATTTCTCACCTGAACTCTCTTTAGAGTGCGCGAGAGGATGAGCAGAAGATTAAGTGGCTAGAGAAGCCCAGAGCCCCAGTGTTCTTGGGACTACAAAAGCGCTTCCAAGGAAGGGTGCTGGCTAGCAAGAGCTTTCAGTGCTGGCACTTTTCCTCTCTGAGCAATTGCTGGACGTTTGCAATTTCTCAGCTCGTGTCTACGAGACGGAAAGAGAAGAACCGTGACGTTTGGTGGCTAGAGAAGCGCAAAGCCCCAGTGTTGCTGCGCCTGTGAAAGCGCTTCCAAGGAAGGGTGCTGGCTAGCAACAGCTTTCAGTGCTGGCACTTTTCATCTCCGAGCAATTGCTCGACGTTTGCAATTTCTCACCTGAGCTCTCTTTAGAGTGCGCGAGAGGATGAACAGAAGATTAGGTGGTTAGAGAAGCCCAGAGCCCCAGTGTTCTTAGGCGTACAAAAGCGCTTCCAAGGAAGGGGGCTGGCTAGCAACAGCTTTCAGTGCTGGCACTTTTCATCTCTGAGCAATTGCTCGACGTTTGCAATTTCTCACCTGAGCTCTCTTTAGAGTGCGCGAGAGGATGAGCAGAAGATGAGGTGGCTAGAGAAGCCCAGAGCCCCAGTGTTCTTAGGTCTACAAAAGCGCTTCCAAGGAAGGGGGCTGGCTAGCAACAGCTTTCAGTGCTGGCACTTTTCATCTCTGAGCAATTGCTCGACGTTTGCAATTTCTCAGCTCGTGTCTACGAGACGGAAAGAGAAGGACCGTGACGTTTGGTGGCTAGAGAAGCGCAAAGCCCCAGTGTTGCTGCGCCTGTGAAAGCGCTTCCAAGGAAGGGTGCTGGCTAGCAAGAGCTTTCAGTGCTGGCACTTTTCATCTCTGAGCAATTGCTCGACGTTTGCAATTTCTCACCTGAGCTCTCTTTAGAGTGCGCGAGAGGATGAGCAGAAGATTAGGTGGCTAGAGAAGCCCAGAGCCCCAGTGTTCTTAGGCCTACAAAAGCGCTTCCAAGGAAGGGTGCTGGCTAGCAACAGCTTTCAGTGCTGGCACTTTTCATCTCTGAGCAATTGCTCGACGTTTGCAACTTCTCAGCTCGTGTCTACGAGACGGAAAGAGAAGGACAGTGACGTTTGGTGGCTAGAGAAGCGCAAAGCCCCAGTGTTACTGCGCCTGTGAAAGCGCTTCCAAGGAAGGGTGCTGGCTAGCAACAGCTTTCAGTGCTGGCACTTTTCATCTCTGAGCAATTGCTCGACGTTTGCAATTTCTCACCTGAGCTCTCTTTAGAGTGCGCGAGAGGATGAGCAGAAGATTAGGTGTCTAAAGAAGCCCAGAGTCCCAGTGTTCTCAGGCCTACAAAAGCGCTTCCAAGGAAGGGTGCTGGCTAGCAAGAGCTTTCAGTGCTGGCACTTTTCATCTCTGAGCAATTGCTCGACGTTTGCAATTTCTCACCTGAGCTCTTTTTAGAGTGCGCGAGAGGATGAGCAGAAGATTAAGTGGCTAGAGAAGCCCAGAGCCCCAGTGTTCTTGGGACTACAAAAGCGCTTCCAAGGAAGGGTGCTGGCTAGCAACAGCTTTCAGTGCTGGCACTTTTCATCTCTGAGCAATTGCTCCACGTTTGCAATTTCTCAGCTCGTGTCTGCCAGACGGAAAGAGAATGACAGTGACGTTTGGTGGCTAGAGAAGCGCAAAGCCCCAGTGTTGCTGCGCCTGTGAAAGCGCTTCCAAGGAAGGGTGCTGGCTAGCAACAGCTTTCAGTGCTGGCACTTTTCATCTCTGAGCAATTGCTCGACGTTTGCAATTTCTCCCCTGAGCTGTCTTTAGAGTGCGCGAGAGGATGAGCAGAAGATTAGGTGTCTAAAGAAGCCCAGAGCCCCAGTGTTCTTAGGCCTACAAAAGCGCTTCCAAGGAAGGGTGCTGGCTAGCAACAGCTTTCAGTGCTGGCACTTTTCATCTCTGAGCAATTGCTCGACGTTTGCAATTTCTCCCCTGAGCTCTCTTTAGAGTGCGCGAGAGGATGAGCAGAAGATGAGGTGGCTAGAGAAGCCCAGAGCCCCAGTGTTCTTAGGCCTACAAAAGCGCTTCTAAGGAAGGGGGCTGGCTAGCAACAGCTTTCAGTGCTGGCACTTTTCCTCTCTGAGCAATTGCTCCACGTTTGCAATTTCTCAGCTCGTGTCTACGAGACGGAAAGAGAAGGACCGTGACGTTTGGTGGGTAGAGAAGCGCAAAGCCCCAGTGTTGCTGCGCCTGTGAAAGCGCTTCCAAGGAAGGGTGCTGGCTAGCAACAGCTTTCAGTGCTGGCACTTTTCATCTCTGAGCAATTGCTCGACGTTTGCAATTTCTCACCTGAGCTCTCTTTAGAGTGCGCGAGAGGATGAGCAGAAGATTAAGTGGCTAGAGAAGCCCAGAGCCCCAGTGTTCTTGGGACTACAAAAGCGCTTCCAAGGAAGGGGGCTGGCTAGCAAGAGCTTTCAGTGCTGGCACTTTTCATCTCTGAGCAATTGCTCGACGTTTGCAATTTCTCAGCTTGTGTCTACGAGACGGAAAGAGAATGACAGTGACGTTTGGTGGCTAGAGAAGTGCAAAGCCCCAGTGTTACTGTGCCTGTGAAAGCGCTTCCAAGGAAGGGTGCTGGCTAGCAACAGCTTTCAGTGCTGGCACTTTTCATCTCTGAGCAATTGCTCGACGTTTGCAATTTCTCAGCTTGTGTCTACGAGACGGAAAGAGAATGACAGTGACGTTTGGTTGCTAGAGAAGCGCAAAGCCCCAGTGTTGCTGCGCCTGTGAAAGCGCTTCCAAGGAAGGGTGCTGGCTAGCAACAGCTTTCAGTGCTGGCACTTTTCATCTCTGAGCAATTGCTCGACGTTTGCAATTTCTCCCCTGAGCTCTCTTTAGAGTGCGCGAGAGGATGAGCAGAAGATTAGGTGGTTAGAGAAGCCCAGAGCCCCAGTGTTCTTAGGCCTACAAAAGCGCTTCCAAGGAAGGGTGCTGGCTAGCAACAGCTTTCAGTGCTGGCACTTTTCATCTCTGAGCAATTGCTCCACGTTTGCAATTTCTCAGCTCGTGTCTACGGGACGGAAAGAGAAGGACCGTGACGTTTGGTGGCTAGAGAAGCGCAAAGCCCCAGTGTTGCTGCGCCTGTGAAAGCGCTTCCAAGGAAGGGTGCTGGCTAGCAACAGCTTTAAGTGCTGGCAATTTTCATCTCTGAGCAATTGCTCGACGTTTGCAATTTCTCACCTGAGCTCTCTTTAGAGTGCGCGAGAGGATGAGCAGAAGATTAGGTGGCTAGAGAAGCCCAGAGCCCCAGTGTTCTTAGGCCTACAAAAGCGCGTCCAAGGAAGGGGGCTGGCTAGCAACAGCTTTCAGTGCTGGCACTTTTCCTCTCTGAGCAATTGCTCGACGTTTGCAATTTCTCCCCTGAGCTCTCTTTAGAGTGCGCGAGAGGATGAGCAGAAGATTAAGTGGCTAGAGAAGCCCAGAGCCCCAGTGTTCTTGGGACTACAAAAGCGCTTCCAAGGAAGGGTGCTGGCTAGCAAGAGCTTTCAGTGCTGGCACTTTTCCTCTCTGAGCAATTGCTCCACGTTTGCAATTTCTCAGCTCGTGTCTGCCAGACGGAAAGAGAATGACAGTGACGTTTGGTGGCTAGAGAAGCGCAAAGCCCCAGTGTTGCTGCGCCTGTGAAAGCGCTTCCAAGGAAGGGTGCTGGCTAGCAACAGCTTTCAGTGCTGGCACTTTTCATCTCCGAGCAATTGCTCGACATTTGCAATTTCTCACCTGAGCTCTCTTTAGAGTGCGCGAGAGGATGAGCAGAAGATTAGGTGGTTAGAGAAGCCCAGAGCCCCAGTGTTCTTAGGCCTACAAAAGCGCTTCTAAGGAAGGGTGCTGGCTAGCAACAGCTTTCAGTGCTGGCACTTTTCATCTCTGAGCAATTGCTCGACGTTTGCAATTTCTCAGCTCGTGTCTACGAGACGGAAAGAGAAGAACCGTGACGTTTGGTGGCTAGAGAAGCGCAAAGCCCCAGTGTTGCTGCGCCTGTGAAAGCGCTTCCAAGGAAGGGTGCTGGCTAGCAACAGCTTTCAGTGCTGGCACTTTTCATCTCTGAGCAATTGCTCGACGTTTGCAATTTCTCCCCTGAGCTCTCTTTAGAGTGCGCGAGAGGATGAGCAGAAGATTAGGTGGTTAGAGAAGCCCAGAGCCCCAGTGTTCTTAGGGCTACAAAAGTGCTTCTAAGGAAGGGGGCTGGATAGCAACAGCTTTCAGTGCTGGCACTTTTCATCTCTGAGCAATTGCTCGACGTTTGCAATTTCTCAGCTCGTGTCTACGAGACGGAAAGAGAAGGACCGTGACGTTTGGTGGGTAGAGAAGCGCAAAGCCCCAGTGTTGCTGCGCCTGTGAAAGCGCTTCCAAGGAAGGGTGCTGGCTAGCAACAGCTTTCAGTGCTGGCACTTTTCATCTCTGAGCAATTGCTCGACGTTTGCAATTTCTCACCTGAGCTCTCTTTAGAGTGCGCGAGAGGATGAGCAGAAGATTAGGTGTCTAAAGAAGCCCAGAGCCCCAGTGTTCTTAGGCCTACAAAAGCGCTTCCAAGGAAGGGGGCTGGCTAGCAACAGCTTTCAGTGCTGGCACTTTTCATCTCTGAGCAATTGCTCGACGTTTGCAATTTCTCACCTGAGCTCTCTTTAGAGTGCGCGAGAGGATGAGCAGAAGATTAGGTGGCTAGAGAAGCCCAGAGCCCCAGTGTTCTTAGGCCTACAAAAGCGCTTCCAAGGAAGGGGGCTGGCTAGCAACAGCTTTCAGTGCTGGCACTTTTCATCTCTGAGCAATTGCTCCACGTTTGCAATTTCTCAGCTCGTGTCTGCCAGACGGAAAGAGAATGACAGTGACGTTTGGTGGCTAGAGAAGCGCAAAGCCCCAGTGTTGCTGCGCCTGTGAAAGCGCTTCCAAGGAAGGGTGCTGGCTAGCAACAGCTTTCAGTGCTGGCACTTTTCATCTCTCAGCAATTGCTCGACGTTTGCAATTTCTCACCTGAGCTCTCTTTAGAGTGCGCGAGAGGATGAGCAGAAGATTAGGTGTCTAAAGAAGCCCAGAGCCCCAGTGTTCTTAGGCCTACAAAAGCGCTTCCAAGGAAGGGTGCTGGCTAGCAACAGCTTTCAGTGCTGGCACTTTTCATCTCTGAGCAATTGCTCGACGTTTGCAATTTCTCCCCTGAGCTCTCTTTAGAGTGCGCGAGAGGATGAGCAGAAGATGAGGTGGCTAGAGAAGCCCAGAGCCCCAGTGTTCTTAGGCCTACAAAAGCGCTTCCAAGGAAGGGGGCTGGCTAGCAACAGCTTTCAGTGCTGGCACTTTTCATCTCTGAGCAATTTCTCCACGTTTGCAATTTCTCAGCTCGTGTCTACGAGACGGAAAGAGAAGGACCGTGACGTTTGGTGGGTAGAGAAGCGCAAAGCCCCAGTGTTGCTGCGCCTGTGAAAGCGCTTCCAAGGAAGGGTGCTGGCTAGCAACAGCTTTCAGTGCTGGCACTTTTCATCTCTGAGCAATTGCTCGACGTTTGCAATTTCTCACCTGAGCTCTTTTTAGAGTGCGCGAGAGGATGAGCAGAAGATTAAGTGGCTAGAGAAGCCCAGAGCCCCAGTGTTCTTGGGACTACAAAAGCGCTTCCAAGGAAGGGGGCTGGCTAGCAACAGCTTTCAGTGCTGGCACTTTTCATCTCTGAGCAATTGCTCGACGTTTGCAATTTCTCAGCTTGTGTCTACGAGACGGAAAGAGAATGACAGTGACGTTTGGTGGCTAGAGAAGTGCAAAGCCCCAGTGTTACTGTGCCTGTGAAAGCGCTTCCAAGGAAGGGTGCTGGCTAGCAACAGCTTTCAGTGCTGGCACTTTTCATCTCTGAGCAATTGCTCGACAATTGCAATTTCTCAGCTCGTGTCTACGAGACGGAAAGAGAATGACAGTGACGTTTGGTTGCTAGAGAAGCGCAAAGCCCCAGTGTTGCTGCGCCTGTGAAAGCGCTTCCAAGGAAGGGTGCTGGCTAGCAACAGCTTTCAGTGCTGGCACTTTTCATCTCTGAGCAATTGCTCGACGTTTGCAATTTCTCCCCTGAGCTCTCTTTAGAGTGCGCGAGAGGATGAGCAGAAGATTAGGTGGTTAGAGAAGCCCAGAGCCCCAGTGTTCTTAGGCCTACAAAAGCGCTTCCAAGGAAGGGGGCTGGCTAGCAACAGCTTTCAGTGCTGGCACTTTTCATCTCTGAGCAATTTCTCCACGTTTGCAATTTCTCAGCTCGTGTCTACGAGACGGAAAGAGAAGGACCGTGACGTTTGGTGGGTAGAGAAGCGCAAAGCCCCAGTGTTGCTGCGCCTGTGAAAGCGCTTCCAAGGAAGGGTGCTGGCTAGCAACAGCTTTCAGTGCTGGCACTTTTCATCTCTGAGCAATTGCTCGACGTTTGCAATTTCTCACCTGAGCTCTTTTTAGAGTGCGCGAGAGGATGAGCAGAAGATTAAGTGGCTAGAGAAGCCCAGAGCCCCAGTGTTCTTGGGACTACAAAAGCGCTTCCAAGGAAGGGTGCTGGCTAGCAACAGCTTTCAGTGCTGGCACTTTTCATCTCTGAGCAATTGCTCGACGTTTGCAATTTCTCAGCTTGTGTCTACGAGACGGAAAGAGAATGACAGTGACGTTTGGTGGCTAGAGAAGTGCAAAGCCCCAGTGTTACTGTGCCTGTGAAAGCGCTTCCAAGGAAGGGTGCTGGCTAGCAACAGCTTTCAGTGCTGGCACTTTTCATCTCTGAGCAATTGCTCGACAATTGCAATTTCTCAGCTCGTGTCTACGAGACGGAAAGAGAATGACAGTGACGTTTGGTTGCTAGAGAAGCGCAAAGCCCCAGTGTTGCTGCGCCTGTGAAAGCGCTTCCAAGGAAGGGTGCTGGCTAGCAACAGCTTTCAGTGCTGGCACTTTTCATCTCTGAGCAATTGCTCGACGTTTGCAATTTCTCCCCTGAGCTCTCTTTAGAGTGCGCGAGAGGATGAGCAGAAGATTAGGTGGTTAGAGAAGCCCAGAGCCCCAGTGTTCTTAGGCCTACAAAAGCGCTTCCAAGGAAGGGGGCTGGCTAGCAACAGCTTTCAGTGCTGGCACTTTTCATCTCTGAGCAATTGCTCGACGTTTGCAATTTCTCAGCTTGTGTCTACGAGACGGAAAGAGAATGACAGTGACGTTTGGTGGCTAGAGAAGTGCAAAGCCCCAGTGTTACTGTGCCTGTGAAAGCGCTTCCAAGGAAGGGTGCTGGCTAGCAACAGCTTTCAGTGCTGGCACTTTTCATCTCTGAGCAATTGCTCGACGTTTGCAATTTCTCAGCTTGTGTCTACGAGACGGAAAGAGAATGACAGTGACGTTTGGTTGCTAGAGAAGCGCAAAGCCCCAGTGTTGCTGCGCCTGTGAAAGCGCTTCCAAGGAAGGGTGCTGGCTAGCAACAGCTTTCAGTGCTGGCACTTTTCATCTCTGAGCAATTGCTCGACGTTTGCAATTTCTCCCCTGAGCTCTCTTTAGAGTGCGCGAGAGGATGAGCAGAAGATTAGGTGGTTAGAGAAGCCCAGAGCCCCAGTGTTCTTAGGCCTACAAAAGCGCTTCCAAGGAAGGGGGCTGGCTAGCAACAGCTTTCAGTGCTGGCACTTTTCATCTCTGAGCAATTGCTCCACGTTTGCAATTTCTCAGCTCGTGTCTACGGGACGGAAAGAGAAGGACCGTGACGTTTGGTGGCTAGAGAAGCGCAAAGCCCCAGTGTTGCTGCGCCTGTGAAAGCGCTTCCAAGGAAGGGTGCTGGCTAGCAACAGCTTTCAGTGCTGGCACTTTTCATCTCTGAGCAATTGCTCGACGTTTGCAATTTCTCACCTGAGCTCTCTTTAGAGTGCGCGAGAGGATGAGCAGAAGATTAGGTGGCTAGAGAAGCCCAGAGCCCCAGTGTTCTTAGGCCTACAAAAGCGCGTCCAAGGAAGGGGGCTGGCTAGCAACAGCTTTCAGTGCTGGCACTTTTCCTCTCTGAGCAATTGCTCGACGTTTGCAATTTCTCCCCTGAGCTCTCTTTAGAGTGCGCGAGAGGATGAGCAGAAGATTAAGTGGCTAGAGAAGCCCAGAGCCCCAGTGTTCTTGGGACTACAAAAGCGCTTCCAAGGAAGGGTGCTGGCTAGCAAGAGCTTTCAGTGCTGGCACTTTTCCTCTCTGAGCAATTGCTCCACGTTTGCAATTTCTCAGCTCGTGTCTGCGAGACGGAAAGAGAATGACAGTGACGTTTGGTGGCTAGAGAAGCGCAAAGCCCCAGTGTTGCTGCGCCTGTGAAAGCGCTTCCAAGGAAGGGTGCTGGCTAGCAACAGCTTTCAGTGCTGGCACTTTTCATCTCCGAGCAATTGCTCGACATTTGCAATTTCTCACCTGAGCTCTCTTTAGAGTGCGCGAGAGGATGAGCAGAAGATTAGGTGGTTAGAGAAGCCCAGAGCCCCAGTGTTCTTAGGCCTACAAAAGCGCTTCTAAGGAAGGGTGCTGGCTAGCAACAGCTTTCAGTGCTGGCACTTTTCATCTCTGAGCAATTGCTCGACGTTTGCAATTTCTCAGCTCGTGTCTACGAGACGGAAAGAGAAGAACCGTGACGTTTGGTGGCTAGAGAAGCGCAAAGCCCCAGTGTTGCTGCGCCTGTGAAAGCGCTTCCAAGGAAGGGTGCTGGCTAGCAACAGCTTTCAGTGCTGGCACTTTTCATCTCTGAGCAATTGCTCGACGTTTGCAATTTCTCACCTGAGCTCTCTTTAGAGTGCGCGAGAGGATGAGCAGAAGATTAGGTGTCTAAAGAAGCCCAGAGCCCCAGTGTTCTTAGGCCTACAAAAGCGCTTCCAAGGAAGGGGGCTGGCTAGCAACAGCTTTCAGTGCTGGCACTTTTCATCTCTGAGCAATTGCTCGACGTTTGCAATTTCTCCCCTGAGCTCTCTTTAGAGTGCGCGAGAGGATGAGCAGAAGATTAGGTGGCTAGAGAAGCCCAGAGCCCCAGTGTTCTTAGGTCTACAAAAGCGCTTCCAAGGAAGGGGGCTGGCTAGCAACAGCTTTCAGTGCTGGCACTTTTCATCTCTGAGCAATTGCTCCACGTTTGCAATTTCTCAGCTCGTGTCTGCCAGACGGAAAGAGAATGACAGTGACGTTTGGTGGCTAGAGAAGCGCAAAGCCCCAGTGTTGCTGCGCCTGTGAAAGCGCTTCCAAGGAAGGGTGCTGGCTAGCAACAGCTTTCAGTGCTGGCACTTTTCATCTCTCAGCAATTGCTCGACGTTTGCAATTTCTCACCTGAGCTCTCTTTAGAGTGCGCGAGAGGATGAGCAGAAGATTAGGTGTCTAAAGAAGCCCAGAGCCCCAGTGTTCTTAGGCCTACAAAAGCGCTTCCAAGGAAGGGTGCTGGCTAGCAACAGCTTTCAGTGCTGGCACTTTTCATCTCTGAGCAATTGCTCGACGTTTGCAATTTCTCCCCTGAGCTCTCTTTAGAGTGCGCGAGAGGATGAGCAGAAGATGAGGTGGCTAGAGAAGCCCAGAGCCCCAGTGTTCTTAGGCCTACAAAAGCGCTTCCAAGGAAGGGTGCTGGCTAGCAACAGCTTTCAGTGCTGGCACTTTTCATCTCTGAGCAATTTCCCCACGTTTGCAATTTCTCAGCTCGTGTCTACGAGACGGAAAGAGAAGGACCGTGACGTTTGGTGGCTAGAGAAGCGCAAAGCCCCAGTGTTGCTGCGCCTGTGAAAGCGCTTCCAAGGAAGGGTGCTGGCTAGCAACAGCTTTCAGTGCTGGCACTTTTCATCTCTCAGCAATTGCTCGACGTTTGCAATTTCTCACCTGAGCTCTCTTTAGAGTGCGCGAGAGGATGAGCAGAAGATTAGGTGTCTAAAGAAGCCCAGAGCCCCAGTGTTCTTAGGCCTACAAAAGCGCTTCCAAGGAAGGGTGCTGGCTAGCAACAGCTTTCAGTGCTGGCACTTTTCATCTCTGAGCAATTGCTCGACGTTTGCAATTTCTCCCCTGAGCTCTCTTTAGAGTGCGCGAGAGGATGAGCAGAAGATGAGGTGGCTAGAGAAGCCCAGAGCCCCAGTGTTCTTAGGCCTACAAAAGCGCTTCCAAGGAAGGGTGCTGGCTAGCAACAGCTTTCAGTGCTGGCACTTTTCATCTCTGAGCAATTTCCCCACGTTTGCAATTTCTCAGCTCGTGTCTACGAGACGGAAAGAGAAGGACCGTGACGTTTGGTGGCTAGAGAAGCGCAAAGCCCCAGTGTTGCTGCGCCTGTGAAAGCGCTTCCAAGGAAGGGTGCTGGCTAGCAACAGCTTTCAGTGCTGGCACTTTTCCTCTCTGAGCAATTGCTCGACGTTTGCAATTTCTCACCTGAGCTCTTTTTAGAGTGCCCGAGAGGATGAGCAGAAGATTAAGTGGCTAGAGAAGCCCAGAGCCCCAGTGTTCTTGGGACTACAAAAGCGCTTCCAAGGAAGGGGGCTGGCTAGCAACAGCTTTCAGTGCTGGCACTTTTCATCTCTGAGCAATTGCTCGACGTTTGCAATTTCTCAGCTTGTGTCTACGAGACGGAAAGAGAATGACAGTGACGTTTGGTGGCTAGAGAAGTGCAAAGCCCCAGTGTTACTGTGCCTGTGAAAGCGCTTCCAAGGAAGGGTGCTGGCTAGCAACAGCTTTCAGTGCTGGCACTTTTCATCTCTGAGCAATTGCTCGACAATTGCAATTTCTCAGCTCGTGTCTACGAGACGGAAAGAGAATGACAGTGACGTTTGGTTGCTAGAGAAGCGCAAAGCCCCAGTGTTGCTGCGCCTGTGAAAGCGCTTCCAAGGAAGGGTGCTGGCTAGCAACAGCTTTCAGTGCTGGCACTTTTCATCTCTGAGCAATTGCTCGACGTTTGCAATTTCTCCCCTGAGCTCTCTTTAGAGTGCGCGAGAGGATGAGCAGAAGATTAGGTGGTTAGAGAAGCCCAGAGCCCCAGTGTTCTTAGGCCTACAAAAGCGCTTCCAAGGAAGGGGGCTGGCTAGCAACAGCTTTCAGTGCTGGCACTTTTCATCTCTGAGCAATTGCTCGACGTTTGCAATTTCTCAGCTCGTGTCTACGGGACGGAAAGAGAAGGACCGTGACGTTTGGTGGCTAGAGAAGCGCAAAGTCCCAGTGTTGCTGCGCCTGTGAAAGCGCTTCCAAGGAAGGGTGCTGGCTAGCAACAGCTTTCAGTGCTGGCACTTTTCATCTCTGAGCAATTGCTCGACGTTTGCAATTTCTCCCCTGAGCTCTCTTTAGAGTGCGCGAGAGGATGAGCAGAAGATTAGGTGGCTAGAGAAGCCCAGAGCCCCAGTGTTCTTAGGCCTACAAAAGCGCTTCCAAGGAAGGGTGCTGGCTAGCAACAGCTTTCAGTGCTGGCACTTTTCATCTCTGAGCAATTGCTCAACGTTTGCAATTTCTCACCTGAACTCTCTTTAGAGTGCGCGAGAGGATGAGCAGAAGATTAAGTGGCTAGAGAAGCCCAGAGCCCCAGTGTTCTTGGGACTACAAAAGCGCTTCCAAGGAAGGGTGCTGGCTAGCAAGAGCTTTCAGTGCTGGCACTTTTCCTCTCTGAGCAATTGCTGGACGTTTGCAATTTCTCAGCTCGTGTCTGCGAGACGGAAAGAGAATGACAGTGACGTTTGGTGGCTAGAGAAGCGCAAAGCCCCAGTGTTGCTGCGCCTGTGAAAGCGCTTCCAAGGAAGGGTGCTGGCTAGCAACAGCTTTCAGTGCTGGCACTTTTCATCTCCGAGCAATTGCTCGACATTTGCAATTTCTCACCTGAGCTCTCTTTAGAGTGCGCGAGAGGATGAGCAGAAGATTAGGTGTCTAAAGAAGCCCAGAGCCCCAGTGTTCTTAGGGCTACAAAAGCGCTTCTAAGGAAGGGTGCTGGCTAGCAACAGCTTTCAGTGCTGGCACTTTTCATCTCTGAGCAATTGCTCGACGTTTGCAATTTCTCAGCTCGTGTCTACGAGACGGAAAGAGAAGAACCGTGACGTTTGGTGGCTAGAGAAGCGCAAAGCCCCAGTGTTGCTGCGCCTGTGAAAGCGCTTCCAAGGAAGGGTGCTGGCTAGCAACAGCTTTCAGTGCTGGCACTTTTCATCTCCGAGCAATTGCTCGACGTTTGCAATTTCTCACCTGAGCTCTCTTTAGAGTGCGCGAGAGGATGAGCAGAAGATTAGGTGGTTAGAGAAGCCCAGAGCCCCAGTGTTCTTAGGGCTACAAAAGCGCTTCTAAGGAAGGGGGCTGGATAGCAACAGCTTTCAGTGCTGGCACTTTTCATCTCTGAGCAATTGCTCCACGTTTGCAATTTCTCAGCTCGTGTCTACGAGACGGAAAGAGAAGGACCGTGACGTTTGGTGGGTAGAGAAGCGCAAAGCCCCAGTGTTGCTGCGCCTGTGAAAGCGCTTCCAAGGAAGGGTGCTGGCTAGCAACAGCTTTCAGTGCTGGCACTTTTCATCTCTGAGCAATTGCTCCACGTTTGCAATTTCTCACCTGAGCTCTCTTTAGAGTGCGCGAGAGGATGAGCAGAAGATTAGGTGTCTAAAGAAGCCCAGAGCCCCAGTGTTCTTAGGCCTACAAAAGCGCTTCCAAGGAAGGGGGCTGGCTAGCAACAGCTTTCAGTGCTGGCACTTTTCATCTCTGAGCAATTGCTCGACGTTTGCAATTTCTCCCCTGAGCTCTCTTTAGAGTGCGCGAGAGGATGAGCAGAAGATTAGGTGGCTAGAGAAGCCCAGAGCCCCAGTGTTCTTAGGTCTACAAAAGCGCTTCCAAGGAAGGGGGCTGGCTAGCAACAGCTTTCAGTGCTGGCACTTTTCATCTCTGAGCAATTGCTCGACGTTTGCAATTTCTCAGCTCGTGTCTACGAGACGGAAAGAGAAGGACCGTGACGTTTGGTGGCTAGAGAAGCGCAAAGCCACAGTGTTGCTGCGCCTGTGAAAGCGCTTCCAAGGAAGGGTGCTGGCTAGCAACAGCTTTCAGTGCTGGCACTTTTCATCTCTGAGCAATTGCTCGACGTTTGCAATTTCTCCCCTGAGCTCTCTTTAGAGTGCGCGAGAGGATGAGCAGAAGATTAAGTGGCTAGAGAAGCCCAGAGCCCCAGTGTTCTTAGGCCTACAAAAGCGCTTCCAAGGAAGGGGGCTGGCTAGCAACAGCTTTCAGTGCTGGCACTTTTCATCTCTGAGCAATTGCTCGACGTTTGCAATTTCTCAGCTCGTGTCTGCGAGATGGAAAGAGAATGACCGTGACGTTTGGTGGGTAGAGAAGCGCAAAGCCCCAGTGTTGCTGCGCCTGTGAAAGCGCTTCCAAGGAAGGGTGCTGGCTAGCAACAGCTTTCAGTGCTGGCACTTTTCATCTCTGAGCAATTGCTCGACGTTTGCAATTTCTCACCTGAGCTCTCTTTACAGTGCGCGAGAGGATGAGCAGAAGATTAGGTGGCTAGAGAAGCCCAGAGCCCCAGTGTGCTTAGGCCTACAAAAGCGCTTCCAAGGAAGGGTGCTGGATAGCAACAGCTTTCAGTGCTGGCACTTTTCATCTCTGAGCAATTGCTCAACGTTTGCAATTTCTCAGCTCGTGTCTACGAGACGGAGAGATAGTGACCGTGACATTTGGTGGGTAGAGAAGCGCAAAGCCCCAGTGTTGCTGCGCCTGTGAAAGCGCTTCCAAGGAAGGGTGCTGGCTAGCAACAGCTTTCAGTGCTGGCACTTTTCCTCTCTGAGCAATTGCTCGACGTTTGCAATTTCTCACCTGAGCTCTCTTTAGAGTGCGCGAGAGGATGAGCAGAAGATTCGGTGTCTAAAGAAGCCCAGAGCCCCAGTGTTCTTAGGCCTACAAAAGCGCTTCCAAGGAAGGGTGCTGGCTAGCAACAGCTTTCAGTGCTGGCACTTTTCATCTCTGAGCAATTGCTCGACGTTTGCAATTTCTCCCCTGAGCTCTCTTTAGAGTGCGCGAGAGGATGAGCAGAAGATTAGGTGGCTAGAGAAGCCCAGAGCCCCAGTGTTCTTAGGCCTACAAAAGCGCTTCCAAGGAAGGGGGCTGGCTAGCAACAGCTTTCAGTGCTGGCACTTTTCATCTCTGAGCAATTGCTCGACGTTTGCAATTTCTCAGCTCGTGTCTACGAGACGGAAAGAGAAGAACCGTGACGTTTGGTGGCTAGAGAAGCGCAAAGCCCCAGTGTTGCTGCGCCTGTGAAAGCGCTTCCAAGGAAGGCTGCTGGCTAGCAACAGCTTTCAGTGCTGGCACTTTTCATCTCTGAGCAATTGCTCGACGTTTGCAATTTCTCACCTGAGCTCTTTTTAGAGTGCGCGAGAGGATGAGCAGAAGATTAAGTCGCTAGAGAAGCCCAGAGCCCCAGTGTTCTTGGGACTACAAAAGCGCTTCCAAGGAAGGGGGCTGGCTAGCAACAGCTTTCAGTGCTGGCACTTTTCATCTCTGAGCAATTGCTCGACGTTTGCAATTTCTCAGCTCGTGTCTGCGAGACGGAAAGAGAATGACAGTGACGTTTGGTGGCTAGAGAAGCGCAAAGCCCCAGTGTTGCTGCGCCTGTGAAAGCGCTTCCAAGGAAGGGTGCTGGCTAGCAACAGCTTTCAGTGCTGGCACTTTTCCTCTCCGAGCAATTGCTCGACGTTTGCAATTTCTCACCTGAGCTCTCTTTACAGTGCGCGAGAGGATGAGCAGAAGATTAGGTGGTTAGAGAAGCCCAGAGCCCCAGTGTTCTTAGGGCTACAAAAGCACTTCTAAGGAAGGGGGCTGGCTAGCAACAGCTTTCAGTGCTGGCACTTTTCATCTCTGAGCAATTGCTCCACGTTTGCAATTTCTCAGCTCGTGTCTACGAGATGGAAAGAGAAGGACCGTGACGTTTGGTGGCTAGAGAAGCGCAAAGCCCCAGTGTTGCTGCGCCTGTGAAAGCGCTTCCAAGGAAGGGTGCTGGCTAGCAACAGCTTTCAGTGCTGGCACTTTTCATCTCTGAGCAATTGCTCGACGTTTGCAATTTCTCACCTGAGCTCTCTTTAGAGTGCGCGAGAGGATGAGCAGAAGATTCGGTGGCTAGAGAAGCCCAGAGCCCCAGTGTTCTTAGGCCTACAAAAGCGCTTCCAAGGAAGGGGGCTGGCTAGCAACAGCTTTCAGTGCTGGCACTTTTCATCTCTGAGCAATTGCTCGACGTTTGCAATTTCTCCCCTGAGCTCTCTTTAGAGTGCGCGAGAGGATGAGCAGAAGATGAGGTGGCTAGAGAAGCCCAGAGCCCCAGTGTGCTTAGGCCTACAAAAGCGCTTCCAAGGAAGGGGGCTGGCTAGCAACAGCTTTCAGTGCTGGCACTTTTCATCTCTGAGCAATTGCTCGACGTTTGCAATTTCTCCCCTGAGCTCTCTTTAGAGTGCGCGAGAGGATGAGCAGAAGATGAGGTGGCTAGAGAAGCCCAGAGCCCCAGTGTTCTTAGGCCTACAAAAGCGCTTCCAAGGAAGGGTGCTGGCTAGCAACAGCTTTCAGTGCTGGCACTTTTCATCTCTGAGCAATTGCTCGACGTTTGCAATTTCTCAGCTCGTGTCTACGAGACGGAAAGAGAAGGACCGTGACGTTTGGTGGGTAGAGAAGCGCAAAGCCCCAGTGTTGCTGCGCCTGTGAAAGCGCTTCCAAGGAAGGGTGCTGGCTAGCAACAGCTTTCAGTGCTGGCACTTTTCATCTCTGAGCAATTGCTCGACGTTTGCAATTTCTCACCTGAGCTCTTTTTAGAGTGCGCGAGAGGATGAGCAGAAGATTAAGTGGCTAGAGAAGCCCAGAGCCCCAGTGTTCTTAGGGCTACAAAAGCGCTTCCAAGGAAGGGGGCTGGCTAGCAACAGCTTTCAGTGCTGGCACTTTTCATCTCTGAGCAATTGCTCGACGTTTGCAATTTCTCAGCTTGTGTCTACGAGACGGAAAGAGAATGACAGTGACGTTTGGTGGCTAGAGAAGTGCAAAGCCCCAGTGTTACTGTGCCTGTGAAAGCGCTTCCAAGGAAGGGTGCTGGCTAGCAACAGCTTTCAGTGCTGGCACTTTTCATCTCTGAGCAATTGCTCGACGTTTGCAATTTCTCAGCTCGTGTCTACGAGACGGAAAGAGAATGACAGTGGCGTTTGGTTGCTAGAGAAGCGCAAAGCCCCAGGGTTGCTGCGCCTGTGAAAGCGCTTCCAAGGAAGGGTGCTGGCTAGCAACAGCTTTCAGTGCTGGCACTTTTCATCTCTGAGCAATTGCTCGACGTTTGCAATTTCTCCCCTGAGCTCTCTTTAGAGTGCGCGAGAGGATGAGCAGAAGATTAGGTGGTTAGAGAAGCCCAGAGCCCCAGTGTTCTTAGGCCTACAAAAGCGCTTCCAAGGAAGGGTGCTGGCTAGCAACAGCTTTCAGTGCTGGCACTTTTCATCTCTGAGCAATTGCTCCACGTTTGCAATTTCTCAGCTCGTGTCTACGGGACGGAAAGAGAAGGACCGTGACGTTTGGTGGCTAGAGAAGCGCAAAGCCCCAGTGTTGCTGCGCCTGTGAAAGCGCTTCCAAGGAAGGGTGCTGGCTAGCAACAGCTTTCAGTGCTGGCACTTTTCATCTCTGAGCAATTGCTCGACGTTTGCAATTTCTCACCTGAGCTCTCTTTAGAGTGCGCGAGAGGATGAGCAGAAGATTAGGTGGTTAGAGAAGCCCAGAGCCCCAGTGTTCTTAGGCCTACAAAAGCGCTTCCAAGGAAGGGGGCTGGCTAGCAAGAGCTTTCAGTGCTGGCACTTTTCATCTCTGAGCAATTGCTCGACGTTTGCAATTTCTCACCTGAGCTCTTTTTAGAGTGCGCGAGAGGATGAGCAGAAGATTAAGTGGCTCGAGAAGCCCAGAGCCCCAGTGTTCTTGGGACTACAAAAGCGCTTCCAAGGAAGGGTGCTGGCTAGCAAGAGCTTTCAGTGCTGGCACTTTTCATCTCTGAGCAATTGCTCGACGTTTGCAATTTCTCAGCTCGTGTCTGCGAGACGGAAAGAGAATGACAGTGACGTTTGGTGGCTAGAGAAGCGCAAAGCCCCAGTGTTGCTGCGCCTGTGAAAGCGCTTCCAAGGAAGGCTGCTGGCTAGCAACAGCTTTCAGTGCTGGCACTTTTCATCTCTGAGCAATTGCTCGACGTTTGCAATTTCTCCCCTGAGCTCTTTTTAGAGTGCGCGAGAGGATGAGCAGAAGATTAAGTGGCTAGAGAAGCCCAGAGCCCCAGTGTTCTTAGGCCTACAAAAGCGCTTCCAAGGAAGGGTGCTGGCTAGCAACAGCTTTCAGTGCTGGCACTTTTCATCTCTGAGCAATTGCTCGACGTTTGCAATTTCTCAGCTCGTGTCTGCGAGACGGAAAGAGAATGACAGTGACGTTTGGTGGCTAGAGAAGTGCAAAGCCCCAGTGTTACTGTGCCTGTCAAAGCGCTTCCAAGGAAGGGTGCTGGCTAGCAACAGCTTTCAGTGCTGGCACTTTTCATCTCTGAGCAATTGCTCGACGTTTGCAATTTCTCAGCTCGTGTCTGCGAGACGGATAGAGAATGACAGTGACGTTTGGTGGCTAGAGAAGCGCAAAGCCCCAGTGTTACTGCGCCTGTGAAAGCGCTTCCAAGGAAGGGTGCTGGCTAGCAACAGCTTTCAGTGCTGGCACTTTTCATCTCTGAGCAATTGCTCGACGTTTGCAATTTCTCCCCTGAGCTCTCTTTAGAGTGCGCGAGAGGATGAGCAGAAGATTAAGTGGCTAGAGAAGCCCAGAGCCCCAGTGTTCTTAGGCCTACAAAAGCGCTTCCAAGGAAGGGGGCTGGCTAGCAACAGCTTTCAGTGCTGGCACTTTTCATCTCTGAGCAATTGCTCGACGTTTGCAATTTCTCACCTGAGCTCTTTTTAGAGTGCGCGAGTGGATGAGCAGAAGATTAAGTGGCTAGAGAAGCCCAGAGCCCCAGTGTTCTTGGGACTACAAAAGCGCTTCCAAGGAAGGGTGCTGGCTAGCAACAGCTTTCAGTGCTGGCACTTTTCATCTCTGAGCAATTGCTCCACGTTTGCAATTTCTCAGCTCGTGTCTGCCAGACGGAATGAGAATGACAGTGACGTTTGGTGGCTAGAGAAGCGCAAAGCCCCAGTGTTGCTGCGCCTGTGAAAGCGCTTCCAAGGAAGGGGGCTGGCTAGCAACAGCTTTCAGTGCTGGCACTTTTCATCTCCGAGCAATTGCTCGACATTTGCAATTTCTCCCCTGAGCTCTTTTTAGAGTGCGCGAGAGGATGAGCAGAAGATTAGGTGGTTAGAGAAGCCCAGAGCCCCAGTGTTCTTAGGGCTACAAAAGCGCTTCTAAGGAAGGGGGCTGGCTAGCAACAGCTTTCAGTGCTGGCACTTTTCATCTCTGAGCAACTGCTCCACGTTTGCAATTTCTCAGCTCGTGTCTACGAGACGGAAAGAGAAGGACCGTGACGTTTGGTGGCTAGAGAAGCGCAAAGCCCCAGTGTTGCTGCGCCTGGGAAAGCGCTTCCAAGGAAGGGTGCTGGCTAGCAACAGCTTTCAGTGCTGGCACTTTTCATCTCTGAGCAATTGCTCGACGTTTGCAATTTCTCACCTGAGCTCTCTTTAGAGTGCGCGAGAGGATGAGCAGAAGGTTAGGTGTCTAAAGAAGCCCAGAGCCCCAGTGTTCTTAGGCCTACAAAAGCGCTTCCAAGGAAGGGGGCTGGCTAGCAACAGCTTTCAGTGCTGGCACTTTTCATCTCTGAGCAATTGCTCGACGTTTGCAATTTCTCACCTGAGCTCTCTTTACAGTGCGCGAGAGGATGAGCAGAAGATGAGGTGGCTAGAGAAGCCCAGAGCCCCAGTGTTCTTAGGCCTACAAAAGCGCTTCCAAGGAAGGGTGCTGGCTAGCAACAGCTTTCAGTGCTGGCACTTTTCATCTCTGAGCAATTGCTCCACGTTTGCAATTTCTCAGCTCGTGTCTACGAGACGGAAAGAGAAGGACCGTGACGTTTGGTGGTTAGAGAAGCGCAAAGCCCCAGTGTTGCTGCGCCTGTGAAAGCGCTTCCAAGGAAGGGTGCTGGCTAGCAACAGCTTTCAGTGCTGGCACTTTTCATCTCTGAGCAATTGCTCGACGTTTGCAATTTCTCACCTGAGCTCTCTTTAGAGTGCGCGAGAGGATGAGCAGAAGATTAGGTGGCTAGAGAAGCCCAGAGCCCCAGTGTTCTTAGGCCTACAAAAGCGCTTCCAAGGAAGGGGGCTGGCTAGCAACAGCTTTCAGTGCTGGCACTTTTCATCTCTGAGCAATTGCTCGACGTTTGCAATTTCTCAGCTCGTGTCTACGAGACGGAAAGAGAAGGACCGTGACGTTTGGTTGCTAGAGAAGCGCAAAGCCCCAGTGTTACTGCGCCTGTGAAAGCGCTTCCAAGGAAGGGTGCTGGCTAGCAACAGCTTTCAGTGCTGGCACTTTTCATCTCTGAGCAATTGCTCAACGTTTGCAATTTCTCAGCTCGTGTCTAGGAGACGGAAAGTGAAGGACCGTGACGTTTGGTGGCTAGAGAAGCGCAAAACCCCAGTGTTGCTGCGCCTGTGAAAGCGCTTCCAAGGAAGGGTGCTGGCTAGCAACAGCTTTCAGTGCTGGCACTTTTCATCTCTGAGCAATTGCTCGACGTTTGCAATTTCTCAGCTCATGTCTACGAGACGGAGAGATAGTGACCGTGACGTTTGGTGGCTAGAGAAGCGCAAAGCCCCAGTGTTGCTGCGCCTGTGAAAGCGCTTCCAAGGAAGGGTGCTGGCTAGCAACAGCTTTCAGTGCTGGCACTTTTCATCTCTGAGCAATTGCTCGACGTTTGCAATTTCTCACCTGAGCTCTCTTTAGAGTGCGCGAGAGCATGAGCAGAAGATTAGGTGGCTAGAGAAGCCCAGAGCCCCAGTGTTCTTAGGCCTACAAAAGCGCTTCCAAGGAAGGGGGCTGGCTAGCAACAGCTTTCAGTGCTGGCACTTTTCATCTCTGAGCAATTGCTCGACGTTTGCAATTTCTCCCCTGAGCTCTCTTTAGAGTGCGCGAGAGGATGAGCAGAAGATTAAGTGGCTAGAGAAGCCCAGAGCCCCAGTGTTCTTAGGCCTACAAAAGCGCTTCCAAGGAAGGGGGCTGGCTAGCAACAGCTTTCAGTGCTGGCACTTTTCATCTCTGAGCAATTGCTCGACGTTTGCAATTTCTCACCTGAGCTCTTTTTAGAGTGCGCGAGTGGATGAGCAGAAGATTAAGTGGCTAGAGAAGCCCAGAGCCCCAGTGTTCTTGGGACTACAAAAGCGCTTCCAAGGAAGGGTGCTGGCTAGCAACAGCTTTCAGTGCTGGCACTTTTCATCTCTGAGCAATTGCTCCACGTTTGCAATTTCTCAGCTCGTGTCTGCCAGACGGAAAGAGAATGACAGTGACGTTTGGTGGCTAGAGAAGCGCAAAGCCCCAGTGTTGCTGCGCCTGTGAAAGCGCTTCCAAGGAAGGGTGCTGGCTAGCAACAGCTTTCAGTGCTGGCACTTTTCATCTCCGAGCAATTGCTCGACATTTGCAATTTCTCACCTGAGCTCTCTTTAGAGTGCGCGAGAGGATGAGCAGAAGATTAGGTGGTTAGAGAAGCCCAGAGCCCCAGTGTTCTTAGGCCTACAAAAGCGCTTCTAAGGAAGGGTGCTGGCTAGCAACAGCTTTCAGTGCTGGCACTTTTCATCTCTGAGCAACTGCTCCACGTTTGCAATTTCTCAGCTCGTGTCTACGAGACGGAAAGAGAAGGACCGTGACGTTTGGTGGCTAGAGAAGCGCAAAGCCCCAGTGTTGCTGCGCCTGGGAAAGCGCTTCCAAGGAAGGGTGCTGGCTAGCAACAGCTTTCAGTGCTGGCACTTTTCATCTCTGAGCAATTGCTCGACGTTTGCAATTTCTCACCTGAGCTCTCTTTAGAGTGCGCGAGAGGATGAGCAGAAGATTAGGTGTCTAAAGAAGCCCAGAGCCCCAGTGTTCTTAGGCCTACAAAAGCGCTTCCAAGGAAGGGTGCTGGCTAGCAACAGCTTTCAGTGCTGGCACTTTTCATCTCTGAGCAATTGCTCGACGTTTGCAATTTCTCACCTGAGCTCTCTTTACAGTGCGCGAGAGGATGAGCAGAAGATGAGGTGGCTAGAGAAGCCCAGAGCCCCAGTGTTCTTAGGCCTACAAAAGCGCTTCCAAGGAAGGGGGCTGGCTAGCAACAGCTTTCAGTGCTGGCACTTTTCATCTCTGAGCAATTGCTCCACGTTTGCAATTTCTCAGCTCGTGTCTACGAGACGGAAAGAGAAGGACCGTGACGTTTGGTGGTTAGAGAAGCGCAAAGCCCCAGTGTTGCTGCGCCTGTGAAAGCGCTTCCAAGGAAGGGTGCTGGCTAGCAACAGCTTTCAGTGCTGGCACTTTTCATCTCTGAGCAATTGCTCGACGTTTGCAATTTCTCACCTGAGCTCTCTTTAGAGTGCGCGAGAGGATGAGCAGAAGATTAGGTGGCTAGAGAAGCCCAGAGCCCCAGTGTTCTTAGGCCTACAAAAGCGCTTCCAAGAAAGGGGGCTGGCTAGCAACAGCTTTCAGTGCTGGCACTTTTCATCTCTGAGCAATTGCTCGACGTTTGCAATTTCTCAGCTCGTGTCTACGAGACGGAAAGAGAAGGACCGTGACGTTTGGTTGCTAGAGAAGCGCAAAGCCCCAGTGTTACTGCGCCTGTGAAAGCGCTTCCAAGGAAGGGTGCTGGCTAGCAACAGCTTTCAGTGCTGGCACTTTTCATCTCTGAGCAATTGCTCAACGTTTGCAATTTCTCAGCTCGTGTCTAGGAGACGGAAAGTGAAGGACCGTGACGTTTGGTGGCTAGAGAAGCGCAAAACCCCAGTGTTGCTGCGCCTGTGAAAGCGCTTCCAAGGAAGGGTGCTGGCTAGCAACAGCTTTCAGTGCTGGCACTTTTCATCTCTGAGCAATTGCTCGACGTTTGCAATTTCTCAGCTCATGTCTACGAGACGGAGAGATAGTGACCGTGACGTTTGGTGGCTAGAGAAGCGCAAAGCCCCAGTGTTGCTGCGCCTGTGAAAGCGCTTCCAAGGAAGGGTGCTGGCTAGCAACAGCTTTCAGTGCTGGCACTTTTCATCTCTGAGCAATTGCTCGACGTTTGCAATTTCTCACCTGAGCTCTCTTTAGAGTGCGCGAGAGCATGAGCAGAAGATTAGGTGGCTAGAGAAGCCCAGAGCCCCAGTGTTCTTAGGCCTACAAAAGCGCTTCCAAGGAAGGGGGCTGGCTAGCAACAGCTTTCAGTGCTGGCACTTTTCATCTCTGAGCAATTGCTCGACGTTTGCAATTTCTCAGCTCGTGTCTACGAGACGGAAAGAGAAGGACCGTGACGTTTGGTGGGTAGAGAAGCGCAAAGCCCCAGTGTTACTGCGCCTGTGAAAGCGCTTCCAAGGAAGGGTGCTGGCTAGCAACAGCTTTCAGTGCTGGCACTTTTCATCTCTGAGCAATTGCTCGACGTTTGCAATTTCTCACCTGAGCTCTCTTTAGAGTGCGCGAGAGGATGAGCAGAAGATTAGGTGGCTAGAGAAGCCCAGAGCCCCAGTGTTCTTAGGCCTACAAAAGCGCTTCCAAGGAAGGGGGCTGGCTAGCAAGAGCTTTCAGTGCTGGCACTTTTCATCTCTGAGCAATTGCTCGACGTTTGCAATTTCTCAGCTCGTGTCTACGAGACGGAAAGAGAAGGACCGTGACGTTTGGTGGCTAGAGAAGCGCAAAGCCCCAGTGTTGCTGCGCCTGTGAAAGCGCTTCCAAGGAAGGGTGCTGGCTAGCAACAGCTTTCAGTGCTGGCACTTTTCATCTCTGAGCAATTGCTCGACGTTTGCAATTTCTCCCCTGAGCACTCTTTACAGTGCGCGAGAGGATGAGCAGAAGATTAGGTGGCTAGAGAAGCCCAGAGCCCCAGTGTTCTTAGGCCTACAAAAGCGCTTCCAAGGAAGGGTGCTGGCTAGCAACAGCTTTCAGTGCTGGCACTTTTCATCTCTGAGCAATTGCTCCATGTTTGCAATTTCTCAGCTCGTGTCTACGAGACGGAAAGAGAATGACAGTGACGTTTGGTGGCTAGAGAAGCGCAAAGCCCCAGTGTTGCTGCGCCTGTGAAAGCGCTTCCAAGGAAGGGTGCTGGCTAGCAACAGCTTTCAGTGCTGGCACTTTTCATCTCTGAGCAATTGCTCGACGTTTGCAATTTCTCACCTGAGCTCTCTTTAGAGTGCGCGAGAGGATGAGCAGAAGATTAGGTGGCTAGAGAAGCCCAGAGCCCCAGTGTTCTTAGGCCTACAAAAGCGCTTCCAAGGAAGGGGGCTGGCTAGCAACAGCTTTCAGTGCTGGCACTTTTCCTCTCTGAGCAATTGCTCGACGTTTGCAATTTCTCAGCTCGTGTCTACGAGACGGAAAGAGAAGGACCGTGACGTTTGGTGGCTAGAGAAGCGCAAAGCCCCAGTGTTGCTGCGCCTGTGAAAGCGCTTCCAAGGAAGGGTGCTGGCTAGCAACAGCTTTCAGTGCTGGCACTTTTCATCTCTGAGCAATTGCTCGACGTTTGCAATTTCTCCCCTGAGCACTCTTTAGAGTGCGCGAGAGGATGAGCAGAAGATTAGGTGGCTAGAGAAGCCCAGAGCCCCAGTGTTCTTAGGCCTACAAAAGCGCTTCCAAGGAAGGGTGCTGGCTAGCAACAGCTTTCAGTGCTGGCACTTTTCATCTCTGAGCAATTGCTCGATATTTCCAATTTCTCAGCTCGTGTCTACGAGACGGAAAGAGAAGGACCGTGACGTTTGGTGGGTAGAGAAGCGCAAAGCCCCAGTGTTGCTGCGCCTGTGAAAGCGCTTCCAAGGAAGGGTGCTGGCTAGCAACAGCTTTCAGTGCTGGCACTTTTCATCTCTCAGCAATTGCTCGACGTTTGCAATTTCTCCCCTGAGCTCTCTTTAGAGTGCGCGAGAGGATGAGCAGAAGATTAGGTGGCTAGAGAAGCCCAGAGCCCCAGTGTTCTTAGGCCTACAAAAGCGCTTCCAAGGAAGGGTGCTGGCTAGCAACAGCTTTCAGTGCTGGCACTTTTCATCTCTGAGCAATTGCTCGACGTTTGCAATTTCTCAGCTCGTGTCTACGAGACGGAAAGAGAAGGACCGTGACGTTTGGTGGGTAGAGAAGCGCAAAGCCCCAGTGTTGCTGCGCCTGTGAAAGCGCTTCCAAGGAAGGGTGCTGGCTAGCAACAGCTTTCAGTGCTGGCACTTTTCATCTCTGAGCAATTGCTCGACGTTTGCAATTTCTCACCTGAGCTCTCTTTAGAGTGCGCGAGAGGATGAGCAGAAGATTAGGTGGCTAGAGAAGCCCAGAGCCCCAGTGTTCTTAGGACTACAAAAGCGCTTCCAAGGAAGGGGGCTGGCTAGCAACAGCTTTCAGTGCTGGCACTTTTCATCTCTGAGCAATTGCTCGACGTTTGCAATTTCTCACCTGAGCTCTCTTTAGAGTGCGCGAGAGGATGAGCAGAAGATTAGGTGTCTAAAGAAGCCCAGAGCCCCAGTGTTCTTAGGCCTACAAAAGCGCTTCCAAGGAAGGGGGCTGGCTAGCAACAGCTTTCAGTGCTGGCACTTTTCATCTCTGAGCAATTGCTCGACGTTTGCAATTTCTCCCCTGAGCTCTCTTTAGAGTGCGCGAGAGGATGAGCAGAAGATGAGGTGGCTAGAGAAGCCCAGAGCCCCAGTGTTCTTAGGCCTACAAAAGCGCTTCCAAGGAAGGGGGCTGGCTAGCAACAGCTTTCAGTGCTGGCACTTTTCATCTCTGAGCAATTGCTCCACGTTTGCAATTTCTCAGCTCGTGTCTACGAGACGGAAAGAGAAGGACCGTGACGTTTGGTGGGTAGAGAAGCGCAAAGCCCCAGTGTTGCTGCGCCTGTGAAAGCGCTTCCAAGGAAGGGTGCTGGCTAGCAACAGCTTTCAGTGCTGGCACTTTTCATCTCTGAGCAATTGCTCGACGTTTGCAATTTCTCACCTGAGCTCTCTTTAGAGTGCGCGAGAGGATGAGCAGAAGATTAGGTGGCTAGAGAAGCCCAGAGCCCCAGTGTTCTTAGGCCTACAAAAGCGCTTCCAAGGAAGGGTGCTGGCTAGCAACAGCTTTCAGTGCTGGCACTTTTCATCTCTGAGCAATTGCTCGACGTTTGCAATTTCTCAGCTCGTGTCTAGGAGACGGAAAGAGAAGGACCGTGACGTTTGGTGGGTAGAGAAGCGCAAAGCCCCAGTGTTACTGTGCCTGTGAAAGCACTTCCAAGGAAGGGTGCTGGCTAGCAACAGCTTTCAGTGCTGGCACTTTTCATCTCTGAGCAATTGCTGGACATTTGCAATTTCTCACCTGAGCTCTCTTTAGAGTGCGCGAGAGGATGAGCAGAAGATTAGGTGTCTAAAGAAGCCCAGAGCCCCAGTGTTCTTAGGCCTACAAAAGCGCTTCCAAGGAAGGGTGCTGGCTAGCAACAGCTTTCAGTGCTGGCACTTTTCATCTCTGAGCAATTGCTCGATATTTCCAATTTCTCAGCTCGTGTCTGCCAGACGGAAAGAGAATGACAGTGACGTTTGGTGGGTAGAGAAGCGCAAAGCCCCAGTGTTGCTGCGCCTGTGAAAGCGCTTCCAAGGAAGGGTGCTGGCTAGCAACAGCTTTCAGTGCTGGCACTTTTCATCTCTGAGCAATTGCTCGACGTTTGCAATTTCTCACCTGAGCATTCTTTAGAGTGCGCGAGAGGATGAGCAGAAGATTAGGTGGCTAGAGAAGCCCAGAGCCCCAGTGTTCTTAGGCCTACAAAAGCGCTTCCAAGGAAGGGTGCTGGCTAGCAACAGCTTTCAGTGCTGGCACTTTTCATCTCTGAGCAATTGCTCCACGTTTGCAATTTCTCAGCTCGTGTCTACGAGACGGAAAGAGAAGGACCGTGACGTTTGGTGGCTAGAGAAGCGCAAAGCCCCAGTGTTGCTGCGCCTGTGAAAGCGCTTCCAAGGAAGGGTGCTGGCTAGCAACAGCTTTCAGTGCTGGCACTTTTCATCTCTGAGCAATTGCTGGATGTTTGCAATTTCTCCCCTGAGCTCTCTTTAGAGTGCGCGAGAGGATGAGCAGAAGATTCGGTGGCTAGAGAAGCCCAGAGCCCCAGTGTTCTTAGGCCTACAAAAGCGCTTCCAAGGAAGGGGGCTGGCTAGCAACAGCTTTCAGTGCTGGCACTTTTCATCTCTGAGCAATTGCTCGACGTTTGCAATTTCTCAGCTCGTGTCTACGAGACGGAAAGAGAAGGACCGTGACGTTTGGTGGCTAGAGAAGCGCAAAGCCCCAGTGTTGCTGCGCCTGTGAAAGCGCTTCCAAGGAAGGGTGCTGGCTAGCAACAGCTTTCAGTGCTGGCACTTTTCATCTCTGAGCAATTGCTCGACGTTTGCAATTTCTCCCCTGAGCTCTCTTTAGAGTGCGCGAGAGGATGAGCAGAAGATTAGGTGTCTAAAGAAGCCCAGAGCCCCAGTGTTCTTAGGCCTACAAAAGCGCTTCCAAGGAAGGGGGCTGGCTAGCAACAGCTTTCAGTGCTGGCACTTTTCATCTCTGAGCAATTGCTCGACGTTTGCAATTTCTCACCTGAGCTCTCTTTAGAGTGCGCGAGAGGATGAGCAGAAGATGAGGTGGCTAGAGAAGCCCAGAGCCCCAGTGTTCTTAGGCCTACAAAAGCGCTTCCAAGGAAGGGGGCTGGCTAGCAACAGCTTTCAGTGCTGGCACTTTTCATCTCTGAGCAATTGCTCGACGTTTGCAATTTCTCAGCTCGTGTCTATGAGACGGAAAGAGAAGGACCGTGACGTTTGGTGGGTAGAGAAGCGCAAAGCCCCAGTGTTACTGTGCCTGTGAAAGCACTTCCAAGGAAGGGTGCTGGCTAGCAACAGCTTTCAGTGCTGGCACTTTTCATCTCTGAGCAATTGCTGGACATTTGCAATTTCTCCCCTGAGCTCTCATTAGAGTGCGCGAGAGGATGAGCAGAAGATTAGGTGTCTAAAGAAGCCCAGAGCCCCAGTGTTCTTAGGCCTACAAAAGCGCTTCCAAGGAAGGGTGCTGGCTAGCAACAGCTTTCAGTGCTGGCACTTTTCATCTCTGAGCAATTGCTCGATATTTCCAATTTCTCAGCTCGTGTCTGCCAGACGGAAAGAGAATGACAGTGACGTTTGGTGGGTAGAGAAGCGCAAAGCCCCAGTGTTGCTGCGCCTGTGAAAGCGCTTCCAAGGAAGGGTGCTGGCTAGCAACAGCTTTCAGTGCTGGCACTTTTCATCTCTGAGCAATTGCTCGACGTTTGCAATTTCTCCCCTGAGCTCTCTTTACAGTGCGCGAGAGGATGAGCAGAAGATTAGGTGGCTAGAGAAGCCCAGAGCCCCAGTGTTCTTAGGACTACAAAAGCGCTTCCAAGGAAGGGGGCTGGCTAGCAACAGCTTTCAGTGCTGGCACTTTTCATCTCTGAGCAATTGCTCCACGTTTGCAATTTCTCAGCTCGTGTCTATGAGACGGAAAGAGAATGTCCGTGACGTTTGGTGGCTAGAGAAGCGCAAAGCCCCAGTGTTGCTGCGCCTGTGAAAGCGCTTCCAAGGAAGGGTGCTGGCTAGCAACAGCTTTCAGTGCTGGCACTTTTCATCTCTGAGCAATTGCTCGACGTTTGCAATTTCTCCCCTGAGCATTCTTTAGAGTGCGCGAGAGGATGAGCAGAAGATTAGGTGGCTAGAGAAGCCCAGAGCCCCAGTGTTCTTAGGCCTACAAAAGCGCTTCCAAGGAAGGGTGCTGGCTAGCAACAGCTTTCAGTGCTGGCACTTTTCATCTCTGAGCAATTGCTCCACGTTTGCAATTTCTCAGCTCGTGTCTACGAGACGGAAAGAGAAGGACCGTGACGTTTGGTGGCTAGAGAAGCGCAAAGCCCCAGTGTTGCTGCGCCTGTGAAAGCGCTTCCAAGGAAGGGTGCTGGCTAGCAACAGCTTTCAGTGCTGGCACTTTTCATCTCTGAGCAATTGCTCGACGTTTGCAATTTCTCACCTGAGCTCTCTTTAGAGTGCGCGAGAGGATGAGCAGAAGATGAGGTGTCTAAAGAAGCCCAGAGCCCCAGTGTTCTTAGGCCTACAAAAGCGCTTCCAAGGAAGGGGGCTGGCTAGCAACAGCTTTCAGTGCTGGCACTTTTCATCTCTGAGCAATTGCTCGACGTTTGCAATTTCTCACCTGAGCTCTCTTTAGAGTGCGCGAGAGGATGAGCAGAAGATGAGGCGGCTAGAGAAGCCCAGAGCCCCAGTGTTCTTAGGCCTACAAAAGCGCTTCCAAGGAAGGGTGCTGGCTAGCAACAGCTTTCAGTGCTGGCACTTTTCATCTCTGAGCAATTGCTCGACGTTTGCAATTTCTCAGCTCGTGTCTACGAGACGGAAAGAGAAGGACCGTGACGTTTGGTGGCTAGAGAAGCGCAAAACCCCAGTGTTGCTGAGCCTGTGAAAGCGCTTCCAAGGAAGGGTGCTGGCTAGCAACAGCTTTCAGTGCTGGCACTTTTCATCTCTGAGCAATTGCTCGACGTTTGCAATTTCTCAGCTCGTGTCTACGAGACGGAGAGATAGTGACCGTGACGTTTGGTGGCTAGAGAAGCGCAAAGCCCCAGTGTTGCTGCGCCTGTGAAAGCGCTTCCAAGGAAGGGTGCTGGCTAGCAACAGCTTTCAGTGCTGGCACTTTTCATCTCTGAGCAATTGCTCGACGTTTGCAATTTCTCACCTGAGCTCTCTTTAGAGTGCGCGAGAGGATGAGCAGAAGATTAGGTGGCTAGAGAAGCCCAGAGCCCCAGTGTTCTTAGGCCTACAAAAGCGCTTCCAAGGAAGGGGGCTGGCTAGCAACAGCTTTCAGTGCTGGCACTTTTCATCTCTGAGCAATTGCTCGACGTTTGCAATTTCTCAGCTCGTGTCTACGAGACGGAAAGAGAAGGACCGTGACGTTTGGTGGGTAGAGAAGCGCAAAGTCCCAGTGTTGCTGCGCCTGTGAAAGCGCTTCCAAGGAAGGGTGCTGGCTAGCAACAGCTTTCAGTGCTGGCACTTTTCATCTCTGAGCAATTGCTCAACGTTTGCAATTTCTCAGCTCGTGTCTAGGAGACGGAAAGAGAAGGACCGTGACGTTTGGTGGCTAGAGAAGCGCAAAGCCCCAGTGTTGCTGCGCCTGTGAAAGCGCTTCCAAGGAAGGGTGCTGGCTAGCAAGAGCTTTCAGTGCTGGCACTTTTCATCTCTGAGCAATTGCTCGACGTTTGCAATTTCTCAGCTCGTGGCTACGAGACGGAGAGATAGTGACCGTGACGTTTGGTGGCTAGAGAAGCGCAAAGCCCCAGTGTTGCTGCGCCTGTGAAAGCGCTTCCAAGGAAGGGTGCTGGCTAGCAACAGCTTTCAGTGCTGGCACTTTTCATCTCTGAGCAATTGCTCGACGTTTGCAATTTCTTACCTGAGCTCTCTTTAGAGTGCGCGAGAGGATGAGCAGAAGATTAGGTGGCTAGAGAAGCCCAGAGCCCCAGTGTTCTTAGGCCTACAAAAGCGCTTCCAAGGAAGGGTGCTGGCTAGCAACAGCTTTCAGTGCTGGCACTTTTCATCTCTGAGCAATTGCTCGACGTTTGCAATTTCTCAGCTCGTGTCTACGAGACGGAAAGAGAAGGACCGTGACGTTTGGTGGCTAGAGAAGCGCAAAGCCCCAGTGTTGCTGCGCCTGTGAAAGCGCTTCCAAGGAAGGGGGCTGGCTAGCAACAGCTTTCAGTGCTGGCACTTTTCATCTCTGAGCAATTGCTCGACGTTTGCAATTTCTCCCCTGAGCACTCTTTACAGTGCGCGAGAGGATGAGCAGAAGATTAGGTGGCTAGAGAAGCCCAGAGCCCCAGTGTTCTTGGGACTACAAAAGCGCTTCCAAGGAAGGGTGCTGGCTAGCAACAGCTTTCAGTGCTGGCACTTTTCATCTCTGAGCAATTGCTCGACGTTTGCAATTTCTCAGCTCGTGTCTACGAGACGGAAAGAGAATGACAGTGACGTTTGGTGGGTAGAGAAGCGCAAAGCCCCAGTGTTGCTGCGCCTGTGAAAGCGCTTCCAAGGAAGGGTGCTGGCTAGCAACAGCTTTCAGTGCTGGCACTTTTCATCTCTGAGCAATTGCTGGACGTTTGCAATTTCTCACCTGAGCTCTCTTTAGAGTGCGCGAGAGGATGAGCAGAAGATTAGGTGGCTAGAGAAGCCCAGAGCCCCAGTGTTCTTAGGCCTACAAAAGCGCTTCCAAGGAAGGGTGCTGGCTAGCAACAGCTTTCAGTGCTGGCACTTTTCATCTCTGAGCAATTGCTCGACGTTTGCAATTTCTCAGCTCGTGTCTACGAGACGGAAAGAGAAGGACCGTGACGTTTGGTGGCTAGAGAAGCGCAAAGCCCCAGTGTTGCTGCGCCTGTGAAAGCGCTTCCAAGGAAGGGTGCTGGCTAGCAAGAGCTTTCAGTGCTGGCACTTTTCATCTCTGAGCAATTGCTCGACGTTTGCAATTTCTCACCTGAGCACTCTTTACAGTGCGCGAGAGGATGAGCAGAAGATTAGGTGGCTAGAGAAGCCCAGAGCCCCAGTGTTCTTAGGCCTACAAAAGCGCTTCCAAGGAAGGGGGCTGGCTAGCAACAGCTTTCAGTGCTGGCACTTTTCATCTCTGAGCAATTGCTCGACAATTGCAATTTCTCAGCTCGTGTCTATGAGACGGAAAGAGAAGGACCGTGACGTTTGGTGGGTAGAGAAGCGCAAAGCCCCAGTGTTACTGTGCCTGTGAAAGCGGTTCCAAGGAAGGGTGCTGGCTAGCAAGAGCTTTCAGTGCTGGCACTTTTCATCTCTGAGCAATTGCTCAACGTTTGCAATTTCTCAGCTCGTGTCTACGAGACGGAAAGAGAAGAACCGTGACGTTTGGTGGCTAGAGAAGCGCAAAGCCCCAGTGTTGCTGCGCCTGGGAAAGCGCTTCCAAGGAAGGGTGCTGGCTAGCAACAGCTTTCAGTGCTGGCACTTTTCATCTCTGAGCAATTGCTCGACGTTTGCAATTTCTCACCTGAGCTCTCTTTAGAGTGCGCGAGAGGATGAGCAGAAGATTAGGTGGCTAGAGAAGCCCAGAGCCCCAGTGTTCTTAGGCCTACAAAAGCGCTTCCAAGGAAGGGGGCTGGCTAGCAACAGCTTTCAGTGCTGGCACTTTTCATCTCTGAGCAATTGCTCGACGTTTGCAATTTCTCAGCTCGTGTCTACGAGACGGAAAGAGAAGGACCATGACGTTTGGTGAGTAGAGAAGCGCAAAGCCCCAGTGTTGCTGCGCCTGTGAAAGCGCTTCCAAGGAAGGGTGCTGGCTAGCAACAGCTTTCAGTGCTGGCACTTTTCATCTCTGAGCAATTGCTGGACGTTTGCAATTTCTCACCTGAGCTCTCTTTAGAGTGCGCGAGAGGATGAGCAGAAGATTAGGTGGCTAGAGAAGCCCAGAGCCCCAGTGTTCTTAGGCCTACAAAAGCGCTTCCAAGGAAGGGTGCTGGCTAGCAACAGCTTTCAGTGCTGGCACTTTTCATCTCTGAGCAATTGCTCGACGTTTGCAATTTCTCAGCTCGTGTCTACGAGACGGAAAGAGAAGGACCGTGATGTTTGGTGGCTAGAGAAGCGCAAAGCCCCAGTGTTGCTGCGCCTGTGAAAGCGCTTCCAAGGAAGGGTGCTGGCTAGCAACAGCTTTCAGTGCTGGCACTTTTCATCTCTGAGCAATTGCTCGATGTTTGCAATTTCTCCCCTGAGCATTCTTTAGAGTGCGCGAGAGGATGAGCAGAAGATTAGGTGGCTAGAGAAGCCCAGAGCCCCAGTGTTCTTAGGCCTACAAAAGCGCTTCCAAGGAAGGGGGCTGGCTAGCAACAGCTTTCAGTGCTGGCACTTTTCATCTCTGAGCAATTGCTCGACGTTTGCAATTTCTCAGCTCGTGTCTACGAGACGGAAAGAGAAGGACCGTGACGTTTGGTGGCTAGAGAAGCGCAAAGCCCCAGTGTTGCTGCGCCTGTGAAAGCGCTTCCAAGGAAGGGTGCTGGCTAGCAACAGCTTTCAGTGCTGGCACTTTTCATCTCTGAGCAATTGCTGGACGTTTACAATTTCTCACCTGAGCTCTCTTTAGAGTGCGCGAGAGGATGAGCAGAAGATTAGGTGGCTAGAGAAGCCCAGAGCCCCAGTGTTCTTAGGCCTACAAAAGCGCTTCCAAGGAAGGGGGCTGGCTAGCAACAGCTTTCAGTGCTGGCACTTTTCATCTCTGAGCAATTGCTCGACGTTTGCAATTTCTCAGCTCGTGTCTAGGAGACGGAAAGAGAATGACAGTGACGTTTGGTGGCTAGAGAAGCGCAAAGCCCCAGTGTTGCTGCGCCTGTGAAAGCGCTTCCAAGGAAGGGTGCTGGCTAGCAACAGCTTTCAGTGCTGGCACTTTTCATCTCTGAGCAATTGCTCGACGTTTGCAATTTCTCACCTGAGCTCTCTTTAGAGTGCGCGAGAGGATGAGCAGAAGATTAGGTGGCTAGAGAAGCCCAGAGCCCCAGTGTTCTTAGGCCTACAAAAGCGCTTCCAAGGAAGGGGGCTGGCTAGCAAGAGCTTTCAGTGCTGGCACTTTTCATCTCTGAGCAATTGCTCGACGTTTGCAATTTCTCAGCTCGTGTCTACGGGACGGAAAGAGAAGGACCGCGACGTTTGGTGGGTAGAGAAGCGCAAAGCCCCAGTGTTGCTGCGCCTGTGAAAGCGCTTCCAAGGAAGGGGGCTGGCTAGCAACAGCTTTCAGTGCTGGCACTTTTCATCTCTGAGCAATTGCTCGACGTTTGCAATTTCTCAGCTCGTGTCTACGAGACGGAAAGAGAAGGACCGTGACGTTTGGTGGCTAGAGAAGCGCAAAGCCCCAGTGTTGCTGCGCCTGTGAAAGCGCTTCCAAGGAAGGGTGCTGGCTAGCAACAGCTTTCAGTGCTGGCACTTTTCATCTCTGAGCAATTGCTCGACGTTTGCAATTTCTCACCTGAGCTCTCTTTAGAGTGCGCGAGAGGATGAGCAGAAGATTAGGTGTCTAAAGAAGCCCAGAGCCCCAGTGTTCTTAGGCCTACAAAAGCGCTTCCAAGGAAGGGTGCTGGCTAGCAACAGCTTTCAGTGCTGGCACTTTTCATCTCTGAGCAATTGCTCGACGTTTGCAATTTCTCACCTGAGCTCTCTTTACAGTGCGCGAGAGGATGAGCAGAAGATGAGGTGGCTAGAGAAGCCCAGAGCCCCAGTGTTCTTAGGCCTACAAAAGCGCTTCCAAGGAAGGGGGCTGGCTAGCAACAGCTTTCAGTGCTGGCACTTTTCATCTCTGAGCAATTGCTCGACGTTTGCAATTTCTCAGCTCGTGTCTACGAGACGGAAAGAGAAGGACCGTGACGTTTGGTGGGTAGAGAAGCGCAAAGCCCCAGTGTTACTGTGCCTGTGAAAGCACTTCCAAGGAAGGGTGCTGGCTAGCAACAGCTTTCAGTGCTGGCACTTTTCATCTCTGAGCAATTGCTGGACATTTGCAATTTCTCCCCTGAGCTCTCATTAGAGTGCGCGAGAGGATGAGCAGAAGATTAGGTGTCTAAAGAAGCCCAGAGCCCCAGTGTTCTTAGGCCTACAAAAGCGCTTCCAAGGAAGGGTGCTGGCTAGCAACAGCTTTCAGTGCTGGCACTTTTCATCTCTGAGCAATTGCTCGATATTTCCAATTTCTCAGCTCGTGTCTGCCAGACGGAAAGAGAATGACAGTGACGTTTGGTGGGTAGAGAAGCGCAAAGCCCCAGTGTTGCTGCGCCTGTGAAAGCGCTTCCAAGGAAGGGTGCTGGCTAGCAACAGCTTTCAGTGCTGGCACTTTTCATCTCTGAGCAATTGCTCCACGTTTGCAATTTCTCCCCTGAGCTCTCTTTAGAGTGCGCGAGAGGATGAGCAGAAGATTAGGTGGCTAGAGAAGCCCAGAGCCCCAGTGTTCTTAGGCCTACAAAAGCGCTTCCAAGGAAGGGGGCTGGCTAGCAACAGCTTTCAGTGCTGGCACTTTTCATCTCTGAGCAATTGCTCGACGTTTGCAATTTCTCAGCTCGTGTCTATGAGACGGAAAGAGAATGTCCGTGACGTTTGGTGGCTAGAGAAGCGCAAAGCCCCAGTGTTGCTGTGCCTGTGAAAGCGCTTCCAAGGAAGGGTGCTGCCTAGCAACAGCTTTCAGTGCTGGCACTTTTCATCTCTGAGCAATTGCTCGACGTTTGCAATTTCTCCCCTGAGCATTCTTTAGAGTGCGCGAGAGGATGAGCAGAAGATTAGGTGGCTAGAGAAGCCCAGAGCCCCAGTGTTCTTAGGCCTACAAAAGCGCTTCCAAGGAAGGGGGCTGGCTAGCAACAGCTTTCAGTGCTGGCACTTTTCATCTCTGAGCAATTGCTCCACGTTTGCAATTTCTCAGCTCGTGTCTACGAGACGGAAAGAGAAGGACCGTGACGTTTGGTGGCTAGAGAAGCGCAAAGCCCCAGTGTTGCTGCGCCTGTGAAAGCGCTTCCAAGGAAGGGTGCTGGCTAGCAACAGCTTTCAGTGCTGGCACTTTTCATCTCTGAGCAATTGCTCGACGTTTGCAATTTCTCACCTGAGCTCTCTTTAGAGTGCGCGAGAGGATGAGCAGAAGATTCGGTGTCTAAAGAAGCCCAGAGCCCCAGTGTTCTTAGGCCTACAAAAGCGCTTCCAAGGAAGGGGGCTGGCTAGCAACAGCTTTCAGTGCTGGCACTTTTCATCTCTGAGCAATTGCTCGACGTTTGCAATTTCTCACCTGAGCTCTCTTTAGAGTGCGCGAGAGGATGAGCAGAAGATGAGGCGGCTAGAGAAGCCCAGAGCCCCAGTGTTCTTAGGCCTACAAAAGCGCTTCCAAGGAAGGGGGCTGGCTAGCAACAGCTTTCAGTGCTGGCACTTTTCATCTCTGAGCAATTGCTCCACGTTTGCAATTTCTCAGCTCGTGTCTACGAGACGGAAAGAGAAGGACCGTGACGTTTGGTGGGTAGAGAAGCGCAAAGCCCCAGTGTTGCTGCGCCTGTGAAAGCGCTTCCAAGGAAGGGTGCTGGCTAGCAACAGCTTTCAGTGCTGGCACTTTTCATCTCTGAGCAATTGCTCGACGTTTGCAATTTCTCCCCTGAGCTCTCTTTAGAGTGCGCGAGAGGATGAGCAGAAGATTAGGTGGCTAGAGAAGCCCAGAGCCCCAGTGTTCTTAGGCCTACAAAAGCGCTTCCAAGGAAGGGTGCTGGCTAGCAACAGCTTTCAGTGCTGGCACTTTTCATCTCTGAGCAATTGCTCGACGTTTGCAATTTCTCAGCTCGTGTCTAGGAGACGGAAAGAGAATGACAGTGACGTTTGGTGGCTAGAGAAGCGCAAAGCCCCAGTGTTACTGCGCCTGTGAAAGCGCTTCCAAGGAAGGGTGCTGGCTAGCAACAGCTTTCAGTGCTGGCACTTTTCATCTCTGAGCAATTGCTCGACGTTTGCAATTTCTCAGCTCGTGTCTACGAGACGGAAAGAGAAGGACCGTGACGTTTGGTGGGTAGAGAAGCGCAAAGCCCCAGTGTTACTGCGCCTGTGAAAGCGCTTCCAAGGAAGGGTGCTGGCTAGCAAGAGCTTTCAGTGCTGGCACTTTTCATCTCTGAGCAATTGCTCGACGTTTGCAATTTCTCAGCTCGTGTCTACGAGACGGAGAGATAGTGACCGTGACATTTGGTGGCTAGAGAAGCGCAAAGCCCCAGTGTTGCTGCGCCTGTGAAAGCGCTTCCAAGGAAGGGTGCTGCCTAGCAACAGCTTTCAGTGCTGGCACTTTTCATCTCTGAGCAATTGCTCGACGTTTGCAATTTCTCACCTGAGCTCTCTTTAGAGTGCGCGAGAGGATGAGCAGAAAATTAGGTGGCTAGAGAAGCCCAGAGCCCCAGTGTTCTTAGGCCTACAAAAGCGCTTCCAAGGAAGGGTGCTGGCTAGCAACAGCTTTCAGTGCTGGCACTTTTCATCTCTGAGCAATTGCTCCATGTTTGCAATTTCTCAGCTCGTGTCTACGAGACGGAAAGAGAAGGACCGTGACGTTTGGTGGCTAGAGAAGCGCAAAGCCCCAGTGTTGCTGCGCCTGTGAAAGCGCTTCCAAGGAAGGGGGCTGGCTAGCAACAGCTTTCAGTGCTGGCACTTTTCATCTCTGAGCAATTGCTCAACGTTTGCAATTTCTCAGCTCGTGTCTACGAGACGGAAAGAGAAGGACCGTGACGTTTGGTGGCTAGAGAAGCGCAAAACCCCAGTGTTGCTGCGCCTGTGAAAGCGCTTCCAAGGAAGGGTGCTGGCTAGCAAGAGCTTTCAGTGCTGGCACTTTTCATCTCTGAGCAATTGCTCGACGTTTGCAATTTCTCAGCTCGTGTCTACGAGACGGAGAGATAGTGACCGTGACGTTTGGTGGCTAGAGAAGCGCAAAGCCCCAGTGTTGCTGCGCCTGTGAAAGCGCTTCCAAGGAAGGGTGCTGGCTAGCAACAGCTTTCAGTGCTGGCACTTTTCATCTCTGAGCAATTGATCGACGTTTGCAATTTCTCCCCTGAGCACTCTTTACAGTGCGCGAGAGGATGAGCAGAAGATTAGGTGGCTAGAGAAGCCCAGAGCCCCAGTGTTCTTAGGCCTACAAAAGCGCTTCCAAGGAAGGGTGCTGGCTAGCAACAGCTTTCAGTGCTGGCACTTTTCATCTCTGAGCAATTGCTCGACGTTTGCAATTTCTCAGCTCGTGTCTACGAGACGGAAAGAGAAGGACCGTGACGTTTGGTGGCTAGAGAAGCGCAAAGCCCCAGTGTTGCTGCGCCTGTGAAAGCGCTTCCAAGGAAGGGGGCTGGCTAGCAACAGCTTTCAGTGCTGGCACTTTTCATCTCTGAGCAATTGCTCGACGTTTGCAATTTCTCAGCTCGTGTCTAGGAGACGGAAAGAGAAGGACCGTGACGTTTGGTGGCTAGAGAAGCGCAAACCCCAGTGTTGCTGCGCCTGTGAAAGCGCTTCCAAGGAAGGGTGCTGGCTAGCAACAGCTTTCAGTGCTGGCACTTTTCATCTCTGAGCAATTGCTCGACGTTTGCAATTTCTCAGCTCGTGTCTACGAGACGGAGAGATAGTGACCGTGACGTTTGGTGGCTAGAGAAGCGTAAAGCCCCAGTGTTGCTGCGCCTGTGAAAGCGCTTCCAAGGAAGGGTGCTGGCTAGCAACAGCTTTCAGTGCTGGCACTTTTCATCTCTGAGCAATTGCTCGACGTTTGCAATTTCTCCCCTGAGCTCTCTTTAGAGTGCGCGAGAGGATGAGCAGAAGATTAAGTGGCTAGAGAAGCCCAGAGCCCCAGTGTTCTTAGGCCTACAAAAGCGCTTCCAAGGAAGGGTGCTGGCTAGCAACAGCTTTCAGTGCTGGCACTTTTCCTCTCTGAGCAATTGCTCCACGTTTGCAATTTCTCAGCTCGTGTCTACGAGACGGAAAGAGAATGACCGTGACGTTTGGTGGCTAGAGAAGCGCAAAGCCCCAGTGTTGCTGCGCCTGTGAAAGCGCTTCCAAGGAAGGGTGCTGGCTAGCAACAGCTTTCAGTGCTGGCACTTTTCATCTCTGAGCAATTGCTCGACGTTTGCAATTTCTCACCTGAGCTCTCTTTAGAGTGCGCGAGAGGATGAGCAGAAGATTAGGTGGCTAGAGAAGCCCAGAGCCCCAGTGTTCTTAGGCCTACAAAAGCGCTTCCAAGGAAGGGTGCTGGCTAGCAAGAGCTTTCAGTGCTGGCACTTTTCATCTCTGAGCAATTGCTCGACGTTTGCAATTTCTCAGCTCGTGTCTACGAGACAGAAAGAGAAGGACCGTGACGTTTGGTGGCTAGAGAAGCGCAAAGCCCCAGTGTTGCTGCGCCTGTGAAAGCGCTTCCAAGGAAGGGTGCTGGCTAGCAAGAGCTTTCAGTGCTGGCACTTTTCATCTCTGAGCAATTGCTCGACGTTTGCAATTTCTCCCCTGAGCACTCTTTACAGTGCGCGAGAGGATGAGCAGAAGATTAGGTGGCTAGAGAAGCCCAGAGCCCCAGTGTTCTTGGGACTACAAAAGCGCTTCCAAGGAAGGGTGCTGGCTAGCAACAGCTTTCAGTGCTGGCACTTTTCATCTCTGAGCAATTGCTCCACGTTTGCAATTTCTCAGCTCGTGTCTACGAGACGGAAAGAGAAGGACCGTGACGTTTGGTGGGTAGAGAAGCGCAAAGCCCCAGTGTTGCTGCGCCTGTGAAAGCGCTTCCAAGGAAGGGTGCTGGCTAGCAACAGCTTTCAGTGCTGGCACTTTTCATCTCTGAGCAATTGCTCGACGTTTGCAATTTCTCACCTGAGCTCTCTTTAGAGTGCGCGAGAGGATGAGCAGAAGATTAGGTGGCTAGAGAAGCCCAGAGCCCCAGTGTTCTTAGGCCTACAAAAGCGCTTCCAAGGAAGGGGGCTGGCTAGCAACAGCTTTCAGTGCTGGCACTTTTCATCTCTGAGCAATTGCTCGACGTTTGCAATTTCTCAGCTCGTGTCTACGAGACGGAAAGAGAAGGACCGTGACGTTTGGTGGCTAGAGAAGCGCAAAGCCCCAGTGTTGCTGCGCCTGTGAAAGCGCTTCCAAGGAAGGGTGCTGGCTAGCAAGAGCTTTCAGTGCTGGCACTTTTCATCTCTGAGCAATTGCTCGACGTTTGCAATTTCTCCCCTGAGCACTCTTTACAGTGCGCGAGAGGATGAGCAGAAGATTAGGTGGCTAGAGAAGCCCAGAGCCCCAGTGTTCTTAGGCCTACAAAAGCGCTTCCAAGGAAGGGGGCTGGCTAGCAACAGCTTTCAGTGCTGGCACTTTTCATCTCCGAGCAATTGCTCGACAATTGCAATTTCTCAGCTCGTGTCTATGAGACGGAAAGAGAAGGACCGTGACGTTTGGTGGGTAGAGAAGCGCAAAGCCCCAGTGTTACTGTGCCTGTGAAAGCGCTTCCAAGGAAGGGTGCTGGCTAGCAAGAGCTTTCAGTGCTGGCACTTTTCATCTCTGAGCAATTGCTCAACGTTTGCAATTTCTCAGCTCGTGTCTACGAGACGGAAAGAGAAGAACCGTGACGTTTGGTGAGTAGAGAAGCGCAAAGCCCCAGTGTTGCTGCGCCTGTGAAAGCGCTTCCAAGGAAGGGTGCTGGCTAGCAACAGCTTTCAGTGCTGGCACTTTTCATCTCTGAGCAATTGCTGGACGTTTGCAATTTCTCCCCTGAGCTCTCTTTAGAGTGCGCGAGAGGATGAGCAGAAGATGAGGTGGCTAGAGAAGCCCAGAGCCCCAGTGTTCTTAGGCCTACAAAAGCGCTTCCAAGGAAGGGGGCTGGCTAGCAACAGCTTTCAGTGCTGGCACTTTTCATCTCTGAGCAATTGCTCCACGTTTGCAATTTCTCAGCTCGTGTCTACGAGACGGAAAGAGAAGGACCGTGACGTTTGGTGGCTAGAGAAGCGCAAAGCCCCAGTGTTGCTGCGCCTGTGAAAGCGCTTCCAAGGAAGGGTGCTGGCTAGCAAGAGCTTTCAGTGCTGGCACTTTTCATCTCTGAGCAATTGCTGGACGTTTGCAATTTCTCACCTGAGCTCTCTTTAGAGTGCGCGAGAGGATGAGCAGAAGATTAGGTGGCTAGAGAAGCCCAGAGCCCCAGTGTTCTTAGGCCTACAAAAGCGCTTCCAAGGAAGGGTGCTGGCTAGCAACAGCTTTCAGTGCTGGCACTTTTCATCTCTGAGCAATTGCTCGACGTTTGCAATTTCTCAGCTCGTGTCTACGAGACGGAAAGAGAAGGACCGTGATGTTTGGTGGCTAGAGAAGCGCAAAGCCCCAGTGTTGCTGCGCCTGTGAAAGCGCTTCCAAGGAAGGGTGCTGGCTAGCAACAGCTTTCAGTGCTGGCACTTTTCATCTCTGAGCAATTGCTGGACGTTTGCAATTTCTCACCTGAGCTCTCTTTAGAGTGCGCGAGAGGATGAGCAGAAGATTAGGTGGCTAGAGAAGCCCAGAGCCCCAGTGTTCTTAGGCCTACAAAAGCGCTTCCAAGGAAGGGTGCTGGCTAGCAACAGCTTTCAGTGCTGGCACTTTTCATCTCTGAGCAATTGCTCGACGTTTGCAATTTCTCAGCTCGTGTCTACGAGACGGAAAGAGAAGGACCGTGATGTTTGGTGGCTAGAGAAGCGCAAAGCCCCAGTGTTGCTGCGCCTGTGAAAGCGCTTCCAAGGAAGGGTGCTGGCTAGCAACAGCTTTCAGTGCTGGCACTTTTCATCTCTGAGCAATTGCTGGACGTTTACAATTTCTCACCTGAGCTCTCTTTAGAGTGCGCGAGAGGATGAGCAGAAGATTAGGTGGCTAGAGAAGCCCAGAGCCCCAGTGTTCTTAGGCCTACAAAAGCGCTTCCAAGGAAGGGGGCTGGCTAGCAACAGCTTTCAGTGCTGGCACTTTTCATCTCTGAGCAATTGCTCGACGTTTGCAATTTCTCAGCTCGTGTCTACGAGACGGAAAGAGAATGACCGTGACGTTTGGTGGCTAGAGAAGCGCAAAGCCCCAGTGCTGCTGCGCCTGTGAAAGCGCTTCCAAGGAAGGGTGCTGGCTAGCAACAGCTTTCAGTGCTGGCACTTTTCATCTCTGAGCAATTGCTCGACGTTTGCAATTTCTCCCCTGAGCTCTCTTTAGAGTGCGCGAGAGGATGAGCAGAAGATTAGGTGGCTAGAGAAGCCCAGAGCCCCAGTGTTCTTAGGCCTACAAAAGCGCTTCCAAGGAAGGGGGCTGGCTAGCAACAGCTTTCAGTGCTGGCACTTTTCATCTCTGAGCAATTGCTCGACGTTTGCAATTTCTCAGCTCGTGTCTACGAGACGGAAAGAGAAGGACCGTGACGTTTGGTGGGTAGAGAAGCGCAAAGCCCCAGTGTTGCTGCGCCTGTGAAAGCGCTTCCAAGGAAGGGGGCTGGCTAGCAACAGCTTTCAGTGCTGGCACTTTTCATCTCTGAGCAATTGCTCAACGTTTGCAATTTCTCAGCTCGTGTCTACGAGACGGAAAGAGAAGGACCGTGACGTTTGGTGGCTAGAGAAGCGCAAAACCCCAGTGTTGCTGCGCCTGTGAAAGCGCTTCCAAGGAAGGGTGCTGGCTAGCAACAGCTTTCAGTGCTGGCACTTTTCATCTCTGAGCAATTGCTCGACGTTTGCAATTTCTCAGCTCGTGTCTACGAGACGGAGAGATAGTGACCGTGACGTTTGGTGGCTAGAGAAGCGCAAAGCCCCAGTGTTGCTGCGCCTGTGAAAGCGCTTCCAAGGAAGGGGGCTGGCTAGCAAGAGCTTTCAGTGCTGGCACTTTTCATCTCTGAGCAATTGCTCGACGTTTGCAATTTCTCACCTGAGCTCTCTTTAGAGTGCGCGAGAGGATGAGCAGAAGATTAGGTGGCTAGAGAAGCCCAGAGCCCCAGTGTTCTTAGGCCTACAAAAGCGCTTCCAAGGAAGGGTGCTGGCTAGCAACAGCTTTCAGTGCTGGCACTTTTCCTCTCTGAGCAATTGCTCGACGTTTGCAATTTCTCAGCTCGTGTCTAGGAGACGGAAAGAGAATGACAGTGACGTTTGGTGGCTAGAGAAGCGCAAAGCCCCAGTGTTGCTGCGCCTGTGAAAGCGCTTCCAAGGAAGGGTGCTGGCTAGCAACAGCTTTCAGTGCTGGCACTTTTCATCTCTGAGCAATTGCTCGACGTTTGCAATTTCTCACCTGAGCTCTCTTTAGAGTGTGCGAGAGGATGAGCAGAAGATTAGGTGGCTAGAGAAGCCCAGAGCCCCAGTGTTCTTAGGCCTACAAAAGCGCTTCCAAGGAAGGGTGCTGGCTAGCAACAGCTTTCAGTGCTGGCACTTTTCATCTCTGAGCAATTGCTCGACGTTTGCAATTTCTCAGCTCGTGTCTACAAGACGGAAAGAGAAGGACCGTGACGTTTGGTGGGTAGAGAAGCGCAAAGCCCCAGTGTTGCTGCGCCTGTGAAAGCGCTTCCAAGGAAGGGTGCTGGCTAGCAACAGCTTTCAGTGCTGGCACTTTTCATCTCTGAGCAATTGCTCGACGTTTGCAATTTCTCCCCTGAGCACTCTTTACAGTGCGCGAGAGGATGAGCAGAAGATTAGGTGGCTAGAGAAGCCCAGAGCCCCAGTGTTCTTAGGCCTACAAAAGCGCTTCCAAGGAAGGGTGCTGGCTAGCAACAGCTTTCAGTGCTGGCACTTTTCATCTCTGAGCAATTGCTCCATGTTTGCAACTTCTCAGCTCGTGTCTACGAGATGGAAAGAGAATGACAGTGACGTTTGGTGGGTAGAGAAGCGCAAAGCCCCAGTGTTGCTGCGCCTGTGAAAGCGCTTCCAAGGAAGGGTGCTGGCTAGCAACAGCTTTCAGTGCTGGCACTTTTCATCTCTGAGCAATTGCTCGACGTTTGCAATTTCTCACCTGAGCTCTCTTTACAGTGCGCGAGAGGATGAGCAGAAGATTCGGTGGCTAGAGAAGCCCAGAGCCCCAGTGTTCTTAGGCCTACAAAAGCGCTTCCAAGGAAGGGGGCTGGCTAGCAACAGCTTTCAGTGCTGGCACTTTTCATCTCTGAGCAATTGCTCGACGTTTGCAATTTCTCAGCTCGTGTCTACGAGACGGAAAGAGAAGGACCGTGACGTTTGGTGGGTAGAGAAGCGCAAAGCCCCAGTGTTGCTGCGCCTGTGAAAGCGCTTCCAAGGAAGGGTGCTGGCTAGCAACAGCTTTCAGTGCTGGCACTTTTCATCTCTGAGCAATTGCTCGACGTTTGCAATTTCTCCCCTGAGCACTCTTTACAGTGCGCGAGAGGATGAGCAGAAGATTAGGTGGCTAGAGAAGCCCAGAACCCCAGTGTTCTTAGGCCTACAAAAGCGCTTCCAAGGAAGGGTGCTGGCTAGCAACAGCTTTCAGTGCTGGCACTTTTCATCTCTGAGCAATTGCTCGACGTTTGCAATTTCTCAGCTCGTGTCTATGAGACGGAAAGAGAAGGACCTTGACGTTTGGTGGGTAGAGAAGCGCAAAGCCCCAGTGTTACTGTGCCTGTGAAAGCGCTTCCAAGGAAGGGTGCTGGCTAGCAACAGCTTTCAGTGCTGGCACTTTTCATCTCTGAGCAATTGCTCAACGTTTGCAATTTCTCAGCTCGTGTCTACGAGACGGAAAGAGAAGAACCGTGACGTTTGGTGGCTAGAGAAGCGCAAAGCCCCAGTGTTGCTGCGCCTGTGAAAGCGCTTCCAAGGAAGGGTGCTGGCTAGCAACAGCTTTCAGTGCTGGCACTTTTCATCTCTGAGCAATTGCTCGACGTTTGCAATTTCTCCCCTGAGCTCTCTTTAGAGTGCGCGAGAGGATGAGCAGAAGATGAGGTGGCTAGAGAAGCCCAGAGCCCCAGTGTTCTTAGGCCTACAAAAGCGCTTCCAAGGAAGGGTGCTGGCTAGCAACAGCTTTCAGTGCTGGCACTTTTCATCTCTGAGCAATTGCTCGACGTTTGCAATTTCTCACCTCGTGTCTACGAGACGGAAAGAGAAGGACCGTGACGTTTGGTGGGTAGAGAAGCGCAAAGCCCCAGTGTTGCTGCGCCTGTGAAAGCGCTTCCAAGGAAGGGTGCTGGCTAGCAAGAGCTTTCAGTGCTGGCACTTTTCATCTCTGAGCAATTGCTCGACGTTTGCAATTTCTCCCCTGAGCTCTCTTTAGAGTGCGCGAGAGGATGAGCAGAAGATTAGGTGGCTAGAGAAGCCCAGAGCCCCAGTGTTCTTAGGCCTACAAAAGCGCTTCCAAGGAAGGGTGCTGGCTAGCAACAGCTTTCAGTGCTGGCACTTTTCATCTCTGAGCAATTGCTCGACGTTTGCAATTTCTCAGCTCGTGTCTACGAGACGGAAAGAGAAGGACCGTGATGTTTGGTGGCTAGAGAAGCGCAAAGCCCCAGTGTTGCTGCGCCTGTGAAAGCGCTTCCAAGGAAGGGTGCTGGCTAGCAACAGCTTTCAGTGCTGGCACTTTTCATCTCTGAGCAATTGCTCGATGTTTGCAATTTCTCCCCTGAGCATTCTTTAGAGTGCGCGAGAGGATGAGCAGAAGATTAGGTGGCTAGAGAATCCCAGAGCCCCAGTGTTCTTAGGCCTACAAAAGCGCTTCCAAGGAAGGGTGCTGGCTAGCAAGAGCTTTCAGTGCTGGCACTTTTCATCTCTGAGCAATTGCTCGACGTTTGCAATTTCTCAGCTCGTGTCTACGAGACGGAAAGAGAAGGACCGTGACGTTTGGTGGCTAGAGAAGCGCAAAGCCCCAGTGTTGCTGCGCCTGTGAAAGCGCTTCCAAGGAAGGGTGCTGGCTAGCAACAGCTTTCAGTGCTGGCACTTTTCATCTCTGAGCAATTGCTGGACGTTTACAATTTCTCACCTGAGCTCTCTTTAGAGTGCGCGAGAGGATGAGCAGAAGATTAGGTGGCTAGAGAAGCCCAGAGCCCCAGTGTTCTTAGGCCTACAAAAGCGCTTCCAAGGAAGGGGGCTGGCTAGCAACAGCTTTCAGTGCTGGCACTTTTCATCTCTGAGCAATTGCTCGACGTTTGCAATTTCTCAGCTCGTGTCTACGAGACGGAAAGAGAATGACCGTGACGTTTGGTGGCTAGAGAAGCGCAAAGCCCCAGTGCTGCTGCGCCTGTGAAAGCGCTTCCAAGGAAGGGTGCTGGCTAGCAACAGCTTTCAGTGCTGGCACTTTTCATCTCTGAGCAATTGCTCGACGTTTGCAATTTCTCACCTGAGCTCTCTTTAGAGTGCGCGAGAGGATGAGCAGAAGATTAGGTGGCTAGAGAAGCCCAGAGCCCCAGTGTTCTTAGGCCTACAAAAGCGCTTCCAAGGAAGGGGGCTGGCTAGCAAGAGCTTTCAGTGCTGGCACTTTTCATCTCTGAGCAATTGCTCGACGTTTGCAATTTCTCAGCTCGTGTCTACGAGACGGAAAGAGAAGGACCGTGACGTTTGGTGGGTAGAGAAGCGCAAAGCCCCAGTGTTGCTGCGCCTGTGAAAGCGCTTCCAAGGAAGGGGGCTGGCTAGCAACAGCTTTCAGTGCTGGCACTTTTCATCTCTGAGCAATTGCTCAACGTTTGCAATTTCTCAGCTCGTGTCTACGAGACGGAAAGAGAAGGACCGTGACGTTTGGTGGCTAGAGAAGCGCAAAACCCCAGTGTTGCTGCGCCTGTGAAAGCGCTTCCAAGGAAGGGTGCTGGCTAGCAACAGCTTTCAGTGCTGGCACTTTTCATCTCTGAGCAATTGCTCGACGTTTGCAATTTCTCCCCTGAGCACTCTTTACAGTGCGCGAGAGGATGAGCAGAAGATTAGGTGGCTAGAGAAGCCCAGAGCCCCAGTGTTCTTAGGCCTACAAAAGCGCTTCCAAGGAAGGGTGCTGGCTAGCAACAGCTTTCAGTGCTGGCACTTTTCATCTCTGAGCAATTGCTCCATGTTTGCAACTTCTCAGCTCGTGTCTACGAGATGGAAAGAGAATGACAGTGACGTTTGGTGGGTAGAGAAGCGCAAAGCCCCAGTGTTGCTGCGCCTGTGAAAGCGCTTCCAAGGAAGGGTGCTGGCTAGCAACAGCTTTCAGTGCTGGCACTTTTCATCTCTGAGCAATTGCTGGACGTTTGCAATTTCTCACCTGAGCTCTCTTTACAGTGCGCGAGAGGATGAGCAGAAGATTAGGTGGCTAGAGAAGCCCAGAGCCCCAGTGTTCTTAGGCCTACAAAAGCGCTTCCAAGGAAGGGGGCTGGCTAGCAACAGCTTTCAGTGCTGGCACTTTTCATCTCTGAGCAATTGCTCGACGTTTGCAATTTCTCAGCTCGTGTCTACGAGACGGAAAGAGAAGGACCGTGACGTTTGGTGGCTAGAGAAGCGCAAAGCTCCAGTGTTGCTGCGCCTGTGAAAGCGCTTCCAAGGAAGGGTGCTGGCTAGCAAGAGCTTTCAGTGCTGGCACTTTTCATCTCTGAGCAATTGCTCGACGTTTGCAATTTCTCACCTGAGCTCTCTTTAGAGTGCGCGAGAGGATGAGCAGAAGATTAGGTGGCTAGAGAAGCCCAGAGCCCCAGTGTTCTTAGGCCTACAAAAGCGCTTCCAAGGAAGGGTGCTGGCTAGCAACAGCTTTCAGTGCTGGCACTTTTCCTCTCTGAGCAATTGCTCGACGTTTGCAATTTCTCAGCTCGTGTCTAGGAGACGGAAAGAGAATGACAGTGACGTTTGGTGGCTAGAGAAGCGCAAAGCCCCAGTGTTGCTGCGCCTGTGAAAGCGCTTCCAAGGAAGGGTGCTGGCTAGCAACAGCTTTCAGTGCTGGCACTTTTCATCTCTGAGCAATTGCTCGACGTTTGCAATTTCTCCCCTGAGCACTCTTTACAGTGCGCGAGAGGATGAGCAGAAGATTAGGTGGCTAGAGAAGCCCAGAGCCCCAGTGTTCTTAGGCCTACAAAAGCGCTTCCAAGGAAGGGGGCTGGCTAGCAACAGCTTTCAGTGCTGGCACTTTTCATCTCTGAGCAATTGCTCCATGTTTGCAACTTCTCAGCTCGTGTCTACGAGATGGAAAGAGAATGACAGTGACGTTTGGTGGGTAGAGAAGCGCAAAGCCCCAGTGTTGCTGCGCCTGTGAAAGCGCTTCCAAGGAAGGGTGCTGGCTAGCAACAGCTTTCAGTGCTGGCACTTTTCATCTCTGAGCAATTGCTCGACGTTTGCAATTTCTCACCTGAGCTCTCTTTACAGTGCGCGAGAGGATGAGCAGAAGATTCGGTGGCTAGAGAAGCCCAGAGCCCCAGTGTTCTTAGGCCTACAAAAGCGCTTCCAAGGAAGGGGGCTGGCTAGCAACAGCTTTCAGTGCTGGCACTTTTCATCTCTGAGCAATTGCTCGACGTTTGCAATTTCTCAGCTCGTGTCTACGAGACGGAAAGAGAAGGACCGTGACGTTTGGTGGGTAGAGAAGCACAAAGCCCCAGTGTTGCTGCGCCTGTGAAAGCGCTTCCAAGGAAGGGTGCTGGCTAGCAACAGCTTTCAGTGCTGGCACTTTTCATCTCTGAGCAATTGCTCGACGTTTGCAATTTCTCCCCTGAGCACTCTTTACAGTGCGCGAGAGGATGAGCAGAAGATTAGGTGGCTAGAGAAGCCCAGAACCCCAGTGTTCTTAGGCCTACAAAAGCGCTTCCAAGGAAGGGTGCTGGCTAGCAACAGCTTTCAGTGCTGGCACTTTTCATCTCTGAGCAATTGCTCGACGTTTGCAATTTCTCAGCTCGTGTCTGCGAGACGGAAAGAGAAGGACCTTGACGTTTGGTGGGTAGAGAAGCGCAAAGCCCCAGTGTTACTGTGCCTGTGAAAGCGCTTCCAAGGAAGGGTGCTGGCTAGCAACAGCTTTCAGTGCTGGCACTTTTCATCTCTGAGCAATTGCTCAACGTTTGCAATTTCTCAGCTCGTGTCTACGAGACGGAAAGAGAAGAACCGTGACGTTTGGTGGCTAGAGAAGCGCAAAGCCCCAGTGTTGCTGCGCCTGTGAAAGCGCTTCCAAGGAAGGGTGCTGGCTAGCAACAGCTTTCAGTGCTGGCACTTTTCATCTCTGAGCAATTGCTCGACGTTTGCAATTTCTCCCCTGAGCTCTCTTTAGAGTGCGCGAGAGGATGAGCAGAAGATGAGGTGGCTAGAGAAGCCCAGAGCCCCAGTGTTCTTAGGCCTACAAAAGCGCTTCCAAGGAAGGGGGCTGGCTAGCAACAGCTTTCAGTGCTGGCACTTTTCATCTCTGAGCAATTGCTCGACGTTTGCAATTTCTCAGCTCGTGTCTACGAGACGGAAAGAGAAGGACCGTGACGTTTGGTGGCTAGAGAAGCGCAAAGCCCCAGTGTTGCTGCGCCTGTGAAAGCGCTTCCAAGGAAGGGTGCTGGCTAGCAAGAGCTTTCAGTGCTGGCACTTTTCATCTCTGAGCAATTGCTCGACGTTTGCAATTTCTCACCTGAGCTCTCTTTAGAGTGCGCGAGAGGATGAGCAGAAGATTAGGTGGCTAGAGAAGCCCAGAGCCCCAGTGTTCTTAGGCCTACAAAAGCGCTTCCAAGGAAGGGTGCTGGCTAGCAACAGCTTTCAGTGCTGGCACTTTTCATCTCTGAGCAATTGCTCGACGTTTGCAATTTCTCAGCTCGTGTCTACGAGACGGAAAGAGAAGGACCGTGATGTTTGGTGGCTAGAGAAGCGCAAAGCCCCAGTGTTGCTGCGCCTGTGAAAGCGCTTCCAAGGAAGGGTGCTGGCTAGCAACAGCTTTCAGTGCTGGCACTTTTCATCTCTGAGCAATTGCTCGATGTTTGCAATTTCTCCCCTGAGCATTCTTTAGAGTGCGCGAGAGGATGAGCAGAAGATTAGGTGGCTAGAGAATCCCAGAGCCCCAGTGTTCTTAGGCCTACAAAAGCGCTTCCAAGGAAGGGTGCTGGCTAGCAAGAGCTTTCAGTGCTGGCACTTTTCATCTCTGAGCAATTGCTCGACGTTTGCAATTTCTCAGCTCGTGTCTACGAGACGGAAAGAGAAGGACCGTGACGTTTGGTGGCTAGAGAAGCGCAAAGCCCCAGTGTTGCTGCGCCTGTGAAAGCGCTTCCAAGGAAGGGTGCTGGCTAGCAACAGCTTTCAGTGCTGGCACTTTTCATCTCTGAGCAATTGCTGGACGTTTACAATTTCTCACCTGAGCTCTCTTTAGAGTGCGCGAGAGGATGAGCAGAAGATTAGGTGGCTAGAGAAGCCCAGAGCCCCAGTGTTCTTAGGCCTACAAAAGCGCTTCCAAGGAAGGGGGCTGGCTAGCAACAGCTTTCAGTGCTGGCACTTTTCATCTCTGAGCAATTGCTCGACGTTTGCAATTTCTCAGCTCGTGTCTACGAGACGGAAAGAGAATGACCGTGACGTTTGGTGGCTAGAGAAGCGCAAAGCCCCAGTGCTGCTGCGCCTGTGAAAGCGCTTCCAAGGAAGGGTGCTGGCTAGCAACAGCTTTCAGTGCTGGCACTTTTCATCTCTGAGCAATTGCTCGACGTTTGCAATTTCTCACCTGAGCTCTCTTTAGAGTGCGCGAGAGGATGAGCAGAAGATTAGGTGGCTAGAGAAGCCCAGAGCCCCAGTGTTCTTAGGCCTACAAAAGCGCTTCCAAGGAAGGGGGCTGGCTAGCAAGAGCTTTCAGTGCTGGCACTTTTCATCTCTGAGCAATTGCTCGACGTTTGCAATTTCTCAGCTCGTGTCTACGAGACGGAAAGAGAAGGACCGTGACGTTTGGTGGGTAGAGAAGCGCAAAGCCCCAGTGTTGCTGCGCCTGTGAAAGCGCTTCCAAGGAAGGGGGCTGGCTAGCAACAGCTTTCAGTGCTGGCACTTTTCATCTCTGAGCAATTGCTCAACGTTTGCAATTTCTCAGCTCGTGTCTACGAGACGGAAAGAGAAGGACCGTGACGTTTGGTGGCTAGAGAAGCGCAAAACCCCAGTGTTGCTGCGCCTGTGAAAGCGCTTCCAAGGAAGGGTGCTGGCTAGCAACAGCTTTCAGTGCTGGCACTTTTCATCTCTGAGCAATTGCTCGACGTTTGCAATTTCTCAGCTCGTGTCTACGAGACGGAGAGATAGTGACCGTGACGTTTGGTGGCTAGAGAAGCGCAAAGCCCCAGTGTTGCTGCGCCTGTGAAAGCGCTTCCAAGGAAGGGTGCTGGCTAGCAAGAGCTTTCAGTGCTGGCACTTTTCATCTCTGAGCAATTGCTCGACGTTTGCAATTTCTCACCTGAGCTCTCTTTAGAGTGCGCGAGAGGATGAGCAGAAGATTAGGTGGCTAGAGAAGCCCAGAGCCCCAGTGTTCTTAGGCCTACAAAAGCGCTTCCAAGGAAGGGTGCTGGCTAGCAACAGCTTTCAGTGCTGGCACTTTTCCTCTCTGAGCAATTGCTCGACGTTTGCAATTTCTCAGCTCGTGTCTGCGAGACGGAAAGAGAAGGACCGTGACGTTTGGTGGCTAGAGAAGCGCAAAGCCCCAGTGTTGCTGCGCCTGTGAAAGCGCTTCCAAGGAAGGGTGCTGGCTAGCAACAGCTTTCAGTGCTGGCACTTTTCATCTCTGAGCAATTGCTCGACGTTTGCAATTTCTCACCTGAGCTCTCTTTAGAGTGTGCGAGAGGATGAGCAGAAGATTAGGTGGCTAGAGAAGCCCAGAGCCCCAGTGTTCTTAGGCCTACAAAAGCGCTTCCAAGGAAGGGTGCTGGCTAGCAACAGCTTTCAGTGCTGGCACTTTTCATCTCTGAGCAATTGCTCGACGTTTGCAATTTCTCAGCTCGTGTCTACAAGACGGAAAGAGAAGGACCGTGACGTTTGGTGGGTAGAGAAGCGCAAAGCCCCAGTGTTGCTGCGCCTGTGAAAGCGCTTCCAAGGAAGGGTGCTGGCTAGCAACAGCTTTCAGTGCTGGCACTTTTCATCTCTGAGCAATTGCTCGACGTTTGCAATTTCTCCCCTGAGCACTCTTTACAGTGCGCGAGAGGATGAGCAGAAGATTAGGTGGCTAGAGAAGCCCAGAGCCCCAGTGTTCTTAGGCCTACAAAAGCGCTTCCAAGGAAGGGTGCTGGCTAGCAACAGCTTTCAGTGCTGGCACTTTTCATCTCTGAGCAATTGCTCCATGTTTGCAACTTCTCAGCTCGTGTCTACGAGATGGAAAGAGAAGGACCGTGACGTTTGGTGGCTAGAGAAGCGCAAAGCCCCAGTGTTGCTGCGCCTGTGAAAGCGCTTCCAAGGAAGGGTGCTGGCTAGCAACAGCTTTCAGTGCTGGCACTTTTCATCTCTGAGCAATTGCTCGACGTTTGCAATTTCTCCCCTGAGCACTCTTTAGAGTGCGCGAGAGGATGAGCAGAAGATTAGGTGGCTAGAGAAGCCCAGAACCCCAGTGTTCTTAGGCCTACAAAAGCGCTTCCAAGGAAGGGTGCTGGCTAGCAAGAGCTTTCAGTGCTGGCACTTTTCATCTCTGAGCAATTGCTCGACGTTTGCAATTTCTCAGCTCGTGTCTACGAGACGGAAAGAGAAGGACCGTGACGTTTGGTGGCTAGAGAAGCGCAAAGCCCCAGTGTTACTGTGCCTGTGAAAGCGCTTCCAAGGAAGGGTGCTGGCTAGCAAGAGCTTTCAGTGCTGGCACTTTTCATCTCTGAGCAATTGCTCAACGTTTGCAATTTCTCAGCTCGTGTCTACGAGACGGAAAGAGAAGAACCGTGACGTTTGGTGGCTAGAGAAGCGCAAAGCCCCAGTGTTGCTGCGCCTGTGAAAGCGCTTCCAAGGAAGGGTGCTGGCTAGCAACAGCTTTCAGTGCTGGCACTTTTCATCTCTGAGCAATTGCTCGACGTTTGCAATTTCTCCCCTGAGCTCTCTTTAGAGTGCGCGAGAGGATGAGCAGAAGATTAGGTGGTTAGAGAAGCCCAGAGCCCCAGTGTTCTTAGGCCTACAAAAGCGCTTCCAAGGAAGGGGGCTGGCTAGCAACAGCTTTCAGTGCTGGCACTTTTCATCTCTGAGCAATTGCTCGACATTTCCAATTTCTCAGCTCGTGTCTACGAGACGGAAAGAGAAGGACCGTGACGTTTGGTGGCTAGAGAAGCGCAAAGCCCCAGTGTTGCTGCGCCTGTGAAAGCGCTTCCAAGGAAGGGTGCTGGCTAGCAACAGCTTTCAGTGCTGGCACTTTTCATCTCTGAGCAATTGCTGGACGTTTGCAATTTCTCCCCTGAGCTCTCTTTACAGTGCGCGAGAGGATGAGCAGAAGATTAGGTGGCTAGAGAAGCCCAGAGCCCCAGTGTTCTTAGGCCTACAAAAGCGCTTCCAAGGAAGGGTGCTGGCTAGCAACAGCTTTCAGTGCTGGCACTTTTCATCTCTGAGCAATTGCTCGACGTTTGCAATTTCTCAGCTCGTGTCTACGAGACGGAAAGAGAATGACAGTGACGTTTGGTGGGTAGAGAAGCGCAAAGCCCCAGTGTTGCTGCGCCTGTGAAAGCGCTTCCAAGGAAGGGTGCTGGCTAGCAACAGCTTTCAGTGCTGGCACTTTTCATCTCTGAGCAATTGCTCGACGTTTGCAATTTCTCCCCTGAGCACTCTTTAGAGTGCGCGAGAGGATGAGCAGAAGATTAGGTGGCTAGAGAAGCCCAGAACCCCAGTGTTCTTAGGCCTACAAAAGCGCTTCCAAGGAAGGGTGCTGGCTAGCAACAGCTTTCAGTGCTGGCACTTTTCATCTCTGAGCAATTGCTCGACGTTTGCAATTTCTCAGCTCGTGTCTATGAGACGGAAAGAGAAGGACCGTGACGTTTCGTGGCTAGAGAAGCGCAAAGCCCCAGTGTTACTGTGCCTGTGAAAGCGCTTCCAAGGAAGGGTGCTGGCTAGCAAGAGCTTTCAGTGCTGGCACTTTTCATCTCTGAGCAATTGCTCAACGTTTGCAATTTCTCAGCTCGTGTCTACGAGACGGAAAGAGAAGAACCGTGACGTTTGGTGGCTAGAGAAGCGCAAAGCCCCAGTGTTGCTGCGCCTGTGAAAGCGCTTCCAAGGAAGGGTGCTGGCTAGCAACAGCTTTCAGTGCTGGCACTTTTCATCTCTGAGCAATTGCTCGACGTTTGCAATTTCTCCCCTGAGCTCTCTTTAGAGTGCGCGAGAGGATGAGCAGAAGATTAGGTGGTTAGAGAAGCCCAGAGCCCCAGTGTTCTTAGGCCTACAAAAGCGCTTCCAAGGAAGGGTGCTGGCTAGCAACAGCTTTCAGTGCTGGCACTTTTCATCTCTGAGCAATTGCTCGACATTTCCAATTTCTCAGCTCGTGTCTACGAGACGGAAAGAGAAGGACCGTGACGTTTGGTGGGTAGAGAAGCGCAAAGCCCCAGTGTTGCTGCGCCTGTGAAAGCGCTTCCAAGGAAGGGTGCTGGCTAGCAACAGCTTTCAGTGCTGGCACTTTTCATCTCTGAGCAATTGCTCGACGTTTGCAATTTCTCCCCTGAGCACTCTTTACAGTGCGCGAGAGGATGAGCAGAAGATTAGGTGGCTAGAGAAGCCCAGAGCCCCAGTGTTCTTAGGGCTACAAAAGCGCTTCCAAGGAAGGGTGCTGGCTAGCAACAGCTTTCAGTGCTGGCACTTTTCATCTCTGAGCAATTGCTCGACGTTTGCAATTTCTCAGCTCGTGTCTACGAGACGGAAAGAGAAGGACCGTGACGTTTGGTGGGTAGAGAAGCGCAAAGCCCCAGTGTTGCTGCGCCTGTGAAAGCGCTTCCAAGGAAGGGTGCTGGCTAGCAACAGCTTTCAGTGCTGGCACTTTTCATCTCTGAGCAATTGCTCGACGTTTGCAATTTCTCAGCTCAGCTCTCTTTAGAGTGCGCGAGAGGATGAGCAGAAGATTCGGTGGCTAGAGAAGCCCAGAGCCCCAGTGTTCTTAGGCCTACAAAAGCGCTTCCAAGGAAGGGGGCTGGCTAGCAACAGCTTTCAGTGCTGGCACTTTTCATCTCTGAGCAATTGCTCGACGTTTGCAATTTCTCAGCTCGTGTCTACGAGACGGAGAGATAGTGACCGTGACGTTTGGTGGCTAGAGAAGCGCAAAGCCCCAGTGTTGCTGCGCCTGTGAAAGCGCTTCCAAGGAAGGGTGCTGGCTAGCAACAGCTTTCAGTGCTGGCACTTTTCATCTCTGAGCAATTGCTCGACGTTTGCAATTTCTCACCTGAGCTCTCTTTAGAGTGCGCGAGAGGATGAGCAGAAGATTAAGTGGCTAGAGAAGCCCAGAGCCCCAGTGTTCTTAGGCCTACAAAAGCGCTTCCAAGGAAGGGGGCTGGCTAGCAACAGCTTTCAGTGCTGGCACTTTTCATCTCTGAGCAACTGCTCAACGTTTGCAATTTCTCAGCTCGTGTCTAGGAGACGGAAAGAGAAGGACCGTGACGTTTGGTGGCTAGAGAAGCGCAAAGCCCCAGTGTTGCTGCGCCTGTGAAAGCGCTTCCAAGGAAGGGTGCTGGCTAGCAAGAGCTTTCAGTGCTGGCACTTTTCATCTCTGAGCAATTGCTCGACGTTTGCAATTTCTCAGCTCGTGTCTACGAGACGGAGAGATAGTGACCGTGACGTTTGGTGGGTAGAGAAGCGCAAAGCCCCAGTGTTGCTGCGCCTGTGAAAGCGCTTCCAAGGAAGGGTGCTGGCTAGCAACAGCTTTCAGTGCTGGCACTTTTCGTCTCTGAGCAATTGCTCGACGTTTGCAATTTCTCACCTGAGCTCTCTTTCGAGTGTGCGAGAGGATGAGCAGAAGATTAGGTGGCTAGAGAAGCCCAGAGCCCCAGTGTTCTTAGGCCTACAAAAGCGCTTCCAAGGAAGGGTGCTGGCTAGCAAGAGCTTTCAGTGCTGGCACTTTTCATCTCTGAGCAATTGCTCGACGTTTGCAATTTCTCAGCTCGTGTCTACGAGACGGAAAGAGAAGGACCGTGACGTTTGGTGGCTAGAGAAGCGCAAAGCCCCAGTGTTGCTGCGCCTGTGAAAGCGCTTCCAAGGAAGGGTGCTGGCTAGCAACAGCTTTCAGTGCTGGCACTTTTCATCTCTGAGCAATTGCTCGACGTTTGCAATTTCTCCCCTGAGCACTCTTTACAGTGCGCGAGAGGATGAGCAGAAGATTAAGTGGCTAGAGAAGCCCAGAACCCCAGTGTTCTTAGGCCTACAAAAGCGCTTCCAAGGAAGGGTGCTGGCTAGCAAGAGCTTTCAGTGCTGGCACTTTTCATCTCTGAGCAATTGCTCCATGTTTGCAATTTCTCAGCTCGTGTCTACGAGACGGAAAGAGAATGACAGTGACGTTTGGTGGCTAGAGAAGCGCAAAGCCCCAGTGTTGCTGCGCCTGTGAAAGCGCTTCCAAGGAAGGGTGCTGGCTAGCAACAGCTTTCAGTGCTGGCACTTTTCATCTCTGAGCAATTGCTGGACGTTTGCAATTTCTCCCCTGAGCTCTCTTTAGAGTGCGCGAGAGGATGAGCAGAAGATTCGGTGGCTAGAGAAGCCCAGAGCCCCAGTGTTCTTAGGCCTACAAAAGCGCTTCCAAGGAAGGGGGCTGGCTAGCAACAGCTTTCAGTGCTGGCACTTTTCATCTCTGAGCAATTGCTCCACGTTTGCAATTTCTCAGCTCGTGTCTAGGAGACGGAAAGAGAAGGACCGTGACGTTTGGTGGCTAGAGAAGCGCAAAGCCCCAGTGTTGCTGCGCCTGTGAAAGCGCTTCCAAGGAAGGGTGCTGGCTAGCAACAGCTTTCAGTGCTGGCACTTTTCATCTCTGAGCAATTGCTCGACGTTTGCAATTTCTCCCCTGAGCACTCTTTACAGTGCGCGAGAGGATGAGCAGAAGATTAGGTGGCTAGAGAAGCCCAGAACCCCAGTGTTCTTAGGCCTACAAAAGCGCTTCCAAGGAAGGGTGCTGGCTAGCAACAGCTTTCAGTGCTGGCACTTTTCATCTCTGAGCAATTGCTCAACGTTTGCAATTTCTCAGCTCGTGTCTAGGAGACGGAAAGAGAAGAACCGTGACGTTTGGTGGCTAGAGAAGCGCAAAGCCCCAGTGTTGCTGCGCCTGTGAAAGCGCTTCCAAGGAAGGGTGCTGGCTAGCAACAGCTTTCAGTGCTGGCACTTTTCATCTCTGAGCAATTGCTCGACGTTTGCAATTTCTCCCCTGAGCTCTCTTTAGAGTGCGCGAGAGGATGAGCAGAAGATTAGGTGGTTAGAGAAGCCCAGAGCCCCAGTGTTCTTAGGCCTACAAAAGCGCTTCCAAGGAAGGGTGCTGGCTAGCAACAGCTTTCAGTGCTGGCACTTTTCATCTCTGAGCAATTGCTCGACATTTCCAATTTCTCAGCTCGTGTCTACGAGACGGAAAGAGAAGGACCGTGACGTTTGGTGGGTAGAGAAGCGCAAAGCCCCAGTGTTGCTGCGCCTGTGAAAGCGCTTCCAAGGAAGGGTGCTGGCTAGCAACAGCTTTCAGTGCTGGCACTTTTCATCTCTGAGCAATTGCTCGACGTTTGCAATTTCTCCCCTGAGCACTCTTTACAGTGCGCGAGAGGATGAGCAGAAGATTAGGTGGCTAGAGAAGCCCAGAGCCCCAGTGTTCTTAGGGCTACAAAAGCGCTTCCAAGGAAGGGTGCTGGCTAGCAACAGCTTTCAGTGCTGGCACTTTTCATCTCTGAGCAATTGCTCGACGTTTGCAATTTCTCAGCTCGTGTCTACGAGACGGAAAGAGAAGGACCGTGACGTTTGGTGGGTAGAGAAGCGCAAAGCCCCAGTGTTGCTGCGCCTGTGAAAGCGCTTCCAAGGAAGGGTGCTGGCTAGCAACAGCTTTCAGTGCTGGCACTTTTCATCTCTGAGCAATTGCTCGACGTTTGCAATTTCTCAGCTCAGCTCTCTTTAGAGTGCGCGAGAGGATGAGCAGAAGATTCGGTGGCTAGAGAAGCCCAGAGCCCCAGTGTTCTTAGGCCTACAAAAGCGCTTCCAAGGAAGGGGGCTGGCTAGCAACAGCTTTCAGTGCTGGCACTTTTCATCTCTGAGCAATTGCTCCACGTTTGCAATTTCTCAGCTCGTGTCTACAAGACGGAAAGAGAATGACAGTGACGTTTGGTGGCTAGAGAAGCGCAAAGCCCCAGTGTTGCTGCGCCTGTGAAAGCGCTTCCAAGGAAGGGTGCTGGCTAGCAACAGCTTTCAGTGCTGGCACTTTTCATCTCTGAGCAATTGCTCGACGTTTGCAATTTCTCACCTGAGCTCTCTTTAGAGTGCGCGAGAGGATGAGCAGAAGATTAGGTGGCTAGAGAAGCCCAGAGCCCCAGTGTTCTTAGACCTACAAAAGCGCTTCCAAGGAAGGGTGCTGGCTAGCAACAGCTTTCAGTGCTGGCACTTTTCATCTCTGAGCAATTGCTCGACGTTTGCAATTTCTCAGCTCGTGTCTACGAGACGGAAAGAGAATGACAGTGACGTTTGGTGGCTAGAGAAGCGCAAAGCCCCAGTGTTGCTGCGCCTGTGAAAGCGCTTCCAAGGAAGGGTGCTGGCTAGCAACAGCTTTCAGTGCTGGCACTTTTCATCTCTGAGCAATTCCTCGACGTTTGCAATTTCTCACCTGAGCTCTCTTTAGAGTGCGCGAGAGGATGAGCAGAAGATTAAGTGGCTAGAGAAGCCCAGAGCCCCAGTGTTCTTAGGCCTACAAAAGCGCTTCCAAGGAAGGGGGCTGGCTAGCAACAGCTTTCAGTGCTGGCACTTTTCATCTCTGAGCAACTGCTCAACGTTTGCAATTTCTCAGCTCGTGTCTAGGAGACGGAAAGAGAAGGACCGTGACGTTTGGTGGCTAGAGAAGCGCAAAGCCCCAGTGTTGCTGCGCCTGTGAAAGCGCTTCCAAGGAAGGGTGCTGGCTAGCAAGAGCTTTCAGTGCTGGCACTTTTCATCTCTGAGCAATTGCTCGACGTTTGCAATTTCTCAGCTCGTGTCTACGAGACGGAGAGATAGTGACCGTGACGTTTGGTGGCTAGAGAAGCGCAAAGCCCCAGTGTTGCTGCGCCTGTGAAAGCGCTTCCAAGGAAGGGTGCTGGCTAGCAACAGCTTTCAGTGCTGGCACTTTTCGTCTCTGAGCAATTGCTCGACGTTTGCAATTTCTCACCTGAGCTCTCTTTCGAGTGTGCGAGAGGATGAGCAGAAGATTAGGTGGCTAGAGAAGCCCAGAGCCCCAGTGTTCTTAGGCCTACAAAAGCGCTTCCAAGGAAGGGTGCTGGCTAGCAAGAGCTTTCAGTGCTGGCACTTTTCATCTCTGTGCAATTGCTCGACGTTTGCAATTTCTCAGCTCGTGTCTACGAGACGGAAAGAGAAGGACCGTGACGTTTGGTGGCTAGAGAAGCGCAAAGCCCCAGTGTTGCTGCGCCTGTGAAAGCGCTTCCAAGGAAGGGTGCTGGCTAGCAACAGCTTTCAGTGCTGGCACTTTTCATCTCTGAGCAATTGCTCGACGTTTGCAATTTCTCCCCTGAGCACTCTTTACAGTGCGCGAGAGGATGAGCAGAAGATTAAGTGGCTAGAGAAGCCCAGAGCCCCAGTGTTCTTAGGCCTACAAAAGCGCTTCCAAGGAAGGGTGCTGGCTAGCAACAGCTTTCAGTGCTGGCACTTTTCATCTCTGAGCAATTGCTCCATGTTTGCAATTTCTCAGCTCGTGTCTACGAGACGGAAAGAGAATGACAGTGACGTTTGGTGGGTAGAGAAGCGCAAAGCCCCAGTGTTGCTGCGCCTGTGAAAGCGCTTCCAAGGAAGGGTGCTGGCTAGCAACAGCTTTCAGTGCTGGCACTTTTCATCTCTGAGCAATTGCTGGACGTTTGCAATTTCTCCCCTGAGCTCTCTTTAGAGTGCGCGAGAGGATGAGCAGAAGATTCGGTGGCTAGAGAAGCCCAGAGCCCCAGTGTTCTTAGGCCTACAAAAGCGCTTCCAAGGAAGGGGGCTGGCTAGCAACAGCTTTCAGTGCTGGCACTTTTCATCTCTGAGCAATTGCTCCACGTTTGCAATTTCTCAGCTCGTGTCTACGAGACGGAAAGAGAAGGACCGTGACGTTTGGTGGCTAGAGAAGCGCAAAGCCCCAGTGTTGCTGCGCCTGTGAAAGCGCTTCCAAGGAAGGGTGCTGGCTAGCAACAGCTTTCAGTGCTGGCACTTTTCATCTCTGAGCAATTGCTCGACGTTTGCAATTTCTCCCCTGAGCACTCTTTACAGTGCGCGAGAGGATGAGCAGAAGATTAGGTGGCTAGAGAAGCCCAGAACCCCAGTGTTCTTAGGCCTACAAAAGCGCTTCCAAGGAAGGGTGCTGGCTAGCAACAGCTTTCAGTGCTGGCACTTTTCATCTCTGAGCAATTGCTCGACGTTTGCAATTTCTCAGCTCGTGTCTACGAGACGGAAAGAGAATGACAGTGACGTTTGGTGGCTAGAGAAGCGCAAAGCCCCAGTGTTGCTGCGCCTGTGAAAGCGCTTCCAAGGAAGGGTGCTGGCTAGCAACAGCTTTCAGTGCTGGCACTTTTCCTCTCTGAGCAATTGCTCGACGTTTGCAATTTCTCACCTGAGCTCTCTTTAGAGTGCGCGAGAGGATGAGCAGAAGATTAAGTGGCTAGAGAAGCCCAGAGCCCCAGTGTTCTTAGGCCTACAAAAGCGCTTCCAAGGAAGGGTGCTGGCTAGCAACAGCTTTCAGTGCTGGCACTTTTCATCTCTGAGCAACTGCTCAACGTTTGCAATTTCTCAGCTCGTGTCTAGGAGACGGAAAGAGAAGGACCGTGACGTTTGGTGGCTAGAGAAGCGCAAAGCCCCAGTGTTGCTGCGCCTGTGAAAGCGCTTCCAAGGAAGGGTGCTGGCTAGCAAGAGCTTTCAGTGCTGGCACTTTTTATCTCTTAGCAATTGCTCGACGTTTGCAATTTCTTAGCTCGTGTCTACGAGACGGAGAGATAGTGACCGTGACGTTTGGTGGCTAGAGAAGCGCAAAGCCCCAGTGTTGCTGCGCCTGTGAAAGCGCTTCCAAGGAAGGGTGCTGGCTAGCAACAGCTTTCAGTGCTGGCACTTTTCGTCTCTGAGCAATTGCTCGACGTTTGCAATTTCTCACCTGAGCTCTCTTTCGAGTGTGCGAGAGGATGAGCAGAAGATTAGGTGGCTAGAGAAGTCCAGAGCCCCAGTGTTCTTAGGCCTACAAAAGCGCTTCCAAGGAAGGGTGCTGGCTAGCAAGAGCTTTCAGTGCTGGCACTTTTCATCTCTGAGCAATTGCTCGACGTTTGCAATTTCTCAGCTCGTGTCTACGAGACGGAAAGAGAAGGACCGTGACGTTTGGTGGCTAGAGAAGCGCAAAGCCCCAGTGTTGCTGCGCCTGTGAAAGCGCTTCCAAGGAAGGGTGCTGGCTAGCAACAGCTTTCAGTGCTGGCACTTTTCATCTCTGAGCAATTGCTCGACGTTTGCAATTTCTCCCCTGAGCACTCTTTACAGTGCGCGAGAGGATGAGCAGAAGATTAGGTGGCTAGAGAAGCCCAGAACCCCAGTGTTCTTAGGCCTACAAAAGCGCTTCCAAGGAAGGGTGCTGGCTAGCAAGAGCTTTCAGTGCTGGCACTTTTCATCTCTGAGCAATTGCTCCATGTTTGCAATTTCTCAGCTCGTGTCTACGAGACGGAAAGAGAATGACAGTGACGTTTGGTGGGTAGAGAAGCGCAAAGCCCCAGTGTTGCTGCGCCTGTGAAAGCGCTTCCAAGGAAGGGTGCTGGCTAGCAACAGCTTTCAGTGCTGGCACTTTTCATCTCTGAGCAATTGCTGGACGTTTGCAATTTCTCCCCTGAGCTCTCTTTAGAGTGCGCGAGAGGATGAGCAGAAGATTCGGTGGCTAGAGAAGCCCAGAGCCCCAGTGTTCTTAGGCCTACAAAAGCGCTTCCAAGGAAGGGGGCTGGCTAGCAACAGCTTTCAGTGCTGGCACTTTTCATCTCTGAGCAACTGCTCAACGTTTGCAATTTCTCAGCTCGTGTCTAGGAGACGGAAAGAGAAGGACCGTGACGTTTGGTGGCTAGAGAAGCGCAAAGCCCCAGTGTTGCTGCGCCTGTGAAAGCGCTTCCAAGGAAGGGTGCTGGCTAGCAAGAGCTTTCAGTGCTGGCACTTTTCATCTCTGAGCAATTGCTCGACGTTTGCAATTTCTCAGCTCGTGTCTACGAGACGGAGAGATAGTGACCGTGACGTTTGGTGGCTAGAGAAGCGCAAAGCCCCAGTGTTGCTGCGCCTGTGAAAGCGCTTCCAAGGAAGGGTGCTGGCTAGCAACAGCTTTCAGTGCTGGCACTTTTCATCTCTGAGCAATTGCTCGACGTTTGCAATTTCTCACCTGAGCTCTCTTTAGAGTGTGCGAGAGGATGAGCAGAAGATTAGGTGGCTAGAGAAGCCCAGAGCCCCAGTGTTCTTAGGCCTACAAAAGCGCTTCCAAGGAAGGGTGCTGGCTAGCAAGAGCTTTCAGTGCTGGCACTTTTCATCTCTGAGCAATTGCTCGACGTTTGCAATTTCTCAGCTCGTGTCTACGAGACGGAAAGAGAAGGACCGTGACGTTTGGTGGCTAGAGAAGCGCAAAGCCCCAGTGTTGCTGCGCCTGTGAAAGCGCTTCCAAGGAAGGGTGCTGGCTAGCAACAGCTTTCAGTGCTGGCACTTTTCATCTCTGAGCAATTGCTCGACGTTTGCAATTTCTCCCCTGAGCACTCTTTACAGTGCGCGAGAGGATGAGCAGAAGATTAAGTGGCTAGAGAAGCCCAGAACCCCAGTGTTCTTAGGCCTACAAAAGCGCTTCCAAGGAAGGGTGCTGGCTAGCAACAGCTTTCAGTGCTGGCACTTTTCATCTCTGAGCAATTGCTCCATGTTTGCAATTTCTCAGCTCGTGTCTACGAGACGGAAAGAGAATGACAGTGACGTTTGGTGGGTAGAGAAGCGCAAAGCCCCAGTGTTGCTGCGCCTGTGAAAGCGCTTCCAAGGAAGGGTGCTGGCTAGCAACAGCTTTCAGTGCTGGCACTTTTCATCTCTGAGCAATTGCTGGACGTTTGCAATTTCTCCCCTGAGCTCTCTTTAGAGTGCGCGAGAGGATGAGCAGAAGATTCGGTGGCTAGAGAAGCCCAGAGCCCCAGTGTTCTTAGGCCTACAAAAGCGCTTCCAAGGAAGGGTGCTGGCTAGCAAGAGCTTTCAGTGCTGGCACTTTTCATCTCTGAGCAATTGCTCCACGTTTGCAATTTCTCAGCTCGTGTCTAGGAGACGGAAAGAGAAGGACCGTGACGTTTGGTGGCTAGAGAAGCGCAAAGCCCCAGTGTTGCTGCGCCTGTGAAAGCGCTTCCAAGGAAGGGTGCTGGCTAGCAACAGCTTTCAGTGCTGGCACTTTTCATCTCTGAGCAATTGCTCGACGTTTGCAATTTCTCCCCTGAGCACTCTTTACAGTGCGCGAGAGGATGAGCAGAAGATTAGGTGGCTAGAGAAGCCCAGAACCCCAGTGTTCTTAGGCCTACAAAAGCGCTTCCAAGGAAGGGTGCTGGCTAGCAACAGCTTTCAGTGCTGGCACTTTTCATCTCTGAGCAATTGCTCGACGTTTGCAATTTCTCAGCTCGTGTCTACGAGACGGAAAGAGAATGACAGTGACGTTTGGTGGCTAGAGAAGCGCAAAGCCCCAGTGTTGCTGCGCCTGTGAAAGCGCTTCCAAGGAAGGGTGCTGGCTAGCAACAGCTTTCAGTGCTGGCACTTTTCATCTCTGAGCAATTGCTCGACGTTTGCAATTTCTCACCTGAGCTCTCTTTAGAGTGCGCGAGAGGATGAGCAGAAGATTAAGTGGCTAGAGAAGCCCAGAGCCCCAGTGTTCTTAGGCCTACAAAAGCGCTTCCAAGGAAGGGGGCTGGCTAGCAACAGCTTTCAGTGCTGGCACTTTTCATCTCTGAGCAACTGCTCAACGTTTGCAATTTCTCAGCTCGTGTCTAGGAGACGGAAAGAGAAGGACCGTGACGTTTGGTGGCTAGAGAAGCGCAAAGCCCCAGTGTTGCTGCGCCTGTGAAAGCGCTTCCAAGGAAGGGTGCTGGCTAGCAAGAGCTTTCAGTGCTGGCACTTTTCATCTCTGAGCAATTGCTCGACGTTTGCAATTTCTTAGCTCGTGTCTACGAGACGGAGAGATAGTGACCGTGACGTTTGGTGGCTAGAGAAGCGCAAAGCCCCAGTGTTGCTGCGCCTGTGAAAGCGCTTCCAAGGAAGGGTGCTGGCTAGCAACAGCTTTCAGTGCTGGCACTTTTCGTCTCTGAGCAATTGCTCGACGTTTGCAATTTCTCACCTGAGCTCTCTTTCGAGTGTGCGAGAGGATGAGCAGAAGATTAGGTGGCTAGAGAAGCCCAGAGCCCCAGTGTTCTTAGGCCTACAAAAGCGCTTCCAAGGAAGGGTGCTGGCTAGCAAGAGCTTTCAGTGCTGGCACTTTTCATCTCTGAGCAATTGCTCGACGTTTGCAATTTCTCAGCTCGTGTCTACGAGACGGAAAGAGAAGGACCGTGACGTTTGGTGGGTAGAGAAGCGCAAAGCCCCAGTGTTGCTGCGCCTGTGAAAGCGCTTCCAAGGAAGGGTGCTGGCTAGCAACAGCTTTCAGTGCTGGCACTTTTCATCTCTGAGCAATTGCTCGACGTTTGCAATTTCTCCCCTGAGCACTCTTTACAGTGCGCGAGAGGATGAGCAGAAGATTAGGTGGCTAGAGAAGCCCAGAACCCCAGTGTTCTTAGGCCTACAAAAGCGCTTCCAAGGAAGGGTGCTGGCTAGCAACAGCTTTCAGTGCTGGCACTTTTCATCTCTGAGCAATTGCTCCATGTTTGCAATTTCTCAGCTCGTGTCTACGAGACGGAAAGAGAATGACAGTGACGTTTGGTGGCTAGAGAAGCGCAAAGCCCCAGTGTTGCTGCGCCTGTGAAAGCGCTTCCAAGGAAGGGTGCTGGCTAGCAACAGCTTTCAGTGCTGGCACTTTTCATCTCTGAGCAATTGCTGGACGTTTGCAATTTCTCCCCTGAGCTCTCTTTAGAGTGCGCGAGAGGATGAGCAGAAGATTCGGTGGCTAGAGAAGCCCAGAGCCCCAGTGTTCTTAGGCCTACAAAAGCGCTTCCAAGGAAGGGGGCTGGCTAGCAAGAGCTTTCAGTGCTGGCACTTTTCATCTCTGAGCAATTGCTCCACGTTTGCAATTTCTCAGCTCGTGTCTAGGAGACGGAAAGAGAAGGACCGTGACGTTTGGTGGCTAGAGAAGCGCAAAGCCCCAGTGTTGCTGCGCCTGTGAAAGCGCTTCCAAGGAAGGGTGCTGGCTAGCAACAGCTTTCAGTGCTGGCACTTTTCATCTCTGAGCAATTGCTCGACGTTTGCAATTTCTCCCCTGAGCACTCTTTACAGTGCGCGAGAGGATGAGCAGAAGATTAGGTGGCTAGAGAAGCCCAGAACCCCAGTGTTCTTAGGCCTACAAAAGCGCTTCCAAGGAAGGGTGCTGGCTAGCAACAGCTTTCAGTGCTGGCACTTTTCATCTCTGAGCAATTGCTCCATGTTTGCAATTTCTCAGCTCGTGTCTATGAGACGGAAAGAGAATGACAGTGACGTTTGGTGGGTAGAGAAGCGCAAAGCCCCAGTGTTGCTGCGCCTGTGAAAGCGCTTCCAAGGAAGGGTGCTGGCTAGCAAGAGCTTTCAGTGCTGGCACTTTTCATCTCTGAGCAATTGCTGGACGTTTGCAATTTCTCACCTGAGCTCTCTTTAGAGTGCGCGAGAGGATGAGCAGAAGATTCGGTGGCTAGAGAAGCCCAGAGCCCCAGTGTTCTTAGGCCTACAAAAGCGCTTCCAAGGAAGGGGGCTGGCTAGCAACAGCTTTCAGTGCTGGCACTTTTCATCTCTGAGCAATTGCTCGACGTTTGCAATTTCTCAGCTCGTGTCTACGAGACGGAAAGAGAAGGACCGTGACGTTTGGTGGCTAGAGAAGCGCAAAGCCCCAGTGTTGCTGTGCCTGTGAAAGCGCTTCCAAGGAAGGCTGCTGGCTAGCAAGAGCTTTCAGTGCTGGCACTTTTCATCTCTGAGCAATTGCTCGACGTTTGCAATTTCTCACCTGAGCACTCTTTACAGTGCGCGAGAGGATGAGCAGAAGATTAGGTGGCTAGAGAAGCCCAGAACCCCAGTGTTCTTAGGCCTACAAAAGCGCTTCCAAGGAAGGGTGCTGGCTAGCAACAGCTTTCAGTGCTGGCACTTTTCATCTCTGAGCAATTGCTCGACGTTTGCAATTTCTCACCTGAGCTCTCTTTACAGTGCGCGAGATGATGAGCAGAAGATTAAGTGGCTAGAGAAGCCCAGAGCCCCAGTGTGTTTAGGCCTACAAAAGCGCTTCCAAGGAAGGGTGCTGCCTAGCAACAGCTTTCAGTGCTGGCACTTTTCATCACTGAGCAATTGCTCGACGTTTGCAATTTCTCAGCTCGTGTCTATGAGACGGAAAGAGAAGGACCGTGACGTTTGGTGGGTAGAGAAGCGCAAAGCCCCAGTGTTACTGTGCCTGTGAAAGCGCTTCCAAGGAAGGGTGCTGGCTAGCAACAGCTTTCAGTGCTGGCACTTTTCCTCTCTGAGCAATTGCTCAACGTTTGCAATTTCTCAGCTCGTGTCTACGAGACGGAAAGAGAAGAACCGTGACGTTTGGTGGCTAGAGAAGCGCAAAGCCCCAGTGTTGCTGCGCCTGTGAAAGCGCTTCCAAGGAAGGGTGCTGGCTAGCAACAGCTTTCAGTGCTGGCACTTTTCATCTCTGAGCAATTGCTGGACGTTTGCAATTTCTCACCTGAGCTCTCTTTAGACTGCGCGAGAGGATGAGCAGAAGATTAGGTGTCTAAAGAAGTCCAGAGCCCCAGTGTTCTTAGGCCTACAAAAGCGCTTCCAAGGAAGGGGGCTGGCTAGCAACAGCTTTCAGTGCTGGCACTTTTCATCTCTGAGCAATTGCTCGACATTTGCAATTTCTCAGCTCGTGTCTACGAGACGGAGAGATAGTGACCGTGACGTTTGGTGGCTAGAGAAGCGCAAAGCCCCAGTGTTGCTGCGCCTGTGAAAGCGCTTCCAAGGAAGGGTGCTGGCTAGCAACAGCTTTCAGTGCTGGCACTTTTCATCTCTGAGCAATTGCTCGACGTTTGCAATTTCTCACCTGAGCTCTCTTTAGAGTGCGCGAGAGGATGAGCAGAAGATTAGGTGGCTAGAGAAGCCCAGAGCCCCAGTGTTCTTAGGCCTACAAAAGCGCTTCTAAGGAAGGGTGCTGGCTAGCAACAGCTTTCAGTGCTGGCACTTTTCATCTCTGAGCAATTGCTCGACGTTTGCAATTTCTCAGCTCGTGTCTACGAGACGGAAAGAGAAGGACCGTGACGTTTGGTGGGTAGAGAAGCGCAAAGCCCCAGTGTTGCTGCGCCTGTGAAAGCGCTTCCAAGGAAGGGTGCTGGCTAGCAACAGCTTTCAGTGCTGGCACTTTTCATCTCTGAGCAATTGCTCGACGTTTGCAATTTCTCCCCTGAGCTCTCTTTAGAGTGCGCGAGAGGATGAGCAGAAGATTAGGTGGCTAGAGAAGCCCAGAGCCCCAGTGTTCTTAGGACTACAAAAGCGCTTCCAAGGAAGGGTGCTGGCTAGCAACAGCTTTCAGTGCTGGCACTTTTCATCTCTGAGCAATTGCTCCACGTTTGCAATTTCTCAGCTCGTGTCTATGAGACGGAAAGAGAATGTCCGTGACGTTTGGTGGCTAGAGAAGCGCAAAGCCCCAGTGTTGCTGCGCCTGTGAAAGCGCTTCCAAGGAAGGGTGCTGGCTAGCAACAGCTTTCAGTGCTGGCACTTTTCATCTCTGAGCAATTGCTCGACGTTTGCAATTTCTCCCCGAGCATTCTTTAGAGTGCGCGAGAGGATGAGCAGAAGATGAGGTGGCTAGAGAAGCCCAGAGCCCCAGTGTTCTTAGGCCTACAAAAGCGCTTCCAAGGAAGGGTGCTGGCTAGCAACAGCTTTCAGTGCTGGCACTTTTCATCTCTGAGCAATTGCTGGACGTTTGCAATTTCTCAGCTCGTGTCTACGAGACGGAAAGAGAAGGACCGTGACGTTTGGTGGCTAGAGAAGCGCAAAGCCCCAGTGTTGCTGCGCCTGTGAAAGCGCTTCCAAGGAAGGGTGCTGGCTAGCAACAGCTTTCAGTGCTGGCACTTTTCATCTCTGAGCAATTGCTCGACGTTTGCAATTTCTCAGCTCGTGTCTACGAGACGGAAAGAGAAGGACCGTGACGTTTGGTGGCTAGAGAAGCGCAAAGCCCCAGTGTTGCTGCGCCTGTGAAAGCGCTTCCAAGGAAGGGTGCTGGCTAGCAACAGCTTTCAGTGCTGGCACTTTTCATCTCTGAGCAATTGCTCGACGTTTCCAATTTCTCACCTGAGCTCTCTTTAGAGTGCGCGAGAGGATGAGCAGAAGATTAGGTGTCTAAAGAAGCCCAGAGCCCCAGTGTTCTTAGGCCTACAAAAGCGCTTCCAAGGAAGGGGGCTGGCTAGCAACAGCTTTCAGTGCTGGCACTTTTCATCTCTGAGCAATTGCTCGACGTTTGCAATTTCTCACCTGAGCTCTCTTTAGAGTGCGCGAGAGGATGAGCAGAAGATTAGGTGGCTAGAGAAGCCCAGAGCCCCAGTGTTCTTAGGCCTACAAAAGCGCTTCCAAGGAAGGGGGCTGGCTAGCAACAGCTTTCAGTGCTGGCACTTTTCATCTCTGAGCAATTGCTCCACGTTTGCAATTTCTCAGCTCGTGTCTACGAGACGGAAAGAGAAGGACCGTGACGTTTGGTGGCTAGAGAAGCGCAAAGCCCCAGTGTTGCTGCGCCTGTGAAAGCGCTTCCAAGGAAGGGGGCTGGCTAGCAACAGCTTTCAGTGCTGGCACTTTTCATCTCTGAGCAATTGCTCGACGTTTGCAATTTCTCACCTGAGCTCTCTTTAGAGTGCGCGAGAGGATGAGCAGAAGATTAGGTGGCTAGAAAAGCCCAGAGCCCCAGTGTTCTTAGGGCTACAAAAGCGCTTCCAAGGAAGGGTGCTGGCTAGCAACAGCTTTCAGTGCTGGCACTTTTCATCTCTGAGCAATTGCTCGACGTTTGCAATTTCTCAGCTCGTGTCTACGAGACGGAAAGAGAATGACAGTGACGTTTGGTGGCTAGAGAAGCGCAAAGCCCCAGTGTTACTGCGCCTGTGAAAGCGCTTCCAAGGAAGGGTGCTGGCTAGCAACAGCTTTCAGTGCTGGCACTTTTCATCTCTGAGCAATTGCTCGACGTTTGCAATTTCTCAGCTCGTGTCTACGAGACGGAAAGAGAAGGACCGTGACGTTTGGTGGCTAGAGAAGCGCAAAACCCCAGTGTTGCTGCGCCTGTGAAAGCGCTTCCAAGGAAGGGTGCTGGATAGCAACAGCTTTCAGTGCTGGCACTTTTCATCTCTGAGCAATTGCTCGACGTTTGCAATTTCTCAGCTCGTGTCTACGAGACGGAGAGATAGTGACCGTGACGTTTGAGGCTAGAGAAGCGCAAAGCCCCAGTGTTGCTGCGCCTGTGAAAGCGCTTCCAAGGAAGGGTGCTGGCTAGCAACAGCTTTCAGTGCTGGCACTTTTCATCTCTGAGCAATTGCTCGACGTTTGCAATTTCTCACCTCAGCTCTCTTTAGAGTGCGCGAGAGGATGAGCAGAAGATGAGGTGGCTAGAGAAGCCCAGAGCCCCAGTGTTCTTAGGCCTACAAAAGCGCTTCCAAGGAAGGGTGCTGGCTAGCAACAGCTTTCAGTGCTGGCACTTTTCATCTCTGAGCAATTGCTCGACGTTTGCAATTTCTCAGCTCGTGTCTACGAGACGGAAAGAGAAGGACCGTGACGTTTGGTGGCTAGAGAAGCGCAAAGCCCCAGTGTTGCTGCGCCTGTGAAAGCGCTTCCAAGGAAGGGTGCTGGCTAGCAACAGCTTTCAGTGCTGGCACTTTTCATCTCTGAGCAATTGCTCGACGTTTGCAATTTCTCACCTGAGCTCTCTTTAGAGTGCGCGAGAGGATGAGCAGAAGATTAGGTGGCTAGAGAAGCCCAGAGCCCCAGTGTTCTTAGGCCTACAAAAGCGCTTCCAAGGAAGGGGGCTGGCTAGCAACAGCTTTCAGTGCTGGCACTTTTCATCTCTGAGCAATTGCTCCACGTTTGCAATTTCTCAGCTCGTGTCTACGAGACGGAAAGAGAATGACCGTGACGTTTGGTGGCTAGAGAAGCGCAAAGCCCCAGTGTTGCTGCGCCTGTGAAAGCGCTTCCAAGGAAGGGTGCTGGCTAGCAACAGCTTTCAGTGCTGGCACTTTTCATCTCTGAGCAATTGCTCGACGTTTGCAATTTCTCACCTGAGCTCTCTTTAGAGTGAGCGAGAGGATGAGCAGAAGATTAGGTGGCTAGAGAAGCCCAGAGCCCCAGTGTTCTTAGGCCTACAAAAGCGCTTCCAAGGAAGGGTGCTGGCTAGCAACAGCTTTCAGTGCTGGCACTTTTCATCTCTGAGCAATTGCTCGACGTTTGCAATTTCTCAGCTCGTGTCTATGAGACGGAAAGAGAAGGACCGTGACGTTTGGTGGCTAGAGAAGCCCAGAGCCCCAGTGTTACTGTGCCTGTGAAAGCGCTTCCAAGGAAGGGTGCTGGCTAGCAACAGCTTTCAGTGCTGGCACTTTTCATCTCTCAGCAATTGCTCGACGTTTGCAATTTCTCACCTGAGCTCTCTTTAGAGTGCGCGAGAGGATGAGCAGAAGATTAGGTGGCTAGAGAAGCCCAGAGCCCCAGTGTTCTTAGGCCTACAAAAGCGCTTCCAAGGAAGGGGGCTGGCTAGCAACAGGTTTCAGTGCTGGCACTTTTCATCTCTGAGCAATTGCTCGACGTTTGCAATTTCTCACCTGAGCTCTCTTTAGAGTGCGCGAGAGGATGAGCAGAAGATTCGGTGGCTAGAGAAGCCCAGAGCCCCTGTGTTCTTAGGCCTACAAAAGCGCTTCCAAGGAAGGGGGCTGGCTAGCAACAGCTTTCAGTGCTGGCACTTTTCATCTCTGAGCAATTGCTCCACGTTTACAATTTCTCAGCTCGTGTCTACGAGACGGAAAGAGAAGGACCGTGACGTTTGGTGGCTAGAGAAGCGCAAAGCCCCAGTGTTCTTAGGCCTGTGAAAGCGCTTCCAAGGAAGGGTGCTGGCTAGCAACAGCTTTCAGTGCTGGCACTTTTCATCTCTGAGCAATTGCTCGACGTTTGCAATTTCTCCCCTGAGCTCTCTTTAGAGTGCGTGAGAGGATGAGCAGAAGATTAGGTGGCTAGAGAAGCCCAGAGCCCCAGTGTTCTTAGGCCTACAAAAGCGCTTCCAAGGAAGGGTGCTGGCTAGCAACAGCTTTCAGTGCTGGCACTTTTCATCTCTGAGCAATTGCTCGACGTTTGCAATTTCTCACCTGAGCTCTCTTTACAGTGCGCGAGAGGATGAGCAGAAGATTAGGTGGCTAGAGAAGCCCAGAGCCCCAGTGTTCTTAGGCCTACAAAAGCGCTTCCAAGGAAGGGTGCTGGCTAGCAACAGCTTTCAGTGCTGGCACTTTTCATCTCTGAGCAATTGCTCCACGTTTGCAATTTCTCAGCTCGTGTCTACGAGACGGAAAGAGAAGGACCGTGACGTTTGGTGGCTAGAGAAGCGCAAAACCCCAGTGTTGCTGCACCTGTGAAAGCGCTTCCAAGGAAGGGTGCTGGCTAGCAACAGCTTTCAGTGCTGGCACTTTTCATCTCTGAGCAATTGCTCGACGTTTGCAATTTCTCAGCTCGTGTCTACGAGACGGAGAGATAGTGACCGTGACATTTGGTGGCTAGAGAAGCGCAAAGCCCCGGTGTTGCTGCGCCTGTGAAAGCGCTTCCAAGGAAGGGTGCTGGCTAGCAACAGCTTTCAGTGCTGGCACTTTTCATCTCTGAGCAATTGCTCGACGTTTGCAATTTCTCACCTGAGCTCTCTTTAGAGTGCGCGAGAGGATGAGCAGAAGATTAGGTGGCTAGAGAAGCCCAGAGCCCCAGTGTTCTTAGGCCTACAAAAGCGCTTCCAAGGAAGGGGGCTGGCTAGCAACAGCTTTCAGTGCTGGCACTTTTCATCTCTGAGCAATTGCTCGACGTTTGCAATTTCTCAGCTCGTGTCTACGAGACGGAAAGAGAATGACAGTGACGTTTGGTGGCTAGAGAAGCGCAAAGCCCCAGTGTTGCTGCGCCTGTGAAAGCGCTTCCAAGGAAGGGTGCTGGCTAGCAACAGCTTTCAGTGCTGGCACTTTTCATCTCTGAGCAATTGCTCGACGTTTGCAATTTCTCACCTGAGCTCTCTTTAGAGTGCGCGAGAGGATGAGCAGAAGATTAGGTGGCTAGAGAAGCCCAGAGCCCCAGTGTTCTTAGGCCTACAGAAGCGCTTCCAAGGAAGGGGGCTGGCTAGCAACAGCTTTCAGTGCTGGCACTTTTCATCTCTGAGCAATTGCTCGACGTTTGCAATTTCTCAGCTCGTGTCTACGAGACGGAAAGAGAAGGACCGTGACGTTTGGTGGCTAGAGAAGCGCAAAGCCCCAGTGTTGCTGCGCCTGTGAAAGCGCTTCCAAGGAAGGGTGCTGGCTAGCAAGAGCTTTCAGTGCTGGCACTTTTCCTCTCTGAGCAATTGCTCGACGTTTGCAATTTCTCACCTGAGCTGTTTTTAGAGTGCGCGAGAGGATGAGCAGAAGATTAGGTGGCTAAAGAAGCCCAGAGCCCCAGTGTTCTTAGGCCTACAAAAGCGCTTCCAAGGAAGGGTGCTGGCTAGCAACAGCTTTCAGTGCTGGCACTTTTCCTCTCTGAGCAATTGCTCGACGTTTGCAATTTCTCAGCTCGTGTCTAGGAGACGGAAAGAGAATGACAGTGACGTTTGGTGGCTAGAGAAGCGCAAAGCCCCAGTGTTGCTGCGCCTGTGAAAGCGCTTCCAAGGAAGGGTGCTGGCTAGCAACAGCTTTCAGTGCTGGCACTTTTCATCTCTGAGCAATTGCTCGACGTTTGCAATTTCTCAGCTCGTGTCTGCGAGACGGAAAGAGAATGACAGTGACGTTTGGTTGCTAGAGAAGCGCAAAGCCCCAGTGTTGCTGCGCCTGTGAAAGCGCTTCCAAGGAAGGGTGCTGGCTAGCAACAGCTTTCAGGGCTGGCACTTTTCATCTCTGAGCAATTGCTCGACGTTTGCAATTTCTCCCCTGAGCTCTCTTTAGAGTGCGCGAGAGGATGAGCAGAAGATTAGGTGGTTAGAGAAGCCCAGAGCCCCAGTGTTCTTAGGCCTACAAAAGCGCTTCCAAGGAAGGGGGCTGGCTAGCAACAGCTTTCAGTGCTGGCACTTTTCATCTCTGAGCAATTGCTCGACGTTTGCAATTTCTCAGCTCGTGTCTACGAGACGGAAAGAGAAGGACCGTGACGTTTGGTGGCTAGAGAAGCGCAAAGCCCCAGTGTTGCTGCGCCTGTGAAAGCGCTTCCAAGGAAGGGTGCTGGCTAGCAACAGCTTTCAGTGCTGGCACTTTTCATCTCTGAGCAATTGCTCGACGTTTGCAATTTCTCAGCTCGTGTCTACGAGACGGAAAGAGAAGGACCGTGACGTTTGGTGGCTAGAGAAGCGCAAAGCCCCAGTGTTGCTGCGCCTGTGAAAGCGCTTCCAAGGAAGGGTGCTGGCTAGCAACAGCTTTCAGTGCTGGCACTTTTCATCTCTGAGCAATTGCTCGACGTTTCCAATTTCTCACCTGAGCTCTCTTTAGAGTGCGCGAGAGGATGAGCAGAAGATTAGGAGTCTAAAGAAGCCCAGAGCCCCAGTGTTCTTAGGCCTACAAAAGCGCTTCCAAGGAAGGGTGCTGGCTAGCAACAGCTTTCAGTGCTGGCACTTTTCATCTCTGAGCAATTGCTGGACGTTTGCAATTTCTCCCCTGAGCTCTCTTTAGAGTGCGCGAGAGGATGAGCAGAAGATGAGGTGGCTAGAGAAGCCCAGAGCCCCAGTGTTCTTAGGCCTACAAAAGCGCTTCCAAGGAAGGGGGCTGGCTAGCAAGAGCTTTCAGTGCTGGCACTTTTCATCTCTGAGCAATTGCTCGACGTTTGCAATTTCTCAGCTCGTGTCTACGAGACGGAAAGAGAAGGACCGTGACGTTTGGTGGCTAGAGAAGCGCAAAGCCCCAGTGTTGCTGCCCCTGTGAAAGCGCTTCCAAGGAAGGGTGCTGGCTAGCAACAGCTTTCAGTGCTGGCACTTTTCATCTCTGAGCAATTGCTCGACGTTTGCAATTTCTCCCCTGAGCTCTCTTTAGAGTGCGCGAGAGGATGAGCAGAAGATTAGGTGGCTAGAGAAGGCCAGAGCCCCAGTGTTCTTAGGCCTACAAAAGCGCTTCCAAGGAAGGGTGCTGGCTAGCAACAGCTTTCAGTGCTGGCACTTTTCATCTCTGAGCAATTGCTCGACGTTTGCAATTTCTCAGCTCGTGTCTACGAGACGGAAAGAGAATGACAGTGACGTTTGGTGGCTAGAGAAGCGCAAAGCCCCAGTGTTAGTGCGCCTGTGAAAGCGCTTCCAAGGAAGGGTGCTGGCTAGCAAGAGCTTTCAGTGCTGGCACTTTTCATCTCTGAGCAATTGCTCCACGTTTGCAATTTCTCAGCTCGTGTCTACGAGACGGAAAGAGAAGGACCGTGACGTTTGGTGGCTAGAGAAGCGCAAAACCCCAGTGTTGCTGCGCCTGTGAAAGCGCTTCCAAGGAAGGGTGCTGGCTAGCAACAGCTTTCAGTGCTGGCACTTTTCATCTCTGAGCAATTGCTCGACGTTTGCAATTTCTCAGCTCGTGTCTACGAGACGGAAAGAGAAGGACCGTGACGTTTGGTGGCTAGAGAAGCGCAAAGCCCCAGTGTTGCTGCGCCTGTGAAAGCGCTTCCAAGGAAGGCTGCTGGCTAGCAACAGCTTTCAGTGCTGGCACTTTTCATCTCTGAGCAATTCCTCGACGTTTGCAATTTCTCACCTCAGCTCTCTTTAGAGTGCGCGAGAGGATGAGCAGAAGATTAGGAGTCTAAAGAAGCCCAGAGCCCCAGTGTTCTTAGGGCTACAAAAGCGCTTCCAAGGAAGGGTGCTGGCTAGCAACAGCTTTCAGTGCTGGCACTTTTCATCTCTGAGCAATTGCTCGACGTTTGCAATTTCTCACCTGAGCTCTCTTTACAGTGCGCGAGAGGATGAGCAGAAGATTAGGTGGCTAGAGAAGCCCAGAGCCCCAGTGTTCTTAGGCCTACAAAAGCGCTTCCAAGGAAGGGGGCTGGCTAGCAAGAGCTTTCAGTGCTGGCACTTTTCATCTCTGAGCAATTGCTCCACGTTTGCAATTTCTCAGCTCGTGTCTACGAGACGGAAAGAGAAGGACCGTGACGTTTGGTGGCTAGAGAAGCGCAAAGCCCCAGTGTTGCTGCGCCTGTGAAAGCGCTTCCAAGGAAGGGGGCTGGCTAGCAACAGCTTTCAGTGCTGGCACTTTTCATCTCTGAGCAATTGCTCGACGTTTGCAATTTCTCCCCTGAGCTCTCTTTAGAGTGCGCGAGAGGATGAGCAGAAGATTAGGTGGCTAGAGAAGCCCAGAGCCCCAGTGTTCTTAGGCCTACAAAAGCGCTTCCAAGGAAGGGTGCTGGCTAGCAACAGCTTTCAGTGCTGGCACTTTTCATCTCTGAGCAATTGCTCGACGTTTGCAATTTCTCAGCTCGTGTCTACGAGACGGAAAGAGAATGACAGTGACGTTTGGTGGCTAGAGAAGCGCAAAGCCCCAGTGTTACTGCGCCTGTGAAAGCGCTTCCAAGGAAGGGTGCTGGCTAGCAACAGCTTTCAGTGCTGGCACTTTTCATCTCTGAGCAATTGCTCCACGTTTGCAATTTCTCAGCTCGTGTCTACGAGACGGAAAGAGAAGGACCGTGACGTTTGGTGGCTAGAGAAGCGCAAAACCCCAGTGTTGCTGCGCCTGTGAAAGCGCTTCCAAGGAAGGGTGCTGGCTAGCAACAGCTTTCAGTGCTGGCACTTTTCATCTCTGAGCAATTGCTCGACGTTTGCAATTTCTCAGCTCGTGTCTACGAGACGGAGAGATAGTGACCGTGACGTTTGGTGGGTAGAGAAGCGCAAAGCCCCAGTGTTGCTGCGCCTGTGAAAGCGCTTCCAAGGAAGGGTGCTGGCTAGCAACAGCTTTCAGTGCTGGCACTTTTCATCTCTGAGCAATTGCTGGACGTTTGCAATTTCTCCCCTGAGCTCTCTTTACAGTGCGCGAGAGGATGAGCAGAAGATGTGGTGGCTAGAGAAGCCCAGAGCCCCAGTGTTCTTAGGCCTACAAAAGCGCTTCCAAGGAAGGGGGCTGGCTAGCAACAGCTTTCAGTGCTGGCACTTTTCATCTCTGAGCAATTGCTTGACGTTTGCAATTTCTCAGCTCGTGTCTACGAGACGGAAAGAGAGTGACAGTGACGTTTGGTGGCTAGAGAAGCGCAAAGCCCCAGTGTTGCTGCGCCTGTGAAAGCGCTTCCAAGGAAGGGTGCTGGCTAGCAACAGCTTTCAGTGCTGGCACTTTTCATCTCTGAGCAATTGCTCGACGTTTGCAATTTCTCCCCTGAGCTCTCTTTAGAGTGCGCGAGAGGATGAGCAGAAGATTAGGTGGCTAGAGAAGCCCAGAGCCCCAGTGTGCTTAGGCCTACAAAAGCGCTTCCAAGGAAGGGGGCTGGCTAGCAAGAGCTTTCAGTGCTGGCACTTTTCATCTCTGAGCAATTGCTCGACGTTTGCAATTTCTCATCTCGTGTCTACGAGACGGAAAGAGAAGGACCGTGACGTTTGGTGGCTAGAGAAGCGCAAAGCCCCAGTGTTGCTGCGCCTGTGAAAGCGCTTCCAAGGAAGGGTGCTGGCTAGCAACAGCTTTCAGTGCTGGCACTTTTCCTCTCTGAGCAATTGCTCGACGTTTGCAATTTCTCCCCTGAGCTCTCTTTAGAGTGCGCGAGAGGATGAGCAGAAGATTAGGAGTCTAAAGAAGCCCAGAGCCCCAGTGTTCTTAGGCCTACAAAAGCGCTTCCAAGGAAGGGTGCTGGCTAGCAACAGCTTTCAGTGCTGGCACTTTTCATCTCTGAGCAATTGCTCGACGTTTGCATTTTCTCACCTGAGCTCTCTTTAGAGTGCGCGAGAGGATGAGCAGAAGATGAGGTGGCTAGAGAAGCCCAGAGCCCCAGTGTTCTTAGGCCTACAAAAGCGCTTCCAAGGAAGGGGGCTGGCTAGCAAGAGCTTTCAGTGCTGGCACTATTCATCTCTGAGCAATTGCTCGACGTTTGCAATTTCTCCCCTGAGCTCTCTTTAGAGTGCGCGAGAGGATGAGCAGAAGATTAGGTGGCTAGAGAAGCCCAGAGCCCCAGTGTTCTTAGGCCTACAAAAGCGCTTCCAAGGAAGGGTGCTGGCTAGCAACAGCTTTCAGTGCTGGCACTTTTCATCTCTGAGCAATTGCTCGACGTTTGCAATTTCTCAGCTCGTGTCTACGAGACGGAAAGAGAATGACAGTGACGTTTGGTGGCTAGAGAAGCGCAAAGCCCCAGTGTTACTGCGCCTGTGAAAGCGCTTCCAAGGAAGGGTGCTGGCTAGCAACAGCTTTCAGTGCTGGCACTTTTCATCTCTGAGCAATTGCTCCACGTTTGCAATTTCTCAGCTCGTGTCTACGAGACGGAAAGAGAAGGACCGTGACGTTTGGTGGCTAGAGAAGCGCAAAGCCCCAGTGTTGCTGCGCCTGTGAAAGCGCTTCCAAGGAAGGCTGCTGGCTAGCAACAGCTTTCAGTGCTGGCACTTTTCATCTCTGAGCAATTGCTCGACGTTTGCAATTTCTCACCTCAGCTCTCTTTAGAGTGCGCGAGAGGATGAGCAGAAGATTAGGAGTCTAAAGAAGCCCAGAGCCCCAGTGTTCTTAGGGCTACAAAAGCGCTTCCAAGGAAGGGGGCTGGCTAGCAACAGCTTTCAGTGCTGGCACTTTTCATCTCTGAGCAATTGCTCGACGTTTGCAATTTCTCACCTGAGCTCTCTTTACAGTGCGCGAGAGGATGAGCAGAAGATTAGGTGGCTAGAGAAGCCCAGAGCCCCAGTGTTCTTAGGCCTACAAAAGCGCTTCCAAGGAAGGGGGCTGGCTAGCAAGAGCTTTCAGTGCTGGCACTTTTCATCTCTGAGCAATTGCTCCACGTTTGCAATTTCTCAGCTCGTGTCTACGAGACGGAAAGAGAAGGACCGTGACGTTTGGTGGCTAGAGAAGCGCAAAGCCCCAGTGTTGCTGCCCCTGTGAAAGCGCTTCCAAGGAAGGCTGCTGGCTAGCAACAGCTTTCAGTGCTGGCACTTTTCATCTCTGAGCAATTGCTCGACGTTTGCAATTTCTCCCCTGAGCTCTCTTTAGAGTGCGCGAGAGGATGAGCAGAAGATTAGGTGGCTAGAGAAGCCCAGAGCCCCAGTGTTCTTAGGCCTACAAAAGCGCTTCCAAGGAAGGGGGCTGGCTAGCAACAGCTTTCAGTGCTGGCACTTTTCATCTCTGAGCAATTGCTCGACGTTTGCAATTTCTCAGCTCGTGTCTACGAGACGGAAAGAGAAGGACCGTGACGTTTGGTGGCTAGAGAAGCGCAAAGCCCCAGTGTTACTGCGCCTGTGAAAGCGCTTCCAAGGAAGGGGGCTGGCTAGCAAGAGCTTTCAGTGCTGGCACTTTTCATCTCTGAGCAATTGCTCCACGTTTGCAATTTCTCAGCTCGTGTCTACGAGACGGAAAGAGAAGGACCGTGACGTTTGGTGGCTAGAGAAGCGCAAAACCCCAGTGTTGCTGCGCCTGTGAAAGCGCTTCCAAGGAAGGGTGCTGGCTAGCAACAGCTTTCAGTGCTGGCACTTTTCATCTCTGAGCAATTGCTCGACGTTTGCAATTTCTCAGCTCGTGTCTACGAGACGGAGAGATAGTGACCGTGACGTTTGGTGGCTAGAGAAGCGCAAAGCCCCAGTGTTGCTGCGCCTGTGAAAGCGCTTCCAAGGAAGGGTGCTGGCTAGCAACAGCTTTCAGTGCTGGCACTTTTCATCTCTGAGCAATTGCTGGACGTTTGCAATTTCTCCCCTGAGCTCTCTTTAGAGTGCGCGAGAGGATGAGCAGAAGATGATGTGGCTAGAGAAGCCCAGAGCCCCAGTGTTCTTAGGCCTACAAAAGCGCTTCCAAGGAAGGGTGCTGGCTAGCAACAGCTTTCAGTGCTGGCACTTTTCCTCTCTGAGCAATTGCTTGACGTTTGCAATTTCTCAGCTCGTGTCTACGAGACGGAAAGAGAGTGACAGTGACGTTTGGTGGCTAGAGAAGCGCAAAGCCCCAGTGTTGCTGCGCCTGTGAAAGCGCTTCCAAGGAAGGGTGCTGGCTAGCAACAGCTTTCAGTGCTGGCACTTTTCATCTCTGAGCAATTGCTCGACGTTTGCAATTTCTCACCTGAGCTCTCTTTAGAGTGCGCGAGAGGATGAGCAGAAGATTAGGTGGCTAGAGAAGCCCAGAGCCCCAGTGTTCTTAGGCCTACAAAAGCGCTTCCAAGGAAGGGTGCTGGCTAGCAAGAGCTTTCAGTGCTGGCACTATTCATCTCTGAGCAATTGCTCGACGTTTGCAATTTCTCACCTGAGCTCTCTTTAGAGTGCGCGAGAGGATGAGCAGAAGATGAGGTGGCTAGAGAAGCCCAGAGCCCCAGTGTTCTTAGGCCTACAAAAGCGCTTCCAAGGAAGGGTGCTGGCTAGCAACAGCTTTCAGTGCTGGCACTTTTCATCTCTGAGCAATTGCTCGACGTTTGCAATTTCTCAGCTCGTGTCTACGAGACGGAAAGAGAATGACAGTGACGTTTGGTGGCTAGAGAAGCGCAAAGCCCCAGTGTTACTGCGCCTGTGAAAGCGCTTCCAAGGAAGGGTGCTGGCTAGCAACAGCTTTCAGTGCTGGCACTTTTCATCTCTGAGCAATTGCTCCACGTTTGCAATTTCTCAGCTCGTGTCTACGAGACGGAAAGAGAAGGACCGTGACGTTTGGTGGCTAGAGAAGCGCAAAACCCCAGTGTTGCTGCGCCTGTGAAAGCGCTTCCAAGGAAGGGTGCTGGCTAGCAACAGCTTTCAGTGCTGGCACTTTTCATCTCTGAGCAATTGCTCGACGTTTGCAATTTCTCAGCTCGTGTCTACGAGACGGAAAGAGAAGGACCGTGACGTTTGGTGGCTAGAGAAGCGCAAAGCCCCAGTGTTGCTGCGCCTGTGAAAGCGCTTCCAAGGAAGGCTGCTGGCTAGCAACAGCTTTCAGTGCTGGCACTTTTCATCTCTGAGCAATTGCTCGACGTTTGCAATTTCTCACCTCAGCTCTCTTTAGAGTGCGCGAGAGGATGAGCAGAATATTAGGAGTCTAAAGAAGCCCAGAGCCCCAGTGTTCTTAGGCCTACAAAAGCGCTTCCAAGGAAGGGTGCTGGCTAGCAACAGCTTTCAGTGCTGGCACTTTTCATCTCTGAGCAATTGCTCGACGTTTGCAATTTCTCACCTGAGCTCTCTTTACAGTGCGCGAGAGGATGAGCAGAAGATTAGGTGGCTAGAGAAGCCCAGAGCCCCAGTGTTCTTAGGCCTACAAAAGCGCTTCCAAGGAAGGGGGCTGGCTAGCAAGAGCTTTCAGTGCTGGCACTTTTCATCTCTGAGCAATTGCTCCACGTTTGCAATTTCTCAGCTCGTGTCTACGAGACGGAAAGAGAAGGACCGTGACGTTTGGTGGGTAGAGAAGCGCAAAGCCCTAGTGTTGCTGCCCCTGTGAAAGCGCTTCCAAGGAAGGGGGCTGGCTAGCAACAGCTTTCAGTGCTGGCACTTTTCATCTCTGAGCAATTGCTCGACGTTTGCAATTTCTCCCCTGAGCTCTCTTTAGAGTGCGCGAGAGGATGAGCAGAAGATTAGGTGGCTAGAGAAGCCCAGAGCCCCAGTGTTCTTAGGCCTACAAAAGCACTTCCAAGGAAGGGGGCTGGCTAGCAACAGCTTTCAGTGCTGGCACTTTTCATCTCTGAGCAATTGCTCGACGTTTGCAATTTCTCAGCTCGTGTCTACGAGACGGAAAGAGAAGGACCGTGACGTTTGGTGGCTAGAGAAGCGCAAAGCCCCAGTGTTACTGCGCCTGTGAAAGCGCTTCCAAGGAAGGGGGCTGGCTAGCAAGAGCTTTCAGTGCTGGCACTTTTCATCTCTGAGCAATTGCTCCACGTTTGCAATTTCTCAGCTCGTGTCTACGAGACGGAAAGAGAAGGACCGTGACGTTTGGTGGCTAGAGAAGCGCAAAACCCCAGTGTTGCTGCGCCTGTGAAAGCGCTTCCAAGGAAGGGTGCTGGCTAGCAAGAGCTTTCAGTGCTGGCACTTTTCATCTCTGAGCAATTGCTCGACGTTTGCAATTTCTCAGCTCGTGTCTACGAGACGGAGAGATAGTGACCGTGACGTTTGGTGGCTAGAGAAGCGCAAAGCCCCAGTGTTGCTGCGCCTGTGAAAGCGCTTCCAAGGAAGGGTGCTGGCTAGCAACAGCTTTCAGTGCTGGCACTTTTCATCTCTGAGCAATTGCTGGACGTTTGCAATTTCTCCCCTGAGCTCTCTTTAGAGTGCGCGAGAGGATGAGCAGAAGATGAGGTGGCTAGAGAAGCCCAGAGCCCCAGTGTTCTTAGGCCTACAAAAGCGCTTCCAAGGAAGGGTGCTGGCTAGCAACAGCTTTCAGTGCTGGCACTTTTCCTCTCTGAGCAATTGCTTGACGTTTGCAATTTCTCAGCTCGTGTCTACGAGACGGAAAGAGAGTGACAGTGACGTTTGGTGGGTAGAGAAGCGCAAAGCCCCAGTGTTGCTGCGCCTGTGAAAGCGCTTCCAAGGAAGGGTGCTGGCTAGCAACAGCTTTCAGTGCTGGCACTTTTCATCTCTGAGCAATTGCTCGACGTTTGCAATTTCTCACCTGAGCTCTCTTTAGAGTGCGCGAGAGGATGAGCAGAAGATTAGGTGGCTAGAGAAGCCCAGAGCCCCAGTGTGCTTAGGCCTACAAAAGCGCTTCCAAGGAAGGGGGCTGGCTAGCAAGAGCTTTCAGTGCTGGCACTTTTCATCTCTGAGCAATTGCTCGACGTTTGCAATTTCTCAGCTCGTGGCTATGAGATGGAAAGAGAAGGACCGTGACGTTTGATGGCTAGAGAAGCGCAAAGCCCCAGTGTTGCTGTGCCTGTGAAAGCGCTTCCAAGGAAGGGTGCTGGCTAGCAAGAGCTTTCAGTGCTGGCACTTTTCATCTCTGAGCAATTGCTCGACGTTTGCAATTTCTCAGCTCGTGTCTACGAGACGGAAAGAGAATGACAGTGACGTTTGGTGGCTAGAGAAGCGCAAAGCCCCAGTGTTGCTGCGCCTGTGAAAGCGCTTCCAAGGAAGGGTGCTGGCTAGCAACAGCTTTCAGTGCTGGCACTTTTCATCTCTGAGCAATTGCTCGACGTTTGCAATTTCTCAGCTCGTGTCTACGAGACAGAGAGATAGTGACCGTGACGTTTGGTGGCTAGAGAAGCGCAAAGCCCCAGTGTTGCTGCGCCTGTGAAAGCGCTTCCAAGGAAGGGTGCTGGCTAGCAACAGCTTTCAGTGCTGGCACTTTTCATCTCTGAGCAATTGCTCGACGTTTGCAATTTCTCCCCTGAGCTCTCTTTAGAGTGCGCGAGAGGATGAGCAGAAGATGAGGTGGCTAGAGAAGCCCAGAGCCCCAGTGTTCTTAGGCCTACAAAAGCGCTTCCAAGGAAGGGTGCTGGCTAGCAACAGCTTTCAGTGCTGGCACTTTTCAACTCTGAGCAATTGCTCGACGTTTGCAATTTCTCAGCTCGTGTCTACGAGACGGAAAGAGAAGGACCGTGACGTTTGGTGGCTAGAGAAGCGCAAAGCCCCAGTGTTGCTGCGCCTGTGAAAGCGCTTCCAAGGAAGGGGGCTGGCTAGCAACAGCTTTCAGTGCTGGCACTTCTCATCTCTGAGCAATTGCTCGACGTTTGCAATTTCTCACCTGAGCTCTCTTTAGAGTGCGCGAGAGGATGAGCAGAAGATTAGGTGGCTAAAGAAGCCCAGAGCCCCAGTGTTCTTAGGCCTACAAAAGCGCTTCCAAGGAAGGGGGCTGGCTAGCAACAGCTTTCAGTGCTGGCACTTTTCATCTCTGAGCAATTGCTCGACGTTTGCAATTTCTCAGCTCGTGTCTGCGAGACGGAAAGAGAATGACAGTGAAGTTTGGTGGGTAGAGAAGCGCAAAGCCCCAGTGTTGCTGTGTCTGTGAAAGCGCTTCCAAGGAAGGGTGCTGGCTAGCAACAGCTTTCAGTGCTGGCACTTTTCATCTCTGAGCAATTGCTCCACGTTTGCAATTTCTCAGCTCGTGTCTGCGAGACGGAAAGAGAAGGACTGTGACGTTTGGTGGCTAGAGAAGCGCAAAGCCCCAGTGTTACTGTGCCTGTGAAAGCGCTTCCAAGGAAGGGTGCTGGCTAGCAACAGCTTTCAGTGCTGGCACTTTTCATCTCTGAGCAATTGCTCGACGTTTGCAATTTCTCACCTGAGCTCTCTTTAGAGTGCGCGAGAGGATGAGCAGAAGATTCGGTGGTTAGAGAAGCCCAGAGCCCCAGTGTTCTTAGGCCTACAAAAGCGCTTCCAAGGAAGGGGGCTGGCTAGCAACAGCTTTCAGTGCTGGCACTTTTCATCTCTGAGCAATTGCTCGATGTTTGCAATTTCTCAGCTCGTGTCTACGAGACGGAGAGATAGTGACAGTGACGTTTGGTGGCTAGAGAAGCGCAAAGCCCCAGTGTTACTGTGCCTGTGAAAGCGCTTCCAAGGAAGGCTGCTGGCTAGCAAGAGCTTTTAGTGCTGGCACTTTTCATCTCTGAGCAATTGCTCCACGTTTGCAATTTCTCAGCTCGTGTCTACGAGACGGAAAGAGAAGGACCGTGACGTTTGGTGGCTAGAGAAGCGCAAAACCCCAGTGTTGCTGCGCCTGTGAAAGCGCTTCCAAGGAAGGGTGCTGGCTAGCAACAGCTTTCAGTGCTGGCACTTTTCATCTCTGAGCAATTGCTCAACGTTTGCAATTTCTCACCTGAGCTCTCTTTAGAGTGCGCGAGAGGATGAGCAGAAGATTCGGTGGCTAGAGAAGCCCAGAGCCCCAGTGTTCTTAGGCCTACAAAAGCGCTTCCAAGGAAGGGTGCTGGCTAGCAACAGCTTTCAGTGCTGGCACTTTTCAACTCTGAGCAATTGCTCGACGTTTGCAATTTCTCAGCTCGTGTCTACGAGACGGAAAGAGAAGGACCGTGACGTTTGGTGGGTAGAGAAGCGCAAAGCCCCAGTGTTGCTGCGCCTGTGAAAGCGCTTCCAAGGAAGGGGTCTGGCTAGCAAGAGCTTTCAGTGCTGGCACTTTTCCTCTCTGAGCAATTGCTGGACATTTGCAATTTCTCCCCTGAGCTCTCTTTAGAGTGCGCGAGAGGATGAGCAGAAGATTAGGTGGCTAAAGAAGCCCAGAGCCCCAGTGTTCTTAGGGCTACAAAAGCGCTTCCAAGGAAGGGTGCTGGCTAGCAACAGCTTTCAGTGCTGGCACTTTTCATCTCTGAGCAATTGCTGGACATTTGCAATTTCTCAGCTCGTGTCTGCGAGACGGAAAGAGAATGACAGTGACGTTTGGTGGGTAGAGAAGCGCAAAGCCCCAGTGTTGCTGTGTCTGTGAAAGCGCTTCCAAGGAAGGGTGCTGGCTAGCAACAGCTTTCAGTGCTGGCACTTTTCATCTCTGAGCAATTGCTCGACGTTTGCAATTTCTCAGCTCGTGTCTACGAGACGGAAAGAGAATGACCGTGACGTTTGGTGGCTAGAGAAGCGCAAAGCCCCAGTGTTGCTGCGCCTGTGAAAGCGCTTCCAAGGAAGGGTGCTGGCTAGCAACAGCTTTCAGTGCTGGCACTTTTCATCTCTGAGCAATTGCTCGACGTTTGCAATTTCTCACCTGAGCTCTCTTTAGAGTGCGCGAGAGGATGAGCAGAAGATTAGGTGGTTAGAGAAGCCCAGAGCCCCAGTGTTCTTAGGCCTACAAAAGCGCTTCCAAGGAAGGGGGCTGGCTAGCAACAGCTTTCAGTGCTGGCACTTTTCATCTCTGAGCAATTGCTTGACGTTTGCAATTTCTCAGCTCGTGTCTACGAGACGGAGAGATAGTGACCGTGACGTTTGGTGGCTAGAGAAGCGCAAAGCCCCAGTGTTGCTGCGCCTGTGAAAGCGCTTCCAAGGAAGGGTGCTGGCTAGCAACAGCTTTCAGTGCTGGCACTTTTCATCTCTGAGCAATTGCTCAACGTTTGCAATTTCTCACCTGAGCTCTCTTTAGAGTGCGCGAGAGGATGAGCAGAAGATTAGGTGTCTAAAGAAGCCCAGAGCCCCAGTGTTCTTAGGCCTACAAAAGCGCTTCCAAGGAAGGGTGCTGGCTAGCAACAGCTTTCAGTGCTGGCACTTTTCATCCATGAGCAATTGCTCGACGTTTGCAATTTCTCAGCTCGTGTCTACGAGACGGAAAGAGAATGACAGTGACGTTTGGTGGCTAGAGAAGCGCAAAGCCCCAGTGTTACTGTGCCTGTGAAAGCGCTTCCAAGTAAGGGTGCTGGCTAGCAAGAGCTTTCAGTGCTGACACTTTTCTTCTCTGAGCAATTGCTCAACGTTTGCAATTTCTCAGCTCGTGTCTACGAGACGGAAAGAGAATGACAGTGACGTTTGGTGGCTAGAGAAGCGCAAAGCCCCAGTGTTGCTGCGCCTGTGAAAGCGCTTCCAAGGAAGGGGGCTGGCTAGCAAGAGCTTTCAGTGCTGGCACTTTTCATCTCTGAGCAATTGCTCGACGTTTGCAATTTCTCACCTGAGCTCTCTTTAGAGTGCGCGAGAGGATGAGCAGAAGATTAGGTGGCTAGAGAAGCCCAGAGCCCCAGTGTTCTTAGGCCTACAAAAGCGCTTCCAAGGATGGGTGCTGGCTAGCAACAGCTTTCAGTGCTGGCACTTTTCATCTCTGAGCAATTGCTCCACGTTTGCAATTTCTCAGCTCGTGTCTACGAGACGGAAAGAGAAGGACCGTGACGTTTGGTGGCTAGAGAAGCGCAAAGCCCCAGTGTTGCTGCGCCTGTGAAAGCGCTTCCAAGGAAGGGGGCTGGCTAGCAACAGCTTTCAGTGCTGGCACTTTTCCTCTCTGAGCAATTGCTGGACTTTGCAATTTCTCACCTGAGCTCTCTTTAGAGTGCGCGAGAGGATGAGCAGAAGATTAGGTGGTTAGAGAAGCCCAGAGCCCCAGTGTTCTTAGGCCTACAAAAGCGCTTCCAAGGAAGGGTGCTGGCTAGCAACAGCTTTCAGTGCTGGCACTTTTCATCTCTGAGCAATTGCTGGACATTTGCAATTTCTCACCTGAGCTCTCTTTAGAGTGCGCGAGAGGATGAGCAGAAGATTAGGTGGCTAGAGAAGCCCAGAGCCCCAGTGTTCTTAGGCCTACAAAAGCGCTTCCAAGGAAGGGTGCTGGCTAGCAACAGCTTTCAGTGCTGGCACTTTTCATCTCTGAGCAATTGCTCGACGTTTGCAATTTCTCAGCTCGTGTCTATGAGATGGAAAGAGAAGGACCGTGACGTTTGGTGGGTAGAGAAGCGCAAAGCCCCAGTGTTACTGTGCCTGTGAAAGCGCTTCCAAGGAAGGGTGCTGGCTAGCAAGAGCTTTCAGTGCTGGCACTTTTCATCTCTGAGCAATTGCTCGACGTTTGCAATTTCTCAGCTCGTGTCTACGAGACGGAAAGAGAAGAACCGTGACGTTTGGTGGCTAGAGAAGCGCAAAGCCCCAGTGTTGCTGCGCCTGTGAAAGCGCTTCCAAGGAAGGGTGCTGGCTAGCAACAGCTTTCAGTGCTGGCACTTTTCATCTCTGAGCAATTGCTGGACGTTTGCAATCTCTCACCTGAGCTCTTTTTAGAGTGCGCGAGAGGATGAGCAGAAGATTAAGTGGCTAGAGAAGCCCAGAGCCCCAGTGTTCTTGGGACTACAAAAGCGCTTCCAAGGAAGGGGGCTGGCTAGCAACAGCTTTCAGTGCTGGCACTTTTCATCTCTGAGCAATTGCTCGACGTTTGCAATTTCTCAGCTCGTGTCTGCGAGACGGAAAGAGAATGACAGTGACGTTTGGTGGGTAGAGAAGCGCAAAGCCCCAGTGTTGCTGTGCCTGTGAAAGCGCTTCCAAGGAAGGGTGCTGGCTAGCAACAGCTTTCAGTGCTGGCACTTTTCATCTCTGAGCAATTGCTCGACGTTTGCAATTTCTCAGCTCGTGTCTACGAGACGGAAAGAGAAGGACAGTGACGTTTGGTGGCTAGAGAAGCGCAAAGCCCCAGTGTTGCTGCGCCTGTGAAAGCGCTTCCAAGGAAGGGTGCTGGCTAGCAAGAGCTTTCAGTGCTGGCACTTTTCATCTCTGAGCAATTGCTCCACGTTTGCAATTTCTCCCCTGAGCTCTCTTTAGAGTGCGCGAGAGGATGAGCAGAAGATTAGGTGGCTAGAGAAGCCCAGAGCCCCAGTGTTCTTAGGCCTACAAAAGCGCTTCCAAGGAAGGGGGCTGGCTAGCAAGAGCTTTCAGTGCTGGCACTTTTCATCTCTGAGCAATTGCTCGACGTTTGCAATTTCTCAGCTCGTGTCTACGAGACGGAAAGAGAAGGACCGTGACGTTTGGTGGCTAGAGAAGCGCAAAGCCCCAGTGTTGCTGCGCCTGTGAAAGCGCTTCCAAGGAAGGGTGCTGGCTAGCAACAGCTTTCAGTGCTGGCACTTTTCATCTCTGAGCAATTGCTCGACGTTTGCAATTTCTCAGCTCGTGTCTATGAGACGGAAAGAGAACGACCGTGACGTTTGGTGGGTAGAGAAGCGCAAAGCCCCAGTGTTACTGTGCCTGTGAAAGCGCTTCCAAGGAAGGGTGCTGGCTAGCAAGAGCTTTCAGTGCTGGCACTTTTCCTCTCTGAGCAATTGCTCAACGTTTGCAATTTCTCAGCTCGTGTCTACGAGACGGAAAGAGAATGACCGTGACGTTTGGTGGCTAGAGAAGCGCAAAGCCCCAGTGTTGCTGCGCCTGTGAAAGCGCTTCCAAGGAAGGGTGCTGGCTAGCAACAGCTTTCAGTGCTGGCACTTTTCATCTCTGAGCAATTGCTCAACGTTTGCAATTTCTCCCCTGAGCTCTCTTTAGAGTGCGCGAGAGGATGAGCAGAAGATTAGGTGGCTAGAGAAGCCCAGAGCCCCAGTGTTCTTAGGCCTACAAAAGCGCTTCCAAGGAAGGGTGCTGGCTAGCAAGAGCTTTCAGTGCTGGCATTTTTCATCTCTGAGCAATTGCTCGACGTTTGCAATTTCTCAGCTCGTGTCTACGAGACGGAAAGAGAAGGACCGTGACGTTTGGTGGGTAGAGAAGCGCAAAGCCCCAGTGTTGCTGCGCCTGTGAAAGCGCTTCCAAGGAAGGGTGCTGGCTAGCAAGAGCTTTCAGTGCTGGCACTTTTCATCTCTGAGCAATTGCTCGACGTTTGCAATTTCTCACCTGAGCTCTCTTTACAGTGCGCGAGAGGATGAGCAGAAGATTAGGTGGTTAGAGAAGCCCAGAGCCCCAGTGTTCTTAGGCCTACAAAAGCGCTTCCAAGGAAGGGGGCTGGATAGCAACAGCTTTCAGTGCTGGCACTTTTCATCTCTGAGCAATTGCTCGACGTTTGCAATTTCTCAGCTCGTGTCTACGAGACGGAGAGATAGTGATCGTGACGTTTGGTGGCTAGAGAAGCGCAAAGCCCCAGTGTTGCTGCGCCTGTGAAAGCGCTTCCAAGGAAGGGTGCTGGCTAGCAACAGCTTTCAGTGCTGGCACTTTTCATCTCTGAGCAATTGCTCGACGTTTGCAATTTCTCACCTGAGCTCTCTTTAGAGTGCACGAGAGGATGAGCAGAAGATTAGGTGGCTAGAGAAGCCCAGAGCCCCAGTGTTCTTAGGGCTACAAAAGCGCTTCCAAGGAAGGGTGCTGGCTAGCAAGAGCTTTCAGTGCTGGCACTTTTCATCTCTGAGCAATTGCTCGACGTTTGCAATTTCTCAGCTCGTGTCTACGAGACGGAAAGAGAATGACAGTGACGTTTGGTGGCTAGAGAAGCGCAAAGCCCCAGTGTTGCTGCGCCTGTGAAAGCGCTTCCAAGGAAGGGTGCTGGCTAGCAACAGCTTTCAGTGCTGGCACTTTTCATCTCTGAGCAATTGCTCCACGTTTGCAATTTCTCCCCTGAGCTCTCTTTAGAGTGCGCGAGAGGATGAGCAGAAGATTAGGTGGCTAGAGAAGCCCAGAGCCCCAGTGTTCTTAGGCCTACAAAAGCGCTTCCAAGGAAGGGGGCTGGCTAGCAAGAGCTTTCAGTGCTGGCACTTTTCATCTCTGAGCAATTGCTCCACGTTTGCAATTTCTCAGCTCGTGTCTACGAGACGGAAAGAGAAGGACCGTGACGTTTGGTGGCTAGAGAAGCGCAAAGCCCCAGTGTTGCTGCGCCTGTGAAAGCGCTTCCAAGGAAGGGTGCTGGCTAGCAACAGCTTTCAGTGCTGGCACTTTTCCTCTCTGAGCAATTGCTCGACGTTTGCAATTTCTCACCTGAGCTCTCTTTAGAGTGCGCGAGAGGATGAGCAGAAGATTAGGTGGCTAGAGAAGCCCAGAGCCCCAGTGTTCTTAGGCCTACAAAAGCGCTTCCAAGGAAGGGTGCTGGCTAGCAACAGCTTTCAGTGCTGGCACTTTTCATCTCTGAGCAATTGCTCGACGTTTGCAATTTCTCAGCTCGTGTCTAGGAGATGGAAAGAGAAGGACCGTGACGTTTGGTGGCTAGAGAAGCGCAAAGCCCCAGTGTTGCTGCGCCTGTGAAAGCGCTTCCAAGGAAGGGTGCTGGCTAGCAAGAGCTTCCAGTGCTGGCACTTTTCCTCTCTGAGCAATTGCTCAACGTTTGCAATTTCTCAGCTCGTGTCTACGAGACGGAAAGAGAATAACAGTGACGTTTGGTGGCTAGAGAAGCGCAAAGCCCCAGTGTTGCTGCGCCTGTGAAAGCGCTTCCAAGGAAGGGTGCTGGCTAGCAACAGCTTTCAGTGCTGGCACTTTTCATCTCTGAGCAATTGCTCGACGTTTGCAATTTCTCCCCTAAGCTCTCTTTAGAGTGCGCGAGAGGATGAGCAGAAGATTAGGTGGCTAGAGAAGCCCAGAGCCCCAGTGTTCTTAGGCCTACAAAAGCGCTTCCAAGGAAGGGTGCTGGCTAGCAACAGCTTTCAGTGCTGGCACTTTTCATCTCTGAGCAATTGCTCGACGTTTGCAATTTCTCAGCTCGTGTCTACGAGACGGAAAGAGAAGGACCGTGACGTTTGGTGGCTAGAGAAGCGCAAAGCCCCAGTGTTGCTGCGCCTGTGAAAGCGCTTCCAAGGAAGGGGGCTGGCTAGCAACAGCTTTCAGTGCTGGCACTTTTCATCTCTGAGCAATTGCTCGACGTTTGCAATTTCTCCCCTGAGCTCTCTTTAGAGTGCGCGAGAGGATGAGCAGAAGATTCGGTGGCTAGAGAAGCCCAGAGCCCCAGTGTTCTTAGGCCTACAAAAGCGCTTCCAAGGAAGGGTGCTGGCTAGCAACAGCTTTCAGTGCTGGCACTTTTCCTCTCTGAGCAATTGCTTGACGTTTGCAATTTCTCAGCTCGTGTCTACGAGACGGAAAGAGAGTGACAGTGACGTTTGGTGGCTAGAGAAGCGCAAAGCCCCAGTGTTGCTGCGCCTGTGAAAGCGCTTCCAAGGAAGGGTGCTGGCTAGCAACAGCTTTCAGTGCTGGCACTTTTCATCTCTGAGCAATTGCTCGACGTTTGCAATTTCTCACCTGAGCTCTCTTTAGAGTGCGCGAGAGGATGAGCAGAAGATTAGGTGGCTAGAGAAGCCCAGAGCCCCAGTGTTCTTAGGCCTACAAAAGCGCTTCCAAGGAAGGGTGCTGGCTAGCAAGAGCTTTCAGTGCTGGCACTATTCATCTCTGAGCAATTGCTGGACGTTTGCAATTTCTCCCCTGAGCTCTCTTTAGAGTGCGCGAGAGGATGAGCAGAAGATGAGGTGGCTAGAGAAGCCCAGAGCCCCAGTGTTCTTAGGCCTACAAAAGCGCTTCCAAGGAAGGGTGCTGGCTAGCAAGAGCTTTCAGTGCTGGCACTTTTCATCTCTGAGCAATTGCTCGACGTTTGCAATTTCTCAGCTCGTGTCTACGAGACGGAAAGAGAATGACAGTGACGTTTGGTGGCTAGAGAAGCGCAAAGCCCCAGTGTTACTGCGCCTGTGAAAGCGCTTCCAAGGAAGGGTGCTGGCTAGCAACAGCTTTCAGTGCTGGCACTTTTCATCTCTGAGCAATTGCTCGACGTTTGCAATTTCTCAGCTCGTGTCTACGAGACGGAAAGAGAAGGACCGTGACGTTTGGTGGCTAGAGAAGCGCAAAACCCCAGTGTTGCTGCGCCTGTGAAAGCGCTTCCAAGGAAGGGTGCTGGCTAGCAACAGCTTTCAGTGCTGGCACTTTTCATCTCTGAGCAATTGCTCGACGTTTGCAATTTCTCAGCTCGTGTCTACGAGACGGAAAGAGAAGGACCGTGACGTTTGGTGGCTAGAGAAGCGCAAAGCCCCAGTGTTGCTGCGCCTGTGAAAGCGCTTCCAAGGAAGGCTGCTGGCTAGCAACAGCTTTCAGTGCTGGCACTTTTCATCTCTGAGCAATTGCTCGACGTTTGCAATTTCTCACCTCAGCTCTCTTTAGAGTGCGCGAGAGGATGAGCAGAATATTAGGAGTCTAAAGAAGCCCAGAGCCCCAGTGTTCTTAGGCCTACAAAAGCGCTTCCAAGGAAGGGTGCTGGCTAGCAACAGCTTTCAGTGCTGGCACTTTTCATCTCTGAGCAATTGCTCGACGTTTGCAATTTCTCACCTGAGCTCTCTTTACAGTGCGCGAGAGGATGAGCAGAAGATTAGGTGGCTAGAGAAGCCCAGAGCCCCAGTGTTCTTAGGCCTACAAAAGCGCTTCCAAGGAAGGGGGCTGGCTAGCAAGAGCTTTCAGTGCTGGCACTTTTCATCTCTGAGCAATTGCTCCACGTTTGCAATTTCTCAGCTCGTGTCTACGAGACGGAAAGAGAAGGACCGTGACGTTTGGTGGGTAGAGAAGCGCAAAGCCCCAGTGTTGCTGCCCCTGTGAAAGCGCTTCCAAGGAAGGGGGCTGGCTAGCAACAGCTTTCAGTGCTGGCACTTTTCCTCTCTGAGCAATTGCTCGACGTTTGCAATTTCTCACCTGAGCTCTCTTTAGAGTGCGCGAGAGGATGAGCAGAAGATTAGGTGGCTAGAGAAGCCCAGAGCCCCAGTGTTCTTAGGCCTACAAAAGCACTTCCAAGGAAGGGGGCTGGCTAGCAACAGCTTTCAGTGCTGGCACTTTTCATCTCTGAGCAATTGCTCGACGTTTGCAATTTCTCAGCTCGTGTCTACGAGACGGAAAGAGAAGGACCGTGACGTTTGGTGGCTAGAGAAGCGCAAAGCCCCAGTGTTACTGCGCCTGTGAAAGCGCTTCCAAGGAAGGGGGCTGGCTAGCAACAGCTTTCAGTGCTGGCACTTTTCATCTCTGAGCAATTGCTCCACGTTTGCAATTTCTCAGCTCGTGTCTACGAGACGGAAAGAGAAGGACCGTGACGTTTGGTGGCTAGAGAAGCGCAAAACCCCAGTGTTGCTGCGCCTGTGAAAGCGCTTCCAAGGAAGGGTGCTGGCTAGCAAGAGCTTTCAGTGCTGGCACTTTTCATCTCTGAGCAATTGCTCGACGTTTGCAATTTCTCAGCTCGTGTCTACGAGACGGAGAGATAGTGACCGTGACGTTTGGTGGCTAGAGAAGCGCAAAGCCCCAGTGTTGCTGCGCCTGTGAAAGCGCTTCCAAGGAAGGGTGCTGGCTAGCAACAGCTTTCAGTGCTGGCACTTTTCATCTCTGAGCAATTGCTGGACGTTTGCAATTTCTCCCCTGAGCTCTCTTTAGAGTGCGCGAGAGGATGAGCAGAAGATGAGGTGGCTAGAGAAGCCCAGAGCCCCAGTGTTCTTAGGCCTACAAAAGCGCTTCCAAGGAAGGGTGCTGGCTAGCAACAGCTTTCAGTGCTGGCACTTTTCCTCTCTGAGCAATTGCTTGACGTTTGCAATTTCTCAGCTCGTGTCTACGAGACGGAAAGAGAGTGACAGTGACGTTTGGTGGGTAGAGAAGCGCAAAGCCCCAGTGTTGCTGCGCCTGTGAAAGCGCTTCCAAGGAAGGGTGCTGGCTAGCAACAGCTTTCAGTGCTGGCACTTTTCATCTCTGAGCAATTGCTCGACGTTTGCAATTTCTCACCTGAGCTCTCTTTAGAGTGCGCGAGAGGATGAGCAGAAGATTAGGTGGCTAGAGAAGCCCAGAGCCCCAGTGTGCTTAGGCCTACAAAAGCGCTTCCAAGGAAGGGGGCTGGCTAGCAAGAGCTTTCAGTGCTGGCACTTTTCATCTCTGAGCAATTGCTCGACGTTTGCAATTTCTCAGCTCGTGGCTATGAGATGGAAAGAGAAGGACCGTGACGTTTGATGGCTAGAGAAGCGCAAAGCCCCAGTGTTGCTGTGCCTGTGAAAGCGCTTCCAAGGAAGGGTGCTGGCTAGCAAGAGCTTTCAGTGCTGGCACTTTTCATCTCTGAGCAATTGCTCGACGTTTGCAATTTCTCAGCTCGTGTCTACGAGACGGAAAGAGAATGACAGTGACGTTTGGTGGCTAGAGAAGCGCAAAGCCCCAGTGTTGCTGCGCCTGTGAAAGCGCTTCCAAGGAAGGGTGCTGGCTAGCAACAGCTTTCAGTGCTGGCACTTTTCATCTCTGAGCAATTGCTCGACGTTTGCAATTTCTCAGCTCGTGTCTACGAGACAGAGAGATAGTGACCGTGACGTTTGGTGGCTAGAGAAGCGCAAAGCCCCAGTGTTGCTGCGCCTGTGAAAGCGCTTCCAAGGAAGGGTGCTGGCTAGCAACAGCTTTCAGTGCTGGCACTTTTCATCTCTGAGCAATTGCTCGACGTTTGCAATTTCTCCCCTGAGCTCTCTTTAGAGTGCGCGAGAGGATGAGCAGAAGATGAGGTGGCTAGAGAAGCCCAGAGCCCCAGTGTTCTTAGGCCTACAAAAGCGCTTCCAAGGAAGGGTGCTGGCTAGCAACAGCTTTCAGTGCTGGCACTTTTCAACTCTGAGCAATTGCTCCACGTTTGCAATTTCTCAGCTCGTGTCTACGAGACGGAAAGAGAAGGACCGTGACGTTTGGTGGGTAGAGAAGCGCAAAGCCCCAGTGTTGCTGCGCCTGTGAAAGCGCTTCCAAGGAAGGGGGCTGGCTAGCAACAGCTTTCAGTGCTGGCACTTCTCATCTCTGAGCAATTGCTCGACGTTTGCAATTTCTCACCTGAGCTCTCTTTAGAGTGCGCGAGAGGATGAGCAGAAGATTAGGTGGCTAAAGAAGCCCAGAGCCCCAGTGTTCTTAGGCCTACAAAAGCGCTTCCAAGGAAGGGGGCTGGCTAGCAACAGCTTTCAGTGCTGGCACTTTTCATCTCTGAGCAATTGCTCGACGTTTGCAATTTCTCAGCTCGTGTCTGCGAGACGGAAAGAGAATGACAGTGAAGTTTGGTGGGTAGAGAAGCGCAAAGCCCCAGTGTTGCTGTGTCTGTGAAAGCGCTTCCAAGGAAGGGGGCTGGCTAGCAACAGCTTTCAGTGCTGGCACTTTTCATCTCTGAGCAATTGCTTGACGTTTGCAATTTCTCAGCTCGTGTCTGCGAGACGGAAAGAGAAGGACTGTGACGTTTGGTGGCTAGAGAAGCGCAAAGCCCCAGTGTTGCTGCGCCTGTGAAAGCGCTTCCAAGGAAGGGTGCTGGCTAGCAACAGCTTTCAGTGCTGGCACTTTTCATCTCTGAGCAATTGCTCGACGTTTGCAATTTCTCACCTGAGCTCTCTTTAGAGTGCGCGAGAGGATGAGCAGAAGATTCGGTGGTTAGAGAAGCCCAGAGCCCCAGTGTTCTTAGGCCTACAAAAGCGCTTCCAAGGAAGGGGGCTGGCTAGCAACAGCTTTCAGTGCTGGCACTTTTCATCTCTGAGCAATTGCTCGATGTTTGCAATTTCTCAGCTCGTGTCTACGAGACGGAGAGATAGTGACAGTGACGTTTGGTGGCTAGAGAAGCGCAAAGCCCCAGTGTTACTGTGCCTGTGAAAGCGCTTCCAAGGAAGGCTGCTGGCTAGCAAGAGCTTTTAGTGCTGGCACTTTTCATCTCTGAGCAATTGCTCCACGTTTGCAATTTCTCAGCTCGTGTCTACGAGACGGAAAGAGAAGGACCGTGACGTTTGGTGGCTAGAGAAGCGCAAAACCCCAGTGTTGCTGCGCCTGTGAAAGCGCTTCCAAGGAAGGGTGCTGGCTAGCAACAGCTTTCAGTGCTGGCACTTTTCATCTCTGAGCAATTGCTCAACGTTTGCAATTTCTCACCTGAGCTCTCTTTAGAGTGCGCGAGAGGATGAGCAGAAGATTCGGTGGCTAGAGAAGCCCAGAGCCCCAGTGTTCTTAGGCCTACAAAAGCGCTTCCAAGGAAGGGTGCTGGCTAGCAACAGCTTTCAGTGCTGGCACTTTTCAACTCTGAGCAATTGCTCGACGTTTGCAATTTCTCAGCTCGTGTCTACGAGACGGAAAGAGAAGGACCGTGACGTTTGGTGGGTAGAGAAGCGCAAAGCCCCAGTGTTGCTGCGCCTGTGAAAGCGCTTCCAAGGAAGGGGTCTGGCTAGCAAGAGCTTTCAGTGCTGGCACTTTTCCTCTCTGAGCAATTGCTGGACATTTGCAATTTCTCCCCTGAGCTCTCTTTAGAGTGCGCGAGAGGATGAGCAGAAGATTAGGTGGCTAAAGAAGCCCAGAGCCCCAGTGTTCTTAGGGCTACAAAAGCGCTTCCAAGGAAGGGTGCTGGCTAGCAACAGCTTTCAGTGCTGGCACTTTTCATCTCTGAGCAATTGCTGGACATTTGCAATTTCTCAGCTCGTGTCTGCGAGACGGAAAGAGAATGACAGTGACGTTTGGTGGGTAGAGAAGCGCAAAGCCCCAGTGTTGCTGTGTCTGTGAAAGCGCTTCCAAGGAAGGGTGCTGGCTAGCAACAGCTTTCAGTGCTGGCACTTTTCATCTCTGAGCAATTGCTCGACGTTTGCAATTTCTCAGCTCGTGTCTACGAGACGGAAAGAGAATGACCGTGACGTTTGGTGGCTAGAGAAGCGCAAAGCCCCAGTGTTGCTGCGCCTGTGAAAGCGCTTCCAAGGAAGGGTGCTGGCTAGCAACAGCTTTCAGTGCTGGCACTTTTCATCTCTGAGCAATTGCTCGACGTTTGCAATTTCTCACCTGAGCTCTCTTTAGAGTGCGCGAGAGGATGAGCAGAAGATTAGGTGGTTAGAGAAGCCCAGAGCCCCAGTGTTCTTAGGCCTACAAAAGCGCTTCCAAGGAAGGGGGCTGGCTAGCAACAGCTTTCAGTGCTGGCACTTTTCATCTCTGAGCAATTGCTTGACGTTTGCAATTTCTCAGCTCGTGTCTACGAGACGGAGAGATAGTGACCGTGACGTTTGGTGGCTAGAGAAGCGCAAAGCCCCAGTGTTGCTGCGCCTGTGAAAGCGCTTCCAAGGAAGGGTGCTGGCTAGCAACAGCTTTCAGTGCTGGCACTTTTCATCTCTGAGCAATTGCTCAACGTTTGCAATTTCTCACCTGAGCTCTCTTTAGAGTGCGCGAGAGGATGAGCAGAAGATTAGGTGTCTAAAGAAGCCCAGAGCCCCAGTGTTCTTAGGCCTACAAAAGCGCTTCCAAGGAAGGGTGCTGGCTAGCAACAGCTTTCAGTGCTGGCACTTTTCATCCATGAGCAATTGCTCGACGTTTGCAATTTCTCAGCTCGTGTCTACGAGACGGAAAGAGAATGACAGTGACGTTTGGTGGCTAGAGAAGCGCAAAGCCCCAGTGTTACTGTGCCTGTGAAAGCGCTTCCAAGTAAGGGTGCTGGCTAGCAAGAGCTTTCAGTGCTGACACTTTTCTTCTCTGAGCAATTGCTCAACGTTTGCAATTTCTCAGCTCGTGTCTACGAGACGGAAAGAGAATGACAGTGACGTTTGGTGGCTAGAGAAGCGCAAAGCCCCAGTGTTGCTGCGCCTGTGAAAGCGCTTCCAAGGAAGGGGGCTGGCTAGCAAGAGCTTTCAGTGCTGGCACTTTTCATCTCTGAGCAATTGCTGGACGTTTGCAATTTCTCACCTGAGCTCTCTTTAGAGTGCGCGAGAGGATGAGCAGAAGATTAGGTGGCTAGAGAAGCCCAGAGCCCCAGTGTTCTTAGGCCTACAAAAGCGCTTCCAAGGATGGGTGCTGGCTAGCAACAGCTTTCAGTGCTGGCACTTTTCATCTCTGAGCAATTGCTCCACGTTTGCAATTTCTCAGCTCGTGTCTACGAGACGGAAAGAGAAGGACCGTGACGTTTGGTGGCTAGAGAAGCGCAAAGCCCCAGTGTTGCTGCGCCTGTGAAAGCGCTTCCAAGGAAGGGGGCTGGCTAGCAACAGCTTTCAGTGCTGGCACTTTTCCTCTCTGAGCAATTGCTGGACTTTGCAATTTCTCACCTGAGCTCTCTTTAGAGTGCGCGAGAGGATGAGCAGAAGATTAGGTGGTTAGAGAAGCCCAGAGCCCCAGTGTTCTTAGGCCTACAAAAGCGCTTCCAAGGAAGGGTGCTGGCTAGCAACAGCTTTCAGTGCTGGCACTTTTCATCTCTGAGCAATTGCTGGACATTTGCAATTTCTCACCTGAGCTCTCTTTAGAGTGCGCGAGAGGATGAGCAGAAGATTAGGTGGCTAGAGAAGCCCAGAGCCCCAGTGTTCTTAGGCCTACAAAAGCGCTTCCAAGGAAGGGTGCTGGCTAGCAACAGCTTTCAGTGCTGGCACTTTTCATCTCTGAGCAATTGCTCGACGTTTGCAATTTCTCAGCTCGTGTCTATGAGATGGAAAGAGAAGGACCGTGACGTTTGGTGGGTAGAGAAGCGCAAAGCCCCAGTGTTACTGTGCCTGTGAAAGCGCTTCCAAGGAAGGGTGCTGGCTAGCAAGAGCTTTCAGTGCTGGCACTTTTCATCTCTGAGCAATTGCTCGACGTTTGCAATTTCTCAGCTCGTGTCTACGAGACGGAAAGAGAAGAACCGTGACGTTTGGTGGCTAGAGAAGCGCAAAGCCCCAGTGTTGCTGCGCCTGTGAAAGCGCTTCCAAGGAAGGGTGCTGGCTAGCAACAGCTTTCAGTGCTGGCACTTTTCATCTCTGAGCAATTGCTGGACGTTTGCAATCTCTCACCTGAGCTCTTTTTAGAGTGCGCGAGAGGATGAGCAGAAGATTAAGTGGCTAGAGAAGCCCAGAGCCCCAGTGTTCTTGGGACTACAAAAGCGCTTCCAAGGAAGGGGGCTGGCTAGCAACAGCTTTCAGTGCTGGCACTTTTCATCTCTGAGCAATTGCTCGACGTTTGCAATTTCTCAGCTCGTGTCTGCGAGACGGAAAGAGAATGACAGTGACGTTTGGTGGGTAGAGAAGCGCAAAGCCCCAGTGTTTCTGTGCCTGTGAAAGCGCTTCCAAGGAAGGGTGCTGGCTAGCAACAGCTTTCAGTGCTGGCACTTTTCATCTCTGAGCAATTGCTCGACGTTTGCAATTTCTCAGCTCGTGTCTACGAGACGGAAAGAGAAGGACAGTGACGTTTGGTGGCTAGAGAAGCGCAAAGCCCCAGTGTTGCTGCGCCTGTGAAAGCGCTTCCAAGGAAGGGTGCTGGCTAGCAACAGCTTTCAGTGCTGGCACTTTTCATCTCTGAGCAATTGCTCCACGTTTGCAATTTCTCCCCTGAGCTCTCTTTAGAGTGCGCGAGAGGATGAGCAGAAGATTAGGTGGCTAGAGAAGCCCAGAGCCCCAGTGTTCTTAGGCCTACAAAAGCGCTTCCAAGGAAGGGGGCTGGCTAGCAAGAGCTTTCAGTGCTGGCACTTTTCATCTCTGAGCAATTGCTCGACGTTTGCAATTTCTCAGCTCGTGTCTACGAGACGGAAAGAGAAGGACCGTGACGTTTGGTGGCTAGAGAAGCGCAAAGCCCCAGTGTTGCTGCGCCTGTGAAAGCGCTTCCAAGGAAGGGTGCTGGCTAGCAACAGCTTTCAGTGCTGGCACTTTTCATCTCTGAGCAATTGCTCGACGTTTGCAATTTCTCAGCTCGTGTCTATGAGACGGAAAGAGAATGACAGTGACGTTTGGTGGGTAGAGAAGCGCAAAGCCCCAGTGTTACTGTGCCTGTGAAAGCGCTTCCAAGGAAGGGTGCTGGCTAGCAAGAGCTTTCAGTGCTGGCACTTTTCCTCTCTGAGCAATTGCTCAACGTTTGCAATTTCTCAGCTCGTGTCTACGAGACGGAAAGAGAATGACAGTGACGTTTGGTGGCTAGAGAAGCGCAAAGCCCCAGTGTTGCTGCGCCTGTGAAAGCGCTTCCAAGGAAGGGTGCTGGCTAGCAACAGCTTTCAGTGCTGGCACTTTTCATCTCTGAGCAATTGCTCAACGTTTGCAATTTCTCCCCTGAGCTCTCTTTAGAGTGCGCGAGAGGATGAGCAGAAGATTAGGTGGCTAGAGAAGCCCAGAGCCCCAGTGTTCTTAGGCCTACAAAAGCGCTTCCAAGGAAGGGTGCTGGCTAGCAAGAGCTTTCAGTGCTGGCACTTTTCATCTCTGAGCAATTGCTCGACGTTTGCAATTTCTCAGCTCGTGTCTACGAGACGGAAAGAGAAGGACCGTGACGTTTGGTGGGTAGAGAAGCGCAAAGCCCCAGTGTTGCTGCGCCTGTGAAAGCGCTTCCAAGGAAGGGTGCTGGCTAGCAACAGCTTTCAGTGCTGGCACTTTTCATCTCTGAGCAATTGCTCGACGTTTGCAATTTCTCACCTGAGCTCTCTTTAGAGTGCGCGAGAGGATGAGCAGAAGATTAGGTGGTTAGAGAAGCCCAGAGCCCCAGTGTTCTTAGGCCTACAAAAGCGCTTCCAAGGAAGGGTGCTGGATAGCAAGAGCTTTCAGTGCTGGCACTTTTCATCTCTGAGCAATTGCTCGACGTTTGCAATTTCTCAGCTCGTGTCTACGAGACGGAGAGATAGTGATCGTGACGTTTGGTGGCTAGAGAAGCGCAAAGCCCCAGTGTTGCTGCGCCTGTGAAAGCGCTTCCAAGGAAGGGTGCTGGCTAGCAACAGCTTTCAGTGCTGGCACTTTTCATCTCTGAGCAATTGCTCGACGTTTGCAATTTCTCACCTGAGCTCTCTTTAGAGTGCACGAGAGGATGAGCAGAAGATTAGGTGGCTAGAGAAGCCCAGAGCCCCAGTGTTCTTAGGGCTACAAAAGCGCTTCCAAGGAAGGGTGCTGGCTAGCAACAGCTTTCAGTGCTGGCACTTTTCATCTCTGAGCAATTGCTCGACGTTTGCAATTTCTCAGCTCGTGTCTACGAGACGGAAAGAGAATGACAGTGACGTTTGGTGGCTAGAGAAGCGCAAAGCCCCAGTGTTGCTGCGCCTGTGAAAGCGCTTCCAAGGAAGGGGGCTGGCTAGCAACAGCTTTCAGTGCTGGCACTTTTCATCTCTGAGCAATTGCTCCACGTTTGCAATTTCTCCCCTGAGCTCTCTTTAGAGTGCGCGAGAGGATGAGCAGAAGATTAGGTGGCTAGAGAAGCCCAGAGCCCCAGTGTTCTTAGGCCTACAAAAGCGCTTCCAAGGAAGGGGGCTGGCTAGCAAGAGCTTTCAGTGCTGGCACTTTTCATCTCTGAGCAATTGCTCCACGTTTGCAATTTCTCAGCTCGTGTCTACGAGACGGAAAGAGAAGGACCGTGACGTTTGGTGGCTAGAGAAGCGCAAAGCCCCAGTGTTGCTGCGCCTGTGAAAGCGCTTCCAAGGAAGGGTGCTGGCTAGCAACAGCTTTCAGTGCTGGCACTTTTCCTCTCTGAGCAATTGCTCGACGTTTGCAATTTCTCCCCTGAGCTCTCTTTAGAGTGCGCGAGAGGATGAGCAGAAGATTAGGTGGCTAGAGAAGCCCAGAGCCCCAGTGTTCTTAGGCCTACAAAAGCGCTTCCAAGGAAGGGTGCTGGCTAGCAACAGCTTTCAGTGCTGGCACTTTTCATCTCTGAGCAATTGCTCGACGTTTGCAATTTCTCAGCTCGTGTCTAGGAGATGGAAAGAGAAGGACCGTGACGTTTGGTGGCTAGAGAAGCGCAAAGCCCCAGTGTTGCTGCGCCTGTGAAAGCGCTTCCAAGGAAGGGTGCTGGCTAGCAAGAGCTTCCAGTGCTGGCACTTTTCCTCTCTGAGCAATTGCTCAACGTTTGCAATTTCTCAGCTCGTGTCTACGAGACGGAAAGAGAATAACAGTGACGTTTGGTGGCTAGAGAAGCGCAAAGCCCCAGTGTTGCTGCGCCTGTGAAAGCGCTTCCAAGGAAGGGTGCTGGCTAGCAACAGCTTTCAGTGCTGGCACTTTTCATCTCTGAGCAATTGCTCGACGTTTGCAATTTCTCCCCTAAGCTCTCTTTAGAGTGCGCGAGAGGATGAGCAGAAGATTAGGTGGCTAGAGAAGCCCAGAGCCCCAGTGTTCTTAGGCCTACAAAAGCGCTTCCAAGGAAGGGTGCTGGCTAGCAACAGCTTTCAGTGCTGGCACTTTTCATCTCTGAGCAATTGCTCGACGTTTGCAATTTCTCAGCTCGTGTCTACGAGACGGAAAGAGAAGGACCGTGACGTTTGGTGGCTAGAGAAGCGCAAAGCCCCAGTGTTGCTGCGCCTGTGAAAGCGCTTCCAAGGAAGGGGGCTGGCTAGCAACAGCTTTCAGTGCTGGCACTTTTCATCTCTGAGCAATTGCTGGACGTTTGCAATTTCTCACCTGAGCTCTCTTTAGAGTGCGCGAGAGGATGAGCAGAAGATTAGGTGGCTAAAGAAGCCCAGAGCCCCAGTGTTCTTAGGGCTACAAAAGCGCTTCCAAGGAAGGGTGCTGGCTAGCAACAGCTTTCAGTGCTGGCACTTTTCCTCTCTGAGCAATTGCTCGATGTTTGCAATTTCTCAGCTCGTGTCTAGGAGACGGAAAGAGAATGACAGTGACGTTTGGTGGCTAGAGAAGCGCAAAGCCCCAGTGTTGCTGCGCCTGTGAAAGCGCTTCCAAGGAAGGGTGCTGGCTAGCAACAGCTTTCAGTGCTGGCACTTTTCATCTCTGAGCAATTGCTCCACGTTTGCAATTTCTCAGCTCGTGTCTGCGAGACGGAAAGAGAAGGACCGTGACGTTTGGTTGCTAGAGAAGCGCAAAGCCCCAGTGTTGCTGCGCCTGTGAAAGCGCTTCCAAGGAAGGGTGCTGGCTAGCAACAGCTTTCAGTGCTGGCACTTTTCATCTCTGAGCAATTGCTCGACGTTTGCAATTTCTCCCCTGAGCTCTCTTTAGAGTGCGCGAGAGGATGAGCAGAAGATTAGGTGGTTAGAGAAGCCCAGAGCCCCAGTGTTCTTAGGCCTACAAAAGCGCTTCCAAGGAAGGGGGCTGGATAGCAACAGCTTTCAGTGCTGGCACTTTTCATCTCTGAGCAATTGCTCCACGTTTGCAATTTCTCAGCTCGTGTCTACGAGACGGAAAGAGAAGGACCGTGACGTTTGGTGGCTAGAGAAGCGCAAAGCCCCAGTGTTGCTGCGCCTGTGAAAGCGCTTCCAAGGAAGGGTGCTGGCTAGCAACAGCTTTCAGTGCTGGCACTTTTCATCTCTGAGCAATTGCTCGACGTTTGCAATTTCTCACCTGAGCTCTCTTTAGAGTGCGCGAGAGGATGAGCAGAAGATTAGGTGTCTAAAGAAGCCCAGAGCCCCAGTGTTCTTAGGGCTACAAAAGCGCTTCCAAGGAAGGGTGCTGGCTAGCAACAGCTTTCAGTGCTGGCACTTTTCATCTCTGAGCAATTGCTCCACGTTTGCAATTTCTCAGCTCGTGTCTAGGAGATGGAAAGAGAAGGACCGTGACGTTTGGTGGGTAGAGAAGCGCAAAGCCCCAGTGTTGCTGTGTCTGTGAAAGCGCTTCCAAGGAAGGGTGCTGGCTAGCAAGAGCTTCCAGTGCTGGCACTTTTCCTCTCTGAGCAATTGCTCAACGTTTGCAATTTCTCAGCTCGTGTCTACGAGACGGAAAGAGAATAACAGTGACGTTTGGTGGCTAGAGAAGCGCAAAGCCCCAGTGTTGCTGCGCCTGTGAAAGCGCTTCCAAGGAAGGGTGCTGGCTAGCAACAGCTTTCAGTGCTGGCACTTTTCATCTCTGAGCAATTGCTCGACGTTTGCAATTTCTCCCCTAAGCTCTCTTTAGAGTGCGCGAGAGGATGAGCAGAAGATTAGGTGGCTAGAGAAGCCCAGAGCCCCAGTGTTCTTAGGCCTACAAAAGCGCTTCCAAGGAAGGGTGCTGGCTAGCAACAGCTTTCAGTGCTGGCACTTTTCATCTCTGAGCAATTGCTCGACGTTTGCAATTTCTCAGCTCGTGTCTACGAGACGGAAAGAGAAGGACCGTGACGTTTGGTGGCTAGAGAAGCGCAAAGCCCCAGTGTTGCTGCGCCTGTGAAAGCGCTTCCAAGGAAGGGGGCTGGCTAGCAACAGCTTTCAGTGCTGGCACTTTTCATCTCTGAGCAATTGCTCGACGTTTGCAATTTCTCACCTGAGCTCTCTTTAGAGTGCGCGAGAGGATGAGCAGAAGATTAGGTGGCTAAAGAAGCCCAGAGCCCCAGTGTTCTTAGGCCTACAAAAGCGCTTCCAAGGAAGGGTGCTGGCTAGCAAGAGCTTTCAGTGCTGGCACTTTTCCTCTCTGAGCAATTGCTCGATGTTTGCAATTTCTCAGCTCGTGTCTAGGAGACGGAAAGAGAATGACAGTGACGTTTCGTGGCTAGAGAAGCGCAAAGCCCCAGTGTTGCTGCGCCTGTGAAAGCGCTTCCAAGGAAGGGTGCTGGCTAGCAACAGCTTTCAGTGCTGGCACTTTTCATCTCTGAGCAATTGCTCCACGTTTGCAATTTCTCAGCTCGTGTCTGCGAGACGGAAAGAGAATGACAGTGACGTTTGGTTGCTAGAGAAGCGCAAAGCCCCAGTGTTGCTGCGCCTGTGAAAGCGCTTCCAAGGAAGGGTGCTGGCTAGCAACAGCTTTCAGTGCTGGCACTTTTCATCTCTGAGCAATTGCTCGACGTTTGCAATTTCTCCCCTGAGCTCTCTTTAGAGTGCGCGAGAGGATGAGCAGAAGATTAGGTGGTTAGAGAAGCCCAGAGCCCCAGTGTTCTTAGGCCTACAAAAGCGCTTCCAAGGAAGGGGGCTGGATAGCAACAGCTTTCAGTGCTGGCACTTTTCATCTCTGAGCAATTGCTCCACGTTTGCAATTTCTCAGCTCGTGTCTACGAGACGGAAAGAGAAGGACCGTGACGTTTGGTGGCTAGAGAAGCGCAAAGCCCCAGTGTTGCTGCGCCTGTGAAAGCGCTTCCAAGGAAGGGTGCTGGCTAGCAACAGCTTTCAGTGCTGGCACTTTTCATCTCTGAGCAATTGCTGGACGTTTGCAATTTCTCACCTGAGCTCTCTTTAGAGTGCGCGAGAGGATGAGCAGAAGATTAGGTGTCTAAAGAAGCCCAGAGCCCCAGTGTTCTTAGGGCTACAAAAGCGCTTCCAAGGAAGGGTGCTGGCTAGCAACAGCTTTCAGTGCTGGCACTTTTCCTCTCTGAGCAATTGCTCGATGTTTGCAATTTCTCAGCTCGTGTCTAGGAGACGGAAAGAGAATGACAGTGACGTTTGGTGGCTAGAGAAGCGCAAAGCCCCAGTGTTGCTGCGCCTGTGAAAGCGCTTCCAAGGAAGGGTGCTGGCTAGCAACAGCTTTCAGTGCTGGCACTTTTCATCTCTGAGCAATTGCTCCACGTTTGCAATTTCTCAGCTCGTGTCTGCGAGACGGAAAGAGAATGACAGTGACGTTTGGTGGCTAGAGAAGCGCAAAGCCCCAGTGTTGCTGCGCCTGTGAAAGCGCTTCCAAGGAAGGGTGCTGGCTAGCAACAGCTTTCAGTGCTGGCACTTTTCATCTCTGAGCAATTGCTCGACGTTTGCAATTTCTCCCCTGAGCTCTCTTTAGAGTGCGCGAGAGGATGAGCAGAAGATTAGGTGGTTAGAGAAGCCCAGAGCCCCAGTGTTCTTAGGCCTACAAAAGCGCTTCCAAGGAAGGGGGCTGGATAGCAACAGCTTTCAGTGCTGGCACTTTTCATCTCTGAGCAATTGCTCCACGTTTGCAATTTCTCAGCTCGTGTCTACGAGACGGAAAGAGAAGGACCGTGACGTTTGGTGGCTAGAGAAGCGCAAAGCCCCAGTGTTGCTGCGCCTGTGAAAGCGCTTCCAAGGAAGGGTGCTGGCTAGCAACAGCTTTCAGTGCTGGCACTTTTCATCTCTGAGCAATTGCTGGACGTTTGCAATTTCTCACCTGAGCTCTCTTTAGAGTGCGCGAGAGGATGAGCAGAAGATTAGGTGTCTAAAGAAGCCCAGAGCCCCAGTGTTCTTAGACCTACAAAAGCGCTTCCAAGGAAGGGGGCTGGATAGCAACAGCTTTCAGTGCTGGCACTTTTCATCTCTGAGCAATTGCTCCACGTTTGCAATTTCTCAGCTCGTGTCTAGGAGATGGAAAGAGAAGGACCGTGACGTTTGGTGGGTAGAGAAGCGCAAAGCCCCAGTGTTGCTGCGCCTGTGAAAGCGCTTCCAAGGAAGGGTGCTGGCTAGCAAGAGCTTCCAGTGCTGGCACTTTTCCTCTCTGAGCAATTGCTCAACGTTTGCAATTTCTCAGCTCGTGTCTACGAGACGGAAAGAGAATAACAGTGACGTTTGGTGGCTAGAGAAGCGCAAAGCCCCAGTGTTGCTGCGCCTGTGAAAGCGCTTCCAAGGAAGGGTGCTGGCTAGCAACAGCTTTCAGTGCTGGCACTTTTCATCTCTGAGCAATTGCTCCACGTTTGCAATTTCTCCCCTAAGCTCTCTTTAGAGTGCGCAAGAGGATGAGCAGAAGATTAGGTGGCTAGAGAAGCCCAGAGCCCCAGTGTTCTTAGGCCTACAAAAGCGCTTCCAAGGAAGGGTGCTGGCTAGCAACAGCTTTCAGTGCTGGCACTTTTCATCTCTGAGCAATTGCTCGACGTTTGCAATTTCTCAGCTCGTGTCTACGAGACGGAAAGAGAAGGACCGTGACGTTTGGTGGCTAGAGAAGCGCAAAGCCCCAGTGTTGCTGCGCCTGTGAAAGCGCTTCCAAGGAAGGGGGCTGGCTAGCAACAGCTTTCAGTGCTGGCACTTTTCATCTCTGAGCAATTGCTCGACGTTTGCAATTTCTCACCTGAGCTCTCTTTAGAGTGCGCGAGAGGATGAGCAGAAGATTAGGTGGCTAAAGAAGCCCAGAGCCCCAGTGTTCTTAGGCCTACAAAAGCGCTTCCAAGGAAGGGTGCTGGCTAGCAAGAGCTTTCAGTGCTGGCACTTTTCATCTCTGAGCAATTGCTCCACGTTTGCAATTTCTCAGCTCGTGTCTACGAGACGGAAAGAGAAGGAGCGTGACGTTTGGTGGCTAGAGAAGCGCAAAACCCCAGTGTTGCTGCGCCTGTGAAAGCGCTTCCAAGGAAGGGTGCTGGCTAGCAACAGCTTTCAGTGCTGGCACTTTTCATCTCTGAGCAATTGCTCGACGTTTGCAATTTCTCAGCTCGTGTCTACGAGACGGAGAGATAGTGACCGTGACGTTTGGTGGCTAGAGAAGCGCAAAGCCCCAGTGTTACTGCGCCTGTGAAAGCGCTTCCAAGGAAGGGTGCTGGCTAGCAACAGCTTTCAGTGCTGGCACTTTTCATCTCTGAGCAATTGCTCGACGTTTGCAATTTCTCAGCTCGTGTCTAGGAGACGGAAAGAGAAGGACCGTGACGTTTGGTGGCTAGAGAAGCGCAAAGCCCCAGTGTTGCTGCGCCTGTGAAAGCGCTTCCAAGGAAGGGTGCTGGCTAGCAACAGCTTTCAGTGCTGGCACTTTTCATCTCTGAGCAATTGCTCGACGTTTGCAATTTCTCCCCTGAGCTCTCTTTAGAGTGCGCGAGAGGATGAGCAGAAGATTAGGTGGCTAGAGAAGCCCAGAGCCCCAGTGTTCTTAGGCCTACAAAAGCGCTTCCAAGGAAGGGTGCTGGCTAGCAACAGCTTTCAGTGCTGGCACTTTTCCTCTCTGAGCAATTGCTCGACGTTTGCAATTTCTCAGCTCGTGTCTACGAGACGGAAAGAGAATGACAGTGACGTTTGGTGGCTAGAGAAGCGCAAAGCCCCAGTGTTGCTGCGCCTGTGAAAGTGCTTCCAAGGAAGGGGGCTGGATAGCAACAGCTTTCAGTGCTGGCACTTTTCATCTCTGAGCAATTGCTCGACGTTTGCAATTTCTCAGCTCGTGTCTACGAGACGGAAAGAGAAGGACCGTGACGTTTGGTGGCTAGAGAAGCGCAAAGCCCCAGTGTTGCTGCGCCTGTGAAAGCGCTTCCAAGGAAGGGTGCTGGCTAGCAACAGCTTTCAGTGCTGGCACTTTTCATCTCTGAGCAATTGCTCGACGTTTGCAATTTCTCACCTGAGCTCTCTTTAGAGTGCGCGAGAGGATGAGCAGAAGATTAGGTGGCTAAAGAAGCCCAGAGCCCCAGTGTTCTTAGGCCTACAAAAGCGCTTCCAAGGAAGGGTGCTGGCTAGCAACAGCTTTCAGTGCTGGCACTTTTCATCTCTGAGCAATTGCTCGACGTTTGCAATTTCTCAGCTCGTGTCTACGAGACGGAAAGAGAAGGACCGTGACGTTTGGTGGCTAGAGAAGCGCAAAGCCCCAGTGTTACTGCGCCTGTGAAAGCACTTCCAAGGAAGGGTGCTGGCTAGCAAGAGCTTTCAGTGCTGGCACTTTTCATCTCTGAGCAATTGCTCGACGTTTGCAATTTCTCACCTGAGCTCTCTTTAGAGTGCGCGAGAGGATGAGCAGAAGATGAGGTGGCTAGAGAAGCCCAGAGCCCCAGTGTTCTTAGGCCTACAAAAGCGCTTCCAAGGAAGGGGGCTGGCTAGCAAGAGCTTTCAGTGCTGGCACTTTTCCTCTCTGAGCAATTGCTTGACGTTTGCAATTTCTCAGCTCGTGTCTACGAGACGGAAAGAGAAGGACCGTGACGTTTGGTGGCTAGAGAAGCGCAAAGCCCCAGTGTTGCTGCGCCTGTGAAAGCGCTTCCAAGGAAGGGTGCTGGCTAGCAACAGCTTTCAGTGCTGGCACTTTTCATCTCTGAGCAATTGCTCGACGTTTGCAATTTCTCACCTGAGCTCTCTTTAGAGTGCGCGAGAGGATGAGCAGAAGATTAGGTGTCTAAAGAAGCCCAGAGCCCCAGTGTTCTTAGACCTACAAAAGCGCTTCCAAGGAAGGGTGCTGGCTAGCAACAGCTTTCAGTGCTGGCACTTTTCATCTCTGAGCAATTGCTCGACGTTTGCAATTTCTCAGCTCGTGTCTACGAGACGGAAAGAGAAGGACCGTGACGTTTGGTGGCTAGAGAAGCGCAAAGCCCCAGTGTTGCTGCGCCTGTGAAAGCGCTTCCAAGGAAGGGTGCTGGCTAGCAACAGCTTTCAGTGCTGGCACTTTTCATCTCTGAGCAATTGCTCGACGTTTGCAATTTCTCACCTGACCTCTCTTTAGAGTGCGCGAGAGGATGAGCAGAAGATTAGGTGGCTAGAGAAGCCCAGAGCCCCAGTGTTCTTAGGCCTACAAAAGCGCTTCCAAGGAAGGGGGCTGGCTAGCAACAGCTTTCAGTGCTGGCACTTTTCATCTCTGAGCAATTGCTCGACGTTTGCAATTTCTCAGCTCGTGTCTACGAGACGGAAAGAGAATGACAGTGACGTTTGGTAGCTAGAGAAGCGCAAAGCCCCAGTGTTGCTGCGCCTGTGAAAGCGCTTCCAAGGAAGGGTGCTGGCTAGCAACAGCTTTCAGTGCTGGCACTTTTCATCTCTGAGCAATTGCTCCACGTTTGCAATTTCTCAGCTCGTGTCTGCGAGACGGAAAGAGAATGACAGTGACGTTTGGTTGCTAGAGAAGCGCAAAGCCCCAGTGTTGCTGCGCCTGTGAAAGCGCTTCCAAGGAAGGGTGCTGGCTAGCAACAGCTTTCAGTGCTGGCACTTTTCATCTCTGAGCAATTGCTCGACGTTTGCAATTTCTCCCCTGAGCTCTCTTTAGAGTGCGCGAGAGGATGAGCAGAAGATTAGGTGGTTAGAGAAGCCCAGAGCCCCAGTGTTCTTAGGCCTACAAAAGCGCTTCCAAGGAAGGGGGCTGGATAGCAAGAGCTTTCAGTGCTGGCACTTTTCATCTCTGAGCAATTGCTCGACGTTTGCAATTTCTCAGCTCGTGTCTACGAGACGGAAAGAGAAGGACCGTGACGTTTGGTGGCTAGAGAAGCGCAAAGCCCCAGTGTTGCTGCGCCTGTGAAAGCGCTTCCAAGGAAGGGTGCTGGCTAGCAACAGCTTTCAGTGCTGGCACTTTTCATCTCTGAGCAATTGCTCGACGTTTGCAATTTCTCACCTGAGCTCTCTTTAGAGTGCGCGAGAGGATGAGCAGAAGATTAGGTGTCTAAAGAAGCCCAGAGCCCCAGTGTTCTTAGACCTACAAAAGCGCTTCCAAGGAAGGGTGCTGGCTAGCAACAGCTTTCAGTGCTGGCACTTTTCATCTCTGAGCAATTGCTCGACGTTTGCAATTTCTCAGCTCGTGTCTACGAGACGGAAAGAGAAGGACCGTGACGTTTGGTGGCTAGAGAAGCGCAAAGCCCCAGTGTTGCTGCGCCTGTGAAAGCGCTTCCAAGGAAGGGGGCTGGCTAGCAACAGCTTTCAGTGCTGGCACTTTTCATCTCTGAGCAATTGCTCGACGTTTGCAATTTCTCACCTGAGCTCTCTTTAGAGTGCGCGAGAGGATGAGCAGAAGATTAGGTGGCTAAAGAAGCCCAGAGCCCCAGTGTTCTTAGGCCTACAAAAGCGCTTCCAAGGAAGGGTGCTGGCTAGCAACAGCTTTCAGTGCTGGCACTTTTCATCTCTGAGCAATTGCTCCACGTTTGCAATTTCTCAGCTCGTGTCTACGAGACGGAAAGAGAAGGACCGTGACGTTTGGTGGCTAGAGAAGCGCAAAACCCCAGTGTTGCTGCGCCTGTGAAAGCGCTTCCAAGGAAGGGTGCTGGCTAGCAACAGCTTTCAGTGCTGGCACTTTTCATCTCTGAGCAATTGCTCGACGTTTGCAATTTCTCAGCTCGTGTCTACGAGACGGAGAGATAGTGACCGTGACGTTTGGTGGCTAGAGAAGCGCAAAGCCCCAGTGTTACTGCGCCTGTGAAAGCGCTTCCAAGGAAGGGTGCTGGCTAGCAACAGCTTTCAGTGCTGGCACTTTTCATCTCTGAGCAATTGCTCCACGTTTGCAATTTCTCAGCTCGTGTCTAGGAGACGGAAAGAGAAGGACCGTGACGTTTGGTGGCTAGAGAAGCGCAAAGCCCCAGTGTTGCTGCGCCTGTGAAAGCGCTTCCAAGGAAGGGTGCTGGCTAGCAACAGCTTTCAGTGCTGGCACTTTTCATCTCTGAGCAATTGCTCGACGTTTGCAATTTCTCCCCTGAGCTCTCTTTAGAGTGCGCGAGAGGATGAGCAGAAGATTAGGTGGCTAGAGAAGCCCAGAGCCCCAGTGTTCTTAGGCCTACAAAAGCGCTTCCAAGGAAGGGTGCTGGCTAGCAACAGCTTTCAGTGCTGGCACTTTTCCTCTCTGAGCAATTGCTCGACGTTTGCAATTTCTCAGCTCGTGTCTACGAGACGGAAAGAGAATGACAGTGACGTTTGGTGGCTAGAGAAGCGCAAAGCCCCAGTGTTGCTGCGCCTGTGAAAGTGCTGCCAAGGAAGGGGGCTGGATAGCAACAGCTTTCAGTGCTGGCACTTTTCATCTCTGAGCAATTGCTCGACGTTTGCAATTTCTCAGCTCGTGTCTACGAGACGGAAAGAGAAGGACCGTGACGTTTGGTGGCTAGAGAAGCGCAAAGCCCCAGTGTTGCTGCGCCTGTGAAAGCGCTTCCAAGGAAGGGTGCTGGCTAGCAACAGCTTTCAGTGCTGGCACTTTTCATCTCTGAGCAATTGCTCGACGTTTGCAATTTCTCACCTGAGCTCTCTTTAGAGTGCGCGAGAGGATGAGCAGAAGATTAGGTGGCTAAAGAAGCCCAGAGCCCCAGTGTTCTTAGGCCTACAAAAGCGCTTCCAAGGAAGGGTGCTGCCTAGCAACAGCTTTCAGTGCTGGCACTTTTCATCTCTGAGCAATTGCTCGATGTTTGCAATTTCTCAGCTCGTGTCTACGAGACGGAAAGAGAAGGACAGTGACGTTTGGTGGCTAGAGAAGCGCAAAGCCCCAGTGTTGCTGCGCCTGTGAAAGCGCTTCCAAGGAAGGGTGCTGGCTAGCAAGAGCTTTCAGTGCTGGCACTTTTCATCTCTGAGCAATTGCTCGACGTTTGCAATTTCTCAGCTCGTGTCTGCGAGACGGAAAGAGAATGACAGTGACGTTTGGTTGCTACAGAAGCGCAAAGCCCCAGTGTTGCTGCGCCTGTGAAAGCGCTTCCAAGGAAGGGTGCTGGCTAGCAACAGCTTTCAGTGCTGGCACTTTTCATCTCTGAGCAATTGCTCGACGTTTGCAATTTCTCCTCTGAGCTCTCTTTATGTGCGCGAGAGGATGAGCAGAAGATTAGGTGGTTAGAGAAGCCCAGAGCCCCAGTGTTCTTAGGCCTACAAAAGCGCTTCCAAGGAAGGGGGCTGGATAGCAACAGCTTTCAGTGCTGGCACTTTTCATCTCTGAGCAATTGCTCCACGTTTGCAATTTCTCAGCTCGTGTCTACGAGACGGAAAGAGAAGGACCGTGACGTTTGGTGGCTAGAGAAGCGCAAAGCCCCAGTGTTGCTGCGCCTGTGAAAGCGCTTCCAAGGAAGGGTGCTGGCTAGCAACAGCTTTCAGTGCTGGCACTTTTCATCTCTGAGCAATTGCTCGACGTTTGCAATTTCTCACCTGAGCTCTCTTTAGAGTGCGCGAGAGGATGAGCAGAAGATTAGGTGTCTAAAGAAGCCCAGAGCCCCAGTGTTCTTAGACCTACAAAAGCGCTTCCAAGGAAGGGTGCTGGCTAGCAACAGCTTTCAGTGCTGGCACTTTTCATCTCTGAGCAATTGCTCGACGTTTGCAATTTCTCAGCTCGTGTCTACGAGACGGAAAGAGAAGGACCGTGACGTTTGGTGGCTAGAGAAGCGCAAAGCCCCAGTGTTGCTGCGCCTGTGAAAGCGCTTCCAAGGAAGGGTGCTGGCTAGCAACAGCTTTCAGTGCTGGCACTTTTCATCTCTGAGCAATTGCTCGACGTTTGCAATTTCTCACCTGACCTCTCTTTAGAGTGCGCGAGAGGATGAGCAGAAGATTAGGTGGCTAGAGAAGCCCAGAGCCCCAGTGTTCTTAGGCCTACAAAAGCGCTTCCAAGGAAGGGGGCTGGCTAGCAACAGCTTTCAGTGCTGGCACTTTTCATCTCTGAGCAATTGCTCGACGTTTGCAATTTCTCAGCTCGTGTCTACGAGACGGAAAGAGAATGACAGTGACGTTTGGTAGCTAGAGAAGCGCAAAGCCCCAGTGTTGCTGCGCCTGTGAAAGCGCTTCCAAGGAAGGGTGCTGGCTAGCAACAGCTTTCAGTGCTGGCACTTTTCATCTCTGAGCAATTGCTCCACGTTTGCAATTTCTCAGCTCGTGTCTGCGAGACGGAAAGAGAATGACAGTGACGTTTGGTTGCTAGAGAAGCGCAAAGCCCCAGTGTTGCTGCGCCTGTGAAAGCGCTTCCAAGGAAGGGTGCTGGCTAGCAACAGCTTTCAGTGCTGGCACTTTTCATCTCTGAGCAATTGCTCGACGTTTGCAATTTCTCCCCTGAGCTCTCTTTAGAGTGCGCGAGAGGATGAGCAGAAGATTAGGTGGTTAGAGAAGCCCAGAGCCCCAGTGTTCTTAGGCCTACAAAAGCGCTTCCAAGGAAGGGTGCTGGATAGCAAGAGCTTTCAGTGCTGGCACTTTTCATCTCTGAGCAATTGCTCGACGTTTGCAATTTCTCAGCTCGTGTCTACGAGACGGAAAGAGAAGGACCGTGACGTTTGGTGGCTAGAGAAGCGCAAAGCCCCAGTGTTGCTGCGCCTGTGAAAGCGCTTCCAAGGAAGGGTGCTGGCTAGCAACAGCTTTCAGTGCTGGCACTTTTCATCTCTGAGCAATTGCTCGACGTTTGCAATTTCTCACCTGAGCTCTCTTTAGAGTGCGCGAGAGGATGAGCAGAAGATTAGGTGTCTAAAGAAGCCCAGAGCCCCAGTGTTCTTAGACCTACAAAAGCGCTTCCAAGGAAGGGTGCTGGCTAGCAACAGCTTTCAGTGCTGGCACTTTTCATCTCTGAGCAATTGCTCGACGTTTGCAATTTCTCAGCTCGTGTCTACGAGACGGAAAGAGAAGGACCGTGACGTTTGGTGGCTAGAGAAGCGCAAAGCCCCAGTGTTGCTGCGCCTGTGAAAGCGCTTCCAAGGAAGGGTGCTGGCTAGCAACAGCTTTCAGTGCTGGCACTTTTCATCTCTGAGCAATTGCTCGACGTTTGCAATTTCTCACCTGACCTCTCTTTAGAGTGCGCGAGAGGATGAGCAGAAGATTAGGTGGCTAGAGAAGCCCAGAGCCCCAGTGTTCTTAGGCCTACAAAAGCGCTTCCAAGGAAGGGTGCTGGCTAGCAACAGCTTTCAGTGCTGGCACTTTTCATCTCTGAGCAATTGCTCGACGTTTGCAATTTCTCAGCTCGTGTCTACGAGACGGAAAGAGAAGGACCGTGACGTTTGGTGGCTAGAGAAGCGCAAAACCCCAGTGTTACTGCGCCTGTGAAAGCGCTTCCAAGGAAGGGTGCTGGCTAGCAACAGCTTTCAGTGCTGGCACTTTTCCTCTCTGAGCAATTGCTCGACGTTTGCAATTTCTCAGCTCGTGTCTACGAGACGGAAAGAGAAGGACCGTGACGTTTGGTGGCTAGAGAAGCGCAAAACCCCAGTGTTGCTGCGCCTGTGAAAGCGCTTCCAAGGAAGGGTGCTGGCTAGCAACAGCTTTCAGTGCTGGCACTTTTCATCTCTGAGCAATTGCTCGACGTTTGCAATTTCTCAGCTCGTGTCTACGAGACGGAGAGATAGTGACCGTGACGTTTGGTGGCTAGAGAAGCGCAAAGCCCCAGTGTTACTGCGCCTGTGAAAGCGCTTCCAAGGAAGGGTGCTGGCTAGCAACAGCTTTCAGTGCTGGCACTTTTCATCTCTGAGCAATTGCTCCACGTTTGCAATTTCTCAGCTCGTGTCTACGAGACGGAAAGAGAAGGACCGTGACTTTTGGTGGGTAGAGAAGCGCAAAGCCCCAGTGTTGCTGCGCCTGTGAAAGCGCTTCCAAGGAAGGGTGCTGGCTAGCAACAGCTTTCAGTGCTGGCACTTTTCATCTCTGAGCAATTGCTCGACGTTTGCAATTTCTCACCTGAGCTCTCTTTAGAGTGCGCGAGAGGATGAGCAGAAGATTAGGTGGCTAGAGAAGCCCAGAGCCCCAGTGTTCTTAGGCCTACAAAAGCGCTTCCAAGGAAGGGGGCTGGCTAGCAACAGCTTTCAGTGCTGGCACTTTTCCTCTCTGAGCAATTGCTCGACGTTTGCAATTTCTCAGCTCGTGTCTACGAGACGGAAAGAGAATGACAGTGACGTTTGGTGGCTAGAGAAGTGCAAAGCCCCAGTGTTACTGCGCCTGTGAAAGCGCTTCCAAGGAAGGGGGCTGGATAGCAACAGCTTTCAGTGCTGGCACTTTTCATCTCTGAGCAATTGCTCAACGTTTGCAATTTCTCAGCTCGTGTCTACGAGACGGAAAGAGAAGGACCGTGACGTTTGGTGGCTAGAGAAGCGCAAAACCCCAGTGTTGCTGCGCCTGTGAAAGCGCTTCCAAGGAAGGGTGCTGGCTAGCAACAGCTTTCAGTGCTGGCACTTTTCATCTCTGAGCAATTGCTCGACGTTTGCAATTTCTCAGCTCGTGTCTACGAGACGGAGAGATAGTGACCGTGACGTTTGGTGGGTAGAGAAGCGCAAAGCCCCAGTGTTGCTGCGCCTGTGAAAGCGCTTCCAAGGAAGGGTGCTGGCTAGCAACAGCTTTCAGTGCTGGCACTTTTCATCTCTGAGCAATTGCTCGACGTTTGCAATTTCTCACCTGAGCTCTCTTTAGAGTGCGCGAGAGGATGAGCAGAAGATTAGGTGGCTAGAGAAGCCCAGAACCCCAGTGTTCTTAGGCCTACAAAAGCGCTTCCAAGGAAGGGTGCTGGCTAGCAACAGCTTTCAGTGCTGGCACTTTTCCTCTCTGAGCAATTGCTCGACGTTCGCAATTTCTCAGCTCGTGTCTAGGAGACGGAAAGAGAATGACAGTGACGTTTGGTTGCTAGAGAAGCGCAAAGCCCCAGTGTTACTGCGCCTGTGAAAGCGCTTCCAAGGAAGGGTGCTGGCTAGCAACAGCTTTCAGTGCTGGCACTTTTCATCTCTGAGCAATTGCTCGACGTTTGCAATTTCTCACCTGAGCTCTCTTTAGACTGCGCGAGAGGATGAGCAGAAGATTAGGTGGCTAGAGAAGCCCAGAGCCCCAGTGTTCTTAGGCCTACAAAAGCGCTTCCAAGGAAGGGTGCTGGCTAGCAACAGCTTTCAGTGCTGGCACTTTTCATCTCTGAGCAATTGCTCGACGTTTGCAATTTCTCCCCTGAGCTCTCTTTAGAGTGCGCGAGAGGATGAGCAGAAGATTAAGTGGCTAGAGAAGCCCAGAGCCCCAGTGTTCTTAGGCCTACAAAAGCGCTTCCAAGGAAGGGTGCTGGCTAGCAACAGCTTTCAGTGCTGGCACTTTTCATCTCTGAGCAATTGCTCGACGTTTGCAATTTCTCACCTGAGCTCTCTTTACAGTGCGCGAGAGGATGAGCAGAAGATTAGGTGGCTAGAGAAGCCCAGAGCCCCAGTGTTCTTAGGCCTACAAAAGCGCTTCCAAGGAAGGGTGCTGGCTAGCAACAGCTTTCAGTGCTGGCACTTTTCATCTCTGAGCAATTGCTCGACGTTTGCAATTTCTCAGCTCGTGTCTACGAGACGGAAAGAGAAGGACCGTGACGTTTGGTGGCTAGAGAAGCGCAAAGCCCCAGTGTTGCTGCGCCTGTGAAAGCGCTTCCAAGGAAGGGTGCTGGCTAGCAACAGCTTTCAGTGCTGGCACTTTTCATCTCTGAGCAATTGCTCGACGTTTGCAATTTCTCCCCTGAGGTCTCTTTAGAGTGCGCGAGAGGATGAGCAGAAGATTAGGTGGCTAGAGAAGCCCAGAGCCCCAGTGTTCTTAGGCCTACAAAAGCGCTTCCAAGGAAGGGGGCTGGCTAGCAACACCTTTCAGTGCTGGCACTTTTCATCTCTGAGCAATTGCTCGACGTTTGCAATTTCTCAGCTCGTGTCTACGAGACGGAAAGAGAATGACAGTGACGTTTGGTGGCTAGAGAAGCGCAAAGCCCCAGTGTTACTGAGCCTGTGAAAGCGCTTCCAAGGAAGGGTGCTGGCTAGCAACAGCTTTCAGTGCTGGCACTTTTCATCTCTGAGCAATTGCTCCACGTTTGCAATTTCTCAGCTCGTGTCTATGAGACGGAAAGAGAAGGACCGTGACGTTTGGTGGCTAGAGAAGCGCAAAGCCCCAGTGTTGCTGCGCCTGTGAAAGCGCTTCCAAGGAAGGGTGCTGGCTAGCAACAGCTTTCAGTGCTGGCACTTTTCATCTCTGAGCAATTGCTCGACGTTTGCAATTTCTCAGCTCGTGTCTACGAGACGGAAAAAGAATGACAGTGACGTTTGGTGGCTAGAGAAGCGCAAAGCCCCAGTGTTACTGCGCCTGTGAAAGCGCTTCCAAGGAAGGGTGCTGGCTAGCAACAGCTTTCAGTGCTGGCACTTTTCATCTCTGAGCAATTGCTCGACGTTTGCAATTTCTCAGCTCGTGTCTACGAGACGGAAAGAGAAGGACCGTGACGTTTGGTGGCTAGAGAAGCGCAAAGCTCCAGTGTTGCTTCGCCTGTGAAAGCGCTTCCAAGGAAGGGTGCTGGCTAGCAACAGCTTTCAGTGCTGGCACTTTTCATCTCTGAGCAATTGCTGGACGTTTGCAATTTCTCACCTGAGCTCTCTTTAGAGTGCGCGAGAGGATGAGCAGAAGATTAGGTGGCTAGAGAAGCCCAGAGCCCCAGTGTGCTTAGGCCTACAAAAGCGCTTCCAAGGAAGGGTGCTGCCTAGCAACAGCTTTCAGTGCTGGCACTTTTCCTCTCTGAGCAATTGCTCCACGTTTGCAATTTCTCAGCTCGTGTCTACGAGACGGAAAGAGAAGGACCGTGACGTTTGGTGGCTAGAGAAGCGCAAAGCCCCAGTGTTACTGCGCCTGTGAAAGCGCTTCCAAGGAAGGGTGCTGGCTAGCAAGAGCTTTCAGTGCTGGCACTTTTCATCTCTGAGCAATTGCTCGACGTTTGCAATTTCTCAGCTCGTGTCTACGAGACGGAAAGAGAATGTCCGTGACATTTGGTTGCTAGAGAAGCGCAAAGCCCCAGTGTTGCTGCGCCTGTGAAAGCGCTTCCAAGGAAGGGTGCTGGCTAGCAAGAGCTTTCAGTGCTGGCACTTTTCATCTCTGAGCAATTGCTCGACATTTGCAATTTCTCAGCTCGTGTCTACGAGACGGAGAGAGAGTGACCGTGATGTCTGGTGGCTAGAGAAGCGCAAAGCCCCAGTGTTGCTGCGCCTGTGAAAGCGCTTCCAAGGAAGGGTGCTGGCTAGCAACAGCTTTCAGTGCTGGCACTTTTCATCTCTGAGCAATTGCTCGACGTTTGCAATTTCTCACCTGAGCTCTCTTTAGAGTGCGCGAGAGGATGAGCAGAAGATTAGGTGGCTAGAGAAGCCCAGAGCCCCAGTGTTCCTAGGCCTACAAAAGCGCTTCCAAGGAAGGGTGCTGGCTAGCAACAGCTTTCAGTGCTGGCACTTTTCATCTCTGAGCAATTGCTCGACCTTTGCAATTTCTCCCCTGAGCTCTCTTTAGAGTGCGCGAGAGGATGAGCAGAAGATTAGGTGGCTAGAGAAGCCCAGAGCCCCAGTGTTCTTAGGCCTACAAAAGCGCTTCCAAGGAAGGGGGCTGGCTAGCAACAGCTTTCAGTGCTGGCACTTTTCCTCTCTGAGCAATTGCTCGACGTTCGCAATTTCTCAGCTCGTGTCTACGAGACGGAAAGAGAAGGACCATGACGTTTGGTTGCTAGAGAAGCGCAAAGCCCCAGTGTTGCTGCGCCTGTGAAAGCGCTTCCAAGGAAGGGTGCTGGCTAGCAACAGCTTTCAGTGCTGGCACTTTTCATCTCTGAGCAATTGCTGGACGTTTGCAATTTCTCACCTGAGCTCTCTTTAGAGTGCGCGAGAGGATGAGCAGAAGATTAGGTGGCTAGAGAAGCCCAGAGCCCCAGTCTTCTTAGGTCTACAAAAGCGCTTCCAAGGAAGGGGGCTGGCTAGCAAGAGCTTTCAGTGCTGGCACTTTTCATCTCTGAGCAATTGCTCGACGTTTGCAATTTCTCAGCTCGTGTCTACGAGACGGAAAGAGAAGGACCGTGACGTTTGGTGGCTAGAGAAGCGCAAAGCCCCAGTGTTGCTGCGCCTGTGAAAGCGCTTCCAAGGAAGGGTGCTGGCTAGCAACAGCTTTCAGTGCTGGCACTTTTCATCTCTGAGCAATTGCTGGACATTTGCAATTTCTCCCCTGAGCACTCTTTACAGTGCGCGAGAGGATGAGCAGAAGATTAGGTGGCTAGAGAAGCCCAGAGCCCCAGTGTTCTTAGGCCTACAAAAGCGCTTCCAAGGAAGGGTGCTGGCTAGCAACAGCTTTCAGTGCTGGCACTTTTCATCTCTGAGCAATTGCTCGACGTTTGCAATTTCTCCCCTGAGCTCTCTTCAGAGTGCGCGAGAGGATGAGCAGAAGATTAAGTGGCTAGAGAAGCCCAGAGCCCCAGTGTGCTTAGGCCTACAAAAGCGCTTCCAAGGAAGGGTGCTGGCTAGCAACAGCTTTCAGTGCTGGCACTTTTCATCTCTGAGCAATTGCTCGACGTTTGCAATTTCTCAGCTCGTGTCTAGGAGACGGAAAGAGAATGACAGTGACGTTTGGTGGCTAGAGAAGCGCAAAGCCCCAGTGTTACTGCGCCTGTGAAAGCGCTTCCAAGGAAGGGTGCTGGCTAGCAACAGCTTTCAGTGCTGGCACTTTTCATCTCTGAGCAATTGCTCGACGTTTGCAATTTCTCACCTGAGCTCTCTTTACAGTGCGCGAGAGGATGAGCAGAAGATTAGGTGGCTAGAGAAGCCCAGAACCCCAGTGTTCTTAGGCCTACAAAAGCGCTTCCAAGGAAGGGTGCTGGCTAGCAACAGCTTTCAGTGCTGGCACTTTTCATCTCTGAGCAATTGCTCGACGTTTGCAATTTCTCAGCTCGTGTCTACGAGACGGAAAGAGAAGGACCGTGACGTTTGGTGGGTAGAGAAGCGCAAAGCCCCAGTGTTACTGCGCCTGTGAAAGCGCTTCCAAGGAAGGGTGCTGGCTAGCAACAGCTTTCAGTGCTGGCACTTTTCATCTCTGAGCAATTGCTCGACGTTTGCAATTTCTCCCCTGAGCTCTCTTTAGAGTGCGCGAGAGGATGAGCAGAAGATTAGGTGGCTAGAGAAGCCCAGAGCCCCAGTGTTCTTAGGCCTACAAAAGCGCTTCCAAGGAAGGGTGCTGGCTAGCAACAGCTTTCAGTGCTGGCACTTTTCATCTCTGAGCAATTGCTCGACGTTTGCAATTTCTCAGCTCGTGTCTACGAGACGGAAAGAGACTGACAGTGACGTTTGGTGGCTAGAGAAGCGCAAAGCCCCAGTGTTACTGAGCCTGTGAAAGCGCTTCCAAGGAAGGGTGCTGGCTAGCAACAGCTTTCAGTGCTGGCACTTTTCATCTCTGAGCAATTGCTCGACGTTTGCAATTTCTCAGCTCGTGTCTACGAGACGGAAAGAGAAGGACCGTGACGTTTGGTGGGTAGAGAAGCGCAAAGCTCCAGTGTTGCTGCGCCTGTGAAAGCGCTTCCAAGGAAGGGTGCTGGCTAGCAACAGCTTTCAGTGCTGGCACTTTTCATCTCTGAGCAATTGCTCGACGTTTGCAATTTCTCACCTGAGCTCTCTTTAGAGTGCGCGAGATGATGAGCAGAAGATTAGGTGGCTAGAGAAGCCCAGAGCCCCAGTGTGCTTAGGCCTACAAAAGCGCTTCCAAGGAAGGGTGCTGCCTAGCAACAGCTTTCAGTGCTGGCACTTTTCCTCTCTGAGCAATTGCTCCACGTTTGCAATTTCTCAGCTCGTGTCTACGAGACGGAAAGAGAAGGACCGTGACGTTTGGTGGCTAGAGAAGCGCAAAGCCCCAGTGTTACTGCGCCTGTGAAAGCGCTTCCAAGGAAGGGTGCTGGCTAGCAACAGCTTTCAGTGCTGGCACTTTTCATCTCTGAGCAATTGCTCGACGTTTGCAATTTCTCAGCTCGTGTCTACGAGACGGAAAGAGAAGGACCGTGACGTTTGGTGGCTAGAGAAGCGCAAAACCCCAGTGTTGCTGCGCCTGTGAAAGCGCTTCCAAGGAAGGGTGCTGGCTAGCAACAGCTTTCAGTGCTGGCACTTTTCATCTCTGAGCAATTGCTTGACGTTTGCAATTTCTCAGCTCGTGTCTACGAGACGGAAAGAGAATGTCCGTGACATTTGGTTGCTAGAGAAGCGCAAAGCCCCAGTGTTGCTGCGCCTGTGAAAGCGCTTCCAAGGAAGGGTGCTGGCTAGCAAGAGCTTTCAGTGCTGGCACTTTTCATCTCTGAGCAATTGCTCGACGTTTGCAATTTCTCCCCTGAGCTCTCTTTAGAGTGCGCGAGAGGATGAGCAGAAGATTAGGTGGCTAGAGAAGCCCAGAGCCCCAGTGTGCTTAGGCCTACAAAAGCGCTTCCAAGGAAGGGTGGTGGCTAGCAAGAGCTTTCAGTGCTGGCACTTTTCATCTCTGAGCAATTGCTCCACGTTTGCAATTTCTCAGCTCGTGTCTACGAGACGGAAAGAGAAGGACCGTGACGTTTGGTGGCTAGAGAAGCGCAAAGCCCCAGTGTTGCTGCGCCTGTGAAAGCGCTTCCAAGGAAGGGTGCTGGCTAGCAACAGCTTTCAGTGCTGGCACTTTTCATCTCTGAGCAATTGCTCGACGTTTGCAATTTCTCCCCTGAGCTCTCTTTAGAGTGCGCGAGAGGATGAGCAGAAGATTAGGTGGCTAGAGAAGCCCAGAGCCCCAGTGTTCTTAGGCCTACAAAAGCGCTTCCAAGGAAGGGTGCTGGCTAGCAACAGCTTTCAGTGCTGGCACTTTTCATCTCTGAGCAATTGCTCGACGTTTGCAATTTCTCACCTGAGCTCTCTTTAGAGTGCGCGAGAGGATGAGCAGAAGATTAGGTGGCTAGAGAAGCCCAGAGCCCCAGTGTTCTTAGGCCTACAAAAGCGCTTCCAAAAAAGGGGGCTGGCTAGCAACAGCTTTCAGTGCTGGCACTTTTCCTCTCTGAGCAATTGCTCGACGTTTGCAATTTCTCACCTGAGCTCTCTTTACAGTGCGCGAGAGGATGAGCAGAAGATTAGGTGGCTAGAGAAGCCCAGAGCCCCAGTGTTCTTAGGCCTACAAAAGCGCTTCCAAGGAAGGGGGATGGCTAGCAACAGCTTTCAGTGCTGGCACTTTTCATCTCTGAGCAATTGCTCGACGTTTGCAATTTCTCAGCTCGTGTCTACGAGACGGAAAGAGAAGGACCGTGACGTTTGGTGGCTAGAGAAGCGCAAAGCCCCAGTGTTGCTGCGCCTGTGAAAGCGCTTCCAAGGAAGGGTGCTGGCTAGCAACAGCTTTCAGTGCTGGCACTTTTCATCTCTGAGCAATTGCTCGACGTTTGCAATTTCTCACCTGAGCTCTCTTTAGAGTGCGCGAGAGGATGAGCAGAAGATTAGGTGGCTAGAGAAGCCCAGAGCCCCAGTGTTCTTAGGCCTACAAAAGCGCTTCCAAGGAAGGGTGCTGGCTAGCAACAGCTTTCAGTGCTGGCACTTTTCATCTCTGAGCAATTGCTCGACGTTTGCAATTTCTCAGCTCGTGTCTAGGAGACGGAAAGAGAATGACAGTGACGTTTGGTGGCTAGAGAAGCGCAAAGCCCCAGTGTTACTGCGCCTGTGAAAGCGCTTCCAAGGAAGGGTGCTGGCTAGCAACAGCTTTCAGTGCTGGCACTTTTCATCTCTGAGCAATTGCTCGACGTTTGCAATTTCTCAGCTCGTGTCTACGAGACGGAAAGAGAAGGACCGTGACGTTTGGTGGGTAGAGAAGCGCAAAGCCCCAGTGTTGCTGCGCCTGTGAAAGCGCTTCCAAGGAAGGGTGCTGGCTAGCAACAGCTTTCAGTGCTGGCACTTTTCATCTCTGAGCAATTGCTCGACGTTTGCAATTTCTCAGCTCGTGTCTACGAGACGGAGAGATAGTGACCGTGACGTTTGGTGGCTAGAGAAGCGCAAAGCCCCAGTGTTACTGCGCCTGTGAAAGCGCTTCCAAGGAAGGGTGCTGGCTAGCAACAGCTTTCAGTGCTGGCACTTTTCATCTCTGAGCAATTGCTCGACGTTTGCAATTTCTCAGCTCGTGTCTACGAGACGGAAAGAGAAGGACCGTGACGTTTGGTGGCTAGAGAAGCGCAAAGCTCCAGTGTTGCTGCGCCTGTGAAAGCGCTTCCAAGGAAGGGTGCTGGCTAGCAACAGCTTTCAGTGCTGGCACTTTTCATCTCTGAGCAATTGCTCGACGTTTGCAATTTCTCACCTGAGCTCTCTTTAGAGTGCGCGAGAGGATGAGCAGAAGATTAGGTGGCTAGAGAAGCCCAGAGCCCCAGTGTTCTTAGGCCTACAAAAGCGCTTCCAAGGAAGGGTGCTGGCTAGCAAGAGCTTTCAGTGCTGGCACTTTTCATCTCTGAGCAATTGCTCGACGTTTGCAATTTCTCAGCTCGTGTCTACGAGACGGAAAGAGAATGACAGTGACGTTTGGTGGCTAGAGAAGCGCAAAGCCCCAGTGTTGCTGCGCCTGTGAAAGCGCTTCCAAGGAAGGGTGCTGGCTAGCAAGAGCTTTCAGTGCTGGCACTTTTCATCTCTGAGCAATTGCTCGACGTTTGCAATTTCTCAGCTCGTGTCTACGAGACGGAAAGAGAATGTCCGTGACATTTGGTGGCTAGAGAAGCGCAAAGCCCCAGTGTTGCTGCGCCTGTGAAAGCGCTTCCAAGGAAGGGTGCTGGCTAGCAACAGCTTTCAGTGCTGGCACTTTTCATCTCTGAGCAATTGCTCGACGTTTGCAATTTCTCACCTGAGCTCTCTTTAGAGTGCGCGAGAGGATGAGCAGAAGATTAGGTGGCTAGAGAAGCCCAGAGCCCCAGTGTTCTTAGGCCTACAAAAGCGCTTCCAAGGAAGGGGGCTGGCTAGCAACAGCTTTCAGTGCTGGCACTTTTCATCTCTGAGCAATTGCTCGACGTTTGCAATTTCTCAGCTCGTGTCTACGAGACGGAAAGAGAAGGACCGTGACGTTTGGTGGCTAGAGAAGCGCAAAGCCCCAGTGTTGCTGCGCCTGTGAAAGCGCTTCCAAGGAAGGGTGCTGGCTAGCAACAGCTTTCAGTGCTGGCACTTTTCATCTCTGAGCAATTGCTCCACGTTTGCAATTTCTCAGCTCGTGTCTACGAGACGGAGAGATAGTGACCGTGACGTTTGGTGGCTAGAGAAGCGCAAAGCCCCAGTGTTCCTGCGCCTGTGAAAGCGCTTCCAAGGAAGGGTGCTGGCTAGCAACAGCTTTCAGTGCTGGCACTTTTCATCTCTGAGCAATTGCTGGACGTTTGCAATTTCTCACCTGAGCTCTCTTTAGAGTGCGCGAGAGGATGAGCAGAAGATTAGGTGGCTAGAGAAGCCCAGAGCCCCAGTGTTCTTAGGCCTACAAAAGCGCTTCCAAGGAAGGGTGCTGGCTAGCAACAGCTTTCAGTGCTGGCACTTTTCATCTCTGAGCAATTGCTCGACGTTTGCAATTTCTCAGCTCGTGTCTACGAGACGGAAAGAGAATGACAGTGACGTTTGGTGGCTAGAGAAGCGCAAAGCCCCAGTGTTACTGCGCCTGTGAAAGCGCTTCCAAGGAAGGGTGCTGGCTAGCAACAGCTTTCAGGGCTGGCACTTTTCATCTCTGAGCAATTGCTCGACGTTTGCAATTTCTCAGCTCGTGTCTGCGAGACGGAAAGAGAAGGACCGTGACGTTTGGTGGCTAGAGAAGCGCAAAACCCCAGTGTTACTGCGCCTGTGAAAGCGCTTCCAAGGAAGGGGGCTGGCTAGCAACAGCTTTCAGTGCTGGCACTTTTCATCTCTGAGCAATTGCTCGACTTTTGCAATTTCTCAGCTCGTGTCTACGAGACGGAGAGATAGTGACCGTGACGTTTGGTGGGTAGAGAAGCGCAAAGCCCCAGTGTTGCTGCGCCTGTGAAAGCGCTTCCAAGGAAGGGTGCTGGCTAGCAACAGCTTTCAGTGCTGGCACTTTTCATCTCTGAGCAATTGCTCGACGTTTGCAATTTCTCACCTGAGCTCTCTTTAGAGTGCGCGAGAGGATGAGCAGAAGATTAGGTGGCTAGAGAAGCCCAGAGCCCCAGTGTTCTTAGGCCTACAAAAGCGCTTCCAAGGAAGGGGGATGGCTAGCAACAGCTTTCAGTGCTGGCACTTTTCCTCTCTGAGCAATTGCTTGACGTTTGCAATTTCTCAGCTCGTGTCTGCGAGACGGAAAGAGAATGTCCGTGACATTTGGTGGCTAGAGAAGCGCAAAGCCCCAGTGTTGCTGCGCCTGTGAAAGCGCTTCCAAGGAAGGGTGCTGGCTAGCAAGAGCTTTCAGTGCTGGCACTTTTCATCTCTGAGCAATTGCTCGACGTTTGCAATTTCTCACCTGAGCTCTCTTTAGAGTGCGCGAGATGATGAGCAGAAGATTAGGTGGCTAGAGAAGCCCAGAGCCCCAGTGTTCTTAGGCCTACAAAAGCGCTTCCAAGGAAGGGTGCTGCCTAGCAACAGCTTTCACCGCTGGCACATTTCCTCTCTGAGCAATTGCTCCACGTTTGCAATTTCTCAGCTCGTGTCTACGAGACGGAAAGAGAAGGACCGTGACGTTTGGTGGCTAGAGAAGCGCAAAGCCCCAGTGTTACTGCGCCTGTGAAAGCGCTTCCAAGGAAGGGTGCTGGCTAGCAACAGCTTTCAGTGCTGGCACTTTTCATCTCTGAGCAATTGCTCGACGTTTGCAATTTCTCAGCTCGTGTCTACGAGACGGAAAGAGAAGGACCGTGACGTTTGGTGGCTAGAGAAGCGCAAAACCCCAGTGTTGCTGCGCCTGTGAAAGCGCTTCCAAGGAAGGGTGCTGGCTAGCAACAGCTTTCAGTGCTGGCACTTTTCATCTCTGAGCAATTGCTTGACGTTTGCAATTTCTCAGCTCGTGTCTACGAGACGGAAAGAGAATGTCCGTGACATTTGGTTGCTAGAGAAGCGCAAAGCCCCAGTGTTGCTGCGCCTGTGAAAGCGCTTCCAAGGAAGGGTGCTGGCTAGCAAGAGCTTTCAGTGCTGGCACTTTTCATCTCTGAGCAATTGCTCGACGTTTGCAATTTCTCCCCTGAGCTCTCTTTAGAGTGCGCGAGAGGATGAGCAGAAGATTAGGTGGCTAGAGAAGCCCAGAGCCCCAGTGTGCTTAGGCCTACAAAAGCGCTTCCAAGGAAGGGTGGTGGCTAGCAACAGCTTTCAGTGCTGGCACTTTTCATCTCTGAGCAATTGCTCCACGTTTGCAATTTCTCAGCTCGTGTCTACGAGACGGAAAGAGAAGGACCGTGACGTTTGGTGGCTAGAGAAGCGCAAAGCCCCAGTGTTGCTGCGCCTGTGAAAGCGCTTCCAAGGAAGGGTGCTGGCTAGCAACAGCTTTCAGTGCTGGCACTTTTCATCTCTGAGCAATTGCTCGACGTTTGCAATTTCTCCCCTGAGCTCTCTTTAGAGTGCGCGAGAGGATGAGCAGAAGATTAGGTGGCTAGAGAAGCCCAGAGCCCCACTGTTCTTAGGCCTACAAAAGCGCTTCCAAGGAAGGGGGCTGGCTAGCAACAGCTTTCAGTGCTGGCACTTTTCATCTCTGAGCAATTGCTCGACATTTGCAATTTCTCCCCTGAGCTCTCTTTAGAGTGCGCGAGAGGATGAGCAGAAGATTAGGTGGCTAGAGAAGCCCAGAGCCCCAGTGTTCTTAGGCCTACAAAAGCGCTTCCAAGGAAGGGGGCTGGCTAGCAACAGCTTTCAGTGCTGGCACTTTTCCTCTCTGAGCAATTGCTCGACGTTTGCAATTTCTCACCTGAGCTCTCTTTAGAGTGCGCGAGAGGATGAGCAGAAGATTAGGTGGCTAGAGAAGCCCAGAGCCCCAGTGTTCTTAGGTCTACAAAAGCGCTTCCAAGGAAGGGTGCTGGCTAGCAAGAGCTTTCAGTGCTGGCACTTTTCATCTCTGAGCAATTGCTCGACGTTTGCAATTTCTCAGCTCGTGTCTACGAGACGGAAAGAGAAGGACCGTGACGTTTGGTGGCTAGAGAAGCGCAAAGCCCCAGTGTTGCTGCGCCTGTGAAAGCGCTTCCAAGGAAGGGTGCTGGCTAGCAACAGCTTTCAGTGCTGGCACTTTTCATCTCTGAGCAATTGCTGGACATTTGCAATTTCTCCCCTGAGCACTCTTTACAGTGCGCGAGAGGATGAGCAGAAGATTAGGTGGCTAGAGAAGCCCAGAGCCCCAGTGTTCTTAGGCCTACAAAAGCGCTTCCAAGGAAGGGTGCTGGCTAGCAACAGCTTTCAGTGCTGGCACTTTTCATCTCTGAGCAATTGCTCGACGTTTGCAATTTCTCACCTGAGCTCTCTTTAGAGTGCGCGAGAGGATGAGCAGAAGATTAAGTGGCTAGAGAAGCCCAGAGCCCCAGTGTGCTTAGGCCTACAAAAGCGCTTCCAAGGAAGGGTGCTGGCTAGCAACAGCTTTCAGTGCTGGCACTTTTCATCTCTGAGCAATTGCTCGACGTTTGCAATTTCTCACCTGAGCTCTCTTTACAGTGCGCGAGAGGATGAGCAGAAGATTAGGTGGCTAGAGAAGCCCAGAGCCCCAGTGTTCTTAGGCCTACAAAAGCGCTTCCAAGGAAGGGGGCTGGCTAGCAACAGCTTTCAGTGCTGGCACTTTTCATCTCTGAGCAATTGCTCGACGTTTGCAATTTCTCAGCTCGTGTCTACGAGACGGAAAGAGAAGGACCGTGACGTTTGGTGGGTAGAGAAGCGCAAAGCCCCAGTGTTGCTGCGCCTGTGAAAGCGCTTCCAAGGAAGGGTGCTGGCTAGCAACAGCTTTCAGTGCTGGCACTTTTCATCTCTGAGCAATTGCTCGACGTTTGCAATTTCTCACCTGAGCTCTCTTTAGAGTGCGCGAGAGGATGAGCAGAAGATTAGGTGGCTAGAGAAGCCCAGAGCCCCAGTGTTCTTAGGCCTACAAAAGCGCTTCCAAGGAAGGGTGCTGGCTAGCAACAGCTTTCAGTGCTGGCACTTTTCATCTCTGAGCAATTGCTCGACGTTTGCAATTTCTCAGCTCGTGTCTAGGAGACGGAAAGAGAATGACAGTGACATTTGGTGGCTAGAGAAGCGCAAAGCCCCAGTGTTACTGCGCCTGTGAAAGCGCTTCCAAGGAAGGGTGCTGGCTAGCAACAGCTTTCAGTGCTGGCACTTTTCATCTCTGAGCAATTGCTCGACGTTTGCAATTTCTCAGCTCGTGTCTACGAGACGGAAAGAGAAGGACCGTGACGTTTGGTGGCTAGAGAAGCGCAAAGCCCCAGTGTTGCTGCGCCTGTGAAAGCGCTTCCAAGGAAGGGTGCTGGCTAGCAACAGCTTTCAGTGCTGGCACTTTTCATCTCTGAGCAATTGCTCGACGTTTGCAATTTCTCAGCTCGTGTCTACGAGACGGAGAGATAGTGACCGTGACGTTTGGTGGCTAGAGAAGCGCAAAGCCCCAGTGTTACTGCGCCTGTGAAAGCGCTTCCAAGGAAGGGTGCTGGCTAGCAACAGCTTTCAGTGCTGGCACTTTTCATCTCTGAGCAATTGCTCGACGTTTGCAATTTCTCAGCTCGTGTCTACGAGACGGAAAGAGAAGGACCGTGACGTTTGGTGGGTAGAGAAGCGCAAAGCTCCAGTGTTGCTGCGCCTGTGAAAGCGCTTCCAAGGAAGGGTGCTGGCTAGCAACAGCTTTCAGTGCTGGCACTTTTCATCTCTGAGCAATTGCTCGACGTTTGCAATTTCTCACCTGAGCTCTCTTTAGAGTGCGCGAGAGGATGAGCAGAAGATTAGGTGGCTAGAGAAGCCCAGAGCCCCAGTGTTCTTAGGCCTACAAAAGCGCTTCCAAGGAAGGGTGCTGGCTAGCAACAGCTTTCAGTGCTGGCACTTTTCATCTCTGAGCAATTGCTCGACGTTTGCAATTTCTCAGCTCGTGTCTACGAGACGGAAAGAGAATGACAGTGACGTTTGGTGGCTAGAGAAGCGCAAAGCCCCAGTGTTGCTGCGCCTGTGAAAGCGCTTCCAAGGAAGGGTGCTGGCTAGCAACAGCTTTCAGTGCTGGCACTTTTCATCTCTGAGCAATTGCTCGACGTTTGCAATTTCTCACCTGAGCTCTCTTTAGAGTGCGCGAGAGGATGAGCAGAAGATTAGGTGGCTAGAGAAGCCCAGAGCCCCAGTGTTCTTAGGCCTACAAAAGCGCTTCCAAGGAAGGGGGCTGGCTAGCAAGAGCTTTCAGTGCTGGCACTTTTCATCTCTGAGCAATTGCTCGACGTTTGCAATTTCTCAGCTCGTGTCTACGAGAAGGAAAGAGAAGGACCGTGACGTTTGGTGGCTAGAGAAGCGCAAAGCCCCAGTGTTGCTGCGCCTGTGAAAGCGCTTCCAAGGAAGGGTGCTGGCTAGCAACAGCTTTCAGTGCTGGCACTTTTCATCTCTGAGCAATTGCTCGACGTTTGCAATTTCTCAGCTCGTGTCTACGAGACGGAGAGATAGTGACCGTGACGTTTGGTGGCTAGAGAAGCGCAAAGCCCCAGTGTTACTGCGCCTGTGAAAGCGCTTCCAAGGAAGGGTGCTGGCTAGCAACAGCTTTCAGTGCTGGCACTTTTCATCTCTGAGCAATTGCTCGACGTTTGCAATTTCTCAGCTCGTGTCTCCGAGACGGAAAGAGAAGGACCGTGACGTTTGGTGGCTAGAGAAGCGCAAAGCTCCAGTGTTCCTGCGCCTGTGAAAGCGCTTCCAAGGAAGGGTGCTGGCTAGCAACAGCTTTCAGTGCTGGCACTTTTCATCTCTGAGCAATTGCTGGACGTTTGCAATTTCTCACCTGAGCTCTCTTTAGAGTGCGCGAGAGGATGAGCAGAAGATTAGGTGGCTAGAGAAGCCCAGAGCCCCAGTGTTCTTAGGCCTACAAAAGCGCTTCCAAGGAAGGGTGCTGGCTAGCAAGAGCTTTCAGTGCTGGCACTTTTCATCTCTGAGCAATTGCTCGACGTTTGCAATTTCTCAGCTCGTGTCTGCGAGACGGAAAGAGAATGACAGTGACGTTTGGTGGCTAGAGAAGCGCAAAGCCCCAGTGTTACTGCGCCTGTGAAAGCGCTTCCAAGGAAGGGTGCTGGCTAGCAACAGCTTTCAGGGCTGGCACTTTTCATCTCTGAGCAATTGCTCGACGTTTGCAATTTCTCAGCTCGTGTCTGCGAGACGGAAAGAGAAGGACCGTGACGTTTGGTGGCTAGAGAAGCGCAAAACCCCAGTGTTGCTGCGCCTGTGAAAGCGCTTCCAAGGAAGGGTGCTGGCTAGCAACAGCTTTCAGTGCTGGCACTTTTCATCTCTGAGCAATTGCTCGACTTTTGCAATTTCTCAGCTCGTGTCTACGAGACGGAGAGATAGTGACCGTGACGTTTGGTGGGTAGAGAAGCGCAAAGCCCCAGTGTTGCTGCGCCTGTGAAAGCGCTTCCAAGGAAGGGTGCTGGCTAGCAACAGCTTTCAGTGCTGGCACTTTTCATCTCTGAGCAATTGCTCGACGTTTGCAATTTCTCACCTGAGCTCTCTTTAGAGTGCGCGAGAGGATGAGCAGAAGATTAGGTGGCTAGAGAAGCCCAGAGCCCCAGTGTTCTTAGGCCTACAAAAGCGCTTCCAAGGAAGGGGGCTGGCTAGCAACAGCTTTCAGTGCTGGCACTTTTCCTCTCTGAGCAATTGCTTGACGTTTGCAATTTCTCAGCTCGTGTCTGCGAGACGGAAAGAGAATGTCCGTGACATTTGGTTGCTAGAGAAGCGCAAAGCCCCAGTGTTGCTGCGCCTGTGAAAGCGCTTCCAAGGAAGGGTGCTGGCTAGCAAGAGCTTTCAGTGCTGGCACTTTTCATCTCTGAGCAATTGCTCGACGTTTGCAATTTCTCCCCTGAGCTCTCTTTAGAGTGCGCGAGAGGATGAGCAGAAGATTAGGTGGCTAGAGAAGCCCAGAGCCCCAGTGTTCTTAGGCCTACAAAAGCGCTTCCAAGGAAGGGGGCTGGCTAGCAAGAGCTTTCAGTGCTGGCACTTTTCATCTCTGAGCAATTGCTCCACGTTTGCAATTTCTCAGCTCGTGTCTACGAGACGGAAAGAGAAGGACCGTGACGTTTGGTGGCTAGAGAAGCGCAAAGCCCCAGTGTTGCTGCGCCTGTGAAAGCGCTTCCAAGGAAGGGGGCTGGCTAGCAACAGCTTTCAGTGCTGGCACTTTTCATCTCTGAGCAATTGCTGGACATTTGCAATTTCTCCCCTGAGCACTCTTTACAGTGCGCGAGAGGATGAGCAGAAGATTAGGTGGCTAGAGAAGCCCAGAGCCCCAGTGTTCTTAGGCCTACAAAAGCGCTTCCAAGGAAGGGTGCTGGCTAGCAACAGCTTTCAGTGCTGGCACTTTTCATCTCTGAGCAATTGCTCGACGTTTGCAATTTCTCCCCTGAGCTCTCTTTAGAGTGCGCGAGAGGATGAGCAGAAGATTAGGTGGCTAGAGAAGCCCAGAGCCCCAGTGTTCTTAGGCCTACAAAAGCGCTTCCAAGGAAGGGGGCTGGCTAGCAAGAGCTTTCAGTGCTGGCACTTTTCATCTCTGAGCAATTGCTCCACGTTTGCAATTTCTCAGCTCGTGTCTACGAGACGGAAAGAGAAGGACCGTGACGTTTGGTGGCTAGAGAAGCGCAAAGCCCCAGTGTTGCTGCGCCTGTGAAAGCGCTTCCAAGGAAGGGTGCTGGCTAGCAACAGCTTTCAGTGCTGGCACTTTTCATCTCTGAGCAATTGCTGGACATTTGCAATTTCTCACCTGAGCTCTCTTTAGAGTGCGCGAGAGGATGAGCAGAAGATTAGGTGGCTAGAGAAGGCCAGAGCCCCAGTGTTCTTAGGCCTACCAAAGCGCTTCTAAGGAAGGGTGCTGGCTAGCAACAGCTTTCAGTGCTGGCACTTTTCATCTCTGAGCAATTGCTCGACGTTTGCAATTTCTCACCTGAGCTCTCTTTAGAGTGCGCGAGAGGATGAGCAGAAGATTAAGTGGCTAGAGAAGCCCAGAGCCCCAGTGTGCTTAGGCCTACAAAAGCGCTTCCAAGGAAGGGGGCTGGATAGCAACAGCTTTCAGTGCTGGCACTTTTCATCTCTGAGCAATTGCTCGACGTTTGCAATTTCTCAGCTCGTGTCTATGAGACGGAAAGAGAAGGACCGTGACGTTTGGTGGCTAGAGAAGCGCAAAGCCCCAGTGTTGCTGCGCCTGTGAAAGCGCTTCCAAGGAAGGGTGCTGGCTAGCAACAGCTTTCAGTGCTGGCACTTTTCATCTCTGAGCAATTGCTGGACATTTGCAATTTCTCACCTGAGCTCTCATTAGAGTGCGCGAGAGGATGAGCAGAAGATTAGGTGTCTAAAGAAGCCCAGAGCCCCAGTGTTCTTAGGCCTACAAAAGCACTTCCAAGGAAGGGTGCTGGCTAGCAACAGCTTTCAGTGCTGGCACTTTTCCTCTCTGAGCAATTGCTTGACATTTGCAATTTCTCAGCTCGTGTCTACGAGACGGAAAGAGAAGGACCGTGACGTTTGGTGGCTAGAGAAGCGCAAAGCCCCAGTGTTGCTGCGCCTGTGAAAGCGCTTCCAAGGAAGGGTGCTGGCTAGCAACAGCTTTCAGTGCTGGCACTTTTCATCTCTGAGCAATTGCTCGACGTTTGCAATTTCTCAGCTCGTGTCTACTAGACGGAAAGAGAAGGACCGTGACGTTTGGTGGCTAGAGAAGCGCAAAGCCCCAGTGTTACTGCGCCTGTGAAAGCGCTTCCAAGGAAGGGTGCTGGCTAGCAACAGCTTTCAGTGCTGGCACTTTTCATCTCTGAGCAATTGCTCGACGTTTGCAATTTCTCACCTGAGCTCTCTTTAGAGTGCGCGAGAGGATGAGCAGAAGATTAGGTGGCTAGAGAAGGCCAGAGCCCCAGTGTTCTTAGGCCTACAAAAGCGCTTCCAAGGAAGGGGGCTGGCTAGCAACAGCTTTCAGTGCTGGCACTTTTCATCTCTGAGCAATTGCTCGACGTTTGCAATTTCTCAGCTCGTGTCTACGAGACGGAAAGAGAAGGACCGTGACGTTTGGTGGGTAGAGAAGCGCAAAGCCCCAGTGTTGCTGCGCCTGTGAAAGCGCTTCCAAGGAAGGGTGCTGGCTAGCAAGAGCTTTCAGTGCTGGCACTTTTCATCTCTGAGCAATTGCTCGACGTTTGCAATTTCTCACCTGAGCTCTCTTTAGAGTGCGCGAGAGGATGAGCAGAAGATTAGGTGGCTAGAGAAGCCCAGAGCCCCAGTGTTCTTAGGCCTACAAAAGCGCTTCCAAGGAAGGGGGCTGGCTAGCAACAGCTTTCAGTGCTGGCACTTTTCATCTCTGAGCAATTGCTCGACGTTTGCAATTTCTCAGCTCGTGTCTACGAGACGGAAAGAGAAGGACCGTGACGTTTGGTGGCTAGAGAAGCGCAAAGCCCCAGTGTTGCTGCGCCTGTGAAAGCGCTTCCAAGGAAGGGTGCTGGCTAGCAACAGCTTTCAGTGCTGGCACTTTTCATCTCTGAGCAATTGCTCGACGTTTGCAATTTCTCACCTGAGCTCTCTTTAGAGTGAGCGAGAGGATGAGCAGAAGATTAGGTGGCTAGAGAAGCCCAGAGCCCCAGTGTTCTTAGGCCTACAAAAGCGCTTCCAAGGAAGGGGGCTGGCTAGCAACAGCTTTCAGTGCTGGCACTTTTCCTCTCTGAACAATTGCTCGACGTTTGCAATTTCTCAGCTCGTGTCTACGAGACGGAAAGAGAATGACAGTGACGTTTGGTGGCTAGAGAAGCGCAAAGCCCCAGTGTTGCTGCGCCTGTGAAAGCGCTTCCAAGGAAGGGTGCTGGCTAGCAACAGCTTTCAGTGCAGGCACTTTTCATCTCTGAGCAATTGCTCGACGTTTGCAATTTCTCACCTGAGCTCTCTTTAGAGTGCACGAGAGGATGAGCAGAAGATTAGGTGGCTAGAGAAGCCCAGAGCCCCAGTGTTCTTAGGCCTACAAAAGCGCTTCCAAGGAAGGGGGCTGGATAGCAACAGCTTTCAGTGCTGGCACTTTTCATCTCTGAGCAATTGCTCGACGTTTGCAATTTATCAGCTCGTGTCTATGAGACGGAAAGAGAAGGACCGTGACGTTTGGTGGCTAGAGAAGCGCAAAGCCCCAGTGTTGCTGTGCCTGTGAAAGCGCTTCCAAGGAAGGGTGCTGGCTAGCAACAGCTTTCAGTGCTGGCACTTTTCATCTCTGAGCAATTGCTGGACATTTGCAATTTCTCACCTGAGCTCTCTTTACAGTGCGCGAGAGGATGAGCAGAAGATTAGGTGTCTAAAGAAGCCCAGAGCCCCAGTGTTCTTAGGCCTACAAAAGCACTTCCAAGGAAGGGTGCTGGCTAGCAACAGCTTTCAGTGCTGGCACTTTTCCTCTCTGAGCAATTGCTTGACATTTGCAATTTCTCAGCTCGTGTCTACGAGACGGAAAGAGAAGGACCGTGACGTTTGGTGGCTAGAGAAGCGCAAAGCCCCAGTGTTGCTGCGCCTGTGAAAGCGCTTCCAAGGAAGGGTGCTGGCTAGCAACAGCTTTCAGTGCTGGCACTTTTCCTCTCTGAGCAATTGCTCGACGTTTGCAATTTCTCAGCTCGTGTCTACGAGACGGAAAGAGAATGACCATGACGTTTGGTGGGTAGAGAAGCGCAAAGCCCCAGTGTTACTGCGCCTGTGAAAGCGCTTCCAAGGAAGGGTGCTGGCTAGCAACAGCTTTCAGTGCTGGCACTTTTCATCTCTGAGCAATTGCTCGACGTTTGCAATTTCTCCCCTGAGCTCTCTTTAGAGTGCGCGAGAGGATGAGCAGAAGATTAGGTGGCTAAAGAAGCCCAGAGCCCCAGTGTTCTTAGGCCTACAAAAGCGCTTCCAAGGAAGGGTGCTGGCTAGCAAGAGCTTTCAGTGCTGGCACTTTTCATCTCTGAGCAATTGCTCGACGTTTGCAATTTCTCAGCTCGTGTCTATGAGACGGAAAGAGAAGGACCGTGACGTTTGGTGGCTAGAGAAGCGCAAAGCCCCAGTGTTGCTGCGCCTCTGATAGCGCTTCCAAGGAAGGGTGCTGGCTAGCAACAGCTTTCAGTGCTGGCACTTTTCATCTCTGAGCAATTGCTCGACGTTTACAATTTCTCACCTGAGCTCTCTTTAGAGTGAGCGAGAGGATGAGCAGAAGATTAGGTGGCTAGAGAAGCCCAGAGCCCCAGTGTTCTTAGGCCTACAAAAGCGCTTCCAAGGAAGGGTGCTGGCTAGCAACAGCTTTCAGTGCTGGCACTTTTCCTCTCTGAACAATTGCTCGACGTTTGCAATTTCTCAGCTCGTGTCTACGAGACGGAAAGAGAATGTCCGTGACGTTTGGTGGCTAGAGAAGCGCAAAGCCCCAGTGTTGCTGCGCCTGTGAAAGCGCTTCCAAGGAAGGGTGCTGGCTAGCAACAGCTTTCAGTGCTGGCACTTTTCATCTCTGAGCAATTGCTCGACGTTTGCAATTTCTCCCCTGAGCTCTCTTTAGAGTGCGCGAGAGGATGAGCAGAAGATTAGGTGGCTAAAGAAGCCCAGAGCCCCAGTGTTCTTAGGCCTACAAAAGCGCTTCCAAGGAAGGGTGCTGGCTAGCAACAGCTTTCAGTGCTGGCACTTTTCATCTCTGAGCAATTGCTCAACGTTTGCAATTTCTCAGCTCGTGTCTACGAGACGGAAAGAGAAGGACCGTGACGTTTGGTGGCTAGAGAAGCGCAAAGCCCCAGTGTTACTGCGCCTGTGAAAGCGCTTCCAAGGAAGGGTGCTGGCTAGCAACAGCTTTCAGTGCTGGCACTTTTCATCTCTGAGCAATTGCTCGACGTTTGCAATTTCTCAGCTCGTGTCTTCGAGACGGAGAGATAGTGACCGTGACATTTGGTGGCTAGAGAAGCGCAAAGCCCCAGTGTTGCTGCGCCTGTGAAAGCGCTTCCAAGTAAGGGTGCTGGCTAGCAACAGCTTTCAGTGCTGGCACTTTTCATCTCTGAGCAATTGCTGGACATTTGCAATTTCTCCCCTGAGCTCTCTTTAGAGTGAGCGAGAGTATGAGCAGAAGATTAGGTGGCTAGAGAAGCCCAGAGCCCCAGTGTTCTTAGGCCTACAAAAGAGCTTCCAAAGGAAGGGGGCTGGCTAGCAACAGCTTTCAGTGCTGGCACTTTTCCTCTCTGAGCAATTGCTTGACGTTTGCAATTTCTCAGCTCGTGTCTACGAGACGGAAAGAGAAGGACCGTGACGTTTGGTGGGTAGAGAAGCGCAAAGCCCCAGTGTTACTGCGCCTGTGAAAGCGCTTCCAAGGAAGGGTGCTGGCTAGCAAGAGCTTTCAGTGCTGGCACTTTTCCTCTCTGAGCAATTGCTCGACGTTTGCAATTTCTCCCCTGAGCTCTCTTTAGAGTGCGCGAGAGGATGAGCAGAAGATTAGGTGGCTAAAGAAGCCCAGAGCCCCAGTGTTCTTAGGCCTACAAAAGCGCTTCCAAGGAAGGGTGCTGGCTAGCAACAGCTTTCAGTGCTGGCACTTTTCCTCTCTGAGCAATTGCTCGACGTTTGCAATTTCTCAGCTCATGTCTACGAGACGGAAAGAGAATGACAGTGACGTTTGGTGGCTAGAGAAGCGCAAAGCCCCAGTGTTACTGCGCCTGTGAAAGCGCATCCAAGGAAGGGTGCTGGCTAGCAACAGCTTTCAGTGCTGGCACTTTTCATCTCTGAGCAATTGCTCGACGTTTGCAATTTCTCAGCTCGTGTCTACGAGACGGAAAGAGAAGGACCGTGACGTTTGGTGGGTAGAGAAGCGCAAAGCCCCAGTGTTGCTGCGCCTGTGAAAGCGCTTCCAAGGAAGGGTGCTGGCTAGCAACAGCTTTCAGTGCTGGCACTTTTCATCTCTGAGCAATTGCTCGACGTTTGCAATTTCTCCCCTGAGCTCTCTTTAGAGTGCGCGAGAGGATGAGCAGAAGATTAGGTGGCTAGAGAAGCCCAGAGCCCCAGTGTTCTTAGGCCTACAAAAGCGCTTCCAAGGAAGGGTGCTGGCTAGCAAGAGCTTTCAGTGCTGGCACTTTTCCTCTCTGAGCAATTGCTCGACGTTTGCAATTTCTCACCTCAGCTCTCTTTAGAGTGCGCGAGAGGATGAGCAGAAGATTAGGTGGCTAAAGAAGCCCAGAGCCCCAGTGTTCTTAGGCCTACAAAAGCGCTTCCAAGGAAGGGTGCTGGCTAGCAAGAGCTTTCAGTGCTGGCACTTTTCATCTCTGAGCAATTGCTCAACGTTTGCAATTTCTCAGCTCGTGTCTAGGAGACGGAAAGAGAATGACAGTGACGTTTGGTGGCTAGAGAAGCGCAAAGCCCCAGTGTTACTGCGCCTGTGAAAGCGCTTCCAGGGAAGGGTGCTGGCTAGCAACAGCTTTCAGTGCTGGCACTTTTCATCTCTGAGCAATTGCTCGACGTTTGCAATTTCTCAGCTCGTGTCTACGAGACGGAGAGATAGTGACCGTGACATTTGGTGGCTAGAGAAGCGCAAAGCCCCAGTGTTGCTGCGCCTGTGAAAGCGCTTCCAAGGAAGGGTGCTGGCTAGCAACAGCTTTCAGTGCTGGCACTTTTCATCTCTGAGCAATTGCTGGACATTTGCAATTTCTCCCCTGAGCTCTCTTTAGAGTGCGCGAGAGGATGAGCAGAAGATTAGGTGGCTAGAGAAGCCCAGAGCCCCAGTGTTCTTAGGCCTACAAAAGCGCTTCCAAGGAAGGGGGCTGGCTAGCAACAGCTTTCAGTGCTGGCACTTTTCCTCTCTGAGCAATTGCTTGACGTTTGCAATTTCTCAGCTCGTGTCTACGAGACGGAAAGAGAAGGACCGTGACGTTTGGTGGGTAGAGAAGCGCAAAGCCCCAGTGTTACTGCGCCTGTGAAAGCGCTTCCAAGGAAGGGTGCTGGCTAGCAAGAGCTTTCAGTGCTGGCACTTTTCATCTCTGAGCAATTGCTCGACGTTTGCAATTTCTCACCTGAGCTCTCTTTAGAGTGCGCGAGAGGATGAGCAGAAGATTAGGTGGCTAAAGAAGCCCAGAGCCCCAGTGTTCTTAGGCCTACAAAAGCGCTTCCAAGGAAGGGTGCTGGCTAGCAACAGCTTTCAGTGCTGGCACTTTTCATCTCTGAGCAATTGCTCGACGTTTGCAATTTCTCAGCTCGTGTCTACGAGACGGAAAGAGAATGACAGTGACGTTGGTGGCTAGAGAAGCGCAAAGCCCCAGTGTTACTGCGCCTGTGAAAGCGCTTCCAAGGAAGGGTGCTGGCTAGCAACAGCTTTCAGTGCTGGCACTTTTCATCTCTGAGCAATTGCTCGACGTTTGCAATTTCTCAGCTCGTGTCTACGAGACGGAAAGAGAAGGACCGTGACGTTTGGTGGCTAGAGAAGCGCAAAGCCCCAGTGTTACTGCGCCTGTGAAAGCGCTTCCAGGGAAGGGTGCTGGCTAGCAACAGCTTTCAGTGCTGGCACTTTTCATCTCTGAGCAATTGCTCGACGTTTGCAATTTCTCACCTGAGCTCTCTTCAGAGTGCACGAGAGTATGAGCAGAAGATTAGGTGGCTAAAGAAGCCCAGAGCCCCAGTGTTCTTAGGCCTACAAAAGCGCTTCCAAGGAAGGGTGCTGGCTAGCAAGAGCTTTCAGTGCTGGCACTTTTCATCTCTGAGCAATTGCTCGACGTTTGCAATTTCTCACCTGAGCTCTCTTTAGAGTGCGCGAGAGGATGAGCAGAAGATTAGGTGGCTAGAGAAGCCCAGAGCCCCAGTTTTCTTAGGCCTACAAAAGCGCTTCCAAGGAAGGGTGCTGGCTAGCAACAGCTTTCAGTGCTGGCACTTTTCATCTCTGAGCAATTGCTCGACGTTTGCAATTTCTCAGCTCGTGTCTACGAGACGGAAAGAGAAGGACCGTGACGTTTGGTGGGTAGAGAAGCGCAAAGCCCCAGTGTTGCTGCGCCTGTGAAAGCCCTTCCAAGGAAGGGGGCTGGCTAGCAACAGCTTTCAGTGCTGGCACTTTTCATCTCTGAGCAATTGCTCGACGTTTGCAATTTCTCCCCTGAGCTCTCTTTAGAGTGCGCGAGAGCATGAGCAGAAGATTAGGTGGCTAGAGAAGCCCAGAGCCCCAGTGTTCTTAGGCCTACAAAAGCGCTTCCAAGGAAGGGTGCTGGCTAGCAACAGCTTTCAGTGCTGGCACTTTTCATCTCTGAGCAATTGCTCAACGTTTGCAATTTCTCACCTGAGCTCTCTTTAGAGTGCGCGAGAGGATGAGCAGAAGATTAAGTGGCTAAAGAAGCCCAGAGCCCCAGTGTTCTTAGGCATACAAAAGCGCTTCCAAGGAAGGGTGCTGGCTAGCAACAGCTTTCAGTGCTGGCACTTTTCATCTCTGAGCAATTGCTCGACGTTTGCAATTTCTCAGCTCGTGTCTACGAGACGGAAAGAGAAGGACCGTGACGTTTGGTGGCTAGAGAAGCGCAAAGCCCCAGTGTTACTGCGCCTGTGAAAGCGCTTCCAAGGAAGGGTGCTGGCTAGCAAGAGCTTTCAGTGCTGGCACTTTTCATCTCTGAGCAATTGCTTGACGTTTGCAATTTCTCAGCTCGTGTCTACGAGACGGAAAGAGAAGGACCGTGACTTTTGGTGGCTAGAGAAGCGCAAAGCCCCAGTGTTACTGCGCCTGTGAAAGCGCTTCCAAGGAAGGGTGCTGGCTAGCAACAGCTTTCAGTGCTGGCACTTTTCATCTCTGAGCAATTGCTCGACGTTTGCAATTTCTCACCTGAGCTCTCTTTAGAGTGCGCGAGAGGATGAGCAGAAGATTAGGTGTCTAAAGAAGCCCAGAGCCCCAGTGTTCTTAGGCCTACAAAAGCGCTTCCAAGGAAGGGTGCTGGATAGCAACAGCTTTCAGTGCTGGCACTTTTCCTCTCTGAGCAATTGCTCCACGTTTGCAATTTCTCAGCTCGTGTCTACGAGACGGAAAGAGAAGGACCGTGACGTTTGGTGGGTAGAGAAGCGCAAAGCCCCAGTGTTGCTGTGCCTGTGAAAGCGCTTCCAAGGAAGGGTGCTGGCTAGCAACAGCTTTCAGTGCTGGCACTTTTCATCTCTGAGCAATTGCTCGACGTTTGCAATTTCTCACCTAAGCTCTCTTTAGAGTGCGCGAGAGGATGAGCAGAAGATTAGGTGGCTAGAGAAGCCCAGAGCCCCAGTGTTCTTAGGCCTACAAAAGCGCTTCCAAGGAAGGGTGCTGGCTAGCAAGAGCTTTCAGTGCTGGCACTTTTCATCTCTGAGCAATTGCTCGACAATTGCAATTTCTCAGCTCGTGTCTGCGAGACGGAAAGAGAAGGACCGTGACGTTTGGTGGCTAGAGAAGCGCAAAGCCCCAGTGTTGCTGCGCCTGTGAAAGCACTTCCAAGGAAGGGTGCTGGCTAGCAACAGCTTTCAGTGCTGGCACTTTTCATCTCTGAGCAATTGCTCGACGTTTGCAATTTCTCACCTGAGCTCTCTTTAGAGTGCGCGAGAGGATGAGCAGAAGATCAAGTGGCTAGAGAAGCCCAGAGCCCCAGTGTTCTTAGGCCTACAAAAGCGCTTCCAAGGAAGGGTGCTGGCTAGCAACAGCTTTCAGTGCTGGCACTTTTCATCTCTGAGCAATTGCTCGACGTTTGCAATTTCTCACCTAAGCTCTCTTTAGAGTGCGCGAGAGGATGAGCAGAAGATTAGGTGGCTAGAGAAGCCCAGAGCCCCAGTGTTCTTAGGCCTACAAAAGCGCTTCCAAGGAAGGGTGCTGGCTAGCAACAGCTTTCAGTGCTGGCACTTTTCATCTCTGAGCAATTGCTCGACAATTGCAATTTCTCAGCTCGTGTCTACGAGACGGAAAGAGAAGGACCGTGACGTTTGGTGGCTAGAGAAGCGCAAAGCCCCAGTGTTGCTGCGCCTGTGAAAGCACTTCCAAGGAAGGGTGCTGGCTAGCAACAGCTTTCAGTGCTGGCACTTTTCATCTCTGAGCAATTGCTCGACGTTTGCAATTTCTCCCCTGAGCTCTCTTTAGAGTGCGCGAGAGGATGAGCAGAAGATCAAGTGGCTAGAGAAGCCCAGAGCCCCAGTGTTCTTAGGCCTACAAAAGCGCTTCCAAGGAAGGGTGCTGGCTAGCAACAGCTTTCAGTGCTGGCACTTTTCATCTCTGAGCAATTGCTCGACGTTTGCAATTTCTCAGCTCGTGTCTACGAGACGGAAAGAGAAGGACCGTGACGTTTGGTGGCTAGAGAAGCGCAAAGCCCCAGTGTTGCTGCGCCTGTGAAAGCGCTTCCAAGGAAGGGGGCTGGCTAGCAACAGCTTTCAGTGCTGGCACTTTTCATCTCTGAGCAATTGCTCGACGTTTGCAATTTCTCACCTGAGCTCTCTTTAGAGTGCACGAGAGGATGAGCAGAAGATTAGGTGTCTAAAGAAGCCCAGAGCCCCAGTGTTCTTAGGCCTACAAAAGCGCTTCCAAGGAAGGGTGCTGGCTAGCAACAGCTTTCAGTGCTGGCACTTTTCATCTCTGAGCAATTGCTCGACGTTTGCAATTTCTCCCCTGAGCTCTCTTTAGAGTGCACGAGAGGATGAGCAGAAGATTAAGTGGCTAGAGAAGCCCAGAGCCCCAGTGTTCTTAGGCCTACAAAAGCGCTTCCAAGGAAGGGTGCTGGCTAGCAACAGCTTTCAGGGCTGGCACTTTTCATCTCTGAGCAATTGCTCGACAATTGCAATTTCTCAGCTCGTGTCTACGAGACGGAAAAAGAATGACAGTGACGTTTGGTGGCTAGAGAAGCACAAAGCCCCAGTGTTACTGCGCCTGTGAAAGCGCTTCCAAGGAAGGGTGCTGGCTAGCAAGAGCTTTCAGTGCTGGCACTTTTCATCTCTGAGCAATTGCTTGACGTTTGCAATTTCTCAGCTCGTGTCTACGAGACGGAGAGATAGTGACCGTGACGTTTGGTGGCTAGAGAAGCGCAAAGCCCCAGTGTTACTGCGCCTGTGAAAGCGCTTCCAAGGAAGGGTGCTGGCTAGCAACAGCTTTCAGTGCTGGCACTTTTCATCTCTGAGCAATTGCTCGACGTTTGCAATTTCTCACCTGAGCTCTCTTTAGAGTGCGCGAGAGGATGAGCAGAAGATTAGGTGTCTAAAGAAGCCCAGAGCCCCAGTGTTCTTAGGCCTACAAAAGCGCTTCCAAGGAAGGGGGCTGGCTGGCAACAGCTTTCAGTGCTGGCACTTTTCATCTCTGAGCAATTGCTCGACGTTTGCAATTTCTCAGCTCGTGTCTACGAGACGGAAAGAGAAGGACCGTGACGTTTGGTGGCTAGAGAAGCGCAAAGCCCCAGTGTTGCTGTGCCTGTGAAAGCACTTCCAAGGAAGGGTGCTGGCTAGCAACAGCTTTCAGTGCTGGCACTTTTCATCTCTGAGCAATTGCTCAACGTTTGCAATTTCTCACCTAAGCTCTCTTTAGAGTGCGCGAGAGGATGAGCAGAAGATTAGGTGGCTAGAGAAGCCCAGAGCCCCAGTGTTCTTAGGCCTACAAAAGCGCTTCCAAGGAAGGGGGCTGGCTAGCAAGAGCTTTCAGTGCTGGCACTTTTCATCTCTGAGCAATTGCTCGACAATTGCAATTTCTCAGCTCGTGTCTACGAGACGGAAAGAGAAGGACCGTGACGTTTGGTGGCTAGAGAAGCGCAAAGCCCCAGTGTTGCTGCGCCTGTGAAAGCACTTCCAAGGAAGGGTGCTGGCTAGCAACAGCTTTCAGTGCTGGCACTTTTCATCTCTGAGCAATTGCTCGACGTTTGCAATTTCTCACCTGAGCTCTCTTTAGAGTGCGCGAGAGGATGAGCAGAAGATTAGGTGGCTAGAGAAGCCAAGAGCCCCAGTGTTCTTAGGCCTACAAAAGCGCTTCCAAGGAAGGGTGCTGGCTAGCAACAGCTTTCAGTGCTGGCACTTTTCATCTCTGAGCAGTTGCTCCACGTTTGCAATTTCTCACCTCGTGTCTATGAGACGGAAAGAGAAGAACCGTGACGTTTGGTGGCTAGAGAAGCGCAAAGCCCCAGTGTTGCTGCGCCTGTGAAAGCGCTTCCAAGGAAGGGTGCTGGCTAGCAAGAGCTTTCAGTGCTGGCACTTTTCATCTCTGAGCAATTGCTCGACGTTTGCAATTTCTCACCTGAGCTCTTTTTAGAGTGCCCGAGAGGATGAGCAGAAGATTAAGTGGCTACAGAAGCCCAGAGCCCCAGTGTTCTTGGGACTACAAAAGCGCTTCCAAGGAAGGGGGCTGGCTAGCAACAGCTTTCAGTGCTGGCACTTTTCATCTCTGAGCAATTGCTCCACGTTTGCAATTTCTCAGCTCGTGTCTACGAGACGGAAAGAGAAGGACCATGACGTTTGGTGGCTAGAGAAGCGCAAAGCCCCAGTGTTACAGCGCCTGTGAAAGCGCTTCCAAGGAAGGGTGCTGGCTAGCAAGAGCTTTCAGTGCTGGCACTTTTCATCTCTGAGCAATTGCTCGACGTTTGCAATTTCTCAGCTCGTGTCTACGAGACGGAAAGAGAAGGACCGTGACGTTTGGTGGCTAGAGAAGCGCAAAGCCCCAGTGTTACTGCGCCTGTGAAAGCGCTTCCAAGGAAGGGTGCTGGCTAGCAACAGCTTTCAGTGCTGGCACTTTTCATCTCTGAGCAATTGCTCGACAATTGCAATTTCTCAGCTCGTGTCTACGAGACGGAGAGATAGTGACCGTGACGTTTGGTGGCTAGAGAAGCGCAAAGCCCCAGTGTTGCTGCGCCTCTGAAAGCGCTTCCAAGGAAGGGTGCTGGCTAGCAACAGCTTTCAGTGCTGGCACTTTTCATCTCTGAGCAATTGCTCGACGTTTGCAATTTCTCACCTGAGCTCTCTTTAGAGTGAGCGAGAGGATGAGCAGAAGATTAGGTGGCTAGAGAAGCCCAGAGCCCCACTGTTCTTAGGCCTACAAAAGCGCTTCCAAGGAAGGGGGCTGGCTAGCAACAGCTTTCAGTGCTGGCACTTTTCCTCTCTGAGCAATTGCTTGACGTTTGCAATTTCTCAGCTCGTGTCTACGAGACGGAAAGAGAATGACCGTGATGTTTGGTGGCTAGAGAAGCGCAAAGCCCCAGTGTTGCTGCGCCTGTGAAAGCGCTTCCAAGGAAGGGTGCTGGCTAGCAACAGCTTTCAGTGCTGGCACTTTTCATCTCTGAGCAATTGCTCGACGTTTGCAATTTCTCCCCTGAGCTCTTTTTAGAGTGCGCGAGAGGATGAGCAGAAGATTAAGTGGCTAGAGAAGCCCAGAGCCCCAGTGTTCTTAGGGCTACAAAAGCGCTTCCAAGGAAGGGGGCTGGCTAGCAACAGCTTTCAGTGCTGGCACTTTTCATCTCTGAGCAATTGCTCGACGTTTGCAATTTCTCAGCTCGTGTCTACGAGACGGAAAGAGAAGGACCGTGACGTTTGGTGGCTAGAGAAGCGCAAAGCCCCAGTGTTGCTGCGCCTGTGAAAGCGCTTCCAAGGAAGGGGGCTGGCTAGAAACAGCTTTCAGTGCTGGCACTTTTCATCTCTGAGCAATTGCTCGACGTTTGCAATTTCTCCCCTGAGCTCTCTTTAGAGTGCACGAGAGCATGAGCAGAAGATTAGGTGTCTAAAGAAGCCCAGAGCCCCAGTGTTCTTAGGCCTACAAAAGCGCTTCCAAGGAAGGGGGCTGGCTAGCAACAGCTTTCAGTGCTGGCACTTTTCATCTCTGAGCAATTGCTGGACGTTTGCAATTTCTCCCCTGAGCTCTCTTTAGAGTGCGCGAGAGGATGAGCAGAAGATTAGGTGGCTAGAGAAGCCCAGAGCCCCAGTTTTCTTAGGCCTACAAAAGCGCTTCCAAGGAAGGGTGCTGGCTAGCAACAGCTTTCAGTGCTGGCACTTTTCATCTCTGAGCAATTGCTCCACGTTTGCAATTTCTCAGCTCGTGTCTACGAGACGGAAAGAGACGACCGTGACGTTTGGTGGGTAGAGAAGCGCAAAGCCCCAGTGTTGCTGCGCCTGTGAAAGCGCTTCCAAGGAAGGGTGCTGGCTAGCAACAGCTTTCAGTGCTGGCACTTTTCATCTCTGAGCAATTGCTCGACGTTTGCAATTTCTCCCCTGAGCTCTCTTTAGAGTGCGCGAGAGCATGAGCAGAAGATTCGGTGGCTAGAGAAGCCCAGAGCCCCAGTGTTCTTAGGCCTACAAAAGCGCTTCCAAGGAAGGGTGCTGGCTAGCAACAGCTTTCAGTGCTGGCACTTTTCCTCTCTGAGCAATTGCTCGACGTTTGCAATTTCTCACCTGAGCTCTCTTTAGAGTGCGCGAGAGGATGAGCAGAAGATTAAGTGGCTAGAGAAGCCCAGAGCCCCAGTGTTCTTAGGTCTACGAAAGCGCTTCCAAGGAAGGGGGCTGGCTAGCAACAGCTTTCAGGGCTGGCACTTTTCATCTCTGAGCAATTGCTCGACAATTGCAATTTCTCAGCTCGTGTCTACGAAACGGAAAAAGAATGACAGTGACATTTGGTGGCTAGAGAAGCGCAAAGCCCCAGTGTTACTGCGCCTGTGAAAGCGCTTCCAAGGAAGGGTGCTGGCTAGCAAGAGCTTTCAGTGCTGGCACTTTTCATCTCTGAGCAATTGCTCGACGTTTGCAATTTCTCAGCTCGTGTCTACGAGACGGAGAGATAGTGACCGTGACGTTTGGTGGCTAGAGAAGCGCAAAGCCCCAGTGTTACTGCGCCTGTGAAAGCGCTTCCAAGGAAGGGTGCTGGCTAGCAACAGCTTTCAGTGCTGGCACTTTTCATCTCTGAGCAATTGCTCGACGTTTGCAATTTCTCACCTGAGCTCTCTTTAGAGTGCGCGAGAGGATGAGCAGAAGATTAGGTGTCTAAAGAAGCCCAGAGCCCCAGTGTTCTTAGGCCTACAAAAGCGCTTCCAAGGAAGGGTGCTGGCTAGCAACAGCTTTCAGTGCTGGCACTTTTCATCTCTGAGCAATTGCTCGACGTTTGCAATTTCTCAGCTCGTGTCTACGAGACGGAAAGAGAAGGACCGTGACGTTTGGTGGCTAGAGAAGCGCAAAGCCCCAGTGTTGCTGTGCCTGTGAAAGCGCTTCCAAGGAAGGGGGCTGGCTAGCAACAGCTTTCAGTGCTGGCACTTTTCATCTCTGAGCAATTGCTCGACGTTTGCAATTTCTCACCTAAGCTCTCTTTAGAGTGCGCGAGAGGATGAGCAGAAGATGAGGTGGCTAGAGAAGCCCAGAGCCCCAGTGTTCTTAGGCCTACAAAAGCGCTTCCAAGGAAGGGTGCTGGCTAGCAAGAGCTTTCAGTGCTGGCACTTTTCATCTCTGAGCAATTGCTCGACAATTGCAATTTCTCAGCTCATGTCTACGAGACGGAAAGAGAAGGACCGTGACGTTTGGTGGCTAGAGAAGCGCAAAGCCCCAGTGTTGCTGCGCCTGTGAAAGCACTTCCAAGGAAGGGTGCTGGCTAGCAACAGCTTTCAGTGCTGGCACTTTTCATCTCTGAGCAATTGCTCGACGTTTGCAATTTCTCACCTGAGCTCTCTTTAGAGTGCGCGAGAGGATGAGCAGAAGATTAGGTGGCTAGAGAAGCCCAGAGCCCCAGTGTTCTTAGGCCTACAAAAGCGCTTCCAAGGAAGGGTGCTGGCTAGCAACAGCTTTCAGTGCTGGCACTTTTCATCTCTGAGCAGTTGCTCCACGTTTGCAATTTCTCACCTCGTGTCTATGAGACGGAAAGAGAAGGACCATGACGTTTGGTGGCTAGAGAAGCGCAAAACCCCAGTGTTACAGCGCCTGTGAAAGCGCTTCCAAGGAAGGGTGCTGGCTAGCAAGAGCTTTCAGTGCTGGCACTTTTCATCTCTGAGCAATTGCTCGACGTTTGCAATTTCTCAGCTCGTGTCTACGAGACGGAAAGAGAAGGACCGTGACGTTTGGTGGCTAGAGAAGCGCAAAGCCCCAGTGTTACTGCGCCTGTGAAAGCGCTTCCAAGGAAGGGTGCTGGCTAGCAACAGCTTTCAGTGCTGGCACTTTTCATCTCTGAGCAATTGCTCCACGTTTGCAATTTCTCAGCTCGTGTCTACGAGACGGAGAGATAGTGACCGTGACGTTTGGTGGCTAGAGAAGCGCAAAGCCCCAGTGTTGCTGCGCCTCTGAAAGCGCTTCCAAGGAAGGGTGCTGGCTAGCAACAGCTTTCAGTGCTGGCACTTTTCATCTCTGAGCAATTGCTCGACGTTTGCAATTTCTCACCTGAGCTCTCTTTAGAGTGAGCGAGAGGATGAGCAGAAGATTAGGTGGCTAGAGAAGCCCAGAGCCCCACTGTTCTTATGCCTACAAAAGCGCTTCCAAGGAAGGGGGCTGGCTAGCAACAGCTTTCAGTGCTGGCACTTTTCCTCTCTGAGCAATTGCTTGACGTTTGCAATTTCTCAGCTCGTGTCTACGAGACGGAAAGAGAATGACCGTGATGTTTGGTGGCTAGAGAAGCGCAAAGCCCCAGTGTTGCTGCGCCTGTGAAAGCGCTTCCAAGGAAGGGTGCTGGCTAGCAACAGCTTTCAGTGCTGGCACTTTTCATCTCTGAGCAATTGCTCGACGTTTGCAATTTCTCACCTGAGCTCTTTTTAGAGTGCGCGAGAGGATGAGCAGAAGATTAAGTGGCTAGAGAAGCCCAGAGCCCCAGTGTTCTTAGGGCTACAAAAGCGCTTCCAAGGAAGGGTGCTGGCTAGCAACAGCTTTCAGTGCTGGCACTTTTCATCTCTGAGCAATTGCTCGACGTTTGCAATTTCTCAGCTCGTGTCTACGAGACGGAAAGAGAAGGACCGTGACGTTTGGTGGCTAGAGAAGCGCAAAGCCCCAGTGTTGCTGCGCCTGTGAAAGCGCTTCCAAGGAAGGGGGCTGGCTAGAAACAGCTTTCAGTGCTGGCACTTTTCATCTCTGAGCAATTGCTCGACGTTTGCAATTTCTCACCTGAGCTCTCTTTAGAGTGCACGAGAGCATGAGCAGAAGATTAGGTGTCTAAAGAAGCCCAGAGCCCCAGTGTTCTTAGGCCTACAAAAGCGCTTCCAAGGAAGGGGGCTGGCTAGCAACAGCTTTCAGTGCTGGCACTTTTCATCTCTGAGCAATTGCTGGACGTTTGCAATTTCTCCCCTGAGCTCTCTTTAGAGTGCGCGAGAGGATGAGCAGAAGATTAGGTGGCTAGAGAAGCCCAGAGCCCCAGTTTTCTTAGGCCTACAAAAGCGCTTCCAAGGAAGGGTGCTGGCTAGCAACAGCTTTCAGTGCTGGCACTTTTCATCTCTGAGCAATTGCTCCACGTTTGCAATTTCTCAGCTCGTGTCTACGAGACGGAAAGAGACGACCGTGACGTTTGGTGGGTAGAGAAGCGCAAAGCCCCAGTGTTGCTGCGCCTGTGAAAGCGCTTCCAAGGAAGGGTGCTGGCTAGCAACAGCTTTCAGTGCTGGCACTTTTCATCTCTGAGCAATTGCTCGACGTTTGCAATTTCTCCCCTGAGCTCTCTTTAGAGTGCGCGAGAGCATGAGCAGAAGATTCGGTGGCTAGAGAAGCCCAGAGCCCCAGTGTTCTTAGGCCTACAAAAGCGCTTCCAAGGAAGGGTGCTGGCTAGCAACAGCTTTCAGTGCTGGCACTTTTCCTCTCTGAGCAATTGCTCGACGTTTGCAATTTCTCACCTGAGCTCTCTTTAGAGTGCGCGAGAGGATGAGCAGAAGATTAAGTGGCTAGAGAAGCCCAGAGCCCCAGTGTTCTTAGGCATACAAAAGCGCTTCCAAGGAAGGGTGCTGGCTAGCAACAGCTTTCAGGGCTGGCACTTTTCATCTCTGAGCAATTGCTCGACAATTGCAATTTCTCAGCTCGTGTCTACGAGACGGAAAAAGAATGACAGTGACATTTGGTGGCTAGAGAAGCGCAAAGCCCCAGTGTTACTGCGCCTGTGAAAGCGCTTCCAAGGAAGGGTGCTGGCTAGCAACAGCTTTCAGTGCTGGCACTTTTCATCTCTGAGCAATTGCTCGACGTTTGCAATTTCTCAGCTCGTGTCTACGAGACGGAAAGAGAAGGACCGTGACGTTTGGTGGCTAGAGAAGCGCAAAGCCCCAGTGTTACTGCGCCTGTGAAAGCGCTTCCAAGGAAGGGTGCTGGCTAGCAACAGCTTTCAGTGCTGGCACTTTTCATCTCTGAGCAATTGCTCGACGTTTGCAATTTCTCACCTGAGCTCTCTTTAGAGTGCGCGAGAGGATGAGCAGAAGATTAGGTGTCTAAAGAAGCCCAGAGCCCCAGTGTTCTTAGGCCTACAAAAGCGCTTCCAAGGAAGGGTGCTGGCTAGCAACAGCTTTCAGTGCTGGCACTTTTCATCTCTGAGCAATTGCTCGACGTTTGCAATTTCTCAGCTCGTGTCTACGAGACGGAAAGAGAAGGACCGTGACGTTTGGTGGCTAGAGAAGCGCAAAGCCCCAGTGTTGCTGCGCCTGTGAAAGCGCTTCCAAGGAAGGGGGCTGGCTAGCAACAGCTTTCAGTGCTGGCACTTTTCATCTCTGAGCAATTGCTCGACGTTTGCAATTTCTCACCTGAGCTCTCTTTAGAGTGCGCGAGAGGATGAGCAGAAGATTAGGTGGCTAGAGAAGCCCAGAGCCCCAGTGTGCTTAGGCCTACAAAAGCGCTTCCAAGGAAGGGTGCTGGCTAGCAACAGCTTTCAGTGCTGGCACTTTTCATCTCTGAGCAATTGCTCGACAATTGCAATTTCTCAGCTCGTGTCTACGAGACGGAAAGAGAAGGACCGTGACGTTTGGTGGCTAGAGAAGCGCAAAGCCCCAGTGTTGCTGCGCCTGTGAAAGCACTTCCAAGGAAGGGTGCTGGCTAGCAACAGCTTTCAGTGCTGGCACTTTTCATCTCTGAGCAATTGCTCGACGTTTGCAATTTCTCACCTGAGCTCTCTTTAGAGTGCGCGAGAGGATGAGCAGAAGATTAGGTGGCTAGAGAAGCCAAGAGCCCCAGTGTTCTTAGGCCTACAAAAGCGCTTCCAAGGAAGGGTGCTGGCTAGCAACAGCTTTCAGTGCTGGCACTTTTCATCTCTGAGCAATTGCTCCACGTTTGCAATTTCTCACCTCGTGTCTATGAGACGGAAAGAGAAGAACCGTGACGTTTGGTGGCTAGAGAAGCGCAAAGCCCCAGTGTTGCTGCGCCTGTGAAAGCGCTTCCAAGGAAGGGTGCTGGCTAGCAACAGCTTTCAGTGCTGGCACTTTTCATCTCTGAGCAATTGCTCGACGTTTGCAATTTCTCACCTGAGCTCTTTTTAGAGTGCGCGAGAGGATGAGCAGAAGATTAAGTGGCTAGAGAAGCCCAGAGCCCCAGTGTTCTTGGGACTACAAAAGCGCTTCCAAGGAAGGGGGCTGGCTAGCAAGAGCTTTCAGTGCTGGCACTTTTCATCTCTGAGCAATTGCTCCACGTTTGCAATTTCTCAGCTCGTGTCTAGGAGACGGAAAGAGAAGGACCGTGACGTTTGGTGGCTAGAGAAGCGCAAAGCCCCAGTGTTACAGCGCCTGTGAAAGCGCTTCCAAGGAAGGGTGCTGGCTAGCAAGAGCTTTCAGTGCTGGCACTTTTCATCTCTGAGCAATTGCTCGACGTTTGCAATTTCTCAGCTCGTGTCTACGAGACGGAAAGAGAAGGACCGTGACGTTTGGTGGGTAGAGAAGCGCAAAGCCCCAGTGTTACTGCGCCTGTGAAAGCGCTTCCAAGGAAGGGGGCTGGCTAGCAACAGCTTTCAGTGCTGGCACTTTTCATCTCTGAGCAATTGCTCGACAATTGCAATTTCTCAGCTCGTGTCTACGAGACGGAGAGATAGTGACCGTGACGTTTGGTGGCTAGAGAAGCGCAAAGCCCCAGTGTTGCTGCGCCTGTGAAAGCGCTTCCAAGGAAGGGGGCTGGCTAGCAACAGCTTTCAGTGCTGGCACTTTTCATCTCTGAGCAATTGCTCGACGTTTGCAATTTCTCACCTGAGCTCTCTTTAGAGTGCGCGAGAGGATGAGCAGAAGATTAGGTGGTTAGAGAAGCCCAGAGCCCCACTGTTCTTAGGCCTACAAAAGCGCTTCCAAGGAAGGGGGCTGGCTAGCAACAGCTTTCAGTGCTGGCACTTTTCCTCTCTGAGCAATTGCTTGACGTTTGCAATTTCTCAGCTCGTGTCTACGAGACGGAAAGAGAAGGACCGTGATGTTTGGTGGCTAGAGAAGCGCAAAGCCCCAGTGTTGCTGCGCCTGTGAAAGCCCTTCCAAGGAAGGGGGCTGGCTAGCAACAGCTTTCAGTGCTGGCACTTTTCATCTCTGAGCAATTGCTGGACGTTTGCAATTTCTCACCTGAGCTCTCTTTAGAGTGCGCGAGAGGATGAGCAGAAGATTAAGTGGCTAGAGAAGCCCAGAGCCCCAGTGTTCTTAGGCCTACAAAAGCGCTTCCAAGGAAGGGTGCTGGCTAGCAACAGCTTTCAGGGCTGGCACTTTTCATCTCTGAGCAGTTGCTCCACGTTTGCAATTTCTCACCTCGTGTCTATGAGACGGAAAGAGAAGAACCGTGACGTTTGGTGGCTAGAGAAGCGCAAAGCCCCAGTGTTGCTGCGCCTGTGAAAGCGCTTCCAAGGAAGGGTGCTGGCTAGCAACAGCTTTCAGTGCTGGCACTTTTCATCTCTGAGCAATTGCTCGACGTTTGCAATTTCTCACCTGAGCTCTTTTTAGAGTGCCCGAGAGGATGAGCAGAAGATTAAGTGGCTAGAGAAGCCCAGAGCCCCAGTGTTCTTGGGACTACAAAAGCGCTTCCAAGGAAGGGGGCTGGCTAGCAACAGCTTTCAGTGCTGGCACTTTTCATCTCTGAGCAATTGCTCCACGTTTGCAATTTCTCAGCTCGTGTCTACGAGACGGAAAGAGAAGGACCATGACGTTTGGTGGCTAGAGAAGCGCAAAGCCCCAGTGTTACAGCGCCTGTGAAAGCGCTTCCAAGGAAGGGTGCTGGCTAGCAACAGCTTTCAGTGCTGGCACTTTTCATCTCTGAGCAATTGCTCGACGTTTGCAATTTCTCAGCTCGTGTCTACGAGACGGAAAGAGAAGGACCGTGACGTTTGGTGGCTAGAGAAGCGCAAAGCCCCAGTGTTACTGCGCCTGTGAAAGCGCTTCCAAGGAAGGGTGCTGGCTAGCAACAGCTTTCAGTGCTGGCACTTTTCATCTCTGAGCAATTGCTCGACAATTGCAATTTCTCAGCTCGTGTCTACGAGACGGAGAGATAGTGACCGTGACGTTTGGTGGCTAGAGAAGCGCAAAGCCCCAGTGTTGCTGCGCCTGTGAAAGCGCTTCCAAGGAAGGGGGCTGGCTAGCAACAGCTTTCAGTGCTGGCACTTTTCATCTCTGAGCAATTGCTCGACGTTTGCAATTTCTCACCTGAGCTCTCTTTAGAGTGCGCGAGAGGATGAGCAGAAGATTAGGTGGCTAGAGAAGCCCAGAGCCCCACTGTTCTTAGGCCTACAAAAGCGCTTCCAAGGAAGGGGGCTGGCTAGCAACAGCTTTCAGTGCTGGCACTTTTCCTCTCTGAGCAATTGCTTGACGTTTGCAATTTCTCAGCTCGTGTCTACGAGACGGAAAGAGAAGGACCGTGATGTTTGGTGGCTAGAGAAGCGCAAAGCCCCAGTGTTGCTGCGCCTGTGAAAGCCCTTCCAAGGAAGGGGGCTGGCTAGCAACAGCTTTCAGTGCTGGCACTTTTCATCTCTGAGCAATTGCTGGACGTTTGCAATTTCTCACCTGAGCTCTCTTTAGAGTGCGCGAGAGGATGAGCAGAAGATTAAGTGGCTAGAGAAGCCCAGAGCCCCAGTGTTCTTAGGCCTACAAAAGCGCTTCCAAGGAAGGGTGCTGGCTAGCAACAGCTTTCAGGGCTGGCACTTTTCATCTCTGAGCAGTTGCTCCACGTTTGCAATTTCTCACCTCGTGTCTATGAGACGGAAAGAGAAGGACCGTGACGTTTGGTGGCTAGAGAAGCGCAAAGCCCCAGTGTTGCTGCGCCTGTGAAAGCGCTTCCAAGGAAGGGTGCTGGCTAGCAACAGCTTTCAGTGCTGGCACTTTTCATCTCTGAGCAATTGCTCGACGTTTGCAATTTCTCACCTGAGCTCTTTTTAGAGTGCCCGAGAGGATGAGCAGAAGATTAAGTGGCTAGAGAAGCCCAGAGCCCCAGTGTTCTTGGGACTACAAAAGCGCTTCCAAGGAAGGGGGCTGGCTAGCAACAGCTTTCAGTGCTGGCACTTTTCATCTCTGAGCAATTGCTCAAAGTTTGCAATTTCTCAGCTCGTGTCTGCGAGACGGAAAGAGAATGACAGTGACGTTTGGTGGCTAGAGAAGCGCAAAGCCCCAGTGTTGCTGCGCCTGTGAAAGCGCTTCCAAGGAAGGGTGCTGGCTAGCAACAGCTTTCAGTGCTGGCACTTTTCTTCTCTGAGCAATTGCTCGACGTTTGCAATTTCTCACCTGAGCTCTTTTTAGAGTGCGCGAGAGGATGAGCAGAAGATTAAGTGGCTAGAGAAGCCCAGAGCCCCAGTGTTCTTAGGCCTACAAAAGCGCTTCCAAGGAAGGGTGCTGGCTAGCAACAGCTTTCAGTGCTGGCACTTTTCATCTCTGAGCAATTGCTCGACGTTTGCAATTTCTCAGCTCGTGTCTACGAGACGGAAAGAGAAGGACCGTGACGTTTGGTGGCTAGAGAAGCGCAAAGCCCCAGTGTTGCTGTGCCTGTGAAAGCGCTTCCAAGGAAGGGGGCTGGCTAGCAACAGCTTTCAGTGCTGGCACTTTTCATCTCTGAGCAATTGCTCGACGTTTGCAATTTCTCACCTAAGCTCTCTTTAGAGTGCGCGAGAGGATGAGCAGAAGATGAGGTGGCTAGAGAAGCCCAGAGCCCCAGTGTTCTTAGGCCTACAAAAGCGCTTCCAAGGAAGGGTGCTGGCTAGCAAGAGCTTTCAGTGCTGGCACTTTTCATCTCTGAGCAATTGCTCGACAATTGCAATTTCTCAGCTCATGTCTACGAGACGGAAAGAGAAGGACCGTGACGTTTGGTGGCTAGAGAAGCGCAAAGCCCCAGTGTTGCTGCGCCTGTGAAAGCACTTCCAAGGAAGGGTGCTGGCTAGCAACAGCTTTCAGTGCTGGCACTTTTCATCTCTGAGCAATTGCTCGACGTTTGCAATTTCTCACCTGAGCTCTCTTTAGAGTGCGCGAGAGGATGAGCAGAAGATTAGGTGGCTAGAGAAGCCCAGAGCCCCAGTGTTCTTAGGCCTACAAAAGCGCTTCCAAGGAAGGGTGCTGGCTAGCAACAGCTTTCAGTGCTGGCACTTTTCATCTCTGAGCAGTTGCTCCACGTTTGCAATTTCTCACCTCGTGTCTATGAGACGGAAAGAGAAGGACCATGACGTTTGGTGGCTAGAGAAGCGCAAAACCCCAGTGTTACAGCGCCTGTGAAAGCGCTTCCAAGGAAGGGTGCTGGCTAGCAAGAGCTTTCAGTGCTGGCACTTTTCATCTCTGAGCAATTGCTCGACGTTTGCAATTTCTCAGCTCGTGTCTACGAGACGGAAAGAGAAGGACCGTGACGTTTGGTGGCTAGAGAAGCGCAAAGCCCCAGTGTTACTGCGCCTGTGAAAGCGCTTCCAAGGAAGGGTGCTGGCTAGCAACAGCTTTCAGTGCTGGCACTTTTCATCTCTGAGCAATTGCTCGACAATTGCAATTTCTCAGCTCGTGTCTACGAGACGGAGAGATAGTGACCGTGACGTTTGGTGGCTAGAGAAGCGCAAAGCCCCAGTGTTGCTGCGCCTCTGAAAGCGCTTCCAAGGAAGGGTGCTGGCTAGCAACAGCTTTCAGTGCTGGCACTTTTCATCTCTGAGCAATTGCTCGACGTTTGCAATTTCTCACCTGAGCTCTCTTTAGAGTGAGCGAGAGGATGAGCAGAAGATTAGGTGGCTAGAGAAGCCCAGAGCCCCACTGTTCTTATGCCTACAAAAGCGCTTCCAAGGAAGGGGGCTGGCTAGCAACAGCTTTCAGTGCTGGCACTTTTCCTCTCTGAGCAATTGCTTGACGTTTGCAATTTCTCAGCTCGTGTCTACGAGACGGAAAGAGAATGACCGTGATGTTTGGTGGCTAGAGAAGCGCAAAGCCCCAGTGTTGCTGCGCCTGTGAAAGCGCTTCCAAGGAAGGGTGCTGGCTAGCAACAGCTTTCAGTGCTGGCACTTTTCATCTCTGAGCAATTGCTCGACGTTTGCAATTTCTCACCTGAGCTCTTTTTAGAGTGCGCGAGAGGATGAGCAGAAGATTAAGTGGCTAGAGAAGCCCAGAGCCCCAGTGTTCTTAGGGCTACAAAAGCGCTTCCAAGGAAGGGTGCTGGCTAGCAACAGCTTTCAGTGCTGGCACTTTTCATCTCTGAGCAATTGCTCGACGTTTGCAATTTCTCAGCTCGTGTCTACGAGACGGAAAGAGAAGGACCGTGACGTTTGGTGGCTAGAGAAGCGCAAAGCCCCAGTGTTGCTGCGCCTGTGAAAGCGCTTCCAAGGAAGGGGGCTGGCTAGAAACAGCTTTCAGTGCTGGCACTTTTCATCTCTGAGCAATTGCTCGACGTTTGCAATTTCTCACCTGAGCTCTCTTTAGAGTGCACGAGAGCATGAGCAGAAGATTAGGTGTCTAAAGAAGCCCAGAGCCCCAGTGTTCTTAGGCCTACAAAAGCGCTTCCAAGGAAGGGGGCTGGCTAGCAACAGCTTTCAGTGCTGGCACTTTTCATCTCTGAGCAATTGCTGGACGTTTGCAATTTCTCCCCTGAGCTCTCTTTAGAGTGCGCGAGAGGATGAGCAGAAGATTAGGTGGCTAGAGAAGCCCAGAGCCCCAGTTTTCTTAGGCCTACAAAAGCGCTTCCAAGGAAGGGTGCTGGCTAGCAACAGCTTTCAGTGCTGGCACTTTTCATCTCTGAGCAATTGCTCCACGTTTGCAATTTCTCAGCTCGTGTCTACGAGACGGAAAGAGACGACCGTGACGTTTGGTGGGTAGAGAAGCGCAAAGCCCCAGTGTTGCTGCGCCTGTGAAAGCGCTTCCAAGGAAGGGTGCTGGCTAGCAACAGCTTTCAGTGCTGGCACTTTTCATCTCTGAGCAATTGCTCGACGTTTGCAATTTCTCCCCTGAGCTCTCTTTAGAGTGCGCGAGAGCATGAGCAGAAGATTCGGTGGCTAGAGAAGCCCAGAGCCCCAGTGTTCTTAGGCCTACAAAAGCGCTTCCAAGGAAGGGTGCTGGCTAGCAACAGCTTTCAGTGCTGGCACTTTTCCTCTCTGAGCAATTGCTCGACGTTTGCAATTTCTCACCTGAGCTCTCTTTAGAGTGCGCGAGAGGATGAGCAGAAGATTAAGTGGCTAGAGAAGCCCAGAGCCCCAGTGTTCTTAGGCATACAAAAGCGCTTCCAAGGAAGGGTGCTGGCTAGCAACAGCTTTCAGGGCTGGCACTTTTCATCTCTGAGCAATTGCTCGACAATTGCAATTTCTCAGCTCGTGTCTACGAGACGGAAAAAGAATGACAGTGACATTTGGTGGCTAGAGAAGCGCAAAGCCCCAGTGTTACTGCGCCTGTGAAAGCGCTTCCAAGGAAGGGTGCTGGCTAGCAACAGCTTTCAGTGCTGGCACTTTTCATCTCTGAGCAATTGCTCGACGTTTGCAATTTCTCAGCTCGTGTCTACGAGACGGAAAGAGAAGGACCGTGACGTTTGGTGGCTAGAGAAGCGCAAAGCCCCAGTGTTACTGCGCCTGTGAAAGCGCTTCCAAGGAAGGGTGCTGGCTAGCAACAGCTTTCAGTGCTGGCACTTTTCATCTCTGAGCAATTGCTCGACGTTTGCAATTTCTCACCTGAGCTCTCTTTAGAGTGCGCGAGAGGATGAGCAGAAGATTAGGTGTCTAAAGAAGCCCAGAGCCCCAGTGTTCTTAGGCCTACAAAAGCGCTTCCAAGGAAGGGTGCTGGCTAGCAACAGCTTTCAGTGCTGGCACTTTTCATCTCTGAGCAATTGCTCGACGTTTGCAATTTCTCAGCTCGTGTCTACGAGACGGAAAGAGAAGGACCGTGACGTTTGGTGGCTAGAGAAGCGCAAAGCCCCAGTGTTGCTGTGCCTGTGAAAGCGCTTCCAAGGAAGGGTGCTGGCTAGCAACAGCTTTCAGTGCTGGCACTTTTCATCTCTGAGCAATTGCTCGACGTTTGCAATTTCTCACCTGAGCTCTCTTTAGAGTGCGCGAGAGGATGAGCAGAAGATTAGGTGGCTAGAGAAGCCCAGAGCCCCAGTGTGCTTAGGCCTACAAAAGCGCTTCCAAGGAAGGGTGCTGGCTAGCAACAGCTTTCAGTGCTGGCACTTTTCATCTCTGAGCAATTGCTCGACAATTGCAATTTCTCAGCTCGTGTCTACGAGACGGAAAGAGAAGGACCGTGACGTTTGGTGGCTAGAGAAGCGCAAAGCCCCAGTGTTGCTGCGCCTGTGAAAGCACTTCCAAGGAAGGGTGCTGGCTAGCAACAGCTTTCAGTGCTGGCACTTTTCATCTCTGAGCAATTGCTCGACGTTTGCAATTTCTCACCTGAGCTCTCTTTAGAGTGCGCGAGAGGATGAGCAGAAGATTAGGTGGCTAGAGAAGCCAAGAGCCCCAGTGTTCTTAGGCCTACAAAAGCGCTTCCAAGGAAGGGTGCTGGCTAGCAACAGCTTTCAGTGCTGGCACTTTTCATCTCTGAGCAATTGCTCCACGTTTGCAATTTCTCACCTCGTGTCTATGAGACGGAAAGAGAAGAACCGTGACGTTTGGTGGCTAGAGAAGCGCAAAGCCCCAGTGTTGCTGCGCCTGTGAAAGCGCTTCCAAGGAAGGGTGCTGGCTAGCAACAGCTTTCAGTGCTGGCACTTTTCATCTCTGAGCAATTGCTCGACGTTTGCAATTTCTCACCTGAGCTCTTTTTAGAGTGCGCGAAAGGATGAGCAGAAGATTAAGTGGCTAGAGAAGCCCAGAGCCCCAGTGTTCTTGGGACTACAAAAGCGCTTCCAAGGAAGGGGGCTGGCTAGCAACAGCTTTCAGTGCTGGCACTTTTCATCTCTGAGCAATTGCTCAAAGTTTGCAATTTCTCAGCTCGTGTCTACGAGACGGAAAGAGAAGGACCATGACGTTTGGTGGCTAGAGAAGCGCAAAGCCCCAGTGTTACAGCGCCTGTGAAAGCGCTTCCAAGGAAGGGTGCTGGCTAGCAAGAGCTTTCAGTGCTGGCACTTTTCATCTCTGAGCAATTGCTCGACGTTTGCAATTTCTCAGCTCGTGTCTACGAGACGGAAAGAGAAGGACCGTGACGTTTGGTGGCTAGAGAAGCGCAAAGCCCCAGTGTTACTGCGCCTGTGAAAGCGCTTCCAAGGAAGGGTGCTGGCTAGCAACAGCTTTCAGTGCTGGCACTTTTCATCTCTGAGCAATTGCTCGACAATTGCAATTTCTCAGCTCGTGTCTACGAGACGGAGAGATAGTGACCGTGACGTTTGGTGGCTAGAGAAGCGCAAAGCCCCAGTGTTGCTGCGCCTGTGAAAGCGCTTCCAAGGAAGGGGGCTGGCTAGCAACAGCTTTCAGTGCTGGCACTTTTCATCTCTGAGCAATTGCTCGACGTTTGCAATTTCTCACCTGAGCTCTCTTTAGAGTGCGCGAGAGGATGAGCAGAAGATTAGGTGGTTAGAGAAGCCCAGAGCCCCACTGTTCTTAGGCCTACAAAAGCGCTTCCAAGGAAGGGGGCTGGCTAGCAACAGCTTTCAGTGCTGGCACTTTTCCTCTCTGAGCAATTGCTTGACGTTTGCAATTTCTCAGCTCGTGTCTACGAGACGGAAAGAGAAGGACCGTGATGTTTGGTGGCTAGAGAAGCGCAAAGCCCCAGTGTTGCTGCGCCTGTGAAAGCCCTTCCAAGGAAGGGGGCTGGCTAGCAACAGCTTTCAGTGCTGGCACTTTTCATCTCTGAGCAATTGCTGGACGTTTGCAATTTCTCACCTGAGCTCTCTTTAGAGTGCGCGAGAGGATGAGCAGAAGATTAAGTGGCTAGAGAAGCCCAGAGCCCCAGTGTTCTTAGGCCTACAAAAGCGCTTCCAAGGAAGGGTGCTGGCTAGCAACAGCTTTCAGGGCTGGCACTTTTCATCTCTGAGCAGTTGCTCCACGTTTGCAATTTCTCACCTCGTGTCTATGAGACGGAAAGAGAAGAACCGTGACGTTTGGTGGCTAGAGAAGCGCAAAGCCCCAGTGTTGCTGCGCCTGTGAAAGCGCTTCCAAGGAAGGGTGCTGGCTAGCAACAGCTTTCAGTGCTGGCACTTTTCATCTCTGAGCAATTGCTCGACGTTTGCAATTTCTCACCTGAGCTCTTTTTAGAGTGCCCGAGAGGATGAGCAGAAGATTAAGTGGCTAGAGAAGCCCAGAGCCCCAGTGTTCTTGGGACTACAAAAGCGCTTCCAAGGAAGGGTGCTGGCTAGCAACAGCTTTCAGTGCTGGCACTTTTCATCTCTGAGCAATTGCTCCACGTTTGCAATTTCTCAGCTCGTGTCTACGAGACGGAAAGAGAAGGACCATGACGTTTGGTGGCTAGAGAAGCGCAAAGCCCCAGTGTTACAGCGCCTGTGAAAGCGCTTCCAAGGAAGGGTGCTGGCTAGCAAGAGCTTTCAGTGCTGGCACTTTTCATCTCTGAGCAATTGCTCGACGTTTGCAATTTCTCAGCTCGTGTCTACGAGACGGAAAGAGAAGGACCGTGACGTTTGGTGGCTAGAGAAGCGCAAAGCCCCAGTGTTACTGCGCCTGTGAAAGCGCTTCCAAGGAAGGGTGCTGGCTAGCAACAGCTTTCAGTGCTGGCACTTTTCATCTCTGAGCAATTGCTCGACAATTGCAATTTCTCAGCTCGTGTCTACGAGACGGAGAGATAGTGACCGTGACGTTTGGTGGCTAGAGAAGCGCAAAGCCCCAGTGTTGCTGCGCCTGTGAAAGCGCTTCCAAGGAAGGGGGCTGGCTAGCAACAGCTTTCAGTGCTGGCACTTTTCATCTCTGAGCAATTGCTCGACGTTTGCAATTTCTCACCTGAGCTCTCTTTAGAGTGCGCGAGAGGATGAGCAGAAGATTAGGTGGCTAGAGAAGCCCAGAGCCCCACTGTTCTTAGGCCTACAAAAGCGCTTCCAAGGAAGGGGGCTGGCTAGCAACAGCTTTCAGTGCTGGCACTTTTCCTCTCTGAGCAATTGCTTGACGTTTGCAATTTCTCAGCTCGTGTCTACGAGACGGAAAGAGAAGGACCGTGATGTTTGGTGGCTAGAGAAGCGCAAAGCCCCAGTGTTGCTGCGCCTGTGAAAGCCCTTCCAAGGAAGGGGGCTGGCTAGCAACAGCTTTCAGTGCTGGCACTTTTCATCTCTGAGCAATTGCTGGACGTTTGCAATTTCTCACCTGAGCTCTCTTTAGAGTGCGCGAGAGGATGAGCAGAAGATTAAGTGGCTAGAGAAGCCCAGAGCCCCAGTGTTCTTAGGCCTACAAAAGCGCTTCCAAGGAAGGGTGCTGGCTAGCAACAGCTTTCAGGGCTGGCACTTTTCATCTCTGAGCAGTTGCTCCACGTTTGCAATTTCTCACCTCGTGTCTATGAGACGGAAAGAGAAGAACCGTGACGTTTGGTGGCTAGAGAAGCGCAAAGCCCCAGTGTTGCTGCGCCTGTGAAAGCGCTTCCAAGGAAGGGTGCTGGCTAGCAACAGCTTTCAGTGCTGGCACTTTTCATCTCTGAGCAATTGCTCGACGTTTGCAATTTCTCACCTGAGCTCTTTTTAGAGTGCCCGAGAGGATGAGCAGAAGATTAAGTGGCTAGAGAAGCCCAGAGCCCCAGTGTTCTTGGGACTACAAAAGCGCTTCCAAGGAAGGGGGCTGGCTAGCAACAGCTTTCAGTGCTGGCACTTTTCATCTCTGAGCAATTGCTCAAAGTTTGCAATTTCTCAGCTCGTGTCTGCGAGACGGAAAGAGAATGACAGTGACGTTTGGTGGCTAGAGAAGCGCAAAGCCCCAGTGTTGCTGCGCCTGTGAAAGCGCTTCCAAGGAAGGGTGCTGGCTAGCAACAGCTTTCAGTGCTGGCACTTTTCTTCTCTGAGCAATTGCTCGACGTTTGCAATTTCTCACCTGAGCTCTTTTTAGAGTGCGCGAGAGGATGAGCAGAAGATTAAGTGGCTAGAGAAGCCCAGAGCCCCAGTGTTCTTAGGCCTACAAAAGCGCTTCCAAGGAAGGGGGCTGGCTAGCAACAGCTTTCAGTGCTGGCACTTTTCATCTCTGAGCAATTGCTCGACGTTTGCAATTTCTCAGCTCGTGTCTACGAGACGGAGAGATAGTGACCGTGACATTTGGTGGCTAGAGAAGCGCAAAGCCCCAGTGTTGCTGCGCCTGTGAAAGCGCTTCCAAGGAAGGGTGCTGGCTAGCAACAGCTTTCAGTGCTGGCACTTTTCATCTCTGAGCAATTGCTGGACGTTTGCAATTTCTCACCTGAGCTCTCTTTAGAGAGCGCGAGAGGATGAGCAGAAGATTAGGTGTCTAAAGAAGCCCAGAGCCCCAGTGTTCTTAGGCCTACAAAAGCGCTTCCAAGGAAGGGTGCTGGCTAGCAACAGCTTTCAGTGCTGGCACTTTTCATCTCTGAGCAATTGCTCGACGTTTGCAATTTCTCAGCTCGTGTCTACGAGACGGAAAGAGAAGGACCGTGACGTTTGGTGGCTAGAGAAGCGCAAAGCCCCAGTGTTACTGTGCCTGTGAAAGCGCTTCCAAGGAAGGGGGCTGGCTAGCAACAGCTTTCAGTGCTGGCACTTTTCATCTCTGAGCAATTGCTCGACGTTTGCAATTTCTCACCTGAGCTCTCTTTAGAGTGCGCGAGAGGATGAGCAGAAGATTAGGTGGCTAAAGAAGCCGAGAGCCCCAGTGTTCTTAGGCCTACAAAAGCGCTTCCAAGGAAGGGTGCTGGCTAGCAAGAGCTTTCAGTGCTGGCACTTTTCCTCTCTGAGCAATTGCTTGACGTTTGCAATTTCTCAGCTCGTGTCTACAAGATGGAAAGAGAAGGACCGTGACGTTTGGTGGGTAGAGAAGCGCAAAGCCCCAGTGTTACTACGCCTGTGAAAGCGCTTCCAGGGAAGGGTGCTGGCTAGCAACAGCTTTCAGTGCTGGCACTTTTCATCTCTGAGCAATTGCTCGACGTTTGCAATTTCTCACCTGAGCTCTCTTCAGAGTGCACGAGAGGATGAGCAGAAGATTAGGTGGCTAAAGAAGCCCAGAGCCCCAGTGTTCTTAGGCCTACAAAAGCGCTTCCAAGGAAGGGTGCTGGCTAGCAAGAGCTTTCAGTGCTGGCACTTTTCATCTCTGAGCAATTGCTCGACGTTTGCAATTTCTCCCCTGAGCTCTCTTTAGAGTGCGCGAGAGGATGAGCAGAAGATTAGGTGGCTAGAGAAGCCCAGAGCCCCAGTGTTCTTAGGCCTACAAAAGCGCTTCCAAGGAAGGGTGCTGGCTAGCAAGAGCTTTCAGTGCTGGCACTTTTCATCTCTGAGCAATTGCTCCACGTTTGCAATTTCTCAGCTCGTGTCTACGAGACGGAAAGAGAAGGACCGTGACGTTTGGTGGGTAGAGAAGCGCAAAGCCCCAGTGTTGCTGCGCCTGTGAAAGCGCTTCCAAGGAAGGGTGCTGGCTAGCAACAGCTTTCAGTGCTGGCACTTTTCATCTCTGAGCAATTGCTCGACGTTTGCAATTTCTCACCTGAGCTCTCTTTAGAGTGCGCGAGAGCATGAGCAGAAGATTCGGTGGCTAGAGAAGCCCAGAGCCCCAGTGTTCTTAGGCCTACAAAAGCGCTTCCAAGGAAGGGTGCTGGCTAGCAACAGCTTTCAGTGCTGGCACTTTTCATCTCTGAGCAATTGCTCAACGTTTGCAATTTCTCACCTGAGCTCTCTTTAGAGTGCGCGAGAGGATGAGCAGAAGATTAAGTGGCTAGAGAAGCCCAGAGCCCCAGTGTTCTTAGGCCTACAAAAGCGCTTCCAAGGAAGGGTGCTGGCTAGCAACAGCTTTCAGTGCTGGCACTTTTCATCTCTGAGCAATTGCTCGACGTTTGCAATTTCTCAGCTCGTGTCTACGAGACGGAAAGAGAAGGACCGTGACGTTTGGTGGGTAGAGAAGCGCAAAGCCCCAGTGTTACTGCGCCTGTGAAAGCGCTTCCAAGGAAGGGTGCTGGCTAGCAAGAGCTTTCAGTGCTGGCACTTTTCCTCTCTGAGCAATTGCTCGACGTTTGCAATTTCTCAGCTCGTGTCTACGAGACGGAAAGAGAAGGACCGTGACGTTTGGTGGCTAGAGAAGCGCAAAGCCCCAGTGTTACTGCGCCTGTGAAAGCGCTTCCAAGGAAGGGTGCTGGCTAGCAACAGCTTTCAGTGCTGGCACTTTTCATCTCTGAGCAATTGCTCGACGTTTGCAATTTCTCACCTGAGCTCTCTTTAGAGTGCGCGAGAGGATGAGCAGAAGATTAGGTGGCTAAAGAAGCCCAGAGCCCCAGTGTTCTTAGGGCTACAAAAGCGCTTCCAAGGAAGGGTGCTGGCTAGCAACAGCTTTCAGTGCTGGCACTTTTCCTCTCTGAGCAATTGCTCGACGTTTGCAATTTCTCAGCTCGTGTCTACGAGACGGAAAGAGAAGGACCGTGACGTTTGGTGGCTAGAGAAGCGCAAAGCCCCAGTGTTGCTGTGCCTGTGAAAGCGCTTCCAAGGAAGGGTGCTGGCTAGCAACAGCTTTCAGTGCTGGCACTTTTCATCTCTGAGCAATTGCTCGACGTTTGCAATTTCTCACCTAAGCTCTCTTTAGAGTGCGCGAGAGGATGAGCAGAAGATTAGGTGGCTAGAGAAGCCCAGAGCCCCAGTGTTCTTAGGCCTACAAAAGCGCTTCCAAGGAAGGGTGCTGGCTAGCAACAGCTTTCAGTGCTGGCACTTTTCATCTCTGAGCAATTGCTCGACAATTGCAATTTCTCAGCTCGTGTCTACGAGACGGAAAGAGAAGGACCGTGACGTTTGGTGGCTAGAGAAGCGCAAAGCCCCAGTGTTGCTGCGCCTGTGAAAGCACTTCCAAGGAAGGGTGCTGGCTAGCAACAGCTTTCAGTGCTGGCACTTTTCATCTCTGAGCAATTGCTCGACGTTTGCAATTTCTCACCTGAGCTCTCTTTAGAGTGCGCGAGAGGATGAGCAGAAGATTAGGTGGCTAGAGAAGCCCAGAGCCCCAGTGTTCTTAGGCCTACAAAAGCGCTTCCAAGGAAGGGTGCTGGCTAGCAACAGCTTTCAGTGCTGGCACTTTTCATCTCTGAGCAGTTGCTCCACGTTTGCAATTTCTCACCTCGTGTCTACGAGACGGAAAGAGAAGGACCGTGACGTTTGGTGGCTAGAGAAGCGCAAAGCCCCAGTGTTGCTGCGCCTGTGAAAGCGCTTCCAAGGAAGGGTGCTGGCTAGCAACAGCTTTCAGGGCTGGCACTTTTCATCTCTGAGCAATTGCTCGACGTTTGCAATTTCTCACCTGAGCTCTTTTTAGAGTGCGCGAGAGGATGAGCAGAAGATTAAGTGGCTAGAGAAGCCCAGAGCCCCAGTGTTCTTAGGCCTACAAAAGCGCTTCCAAGGAAGGGGGCTGGCTAGCAACAGCTTTCAGTGCTGGCACTTTTCATCTCTGAGCAATTGCTCCACGTTTGCAATTTCTCAGCTCGTGTCTACGAGACGGAAAGAGAAGGACCATGACGTTTGGTGGCTAGAGAAGCGCAAAGCCCCAGTGTTACAGCGCCTGTGAAAGCGCTTCCAAGGAAGGGTGCTGGCTAGCAACAGCTTTCAGTGCTGGCACTTTTCATCTCTGAGCAATTGCTCGACGTTTGCAATTTCTCAGCTCGTGTCTACGAGACGGAAAGAGAAGGACCGTGACGTTTGGTGGCTAGAGAAGCGCAAAGCCCCAGTGTTACTGCGCCTGTGAAAGCGCTTCCAAGGAAGGGTGCTGGCTAGCAACAGCTTTCAGTGCTGGCACTTTTCATCTCTGAGCAATTGCTCGACGTTTGCAATTTCTCAGCTCGTGTCTACGAGACGGAGAGATAGTGACCGTGACGTTTGGTGGCTAGAGAAGCGCAAAGCCCCAGTGTTGCTGCGCCTGTGAAAGCGCTTCCAAGGAAGGGTGCTGGCTAGCAACAGCTTTCAGTGCTGGCACTTTTCATCTCTGAGCAATTGCTCGACGTTTGCAATTTCTCACCTGAGCTCTCTTTAGAGTGAGCGAGAGGATGAGCAGAAGGTTAGGTGGCTAGAGAAGCCCAGAGCCCCACTGTTCTTAGGCCTACAAAAGCGCTTCCAAGGAAGGGGGCTGGCTAGCAACAGCTTTCAGTGCTGGCACTTTTCCTCTCTGAGCAATTGCTCCACGTTTGCAATTTCTCAGCTCGTGTCTACGAGACGGAAAGAGAAGGACCGTGACGTTTGGTGGCTAGAGAAGCGCAAAGCCCCAGTGTTGCTGCGCCTGTGAAAGCCCTTCCAAGGAAGGGGGCTGGCTAGCAACAGCTTTCAGTGCTGGCACTTTTCATCTCTGAGCAATTGCTCGACGTTTGCAATTTCTCACCTGAGCTCTCTTTAGAGTGCGCGAGAGGATGAGCAGAAGATTAAGTGGCTAGAGAAGCCCAGAGCCCCAGTGTGCTTAGGCCTACAAAAGCGCTTCCAAGGAAGGGTGCTGGCTAGCAAGAGCTTTCAGTGCTGGCACTTTTCCTCTCTGAGCAATTGCTCGACGTTTGCAATTTCTCACCTCGTGTCTACGAGACGGAAAGAGAAGGACCGTGACGTTTGGTGGCTAGAGAAGCGCAAAGCCCCAGTGTTGCTGCGCCTGTGAAAGCGCTTCCAAGGAAGGGTGCTGGCTAGCAACAGCTTTCAGTGCTGGCACTTTTCTTCTCTGAGCAATTGCTCGACGTTTGCAATTTCTCACCTGAGCTCTTTTTAGAGTGCGCGAGAGGATGAGCAGAAGATTAAGTGGCTAGAGAAGCCCAGAGCCCCAGTGTTCTTAGGCCTACAAAAGCGCTTCCAAGGAAGGGGGCTGGCTAGCAACAGCTTTCAGTGCTGGCACTTTTCATCTCTGAGCAATTGCTCCACGTTTGCAATTTCTCAGCTCGTGTCTGCGAGACGGAAAGAGAATGACAGTGACGTTTGGTTGCTAGAGAAGCGCAAAGCCCCAGTGTTGCTGCGCCTGTGAAAGCACTTCCAAGGAAGGGTGCTGGCTAGCAACAGCTTTCAGTGCTGGCACTTTTCATCTCTGAGCAATTGCTCGACGTTTGCAATTTCTCAGCTCGTGTCTACGAGACGGAGAGATAGTGACCGTGACATTTGGTGGCTAGAGAAGCGCAAAGCCCCAGTGTTGCTGCGCCTGTGAAAGCGCTTCCAAGGAAGGGTGCTGGCTAGCAACAGCTTTCAGTGCTGGCACTTTTCATCTCTGAGCAATTGCTCGACGTTTCCAATTTCTCAGCTCGTGTCTACGAGACGGAAAGAGAAGGACCGTGACGTTTGGTGGCTAGAGAAGCGCAAAGCCCCAGTGTTGCTGCGCCTGTGAAAGCGCTTCCAAGGAAGGGTGCTGGCTAGCAACAGCTTTCAGTGCTGGCACTTTTCATCTCTGAGCAATTGCTCGACGTTTGCAATTTCTCAGCTCGTGTCTACGAGACGGAGAGATAGTGACCGTGACGTTTGGTGGCTAGAGAAGCGCAAAGCCCCAGTGTTGCTGCGCCTGTGAAAGCGCTTCCAAGGAAGGGTGCTGGCTAGCAACAGCTTTCAGTGCTGGCACTTTTCATCTCTGAGCAATTGCTCGACGTTTGCAATTTGTCACCTGAGCTCTCTTTAGAGTGAGCGAGAGGATGAGCAGAAGATTAGGTGGCTAGAGAAGCCCAGAGCCCCAGTGTTCTTAGGGCTACAAAAGCGCTTCCAAGGAAGGGTGCTGGCTAGCAAGAGCTTTCAGTGCTGGCACTTTTCATCTCTGAGCAATTGCTCGACGTTTGCAATTTCTCAGCTCGTGTCTACGAGACGGAAAGAGAAGGACCGTGATGTTTGGTTGCTAGAGAAGCGCAAAGCCCCAGTGTTGCTGCACCTGTGAAAGCCCTTCCAAGGAAGGGGGCTGGCTAGCAACAGCTTTCAGTGCTGGCACTTTTCATCTCTGAGCAATTGCTCGACGTTTGCAATTTCTCACCTGAGCTCTTTTTAGAGTGCGCGAGAGGATGAGCAGAAGATTAGGTGGCTAGAGAAGCCCAGAGCCCCAGTGTTCTTAGGCCTACAAAAGCGCTTCCAAGGAAGGGTGCTGGCTAGCAAGAGCTTTCAGTGCTGGCACTTTTCATCTCTGAGCAATTGCTCGACGTTTGCAATTTCTCAGCTCGTGTCTACGAGACGGAAAGAGAAGGACCGTGACGTTTGGTGGCTAGAGAAGCGCAAAGCCCCAGTGTTCTTAGGCCTACAAAAGCGCTTCCAAGGAAGGGTGCTGGCTAGCAACAGCTTTCAGTGCTGGCACTTTTCATCTCTGAGCAATTGCTCGACGTTTGCAATTTCTCACCTGAGCTCTTTTTAGAGTGCGCGAGAGGATGAGCAGAAGATTAAGTGGCTAGAGAAGCCCAGAGCCCCAGTGTTCTTGGGACTACAAAAGCGCTTCCAAGGAAGGGGGCTGGCTAGCAACAGCTTTCAGTGCTGGCACTTTTCTTCTCTGAGCAATTGCTGGACGTTTGCAATTTCTCACCTGAGCTCTTTTTAGAGTGCGCGAGAGGATGAGCAGAAGATTAAGTGGCTAGAGAAGCCCAGAGCCCCAGTGTTCTTAGGCCTACAAAAGCGCTTCCAAGGAAGGGTGCTGGCTAGCAAGAGCTTTCAGTGCTGGCACTTTTCATCTCTGAGCAATTGCTCGACGTTTGCAATTTCTCACCTCATGTCTGCGAGACGGAAAGAGAATGACAGTGACGTTTGGTTGCTAGAGAAGCGCAAAGCCCCAGTGTTGCTGCGCCTGTGAAAGCACTTCCAAGGAAGGGTGCTGGCTAGCAACAGCTTTCAGTGCTGGCACTTTTCATCTCTGAGCAATTGCTCGACGTTTGCAATTTCTCAGCTCGTGTCTACGAGACGGAGAGATAGTGACCGTGACATTTGGTGGCTAGAGAAGCGCAAAGCCCCAGTGTTGCTGCGCCTGTGAAAGCGCTTCCAAGGAAGGGTGCTGGCTAGCAACAGCTTTCAGTGCTGGCACTTTTCATCTCTGAGCAATTGCTCGACGTTTGCAATTTCTCACCTGAGCTCTCTTTAGAGTGCGCGAGAGGATGAGCAGAAGATTAGGTGTCTAAAGAAGCCCAGAGCCCCAGTGTTCTTAGGCCTACAAAGCGCTTCCAAGGAAGGGGGCTGGCTAGCAACAGCTTTCAGTGCTGGCACTTTTCATCTCTGAGCAATTGCTCGACGTTTGCAATTTCTCAGCTCGTGTCTACGAGACGGAAAGAGAAGGACCGTGACGTTTGGTGGCTAGAGAAGCGCAAAGCCCCAGTGTTGCTGCGCCTGTGAAAGCGCTTCCAAGGAAGGGTGCTGGCTAGCAACAGCTTTCAGTGCTGGCACTTTTCATCTCTGAGCAATTGCTCGACGTTTGCAATTTCTCACCTGAGCTCTTTTTAGAGTGCCCGAGAGGATGAGCAGAAGATTAGGTGTCTAAAGAAGCCCAGAGCCCCAGTGTTCTTGGGACTACAAAAGCGCTTCCAAGGAAGGGGGCTGGCTAGCAACAGCTTTCAGTGCTGGCACTTTTCTTCTCTGAGCAATTGCTCGACGTTTGCAATTTCTCACCTGAGCTCTTTTTAGAGTGCGCGAGAGGATGAGCAGAAGATTAAGTGGCTAGAGAAGCCCAGAGCCCCAGTGTTCTTAGGCCTACAAAAGCGCTTCCAAGGAATGGTGCTGGCTAGCAACAGCTTTCAGTGCTGGCACTTTTCATCTCTGAGCAATTGCTCGACGTTTGCAATTTCTCACCTCATGTCTGCGAGACGGAAAGAGAATGACAGTGACGTTTGGTTGCTAGAGAAGCGCAAAGCCCCAGTGTTGCTGCGCCTGTGAAAGCACTTCCAAGGAAGGGTGCTGGCTAACAACAGCTTTCAGTGCTGGCACTTTTCATCTCTGAGCAATTGCTCGACGTTTGCAATTTCTCAGCTCGTGTCTACGAGACGGAGAGATAGTGACCGTGACATTTGGTGGCTAGAGAAGCGCAAAGCCCCAGTGTTGCTGCGCCTGTGAAAGCACTTCCAAGGAAGGGTGCTGGCTAGCAACAGCTTTCAGTGCTGGCACTTTTCATCTCTGAGCAATTGCTCGACGTTTGCAATTTCTCACCTGAGCTCTCTTTAGAGTGCGCGAGAGGATGAGCAGAAGATTAGGTGTCTAAAGAAGCCCAGAGCCCCAGTGTTCTTAGGCCTACAAAGCGCTTCCAAGGAAGGGTGCTGGCTAGCAACAGCTTTCAGTGCTGGCACTTTTCATCTCTGAGCAATTGCTCGACGTTTGCAATTTCTCCCCTGAGCTCTCTTTAGAGTGCGCGAGAGGATGAGCAGAAGATTAGGTGGCTAGAGAAGCCCAGAGCCCCAGTGTTCTTAGGCCTACAAAAGCGCTTCCAAGGAAGGGTGCTGGCTAGCAACAGCTTTCAGTGCTGGCACTTTTCCTCTCTGAGCAATTGCTTGACGTTTGCAATTTCTCAGCTCGTGTCTACGAGATGGAAAGAGAAGGACCGTGACGTTTGGTGGGTAGAGAAGCGCAAAGCCCCAGTGTTACTACGCCTGTGAAAGCGCTTCCAGGGAAGGGTGCTGGCTAGCAACAGCTTTCAGTGCTGGCACTTTTCATCTCTGAGCAATTGCTCGACGTTTGCAATTTCTCACCTGAGCTCTCTTCAGAGTGCACGAGAGGATGAGCAGAAGATTAGGTGGCTAAAGAAGCCCAGAGCCCCAGTGTTCTTAGGCCTACAAAAGCGCTTCCAAGGAAGGGGGCTGGCTAGCAAGAGCTTTCAGTGCTGGCACTTTTCATCTCTGAGCAATTGCTCGACGTTTGCAATTTCTCCCCTGAGCTCTCTTTAGAGTGCGCGAGAGGATGAGCAGAAGATTAGGTGGCTAGAGAAGCCCAGAGCCCCAGTGTTCTTAGGCCTACAAAAGCGCTTCCAAGGAAGGGTGCTGGCTAGCAAGAGCTTTCAGTGCTGGCACTTTTCATCTCTGAGCAATTGCTCCACGTTTGCAATTTCTCAGCTCGTGTCTACGAGACGGAAAGAGAAGGACCGTGACGTTTGGTGGGTAGAGAAGCGCAAAGCCCCAGTGTTGCTGCGCCTGTGAAAGCGCTTCCAAGGAAGGGTGCTGGCTAGCAACAGCTTTCAGTGCTGGCACTTTTCATCTCTGAGCAATTGCTCGACGTTTGCAATTTCTCACCTGAGCTCTCTTTAGAGTGCGCGAGAGGATGAGCAGAAGATTCGGTGGCTAGAGAAGCCCAGAGCCCCAGTGTTCTTAGGCCTACAAAAGCGCTTCCAAGGAAGGGTGCTGGCTAGCAACAGCTTTCAGTGCTGGCACTTTTCATCTCTGAGCAATTGCTGGACGTTTGCAATTTCTCACCTGAGCTCTCTTTAGAGTGCGCGAGAGGATGAGCAGAAGATTAAGTGGCTAGAGAAGCCCAGAGCCCCAGTGTTCTTAGGCCTACAAAAGCGCTTCCAAGGAAGGGTGCTGGCTAGCAACAGCTTTCAGTGCTGGCACTTTTCATCTCTGAGCAATTGCTCGACGTTTGCAATTTCTCAGCTCGTGTCTACGAGACGGAAAGAGAAGGACCGTGACGTTTGGTGGGTAGAGAAGCGCAAAGCCCCAGTGTTACTGCGCCTGTGAAAGCGCTTCCAAGGAAGGGTGCTGGCTAGCAAGAGCTTTCAGTGCTGGCACTTTTCCTCTCTGAGCAATTGCTCGACGTTTGCAATTTCTCAGCTCGTGTCTACGAGACGGAAAGAGAAGGACCGTGACGTTTGGTGGCTAGAGAAGCGCAAAGACCCAGTGTTACTGCGCCTGTGAAAGCGCTTCCAAGGAAGGGTGCTGGCTAGCAACAGCTTTCAGTGCTGGCACTTTTCATCTCTGAGCAATTGCTCGACGTTTGCAATTTCTCACCTGAGCTCTCTTTAGAGTGCGCGAGAGGATGAGCAGAAGATTAGGTGGCTAAAGAAGCCCAGAGCCCCAGTGTTCTTAGGCCTACAAAAGCGCTTCCAAGGAAGGGGGCTGGCTAGCAACAGCTTTCAGTGCTGGCACTTTTCCTCTCTGAGCAATTGCTCGACGTTTGCAATTTCTCACCTCGTGTCTACGAGACGGAAAGAGAAGGACCGTGACGTTTGGTGGCTAGAGAAGCGCAAAGCCCCAGTGTTGCTGTGCCTGTGAAAGCGCTTCCAAGGAAGGGTGCTGGCTAGCAACAGCTTTCAGTGCTGGCACTTTTCATCTCTGAGCAATTGCTGGACGTTTGCAATTTCTCACCTAAGCTCTCTTTAGAGTGCGCGAGAGGATGAGCAGAAGATTAGGTGGCTAGAGAAGCCCAGAGCCCCAGTGTTCTTAGGCCTACAAAAGCGCTTCCAAGGAAGGGTGCTGGCTAGCAACAGCTTTCAGTGCTGGCACTTTTCCTCTCTGAGCAATTGCTCGACAATTGCAATTTCTCAGCTCGTGTCTACGAGACGGAAAGAGAAGGACCGTGACGTTTGGTGGCTAGAGAAGCGCAAAGCCCCAGTGTTGCTGCGCCTGTGAAAGCACTTCCAAGGAAGGGTGCTGGCTAGCAACAGCTTTCAGTGCTGGCACTTTTCATCTCTGAGCAATTGCTCGACGTTTGCAATTTCTCACCTGAGCTCTCTTTAGAGTGCGCGAGAGGATGAGCAGAAGATTAGGTGGCTAGAGAAGCCCAGAGCCCCAGTGTTCTTAGGCCTACAAAAGCGCTTCCAAGGAAGGGTGCTGGCTAGCAACAGCTTTCAGTGCTGGCACTTTTCATCTCTGAGCAGTTGCTCCACGTTTGCAATTTCTCACCTCGTGTCTACGAGACGGAAAGAGAAGGACCGTGACGTTTGGTGGCTAGAGAAGCGCAAAGCCCCAGTGTTGCTGCGCCTGTGAAAGCGCTTCCAAGGAAGGGTGCTGGCTAGCAACAGCTTTCAGGGCTGGCACTTTTCATCTCTGAGCAATTGCTCGACGTTTGCAATTTCTCACCTGAGCTCTTTTTAGAGTGCGCGAGAGGATGAGCAGAAGATTAAGTGGCTAGAGAAGCCCAGAGCCCCAGTGTTCTTAGGCCTACAAAAGCGCTTCCAAGGAAGGGTGCTGGCTAGCAACAGCTTTCAGTGCTGGCACTTTTCATCTCTGAGCAATTGCTCCACGTTTGCAATTTCTCAGCTCGTGTCTACGAGACGGAAAGAGAAGGACCATGACGTTTGGTGGCTAGAGAAGCGCAAAGCCCCAGTGTTACAGCGCCTGTGAAAGCGCTTCCAAGGAAGGGTGCTGGCTAGCAACAGCTTTCAGTGCTGGCACTTTTCATCTCTGAGCAATTGCTCGACGTTTGCAATTTCTCAGCTCGTGTCTACGAGACGGAAAGAGAAGGACCGTGACGTTTGGTGGCTAGAGAAGCGCAAAGCCCCAGTGTTACTGCGCCTGTGAAAGCGCTTCCAAGGAAGGGTGCTGGCTAGCAACAGCTTTCAGTGCTGGCACTTTTCATCTCTGAGCAATTGCTCGACGTTTGCAATTTCTCAGCTCGTGTCTACGAGACGGAGAGATAGTGACCGTGACGTTTGGTGGCTAGAGAAGCGCAAAGCCCCAGTGTTGCTGCGCCTGTGAAAGCGCTTCCAAGGAAGGGTGCTGGCTAGCAACAGCTTTCAGTGCTGGCACTTTTCATCTCTGAGCAATTGCTCGACGTTTGCAATTTCTCACCTGAGCTCTCTTTAGAGTGAGCGAGAGGATGAGCAGAAGGTTAGGTGGCTAGAGAAGCCCAGAGCCCCACTGTTCTTAGGCCTACAAAAGCGCTTCCAAGGAAGGGGGCTGGCTAGCAACAGCTTTCAGTGCTGGCACTTTTCCTCTCTGAGCAATTGCTTGACGTTTGCAATTTCTCAGCTCGTGTCTACGAGACGGAAAGAGAAGGACCGTGACGTTTGGTGGCTAGAGAAGCGCAAAGCCCCAGTGTTGCTGCGCCTGTGAAAGCCCTTCCAAGGAAGGGGGCTGGCTAGCAACAGCTTTCAGTGCTGGCACTTTTCATCTCTGAGCAATTGCTCGACGTTTGCAATTTCTCACCTGAGCTCTCTTTAGAGTGCGCGAGAGGATGAGCAGAAGATTAAGTGGCTAGAGAAGCCCAGAGCCCCAGTGTGCTTAGGCCTACAAAAGCGCTTCCAAGGAAGGGTGCTGGCTAGCAAGAGCTTTCAGTGCTGGCACTTTTCCTCTCTGAGCAATTGCTCGACGTTTGCAATTTCTCACCTCGTGTCTACGAGACGGAAAGAGAAGGACCGTGACGTTTGGTGGCTAGAGAAGCGCAAAGCCCCAGTGTTGCTGCGCCTGTGAAAGCGCTTCCAAGGAAGGGTGCTGGCTAGCAACAGCTTTCAGTGCTGGCACTTTTCATCTCTGAGCAATTGCTCGACGTTTGCAATTTCTCACCTGAGCTCTTTTTAGAGTGCGCGAGAGGATGAGCAGAAGATTAAGTGGCTAGAGAAGCCCAGAGCCCCAGTGTTCTTAGGCCTACAAAAGCGCTTCCAAGGAAGGGGGCTGGCTAGCAACAGCTTTCAGTGCTGGCACTTTTCATCTCTGAGCAATTGCTCCACGTTTGCAATTTCTCAGCTCGTGTCTGCGAGACGGAAAGAGAATGACAGTGACGTTTGGTTGCTAGAGAAGCGCAAAGCCCCAGTGTTGCTGCGCCTGTGAAAGCACTTCCAAGGAAGGGTGCTGGCTAGCAACAGCTTTCAGTGCTGGCACTTTTCATCTCTGAGCAATTGCTCGACGTTTGCAATTTCTCAGCTCGTGTCTACGAGACGGAGAGATAGTGACCGTGACATTTGGTGGCTAGAGAAGCGCAAAGCCCCAGTGTTGCTGCGCCTGTGAAAGCGCTTCCAAGGAAGGGTGCTGGCTAGCAACAGCTTTCAGTGCTGGCACTTTTCATCTCTGAGCAATTGCTCGACGTTTCCAATTTCTCAGCTCGTGTCTACGAGACGGAAAGAGAAGGACCGTGACGTTTGGTGGCTAGAGAAGCGCAAAGCCCCAGTGTTGCTGCGCCTGTGAAAGCGCTTCCAAGGAAGGGTGCTGGCTAGCAACAGCTTTCAGTGCTGGCACTTTTCATCTCTGAGCAATTGCTCGACGTTTGCAATTTCTCAGCTCGTGTCTACGAGACGGAGAGATAGTGACCGTGACGTTTGGTGGCTAGAGAAGCGCAAAGCCCCAGTGTTGCTGCGCCTCTGAAAGCGCTTCCAAGGAAGGGTGCTGGCTAGCAACAGCTTTCAGTGCTGGCACTTTTCATCTCTGAGCAATTGCTCGACGTTTGCAATTTGTCACCTGAGCTCTCTTTAGAGTGAGCGAGAGGATGAGCAGAAGATTAGGTGGCTAGAGAAGCCCAGAGCCCCAGTGTTCTTAGGGCTACAAAAGCGCTTCCAAGGAAGGGTGCTGGCTAGCAAGAGCTTTCAGTGCTGGCACTTTTCATCTCTGAGCAATTGCTCGACGTTTGCAATTTCTCAGCTCGTGTCTACGAGACGGAAAGAGAAGGACCGTGATGTTCGGTTGCTAGAGAAGCGCAAAGCCCCAGTGTTGCTGCACCTGTGAAAGCCCTTCCAAGGAAGGGGGCTGGCTAGCAAGAGCTTTCAGTGCTGGCACTTTTCATCTCTGAGCAATTGCTCGACGTTTGCAATTTCTCACCTGAGCTCTTTTTAGAGTGCGCGAGAGGATGAGCAGAAGATTAGGTGGCTAGAGAAGCCCAGAGCCCCAGTGTTCTTAGGCCTACAAAAGCGCTTCCAAGGAAGGGTGCTGGCTAGCAACAGCTTTCAGTGCTGGCACTTTTCATCTCTGAGCAATTGCTCGACGTTTGCAATTTCTCAGCTCGTGTCTACGAGACGGAAAGAGAAGGACCGTGACGTTTGGTGGCTAGAGAAGCGCAAAGCCCCAGTGTTGCTGCGCCTGTGAAAGCGCTTCCAAGGAAGGGTGCTGGCTAGCAACAGCTTTCAGTGCTGGCACTTTTCATCTCTGAGCAATTGCTCGACGTTTGCAATTTCTCACCTGAGCTCTTTTTAGAGTGCCCGAGAGGATGAGCAGAAGATTAAGTGGCTAGAGAAGCCCAGAGCCCCAGTGTTCTTGGGACTACAAAAGCGCTTCCAAGGAAGGGGGCTGGCTAGCAACAGCTTTCAGTGCTGGCACTTTTCTTCTCTGAGCAATTGCTCGACGTTTGCAATTTCTCACCTGAGCTCTTTTTAGAGTGCGCGAGAGGATGAGCAGAAGATTAAGTGGCTAGAGAAGCCCAGAGCCCCAGTGTTCTTAGGCCTACAAAAGCGCTTCCAAGGAAGGGTGCTGGCTAGCAACAGCTTTCAGTGCTGGCACTTTTCATCTCTGAGCAATTGCTCGACGTTTGCAATTTCTCACCTCATGTCTGCGAGACGGAAAGAGAATGACAGTGACGTTTGGTTGCTAGAGAAGCGCAAAGCCCCAGTGTTGCTGCGCCTGTGAAAGCACTTCCAAGGAAGGGTGCTGGCTAGCAACAGCTTTCAGTGCTGGCACTTTTCATCTCTGAGCAATTGCTCGACGTTTGCAATTTCTCAGCTCGTGTCTACGAGACGGAGAGATAGTGACCGTGACATTTGGTGGCTAGAGAAGCGCAAAGCCCCAGTGTTGCTGCGCCTGTGAAAGCGCTTCCAAGGAAGGGTGCTGGCTAGCAACAGCTTTCAGTGCTGGCACTTTTCATCTCTGAGCAATTGCTCGACGTTTGCAATTTCTCACCTGAGCTCTCTTTAGAGTGCGCGAGAGGATGAGCAGAAGATTAGGTGTCTAAAGAAGCCCAGAGCCCCAGTGTTCTTAGGCCTACAAAGCGCTTCCAAGGAAGGGGGCTGGCTAGCAACAGCTTTCAGTGCTGGCACTTTTCATCTCTGAGCAATTGCTCGACGTTTGCAATTTCTCCCCTGAGCTCTCTTTAGAGTGCGCGAGAGGATGAGCAGAAGATTAGGTGGCTAGAGAAGCCCAGAGCCCCAGTGTGCTTAGGCCTACGAAAGCGCTTCCAAGGAAGGGTGCTGGCTAGCAACAGCTTTCAGTGCTGGCACTTTTCATCTCTGAGCAATTGCTCGACGTTTGCAATTTCTCCCCTGAGCTCTCTTTAGAGTGCGCGAGAGGATGAGCAGAAGATTAGGTGGCTAGAGAAGCCCAGAGCCCCAGTGTTCTTAGGCCTACAAAAGCGCTTCCAAGGAAGGGTGCTGGCTAGCAACAGCTTTCAGTGCTGGCACTTTTCATCTCTGAGCAATTGCTCGACGTTTGCAATTTCTCAGCTCGTGTCTACGAGACGGAAAGAGAAGGACCGTGACGTTTGGTGGCTAGAGAAGCGCAAAGCCCCAGTGTTGCTGCGCCTGTGAAAGCGCTTCCAAGGAAGGGTGCTGGCTAGCAACAGCTTTCAGTGCTGGCACTTTTCATCTCTGAGCAATTGCTCGACGTTTACAATTTCTCACCTGAGCTCTTTTTAGAGTGCCCGAGAGGATGAGCAGAAGATTAGGTGTCTAAAGAAGCCCAGAGCCCCAGTGTTCTTGGGACTACAAAAGCGCTTCCAAGGAAGGGGGCTGGCTAGCAACAGCTTTCAGTGCTGGCACTTTTCTTCTCTGAGCAATTGCTCGACGTTTGCAATTTCTCACCTGAGCTCTTTTTAGAGTGCGCGAGAGGATGAGCAGAAGATTAAGTGGCTAGAGAAGCCCAGAGCCCCAGTGTTCTTAGGCCTACAAAAGCGCTTCCAAGGAAGGGTGCTGGCTAGCAACAGCTTTCAGTGCTGGCACTTTTCCTCTCTGAGCAATTGCTCGACGTTTGCAATTTCTCACCTCATGTCTGCGAGACGGAAAGAGAATGACAGTGACGTTTGGTTGCTAGAGAAGCGCAAAGCCCCAGTGTTGCTGCGCCTGTGAAAGCACTTCCAAGGAAGGGTGCTGGCTAACAACAGCTTTCAGTGCTGGCACTTTTCATCTCTGAGCAATTGCTCGACGTTTGCAATTTCTCAGCTCGTGTCTACGAGACGGAGAGATAGTGACCGTGACATTTGGTGGCTAGAGAAGCGCAAAGCCCCAGTGTTGCTGCGCCTGTGAAAGCGCTTCCAAGGAAGGGTGCTGGCTAGCAACAGCTTTCAGTGCTGGCACTTTTCATCTCTGAGCAATTGCTCGACGTTTGCAATTTCTCACCTGAGCTCTCTTTAGAGTGCGCGAGAGGATGAGCAGAAGATTAGGTGTCTAAAGAAGCCCAGAGCCCCAGTGTTCTTAGGCCTACAAAGCGCTTCCAAGGAAGGGGGCTGGCTAGCAACAGCTTTCAGTGCTGGCACTTTTCATCTCTGAGCAATTGCTCGACGTTTGCAATTTCTCCCCTGAGCTCTCTTTAGAGTGCGCGAGAGGATGAGCAGAAGATTAGGTGGCTAGAGAAGCCCAGAGCCCCAGTGTTCTTAGGCCTACGAAAGCGCTTCCAAGGAAGGGTGCTGGCTAGCAACAGCTTTCAGTGCTGGCACTTTTCATCTCTGAGCAATTGCTCGACGTTTGCAATTTCTCAGCTCGTGTCTACGAGACGGAAAGAGAAGGACCGTGACGTTTGGTGGGTAGAGAAGCGCAAAGCCCCAGTGTTGCTGCGCCTGTGAAAGCGCTTCCAAGGAAGGGGGCTGGCTAGCAACAGCTTTCAGTGCTGGCACTTTTCATCTCTGAGCAATTGCTCGACGTTTGCAATTTCTCAGCTCGTGTCTACGAGACGGAAAGAGAATGACAGTGACGTTTGGTGGCTAGAGAAACGCAAAGCCCCAGTGTTACTGCGCCTGTGAAAGCGCTTCCAAGGAAGGGTGCTGGCTAGCAACAGCTTTCAGTGCTGGCACTTTTCATCTCTGAGCAATTGCTCGACGTTTGCAATTTCTCAGCTCGTGTCTACGAGACGGAGAGATAGTGACCGTGACATTTGGTGGCTAGAGAAGCGCAAAGCCCCAGTGTTGCTGCGCCTGTGAAAGCGCTTCCAAGGAAGGGTGCTGGCTAGCAACAGCTTTCAGTGCTGGCACTTTTCATCTCTGAGCAATTGCTCGACATTTGCAATTTCTCCCCTGAGCTCTCTTTAGAGTGCGCAAGAGGATGAGCAGAAGATTAAGTGGCTAGAGAAGCCCAGAGCCCCAGTGTTCTTAGGCCTACAAAAGCGCTTCCAAGGAAGGGTGCTGGCTAGCAACAGCTTTCAGTGCTGGCACTTTTCATCTCTGAGCAATTGCTCCACGTTTGCAATTTCTCAGCTCGTGTCTACGAGACGGAAAGAGAAGGACCATGACGTTTGGTGGCTAGAGAAGCGCAAAGCCCCAGTGTTGCTGCGCCTGTGAAAGCCCTTCCAAGGAAGGGGGCTGGCTAGCAACAGCTTTCAGTGCTGGCACTTTTCATCTCTGAGCAATTGCTCGACGTTTGCAATTTCTCACCTGAGCTCTTTTTAGAGTGCGCGAGAGGATGAGCAGAAGATTAAGTGGCTAGAGAAGCCCAGAGCCCCAGTGTTCTTAGGCCTACAAAAGCGCTTCCAAGGAAGGGGGCTGGCTAGCAAGAGCTTTCAGTGCTGGCACTTTTCATCTCTGAGCAATTGCTCGACGTTTGCAATTTCTCAGCTCGTGTCTGCGAGACGGAAAGAGAATGACAGTGACGTTTGGTGGCTAGAGAAGCGCAAAGCCCCAGTGTTGCTGCGCCTGTGAAAGCGCTTCCAAGGAAGGGTGCTGGCTAGCAACAGCTTTCAGTGCTGGCACTTTTCATCTCTGAGCAATTGCTCGACATTTGCAATTTCTCACCTGAGCTCTCTTTAGAGTGCGCGAGAGGATGAGCAGAAGATTAGGTGGTTAGAGAAGCCCAGAGCCCCAGTGTTCTTAGGCCTACAAAAGCGCTTCCAAGGAAGGGGGCTGGCTAGCAACAGCTTTCAGTGCTGGCACTTTTCATCTCTGAGCAATTGCTCGACGTTTGCAATTTCTCAGCTCGTGTCTACGAGACGGAAAGAGAATGACAGTGACGTTTGGTTGCTAGAGAAGCGCAAAGCCCCAGTGTTGCTGCGCCTGTGAAAGCGCTTCCAAGGAAGGGTGCTGGCTAGCAACAGCTTTCAGTGCTGGCACTTTTCATCTCTGAGCAATTGCTCGACGTTTGCAATTTCTCACCTGAGCTCTCTTTAGAGTGCGCGAGAGGATGAGCAGAAGATTAGGTGGCTAAAGAAGCCCAGAGCCCCAGTGTTCTTAGGCCTACAAAAGCGCTTCCAAGGAAGGGGGCTGGCTAGCAACAGCTTTCAGTGCTGGCACTTTTCATCTCTGAGCAATTGCTCGACGTTTGCAATTTCTCAGCTCGTGTCTGCGAGACGGAAAGAGAATGACAGTGACGTTTGGTTGCTAGAGAAGCGCAAAGCCCCAGTGTTGCTGCGCCTGTGAAAGCGCTTCCAAGGAAGGGTGCTGGCTAGCAACAGCTTTCAGTGCTGGCACTTTTCATCTCTGAGCAATTGCTCGACGTTTGCAATTTCTCCCCTGAGCTCTCTTTAAAGTGCGCGAGAGCATGAGCAGAAGATTAAGTGGCTAGAGAAGCCCAGAGCCCCAGTGTTCTTAGGCCTACAAAAGCGCTTCCAAGGAAGGGTGCTGGCTAGCAACAGCTTTCAGTGCTGGCACTTTTCATCTCTGAGCAATTGCTCCACGTTTGCAATTTCTCAGCTCGTGTCTACGAGACGGAAAAAGAATGACAGTGACGTTTGGTGGCTAGAGAAGCGCAAAGCCCCAGTGTTACTGCGCCTGTGAAAGCGCTTCCAAGGAAGGGTGCTGGCTAGCAACAGCTTTCAGTGCTGGCACTTTTCATCTCTGAGCAATTGCTCGACATTTGCAATTTCTCAGCTCGTGTCTACGAGACGGAAAGAGAAGGACCGTGACGTTTGGTGGCTAGAGAAGCGCAAAGCACCAGTGTTGCTGCGCCTGTGAAAGCACTTCCAAGGAAGGGTGCTGGCTAGCAACAGCTTTCAGTGCTGGCACTTTTCATCTCTGAGCAATTGCTCGACGTTTGCAATTTCTCACCTGAGCTCTCTTTAGAGTGCGCGAGAGGATGAGCAGAAGATTAAGTGGCTAGAGAAGCCCAGAGCCCCAGTGTTCTTAGGCCTACAAAAGCGCTTCCAAGGAAGGGTGCTGGCTAGCAACAGCTTTCAGGGCTGGCACTTTTCATCTCTGAGCAGTTGCTCCACGTTTGCAATTTCTCAGCTCGTGTCTATGAGACGGAAAGAGAAGGACCGTGACGTTTGGTGGCTAGAGAAGCGCAAAGCCCCAGTGTTGCTGCGCCTGTGAAAGCGCTTCCAAGGAAGGGGGCTGGCTAGCAACAGCTTTCAGTGCTGGCACTTTTCATCTCTGAGCAATTGCTCGACGTTTGCAATTTCTCACCTGAGCTCTTTTTAGAGTGCCCGAGAGGATGAGCAGAAGATTAAGTGGCTAGAGAAGCCCAGAGCCCCAGTGTTCTTAGGCCTACAAAAGCGCTTCCAAGGAAGGGGGCTGGCTAGCAACAGCTTTCAGTGCTGGCACTTTTCATCTCTGAGCAATTGCTCGACGTTTCCAATTTCTCAGCTCGTGTCTGCGAGACGGAAAGAGAATGACAGTGACGTTTGGTTGCTAGAGAAGCGCAAAGCCCCAGTGTTGCTGCGCCTCTGAAAGCGCTTCCAAGGAAGGGTGCTGGCTAGCAACAGCTTTCAGTGCTGGCACTTTTCTTCTCTGAGCAATTGCTCGACGTTTGCAATTTCTCACCTGAGCTCTTTTTAGAGTGCGCGAGAGGATGAGCAGAAGATTAAGTGGCTAGAGAAGCCCAGAGCCCCAGTGTTCTTAGGCCTACAAAAGCGCTTCCAAGGAAGGGTGCTGGCTAGCAACAGCTTTCAGTGCTGGCACTTTTCATCTCTGAGCAATTGCTCGACGTTTGCAATTTCTCACCTGAGCTCTCTTTAGAGTGCGCGAGAGGATGAGCAGAAGATTAGGTGGCTAAAGAAGCCCAGAGCCCCAGTGTTCTTAGGCCTACAAAAGCGCTTCCAAGGAAGGGGGCTGGCTAGCAACAGCTTTCAGTGCTGGCACTTTTCATCTCTGAGCAATTGCTCGACGTTTGCAATTTCTCAGCTCGTGTCTGCGAGTCGGAAAGAGAATGACAGTGACGTTTGGTTGCTAGAGAAGCGCAAAGCCCCAGTGTTGCTGCGCCTGTGAAAGCGCTTCCAAGGAAGGGTGCTGGCTAGCAACAGCTTTCAGTGCTGGCACTTTTCATCTCTGAGCAATTGCTCGACGTTTGCAATTTCTCCCCTGAGCTCTCTTTAGAGTGCGCGAGAGCATGAGCAGAAGATTAAGTGGCTAGAGAAGCCCAGAGCCCCAGTGTTCTTAGGCCTACAAAAGCGCTTCCAAGGAAGGGTGCTGGCTAGCAACAGCTTTCAGTGCTGGCACTTTTCCTCTCTGAGCAATTGCTCGACGTTTGCAATTTCTCACCTGAGCTCTCTTTAGAGTGCGCGAGAGGATGAGCAGAAGATTAAGTGGCTAGAGAAGCCCAGAGCCCCAGTGTTCTTAGGCATACAAAAGCGCTTCCAAGGAAGGGTGCTGGCTAGCAACAGCTTTCAGTGCTGGCACTTTTCATCTCTGAGCAATTGCTCCACGTTTGCAATTTCTCAGCTCGTGTCTACGAGACGGAAAAAGAATGACAGTGACGTTTGGTGGCTAGAGAAGCGCAAAGCCCCAGTGTTACTGCGCCTGTGAAAGCGCTTCCAAGGAAGGGTGCTGGCTAGCAAGAGCTTTCAGTGCTGGCACTTTTCATCTCTGAGCAATTGCTCGACGTTTGCAATTTCTCAGCTCGTGTCTACGAGACGGAAAGAGAAGGACCGTGACGTTTGGTGGCTAGAGAAGCGCAAAGCCCCAGTGTTGCTGCGCCTGTGAAAGCACTTCCAAGGAAGGGTGCTGGCTAGCAACAGCTTTCAGTGCTGGCACTTTTCATCTCTGAGCAATTGCTCGACGTTTGCAATTTCTCACCTGAGCTCTCTTTAGAGTGCGCGAGAGGATGAGCAGAAGATTAAGTGGCTAGAGAAGCCCAGAGCCCCAGTGTTCTTAGGCCTACAAAAGCGCTTCCAAGGAAGGGTGCTGGCTAGCAACAGCTTTCAGGGCTGGCACTTTTCATCTCTGAGCAGTTGCTCCACGTTTGCAATTTCTCAGCTCGTGTCTATGAGACGGAAAGAGAAGGACCGTGACGTTTGGTGGCTAGAGAAGCGCAAAGCCCCAGTGTTGCTGCGCCTGTGAAAGCGCTTCCAAGGAAGGGGGCTGGCTAGCAACAGCTTTCAGTGCTGGCACTTTTCATCTCTGAGCAATTGCTCGACGTTTGCAATTTCTCACCTGAGCTCTTTTTAGAGTGCCCGAGAGGATGAGCAGAAGATTAAGTGGCTAGAGAAGCCCAGAGCCCCAGTGTTCTTAGGCCTACAAAAGCGCTTCCAAGGAAGGGGGCTGGCTAGCAACAGCTTTCAGTGCTGGCACTTTTCATCTCTGAGCAATTGCTCGACGTTTCCAATTTCTCAGCTCGTGTCTGCGAGACGGAAAGAGAATGACAGTGACGTTTGGTTGCTAGAGAAGCGCAAAGCCCCAGTGTTGCTGCGCCTCTGAAAGCGCTTCCAAGGAAGGGTGCTGGCTAGCAACAGCTTTCAGTGCTGGCACTTTTCTTCTCTGAGCAATTGCTCGACGTTTGCAATTTCTCACCTGAGCTCTTTTTAGAGTGCGCGAGAGGATGAGCAGAAGATTAAGTGGCTAGAGAAGCCCAGAGCCCCAGTGTTCTTAGGCCTACAAAAGCGCTTCCAAGGAAGGGTGCTGGCTAGCAACAGCTTTCAGTGCTGGCACTTTTCATCTCTGAGCAATTGCTCAACGTTTGCAATTTCTCACCTGAGCTCTCTTTAGAGTGCGCGAGAGGATGAGCAGAAGATTAGGTGGTTAGAGAAGCCCAGAGCCCCAGTGTTCTTAGGCCTACAAAAGCGCTTCCAAGGAAGGGTGCTGGCTAGCAACAGCTTTCAGTGCTGGCACTTTTCATCTCTGAGCAATTGCTCGACGTTTGCAATTTCTCAGCTCGTGTCTACGAGACGGAAAGAGAATGACAGTGACGTTTGGTTGCTAGAGAAGCGCAAAGCCCCAGTGTTGCTGCGCCTGTGAAAGCGCTTCCAAGGAAGGGTGCTGGCTAGCAACAGCTTTCAGTGCTGGCACTTTTCATCTCTGAGCAATTGCTCGACGTTTGCAATTTCTCACCTGAGCTCTCTTTAGAGTGCGCGAGAGGATGAGCAGAAGATTAAGTGGCTAGAGAAGCCCAGAGCCCCAGTGTTCTTAGGCCTACAAAAGCGCTTCCAAGGAATGGTGCTGGCTAGCAACAGCTTTCAGTGCTGGCACTTTTCCTCTCTGAGCAATTGCTCGACGTTTGCAATTTCTCACCTCATGTCTGCGAGACGGAAAGAGAATGACAGTGACGTTTGGTTGCTAGAGAAGCGCAAAGCCCCAGTGTTGCTGCGCCTGTGAAAGCACTTCCAAGGAAGGGTGCTGGCTAACAACAGCTTTCAGTGCTGGCACTTTTCATCTCTGAGCAATTGCTCGACGTTTGCAATTTCTCAGCTCGTGTCTACGAGACGGAGAGATAGTGACCGTGACATTTGGTGGCTAGAGAAGCGCAAAGCCCCAGTGTTGCTGCGCCTGTGAAAGCGCTTCCAAGGAAGGGTGCTGGCTAGCAACAGCTTTCAGTGCTGGCACTTTTCATCTCTGAGCAATTGCTCGACGTTTGCAATTTCTCACCTGAGCTCTCTTTAGAGTGCGCGAGAGGATGAGCAGAAGATTAGGTGTCTAAAGAAGCCCAGAGCCCCAGTGTTCTTAGGCCTACAAAGCGCTTCCAAGGAAGGGGGCTGGCTAGCAACAGCTTTCAGTGCTGGCACTTTTCATCTCTGAGCAATTGCTCGACGTTTGCAATTTCTCCCCTGAGCTCTCTTTAGAGTGCGCGAGAGGATGAGCAGAAGATTAGGTGGCTAGAGAAGCCCAGAGCCCCAGTGTTCTTAGGCCTACGAAAGCGCTTCCAAGGAAGGGTGCTGGCTAGCAACAGCTTTCAGTGCTGGCACTTTTCATCTCTGAGCAATTGCTCGACGTTTGCAATTTCTCAGCTCGTGTCTACGAGACGGAAAGAGAAGGACCGTGACGTTTGGTGGGTAGAGAAGCGCAAAGCCCCAGTGTTGCTGCGCCTGTGAAAGCGCTTCCAAGGAAGGGGGCTGGCTAGCAACAGCTTTCAGTGCTGGCACTTTTCATCTCTGAGCAATTGCTCGACGTTTGCAATTTCTCAGCTCGTGTCTACGAGACGGAAAGAGAATGACAGTGACGTTTGGTGGCTAGAGAAACGCAAAGCCCCAGTGTTACTGCGCCTGTGAAAGCGCTTCCAAGGAAGGGTGCTGGCTAGCAACAGCTTTCAGTGCTGGCACTTTTCATCTCTGAGCAATTGCTCGACGTTTGCAATTTCTCAGCTCGTGTCTACGAGACGGAGAGATAGTGACCGTGACATTTGGTGGCTAGAGAAGCGCAAAGCCCCAGTGTTGCTGCGCCTGTGAAAGCGCTTCCAAGGAAGGGTGCTGGCTAGCAACAGCTTTCAGTGCTGGCACTTTTCATCTCTGAGCAATTGCTCGACATTTGCAATTTCTCCCCTGAGCTCTCTTTAGAGTGCGCAAGAGGATGAGCAGAAGATTAAGTGGCTAGAGAAGCCCAGAGCCCCAGTGTTCTTAGGCCTACAAAAGCGCTTCCAAGGAAGGGGGCTGGATAGCAACAGCTTTCAGTGCTGGCACTTTTCATCTCTGAGCAATTGCTCCACGTTTGCAATTTCTCAGCTCGTGTCTACGAGACGGAAAGAGAAGGACCATGACGTTTGGTGGCTAGAGAAGCGCAAAGCCCCAGTGTTGCTGCGCCTGTGAAAGCCCTTCCAAGGAAGGGGGCTGGCTAGCAACAGCTTTCAGTGCTGGCACTTTTCATCTCTGAGCAATTGCTCGACGTTTGCAATTTCTCACCTGAGCTCTTTTTAGAGTGCGCGAGAGGATGAGCAGAAGATTAAGTGGCTAGAGAAGCCCAGAGCCCCAGTGTTCTTAGGCCTACAAAAGCGCTTCCAAGGAAGGGGGCTGGCTAGCAAGAGCTTTCAGTGCTGGCACTTTTCATCTCTGAGCAATTGCTCGACGTTTGCAATTTCTCAGCTCGTGTCTGCGAGACGGAAAGAGAATGACAGTGACGTTTGGTGGCTAGAGAAGCGCAAAGCCCCAGTGTTGCTGCGCCTGTGAAAGCGCTTCCAAGGAAGGGTGCTGGCTAGCAACAGCTTTCAGTGCTGGCACTTTTCATCTCTGAGCAATTGCTCGACATTTGCAATTTCTCACCTGAGCTCTCTTTAGAGTGCGCGAGAGGATGAGCAGAAGATTAGGTGGTTAGAGAAGCCCAGAGCCCCAGTGTTCTTAGGCCTACAAAAGCGCTTCCAAGGAAGGGGGCTGGCTAGCAACAGCTTTCAGTGCTGGCACTTTTCATCTCTGAGCAATTGCTCGACGTTTGCAATTTCTCAGCTCGTGTCTACGAGACGGAAAGAGAATGACAGTGACGTTTGGTTGCTAGAGAAGCGCAAAGCCCCAGTGTTGCTGCGCCTGTGAAAGCGCTTCCAAGGAAGGGTGCTGGCTAGCAACAGCTTTCAGTGCTGGCACTTTTCATCTCTGAGCAATTGCTCGACGTTTGCAATTTCTCACCTGAGCTCTCTTTAGAGTGCGCGAGAGGATGAGCAGAAGATTAGGTGGCTAAAGAAGCCCAGAGCCCCAGTGTTCTTAGGCCTACGAAAGCGCTTCCAAGGAAGGGTGCTGGCTAGCAACAGCTTTCAGTGCTGGCACTTTTCATCTCTGAGCAATTGCTCGACGTTTGCAATTTCTCAGCTCGTGTCTACGAGACGGAAAGAGAAGGACCGTGACGTTTGGTGGGTAGAGAAGCGCAAAGCCCCAGTGTTGCTGCGCCTGTGAAAGCGCTTCCAAGGAAGGGGGCTGGCTAGCAACAGCTTTCAGTGCTGGCACTTTTCATCTCTGAGCAATTGCTCGACGTTTGCAATTTCTCAGCTCGTGTCTACGAGACGGAAAGAGAATGACAGTGACGTTTGGTGGCTAGAGAAACGCAAAGCCCCAGTGTTACTGCGCCTGTGAAAGCGCTTCCAAGGAAGGGTGCTGGCTAGCAACAGCTTTCAGTGCTGGCACTTTTCATCTCTGAGCAATTGCTCGACGTTTGCAATTTCTCAGCTCGTGTCTACGAGACGGAGAGATAGTGACCGTGACATTTGGTGGCTAGAGAAGCGCAAAGCCCCAGTGTTGCTGCGCCTGTGAAAGCGCTTCCAAGGAAGGGTGCTGGCTAGCAACAGCTTTCAGTGCTGGCACTTTTCATCTCTGAGCAATTGCTCGACATTTGCAATTTCTCCCCTGAGCTCTCTTTAGAGTGCGCAAGAGGATGAGCAGAAGATTAAGTGGCTAGAGAAGCCCAGAGCCCCAGTGTTCTTAGGCCTACAAAAGCGCTTCCAAGGAAGGGGGCTGGCTAGCAACAGCTTTCAGTGCTGGCACTTTTCATCTCTGAGCAATTGCTCCACGTTTGCAATTTCTCAGCTCGTGTCTACGAGACGGAAAGAGAAGGACCATGACGTTTGGTGGCTAGAGAAGCGCAAAGCCCCAGTGTTGCTGCGCCTGTGAAAGCCCTTCCAAGGAAGGGGGCTGGCTAGCAACAGCTTTCAGTGCTGGCACTTTTCATCTCTGAGCAATTGCTCGACGTTTGCAATTTCTCACCTGAGCTCTTTTTAGAGTGCGCGAGAGGATGAGCAGAAGATTAAGTGGCTAGAGAAGCCCAGAGCCCCAGTGTTCTTAGGCCTACAAAAGCGCTTCCAAGGAAGGGGGCTGGCTAGCAAGAGCTTTCAGTGCTGGCACTTTTCATCTCTGAGCAATTGCTCGACGTTTGCAATTTCTCAGCTCGTGTCTGCGAGACGGAAAGAGAATGACAGTGACGTTTGGTGGCTAGAGAAGCGCAAAGCCCCAGTGTTGCTGCGCCTGTGAAAGCGCTTCCAAGGAAGGGTGCTGGCTAGCAACAGCTTTCAGTGCTGGCACTTTTCATCTCTGAGCAATTGCTCGACATTTGCAATTTCTCACCTGAGCTCTCTTTAGAGTGCGCGAGAGGATGAGCAGAAGATTAGGTGGTTAGAGAAGCCCAGAGCCCCAGTGTTCTTAGGCCTACAAAAGCGCTTCCAAGGAAGGGGGCTGGCTAGCAACAGCTTTCAGTGCTGGCACTTTTCATCTCTGAGCAATTGCTCGACGTTTGCAATTTCTCAGCTCGTGTCTACGAGACGGAAAGAGAATGACAGTGACGTTTGGTTGCTAGAGAAGCGCAAAGCCCCAGTGTTGCTGCGCCTGTGAAAGCGCTTCCAAGGAAGGGTGCTGGCTAGCAACAGCTTTCAGTGCTGGCACTTTTCATCTCTGAGCAATTGCTCGACGTTTGCAATTTCTCACCTGAGCTCTCTTTAGAGTGCGCGAGAGGATGAGCAGAAGATTAGGTGGCTAAAGAAGCCCAGAGCCCCAGTGTTCTTAGGCCTACAAAAGCGCTTCCAAGGAAGGGGGCTGGCTAGCAACAGCTTTCAGTGCTGGCACTTTTCATCTCTGAGCAATTGCTCGACGTTTGCAATTTCTCAGCTCGTGTCTGCGAGACGGAAAGAGAATGACAGTGACGTTTGGTTGCTAGAGAAGCGCAAAGCCCCAGTGTTGCTGCGCCTCTGAAAGCGCTTCCAAGGAAGGGTGCTGGCTAGCAACAGCTTTCAGTGCTGGCACTTTTCATCTCTGAGCAATTGCTCGACGTTTGCAATTTCTCCCCTGAGCTCTCTTTAGAGTGCGCGAGAGCATGAGCAGAAGATTAAGTGGCTAGAGAAGCCCAGAGCCCCAGTGTTCTTAGGCCTACAAAAGCGCTTCCAAGGAAGGGTGCTGGCTAGCAACAGCTTTCAGTGCTGGCACTTTTCCTCTCTGAGCAATTGCTCGACGTTTGCAATTTCTCACCTGAGCTCTCTTTAGAGTGCGCGAGAGGATGAGCAGAAGATTAAGTGGCTAGAGAAGCCCAGAGCCCCAGTGTTCTTAGGCATACAAAAGCGCTTCCAAGGAAGGGTGCTGGCTAGCAACAGCTTTCAGTGCTGGCACTTTTCATCTCTGAGCAATTGCTCCACGTTTGCAATTTCTCAGCTCGTGTCTACGAGACGGAAAAAGAATGACAGTGACGTTTGGTGGCTAGAGAAGCGCAAAGCCCCAGTGTTACTGCGCCTGTGAAAGCGCTTCCAAGGAAGGGTGCTGGCTAGCAACAGCTTTCAGTGCTGGCACTTTTCATCTCTGAGCAATTGCTCGACATTTGCAATTTCTCAGCTCGTGTCTACGAGACGGAAAGAGAAGGACCGTGACGTTTGGTGGCTAGAGAAGCGCAAAGCCCCAGTGTTGCTGCGCCTGTGAAAGCACTTCCAAGGAAGGGTGCTGGCTAGCAACAGCTTTCAGTGCTGGCACTTTTCATCTCTGAGCAATTGCTCGACGTTTGCAATTTCTCACCTGAGCTCTCTTTAGAGTGCGCGAGAGGATGAGCAGAAGATTAAGTGGCTAGAGAAGCCCAGAGCCCCAGTGTTCTTAGGCCTACAAAAGCGCTTCCAAGGAAGGGTGCTGGCTAGCAACAGCTTTCAGGGCTGGCACTTTTCATCTCTGAGCAGTTGCTCCACGTTTGCAATTTCTCAGCTCGTGTCTATGAGACGGAAAGAGAAGGACCGTGACGTTTGGTGGCTAGAGAAGCGCAAAGCCCCAGTGTTGCTGCGCCTGTGAAAGCGCTTCCAAGGAAGGGGGCTGGCTAGCAACAGCTTTCAGTGCTGGCACTTTTCATCTCTGAGCAATTGCTCGACGTTTGCAATTTCTCACCTGAGCTCTTTTTAGAGTGCCCGAGAGGATGAGCAGAAGATTAAGTGGCTAGAGAAGCCCAGAGCCCCAGTGTTCTTAGGCCTACAAAAGCGCTTCCAAGGAAGGGGGCTGGCTAGCAACAGCTTTCAGTGCTGGCACTTTTCATCTCTGAGCAATTGCTCGACGTTTCCAATTTCTCAGCTCGTGTCTGCGAGACGGAAAGAGAATGACAGTGACGTTTGGTTGCTAGAGAAGCGCAAAGCCCCAGTGTTGCTGCGCCTCTGAAAGCGCTTCCAAGGAAGGGTGCTGGCTAGCAACAGCTTTCAGTGCTGGCACTTTTCTTCTCTGAGCAATTGCTCGACGTTTGCAATTTCTCACCTGAGCTCTTTTTAGAGTGCGCGAGAGGATGAGCAGAAGATTAAGTGGCTAGAGAAGCCCAGAGCCCCAGTGTTATTAGGCCTACAAAAGCGCTTCCAAGGAAGGGTGCTGGCTAGCAACAGCTTTCAGTGCTGGCACTTTTCATCTCTGAGCAATTGCTCGACGTTTGCAATTTCTCACCTGAGCTCTCTTTAGAGTGCGCGAGAGGATGAGCAGAAGATTAGGTGGCTAAAGAAGCCCAGAGCCCCAGTGTTCTTAGGCCTACAAAAGCGCTTCCAAGGAAGGGGGCTGGCTAGCAACAGCTTTCAGTGCTGGCACTTTTCATCTCTGAGCAATTGCTCGACGTTTGCAATTTCTCAGCTCGTGTCTGCGAGTCGGAAAGAGAATGACAGTGACGTTTGGTTGCTAGAGAAGCGCAAAGCCCCAGTGTTGCTGCGCCTGTGAAAGCGCTTCCAAGGAAGGGTGCTGGCTAGCAACAGCTTTCAGTGCTGGCACTTTTCATCTCTGAGCAATTGCTCGACGTTTGCAATTTCTCCCCTGAGCTCTCTTTAGAGTGCGCGAGAGCATGAGCAGAAGATTAAGTGGCTAGAGAAGCCCAGAGCCCCAGTGTTCTTAGGCCTACAAAAGCGCTTCCAAGGAAGGGTGCTGGCTAGCAACAGCTTTCAGTGCTGGCACTTTTCCTCTCTGAGCAATTGCTCGACGTTTGCAATTTCTCACCTGAGCTCTCTTTAGAGTGCGCGAGAGGATGAGCAGAAGATTAAGTGGCTAGAGAAGCCCAGAGCCCCAGTGTTCTTAGGCATACAAAAGCGCTTCCAAGGAAGGGTGCTGGCTAGCAACAGCTTTCAGTGCTGGCACTTTTCATCTCTGAGCAATTGCTCCACGTTTGCAATTTCTCCCCTGAGCTCTCTTTAGAGTGCGCGAGAGCATGAGCAGAAGATTAAGTGGCTAGAGAAGCCCAGAGCCCCAGTGTTCTTAGGCCTACAAAAGCGCTTCCAAGGAAGGGTGCTGGCTAGCAACAGCTTTCAGTGCTGGCACTTTTCCTCTCTGAGCAATTGCTCGACGTTTGCAATTTCTCACCTGAGCTCTCTTTAGAGTGCGCGAGAGGATGAGCAGAAGATTAAGTGGCTAGAGAAGCCCAGAGCCCCAGTGTTCTTAGGCATACAAAAGCGCTTCCAAGGAAGGGTGCTGGCTAGCAACAGCTTTCAGTGCTGGCACTTTTCATCTCTGAGCAATTGCTCCACGTTTGCAATTTCTCAGCTCGTGTCTACGAGACGGAAAAAGAATGACAGTGACGTTTGGTGGCTAGAGAAGCGCAAAGCCCCAGTGTTACTGCGCCTGTGAAAGCGCTTCCAAGGAAGGGTGCTGGCTAGCAACAGCTTTCAGTGCTGGCACTTTTCATCTCTGAGCAATTGCTCGACGTTTGCAATTTCTCAGCTCGTGTCTACGAGACGGAAAGAGAAGGACCGTGACGTTTGGTGGCTAGAGAAGCGCAAAGCCCCAGTGTTGCTGCGCCTGTGAAAGCACTTCCAAGGAAGGGTGCTGGCTAGCAACAGCTTTCAGTGCTGGCACTTTTCATCTCTGAGCAATTGCTCGACGTTTGCAATTTCTCACCTGAGCTCTCTTTAGAGTGCGCGAGAGGATGAGCAGAAGATTAAGTGGCTAGAGAAGCCCAGAGCCCCAGTGTTCTTAGGCCTACAAAAGCGCTTCCAAGGAAGGGTGCTGGCTAGCAACAGCTTTCAGGGCTGGCACTTTTCATCTCTGAGCAGTTGCTCCACGTTTGCAATTTCTCAGCTCGTGTCTACGAGACGGAAAGAGAAGGACCGTGACGTTTGGTGGCTAGAGAAGCGCAAAGCCCCAGTGTTGCTGCGCCTGTGAAAGCGCTTCCAAGGAAGGGGGCTGGCTAGCAACAGCTTTCAGTGCTGGCACTTTTCATCTCTGAGCAATTGCTCGACGTTTGCAATTTCTCACCTGAGCTCTTTTTAGAGTGCCCGAGAGGATGAGCAGAAGATTAAGTGGCTAGAGAAGCCCAGAGCCCCAGTGTTCTTAGGCCTACAAAAGCGCTTCCAAGGAAGGGGGCTGGCTAGCAAGAGCTTTCAGTGCTGGCACTTTTCATCTCTGAGCAATTGCTCGACGTTTGCAATTTCTCAGCTCGTGTCTGCGAGACGGAAAGAGAATGACAGTGACGTTTGGTTGCTAGAGAAGCGCAAAGCCCCAGTGTTGCTGCGCCTGTGAAAGCGCTTCCAAGGAAGGGTGCTGGCTAGCAACAGCTTTCAGTGCTGGCACTTTTCTTCTCTGAGCAATTGCTCGACGTTTGCAATTTCTCACCTGAGCTCTTTTTAGAGTGCGCGAGAGGATGAGCAGAAGATTAAGTGGCTAGAGAAGCCCAGAGCCCCAGTGTTCTTAGGCCTACAAAAGCGCTTCCAAGGAAGGGTGCTGGCTAGCAACAGCTTTCAGTGCTGGCACTTTTCATCTCTGAGCAATTGCTCGACGTTTGCAATTTCTCACCTCATGTCTGCGAGACGGAAAGAGAATGACAGTGACGTTTGGTTGCTAGAGAAGCGCAAAGCCCCAGTGTTGCTGCGCCTGTGAAAGCACTTCCAAGGAAGGGTGCTGGCTAGCAACAGCTTTCAGTGCTGGCACTTTTCATCTCTGAGCAATTGCTCGACGTTTGCAATTTCTCAGCTCGTGTCTACGAGACGGAGAGATAGTGACCGTGACGTTTGGTGGGTAGAGAAGCGCAAAGCCCCAGTGTTGCTGCGCCTGTGAAAGCGCTTCCAAGGAAGGGTGCTGGCTAGCAACAGCTTTCAGTGCTGGCACTTTTCATCTCTGAGCAATTGCTGGACGTTTGCAATTTCTCACCTGAGCTCTCTTTAGAGTGCGCGAGAGGATGAGCAGAAGATTAGGTGTCTAAAGAAGCCCAGAGCCCCAGTGTTCTTAGGCCTACAAAGCGCTTCCAAGGAAGGGGGCTGGCTAGCAACAGCTTTCAGTGCTGGCACTTTTCATCTCTGAGCAATTGCTCGACGTTTGCAATTTCTCACCTGAGCTCTCTTTAGAGTGCGCGAGAGGATGAGCAGAAGATTAGGTGGTTAGAGAAGCCCAGAGCCCCACTGTTCTTAGGCCTACAAAAGCGCTTCCAAGGAAGGGTGCTGGCTAGCAACAGCTTTCAGTGCTGGCACTTTTCATCTCTGAGCAATTGCTCGACGTTTGCAATTTCTCAGCTCGTGTCTACGAGACGGAAAGAGAAGGACCGTGACGTTTGGTGGCTAGAGAAGCGCAAAGCCCCAGTGTTGCTGCGCCTGTGAAAGCGCTTCCAAGGAAGGGTGCTGGCTAGCAACAGCTTTCAGTGCTGGCACTTTTCATCTCTGAGCAATTGCTCGACGTTTGCAATTTCTCACCTCAGCTCTCTTTAGAGTGCGCGAGAGGATGAGCAGAAGATTAGGTGGCTAAAGAATCCCAGAGCCCCAGTGTTCTTAGGCCTACAAAAGCGCTTCCAAGGAAGGGGGCTGGCTAGCAACAGCTTTCAGTGCTGGCACTTTTCCTCTCTGAGCAATTGCTTGACGTTTGCAATTTCTCAGCTCGTGTCTACGAGACGGAAAGAGAATGACAGTGACGTTTGGTGGCTAGAGAAGCGCAAAGCCCCAGTGTTACTGCGCCTGTGAAAGCGCTTCCAAGGAAGGGTGCTGGCTAGCAACAGCTTTCAGTGCTGGCACTTTTCATCTCTGAGCAATTGCTCCACGTTTGCAATTTCTCAGCTCGTGTCTACGAGACGGAAAGAGAAGGACCGTGACGTTTGGTGTGTAGAGAAGCGCAAAGCCCCAGTGTTACTGCGCCTGTGAAAGCGCTTCCAAGGAAGGGTGCTGGCTAGCAACAGCTTTCAGTGCTGGCACTTTTCATCTCTGAGCAATTGCTCGACGTTTGCAATTTCTCAGCTCGTGTCTACGAGACGGAGAGATAGTGACCGTGACGTTTGGTGGCTAGAGAAGCGCAAAGCCCCAGTGTTGCTGCGCCTGTGAAAGCGCTTCCAAGGAAGGGTGCTGGCTAGCAACAGCTTTCAGTGCTGGCACTTTTCATCTCTGAGCAATTGCTCGACATTTGCAATTTCTCCCCTGAGCTCTCTTTAGAGTGCGCGAGAGGATGAGCAGAAGATTAAGTGGCTAGAGAAGCACAGAGCCCCAGTGTTCTTAGGCCTACAAAAGCGCTTCCAAGGAAGGGGGCTGGCTAGCAACAGCTTTCAGTGCTGGCACTTTTCATCTCTGAGCAATTGCTCGACGTTTGCAATTTCTCAGCTCGTGTCTACGAGACGGAAAGAGAAGGACCATGACCTTTGGTGGCTAGAGAAGCGCAAAGCCCCAGTGTTGCTGCGCCTGTGAAAGCGCTTCCAAGGAAGGGTGCTGGCTAGCAACAGCTTTCAGTGCTGGCACTTTTCATCTCTGAGCAATTGCTCGACGTTTGCAATTTCTCACCTGAGCTCTTTTTAGAGTGCGCGAGAGGATGAGCAGAAGATTAAGTGGCTAGAGAAGCCCAGAGCCCCAGTGTTCTTAGGCCTACAAAAGCGCTTCCAAGGAAGGGGGCTGGCTAGCAACAGCTTTCAGTGCTGGCACTTTTCATCTCTGAGCAATTGCTCGACGTTTGCAATTTCTCAGCTCGTGTCTGCGAGACGGAAAGAGAAGGACCGTGACGTTTGGTGGCTAGAGAAGCGCAAAGCCCCAGTGTTGCTGCGCCTGTGAAAGCGCTTCCAAGGAAGGGTGCTGGCTAGCAACAGCTTTCAGTGCTGGCACTTTTCATCTCTGAGCAATTGCTCGACGTTTGCAATTTCTCACCTGAGCTCTCTTTAGAGTGCGCGAGAGGATGAGCAGAAGATTAGGTGGTTAGAGAAGCCCAGAGCCCCAGTGTTCTTAGGCCTACAAAAGCGCTTCCAAGGAAGGGTGCTGGCTAGCAACAGCTTTCAGTGCTGGCACTTTTCATCTCTGAGCAATTGCTCGACGTTTGCAATTTCTCAGCTCGTGTCTACGAGACGGAGAGATAGTGACCGTGACATTTGGTGGCTAGAGAAGCGCAAAGCCCCAGTGTTGCTGCACCTGTGAAAGCGCTTCCAAGGAAGGGTGCTGGCTAGCAACAGCTTTCAGTGCTGGCACTTTTCATCTCTGAGCAATTGCTCGACGTTTGCAATTTCTCACCTGAGCTCTCTTTAGAGTGCGCGAGAGGATGAGCAGAAATTAGGTGTCTAAAGAAGCCCAGAGCCCCAGTGTTCTTAGGCCTACAAAAGCGCTTCCAAGGAAGGGGGCTGGCTAGCAACAGCTTTCAGTGCTGGCACTTTTCATCTCTGAGCAATTGCTCGACGTTTGCAATTTCTCCCCTGAGCTCTCTTTAGAGCGCGCGAGAGGATGAGCAGAAGATTAGGTGGCTAGAGAAGCCCAGAGCCCCAGTGTTCTTAGGCCTACAAAAGCGCTTCCAAGGAAGGGTGCTGGCTAGCAACAGCTTTCAGTGCTGGCACTTTTCATCTCTGAGCAATTGCTCGACGTTTGCAATTTCTCAGCTCGTGTCTGCGAGACGGAAAGAGAATGACAGTGACGTTTGGTTGCTAGAGAAGCGCAAAGCCCCAGTGTTGCTGCGCCTGTGAAAGCGCTTCCAAGGAAGGGTGCTGGCTAGCAACAGCTTTCAGTGCTGGCACTTTTCATCTCTGAGCAATTGCTCGACGTTTGCAATTTCTCACCTGAGCTCTCTTTAGAGTGCGCGAGAGGATGAGCAGAAGATTAAGTGGCTAGAGAAGCCCAGAGCCCCAGTGTTCTTAGGCCTACAAAAGCGCTTCCAAGGAAGGGTGCTGGCTAGCAACAGCTTTCAGTGCTGGCACTTTTCTTCTCTGAGCAATTGCTCGACGTTTGCAATTTCTCACCTGAGCTCTTTTTAGAGTGCGCGAGAGGATGAGCAGAAGATTAAGTGGCTAGAGAAGCCCAGAGCCCCAGTGTTCTTAGGCCTACAAAAGCGCTTCCAAGGAAGGGTGCTGGCTAGCAACAGCTTTCAGTGCTGGCACTTTTCATCTCTGAGCAATTGCTCGACGTTTGCAATTTCTCACCTCATGTCTGCGAGACGGAAAGAGAATGACAGTGACGTTTGGTTGCTAGAGAAGCGCAAAGCCCCAGTGTTGCTGCGCCTGTGAAAGCACTTCCAAGGAAGGGTGCTGGCTAGCAACAGCTTTCAGTGCTGGCACTTTTCATCTCTGAGCAATTGCTCGACGTTTGCAATTTCTCAGCTCGTGTCTACAAGACGGAGAGATAGTGACCGTGACATTTGGTGGCTAGAGAAGCGCAAAGCCCCAGTGTTGCTGCGCCTGTGAAAGCGCTTCCAAGGAAGGGTGCTGGCTAGCAACAGCTTTCAGTGCTGGCACTTTTCATCTCTGAGCAATTGCTGGACGTTTGCAATTTCTCACCTGAGCTCTCTTTAGAGTGCGCGAGAGGATGAGCAGAAGATTAGGTGTCTAAAGAAGCCCAGAGCCCCAGTGTTCTTAGGCCTACAAAGCGCTTCCAAGGAAGGGGGCTGGCTAGCAACAGCTTTCAGTGCTGGCACTTTTCATCTCTGAGCAATTGCTCGACGTTTGCAATTTCTCACCTGAGCTCTCTTTAGAGTGCGCGAGAGGATGAGCAGAAGATTAGGTGGTTAGAGAAGCCCAGAGCCCCACTGTTCTTAGGCCTACAAAAGCGCTTCCAAGGAAGGGTGCTGGCTAGCAACAGCTTTCAGTGCTGGCACTTTTCATCTCTGAGCAATTGCTCGACGTTTGCAATTTCTCAGCTCGTGTCTACGAGACGGAAAGAGAAGGACCGTGACGTTTGGTGGCTAGAGAAGCGCAAAGCCCCAGTGTTGCTGCGCCTGTGAAAGCGCTTCCAAGGAAGGGGGCTGGCTAGCAACAGCTTTCAGTGCTGGCACTTTTCATCTCTGAGCAATTGCTCGACGTTTGCAATTTCTCACCTGAGCTCTCTTTAGAGTGCGCGAGAGGATGAGCAGAAGATTAGGTGGCTAGAGAAGCCCAGAGCCCCAGTGTTCTTAGGCCTACAAAAGCGCTTCCAAGGAAGGGGGCTGGCTAGCAACAGCTTTCAGTGCTGGCACTTTTCCTCTCTGAGCAATTGCTTGACGTTTGCAATTTCTCAGCTCGTGTCTACGAGACGGAAAGAGAATGACAGTGACGTTTGGTGGCTAGAGAAGCGCAAAGCCCCAGTGTTACTGCGCCTGTGAAAGCGCTTCCAAGGAAGGGTGCTGGCTAGCAACAGCTTTCAGTGCTGGCACTTTTCATCTCTGAGCAATTGCTCGACGTTTGCAATTTCTCAGCTCGTGTCTACGAGACGGAAAGAGAAGGACCGTGACGTTTGGTGGGTAGAGAAGCGCAAAGCCCCAGTGTTACTGCGCCTGTGAAAGCGCTTCCAAGGAAGGGTGCTGGCTAGCAACAGCTTTCAGTGCTGGCACTTTTCATCTCTGAGCAATTGCTCGACGTTTGCAATTTCTCAGCTCGTGTCTACGAGACGGAGAGATAGTGACCGTGACATTTGGTGGCTAGAGAAGCGCAAAGCCCCAGTGTTGCTGCGCCTGTGAAAGCGCTTCCAAGGAAGGGTGCTGGCTAGCAACAGCTTTCAGTGCTGGCACTTTTCATCTCTGAGCAATTGCTCGACATTTGCAATTTCTCCCCTGAGCTCTCTTTAGAGTGCGCGAGAGGATGAGCAGAATATTAAGTGGCTAGAGAAGCCCAGAGCCCCAGTGTTCTTAGGCCTACAAAAGCGCTTCCAAGGAAGGGGGCTGGCTAGCAACAGCTTTCAGTGCTGGCACTTTTCATCTCTGAGCAATTGCTCCACGTTTGCAATTTCTCAGCTCGTGTCTACGAGACGGAAAGAGAAGGACCATGACCTTTGGTGGCTAGAGAAGCGCAAAGCCCCAGTGTTGCTGCGCCTGTGAAAGCCCTTCCAAGGAAGGGTGCTGGCTAGCAACAGCTTTCAGTGCTGGCACTTTTCATCTCTGAGCAATTGCTCGACGTTTGCAATTTCTCACCTGAGCTCTTTTTAGAGTGCGCGAGAGGATGAGCAGAAGATTAAGTGGCTAGAGAAGCCCAGAGCCCCAGTGTTCTTAGGCCTACAAAAGCGCTTCCAAGGAAGGGGGCTGGCTAGCAACAGCTTTCAGTGCTGGCACTTTTCATCTCTGAGCAATTGCTCGACGTTTGCAATTTCTCAGCTCGTGTCTGCGAGACGGAAAGAGAAGGACCGTGACGTTTGGTGGCTAGAGAAGCGCAAAGCCCCAGTGTTGCTGCGCCTGTGAAAGCGCTTCCAAGGAAGGGTGCTGGCTAGCAACAGCTTTCAGTGCTGGCACTTTTCATCTCTGAGCAATTGCTCGACGTTTGCAATTTCTCCCCTGAGCTCTCTTTAGAGTGCGCGAGAGGATGAGCAGAAGATTAGGTGGTTAGAGAAGCCCAGAGCCCCAGAGTTCTTAGGCCTACAAAAGCGCTTCCAAGGAAGGGTGCTGGCTAGCAACAGCTTTCAGTGCTGGCACTTTTCATCTCTGAGCAATTGCTCGACGTTTGCAATTTCTCAGCTCGTGTCTACGAGACGGAGAGATAGTGACCGTGACATTTGGTGGCTAGAGAAGCGCAAAGCCCCAGTGTTGCTGCACCTGTGAAAGCGCTTCCAAGGAAGGGTGCTGGCTAGCAAGAGCTTTCAGTGCTGGCACTTTTCATCTCTGAGCAATTGCTCGACGTTTGCAATTTCTCACCTGAGCTCTCTTTAGAGTGCGCGAGAGGATGAGCAGAAGATTAGGTGTCTAAAGAAGCCCAGAGCCCCAGTGTTCTTAGGCCTACAAAAGCGCTTCCAAGGAAGGGGGCTGGCTAGCAACAGCTTTCAGTGCTGGCACTTTTCATCTCTGAGCAATTGCTCGACGTTTGCAATTTCTCCCCTGAGCTCTCTTTAGAGCGCGCGAGAGGATGAGCAGAAGATTAGGTGGCTAGAGAAGCCCAGAGCCCCAGTGTTCTTAGGCCTACAAAAGCGCTTCCAAGGAAGGGGGCTGGCTAGCAACAGCTTTCAGTGCTGGCACTTTTCCTCTCTGAGCAATTGCTCGACGTTTGCAATTTCTCAGCTCGTGTCTGCGAGACGGAAAGAGAATGACAGTGACGTTTGGTTGCTAGAGAAGCGCAAAGCCCCAGTGTTGCTGCGCCTGTGAAAGCGCTTCCAAGGAAGGGTGCTGGCTAGCAACAGCTTTCAGTGCTGGCACTTTTCATCTCTGAGCAATTGCTCGACGTTTGCAATTTCTCACCTGAGCTCTCTTTAGAGTGCGCGAGAGGATGAGCAGAAGATTAAGTGGCTAGAGAAGCCCAGAGCCCCAGTGTTCTTAGGCCTACAAAAGCGCTTCCAAGGAAGGGTGCTGGCTAGCAACAGCTTTCAGTGCTGGCACTTTTCATCTCTGAGCAATTGCTCGACGTTTGCAATTTCTCACCTGAGCTCTCTTTAGAGTGCGCGAGAGGATGAGCAGAAGATTAAGTGGCTAGAGAAGCCCAGAGCCCCAGTGTTCTTAGGCATACAAAAGCGCTTCCAAGGAAGGGTGCTGGCTAGCAACAGCTTTCAGTGCTGGCACTTTTCATCTCTGAGCAATTGCTCGACGTTTGCAATTTCTTAGCTCGTGTCTACGAGATGGAAAAAGAATGACAGTGACGTTTGGTGGCTAGAGAAGCGCAAAGCCCCAGTGTTACTGCGCCTGTGAAAGCGCTTCCAAGGAAGGGTGCTGGCTAGCAAGAGCTTTCAGTGCTGGCACTTTTCATCTCTGAGCAATTGCTCGACGTTTGCAATTTCTCAGCTCGTGTCTACGAGACGGAAAGAGAAGGACCGTGACGTTTGGTGGCTAGAGAAGCGCAAAGCCCCAGTGTTACTGCGCCTGTGAAAGCGCTTCCAAGGAAGGGTGCTGGCTAGCAACAGCTTTCAGTGCTGGCACTTTTCATCTCTGAGCAATTGCTCGACGTTTGCAATTTCTCACCTGAGGTCTCTTTAGAGTGCGTGAGAGGATGAGCAGAAGATTAGGTGTCTAAAGAAGCCCAGAGCCCCAGTGTTCTTAGGCCTACAAAAGCGCTTCCAAGGAAGGGTGCTGGCTAGCAACAGCTTTCAGTGCTGGCACTTTTCATCTCTGAGCAATTGCTCGACGTTTGCAATTTCTCAGCTCGTGTCTACGAGACGGAAAGAGAAGGACCGTGACGTTTGGTGGCTAGAGAAGCGCAAAGCCCCAGTGTTGCTGTGCCTGTGAAAGCGCTTCCAAGGAAGGGTGCTGGCTAGCAACAGCTTTCAGTGCTGGCACTTTTCATCTCTGAGCAATTGCTCGACGTTTGCAATTTCTCACCTCAGCTCTCTTTAGAGTGCGCGAGAGGATGAGCAGAAGATTAAGTGGCTAGAGAAGCCCAGAGCCCCAGTGTTCTTAGGCCTACAAAAGCGCTTCCAAGGAAGGGTGCTGGCTAGCAACAGCTTTCAGTGCTGGCACTTTTCATCTCTGAGCAATTGCTCGACGTTTGCAATTTCTCAGCTCGTGTCTGCGAGACGGAAAGAGAATGACAGTGACGTTTGGTTGCTAGAGAAGCGCAAAGCCCCAGTGTTGCTGCGCCTGTGAAAGCGCTTCCAAGGAAGGGTGCTGGCTAGCAACAGCTTTCAGTGCTGGCACTTTTCATCTCTGAGCAATTGCTGGACGTTTGCAATTTCTCACCTGAGCTCTCTTTAGAGAGCGCGAGAGGATGAGCAGAAGATTAGGTGTCTAAAGAAGCCCAGAGCCCCAGTGTTCTTAGGCCTACAAAAGCGCTTCCAAGGAAGGGTGCTGGCTAGCAACAGCTTTCAGTGCTGGCACTTTTCATCTCTGAGCAATTGCTCGACGTTTGCAATTTCTCAGCTCGTGTCTACGAGACGGAAAGAGAAGGACCGTGACGTTTGGTGGCTAGAGAAGCGCAAAGCCCCAGTGTTGCTGCGCCTGTGAAAGCGCTTCCAAGGAAGGGGGCTGGCTAGCAACAGCTTTCAGTGCTGGCACTTTTCATCTCTGAGCAATTGCTCGACGTTTGCAATTTCTCACCTGAGCTCTTTTTAGAGTGCGCGAGAGGATGAGCAGAAGATTAAGTGGCTAGAGAAGCCCAGAGCCCCAGTGTTCTTAGGCCTACAAAAGCGCTTCCAAGGAAGGGTGCTGGCTAGCAAGAGCTTTCAGTGCTGGCACTTTTCATCTCTGAGCAATTCCTCGACGTTTGCAATTTCTCAGCTCGTGTCTGCGAGACGGAAAGAGAATGACAGTGACGTTTGGTTGCTAGAGAAGCGCAAAGCCCCAGTGTTGCTGCGCCTGTGAAAGCGCTTCCAAGGAAGGGTGCTGGCTAGCAACAGCTTTCAGTGCTGGCACTTTTCCTCTCTGAGCAATTGCTCCACGTTTGCAATTTCTCAGCTCGTGTCTACGAGACGGAAAGAGAAGGACCGTGACGTTTGGTGGCTAGAGAAGCGCAAAGCCCCAGTGTTACTGCGCCTGTGAAAGCGCTTCCAAGGAAGGGTGCTGGCTAGCAACAGCTTTCAGTGCTGGCACTTTTCATCTCTGAGCAATTGCTCGACGTTTGCAATTTCTCACCTGAGCTCTCTTTAGAGTGCGCGAGAGGATGAGCAGAAGATTAAGTGGCTAGAGAAGCCCAGAGCCCCAGTGTTCTTAGGCCTACAAAAGCGCTTCCAAGGAAGGGGGCTGGCTAGCAACAGCTTTCAGGGCTGGCACTTTTCCTCTCTGAGCAGTTGCTCCACGTTTGCAATTTCTCACCTCGTGTCTATGAGACGGAAAGAGAAGAACCGTGACGTTTGGTGGCTAGAGAAGCGCAAAGCCCCAGTGTTGCTGCGCCTGTGAAAGCGCTTCCAAGGAAGGGTGCTGGCTAGCAACAGCTTTCAGTGCTGGCACTTTTCATCTCTGAGCAATTGCTCGACGTTTGCAATTTCTCCCCTGAGCTCTCTTTAGAGTGCGCGAGAGGATGAGCAGAAGATTAAGTGGCTAGAGAAGCCCAGAGCCCCAGTGTTCTTAGGCCTACAAAAGCGCTTCCAAGGAAGGGTGCTGGCTAGCAACAGCTTTCAGTGCTGGCACTTTTCATCTCTGAGCAATTGCTCGACGTTTGCAATTTCTCACCTCATGTCTGCGAGACGGAAAGAGAATGACAGTGACGTTTGGTGGCTAGAGAAGCGCAAAGCCCCAGTGTTGCTGCGCCTGTGAAAGCACTTCCAAGGAAGGGTGCTGGCTAGCAACAGCTTTCAGTGCTGGCACTTTTCATCTCTGAGCAATTGCTCGATGTTTGCAATTTCTCAGCTCGTGTCTACGAGACGGAGAGATAGTGACCGTGACGTTTGGTGGGTAGAGAAGCGCAAAGCCCCAGTGTTGCTGCGCCTGTGAAAGCGCTTCCAAGGAAGGGTGCTGGCTAGCAACAGCTTTCAGTGCTGGCACTTTTCATCTCTGAGCAATTGCTCGACGTTTGCAATTTCTCACCTGAGCTCTCTTTAGAGTGCGCGAGAGGATGAGCAGAAGATTAGGTGTCTAAAGAAGTCCAGAGCCCCAGTGTTCTTAGGCCTACAAAGCGCTTCCAAGGAAGGGTGCTGGCTAGCAACAGCTTTCAGTGCTGGCACTTTTCATCTCTGAGCAATTGCTCGACATTTGCAATTTCTCCCCTGAGCTCTCTTTCGAGTGCGCGAGAGGATGAGCAGAAGATTAAGTGGCTAGAGAAGCCCAGAGCCCCAGTGTTCTTAGGCCTACAAAAGCGCTTCCAAGGAAGGGGGCTGGCTAGCAAGAGCTTTCAGTGCTGGCACTTTTCATCTCTGAGCAATTGCTCGACGTTTGCAATTTCTCACCTGAGCTCTCTTTAGAGTGCGCGAGAGGATGAGCAGAAGATTAGGTGGCTAAAGAAGCCCAGAGCCCCAGTGTTCTTAGGCCTACAAAAGCGCTTCCAAGGAAGGGGGCTGGCTAGCAAGAGCTTTCAGTGCTGGCACTTTTCATCTCTGAGCAATTGCTCGACGTTTGCAATTTCTCAGCTCGTGTCTACGAGACGGAAAGAGAAGGACCGTGACGTTTGGTGGCTAGAGAAGCGCAAAGCCCCAGTGTTACTGCGCCTGTGAAAGCGCTTCCAAGGAAGGGTGCTGGCTAGCAACAGCTTTCAGTGCTGGCACTTTTCATCTCTGAGCAATTGCTCGACGTTTGCAATTTCTCAGCTCGTGTCTACGAGACGGAGAGATAGTGACCGTGACGTTTGGTGGCTAGAGAAGCGCAAAGCCCCAGTGTTGCTGCGCCTGTGAAAGCGCTTCCAAGGAAGGGTGCTGGCTAGCAACAGCTTTCAGTGCTGGCACTTTTCATCTCTGAGCAATTGCTCGACGTTTGCAATTTCTCACCTGAGCTCTCTTTAGAGTGAGCGAGAGGATGAGCAGAAGATTAGGTGGCTAGAGAAGCCCAGAGCCCCAGTGTTCTTAGGCCTACAAAAGCGCTTCCAAGGAAGGGTGCTGGCTAGCAACAGCTTTCAGTGCTGGCACTTTTCCTCTCTGAGCAATTGCTCAACGTTTGCAATTTCTCAGCTCGTGTCTACGAGACGGAAAGAGAAGGACCGTGATGTTTGGTGGCTAGAGAAGCGCAAAGCCCCAGTGTTGCTGCGCCTGTGAAAGCCCTTCCAAGGAAGGGTGCTGGCTAGCAACAGCTTTCAGTGCTGGCACTTTTCATCTCTGAGCAATTGCTCGACGTTTGCAATTTCTCACCTGAGCTCTCTTTAGAGTGCGCGAGAGGATGAGCAGAAGATTAAGTGGCTAGAGAAGCCCAGAGCCCCAGTGTTCTTAGGCCTACAAAAGCGCTTCCAAGGAAGGGGGCTGGCTAGCAACAGCTTTCAGTGCTGGCACTTTTCCTCTCTGAGCAATTGCTCGACGTTTGCAATTTCTCAGCTCGTGTCTACGAGACGGAAAGAGAAGGACCGTGACGTTTGGTGGCTAGAGAAGCGCAAAGCCCCAGTGTTGCTGCGCCTGTGAAAGCGCTTCCAAGGAAGGGTGCTGGCTAGCAAGAGCTTTCAGTGCTGGCACTTTTCATCTCTGAGCAATTGCTCGACGTTTGCAATTTCTCAGCTCGTGTCTACGAGACGGAAAGAGAAGGACCGTGACGTTTGGTGGCTAGAGAAGCGCAAAGCCCCAGTGTTGCTGCGCCTGTGAAAGCCCTTCCAAGGAAGGGTGCTGGCTAGCAACAGCTTTCAGTGCTGGCACTTTTCATCTCTGAGCAATTGCTCGACGTTTGCAATTTCTCACCTGAGCTCTCTTTAGAGTGCGCGAGAGGATGAGCAGAAGATTAGGTGGCTAGAGAAGCCCAGAGCCCCAGTGTTCTTAGGCCTACAAAAGCGCTTCCAAGGAAGGGTGCTGGCTAGCAAGAGCTTTCAGTGCTGGCACTTTTCATCTCTGAGCAATTGCTCCACGTTTGCAATTTCTCACCTCATGTCTGCGAGACGGAAAGAGAATGACAGTGACGTTTGGTTGCTAGAGAAGCGCAAAGCCCCAGTGTTGCTGCGCCTGTGAAAGCACTTCCAAGGAAGGGTGCTGGCTAGCAACAGCTTTCAGTGCTGGCACTTTTCATCTCTGAGCAATTGCTCGACGTTTGCAATTTCTCAGCTCGTGTCTACGAGACGGAGAGATAGTGACCGTGACGTTTGGTGGGTAGAGAAGCGCAAAGCCCCAGTGTTGCTGCGCCTGTGAAAGCGCTTCCAAGGAAGGGTGCTGGCTAGCAACAGCTTTCAGTGCTGGCACTTTTCATCTCTGAGCAATTGCTCGACGTTTGCAATTTCTCACCTGAGCTCTCTTTAGAGTGCGCGAGAGGATGAGCAGAAGATTAGGTGTCTAAAGAAGCCCAGAGCCCCAGTGTTCTTAGGCCTACAAAGCGCTTCCAAGGAAGGGGGCTGGCTAGCAACAGCTTTCAGTGCTGGCACTTTTCATCTCTGAGCAATTGCTCGACGTTTGCAATTTCTCACCTGAGCTCTCTTTAGAGTGCGCGAGAGGATGAGCAGAAGATTAGGTGGCTAGAGAAGCCCAGAGCCCCACTGTTCTTAGGCCTACAAAAGCGCTTCCAAGGAAGGGTGCTGGCTAGCAACAGCTTTCAGTGCTGGCACTTTTCATCTCTGAGCAATTGCTCGACGTTTGCAATTTCTCAGCTCGTGTCTACGAGACGGAAAGAGAAGGACCGTGACGTTTGGTGGCTAGAGAAGCGCAAAGCCCCAGTGTTGCTGCGCCTGTGAAAGCACTTCCAAGGAAGGGGGCTGGCTAGCAACAGCTTTCAGTGCTGGCACTTTTCATCTCTGAGCAATTGCTCCACGTTTGCAATTTCTCACCTCAGCTCTCTTTAGAGTGCGCGAGAGGATGAGCAGAAGATTAGGTGGCTAAAGAAGCCCAGAGCCCCAGTGTTCTTAGGCCTACAAAAGCGCTTCCAAGGAAGGGGGCTGGCTAGCAAGAGCTTTCAGTGCTGGCACTTTTCATCTCTGAGCAATTGCTCGACGTTTGCAATTTCTCAGCTCGTGTCTACGAGACGGAGAGATAGTGACCGTGACATTTGGTGGGTAGAGAAGCGCAAAGCCCCAGTGTTGCTGCGCCTGTGAAAGCGCTTCCAAGGAAGGGTGCTGGCTAGCAACAGCTTTCAGTGCTGGCACTTTTCATCTCTGAGCAATTGCTCGACATTTGCAATTTCTCCCCTGAGCTCTCTTTAGAGTGCGCGAGAGGATGAGCAGAAGATTAAGTGGCTAGAGAAGCCCAGAGCCCCAGTGTTCTTAGGCCTACAAAAGCGCTTCCAAGGAAGGGGGCTGGCTAGCAACAGCTTTCAGTGCTGGCACTTTTCATCTCTGAGCAATTGCTCGACGTTTGCAATTTCTCAGCTCGTGTCTACGAGACGGAAAGAGAAGGACCATGACCTTTGGTGGCTAGAGAAGCGCAAAGCCCCAGTGTTGCTGCGCCTGTGAAAGCCCTTCCAAGGAAGGGTGCTGGCTAGCAAGAGCTTTCAGTGCTGGCACTTTTCATCTCTGAGCAATTGCTCGACGTTTGCAATTTCTCACCTGAGCTCTTTTTAGAGTGCGCGAGAGGATGAGCAGAAGATTAAGTGGCTAGAGAAGCCCAGAGCCCCAGTGTTCTTAGGCCTACAAAAGCGCTTCCAAGGAAGGGTGCTGGCTAGCAAGAGCTTTCAGTGCTGGCACTTTTCATCTCTGAGCAATTGCTCGACGTTTGCAATTTCTCAGCTCGTGTCTGCGAGACGGAAATAGAAGGACCGTGACGTTTGGTTGCTAGAGAAGCGCAAAGCCCCAGTGTTGCTGCGCCTCTGAAAGCGCTTCCAAGGAAGGGTGCTGGCTAGCAACAGCTTTCAGTGCTGGCACTTTTCATCTCTGAGCAATTGCTCGACGTTTGCAATTTCTCCCCTGAGCTCTCTTTAGAGTGCGCGAGAGGATGAGCAGAAGATTAGGTGGTTAGAGAAGCCCAGAGCCCCAGTGTTCTTAGGGCTACAAAAGCGCTTCCAAGGAAGGGTGCTGGCTAGCAACAGCTTTCAGTGCTGGCACTTTTCATCTCTGAGCAATTGCTCGACGTTTGCAATTTCTCAGCTCGTGTCTACGAGACGGAAAGAGAAGGACCATGACGTTTGGTGGGTAGAGAAGCGCAAAGCCCCAGTGTTGCTGCGCCTGTGAAAGCGCTTCCAAGGAAGGGTGCTGGCTAGCAACAGCTTTCAGTGCTGGCACTTTTCATCTCTGAGCAATTGCTCGACGTTTGCAATTTCTCACCTGAGCTCTCTTTAGAGTGCGCGAGAGGATGAGCAGAAGATTAGGTGGCTAAAGAAGCCCAGAGCCCCAGTGTTCTTAGGCCTACAAAAGCGCTTCCAAGGAAGGGTGCTGGCTAGCAACAGCTTTCAGTGCTGGCACTTTTCATCTCTGAGCAATTGCTCGACGTTTGCAATTTCTCAGCTCGTGTCTACGAGACGGAAAGAGAAGGACCGTGACGTTTGGTGGCTAGAGAAGCGCAAAGCCCCAGTGTTGCTGCGCCTGTGAAAGCGCTTCCAAGGAAGGGTGCTGGCTAGCAACAGCTTTCAGTGCTGGCACTTTTCATCTCTGAGCAATTGCTCGACGTTTGCAATTTCTCACCTGAGCTCTCTTTAGAGTGCGCGAGAGGATGAGCAGAAGATTAAGTGGCTAGAGAAGCCCAGAGCCCCAGTGTTCTTAGGCCTACAAAAGCGCTTCCAAGGAAGGGGGCTGGCTAGCAACAGCTTTCAGGGCTGGCACTTTTCCTCTCTGAGCAGTTGCTCCACGTTTGCAATTTCTCACCTCGTGTCTATGAGACGGAAAGAGAAGAACCGTGACGTTTGGTGGCTAGAGAAGCGCAAAGCCCCAGTGTTGCTGCGCCTGTGAAAGCGCTTCCAAGGAAGGGTGCTGGCTAGCAACAGCTTTCAGTGCTGGCACTTTTCATCTCTGAGCAATTGCTCGACGTTTGCAATTTCTCCCCTGAGCTCTCTTTAGAGTGCGCGAGAGGATGAGCAGAAGATTAAGTGGCTAGAGAAGCCCAGAGCCCCAGTGTTCTTAGGCCTACAAAAGCGCTTCCAAGGAAGGGTGCTGGCTAGCAACAGCTTTCAGTGCTGGCACTTTTCATCTCTGAGCAATTGCTCGACGTTTGCAATTTCTCACCTCATGTCTGCGAGACGGAAAGAGAATGACAGTGACGTTTGGTGGCTAGAGAAGCGCAAAGCCCCAGTGTTGCTGCGCCTGTGAAAGCACTTCCAAGGAAGGGTGCTGGCTAGCAACAGCTTTCAGTGCTGGCACTTTTCATCTCTGAGCAATTGCTCGACGTTTGCAATTTCTCACCTGAGCTCTCTTTAGAGTGCGCGAGAGGATGAGCAGAAGATTAGGTGTCTAAAGAAGCCCAGAGCCCCAGTGTTCTTAGGCCTACAAAAGCGCTTCCAAGGAAGGGGGCTGGCTAGCAAGAGCTTTCAGTGCTGGCACTTTTCATCTCTGAGCAATTGCTCGACGTTTGCAATTTCTCAGCTCGTGTCTACGAGACGGAGAGATAGTGACCGTGACATTTGGTGGCTAGAGAAGCGCAAAGCCGCAGTGTTACTGCGCCTGTGAAAGCGCTTCCAAGGAAGGGTGCTGGCTAGCAACAGCTTTCAGTGCTGGCACTTTTCATCTCTGAGCAATTGCTCGACATTTGCAATTTCTCCCCTGAGCTCTCTTTAGAGTGCGCGAGAGGATGAGCAGAAGATTAAGTGGCTAGAGAAGCCCAGAGCCCCAGTGTTCTTAGGCCTACAAAAGCGCTTCCAAGGAAGGGGGCTGGCTAGCAACAGCTTTCAGTGCTGGCACTTTTCATCTCTGAGCAATTGCTCGACGTTTGCAATTTCTCACCTGAGCTCTCTTTAGAGTGTGCGAGAGGATGAGCAGAAGATTAGGTGGCTAAAGAAGCCCAGAGCCCCAGTGTTCTTAGGCCTACAAAAGCGCTTCCAAGGAAGGGTGCTGGCTAGCAAGAGCTTTCAGTGCTGGCACTTTTCATCTCTGAGCAATTGCTCGACGTTTGCAATTTCTCAGCTCGTGTCTACGAGACGGAAAGAGAAGGACCGTGACGTTTGGTGGCTAGAGAAGCGCAAAGCCCCAGTGTTACTGCGCCTGTGAAAGCGCTTCCAAGGAAGGGTGCTGGCTAGCAACAGCTTTCAGTGCTGGCACTTTTCATCTCTGAGCAATTGCTCGACGTTTGCAATTTCTCAGCTCGTGTCTACGAGACGGAGAGATAGTGACCGTGACGTTTGGTGGCTAGAGAAGCGCAAAGCCCCAGTGTTGCTGCGCCTGTGAAAGCGCTTCCAAGGAAGGGGGCTGGCTAGCAACAGCTTTCAGTGCTGGCACTTTTCATCTCTGAGCAATTGCTCGACGTTTGCAATTTCTCACCTGAGCTCTCTTTAGAGTGAGCGAGAGGATGAGCAGAAGATTAGGTGGCTAGAGAAGCCCAGAGCCCCAGTGTTCTTAGGCCTACAAAAGCGCTTCCAAGGAAGGGTGCTGGCTAGCAAGAGCTTTCAGTGCTGGCACTTTTCCTCTCTGAGCAATTGCTCAACGTTTGCAATTTCTCAGCTCGTGTCTACGAGACGGAAAGAGAAGGACCGTGATGTTTGGTGGCTAGAGAAGCGCAAAGCCCCAGTGTTGCTGCGCCTGTGAAAGCCCTTCCAAGGAAGGGTGCTGGCTAGCAACAGCTTTCAGTGCTGGCACTTTTCATCTCTGAGCAATTGCTCGACGTTTGCAATTTCTCACCTGAGCTCTCTTTAGAGTGCGCGAGAGGATGAGCAGAAGATTAAGTGGCTAGAGAAGCCCAGAGCCCCAGTGTTCTTAGGCCTACAAAAGCGCTTCCAAGGAAGGGGGCTGGCTAGCAACAGCTTTCAGTGCTGGCACTTTTCCTCTCTGAGCAATTGCTCGACGTTTGCAATTTCTCAGCTCGTGTCTACGAGACGGAAAGAGAAGGACCGTGACGTTTGGTGGCTAGAGAAGCGCAAAGCCCCAGTGTTGCTGCGCCTGTGAAAGCGCTTCCAAGGAAGGGTGCTGGCTAGCAAGAGCTTTCAGTGCTGGCACTTTTCATCTCTGAGCAATTGCTCGACGTTTGCAATTTCTCAGCTCGTGTCTACGAGACGGAAAGAGAAGGACCGTGACGTTTGGTGGCTAGAGAAGCGCAAAGCCCCAGTGTTGCTGCGCCTGTGAAAGCGCTTCCAAGGAAGGGTGCTGGCTAGCAACAGCTTTCAGTGCTGGCACTTTTCATCTCTGAGCAATTGCTCGACGTTTGCAATTTCTCACCTGAGCTCTCTTTAGAGTGCGCGAGAGGATGAGCAGAAGATTAAGTGGCTAGAGAAGCCCAGAGCCCCAGTGTTCTTAGGCCTACAAAAGCGCTTCCAAGGAAGGGGGCTGGCTAGCAACAGCTTTCAGGGCTGGCACTTTTCCTCTCTGAGCAGTTGCTCCACGTTTGCAATTTCTCACCTCGTGTCTATGAGACGGAAAGAGAAGAACCGTGACGTTTGGTGGCTAGAGAAGCGCAAAGCCCCAGTGTTGCTGCGCCTGTGAAAGCGCTTCCAAGGAAGGGTGCTGGCTAGCAACAGCTTTCAGTGCTGGCACTTTTCATCTCTGAGCAATTGCTCGACGTTTGCAATTTCTCACCTGAGCTCTTTTTAGAGTGCCCGAGAGGATGAGCAGAAGATTAAGTGGCTAGAGAAGCCCAGAGCCCCAGTGTTCTTGGGACTACAAAAGCGCTTCCAAGGAAGGGGACTGGCTAGCAACAGCTTTCAGTGCTGGCACTTTTCATCTCTGAGCAATTGCTCGACGTTTCCAATTTCTCAGCTCGTGTCTGCGAGACGGAAAGAGAATGTCAGTGACGTTTGGTGGCTAGAGAAGCGCAAAGCCCCAGTGTTGCTGCGCCTGTGAAAGCGCTTCCAAGGAAGGGTGCTGGCTAGCAACAGCTTTCAGTGCTGGCACTTTTCTTCTCTGAGCAATTGCTCGACGTTTGCAATTTCTCCCCTGAGCTCTCTTTAGAGTGCGCGAGAGGATGAGCAGAAGATTAAGTGGCTAGAGAAGCCCAGAGCCCCAGTGTTCTTAGGCCTACAAAAGCGCTTCCAAGGAAGGGGGCTGGCTAGCAACAGCTTTCAGTGCTGGCACTTTTCATCTCTGAGCAATTGCTCGACGTTTGCAATTTCTCACCTCATGTCTGCGAGACGGAAAGAGAATGACAGTGACGTTTGGTTGCTAGAGAAGCGCAAAGCCCCAGTGTTGCTGCGCCTGTGAAAGCACTTCCAAGGAAGGGTGCTGGCTAGCAACAGCTTTCAGTGCTGGCACTTTTCATCTCTGAGCAATTGCTCGACGTTTGCAATTTCTCAGCTCGTGTCTACGAGACGGAGAGATAGTGACCGTGACGTTTGGTGGGTATAGAAGCGCAAAGCCCCAGTGTTGCTGCGCCTGTGAAAGCGCTTCCAAGGAAGGGTGCTGGCTAGCAACAGCTTTCAGTGCTGGCACTTTTCATCTCTGAGCAATTGCTCGACGTTTGCAATTTCTCACCTGAGCTCTCTTTAGAGTGCGCGAGAGGATGAGCAGAAGATTAGGTGTCTAAAGAAGCCCAGAGCCCCAGTGTTCTTAGGCCTACAAAGCGCTTCCAAGGAAGGGGGCTGGCTAGCAACAGCTTTCAGTGCTGGCACTTTTCATCTCTGAGCAATTGCTCGACGTTTGCAATTTCTCACCTGAGCTCTCTTTAGAGTGCGCGAGAGGATGAGCAGAAGATTAGGTGGCTAGAGAAGCCCAGAGCCCCACTGTTCTTAGGCCTACAAAAGCGCTTCCAAGGAAGGGTGCTGGCTAGCAACAGCTTTCAGTGCTGGCACTTTTCATCTCTGAGCAATTGCTCGACGTTTGCAATTTCTCAGCTCGTGTCTACGAGACGGAAAGAGAAGGACCGTGACGTTTGGTGGCTAGAGAAGCGCAAAGCCCCAGTGTTGCTGCGCCTGTGAAAGCACTTCCAAGGAAGGGTGCTGGCTAGCAACAGCTTTCAGTGCTGGCACTTTTCATCTCTGAGCAATTGCTCCACGTTTGCAATTTCTCACCTCAGCTCTCTTTAGAGTGCGCGAGAGGATGAGCAGAAGATTAGGTGGCTAGAGAAGCCCAGAGCCCCAGTGTTCTTAGGCCTACAAAAGCGCTTCCAAGGAAGGGGGCTGGCTAGCAAGAGCTTTCAGTGCTGGCACTTTTCATCTCTGAGCAATTGCTCGACGTTTGCAATTTCTCAGCTCGTGTCTACGAGACGGAGAGATAGTGACCGTGACATTTGGTGGCTAGAGAAGCGCAAAGCCCCAGTGTTGCTGCGCCTGTGAAAGCGCTTCCAAGGAAGGGTGCTGGCTAGCAACAGCTTTCAGTGCTGGCACTTTTCATCTCTGAGCAATTGCTCGACATTTGCAATTTCTCCCCTGAGCTCTCTTTAGAGTGCGCGAGAGGATGAGCAGAAGATTAAGTGGCTAGAGAAGCCCAGAGCCCCAGTGTTCTTAGGCCTACAAAAGCGCTTCCAAGGAAGGGGGCTGGCTAGCAACAGCTTTCAGTGCTGGCACTTTTCATCTCTGAGCAATTGCTCGACGTTTGCAATTTCTCAGCTCGTGTCTACGAGACGGAAAGAGAAGGACCATGACCTTTGGTGGCTAGAGAAGCGCAAAGCCCCAGTGTTGCTGCGCCTGTGAAAGCCCTTCCAAGGAAGGGTGCTGGCTAGCAAGAGCTTTCAGTGCTGGCACTTTTCATCTCTGAGCAATTGCTCGACGTTTGCAATTTCTCACCTGAGCTCTTTTTAGAGTGCGCGAGAGGATGAGCAGAAGATTAAGTGGCTAGAGAAGCCCAGAGCCCCAGTGTTCTTAGGCCTACAAAAGCGCTTCCAAGGAAGGGGGCTGGCTAGCAACAGCTTTCAGTGCTGGCACTTTTCATCTCTGAGCAATTGCTCGACGTTTGCAATTTCTCAGCTCGTGTCTGCGAGACGGAAATAGAAGGACCGTGACGTTTGGTGGCTAGAGAAGCGCAAAGCCCCAGTGTTGCTGCGCCTGTGAAAGCGCTTCCAAGGAAGGGTGCTGGCTAGCAACAGCTTTCAGTGCTGGCACTTTTCATCTCTGAGCAATTGCTCGACGTTTGCAATTTCTCCCCTGAGCTCTCTTTAGAGTGCGCGAGAGGATGAGCAGAAGATTAGGTGGTTAGAGAAGCCCAGAGCCCCAGTGTTCTTAGGCCTACAAAAGCGCTTCCAAGGAAGGGTGCTGGCTAGCAACAGCTTTCAGTGCTGGCACTTTTCATCTCTGAGCAATTGCTCGACGTTTGCAATTTCTCAGCTCGTGTCTACGAGACGGAGAGATAGTGACCGTGACATTTGGTGGCTAGAGAAGCGCAAAGCCCCAGTGTTGCTGCACCTGTGAAAGCGCTTCCAAGGAAGGGGGCTGGCTAGCAACAGCTTTCAGTGCTGGCACTTTTCATCTCTGAGCAATTGCTCGACGTTTGCAATTTCTCACCTGAGCTCTCTTTAGAGCGCGCGAGAGGATGAGCAGAAGATTAGGTGGTTAGAGAAGCCCAGAGCCCCAGTGTTCTTAGGGCTACAAAAGCGCTTCCAAGGAAGGGGGCTGGCTAGCAACAGCTTTCAGTGCTGGCACTTTTCATCTCTGAGCAATTGCTCGACGTTTGCAATTTCTCAGCTCGTGTCTACGAGACGGAAAGAGAAGGACCATGACGTTTGGTGGCTAGAGAAGCGCAAAGCCCCAGTGTTGCTGCGCCTGTGAAAGCGCTTCCAAGGAAGGGTGCTGGCTAGCAACAGCTTTCAGTGCTGGCACTTTTCATCTCTGAGCAATTGCTCGACGTTTGCAATTTCTCACCTGAGCTCTCTTTAGAGTGCGCGAGAGGATGAGCAGAAGATTAGGTGGCTAGAGAAGCCCAGAGCCCCAGTGTTCTTAGGCCTACAAAAGCGCTTCCAAGGAAGGGGGCTGGCTAGCAACAGCTTTCAGTGCTGGCACTTTTCATCTCTGAGCAATTGCTCGACGTTTGCAATTTCTCAGCTCGTGTCTGCGAGACGGAAAGAGAATGACAGTGACGTTTGGTGGCTAGAGAAGCGCAAAGCCCCAGTGTTGCTGCGCCTGTGAAAGCGCTTCCAAGGAAGGGTGCTGGCTAGCAACAGCTTTCAGTGCTGGCACTTTTCATCTCTGAGCAATTGCTCGACGTTTGCAATTTCTCACCTGAGCTCTCTTTAGAGTGCGCGAGAGCATGAGCAGAAGATTAAGTGGCTAGAGAAGCCCAGAGCCCCAGTGTGCTTAGGCCTACAAAAGCGCTTCCAAGGAAGGGTGCTGGCTAGCAACAGCTTTCAGTGCTGGCACTTTTCCTCTCTGAGCAATTGCTCGACGTTTGCAATTTCTCACCTGAGCTCTCTTTAGAGTGCGCGAGAGGATGAGCAGAAGATTAAGTGGCTAGAGAAGCCCAGAGCCCCAGTGTTCTTAGGCATACAAAAGCGCTTCCAAGGAAGGGTGCTGGCTAGCAACAGCTTTCAGTGCTGGCACTTTTCATCTCTGAGCAATTGCTCGACGTTTGCAATTTCTCAGCTCGTGTCTACGAGACGGAAAAAGAATGACAGTGACGTTTGGTGGCTAGAGAAGCGCAAAGCCCCAGTGTTACTGCGCCTGTGAAAGCGCTTCCAAGGAAGGGTGCTGGCTAGCAAGAGCTTTCAGTGCTGGCACTTTTCATCTCTGAGCAATTGCTCGACGTTTGCAATTTCTCAGCTCGTGTCTACGAGACGGAAAGAGAAGGACCGTGACGTTTGGTGGCTAGAGAAGCGCAAAGCCCCAGTGTTACTGCGCCTGTGAAAGCGCTTCCAAGGAAGGGTGCTGGCTAGCAAGAGCTTTCAGTGCTGGCACTTTTCATCTCTGAGCAATTGCTCGACGTTTGCAATTTCTCACCTCAGCTCTCTTTAGAGTGCGCGAGAGGATGAGCAGAAGATTAGGTGGCTAGAGAAGCCCAGAGCCCCAGTGTTCTTAGGCCTACAAAAGCGCTTCCAAGGAAGGGGGCTGGCTAGCAAGAGCTTTCAGTGCTGGCACTTTTCATCTCTGAGCAATTGCTCGACGTTTGCAATTTCTCAGCTCGTGTCTGCGAGACGGAAAGAGAATGACAGTGACGTTTGGTGGCTAGAGAAGCGCAAAGCCCCAGTGTTGCTGCGCCTGTGAAAGCGCTTCCAAGGAAGGGGGCTGGCTAGCAACAGCTTTCAGTGCTGGCACTTTTCATCTCTGAGCAATTGCTCGACGTTTGCAATTTCTCACCTGAGCTCTCTTTAGAGTGCGCGAGAGGATGAGCAGAAGATTAAGTGGCTAGAGAAGCCCAGAGCCCCAGTGTTCTTAGGCATACAAAAGCGCTTCCAAGGAAGGGTGCTGGCTAGCAAGAGCTTTCAGTGCTGGCACTTTTCATCTCTGAGCAATTGCTCGACGTTTGCAATTTCTCAGCTCGTGTCTACGAGACGGAAAAAGAATGACAGTGACGTTTGGTGGCTAGAGAAGCGCAAAGCCCCAGTGTTACTGCGCCTGTGAAAGCGCTTCCAAGGAAGGGTGCTGGCTAGCAAGAGCTTTCAGTGCTGGCACTTTTCATCTCTGAGCAATTGCTCGACGTTTGCAATTTCTCAGCTCGTGTCTACGAGACGGAAAGAGAAGGACCGTGACGTTTGGTGGCTAGAGAAGCGCAAAGCCCCAGTGTTACTGCGCCTGTGAAAGCGCTTCCAAGGAAGGGTGCTGGCTAGCAACAGCTTTCAGTGCTGGCACTTTTCATCTCTGAGCAATTGCTCGACGTTTGCAATTTCTCACCTGAGCTCTCTTTAGAGTGCGTGAGAGGATGAGCAGAAGATTAGGTGTCTAAAGAAGCCCAGAGCCCCAGTGTTCTTAGGCGTACAAAAGCGCTTCCAAGGAAGGGTGCTGGCTAGCAAGAGCTTTCAGTGCTGGCACTTTTCATCTCTGAGCAATTGCTCGACGTTTGCAATTTCTCAGCTCGTGTCTACGAGACGGAAAGAGAAGGACCGTGACGTTTGGTGGCTAGAGAAGCGCAAAGCCCCAGTGTTGCTGTGCCTGTGAAAGCGCTTCCAAGGAAGGGTGCTGGCTAGCAACAGCTTTCAGTGCTGGCACTTTTCATCTCTGAGCAATTGCTCGACGTTTGCAATTTCTCACCTAAGCTCTCTTTAGAGTGCGCGAGAGGATGAGCAGAAGATTAAGTGGCTAGAGAAGCCCAGAGCCCCAGTGTTCTTAGGCCTACAAAAGCGCTTCCAAGGAAGGGTGCTGGCTAGCAAGAGCTTTCAGTGCTGGCACTTTTCATCTCTGAGCAATTGCTCGACGTTTGCAATTTCTCAGCTCGTGTCTGCGAGACGGAAAGAGAATGACAGTGACGTTTGGTTGCTAGAGAAGCGCAAAGCCCCAGTGTTGCTGCGCCTGTGAAAGCGCTTCCAAGGAAGGGTGCTGGCTAGCAACAGCTTTCAGTGCTGGCACTTTTCATCTCTGAGCAATTGCTCGACGTTTGCAATTTCTCAGCTCGTGTCTATGAGACGGAGAGATAGTGACCGTGACATTTGGTGGCTAGAGAAGCGCAAAGCCCCAGTGTTGCTGCGCCTGTGAAAGCGCTTCCAAGGAAGGGTGCTGGCTAGCAACAGCTTTCAGTGCTGGCACTTTTCATCTCTGAGCAATTGCTGGACGTTTGCAATTTCTCCCCTGAGCTCTCTTTAGAGTGCGCGAGAGGATGAGCAGAAGATTAGGTGTCTAAAGAAGCCCAGAGCCCCAGTGTTCTTAGGCCTACAAAAGCGCTTCCAAGGAAGGGTGCTGGCTAGCAACAGCTTTCAGTGCTGGCACTTTTCATCTCTGAGCAATTGCTGGACGTTTGCAATTTCTCCCCTGAGCTCTCTTTAGAGTGCGCGAGAGGATGAGCAGAAGATTAGGTGGCTAGAGAAGCCCAGAGCCCCAGTGTTCTTAGGCCTACAAAAGCGCTTCCAAGGAAGGGTGCTGGCTAGCAACAGCTTTCAGTGCTGGCACTTTTCATCTCTGAGCAATTGCTCGACGTTTGCAATTTCTCAGCTCGTGTCTACGAGACGGAAAGAGAAGGACCGTGACGTTTGGTGGCTAGAGAAGCGCAAAGCCCCAGTGTTACTGCGCCTGTGAAAGCACTTCCAAGGAAGGGTGCTGGCTAGCAACAGCTTTCAGTGCTGGCACTTTTCATCTCTGAGCAATTGCTCGACGTTTGCAATTTCTCACCTGAGCTCTCTTTAGAGTGCGCGAGAGGATGAGCAGAAGATTAGGTGGCTAAAGAAGCCCAGAGCCCCAGTGTTCTTAGGCCTACAAAAGCGCTTCCAAGGAAGGGGGCTGGCTAGCAAGAGCTTTCAGTGCTGGCACTTTTCCTCTCTGAGCAATTGCTTGACGTTTGCAATTTCTCAGCTCGTGTCTGCGAGACGGAAAGAGAAGGACCGTGACGTTTGGTGGCTAGAGAAGCGCAAAGCCCCAGTGTTACTGCGCCTGTGAAAGCGCTTCCAAGGAAGGGTGCTGGCTAGCAAGAGCTTTCAGTGCTGGCACTTTTCATCTCTGAGCAATTGCTCGACGTTTGCAATTTCTCAGCTCGTGTCTACGAGACGGAAAGAGAAGGACCGTGACGTTTGGTGGCTAGAGAAGCGCAAAGCCCCAGTGTTACTGCGCCTGTGAAAGCGCTTCCAAGGAAGGGTGCTGGCTAGCAACAGCTTTCAGTGCTGGCACTTTTCATCTCTGAGCAATTGCTCGACGTTTGCAATTTCTCAGCTCGTGTCTACGAGACGGAGAGATAGTGACCGTGACGTTTGGTGGCTAGAGAAGCGCAAAGCCCCAGTGTTGCTGCGCCTGTGAAAGCGCTTCCAAGGAAGGGTGCTGGCTAGCAACAGCTTTCAGTGCTGGCACTTTTCATCTCTGAGCAATTGCTCGACGTTTGCAATTTCTCACCTGAGCTCTCTTTAGAGTGCGCGAGAGGATGAGCAGAAGATTAGGTGGCTAGAGAAGCCCAGAGCCCCAGTGTTCTTAGGCCTACAAAGCGCTTCCAAGGAAGGGGGCTGGCTAGCAACAGCTTTCAGTGCTGGCACTTTTCATCTCTGAGCAATTGCTCGACGTTTGCAATTTCTCACCTGAGCTCTCTTTAGAGTGCGCGAGAGGATGAGCAGAAGATTAGGTGGCTAGAGAAGCCCAGAGCCCCAGTGTTCTTAGGCCTACAAAAGCGCTTCCAAGGAAGGGTGCTGGCTAGCAACAGCTTTCAGTGCTGGCACTTTTCATCTCTGAGCAATTGCTCGACGTTTGCAATTTCTCAGCTCGTGTCTACGAGACGGAAAGAGAAGGACCGTGACGTTTGGTGGCTAGAGAAGCGCAAAGCCCCAGTGTTACTGCGCCTGTGAAAGCACTTCCAAGGAAGGGTGCTGGCTAGCAACAGCTTTCAGTGCTGGCACTTTTCATCTCTGAGCAATTGCTCGACGTTTGCAATTTCTCACCTGAGCTCTCTTTAGAGTGCGCGAGAGGATGAGCAGAAGATTAGGTGGCTAAAGAAGCCCAGAGCCCCAGTGTTCTTAGGCCTACAAAAGCGCTTCCAAGGAAGGGGGCTGGCTAGCAAGAGCTTTCAGTGCTGGCACTTTTCATCTCTGAGCAATTGCTTGACGTTTGCAATTTCTCAGCTCGTGTCTGCGAGACGGAAAGAGAAGGACCGTGACGTTTGGTGGCTAGAGAAGCGCAAAGCCCCAGTGTTACTGCGCCTGTGAAAGCGCTTCCAAGGAAGGGTGCTGGCTAGCAAGAGCTTTCAGTGCTGGCACTTTTCATCTCTGAGCAATTGCTCGACGTTTGCAATTTCTCAGCTCGTGTCTACGAGACGGAAAGAGAAGGACCGTGACGTTTGGTGGCTAGAGAAGCGCAAAGCCCCAGTGTTACTGCGCCTGTGAAAGCGCTTCCAAGGAAGGGTGCTGGCTAGCAACAGCTTTCAGTGCTGGCACTTTTCATCTCTGAGCAATTGCTCGACGTTTGCAATTTCTCAGCTCGTGTCTACGAGACGGAGAGATAGTGACCGTGACGTTTGGTGGCTAGAGAAGCGCAAAGCCCCAGTGTTGCTGCGCCTGTGAAAGCGCTTCCAAGGAAGGGTGCTGGCTAGCAACAGCTTTCAGTGCTGGCACTTTTCATCTCTGAGCAATTGCTCAACGTTTGCAATTTCTCACCTGAGCTCTTTTTAGAGTTCCCGAGAGGATGAGCAGAAGATTAAGTGGCTAGAGAAGCCCAGAGCCCCAGTGTTCTTAGGCCTACAAAAGCGCTTCCAAGGAAGGGGGCTGGCTAGCAACAGCTTTCAGTGCTGGCACTTTTCATCTCTGAGCAATTGCTCGACGTTTCCAATTTCTCAGCTCGTGTCTGCGAGACGGAAAGAGAATGTCAGTGACGTTTGGTGGCTAGAGAAGCGCAAAGCCCCAGTGTTGCTGCGCCTGTGAAAGCGCTTCCAAGGAAGGGTGCTGGCTAGCAACAGCTTTCAGTGCTGGCACTTTTCTTCTCTGAGCAATTGCTCGACGTTTGCAATTTCTCCCCTGAGCTCTCTTTAGAGTGCGCGAGAGGATGAGCAGAAGATTAAGTGGCTAGAGAAGCCCAGAGCCCCAGTGTTCTTAGGCCTACAAAAGCGCTTCCAAGGAAGGGTGCTGGCTAGCAAGAGCTTTCAGTGCTGGCACTTTTCATCTCTGAGCAATTGCTCGACGTTTCCAATTTCTCAGCTCGTGTCTGCGAGACGGAAAGAGAATGACAGTGACGTTTGGTTGCTAGAGAAGCGCAAAGCCCCAGTGTTGCTGCGCCTGTGAAAGCACTTCCAAGGAAGGGTGCTGGCTAGCAACAGCTTTCAGTGCTGGCACTTTTCATCTCTGAGCAATTGCTCGACGTTTGCAATTTCTCAGCTCGTGTCTACGAGACGGAGAGATAGTGACCGTGACGTTTGGTGGCTAGAGAAGCGCAAAGCCCCAGTGTTGCTGCGCCTGTGAAAGCGCTTCCAAGGAAGGGTGCTGGCTAGCAACAGCTTTCAGTGCTGGCACTTTTCATCTCTGAGCAATTGCTCGACGTTTGCAATTTCTCACCTGAGCTCTCTTTAGAGTGCGCGAGAGGATGAGCAGAAGATTAGGTGTCTAAAGAAGCCCAGAGCCCCAGTGTTCTTAGGCCTACAAAGCGCTTCCAAGGAAGGGGGCTGGCTAGCAACAGCTTTCAGTGCTGGCACTTTTCATCTCTGAGCAATTGCTCGACGTTTGCAATTTCTCAGCTCGTGTCTACGAGACGGAAAGAGAAGAACCGTGACGTTTGGTGGCTAGAGAAGCGCAAAGCCCCAGTGTTACTGCGCCTGTGAAAGCACTTCCAAGGAAGGGTGCTGGCTAGCAACAGCTTTCAGTGCTGGCACTTTTCATCTCTGAGCAATTGCTCGACGTTTGCAATTTCTCACCTGAGCTCTCTTTAGAGTGCGCGAGAGGATGAGCAGAAGATTAGGTGGCTAAAGAAGCCCAGAGCCCCAGTGTTCTTAGGCCTACAAAAGCGCTTCCAAGGAAGGGGGCTGGCTAGCAAGAGCTTTCAGTGCTGGCACTTTTCCTCTCTGAGCAATTGCTTGACGTTTGCAATTTCTCAGCTCGTGTCTACGAGACGGAAAGAGAAGGACCGTGACGTTTGGTGGCTAGAGAAGCGCAAAGCCCCAGTGTTACTGCGCCTGTGAAAGCGCTTCCAAGGAAGGGTGCTGGCTAGCAACAGCTTTCAGTGCTGGCACTTTTCATCTCTGAGCAATTGCTCGACGTTTGCAATTTCTCAGCTCGTGTCTACGAGACGGAAAGAGAAGGACCGTGACGTTTGGTGGCTAGAGAAGCGCAAAGCCCCAGTGTTACTGCGCCTGTGAAAGCGCTTCCAAGGAAGGGTGCTGGCTAGCAACAGCTTTCAGTGCTGGCACTTTTCATCTCTGAGCAATTGCTCGACGTTTGCAATTTCTCAGCTCGTGTCTACGAGACGGAGAGATAGTGACCGTGACGTTTGGTGGCTAGAGAAGCGCAAAGCCCCAGTGTTGCTGCGCCTGTGAAAGCGCTTCCAAGGAAGGGTGCTGGCTAGCAACAGCTTTCAGTGCTGGCACTTTTCATCTCTGAGCAATTGCTCGACGTTTGCAATTTCTCACCTGAGCTCTTTTTAGAGTGCCCGAGAGGATGAGCAGAAGATTAAGTGGCTAGAGAAGCCCAGAGCCCCAGTGTTCTTAGGCCTACAAAAGCGCTTCCAAGGAAGGGGGCTGGCTAGCAACAGCTTTCAGTGCTGGCACTTTTCATCTCTGAGCAATTGCTCGACGTTTCCAATTTCTCAGCTCGTGTCTGCGAGACGGAAAGAGAATGACCGTGACGTTTGGTGGCTAGAGAAGCGCAAAGCCCCAGTGTTGCTGCGCCTGTGAAAGCGCTTCCAAGGAAGGGTGCTGGCTAGCAACAGCTTTCAGTGCTGGCACTTTTCTTCTCTGAGCAATTGCTCGACGTTTGCAATTTCTCACCTGAGCTCTCTTTAGAGTGCGCGAGAGGATGAGCAGAAGATTAAGTGGCTAGAGAAGCCCAGAGCCCCAGTGTTCTTAGGCCTACAAAAGCGCTTCCAAGGAAGGGTGCTGGCTAGCAACAGCTTTCAGTGCTGGCACTTTTCATCTCTGAGCAATTGCTCGACGTTTCCAATTTCTCAGCTCGTGTCTGCGAGACGGAAAGAGAATGACAGTGACGTTTGGTGGCTAGAGAAGCGCAAAGCCCCAGTGTTGCTGCGCCTGTGAAAGCACTTCCAAGGAAGGGTGCTGGCTAGCAACAGCTTTCAGTGCTGGCACTTTTCATCTCTGAGCAATTGCTCGACGTTTGCAATTTCTCAGCTCGTGTCTACGAGACGGAGAGATAGTGACCGTGACGTTTGGTGGGTAGAGAAGCGCAAAGCCCCAGTGTTGCTGCGCCTGTGAAAGCGCTTCCAAGGAAGGGTGCTGGCTAGCAACAGCTTTCAGTGCTGGCACTTTTCATCTCTGAGCAATTGCTCGACGTTTGCAATTTCTCACCTGAGCTCTCTTTAGAGTGCGCGAGAGGATGAGCAGAAGATTAGGTGTCTAAAGAAGCCCAGAGCCCCAGTGTTCTTAGGCCTACAAAGCGCTTCCAAGGAAGGGGGCTGGCTAGCAACAGCTTTCAGTGCTGGCACTTTTCATCTCTGAGCAATTGCTCGACGTTTGCAATTTCTCAGCTCGTGTCTACGAGACGGAAAGAGAAGAACCGTGACGTTTGGTGGCTAGAGAAGCGCAAAGCCCCAGTGTTACTGCGCCTGTGAAAGCACTTCCAAGGAAGGGTGCTGGCTAGCAACAGCTTTCAGTGCTGGCACTTTTCATCTCTGAGCAATTGCTCGACGTTTGCAATTTCTCACCTGAGCTCTCTTTAGAGTGCGCGAGAGGATGAGCAGAAGATTAGGTGGCTAAAGAAGCCCAGAGCCCCAGTGTTCTTAGGCCTACAAAAGCGCTTCCAAGGAAGGGGGCTGGCTAGCAAGAGCTTTCAGTGCTGGCACTTTTCCTCTCTGAGCAATTGCTTGACGTTTGCAATTTCTCAGCTCGTGTCTACGAGACGGAAAGAGAAGGACCGTGACGTTTGGTGGCTAGAGAAGCGCAAAGCCCCAGTGTTACTGCGCCTGTGAAAGCGCTTCCAAGGAAGGGTGCTGGCTAGCAACAGCTTTCAGTGCTGGCACTTTTCATCTCTGAGCAATTGCTCGACGTTTGCAATTTCTCAGCTCGTGTCTACGAGACGGAAAGAGAAGGACCGTGACGTTTGGTGGCTAGAGAAGCGCAAAGCCCCAGTGTTACTGCGCCTGTGAAAGCGCTTCCAAGGAAGGGTGCTGGCTAGCAACAGCTTTCAGTGCTGGCACTTTTCATCTCTGAGCAATTGCTCGACGTTTGCAATTTCTCAGCTCGTGTCTACGAGACGGAGAGATAGTGACCGTGACGTTTGGTGGCTAGAGAAGCGCAAAGCCCCAGTGTTGCTGCGCCTGTGAAAGCGCTTCCAAGGAAGGGTGCTGGCTAGCAACAGCTTTCAGTGCTGGCACTTTTCATCTCTGAGCAATTGCTCGACGTTTGCAATTTCTCACCTGAGCTCTTTTTAGAGTGCCCGAGAGGATGAGCAGAAGATTAAGTGGCTAGAGAAGCCCAGAGCCCCAGTGTTCTTAGGCCTACAAAAGCGCTTCCAAGGAAGGGGGCTGGCTAGCAACAGCTTTCAGTGCTGGCACTTTTCATCTCTGAGCAATTGCTCGACGTTTCCAATTTCTCAGCTCGTGTCTGCGAGACGGAAAGAGAATGTCAGTGACGTTTGGTGGCTAGAGAAGCGCAAAGCCCCAGTGTTGCTGCGCCTGTGAAAGCGCTTCCAAGGAAGGGTGCTGGCTAGCAACAGCTTTCAGTGCTGGCACTTTTCTTCTCTGAGCAATTGCTCGACGTTTGCAATTTCTCACCTGAGCTCTCTTTAGAGTGCGCGAGAGGATGAGCAGAAGATTAAGTGGCTAGAGAAGCCCAGAGCCCCAGTGTTCTTAGGCCTACAAAAGCGCTTCCAAGGAAGGGTGCTGGCTAGCAACAGCTTTCAGTGCTGGCACTTTTCATCTCTGAGCAATTGCTCGACGTTTCCAATTTCTCAGCTCGTGTCTGCGAGACGGAAAGAGAATGACAGTGACGTTTGGTGGCTAGAGAAGCGCAAAGCCCCAGTGTTGCTGCGCCTGTGAAAGCACTTCCAAGGAAGGGTGCTGGCTAGCAACAGCTTTCAGTGCTGGCACTTTTCATCTCTGAGCAATTGCTCGACGTTTGCAATTTCTCAGCTCGTGTCTACGAGACGGAGAGATAGTGACCGTGACGTTTGGTGGGTAGAGAAGCGCAAAGCCCCAGTGTTGCTGCGCCTGTGAAAGCGCTTCCAAGGAAGGGTGCTGGCTAGCAACAGCTTTCAGTGCTGGCACTTTTCATCTCTGAGCAATTGCTCGACGTTTGCAATTTCTCACCTGAGCTCTCTTTAGAGTGCGCGAGAGGATGAGCAGAAGATTAGGTGTCTAAAGAAGCCCAGAGCCCCAGTGTTCTTAGGCCTACAAAGCGCTTCCAAGGAAGGGGGCTGGCTAGCAACAGCTTTCAGTGCTGGCACTTTTCATCTCTGAGCAATTGCTCCACGTTTGCAATTTCTCACCTCAGCTCTCTTTAGAGTGCGCGAGAGGATGAGCAGAAGATTAGGTGGCTAGAGAAGCCCAGAGCCCCACTGTTCTTAGGCCTACAAAAGCGCTTCCAAGGAAGGGGGCTGGCTAGCAACAGCTTTCAGTGCTGGCACTTTTCATCTCTGAGCAATTGCTTGACGTTTGCAATTTCTCAGCTCGTGTCTACGAGACGGAAAGAGAAGGACCGTGACGTTTGGTGGCTAGAGAAGCGCAAAGCCCCAGTGTTACTGCGCCTGTGAAAGCGCTTCCAAGGAAGGGTGCTGGCTAGCAACAGCTTTCAGTGCTGGCACTTTTCATCTCTGAGCAATTGCTCGACGTTTGCAATTTCTCAGCTCGTGTCTACGAGACGGAAAGAGAAGGACCGTGACGTTTGGTGGCTAGAGAAGCGCAAAGCCCCAGTGTTACTGCGCCTGTGAAAGCGCTTCCAAGGAAGGGTGCTGGCTAGCAACAGCTTTCAGTGCTGGCACTTTTCATCTCTGAGCAATTGCTCGACATTTGCAATTTCTCACCTGAGCTCTCTTTAGAGTGCGCGAGAGGATGAGCAGAAGATTAAGTGGCTAGAGAAGCCCAGAGCCCCAGTGTTCTTAGGCCTACAAAAGCGCTTCCAAGGAAGGGGGCTGGCTAGCAAGAGCTTTCAGTGCTGGCACTTTTCATCTCTGAGCAATTGCTCCACGTTTGCAATTTCTCAGCTCGTGTCTACGAGACGGAAAGAGAAGGACCATGACGTTTGGTGGCTAGAGAAGCGCAAAGCCCCAGTGTTGCTGCGCCTGTGAAAGCGCTTCCAAGGAAGGGGGCTGGCTAGCAACAGCTTTCAGTGCTGGCACTTTTCATCTCTGAGCAATTGCTCGACGTTTGCAATTTCTCACCTGAGCTCTTTTTAGAGTGCGCGAGAGGATGAGCAGAAGATTAAGTGGCTAGAGAAGCCCAGAGCCCCAGTGTTCTTAGGCCTACAAAAGCGCTTCCAAGGAAGGGGGCTGGATAGCAACAGCTTTCAGTGCTGGCACTTTTCATCTCTGAGCAATTGCTCGACGTTTGCAATTTCTCAGCTCGTGTCTGCGAGACGGAAAGAGAATGAAAGTGACGTTTGGTTGCTAGAGAAGCGCAAAGCCCCAGTGTTGCTGCGCCTGTGAAAGCGCTTCCAAGGAAGGGTGCTGGCTAGCAACAGCTTTCAGTGCTGGCACTTTTCATCTCTGAGCAATTGCTCGACGTTTGCAATTTCTCCCCTGAGCTCTCTTTAGAGTGCGCGAGAGGATGAGCAGAAGATTAGGTGGTTAGAGAAGCCCAGAGCCCCAGTGTTCTTAGGCCTACAAAAGCGCTTCCAAGGAAGGGTGCTGGCTAGCAACAGCTTTCAGTGCTGGCACTTTTCATCTCTGAGCAATTGCTCGACGTTTGCAATTTCTCAGCTCGTGTCTGCGAGACGGAGAGATAGTGACCGTGACATTTGGTGGCTAGAGAAGCGCAAAGCCCCAGTGTTGCTGCGCCTGTGAAAGCCCTTCCAAGGAAGGGGGCTGGCTAGCAACAGCTTTCAGTGCTGGCACTTTTCATCTCTGAGCAATTGCTCGACGTTTGCAATTTCTCACCTGAGCTCTTTTTAGAGTGCGCGAGAGGATGAGCAGAAGATTAAGTGGCTAGAGAAGCCCAGAGCCCCAGTGTTCTTAGGCCTACAAAAGCGCTTCCAAGGAAGGGGGCTGGCTAGCAAGAGCTTTCAGTGCTGGCACTTTTCATCTCTGAGCAGTTGCTCCACGTTTGCAATTTCTCACCACGTGTCTATGAGACGGAAAGAGAAGAACCGTGACGTTTGGTGGCTAGAGAAGCGCAAAGCCCCAGTGTTGCTGCGCCTGTGAAAGCGCTTCCAAGGAAGGGTGCTGGCTAGCAACAGCTTTCAGTGCTGGCACTTTTCATCTCTGAGCAATTGCTCGACGTTTGCAATTTCTCACCTGAGCTCTTTTTAGAGTGCCCGAGAGGATGAGCAGAAGATTAAGTGGCTAGAGAAGCCGAGAGCCCCAGTGTTCTTGGGACTACAAAAGCGCTTCCAAGGAAGGGGGCTGGCTAGCAACAGCTTTCAGTGCTGGCACTTTTCATCTCTGAGCAATTGCTCGACGTTTCCAATTTCTCAGCTCGTGTCTGCGAGACGGAAAGAGAATGACAGTGACGTTTGGTGGCTAGAGAAGCGCAAAACCCCAGTGTTGCTGCGCCTGTGAAAGCGCTTCCAAGGAAGGGTGCTGGCTAGCAACAGCTTTCAGTGCTGGCACTTTTCTTCTCTGAGCAATTGCTCGACGTTTGCAATTTCTCACCTGAGCTCTTTTTAGAGTGCGCGAGAGGATGAGCAGAAGATTAAGTGGCTAGAGAAGCCCAGAGCCCCAGTGTTCTTAGGCCTACAAAAGCGCTTCCAAGGAAGGGTGCTGGCTAGCAACAGCTTTCAGTGCTGGCACTTTTCATCTCTGAGCAATTGCTCGACGTTTGCAATTTCTCACCTCATGTCTGCGAGACGGAAAGAGAATGACAGTGACGTTTGGTTGCTAGAGAAGCGCAAAGCCCCAGTGTTGCTGCGCCTGTGAAAGCACTTCCAAGGAAGGGTGCTGGCTAGCAACAGCTTTCAGTGCTGGCACTTTTCATCTCTGAGCAATTGCTCGACGTTTGCAATTTCTCAGCTCGTGTCTACGAGACGGAGAGATAGTGACCGTGACGTTTGGTGGCTAGAGAAGCGCAAAGCCCCAGTGTTGCTGCGCCTGTGAAAGCGCTTCCAAGGAAGGGTGCTGGCTAGCAACAGCTTTCAGTGCTGGCACTTTTCATCTCTGAGCAATTGCTCGACGTTTGCAATTTCTCCCCTGAGCTCTCTTTAGAGTGCGCGAGAGGATGAGCAGAAGATTAGGTGGCTAGAGAAGCCCAGAGCCCCAGTGTTCTTAGGCCTACAAAAGCGCTTCCAAGGAAGGGTGCTGGCTAGCAACAGCTTTCAGTGCTGGCACTTTTCATCTCTGAGCAATTGCTCGACGTTTGCAATTTCTCAGCTCGTGTCTACGAGACGGAAAGAGAAGGACCGTGACGTTTGGTGGCTAGAGAAGCGCAAAGCCCCAGTGTTGCTGCGCCTGTGAAAGCGCCTCCAAGGAAGTGGGCTGGCTAGCAACAGCTTTCAGTGCTGGCACTTTTCATCTCTGAGCAATTGCTCCACGTTTGCAATTTCTCACCTCAGCTCTCTTTAGAGTGCGCGAGAGGATGAGCAGAAGATTAGGTGGCTAAAGAAGCCCAGAGCCCCAGTGTTCTTAGGCCTACAAAAGCGCTTCCAAGGAAGGGGGCTGGCTAGCAACAGCTTTCAGTGCTGGCACTTTTCCTCTCTGAGCAATTGCTTGACGTTTGCAATTTCTCAGCTCGTGTCTACGAGACGGAAAGAGAAGGACCGTGACGTTTGGTGGCTAGAGAAGCGCAAAGCCCCAGTGTTACTGCGCCTGTGAAAGCGCTTCCAAGGAAGGGTGCTGGCTAGCAACAGCTTTCAGTGCTGGCACTTTTCATCTCTGAGCAATTGCTCGACGTTTGCAATTTCTCAGCTCGTGTCTACGAGATGGAAAGAGAAGGACCGTGACGTTTGGTGGCTAGAGAAGCGCAAAGCCCCAGTGTTGCTGCGCCTGTGAAAGCGCTTCCAAGGAAGGGTGCTGGCTAGCAACAGCTTTCAGTGCTGGCACTTTTCATCTCTGAGCAATTGCTCGACATTTGCAATTTCTCCCCTGAGCTCTCTTTAGAGTGCGCGAGAGGATGAGCAGAAGATTAAGTGGCTAGAGAAGCCCAGAGCCCCAGTGTTCTTAGGCCTACAAAAGCGCTTCCAAGGAAGGGGGCTGGCTAGCAAGAGCTTTCAGTGCTGGCACTTTTCATCTCTGAGCAATTGCTCCACGTTTGCAATTTCTCAGCTCGTGTCTACGAGACGGAAAGAGAAGGACCATGACGTTTGGTGGCTAGAGAAGCGCAAAGCCCCAGTGTTGCTGCGCCTGTGAAAGCGCTTCCAAGGAAGGGGGCTGGCTAGCAACAGCTTTCAGTGCTGGCACTTTTCATCTCTGAGCAATTGCTGGACGTTTGCAATTTCTCACCTGAGCTCTTTTTAGAGTGCGCGAGAGGATGAGCAGAAGATTAGGTGGCTAGAGAAGCCCAGAGCCCCAGTGTTCTTAGGCCTACAAAAGCGCTTCCAAGGAAGGGTGCTGGCTAGCAACAGCTTTCAGTGCTGGCACTTTTCATCTCTGAGCAATTGCTCGACGTTTGCAATTTCTCAGCTCGTGTCTACGAGACGGAAAGAGAATGACAGTGACGTTTGGTTGCTAGAGAAGCGCAAAGCCCCAGTGTTGCTGCGCCTGTGAAAGCGCTTCCAAGGAAGGGTGCTGGCTAGCAACAGCTTTCAGTGCTGGCACTTTTCATCTCTGAGCAATTGCTCGACGTTTGCAATTTCTCCCCTGAGCTCTCTTTAGAGTGCGCGAGAGGATGAGCAGAAGATTAGGTGGCTAGAGAAGCCCAGAGCCCCAGTGTTCTTAGGCCTACAAAAGCGCTTCCAAGGAAGGGTGCTGGCTAGCAACAGCTTTCAGTGCTGGCACTTTTCATCTCTGAGCAATTGCTCGACGTTTGCAATTTCTCAGCTCGTGTCTACGAGACGGAGAGATAGTGACCGTGACATTTGGTGGCTAGAGAAGCGCAAAGCCCCAGTGTTGCTGCGCCTGTGAAAGCCCTTCCAAGGAAGGGGGCTGGCTAGCAACAGCTTTCAGTGCTGGCACTTTTCATCTCTGAGCAATTGCTCGACGTTTGCAATTTCTCACCTGAGCTCTTTTTAGAGTGCGCGAGAGGATGAGCAGAAGATTAAGTGGCTAGAGAAGCCCAGAGCCCCAGTGTTCTTAGGCCTACAAAAGCGCTTCCAAGGAAGGGTGCTGGCTAGCAAGAGCTTTCAGTGCTGGCACTTTTCATCTCTGAGCAGTTGCTCCACGTTTGCAATTTCTCACCACGTGTCTATGAGACGGAAAGAGAAGAACCGTGACGTTTGGTGGCTAGAGAAGCGCAAAGCCCCAGTGTTGCTGCGCCTGTGAAAGCGCTTCCAAGGAAGGGGGCTGGCTAGCAACAGCTTTCAGTGCTGGCACTTTTCATCTCTGAGCAATTGCTCGACGTTTCCAATTTCTCAGCTCGTGTCTGCGAGACGGAAAGAGAATGACAGTGACGTTTGGTTGCTAGAGAAGCGCAAAACCCCAGTGTTGCTGCGCCTGTGAAAGCGCTTCCAAGGAAGGGTGCTGGCTAGCAACAGCTTTCAGTGCTGGCACTTTTCATCTCTGAGCAATTGCTCGACGTTTGCAATTTCTCACCTGAGCTCTCTTTAGAGTGCGCGAGAGGATGAGCAGAAGATTAGGTGGCTAGAGAAGCCCAGAGCCCCAGTGTTCTTAGGCCTACAAAAGCGCTTCCAAGGAAGGGTGCTGGCTAGCAACAGCTTTCAGTGCTGGCACTTTTCATCTCTGAGCAATTGCTCGACGTTTGCAATTTCTCAGCTCGTGTCTACGAGACGGAAAGAGAAGGACCGTGACGTTTGGTGGCTAGAGAAGCGCAAAGCCCCAGTGTTGCTGCGCCTGTGAAAGCGCCTCCAAAGAAGGGGGCTGGCTAGCAACAGCTTTCAGTGCTGGCACTTTTCATCTCTGAGCAATTGCTCGACGTTTGCAATTTCTCACCTCAGCTCTCTTTAGAGTGCGCGAGAGGATGAGCAGAAGATTAGGTGGCTAAAGAAGCCCAGAGCCCCAGTGTTCTTAGGCATACAAAAGCGCTTCCAAGGAAGGGGGCTGGCTAGCAACAGCTTTCAGTGCTGGCACTTTTCCTCTCTGAGCAATTGCTTGACGTTTGCAATTTCTCAGCTCGTGTCTACGAGACGGAAAGAGAATGACAGTGACGTTTGGTTGCTAGAGAAGCGCAAAGCCCCAGTGTTGCTGCGCCTGTGAAAGCGCTTCCAAGGAAGGGGGCTGGCTAGCAACAGCTTTCAGTGCTGGCACTTTTCATCTCTGAGCAATTGCTCGACGTTTGCAATTTCTCAGCTCGTGTCTACGAGACGGAAAGAGAAGGACCATGACGTTTGGTGGCTAGAGAAGCGCAAAGCCCCAGTGTTACTGCGCCTGTGAAAGCGCTTCCAAGGAAGGGTGCTGGCTAGCAACAGCTTTCAGTGCTGGCACTTTTCATCTCTGAGCAATTGCTCGACATTTGGAATTTCTCCCCTGATCTCTCTTTAGAGTGCGCGAGAGGATGAGCAGAAGATTAAGTGGCTAGAGAAGCCCAGAGCCCCAGTGTTCTTAGGCCTACAAAAGCGCTTCCAAGGAAGGGGGCTGGCTAGCAACAGCTTTCAGTGCTGGCACTTTTCTTCTCTGAGCAATTGCTGGACATTTGCAATTTCTCAGCTCGTGTCTACGAGACGGAAAGAGAAGGACCATGACGTTTGGTGGCTAGAGAAGCGCAAAGCCCCAGTGTTGCTGCGCCTGTGAAAGCCCTTCCAAGGAAGGGTGCTGGCTAGCAACAGCTTTCAGTGCTGGCACTTTTCATCTCTGAGCAATTGCTCGACGTTTGCAATTTCTCACCTGAGCTCTTTTTAGAGTGCGCGAGAGGATGAGCAGAAGATTAAGTGGCTAGAGAAGCCCAGAGCCCCAGTGTTCTTAGGCCTACAAAAGCGCTTCCAAGGAAGGGTGCTGGCTAGCAAGAGCTTTCAGTGCTGGCACTTTTCATCTCTGAGCAATTGCTCCACGTTTGCAATTTCTCAGCTCGTGTCTGCGAGACGGAAAGAGAATGACAGTGACGTTTGGTTGCTAGAGAAGCGCAAAGCCCCAGTGTTACTGCGCCTGTGAAAGCGCTTCCAAGGAAGGGTGCTGGCTAGCAACAGCTTTCAGTGCTGGCACTTTTCATCTCTGAGCAATTGCTCGACGTTTGCAATTTCTCACCTCAGCTCTCTTTAGAGTGCGCGAGAGGATGAGCAGAAGATTAGGTGGTTAGAGAAGCCCAGAGCCCCAGTGTTCTTAGGCCTACAAAAGCGCTTCCAAGGAAGGGTGCTGGCTAGCAACAGCTTTCAGTGCTGGCACTTTTCATCTCTGAGCAATTGCTCGACGTTTGCAATTTCTCAGCTCGTGTCTACGAGACGGAGAGATAGTGACCGTGACATTTGGTGGCTAGAGAAGCGCAAAGCCCCAGTGTTGCTGCACCTGTGAAAGCGCTTCCAAGGAAGGGTGCTGGCTAGCAACAGCTTTCAGTGCTGGCACTTTTCATCTCTGAGCAATTGCTCGACGTTTGCAATTTCTCCCCTGAGCTCTCTTTAGAGTGCGCGAGAGGATGAGCAGAAGATTAGGCGTCTAAAGAAGCCCAGAGCCCCAGTGTTCTTAGGCCTACAAACGCGCTTCCAAGGAAGGGGGCTGGCTAGCAACAGCTTTCAGTGCTGGCACTTTTCATCTCTGAGCAATTGCTCGACGTTTGCAATTTCTCAGCTCGTGTCTACGAGACGGAAAGAGAAGGACCGTGACGTTTGGTGGCTAGAGAAGCGCAAAGCCCCAGTGTTGCTGCGCCTGTGAAAGCGCTTCCAAGGAAGGGTGCTGGCTAGCAACAGCTTTCAGTGCTGGCACTTTTCATCTCTGAGCAATTGCTCGACGTTTGCAATTTCTCACCTCAGCTCTCTTTAGAGTGCGCGAGAGGATGAGCAGAAGATTAGGTGGCTAAAGAAGCCCAGAGCCCCAGTGTTCTTAGGCCTACAAAAGCGCTTCCAAGGAAGGGGGCTGGCTAGCAACAGCTTTCAGTGCTGGCACTTTTCATCTCTGAGCAATTGCTCGACGTTTGCAATTTCTCAGCTCGTGTCTGCGAGACGGAAAGAGAATGACAGTGACGTTTGGTTGCTAGAGAAGCGCAAAGCCCCAGTGTTGCTGCGCCTGTGAAAGCGCTTCCAAGGAAGGGTGCTGGCTAGCAACAGCTTTCAGTGCTGGCACTTTTCTTCTCTGAGCAATTGCTCGACGTTTGCAATTTCTCACCTGAGCTCTCTTTAGAGTGCGCGAGAGGATGAGCAGAAGATTAAGTGGCTAGAGAAGCCCAGAGCCCCAGTGTTCTTAGGGCTACAAAAGCGCTTCCAAGGAAGGGTGCTGGCTAGCAACAGCTTTCAGTGCTGGCACTTTTCATCTCTGAGCAATTGCTCGACGTTTCCAATTTCTCAGCTCGTGTCTACGAGACGGAAAAAGAATGACAGTGACGTTTGGTGGCTAGAGAAGCGCAAAGCCCCAGTGTTACTGCGCCTGTGAAAGCGCTTCCAAGGAAGGGTGCTGGCTAGCAACAGCTTTCAGTGCTGGCACTTTTCATCTCTGAGCAATTGCTCGACGTTTGCAATTTCTCAGCTCGTGTCTACGAGACGGAAAGAGAAGGACCGTGACGTTTGGTGGCTAGAGAAGCGCAAAGCCCCAGTGTTACTGCGCCTGTGAAAGCGCTTCCAAGGAAGGGTGCTGGCTAGCAACAGCTTTCAGTGCTGGCACTTTTCATCTCTGAGCAATTGCTCGATGTTTGCAATTTCTCACCTGAGCTCTCTTTAGAGTGCGCGAGAGGATGAGCAGAAGATTAGGTGGCTAAAGAAGCCCAGAGCCCCAGTGTTCTTAGGCCTACAAAAGCGCTTCCAAGGAAGGGTGCTGGCTAGCAACAGCTTTCAGTGCTGGCACTTTTCATCTCTGAGCAATTGCTCGACGTTTGCAATTTCTCAGCTCGTGTCTACGAGACGGAAAGAGAAGGACCGTGACGTTTGGTGGCTAGAGAAGCGCAAAGCCCCAGTGTTGCTGTGCCTGTGAAAGCGCTTCCAAGGAAGGGTGCTGGCTAGCAACAGCTTTCAGTGCTGGCACTTTTCATCTCTGAGCAATTGCTCGACGTTTGCAATTTCTCACCTAAGCTCTCTTTAGAGTGCGCGAGAGGATGAGCAGAAGATTAAGTGGCTAGAGAAGCCCAGAGCCCCAGTGTTCTTAGGCCTACAAAAGCGCTTCCAAGGAAGGGTGCTGGCTAGCAACAGCTTTCAGTGCTGGCACTTTTCCTCTCTGAGCAATTGCTCGACGTTTGCAATTTCTCAGCTCGTGTCTATGAGACGGAGAGATAGTGACCGTGACATTTGGTGGCTAGAGAAGCGCAAAGCCCCAGTGTTGCTGCGCCTGTGAAAGCGCTTCCAAGGAAGGGTGCTGGCTAGCAACAGCTTTCAGTGCTGGCACTTTTCATCTCTGAGCAATTGCTCGACGTTTGCAATTTCTCACCTGAGCTCTCTTTAGAGAGCGCGAGAGGATGAGCAGAAGATTAGGTGTCTAAAGAAGCCCAGAGCCCCAGTGTTCTTAGGCCTACAAAAGCGCTTCCAAGGAAGGGGGCTGGCTAGCAACAGCTTTCAGTGCTGGCACTTTTCATCTCTGAGCAATTGCTCGACGTTTGCAATTTCTCCCCTGAGCTCTCTTTAGAGTGCGCGAGAGGATGAGCAGAAGATTAGGTGGCTAGAGAAGCCCAGAGCCCCAGTGTTCTTAGGCCTACAAAAGCGCTTCCAAGGAAGGGTGCTGGCTAGCAACAGCTTTCAGTGCTGGCACTTTTCATCTCTGAGCAATTGCTCGACGTTTGCAATTTCTCAGCTCGTGTCTACGAGACGGAAAGAGAAGGACCGTGACGTTTGGTGGCTAGAGAAGCGCAAAGCCCCAGTGTTACTGCGCCTGTGAAAGCGCTTCCAAGGAAGGGTGCTGGCTAGCAACAGCTTTCAGTGCTGGCACTTTTCATCTCTGAGCAATTGCTCGACGTTTGCAATTTCTCCCCTGAGCTCTCTTTAGAGTGCACGAGAGGATGAGCAGAAGATTAGGTGGCTAAAGAAGCCCAGAGCCCCAGTGTTCTTAGGCCTACAAAAGCGCTTCCAAGGAAGGGGGCTGGCTAGCAAGAGCTTTCAGTGCTGGCACTTTTCATCTCTGAGCAATTGCTTGACGTTTGCAATTTCTCAGCTCGTGTCTACGAGACGGAAAGAGAAGGACCGTGACGTTTGGTGGCTAGAGAAGCGCAAAGCCCCAGTGTTACTGCGCCTGTGAAAGCGCTTCCAAGGAAGGGTGCTGGCTAGCAAGAGCTTTCAGTGCTGGCACTTTTCATCTCTGAGCAATTGCTCGACGTTTGCAATTTCTCAGCTCGTGTCTACGAGACGGAAAGAGAAGGACCGTGACGTTTGGTGGCTAGAGAAGCGCAAAGCCCCAGTGTTACTGCGCCTGTGAAAGCGCTTCCAAGGAAGGGTGCTGGCTAGCAAGAGCTTTCAGTGCTGGCACTTTTCATCTCTGAGCAATTGCTCGACGTTTGCAATTTCTCAGCTCGTGTCTACGAGACGGAGAGATAGTGACCGTGAAGTTTGGTGGCTAGAGAAGCGCAAAGCCCCAGTGTTGCTGCGCCTGTGAAAGCGCTTCCAAGGAAGGGTGCTGGCTAGCAACAGCTTTCAGTGCTGGCACTTTTCATCTCTGAGCAATTGCTCGACGTTTGCAATTTCTCACCTGAGCTCTTTTTAGAGTGCGCGAGAGGATGAGCAGAAGATTAAGTGGCTAGAGAAGCCCAGAGCCCCAGTGTTCTTAGGCCTACAAAAGCGCTTCCAAGGAAGGGGGCTGGCTAGCAAGAGCTTTCAGTGCTGGCACTTTTCATCTCTGAGCAATTGCTCGACGTTTGCAATTTCTCAGCTCGTGTCTACGAGACGGAAAGAGAAGGACCGTGACGCTTGGTGGCTAGAGAAGCGCAAAGCCCCAGTGTTGCTGCGCCTGTGAAAGCGCTTCCAAGGAAGGGGGCTGGCTAGCAACAGCTTTCAGTGCTGGCACTTTTCATCTCTGAGCAATTGCTCGACGTTTGCAATTTCTCACCTGAGCTCTTTTTAGAGTGCGCGAGAGGATGAGCAGAAGATTAAGTGGCTAGAGAAGCCCAGAGCCCCAGTGTTCTTAGGCCTACAAAAGCGCTTCCAAGGAAGGGGGCTGGCTAGCAAGAGCTTTCAGTGCTGGCACTTTTCATCTCTGAGCAATTGCTCCACGTTTGCAATTTCTCAGCTCGTGTCTACGAGACGGAAAGAGAAGGACCGTGACGTTTGGTGGCTAGAGAAGCGCAAAGCCCCAGTGTTGCTGCGCCTGTGAAAGCACTTCCAAGGAAGGGTGCTGGCTAGCAACAGCTTTCAGTGCTGGCACTTTTCATCTCTGAGCAATTGCTCGACGTTTGCAATTTCTCACCTGAGCTCTCTTTAGAGTGCGCGAGAGGATGAGCAGAAGATTAAGTGGCTAGAGAAGCCCAGAGCCCCAGTGTTCTTAGGCCTACAAAAGCGCTTCCAAGGAAGGGTGCTGGCTAGCAACAGCTTTCAGGGCTGGCACTTTTCATCTCTGAGCAGTTGCTCCACGTTTCAATTTCTCACCTCGTGTCTATGAGACGGAAAGAGAAGAACCGTGACGTTTGGTGGCTAGAGAAGCGCAAAGCCCCAGTGTTGCTGCGCCTGTGAAAGCGCTTCCAAGGAAGGGTGCTGGCTAGCAACAGCTTTCAGTGCTGGCACTTTTCATCTCTGAGCAATTGCTCGACGTTTGCAATTTCTCACCTGAGCTCTTTTTAGAGTGCGCGAGAGGATGAGCAGAAGATTAAGTGGCTAGAGAAGCCCAGAGCCCCAGTGTTCTTGGGACTACAAAAGCGCTTCCAAGGAAGGGGGCTGGCTAGCAACAGCTTTCAGTGCTGGCACTTTTCCTCTCTGAGCAATTGCTCGACGTTTGCAATTTCTCAGCTCGTGTCTGCGAGACGGAAAGAGAATGACAGTGACGTTTGGTTGCTAGAGAAGCGCAAAGCCCCAGTGTTGCTGCGCCTGTGAAAGCACTTCCAAGGAAGGGTGCTGGCTAGCAACAGCTTTCAGTGCTGGCACTTTTCATCTCTGAGCAATTGCTCGACGTTTGCAATTTCTCAGCTCGTGTCTACGAGACGGAGAGATAGTGACCGTGACATTTGGTGGCTAGAGAAGCGCAAAGCCCCAGTGTTGCTGCGCCTGTGAAAGCGCTTCCAAGGAAGGGTGCTGGCTAGCAACAGCTTTCAGTGCTGGCACTTTTCATCTCTGAGCAATTGCTCCACGTTTGCAATTTCTCAGCTCGTGTCTACGAGACGGAAAGAGAAGGACCGTGACGTTTGGTGGCTAGAGAAGCGCAAAGCCCCAGTGTTGCTGCGCCTGTGAAAGCCCTTCCAAGGAAGGGGGCTGGCTAGCAAGAGCTTTCAGTGCTGGCACTTTTCATCTCTGAGCAATTGCTCGACGTTTGCAATTTCTCACCTGAGCTCTCTTTAGAGTGCGCGAGAGGATGAGCAGAAGATTAAGTGGCTAGAGAAGCCCAGAGCCCCAGTGTTCTTAGGCCTACAAAAGCGCTTCCAAGGAAGGGGGCTGGCTAGCAACAGCTTTCAGTGCTGGCACTTTTCATCTCTGAGCAATTGCTCGACGTTTCCAATTTCTCAGCTCGTGTCTGCGAGACGGAAAGAGAATGACAGTGACGTTTGGTGGCTAGAGAAGCGCAAAGCCCCAGTGTTGCTGCGCCTGTGAAAGCGCTTCCAAGGAAGGGTGCTGGCTAGCAACAGCTTTCAGTGCTGGCACTTTTCTTCTCTGAGCAATTGCTCGACGTTTGCAATTTCTCCCCTGAGCTCTTTTTAGAGTGCGCGAGAGGATGAGCAGAAGATTAAGTGGCTAGAGAAGCCCAGAGCCCCAGTGTTCTTAGGCCTACAAAAGCGCTTCCAAGGAAGGGGGCTGGCTAGCAACAGCTTTCAGTGCTGGCACTTTTCCTCTCTGAGCAATTGCTCGACGTTTGCAATTTCTCAGCTCGTGTCTACGAGACGGAAAGAGAAGGACCGTGACGTTTGGTGGCTAGAGAAGCGCAAAGCCCCAGTGTTACTGCGCCTGTGAAAGCGCTTCCAAGGAAGGGTGCTGGCTAGCAACAGCTTTCAGTGCTGGCACTTTTCATCTCTGAGCAATTGCTCGATGTTTGGAATTTCTCAGCTCGTGTCTACGAGACTGAGAGATAGTGACCGTGACATTTGGTGGCTAGAGAAGCGCAAAGCCCCAGTGTTGCTGCGCCTGTGAAAGCGCTTCCAAGGAAGGGTGCTGGCTAGCAACAGCTTTCAGTGCTGGCACTTTTCATCTCTGAGCAATTGCTCGACATTTGCAATTTCTCACCTGAGCTCTCTTTAGAGTGCGCGAGAGGATGAGCAGAAGATTAGGTGGCTAGAGAAGCCCAGAGCCCCAGTGTTCTTAGGCCTACAAAAGCGCTTCCAAGGAAGGGGGCTGGCTAGCAACAGCTTTCAGTGCTGGCACTTTTCCTCTCTGAGCAATTGCTTGACGTTTGCAATTTCTCAGCTCGTGTATACGAGACGGAAAGAGAAGGACCGTGACGTTTGGTGGCTAGAGAAGCGCAAAGCCCCAGTGTTGCTGCGCCTGTGAAAGCCCTTCCAAGGAAGGGGGCTGGCTAGCAAGAGCTTTCAGTGCTGGCACTTTTCCTCTCTGAGCAATTGCTCGACGTTTGCAATTTCTCACCTGAGCTCTCTTGAGAGTGCGCGAGAGGATGAGCAGAAGATTAAGTGGCTAGAGAAGCCCAGAGCCCCAGTGTTCTTAGGCCTACAAAAGCGCTTCCAAGGAAGGGGGCTGGCTAGCAACAGCTTTCAGTGCTGGCACTTTTCATCTCTGAGCAATTGCTCGACGTTTCCAATTTCTCAGCTCGTGTCTACGAGACGGAAAGAGAATGACAGTGACGTTTGGTGGCTAGAGAAGCGCAAAGCCCCAGTGTTGCTGCGCCTGTGAAAGCGCTTCCAAGGAAGGGTGCTGGCTAGCAACAGCTTTCAGTGCTGGCACTTTTCTTCTCTGAGCAATTGCTCGACGTTTGCAATTTCTCACCTGAGCTCTTTTTAGAGTGCGCGAGAGGATGAGCAGAAGATTAAGTGGCTAGAGAAGCCCAGAGCCCCAGTGTTCTTAGGCCTACAAAAGCGCTTCCAAGGAAGGGTGCTGGCTAGCAAGAGCTTTCAGTGCTGGCACTTTTCATCTCTGAGCAATTGCTCCACGTTTGCAATTTCTCACCTCATGTCTGCGAGACGGAAAGAGAATGACAGTGACGTTTGGTTGCTAGAGAAGCGCAAAGCCCCAGTGTTGCTGCGCCTGTGAAAGCACTTCCAAGGAAGGGTGCTGGCTAGCAACAGCTTTCAGTGCTGGCACTTTTCATCTCTGAGCAATTGCTCGACGTTTGCAATTTCTCAGCTCGTCTCTACGAGACGGAGAGATAGTGACCGTGACATTTGGTGGCTAGAGAAGCGCAAAGCCCCAGTGTTGCTGCGCCTGTGAAAGCGCTTCCAAGGAAGGGTGCTGGCTAGCAACAGCTTTCAGTGCTGGCACTTTTCATCTCTGAGCAATTGCTCGACGTTTGCAATTTCTCAGCTCGTGTCTACGAGACGGAAAGAGAAGGACCGTGACGTTTGGTGGCTAGAGAAGCGCAAAGCCCCAGTGTTACTGCGCCTGTGAAAGCGCTTCCAAGGAAGGGTGCTGGCTAGCAACAGCTTTCAGTGCTGGCACTTTTCATCTCTGAGCAATTGCTCGACGTTTGCAATTTCTCAGCTCGTGTCTACGAGACGGAGAGATAGTGACCGTGACGTTTGGTGGCTAGAGAAGCGCAAAGCCCCAGTGTTGCTGCGCCTGTGAAAGCGCTTCCAAGGAAGGGGGCTGGCTAGCAACAGCTTTCAGTGCTGGCACTTTTCATCTCTGAGCAATTGCTCGACATTTGCAATTTCTCACCTGAGCTCTCTTTAGAGTGCGCGAGAGGATGAGCAGCAGATTAGGTGGCTAGAGAAGCCCAGAGCCCCAGTGTTCTTAGGCCTACAAAAGCGCTTCCAAGGAAGGGTGCTGGCTAGCAACAGCTTTCAGTGCTGGCACTTTTCCTCTCTGAGCAATTGCTTGACGTTTGCAATTTCTCAGCTCGTGTATACGAGACGGAAAGAGAAGGACCGTGATGTTTGGTGGCTAGAGAAGCGCAAAGCCCCAGTGTTGCTGCACCTGTGAAAGCGCTTCCAAGGAAGGGGGCTGGCTAGCAACAGCTTTCAGTGCTGGCACTTTTCCTCTCTGAGCAATTGCTCGACGTTTGCAATTTCTCACCTGAGCTCTTTTTAGAGTGCGCGAGAGGATGAGCAGAAAATTAAGTGGCTAGAGAAGCCCAGAGCCCCAGTGTTCTTGGGACTACAAAAGCGCTTCCAAGGAAGGGGGCTGGCTAGCAACAGCTTTCAGTGCTGGCACTTTTCATCTCTGAGCAATTGCTCGACGTTTGCAATTTCTCAGCTCGTGTCTGCGAGACGGAAAGAGAATGACAGTGACGTTTGGTTGCTAGAGAAGCGCAAAGCCCCAGTGTTGCTGCGCCTGTGAAAGCGCTTCCAAGGAAGGGTGCTGGCTAGCAACAGCTTTCAGTGCTGGCACTTTTCATCTCTGAGCAATTGCTCGACGTTTGCAATTTCTCACCTGAGCTCTCTTTAGAGTGCGCGAGAGGATGAGCAGAAGATTAGGTGGTTAGAGAAGCCCAGAGCCCCAGTGTTCTTAGGCCTACAAAAGCGCTTCCAAGGAAGGGTGCTGGCTAGCAACAGCTTTCAGTGCTGGCACTTTTCATCTCTGAGCAATTGCTCGACGTTTGCAATTTCTCACCTGAGCTCTCTTTAGAGTGCGCGAGAGGATGAGCAGAAGATTAGGTGGCTAGAGAAGCCCAGAGCCCCAGTGTTCTTAGGCCTACAAAAGCGCTTCCAAGGAAGGGGGCTGGCTAGCAACAGCTTTCAGTGCTGGCACTTTTCCTCTCTGAGCAATTGCTTGACGTTTGCAATTTCTCAGCTCGTGTCTACGAGACGGAAAGAGAAGGACCGTGACGTTTGGTGGCTAGAGAAGCGCAAAGCCCCAGTGTTGCTGCGCCTGTGAAAGCGCTTCCAAGGAAGGGGGCTGGCTAGCAACAGCTTTCAGTGCTGGCACTTTTCATCTCTGAGCAATTGCTCGACGTTTGCAATTTCTCACCTGAGCTCTCTTTAGAGTGCGCGAGAGGATGAGCAGAAGATTAGGTGGCTAAAGAAGCCCAGAGCCCCAGTGTTCTTAGGCCTACAAAAGCGCTTCCAAGGAAGGGTGCTGGCTAGCAACAGCTTTCAGTGCTGGCACTTTTCATCTCTGAGCAATTGCTCGACGTTTGCAATTTCTCAGCTCGTGTCTACGAGACGGAGAGATAGTGACCGTGACATTTGGTGGCTAGAGAAGCGCAAAGCCCCAGTGTTGCTGCCCCTGTGAAAGCGCTTCCAAGGAAGGGTGCTGGCTAGCAACAGCTTTCAGTGCTGGCACTTTTCATCTCTGAGCAATTGCTCGACATTTGCAATTTCTCACCTGAGCTCTCTTTAGAGTGCGCGAGAGGATGAGCAGAAGATTAGGTGGCTAGAGAAGCCCAGAGCCCCAGTGTTCTTAGGCCTACAAAAGCGCTTCCAAGGAAGGGTGCTGGCTAGCAACAGCTTTCAGTGCTGGCACTTTTCATCTCTGAGCAATTGCTCGACGTTTGCAATTTATCAGCTCGTGTCTACGAGACGGAAAGAGAAGGACCGTGACGTTTGGTGGCTAGAGAAGCGCAAAGCCCCAGTGTTGCTGCGCCTGTGAAAGCGCTTCCAAGGAAGGGGGCTGGCTAGCAACAGCTTTCAGTGCTGGCACTTTTCATCTCTGAGCAATTGCTCGACGTTTGCAATTTCTCCCCTGAGCTCTCTTTAGAGTGCGCGAGAGGATGAGCAGAAGATTAAGTGGCTAGAGAAGCCCAGAGCCCCAGTGTTCTTAGGCCTACAAAAGCGCTTCCAAGGAAGGGGGCTGGCTAGCAAGAGCTTTCAGTGCTGGCACTTTTCATCTCTGAGCAATTGCTCGACGTTTGCAATTTCTCAGCTCGTGTCTACGAGACGGAAAGAGAAGGACCGTGACGTTTGGTGGCTAGAGAAGCGCAAAGCCCCAGTGTTGCTGCGCCTGTGAAAGCGCTTCCAAGGAAGGGGGCTGGCTAGCAACAGCTTTCAGTGCTGGCACTTTTCATCTCTGAGCAATTGCTCGACGTTTGCAATTTCTCACCTGAGCTCTTTTTAGAGTGCGCGAGAGGATGAGCAGAAGATTAAGTGGCTAGAGAAGCCCAGAGCCCCAGTGTTCTTAGGCCTACAAAAGCGCTTCCAAGGAAGGGTGCTGGCTAGCAAGAGCTTTCAGTGCTGGCACTTTTCATCTCTGAGCAATTGCTCGACGTTTGCAATTTCTCAGCTCGTGTCTGCGAGACGGAAAGAGAATGACAGTGACGTTTGGTTGCTAGAGAAGCGCAAAGCCCCAGTGTTGCTGCGCCTGTGAAAGCGCTTCCAAGGAAGGGTGCTGGCTAGCAACAGCTTTCAGTGCTGGCACTTTTCATCTCTGAGCAATTGCTCGACGTTTGCAATTTCTCCCCTGAGCTCTCTTTAGAGTGCGCGAGAGGATGAGCAGAAGATTAGGTGGTTAGAGAAGCCCAGAGCCCCAGTGTTCTTAGGCCTACAAAAGCGCTTCCAAGGAAGGGTGCTGGCTAGCAACAGCTTTCAGTGCTGGCACTTTTCATCTCTGAGCAATTGCTCGACGTTTGCAATTTCTCAGCTCGTGTCTACGAGACGGAAAGAGAAGGACCGTGACGTTTGGTGGGTAGAGAAGCGCAAAGCCCCAGTGTTGCTGCGCCTGTGAAAGCGCTTCCAAGGAAGGGTGCTGGCTAGCAACAGCTTTCAGTGCTGGCACTTTTCATCTCTGAGCAATTGCTCGACGTTTGCAATTTCTCACCTGAGCTCTCTTTAGAGTGCGCGAGAGGATGAGCAGAAGATTAGGTGGCTAGAGAAGCCCAGAGCCCCAGTGTTCTTAGGGCTACAAAAGCGCTTCCAAGGAAGGGGGCTGGCTAGCAACAGCTTTCAGTGCTGGCACTTTTCATCTCTGAGCAATTGCTCAACGTTTGCAATTTCTCAGCTCGTGTCTGCGAGACGGAGAGATAGTGACCGTGACATTTGGTGGCTAGAGAAGCGCAAAGCCCCAGTGTTGCTGCGCCTGTGAAAGCGCTTCCAAGGAAGGGTGCTGGCTAGCAACAGCTTTCAGTGCTGGCACTTTTCATCTCTGAGCAATTGCTCGACGTTTGCAATTTCTCCCCTGAGCTCTCTTTAGAGTGCGCGAGAGGATGAGCAGAAGATTAGGTGGCTAGAGAAGCCCAGAGCCCCAGTGTTCTTAGGCCTACAAAAGCGCTTCCAAGGAAGGGGGCTGGCTAGCAAGAGCTTTCAGTGCTGGCACTTTTCATCTCTGAGCAATTGCTCGACGTTTGCAATTTCTCAGCTCGTGTCTACGAGACGGAAAGAGAAGGACCGTGACGTTTGGTGGCTAGAGAAGCGCAAAGCCCCAGTGTTGCTGCGCCTGTGAAAGCGCTTCCAAGGAAGGGTGCTGGCTAGCAACAGCTTTCAGTGCTGGCACTTTTCATCTCTGAGCAATTGCTCGACGTTTGCAATTTCTCACCTGAGCTCTTTTTAGAGTGCGCGAGAGGATGAGCAGAAGATTAAGTGGCTAGAGAAGCCCAGAGCCCCAGTGATCTTAGGCCTACAAAAGCGCTTCCAAGGAAGGGTGCTGGCTAGCAACAGCTTTCAGTGCTGGCACTTTTCATCTCTGAGCAATTGCTCGACGTTTGCAATTTCTCACCTGAGCTCTTTTTAGAGTGCGCGAGAGGATGAGCAGAAGATTAAGTGGCTAGAGAAGCCCAGAGCCCCAGTGTTCTTAGGCCTACAAAAGCGCTTCCAAGGAAGGGGGCTGGATAGCAACAGCTTTCAGTGCTGGCACTTTTCATCTCTGAGCAATTGCTCGACGTTTGCAATTTCTCAGCTCGTGTCTGCGAGACGGAAAGAGAATGACAGTGACGTTTGGTTGCTAGAGAAGCGCAAAGCCCCAGTGTTGCTGCGCCTGTGAAAGCGCTTCCAAGGAAGGGTGCTGGCTAGCAACAGCTTTCAGTGCTGGCACTTTTCATCTCTGAGCAATTGCTGGACATTTGCAATTTCTCACCTGAGCTCTCTTTAGAGTGCGCGAGAGCATGAGCAGAAGATTAGGTGGATAAAGAAGCCCAGAGCCCCAGTGTTCTTAGGCCTACAAAAGCGCTTCCAAGGAAGGGTGCTGGCTAGCAACAGCTTTCAGTGCTGGCACTTTTCATCTCTGAGCAATTGCTCGACGTTTGCAATTTCTCAGCTCGTGTCTACGAGACGGAAAGAGAAGGACCGTGACGTTTGGTGGCTAGAGAAGCGCAAAGCCCCAGTGTTGCTGCGCCTGTGAAAGCGCTTCCAAGGAAGGGTGCTGGCTAGCAACAGCTTTCAGTGCTGGCACTTTTCATCTCTGAGCAATTGCTCGACGTTTGCAATTTCTCACCTGAGCTCTTTTTAGAGTGCGCGAGAGGATGAGCAGAAGATTAAGTGGCTAGAGAAGCCCAGAGCCCCAGTGTTCTTAGGCCTACAAAAGCGCTTCCAAGGAAGGGTGCTGGCTAGCAACAGCTTTCAGTGCTGGCACTTTTCATCTCTGAGCAATTGCTCGACGTTTGCAATTTCTCAGCTCGTGTCTGCGAGACGGAAAGAGAATGACAGTGACGTTTGGTTGCTAGAGAAGCGCAAAGCCCCAGTGTTGCTGCGCCTGTGAAAGCGCTTCCAAGGAAGGGTGCTGGCTAGCAACAGCTTTCAGTGCTGGCACTTTTCATCTCTGAGCAATTGCTCGACGTTTGCAATTTCTCCCCTGAGCTCTCTTTAGAGTGCGCGAGAGGATGAGCAGAAGATTAGGTGGTTAGAGAAGCCCAGAGCCCCAGTGTTCTTAGGCCTACAAAAGCGCTTCCAAGGAAGGGTGCTGGCTAGCAACAGCTTTCAGTGCTGGCACTTTTCCTCTCTGAGCAATTGCTCAACGTTTGCAATTTCTCAGCTCGTGTCTACGAGACGGAGAGATAGTGACCGTGACATTTGGTGGGTAGAGAAGCGCAAAGCCCCAGTGTTGCTGCGCCTGTGAAAGCGCTTCCAAGGAAGGGTGCTGGCTAGCAAGAGCTTTCAGTGCTGGCACTTTTCGTCTCTGAGCAATTGCTCGACGTTTGCAATTTCTCACCTGAGCTCTCTTTAGAGTGCGCGAGAGGATGAGCAGAAGATTAGGTGTCTAAAGAAGCCCAGAGCCCCAGTGTTCTTAGGCCTACAAAAGCGCTTCCAAGGAAGGGGGCTGGCTAGCAACAGCTTTCAGTGCTGGCACTTTTCATCTCTGAGCAATTGCTTGACATTTGCAATTTCTCACCTGAGCTCTCTTTAGAGTGCGCGAGAGGATGAGCAGAAGATTCGGTGGCTAGAGAAGCCCAGAGCCCCAGTGTTCTTAGGCCTACAAAAGCGCTTCCAAGGAAGGGGGCTGGCTAGCAACAGCTTTCAGTGCTGGCACTTTTCCTCTCTGAGCAATTGCTTGACGTTTGCAATTTCTCAGCTCGTGTCTGCGAGACGGAAAGAGAAGGACCGTGACGTTTGGTGGCTAGAGAAGCGCAAAGCCCCAGTGTTGCTGCGCCTGTGAAAGCGCTTCCAAGGAAGGGGGCTGGCTAGCAACAGCTTTCAGTGCTGGCACTTTTCATCTCTGAGCAATTGCTCGACGTTTGCAATTTCTCACCTGAGCTCTCTTTAGAGTGCGCGAGAGGATGAGCAGAAGATTAAGTGGCTAGAGAAGCCCAGAGCCCCAGTGTTCTTAGGCCTACAAAAGCGCTTCCAAGGAAGGGTGCTGGCTAGCAAGAGCTTTCAGTGCTGGCACTTTTCATCTCTGAGCAATTGCTCGACGTTTGCAATTTCTCACCTCGTGTCTACGAGACGGAAAGAGAAGGACCGTGACGTTTGGTGGCTAGAGAAGCGCAAAGCCCCAGTGTTGCTGCGCCTGTGAAAGCGCTTCCAAGGAAGGGGGCTGGCTAGCAACAGCTTTCAGTGCTGGCACTTTTCATCTCTGAGCAATTGCTCGACGTTTGCAATTTCTCACCTGAGCTCTTTTTAGAGTGCGCGAGAGGATGAGCAGAAGATTAAGTGGCTAGAGAAGCCCAGAGCCCCAGAGTTCTTGGGACTACAAAAGCGCTTCCAAGGAAGGGGGCTGGCTAGCAACAGCTTTCAGTGCTGGCACTTTTCATCTCTGAGCAATTGCTCGACGTTTGCAATTTCTCAGCTCGTGTCTACGAGACGGAAAGAGAAGGACCGTGACGTTTGGTGGCTAGAGAAGCGCAAAGCCCCAGTGTTGCTGCGCCTGTGAAAGCGCTTCCAAGGAAGGGTGCTGGCTAGCAACAGCTTTCAGTGCTGGCACTTTTCCTCTCTGAGCAATTGCTCGACGTTTGCAATTTCTCCCCTGAGCTCTTTTTAGAGTGCGCGAGAGGATGAGCAGAAGATTAGGTGGCTAGAGAAGCCCAGAGCCCCAGTGTTCTTAGGCCTACAAAAGCGCTTCCAAGGAAGGGTGCTGGCTAGCAACAGCTTTCAGTGCTGGCACTTTTCATCTCTGAGCAATTGCTCGACGTTTGCAATTTCTCAGCTCGTGTCTGCGAGACGGAAAGAGAATGACATTGACGTTTGGTTGCTAGAGAAGCGCAAAGCCCCAGTGTTGCTGCGCCTGTGAAAGCGCTTCCAAGGAAGGGTGCTGGCTAGCAACAGCTTTGAGTGCTGGCACTTTTCCTCTCTGAGCAATTGCTCGACGTTTGCAATTTCTCCCCTGAGCTCTTTTTAGAGTGCGCGAGAGGATGAGCAGAAGATTAGGTGGCTAGAGAAGCCCAGAGCCCCAGTGTTCTTAGGCCTACAAAAGCGCTTCCAAGGAAGGGTGCTGGCTAGCAAGAGCTTTCAGTGCTGGCACTTTTCATCTCTGAGCAATTGCTCGACGTTTGCAATTTCTCAGCTCGTGTCTACGAGACGGAAAGAGAAGGACCGTGACGTTTGGTGGCTAGAGAAGCGCAAAGCCCCAGTGTTGCTGCGCCTGTGAAAGCGCTTCCAAGGAAGGGTGCTGGCTAGCAACAGCTTTCAGTGCTGGCACTTTTCATCTCTGAGCAATTGCTCGACGTTTGCAATTTCTCACCTGAGCGCTCTTTAGACTACGCGAGAGGATGAGCAGAAGATTAGGTGGCTAGAGAAACACAGAGCCCCAGTGTTCTTAGGCCTACAAAAGCGCTTCCAAGAAAGGGTGCTGGCTAGCAACAGCTTTCAGTGCTGGCACTTTTCATCTCTGAGCAATTGCTCGTCGTTTGCAATTTCTCAGCTCGTGTCTGCGAGACGGAAAGAGAATGACAGTGACGTTTGGTTGCTAGAGAAGCGCAAAGCCCCAGTGTTGCTGCGCCTGTGAAAGCGCTTCCAAGGAAGGGTGCTGGCTAGCAGCAGCTTTCAGTGCTGGCACTTTTCATCTCTGAGCAATTGCTGGACGTTTGCAATTTCTCACCTGAGCTCTCTTTAGAGTGCGCGAGAGGATGAGCAGAAGATTAGGTGGATAAAGAAGCCCAGAGCCCCAGTGTTCTTAGGCCTACAAAAGCGCTTCCAAGGAAGGGTGCTGGCTAGCAACAGCTTTCAGTGCTGGCACTTTTCATCTCTGAGCAATTGCTCGACGTTTCCAATTTCTCAGCTCGTGTCTGCGAGACGGAAAGAGTATGACAGTGACGTTTGGTTGCTAGAGAAGCGCAAAGCCCCAGTGTTGCTGCGCCTGTGAAAGCGCTTCCAAGGAAGGGTGCTGGCTAGCAACAGCTTTCAGTGCTGGCACTTTTCATCTCTGAGCAATTGCTCGACGTTTGCAATTTCTCCCCTGAGCTCTCTTTAGAGTGCGCGAGAGGATGAGCAGAAGATTAGGTGGTTAGAGAAGCCCAGAGCCCCAGTGTTCTTAGGCCTACAAAAGCGCTTCCAAGGAAGGGTGCTGGCTAGCAACAGCTTTCAGTGCTGGCACTTTTCATCTCTGAGCAATTGCTCAACGTTTGCAATTTCTCAGCTTGTGTCTGCGAGACGGAACGAGAATGACAGTGACGTTTGGTTGCTAGAGAAGCGCAAAGCCCCAGTGTTGCTGCGCCTGTGAAAGCGCTTCCAAGGAAGGGTGCTGGCTAGCAACAGCTTTCAGTGCTGGCACTTTTCATCTCTGAGCAATTGCTCCACGTTTGCAATTTCTCCCCTGAGCTCTCTTTAGAGTGCGCGAGAGGATGAGCAGAAGATTAAGTGGCTAGAGAAGCCCAGAGCCCCAGTGTTCTTGGGACTACAAAAGCGCTTCCAAGGAAGGGTGCTGGCTAGCAAGAGCTTTCAGTGCTGGCACTTTTCATCTCTGAGCAATTGCTCGACGTTTGCAATTTCTCAGCTCGTGTCTAGGAGACGGAAAGAGAAGGACCGTGACGTTTGGTGGCTAGAGAAGCGCAAAGCCCCAGTGTTGCTGCGCCTGTGAAAGCGCTTCCAAGGAAGGGTGCTGGCTAGCAAGAGCTTTCAGTGCTGGCACTTTTCATCTCTGAGCAATTGCTCGACGTTTGCAATTTCTCACCTGAGCTCTTTTTAGAGTGCGCGAGAGGATGAGCAGAAGATTAAGTGGCTAGAGAAGCCCAGAGCCCCAGTGTTCTTAGGCCTACAAAAGCGCTTCCAAGGAAGGGGGCTGGCTAGCAACAGCTTTCAGTGCTGGCACTTTTCATCTCTGAGCAATTGCTCCACGTTTGCAATTTCTCAGCTCGTGTCTACGAGACGGAAAGAGAATGACAGTGACGTTTGGTTGCTAGAGAAGCGCAAAGCCCCAGTGTTGCTGCGCCTGTGAAAGCGCTTCCAAGGAAGGGTGCTGGCTAGCAACAGCTTCCAGTGCTGGCACTTTTCATCTCTGAGCAATTGCTGGATATTTGCAATTTCTCCCCTGAGCTCTCTTTAGAGTGTGCGAGAGGATGAGCAGAAGATTAGGTGGCTAGAGAAGCCCAGAGCCCCAGTGTTCTTAGGCCTACAAAAGCGCTTCCAAGGAAGGGTGCTGGCTAGCAACAGCTTTCAGTGCTGGCACTTTTCAACTCTGAGCAATTGCTCGACGTTTGCAATTTCTCAGCTCGTGTCTACGAGACGGAAAGAGAAGGACCGTGACGTTTGGTGGCTAGAGAAGCGCAAAGCCCCAGTGTTGCTGCGCCTGTGAAAGCGCTTCCAAGGAAGGGTGCTGGCTAGCAACAGCTTTCAGTGCTGGCACTTTTCATCTCTGAGCAATTGCTCGACGTTTGCAATTTCTCCCCTGAGCTCTCTTTAGAGTGCGCGAGAGGATGAGCAGAAGATTAAGTGGCTAGAGAAGCCCAGAGCCCCAGTGTTCTTGGGACTACAAAAGCGCTTCCAAGGAAGGGTGCTGGCTAGCAACAGCTTTCAGTGCTGGCACTTTTCCTCTCTGAGCAATTGCTCGACGTTTGCAATTTCTCAGCTCGTGTCTACGAGATGGAAAGAGAAGGACCGTGACGTTTGGTGGCTAGAGAAGCGCAAAGCCCCAGTGTTGCTGCGCCTGTGAAAGCGCTTCCAAGGAAGGGTGCTGGCTAGCAACAGCTTTCAGTGCTGGCACTTTTCATCTCTGAGCAATTGCTCGACGTTTGCAATTTCTCCCCTGAGCTCTCTTTAGAGTGCGCGAGAGGATGAGCAGAAGATTAGGTGGCTAGAGAAGCCCAGAGCCCCAGTGTTCTTAGGCCTACAAAAGCGCTTCCAAGGAAGGGTGCTGGCTAGCAACAGCTTTCAGTGCTGGCACTTTTCATCTCTGAGCAATTGCTCGACGTTTGCAATTTCTCAGCTCGTGTCTGCGAGACGGAAAGAGAATGACAGTGACGTTTGGTTGCTAGAGAAGCGCAAAGCCCCAGTGTTGCTGCGCCTGTGAAAGCGCTTCCAAGGAAGGGTGCTGGCTAGCAACAGCTTTCAGTGCTGGCACTTTTCATCTCTGAGCAATTGCTCGACGTTTGCAATTTCTCCCCTGAGCTCTTTTTAGAGTGCGCGAGAGGATGAGCAGAAGATTAGGTGGCTAGAGAAGCCCAGAGCCCCACTGTTCTTAGGCCTACAAAAGCGCTTCCAAGGAAGGGGGCTGGCTAGCAACAGCTTTCAGTGCTGGCACTTTTCATCTTTGAGCAATTGCTCGACGTTTGCAATTTCTCAGCTCGTGTCTAGGAGACGGAAAGAGAAGGACCATGACGTTTGGTGGCTAGAGAAGCGCAAAGCCCCAGTGTTGCTGCGCCTGTGAAAGCGCTTCCAAGGAAGGGTGCTGGCTAGCAAGAGCTTTCAGTGCTGGCACTTTTCATCTCTGAGCAATTGCTCGACGTTTGCAATTTCTCACCTGAGCTCTTTTTAGAGTGCGCGAGAGGATGAGCAGAAGATTAAGTGGCTAGAGAAGCCCAGAGCCCCAGTGTTCTTAGGCCTACAAAAGCGCTTCCAAGGAAGGGGGCTGGCTAGCAACAGCTTTCAGTGCTGGCACTTTTCATCTCTGAGCAATTGCTCCACGTTTGCAATTTCTCAGCTCGTGTCTACGAGACGGAAAGAGAATGACAGTGACGTTTGGTTGCTAGAGAAGCGCAAAGCCCCAGTGTTGCTGCGCCTGTGAAAGCGCTTCCAAGGAAGGGTGCTGGCTAGCAACAGCTTTCAGTGCTGGCACTTTTCATCTCTGAGCAATTGCTCGACGTTTGCAATTTCTCACCTGAGCTCTTTTTAGAGTGCGCGAGAGGATGAGCAGAAGATTAAGTGGCTAGAGAAGCCCAGAGCCCCAGTGTTCTTAGGCCTACAAAAGCGCTTCCAAGGAAGGGGGCTGGCTAGCAACAGCTTTCAGTGCTGGCACTTTTCCTCTCTGAGCAATTGCTCCACGTTTGCAATTTCTCAGCTCGTGTCTGCGAGACGGAAAGAGAATGACAGTGACGTTTGGTTGCTAGAGAAGCGCAAAGCCCCAGTGTTGCTGCGCCTGTGAAAGCGCTTCCAAGGAAGGGTGCTGGCTAGCAACAGCTTCCAGTGCTGGCACTTTTCATCTCTGAGCAATTGCTGGACATTTGCAATTTCTCCCCTGAGCTCTCTTTAGAGTGTGCGAGAGGATGAGCAGAAGATTAGGTGGCTAGAGAAGCCCAGAACCCCAGTGTTCTTAGGCCTACAAAAGCGCTTCCAAGGAAGGGTGCTGGCTAGCAACAGCTTTCAGTGCTGGCACTTTTCATCTCTGAGCAATTGCTCGACGTTTGCAATTTCTCAGCTCGTGTCTACGAGACGGAAAGAGAAGGACCGTGACGTTTGGTGGCTAGAGAAGCGCAAAGCCCCAGTGTTGCTGCGCCTGTGAAAGCGCTTCCAAGGAAGGGTGCTGGCTAGCAACAGCTTTCAGTGCTGGCACTTTTCCTCTCTGAGCAATTGCTCGACGTTTGCAATTTCTCACCTGAGCTCTTTTTAGAGTGCGCGAGAGGATGAGCAGAAGATTAAGTGGCTAGAGAAGCCCAGAGCCCCAGTGTTCTTAGGCCTACAAAAGCGCTTCCAAGGAAGGGGGCTGGCTAGCAACAGCTTTCAGTGCTGGCACTTTTCATCTCTGAGCAATTGCTCGACGTTTGCAATTTCTCAGCTCGTGTCTGCGAGACGGAAAGAGAATGACCGTGACGTTTGGTTGCTAGAGAAGCGCAAAGCCCCAGTGTTGCTGCGCCTGTGAAAGCGCTTCCAAGGAAGGGTGCTGGCTAGCAACAGCTTTCAGTGCTGGCACTTTTCATCTCTGAGCAATTGCTGGACATTTGCAATTTCTCCCCTGAGCTCTCTTTAGAGTGCGCGAGAGGATGAGCAGAAGATTAGGTGGCTAGAGAAGCCCAGAACCCCAGTGTTCTTAGGCCTACAAAAGCGCTTCCAAGGAAGGGTGCTGGCTAGCAACAGCTTTCAGTGCTGGCACTTTTCATCTCTGAGCAATTGCTCGACGTTTGCAATTTCTCAGCTCGTGTCTACGAGACGGAAAGAGAAGGACCGTGACGTTTGGTGGCTAGAGAAGCGCAAAGCCCCAGTGTTGCTGCGCCTGTGAAAGCGCTTCCAAGGAAGGGTGCTGGCTAGCAACAGCTTTCAGTGCTGGCACTTTTCATCTCTGAGCAATTGCTGGACATTTGCAATTTCTCCCCTGAGCTCTCTTTAGAGTGCGCGAGAGGATGAGCAGAAGATTAGGTGGCTAGAGAAGCCCAGAGCCCCAGTGTTCTTAGGCCTACAAAAGCGCTTCCAAGGAAGGGTGCTGGCTAGCAACAGCTTTCAGTGCTGGCACTTTTCATCTCTGAGCAATTGCTCGACGTTTGCAATTTCTCAGCTCGTGTCTACGAGACGGAAAGAGAAGGACCGTGACGTTTGGTGGCTAGAGAAGCGCAAAGCCCCAGTGTTGCTGCGCCTGTGAAAGCGCTTCCAAGGAAGGGTGCTGGCTAGCAACAGCTTTCAGTGCTGGCACTTTTCATCTCTGAGCAATTGCTCGACGTTTGCAATTTCTCACCTGAGCTCTCTTTAGAGTGCGCGAGAGGATGAGCAGAAGATTAGGTGGCTAGAGAAGCCCAGAGCCCCAGTGTTCTTAGGCCTACAAAAGCGCTTCCAAGGAAGGGTGCTGGCTAGCAACAGCTTTCAGTGCTGGCACTTTTCATCTCTGAGCAATTGCTCGACGTTTGCAATTTCTCAGCTCGTGTCTACGAGACGGAAAGAGAAGGACCGTGACGTTTGGTGGCTAGAGAAGCGCAAAGCCCCAGTGTTGCTGCGCCTGTGAAAGCGCTTCCAAGGAAGGGTGCTGGCTAGCAACAGCTTTCAGTGCTGGCACTTTTCATCTCTGAGCAATTGCTCGACGTTTGCAATTTCTCCCCTGAGCTCTCTTTAGAGTGCGCGAGAGGATGAGCAGAAGATTAAGTGGCTAGAGAAGCCCAGAGCCCCAGTGTTCTTAGGCCTACAAAAGCGCTTCCAAGGAAGGGGGCTGGCTAGCAACAGCTTTCAGTGCTGGCACTTTTCATCTCTGAGCAATTGCTCGACGTTTGCAATTTCTCACCTGAGCTCTCTTTAGAGTGCGCGAGAGGATGAGCAGAAGATTAGGTGGCTAGAGAAGCCCAGAGCCCCAGTGTTCTTAGGCCTACAAAAGCGCTTCCAAGGAAGGGGGCTGGCTAGCAAGAGCTTTCAGTGCTGGCACTTTTCATCTCTGAGCAATTGCTCCACGTTTGCAATTTCTCAGCTCGTGTCTACGAGACGGAAAGAGAAGGACCGTGACGTTTGGTGGCTAGAGAAGCGCAAAGCCCCAGTGTTGCTGCGCCTGTGAAAGCGCTTCCAAGGAAGGGGGCTGGCTAGCAACAGCTTTCAGTGCTGGCACTTTTCATCTCTGAGCAATTGCTCGACGTTTGCAATTTCTCACCTGAGCTCTCTTTAGAGTGCGCGAGAGGATGAGCAGAAGATTAGGTGGCTAAAGAAGCCCAGAGCCCCAGTGTTCTTAGGCCTACAAAAGCGCTTCCAAGGAAGGGTGCTGGCTAGCAACAGCTTTCAGTGCTGGCACTTTTCATCTCTGAGCAATTGCTCGACGTTTGCAATTTCTCAGCTCGTGTCTACGAGACGGAGAGATAGTGACCGTGACATTTGGTGGCTAGAGAAGCGCAAAGCCCCAGTGTTGCTGCGCCTGTGAAAGCGCTTCCAAGGAAGGGTGCTGGCTAGCAACAGCTTTCAGTGCTGGCACTTTTCCTCTCTGAGCAATTGCTCGACGTTTGCAATTTCTCACCTGAGCTCTTTTTAGAGTGCGCGAGAGGATGAGCAGAAGATTAAGTGGCTAGAGAAGCCCAGAGCCCCAGTGTTCTTAGGCCTACAAAAGCGCTTCCAAGGAAGGGTGCTGGCTAGCAACAGCTTTCAGTGCTGGCACTTTTCATCTCTGAGCAATTGCTCGACGTTTGCAATTTCTCAGCTCGTGTCTGCGAGACGGAAAGAGAATGACCGTGACGTTTGGTTGCTAGAGAAGCGCAAAGCCCCAGTGTTGCTGCGCCTGTGAAAGCGCTTCCAAGGAAGGGTGCTGGCTAGCAACAGCTTTCAGTGCTGGCACTTTTCATCTCTGAGCAATTGCTGGACATTTGCAATTTCTCCCCTGAGCTCTCTTTAGAGTGCGCGAGAGGATGAGCAGAAGATTAGGTGGCTAGAGAAGCCCAGAACCCCAGTGTTCTTAGGCCTACAAAAGCGCTTCCAAGGAAGGGTGCTGGCTAGCAACAGCTTTCAGTGCTGGCACTTTTCATCTCTGAGCAATTGCTCGACGTTTGCAATTTCTCAGCTCGTGTCTACGAGACGGAAAGAGAAGGACCGTGACGTTTGGTGGCTAGAGAAGCGCAAAGCCCCAGTGTTGCTGCGCCTGTGAAAGCGCTTCCAAGGAAGGGTGCTGGCTAGCAACAGCTTTCAGTGCTGGCACTTTTCATCTCTGAGCAATTGCTGGACATTTGCAATTTCTCCCCTGAGCTCTCTTTAGAGTGCGCGAGAGGATGAGCAGAAGATTAGGTGGCTAGAGAAGCCCAGGACCCCAGTGTTCTTAGGCCTACAAAAGCGCTTCCAAGGAAGGGTGCTGGCTAGCAACAGCTTTCAGTGCTGGCACTTTTCATCTCTGAGCAATTGCTCGACGTTTGCAATTTCTCAGCTCGTGTCTACGAGACGGAAAGAGAAGGACCGTGACGTTTGGTGGCTAGAGAAGCGCAAAGCCCCAGTGTTGCTGCGCCTGTGAAAGCGCTTCCAAGGAAGGGGGCTGGCTAGCAACAGCTTTCAGTGCTGGCACTTTTCATCTCTGAGCAATTGCTCGACGTTTGCAATTTCTCACCTGAGCTCTCTTTAGAGTGCGCGAGAGGATGAGCAGAAGATTAGGTGGCTAGAGAAGCCCAGAGCCCCAGTGTTCTTAGGCCTACAAAAGCGCTTCCAAGGAAGGGTGCTGGCTAGCAAGAGCTTTCAGTGCTGGCACTTTTCATCTCTGAGCAATTGCTCGACGTTTGCAATTTCTCAGCTCGTGTCTACGAGACGGAAAGAGAAGGACCGTGACGTTTGGTGGCTAGAGAAGCGCAAAGCCCCAGTGTTGCTGCGCCTGTGAAAGCGCTTCCAAGGAAGGGGGCTGGCTAGCAACAGCTTTCAGTGCTGGCACTTTTCATCTCTGAGCAATTGCTCGACGTTTGCAATTTCTCCCCTGAGCTCTCTTTAGAGTGCGCGAGAGGATGAGCAGAAGATTAAGTGGCTAGAGAAGCCCAGAGCCCCAGTGTTCTTAGGCCTACAAAAGCGCTTCCAAGGAAGGGGGCTGGCTAGCAACAGCTTTCAGTGCTGGCACTTTTCATCTCTGAGCAATTGCTCGACGTTTGCAATTTCTCACCTGAGCTCTCTTTAGAGTGCGCGAGAGGATGAGCAGAAGATTAGGTGGCTAGAGAAGCCCAGAGCCCCAGTGTTCTTAGGCCTACAAAAGCGCTTCCAAGGAAGGGGGCTGGCTAGCAAGAGCTTTCAGTGCTGGCACTTTTCATCTCTGAGCAATTGCTCCACGTTTGCAATTTCTCAGCTCGTGTCTACGAGACGGAAAGAGAAGGACCGTGACGTTTGGTGGCTAGAGAAGCGCAAAGCCCCAGTGTTGCTGCGCCTGTGAAAGCGCTTCCAAGGAAGGGGGCTGGCTAGCAACAGCTTTCAGTGCTGGCACTTTTCATCTCTGAGCAATTGCTCGACGTTTGCAATTTCTCACCTGAGCTCTCTTTAGAGTGCGCGAGAGGATGAGCAGAAGATTAGGTGGCTAAAGAAGCCCAGAGCCCCAGTGTTCTTAGGCCTACAAAAGCGCTTCCAAGGAAGGGTGCTGGCTAGCAACAGCTTTCAGTGCTGGCACTTTTCATCTCTGAGCAATTGCTCGACGTTTGCAATTTCTCAGCTCGTGTCTACGAGACGGAGAGATAGTGACCGTGACATTTGGTGGCTAGAGAAGCGCAAAGCCCCAGTGTTGCTGCACCTGTGAAAGCGCTTCCAAGGAAGGGTGCTGGCTAGCAACAGCTTTCAGTGCTGGCACTTTTCGTCTCTGAGCAATTGCTCGACATTTGCAATTTCTCCCCTGAGCTCTCTTTAGAGTGCGCGAGAGGATGAGCAGAAGATTAGGTGGCTAGAGAAGCCCAGAGCCCCAGTGTTCTTAGGCCTACAAAAGCGCTTCCAAGGAAGGGTGCTGGCTAGCAAGAGCTTTCAGTGCTGGCACTTTTCATCTCTGAGCAATTGCTCGACGTTTGCAATTTATCAGCTCGTGTCTACGAGACGGAAAGAGAAGGACCGTGACGTTTGGTGGCTAGAGAAGCGCAAAGCCCCAGTGTTGCTGCGCCTGTGAAAGCGCTTCCAAGGAAGGGGGCTGGCTAGCAACAGCTTTCAGTGCTGGCACTTTTCATCTCTCAGCAATTGCTCGACGTTTGCAATTTCTCACCTGAGCTCTCTTTAGAGTGCGCGAGAGGATGAGCAGAAGATTAAGTGGCTAGAGAAGCCCAGAGCCCCAGTGTTCTTGGGACTACAAAAGCGCTTCCAAGGAAGGGTGCTGGCTAGCAAGAGCTTTCAGTGCTGGCACTTTTCATCTCTGAGCAATTGCTCGACGTTTGCAATTTCTCAGCTCGTGTCTACGAGACGGAAAGAGAAGGACCGTGACGTTTGGTGGCTAGAGAAGCGCAAAGCCCCAGTGTTGCTGCGCCTGTGAAAGCGCTTCCAAGGAAGGGTGCTGGCTAGCAACAGCTTTCAGTGCTGGCACTTTTCATCTCTGAGCAATTGCTCGACGTTTGCAATTTCTCACCTGAGCTCTTTTTAGAGTGCGCGAGAGGATGAGCAGAAGATTAAGTGGCTAGAGAAGCCCAGAGCCCCAGTGTTCTTAGGCCTACAAAAGCGCTTCCAAGGAAGGGTGCTGGCTAGCAAGAGCTTTCAGTGCTGGCACTTTTCATCTCTGAGCAATTGCTCGACGTTTGCAATTTCTCAGCTCGTGTCTGCGAGACGGAAAGAGAATGACAGTGACGTTTGGTTGCTAGAGAAGCGCAAAGCCCCAGTGTTGCTGCGCCTGTGAAAGCGCTTCCAAGGAAGGGTGCTGGCTAGCAACAGCTTTCAGTGCTGGCACTTTTCATCTCTGAGCAATTGCTCGACGTTTGCAATTTCTCCCCTGAGCTCTCTTTAGAGTGCGCGAGAGGATGAGCAGAAGATTAGGTGGTTAGAGAAGCCCAGAGCCCCAGTGTTCTTAGGCCTACAAAAGCGCTTCCAAGGAAGGGTGCTGGCTAGCAACAGCTTTCAGTGCTGGCACTTTTCATCTCTGAGCAATTGCTCGACGTTTGCAATTTCTCCCCTGAGCTCTCTTTAGAGTGCGCGAGAGGATGAGCAGAAGATTAGGTGTCTAAAGAAGCCCAGAGCCCCAGTGTTCTTAGGCCTACAAAAGCGCTTCCAAGGAAGGGGGCTGGCTAGCAACAGCTTTCAGTGCTGGCACTTTTCATCTCTGAGCAATTGCTTGACATTTGCAATTTCTCCCCTGAGCTCTCTTTAGAGTGCGCGAGAGGATGAGCAGAAGATTCGGTGGCTAGAGAAGCCCAGAGCCCCACTGTTCTTAGGCCTACAAAAGCGCTTCCAAGGAAGGGTGCTGGCTAGCAACAGCTTTCAGTGCTGGCACTTTTCATCTCTGAGCAATTGCTCGACGTTTGCAATTTCTCAGCTCGTGTCTACAAGACGGAAAGAGAAGGACCGTGACGTTTGGTGGGTAGAGAAGCGCAAAGCCCCAGTGTTGCTGCGCCTGTGAAAGCGCTTCCAAGGCAGGGTGCTGGCTAGCAACAGCTTTCAGTGCTGGCACTTTTCATCTCTGAGCAATTGCTCGACGTTTGCAATTTCTCACCTGAGCTCTCTTTAGAGTGCGCGAGAGGATGAGCAGAAGATTCGGTGGCTAGAGAAGCCCAGAGCCCCAGTGTTCTTAGGCCTACAAAAGCGCTTCCAAGGAAGGGGGCTGGCTAGCAACAGCTTTCAGTGCTGGCACTTTTCATCTCTGAGCAATTGCTCGACGTTTGCAATTTCTCAGCTCGTGTCTGCGAGACGGAGAGATAGTGACCGTGACATTTGGTGGCTAGAGAAGCGCAAAGCCCCAGTGTTGCTGCGCCTGTGAAAGCGCTTCCAAGGAAGGGTGCTGGCTAGCAACAGCTTTCAGTGCTGGCACTTTTCATCTCTGAGCAATTGCTCGACGTTTGCAATTTCTCCCCTGAGCTCTCTTTAGAGTGCGCGAGAGGATGAGCAGAAGATTAGGTGGCTAGAGAAGCCCAGAGCCCCAGTGTTCTTAGGCCTACAAAAGCGCTTCCAAGGAAGGGTGCTGGCTAGCAAGAGCTTTCAGTGCTGGCACTTTTCATCTCTGAGCAATTGCTCGACGTTTGCAATTTCTCAGCTCGTGTCTACGAGACGGAAAGAGAAGGACCGTGACGTTTGGTGGCTAGAGAAGCGCAAAGCCCCAGTGTTGCTGCGCCTGTGAAAGCGCTTCCAAGGAAGGGTGCTGGCTAGCAACAGCTTTCAGTGCTGGCACTTTTCATCTCTGAGCAATTGCTCGACGTTTGCAATTTCTCACCTGAGCTCTTTTTAGAGTGCGCGAGAGGATGAGCAGAAGATTAAGTGGCTAGAGAAGCCCAGAGCCCCAGTGATCTTAGGCCTACAAAAGCGCTTCCAAGGAAGGGGGCTGGCTAGCAACAGCTTTCAGTGCTGGCACTTTTCATCTCTGAGCAATTGCTCGACGTTTGCAATTTCTCACCTGAGCTCTTTTTAGAGTGCGCGAGAGGATGAGCAGAAGATTAAGTGGCTAGAGAAGCCCAGAGCCCCAGTGTTCTTAGGCCTACAAAAGCGCTTCCAAGGAAGGGGGCTGGATAGCAACAGCTTTCAGTGCTGGCACTTTTCATCTCTGAGCAATTGCTCGACGTTTGCAATTTCTCAGCTCGTGTCTGCGAGACGGAAAGAGAATGACAGTGACGTTTGGTTGCTAGAGAAGCGCAAAGCCCCAGTGTTGCTGCGCCTGTGAAAGCGCTTCCAAGGAAGGGTGCTGGCTAGCAACAGCTTTCAGTGCTGGCACTTTTCATCTCTGAGCAATTGCTCGACGTTTGCAATTTCTCACCTGAGCTCTCTTTAGAGTGCGCGAGAGGATGAGCAGAAGATTAGGTGGTTAGAGAAGCCCAGAGCCCCAGTGTTCTTAGGGCTACAAAAGCGCTTCCAAGGAAGGGTGCTGGCTAGCAACAGCTTTCAGTGCTGGCACTTTTCCTCTCTGAGCAATTGCTCAACGTTTGCAATTTCTCAGCTCGTGTCTACGAGATGGAGAGATAGTGACCGTGACATTTGGTGGGTAGAGAAGCGCAAAGCCCCAGTGTTGCTGCGCCTGTGAAAGCGCTTCCAAGGAAGGGTGCTGGCTAGCAAGAGCTTTCAGTGCTGGCACTTTTCATCTCTGAGCAATTGCTCGACGTTTGCAATTTCTCACCTGAGCTCTCTTTAGAGTGCGCGAGAGGATGAGCAGAAGATTAGGTGTCTAAAGAAGCCCAGAGCCCCAGTGTTCTTAGGCCTACAAAAGCGCTTCCAAGGAAGGGGGCTGGCTAGCAACAGCTTTCAGTGCTGGCACTTTTCATCTCTGAGCAATTGCTTGACATTTGCAATTTCTCCCCTGAGCTCTCTTTAGAGTGCGCGAGAGGATGAGCAGAAGATTCGGTGGCTAGAGAAGCCCAGAGCCCCAGTGTTCTTAGGCCTACAAAAGCGCTTCCAAGGAAGGGGGCTGGCTAGCAACAGCTTTCAGTGCTGGCACTTTTCCTCTCTGAGCAATTGCTTGACGTTTGCAATTTCTCAGCTCGTGTCTGCGAGACGGAAAGAGAAGGACCGTGACGTTTGGTGGCTAGAGAAGCGCAAAGCCCCAGTGTTGCTGCGCCTGTGAAAGCGCTTCCAAGGAAGGGGGCTGGCTAGCAACAGCTTTCAGTGCTGGCACTTTTCATCTCTGAGCAATTGCTCGACGTTTGCAATTTCTCCCCTGAGCTCTCTTTAGAGTGCGCGAGAGGATGAGCAGAAGATTAGGTGGCTAGAGAAGCCCAGAGCCCCAGTGTTCTTAGGCCTACAAAAGCGCTTCCAAGGAAGGGTGCTGGCTAGCAACAGCTTTCAGTGCTGGCACTTTTCATCTCTGAGCAATTGCTCGACGTTTGCAATTTCTCAGCTCGTGTCTACGAGACGGAAAGAGAAGGACCGTGACGTTTGGTGGCTAGAGAAGCGCAAAGCCCCAGTGTTGCTGCGCCTGTGAAAGCGCTTCCAAGGAAGGGTGCTGGCTAGCAACAGCTTTCAGTGCTGGCACTTTTCATCTCTGAGCAATTGCTCGACGTTTGCAATTTCTCACCTGAGCTCTCTTTAGAGTGCGCGAGAGGATGAGCAGAAGATTAGGTGGCTAGAGAAGCCCAGAGCCCCAGTGTTCTTAGGCCTACAAAAGCGCTTCCAAGGAAGGGTGCTGGCTAGCAACAGCTTTCAGTGCTGGCACTTTTCATCTCTGAGCAATTGCTCGACGTTTGCAATTTCTCAGCTCGTGTCTACGAGACGGAAAGAGAAGGACCGTGACGTTTGGTGGCTAGAGAAGCGCAAAGCCCCAGTGTTGCTGCGCCTGTGAAAGCGCTTCCAAGGAAGGGTGCTGGCTAGCAACAGCTTTCAGTGCTGGCACTTTTCATCTCTGAGCAATTGCTCGACGTTTGCAATTTCTCCCCTGAGCTCTCTTTAGAGTGCGCGAGAGGATGAGCAGAAGATTAAGTGGCTAGAGAAGCCCAGAGCCCCAGTGTTCTTAGGCCTACAAAAGCGCTTCCAAGGAAGGGGGCTGGCTAGCAACAGCTTTCAGTGCTGGCACTTTTCATCTCTGAGCAATTGCTCGACGTTTGCAATTTCTCACCTGAGCTCTCTTTAGAGTGCGCGAGAGGATGAGCAGAAGATTAGGTGGCTAGAGAAGCCCAGAGCCCCAGTGTTCTTAGGCCTACAAAAGCGCTTCCAAGGAAGGGGGCTGGCTAGCAAGAGCTTTCAGTGCTGGCACTTTTCATCTCTGAGCAATTGCTCCACGTTTGCAATTTCTCAGCTCGTGTCTACGAGACGGAAAGAGAAGGACCGTGACGTTTGGTGGCTAGAGAAGCGCAAAGCCCCAGTGTTGCTGCGCCTGTGAAAGCGCTTCCAAGGAAGGGGGCTGGCTAGCAACAGCTTTCAGTGCTGGCACTTTTCATCTCTGAGCAATTGCTCGACGTTTGCAATTTCTCACCTGAGCTCTCTTTAGAGTGCGCGAGAGGATGAGCAGAAGATTAGGTGGCTAAAGAAGCCCAGAGCCCCAGTGTTCTTAGGCCTACAAAAGCGCTTCCAAGGAAGGGTGCTGGCTAGCAACAGCTTTCAGTGCTGGCACTTTTCATCTCTGAGCAATTGCTCGACGTTTGCAATTTCTCAGCTCGTGTCTACGAGACGGAGAGATAGTGACCGTGACATTTGGTGGCTAGAGAAGCGCAAAGCCCCAGTGTTGCTGCGCCTGTGAAAGCGCTTCCAAGGAAGGGTGCTGGCTAGCAACAGCTTTCAGTGCTGGCACTTTTCCTCTCTGAGCAATTGCTCGACGTTTGCAATTTCTCACCTGAGCTCTTTTTAGAGTGCGCGAGAGGATGAGCAGAAGATTAAGTGGCTAGAGAAGCCCAGAGCCCCAGTGTTCTTAGGCCTACAAAAGCGCTTCCAAGGAAGGGTGCTGGCTAGCAACAGCTTTCAGTGCTGGCACTTTTCATCTCTGAGCAATTGCTCGACGTTTGCAATTTCTCAGCTCGTGTCTGCGAGACGGAAAGAGAATGACCGTGACGTTTGGTTGCTAGAGAAGCGCAAAGCCCCAGTGTTGCTGCGCCTGTGAAAGCGCTTCCAAGGAAGGGTGCTGGCTAGCAACAGCTTTCAGTGCTGGCACTTTTCATCTCTGAGCAATTGCTGGACATTTGCAATTTCTCCCCTGAGCTCTCTTTAGAGTGCGCGAGAGGATGAGCAGAAGATTAGGTGGCTAGAGAAGCCCAGAACCCCAGTGTTCTTAGGCCTACAAAAGCGCTTCCAAGGAAGGGTGCTGGCTAGCAACAGCTTTCAGTGCTGGCACTTTTCATCTCTGAGCAATTGCTCGACGTTTGCAATTTCTCAGCTCGTGTCTACGAGACGGAAAGAGAAGGACCGTGACGTTTGGTGGCTAGAGAAGCGCAAAGCCCCAGTGTTGCTGCGCCTGTGAAAGCGCTTCCAAGGAAGGGTGCTGGCTAGCAACAGCTTTCAGTGCTGGCACTTTTCATCTCTGAGCAATTGCTGGACATTTGCAATTTCTCCCCTGAGCTCTCTTTAGAGTGCGCGAGAGGATGAGCAGAAGATTAGGTGGCTAGAGAAGCCCAGGACCCCAGTGTTCTTAGGCCTACAAAAGCGCTTCCAAGGAAGGGTGCTGGCTAGCAACAGCTTTCAGTGCTGGCACTTTTCATCTCTGAGCAATTGCTCGACGTTTGCAATTTCTCAGCTCGTGTCTACGAGACGGAAAGAGAAGGACCGTGACGTTTGGTGGCTAGAGAAGCGCAAAGCCCCAGTGTTGCTGCGCCTGTGAAAGCGCTTCCAAGGAAGGGGGCTGGCTAGCAACAGCTTTCAGTGCTGGCACTTTTCATCTCTGAGCAATTGCTCGACGTTTGCAATTTCTCACCTGAGCTCTCTTTAGAGTGCGCGAGAGGATGAGCAGAAGATTAGGTGGCTAGAGAAGCCCAGAGCCCCAGTGTTCTTAGGCCTACAAAAGCGCTTCCAAGGAAGGGTGCTGGCTAGCAAGAGCTTTCAGTGCTGGCACTTTTCATCTCTGAGCAATTGCTCGACGTTTGCAATTTCTCAGCTCGTGTCTACGAGACGGAAAGAGAAGGACCGTGACGTTTGGTGGCTAGAGAAGCGCAAAGCCCCAGTGTTGCTGCGCCTGTGAAAGCGCTTCCAAGGAAGGGGGCTGGCTAGCAACAGCTTTCAGTGCTGGCACTTTTCATCTCTGAGCAATTGCTCGACGTTTGCAATTTCTCCCCTGAGCTCTCTTTAGAGTGCGCGAGAGGATGAGCAGAAGATTAAGTGGCTAGAGAAGCCCAGAGCCCCAGTGTTCTTAGGCCTACAAAAGCGCTTCCAAGGAAGGGGGCTGGCTAGCAACAGCTTTCAGTGCTGGCACTTTTCATCTCTGAGCAATTGCTCGACGTTTGCAATTTCTCACCTGAGCTCTCTTTAGAGTGCGCGAGAGGATGAGCAGAAGATTAGGTGGCTAGAGAAGCCCAGAGCCCCAGTGTTCTTAGGCCTACAAAAGCGCTTCCAAGGAAGGGGGCTGGCTAGCAAGAGCTTTCAGTGCTGGCACTTTTCATCTCTGAGCAATTGCTCCACGTTTGCAATTTCTCAGCTCGTGTCTACGAGACGGAAAGAGAAGGACCGTGACGTTTGGTGGCTAGAGAAGCGCAAAGCCCCAGTGTTGCTGCGCCTGTGAAAGCGCTTCCAAGGAAGGGGGCTGGCTAGCAACAGCTTTCAGTGCTGGCACTTTTCATCTCTGAGCAATTGCTCGACGTTTGCAATTTCTCACCTGAGCTCTCTTTAGAGTGCGCGAGAGGATGAGCAGAAGATTAGGTGGCTAAAGAAGCCCAGAGCCCCAGTGTTCTTAGGCCTACAAAAGCGCTTCCAAGGAAGGGTGCTGGCTAGCAACAGCTTTCAGTGCTGGCACTTTTCATCTCTGAGCAATTGCTCGACGTTTGCAATTTCTCAGCTCGTGTCTACGAGACGGAGAGATAGTGACCGTGACATTTGGTGGCTAGAGAAGCGCAAAGCCCCAGTGTTGCTGCACCTGTGAAAGCGCTTCCAAGGAAGGGTGCTGGCTAGCAACAGCTTTCAGTGCTGGCACTTTTCGTCTCTGAGCAATTGCTCGACATTTGCAATTTCTCCCCTGAGCTCTCTTTAGAGTGCGCGAGAGGATGAGCAGAAGATTAGGTGGCTAGAGAAGCCCAGAGCCCCAGTGTTCTTAGGCCTACAAAAGCGCTTCCAAGGAAGGGTGCTGGCTAGCAAGAGCTTTCAGTGCTGGCACTTTTCATCTCTGAGCAATTGCTCGACGTTTGCAATTTATCAGCTCGTGTCTACGAGACGGAAAGAGAAGGACCGTGACGTTTGGTGGCTAGAGAAGCGCAAAGCCCCAGTGTTGCTGCGCCTGTGAAAGCGCTTCCAAGGAAGGGGGCTGGCTAGCAACAGCTTTCAGTGCTGGCACTTTTCATCTCTCAGCAATTGCTCGACGTTTGCAATTTCTCACCTGAGCTCTCTTTAGAGTGCGCGAGAGGATGAGCAGAAGATTAAGTGGCTAGAGAAGCCCAGAGCCCCAGTGTTCTTGGGACTACAAAAGCGCTTCCAAGGAAGGGTGCTGGCTAGCAAGAGCTTTCAGTGCTGGCACTTTTCATCTCTGAGCAATTGCTCGACGTTTGCAATTTCTCAGCTCGTGTCTACGAGACGGAAAGAGAAGGACCGTGACGTTTGGTGGCTAGAGAAGCGCAAAGCCCCAGTGTTGCTGCGCCTGTGAAAGCGCTTCCAAGGAAGGGTGCTGGCTAGCAACAGCTTTCAGTGCTGGCACTTTTCATCTCTGAGCAATTGCTCGACGTTTGCAATTTCTCACCTGAGCTCTTTTTAGAGTGCGCGAGAGGATGAGCAGAAGATTAAGTGGCTAGAGAAGCCCAGAGCCCCAGTGTTCTTAGGCCTACAAAAGCGCTTCCAAGGAAGGGTGCTGGCTAGCAAGAGCTTTCAGTGCTGGCACTTTTCATCTCTGAGCAATTGCTCGACGTTTGCAATTTCTCAGCTCGTGTCTGCGAGACGGAAAGAGAATGACAGTGACGTTTGGTTGCTAGAGAAGCGCAAAGCCCCAGTGTTGCTGCGCCTGTGAAAGCGCTTCCAAGGAAGGGTGCTGGCTAGCAACAGCTTTCAGTGCTGGCACTTTTCATCTCTGAGCAATTGCTCGACGTTTGCAATTTCTCCCCTGAGCTCTCTTTAGAGTGCGCGAGAGGATGAGCAGAAGATTAGGTGGTTAGAGAAGCCCAGAGCCCCAGTGTTCTTAGGCCTACAAAAGCGCTTCCAAGGAAGGGTGCTGGCTAGCAACAGCTTTCAGTGCTGGCACTTTTCATCTCTGAGCAATTGCTCGACGTTTGCAATTTCTCCCCTGAGCTCTCTTTAGAGTGCGCGAGAGGATGAGCAGAAGATTAGGTGTCTAAAGAAGCCCAGAGCCCCAGTGTTCTTAGGCCTACAAAAGCGCTTCCAAGGAAGGGGGCTGGCTAGCAACAGCTTTCAGTGCTGGCACTTTTCATCTCTGAGCAATTGCTTGACATTTGCAATTTCTCCCCTGAGCTCTCTTTAGAGTGCGCGAGAGGATGAGCAGAAGATTCGGTGGCTAGAGAAGCCCAGAGCCCCACTGTTCTTAGGCCTACAAAAGCGCTTCCAAGGAAGGGTGCTGGCTAGCAACAGCTTTCAGTGCTGGCACTTTTCATCTCTGAGCAATTGCTCGACGTTTGCAATTTCTCAGCTCGTGTCTACAAGACGGAAAGAGAAGGACCGTGACGTTTGGTGGGTAGAGAAGCGCAAAGCCCCAGTGTTGCTGCGCCTGTGAAAGCGCTTCCAAGGCAGGGTGCTGGCTAGCAACAGCTTTCAGTGCTGGCACTTTTCATCTCTGAGCAATTGCTCGACGTTTGCAATTTCTCACCTGAGCTCTCTTTAGAGTGCGCGAGAGGATGAGCAGAAGATTCGGTGGCTAGAGAAGCCCAGAGCCCCAGTGTTCTTAGGCCTACAAAAGCGCTTCCAAGGAAGGGGGCTGGCTAGCAACAGCTTTCAGTGCTGGCACTTTTCATCTCTGAGCAATTGCTCGACGTTTGCAATTTCTCAGCTCGTGTCTGCGAGACGGAGAGATAGTGACCGTGACATTTGGTGGCTAGAGAAGCGCAAAGCCCCAGTGTTGCTGCGCCTGTGAAAGCGCTTCCAAGGAAGGGTGCTGGCTAGCAACAGCTTTCAGTGCTGGCACTTTTCATCTCTGAGCAATTGCTCGACGTTTGCAATTTCTCCCCTGAGCTCTCTTTAGAGTGCGCGAGAGGATGAGCAGAAGATTAGGTGGCTAGAGAAGCCCAGAGCCCCAGTGTTCTTAGGCCTACAAAAGCGCTTCCAAGGAAGGGTGCTGGCTAGCAAGAGCTTTCAGTGCTGGCACTTTTCATCTCTGAGCAATTGCTCGACGTTTGCAATTTCTCAGCTCGTGTCTACGAGACGGAAAGAGAAGGACCGTGACGTTTGGTGGCTAGAGAAGCGCAAAGCCCCAGTGTTGCTGCGCCTGTGAAAGCGCTTCCAAGGAAGGGTGCTGGCTAGCAACAGCTTTCAGTGCTGGCACTTTTCATCTCTGAGCAATTGCTCGACGTTTGCAATTTCTCACCTGAGCTCTTTTTAGAGTGCGCGAGAGGATGAGCAGAAGATTAAGTGGCTAGAGAAGCCCAGAGCCCCAGTGATCTTAGGCCTACAAAAGCGCTTCCAAGGAAGGGGGCTGGCTAGCAACAGCTTTCAGTGCTGGCACTTTTCATCTCTGAGCAATTGCTCGACGTTTGCAATTTCTCACCTGAGCTCTTTTTAGAGTGCGCGAGAGGATGAGCAGAAGATTAAGTGGCTAGAGAAGCCCAGAGCCCCAGTGTTCTTAGGCCTACAAAAGCGCTTCCAAGGAAGGGGGCTGGATAGCAACAGCTTTCAGTGCTGGCACTTTTCATCTCTGAGCAATTGCTCGACGTTTGCAATTTCTCAGCTCGTGTCTGCGAGACGGAAAGAGAATGACAGTGACGTTTGGTTGCTAGAGAAGCGCAAAGCCCCAGTGTTGCTGCGCCTGTGAAAGCGCTTCCAAGGAAGGGTGCTGGCTAGCAACAGCTTTCAGTGCTGGCACTTTTCATCTCTGAGCAATTGCTCGACGTTTGCAATTTCTCACCTGAGCTCTCTTTAGAGTGCGCGAGAGGATGAGCAGAAGATTAGGTGGTTAGAGAAGCCCAGAGCCCCAGTGTTCTTAGGGCTACAAAAGCGCTTCCAAGGAAGGGTGCTGGCTAGCAACAGCTTTCAGTGCTGGCACTTTTCCTCTCTGAGCAATTGCTCAACGTTTGCAATTTCTCAGCTCGTGTCTACGAGATGGAGAGATAGTGACCGTGACATTTGGTGGGTAGAGAAGCGCAAAGCCCCAGTGTTGCTGCGCCTGTGAAAGCGCTTCCAAGGAAGGGTGCTGGCTAGCAAGAGCTTTCAGTGCTGGCACTTTTCATCTCTGAGCAATTGCTCGACGTTTGCAATTTCTCACCTGAGCTCTCTTTAGAGTGCGCGAGAGGATGAGCAGAAGATTAGGTGTCTAAAGAAGCCCAGAGCCCCAGTGTTCTTAGGCCTACAAAAGCGCTTCCAAGGAAGGGGGCTGGCTAGCAACAGCTTTCAGTGCTGGCACTTTTCATCTCTGAGCAATTGCTTGACATTTGCAATTTCTCCCCTGAGCTCTCTTTAGAGTGCGCGAGAGGATGAGCAGAAGATTCGGTGGCTAGAGAAGCCCAGAGCCCCAGTGTTCTTAGGCCTACAAAAGCGCTTCCAAGGAAGGGGGCTGGCTAGCAACAGCTTTCAGTGCTGGCACTTTTCCTCTCTGAGCAATTGCTTGACGTTTGCAATTTCTCAGCTCGTGTCTGCGAGACGGAAAGAGAAGGACCGTGACGTTTGGTGGCTAGAGAAGCGCAAAGCCCCAGTGTTGCTGCGCCTGTGAAAGCGCTTCCAAGGAAGGGGGCTGGCTAGCAACAGCTTTCAGTGCTGGCACTTTTCATCTCTGAGCAATTGCTCGACGTTTGCAATTTCTCACCTGAGCTCTTTTTAGAGTGCGCGAGAGGATGAGCAGAAGATTAAGTGGCTAGAGAAGCCCAGAGCCCCAGAGTTCTTGGGACTACAAAAGCGCTTCCAAGGAAGGGGGCTGGCTAGCAACAGCTTTCAGTGCTGGCACTTTTCATCTCTGAGCAATTGCTCGACGTTTGCAATTTCTCAGCTCGTGTCTACGAGACGGAAAGAGAAGGACCGTGACGTTTGGTGGCTAGAGAAGCGCAAAGCCCCAGTGTTGCTGCGCCTGTGAAAGCGCTTCCAAGGAAGGGTGCTGGCTAGCAACAGCTTTCAGTGCTGGCACTTTTCCTCTCTGAGCAATTGCTCGACGTTTGCAATTTCTCCCCTGAGCTCTTTTTAGAGTGCGCGAGAGGATGAGCAGAAGATTAAGTGGCTAGAGAAGCCCAGAGCCCCAGTGTTCTTAGGCCTACAAAAGCGCTTCCAAGGAAGGGGGCTGGCTAGCAACAGCTTTCAGTGCTGGCACTTTTCATCTCTGAGCAATTGCTCCACGTTTGCAATTTCTCAGCTTGTGTCTGCGAGACGGAACGAGAATGACAGTGACGTTTGGTTGCTAGAGAAGCGCAAAGCCCCAGTGTTGCTGCGCCTGTGAAAGCGCTTCCAAGGAAGGGTGCTGGCTAGCAACAGCTTTCAGTGCTGGCACTTTTCATCTCTGAGCAATTGCTGGACATTTGCAATTTCTCCCCTGAGCTCTCTTTAGAGTGCGCGAGAGGATGAGCAGAAGATTAAGTGGCTAGAGAAGCCCAGAGCCCCAGTGTTCTTGGGACTACAAAAGCGCTTCCAAGGAAGGGTGCTGGCTAGCAACAGCTTTCAGTGCTGGCACTTTTCATCTCTGAGCAATTGCTCGACGTTTGCAATTTCTCAGCTCGTGTCTACGAGATGGAAAGAGAAGGACCGTGACGTTTGGTTGCTAGAGAAGCGCAAAGCCCCAGTGTTGCTGCGCCTGTGAAAGCGCTTCCAAGGAAGGGTGCTGGCTAGCAACAGCTTTCAGTGCTGGCACTTTTCATCTCTGAGCAATTGCTCGACGTTTGCAATTTCTCCCCTGAGCTCTCTTTAGAGTGCGCGAGAGGATGAGCAGAAGATTAAGTGCCTAGAGAAGCCCAGAGCCCCAGTGTTCTTAGGCCTACAAAAGCGCTTCCAAGGAAGGGTGCTGGCTAGCAACAGCTTTCAGTGCTGGCACTTTTCATCTCTGAGCAATTGCTGGACATTTGCAATTTCTCAGCTCGTGTCTGCGAGACGGAAAGAGAATGACAGTGGCGTTTGGTTGCTAGAGAAGCGCAAAGCCCCAGTGTTGCTGCGCCTGTGAAAGCGCTTCCAAGGAAGGGTGCTGGCTAGCAACAGCTTTCAGTGCTGGCACTTTTCATCTCTGAGCAATTGCTCGACGTTTGCAATTTCTCCCCTGAGCTCTTTTTAGAGTGCGCGAGAGGATGAGCAGAAGATTAGGTGGCTAGAGAAGCCCAGAGCCCCACTGTTCTTAGGCCTACAAAAGCGCTTCCAAGGAAGGGGGCTGGCTAGCAACAGCTTTCAGTGCTGGCACTTTTCATCTTTGAGCAATTGCTCGACGTTTGCAATTTCTCAGCTCGTGTCTAGGAGACGGAAAGAGAAGGACCATGACGTTTGGTGGCTAGAGAAGCGCAAAGCCCCAGTGTTGCTGCGCCTGTGAAAGCGCTTCCAAGGAAGGGTGCTGGCTAGCAAGAGCTTTCAGTGCTGGCACTTTTCATCTCTGAGCAATTGCTCGACGTTTGCAATTTCTCACCTGAGCTCTTTTTAGAGTGCGCGAGAGGATGAGCAGAAGATTAAGTGGCTAGAGAAGCCCAGAGCCCCAGTGTTCTTAGGCCTACAAAAGCGCTTCCAAGGAAGGGGGCTGGCTAGCAACAGCTTTCAGTGCTGGCACTTTTCATCTCTGAGCAATTGCTCCACGTTTGCAATTTCTCAGCTCGTGTCTACGAGACGGAAAGAGAATGACAGTGACGTTTGGTTGCTAGAGAAGCGCAAAGCCCCAGTGTTGCTGCGCCTGTGAAAGCGCTTCCAAGGAAGGGTGCTGGCTAGCAACAGCTTTCAGTGCTGGCACTTTTCATCTCTGAGCAATTGCTGGACATTTGCAATTTCTCCCCTGAGCTCTCTTTAGAGTGTGCGAGAGGATGAGCAGAAGATTAGGTGGCTAGAGAAGCCCAGAACCCCAGTGTTCTTAGGCCTACAAAAGCGCTTCCAAGGAAGGGGGCTGGCTAGCAACAGCTTTCAGTGCTGGCACTTTTCATCTCTGAGCAATTGCTCGACGTTTGCAATTTCTCAGCTCGTGTCTACGAGACGGAAAGAGAAGGACCGTGACGTTTGGTGGCTAGAGAAGCGCAAAGCCCCAGTGTTGCTGCGCCTGTGAAAGCGCTTCCAAGGAAGGGTGCTGGCTAGCAACAGCTTTCAGTGCTGGCACTTTTCCTCTCTGAGCAATTGCTCGACGTTTGCAATTTCTCACCTGAGCTCTTTTTAGAGTGCGCGAGAGGATGAGCAGAAGATTTAGTGGCTAGAGAAGCCCAGAGCCCCAGTGTTCTTAGGCCTACAAAAGCGCTTCCAAGGAAGGGGGCTGGCTAGCAACAGCTTTCAGTGCTGGCACTTTTCATCTCTGAGCAATTGCTCGACGTTTGCAATTTCTCAGCTCGTGTCTGCGAGACGGAAAGAGAAGGACAGTGACGTTTGGTTGCTAGAGAAGCGCAAAGCCCCAGTGTTGCTGCGCCTGTGAAAGCGCTTCCAAGGAAGGGTGCTGGCTAGCAACAGCTTTCAGTGCTGGCACTTTTCATCTCTGAGCAATTGCTGGACATTTGCAATTTCTCTCCTGAGCTCTCTTTAGAGTGTGCGAGAGGATGAGCAGAAGATTAGGTGGCTAGAGAAGCCCAGAACCCCAGTGTTCTTAGGCCTACAAAAGCGCTTCCAAGGAAGGGTGCTGGCTAGCAACAGCTTTCAGTGCTGGCACTTTTCATCTCTGAGCAATTGCTCGACGTTTGCAATTTCTCAGCTCGTGTCTACGAGACGGAAAGAGAAGGACCGTGACGTTTGGTGGCTAGAGAAGCGCAAAGCCCCAGTGTTGCTGCGCCTGTGAAAGCGCTTCCAAGGAAGGGTGCTGGCTAGCAACAGCTTTCAGTGCTGGCACTTTTCATCTCTGAGCAATTGCTCGACGTTTGCAATTTCTCACCTGAGCTCTCTTTAGAGTGCGCGAGAGGATGAGCAGAAGATTAGGTGGCTAGAGAAGCCCAGAGCCCCAGTGTTCTTAGGGCTACAAAAGCGCTTCCAAGGAAGGGGGCTGGCTAGCAACAGCTTTCAGTGCTGGCACTTTTCATCTCTGAGCAATTGCTCGACGTTTGCAATTTCTCAGCTCGTGTCTGCGAGACGGAAAGAGAATGACAGTGACGTTTGGTTGCTAGAGAAGCGCAAAGCCCCAGTGTTGCTGCGCCTGTGAAAGCGCTTCCAAGGAAGGGTGCTGGCTAGCAACAGCTTTCAGTGCTGGCACTTTTCATCTCTGAGCAATTGCTCGACGTTTGCAATTTCTCACCTCAGCTCTCTTTAGAGTGCGCGAGAGGATGAGCAGAAGATTAGGTGGCTAGAGAAGCCCAGAGCCCCAGTGTTCTTAGGCCTACAAAAGCGCTTCCAAGGAAGGGGGCTGGCTAGCAACAGCTTTCAGTGCTGGCACTTTTCATCTCTGAGCAATTGCTCGACGTTTGCAATTTCTCAGCTCGTGTCTACGAGACGGAAAGAGAAGGACCGTGACGTTTGGTGGCTAGAGAAGCGCAAAGCCCCAGTGTTGCTGCGCCTGTGAAAGCGCTTCCAAGGAAGGGTGCTGGCTAGCAACAGCTTTCAGTGCTGGCACTTTTCATCTCTGAGCAATTGCTCGACGTTTGCAATTTCTCACCTGAGCTCTTTTTAGAGTGCGCGAGAGGATGAGCAGAAGATTAAGTGGCTAGAGAAGCCCAGAGCCCCAGTGTTCTTAGGGCTACAAAAGCGCTTCCAAGGAAGGGGGCTGGCTAGCAACAGCTTTCAGTGCTGGCACTTTTCCTCTCTGAGCAATTGCTCCACGTTTGCAATTTCTCAGCTTGTGTCTGCGAGACGGAACGAGAATGACAGTGACGTTTGGTTGCTAGAGAAGCGCAAAGCCCCAGTGTTGCTGCGCCTGTGAAAGCGCTTCCAAGGAAGGGTGCTGGCTAGCAACAGCTTTCAGTGCTGGCACTTTTCATCTCTGAGCAATTGCTGGACATTTGCAATTTCTCCCCTGAGCTCTCTTTAGAGTGCGCGAGAGGATGAGCAGAAGATTAAGTGGCTAGAGAAGCCCAGAGCCCCAGTGTTCTTGGGACTACAAAAGCGCTTCCAAGGAAGGGTGCTGGCTAGCAACAGCTTTCAGTGCTGGCACTTTTCATCTCTGAGCAATTGCTCGACGTTTGCAATTTCTCAGCTCGTGTCTACGAGATGGAAAGAGAAGGACCGTGACGTTTGGTGGCTAGAGAAGCGCAAAGCCCCAGTGTTGCTGCGCCTGTGAAAGCGCTTCCAAGGAAGGGTGCTGGCTAGCAACAGCTTTCAGTGCTGGCACTTTTCATCTCTGAGCAATTGCTCGACGTTTGCAATTTCTCCCCTGAGCTCTCTTTAGAGTGCGCGAGAGGATGAGCAGAAGATTAAGTGCCTAGAGAAGCCCAGAGCCCCAGTGTTCTTAGGCCTACAAAAGCGCTTCCAAGGAAGGGTGCTGGCTAGCAACAGCTTTCAGTGCTGGCACTTTTCATCTCTGAGCAATTGCTGGACATTTGCAATTTCTCAGCTCGTGTCTGCGAGACGGAAAGAGAATGACAGTGACGTTTGGTTGCTAGAGAAGCGCAAAGCCCCAGTGTTGCTGCGCCTGTGAAAGCGCTTCCAAGGAAGGGTGCTGGCTAGCAACAGCTTTCAGTGCTGGCACTTTTCATCTCTGAGCAATTGCTCGACGTTTGCAATTTCTCCCCTGAGCTCTTTTTAGAGTGCGCGAGAGGATGAGCAGAAGATTAGGTGGCTAGAGAAGCCCAGAGCCCCACTGTTCTTAGGCCTACAAAAGCGCTTCCAAGGAAGGGGGCTGGCTAGCAACAGCTTTCAGTGCTGGCACTTTTCATCTTTGAGCAATTGCTCGACGTTTGCAATTTCTCAGCTCGTGTCTAGGAGACGGAAAGAGAAGGACCATGACGTTTGGTGGCTAGAGAAGCGCAAAGCCCCAGTGTTGCTGCGCCTGTGAAAGCGCTTCCAAGGAAGGGTGCTGGCTAGCAAGAGCTTTCAGTGCTGGCACTTTTCATCTCTGAGCAATTGCTCGACGTTTGCAATTTCTCACCTGAGCTCTTTTTAGAGTGCGCGAGAGGATGAGCAGAAGATTAAGTGGCTAGAGAAGCCCAGAGCCCCAGTGTTCTTAGGCCTACAAAAGCGCTTCCAAGGAAGGGGGCTGGCTAGCAACAGCTTTCAGTGCTGGCACTTTTCATCTCTGAGCAATTGCTCCACGTTTGCAATTTCTCAGCTCGTGTCTACGAGACGGAAAGAGAATGACAGTGACGTTTGGTTGCTAGAGAAGCGCAAAGCCCCAGTGTTGCTGCGCCTGTGAAAGCGCTTCCAAGGAAGGGTGCTGGCTAGCAACAGCTTTCAGTGCTGGCACTTTTCATCTCTGAGCAATTGCTGGACATTTGCAATTTCTCCCCTGAGCTCTCTTTAGAGTGTGCGAGAGGATGAGCAGAAGATTAGGTGGCTAGAGAAGCCCAGAACCCCAGTGTTCTTAGGCCTACAAAAGCGCTTCCAAGGAAGGGTGCTGGCTAGCAACAGCTTTCAGTGCTGGCACTTTTCATCTCTGAGCAATTGCTCGACGTTTGCAATTTCTCAGCTCGTGTCTACGAGACGGAAAGAGAAGGACCGTGACGTTTGGTGGCTAGAGAAGCGCAAAGCCCCAGTGTTGCTGCGCCTGTGAAAGCGCTTCCAAGGAAGGGTGCTGGCTAGCAACAGCTTTCAGTGCTGGCACTTTTCCTCTCTGAGCAATTGCTCGACGTTTGCAATTTCTCACCTGAGCTCTTTTTAGAGTGCGCGAGAGGATGAGCAGAAGATTTAGTGGCTAGAGAAGCCCAGAGCCCCAGTGTTCTTAGGCCTACAAAAGCGCTTCCAAGGAAGGGTGCTGGCTAGCAAGAGCTTTCAGTGCTGGCACTTTTCATCTCTGAGCAATTGCTCGACGTTTGCAATTTCTCAGCTCGTGTCTGCGAGACGGAAAGAGAAGGACAGTGACGTTTGGTGGGTAGAGAAGCGCAAAGCCCCAGTGTTGCTGCGCCTGTGAAAGCGCTTCCAAGGAAGGGTGCTGGCTAGCAACAGCTTTCAGTGCTGGCACTTTTCATCTCTGAGCAATTGCTGGACATTTGCAATTTCTCTCCTGAGCTCTCTTTAGAGTGTGCGAGAGGATGAGCAGAAGATTAGGTGGCTAGAGAAGCCCAGAACCCCAGTGTTCTTAGGCCTACAAAAGCGCTTCCAAGGAAGGGTGCTGGCTAGCAACAGCTTTCAGTGCTGGCACTTTTCATCTCTGAGCAATTGCTCGACGTTTGCAATTTCTCAGCTCGTGTCTACGAGACGGAAAGAGAAGGACCGTGACGTTTGGTGGCTAGAGAAGCGCAAAGCCCCAGTGTTGCTGCGCCTGTGAAAGCGCTTCCAAGGAAGGGTGCTGGCTAGCAACAGCTTTCAGTGCTGGCACTTTTCATCTCTGAGCAATTGCTCGACGTTTGCAATTTCTCACCTGAGCTCTCTTTAGAGTGCGCGAGAGGATGAGCAGAAGATTAGGTGGCTAGAGAAGCCCAGAGCCCCACTGTTCTTAGGCCTACAAAAGCGCTTCCAAGGAAGGGGGCTGGCTAGCAACAGCTTTCAGTGCTGGCACTTTTCATCTCTGAGCAATTGCTCGACGTTTGCAATTTCTCAGCTCGTGTCTACGAGACGGAAAGAGAAGGACCGTGACGTTTGGTGGCTAGAGAAGCGCAAAGCCCCAGTGTTGCTGCGCCTGTGAAAGCGCTTCCAAGGAAGGGTGCTGGCTAGCAACAGCTTTCAGTGCTGGCACTTTTCATCTCTGAGCAATTGCTCGACGTTTGCAATTTCTCACCTGAGCTCTTTTTAGAGTGCGCGAGAGGATGAGCAGAAGATTAAGTGGCTAGAGAAGCCCAGAGCCCCAGTGTTCTTAGGCCTACAAAAGCGCTTCCAAGGAAGGGGGCTGGCTAGCAACAGCTTTCAGTGCTGGCACTTTTCCTCTCTGAGCAATTGCTCGACGTTTGCAATTTCTCAGCTCGTGTCTACGAGACGGAAAGAGAAGGAGCGTGACGTTTGGTGGCTAGAGAAGCGCAAAGCCCCAGTGTTGCTGCGCCTGTGAAAGCGCTTCCAAGGAAGGGTGCTGGCTAGCAACAGCTTCCAGTGCTGGCACTTTTCATCTCTGAGCAATTGCTGGACATTTGCAATTTCTCCCCTGAGCTCTCTTTAGAGTGTGCGAGAGGATGAGCAGAAGATTAGGTGGCTAGAGAAGCCCAGAACCCCAGTGTTCTTAGGCCTACAAAAGCGCTTCCAAGGAAGGGTGCTGGCTAGCAACAGCTTTCAGTGCTGGCACTTTTCATCTCTGAGCAATTGCTCGACGTTTGCAATTTCTCAGCTCGTGTCTACGAGACGGAAAGAGAAGGACCGTGACGTTTGGTGGCTAGAGAAGCGCAAAGCCCCAGTGTTGCTGCGCCTGTGAAAGCGCTTCCAAGGAAGGGTGCTGGCTAGCAACAGCTTTCAGTGCTGGCACTTTTCCTCTCTGAGCAATTGCTCGACGTTTGCAATTTCTCACCTGAGCTCTTTTTAGAGTGCGCGAGAGGATGAGCAGAAGATTAAGTGGCTAGAGAAGCCCAGAGCCCCAGTGTTCTTAGGCCTACAAAAGCGCTTCCAAGGAAGGGTGCTGGCTAGCAACAGCTTTCAGTGCTGGCACTTTTCATCTCTGAGCAATTGCTCGACGTTTGCAATTTCTCAGCTCGTGTCTGCGAGACGGAAAGAGAATGACAGTGACGTTTGGTTGCTAGAGAAGCGCAAAGCCCCAGTGTTGCTGCGCCTGTGAAAGCGCTTCCAAGGAAGGGTGCTGGCTAGCAACAGCTTTCAGTGCTGGCACTTTTCATCTCTGAGCAATTGCTGGACATTTGCAATTTCTCCCCTGAGCTCTCTTTAGAGTGCGCGAGAGGATGAGCAGAAGATTAGGTGGCTAGAGAAGCCCAGAACCCCAGTGTTCTTAGGCCTACAAAAGCGCTTCCAAGGAAGGGTGCTGGCTAGCAACAGCTTTCAGTGCTGGCACTTTTCATCTCTGAGCAATTGCTCGACGTTTGCAATTTCTCAGCTCGTGTCTACGAGACGGAAAGAGAAGGACCGTGACGTTTGGTGGCTAGAGAAGCGCAAAGCCCCAGTGTTGCTGCGCCTGTGAAAGCGCTTCCAAGGAAGGGTGCTGGCTAGCAACAGCTTTCAGTGCTGGCACTTTTCATCTCTGAGCAATTGCTGGACATTTGCAATTTCTCCCCTGAGCTCTCTTTAGAGTGCGCGAGAGGATGAGCAGAAGATTAGGTGGCTAGAGAAGCCCAGAGCCCCAGTGTTCTTAGGCCTACAAAAGCGCTTCCAAGGAAGGGGGCTGGCTAGCAACAGCTTTCAGTGCTGGCACTTTTCATCTCTGAGCAATTGCTCGACGTTTGCAATTTCTCAGCTCGTGTCTACGAGACGGAAAGAGAAGGACCGTGACGTTTGGTGGGTAGAGAAGCGCAAAGCCCCAGTGTTGCTGCGCCTGTGAAAGCGCTTCCAAGGAAGGGTGCTGGCTAGCAACAGCTTTCAGTGCTGGCACTTTTCATCTCTGAGCAATTGCTCGACGTTTGCAATTTCTCACCTGAGCTCTCTTTAGAGTGCGCGAGAGGATGAGCAGAAGATTAGGTGGCTAGAGAAGCCCAGAGCCCCAGTGTTCTTAGGCCTACAAAAGCGCTTCCAAGGAAGGGTGCTGGCTAGCAACAGCTTTCAGTGCTGGCACTTTTCATCTCTGAGCAATTGCTCGACGTTTGCAATTTCTCAGCTCGTGTCTACGAGACGGAAAGAGAAGGACCGTGACGTTTGGTGGCTAGAGAAGCGCAAAGCCCCAGTGTTGCTGCGCCTGTGAAAGCGCTTCCAAGGAAGGGTGCTGGCTAGCAACAGCTTTCAGTGCTGGCACTTTTCATCTCTGAGCAATTGCTCGACGTTTGCAATTTCTCCCCTGAGCTCTCTTTAGAGTGCGCGAGAGGATGAGCAGAAGATTAAGTGGCTAGAGAAGCCCAGAGCCCCAGTGTTCTTAGGCCTACAAAAGCGCTTCCAAGGAAGGGGGCTGGCTAGCAACAGCTTTCAGTGCTGGCACTTTTCATCTCTGAGCAATTGCTCGACGTTTGCAATTTCTCACCTGAGCTCTCTTTAGAGTGCGCGAGAGGATGAGCAGAAGATTAGGTGGCTAGAGAAGCCCAGAGCCCCAGTGTTCTTAGGCCTACAAAAGCGCTTCCAAGGAAGGGGGCTGGCTAGCAAGAGCTTTCAGTGCTGGCACTTTTCATCTCTGAGCAATTGCTCCACGTTTGCAATTTCTCAGCTCGTGTCTACGAGACGGAAAGAGAAGGACCGTGACGTTTGGTGGCTAGAGAAGCGCAAAGCCCCAGTGTTGCTGCGCCTGTGAAAGCGCTTCCAAGGAAGGGGGCTGGCTAGCAAGAGCTTTCAGTGCTGGCACTTTTCATCTCTGAGCAATTGCTCGACGTTTGCAATTTCTCACCTGAGCTCTCTTTAGAGTGCGCGAGAGGATGAGCAGAAGATTAGGTGGCTAAAGAAGCCCAGAGCCCCAGTGTTCTTAGGCCTACAAAAGCGCTTCCAAGGAAGGGTGCTGGCTAGCAACAGCTTTCAGTGCTGGCACTTTTCATCTCTGAGCAATTGCTCGACGTTTGCAATTTCTCAGCTCGTGTCTACGAGACGGAGAGATAGTGACCGTGACATTTGGTGGCTAGAGAAGCGCAAAGCCCCAGTGTTGCTGCACCTGTGAAAGCGCTTCCAAGGAAGGGTGCTGGCTAGCAACAGCTTTCAGTGCTGGCACTTTTCATCTCTGAGCAATTGCTCGACATTTGCAATTTCTCACCTGAGCTCTCTTTAGAGTGCGCGAGAGGATGAGCAGAAGATTAGGTGGCTAGAGAAGCCCAGAGCCCCAGTGTTCTTAGGCCTACAAAAGCGCTTCCAAGGAAGGGTGCTGGCTAGCAAGAGCTTTCAGTGCTGGCACTTTTCATCTCTGAGCAATTGCTCGACGTTTGCAATTTATCAGCTCGTGTCTACGAGACGGAAAGAGAAGGACCGTGACGTTTGGTGGCTAGAGAAGCGCAAAGCCCCAGTGTTGCTGCGCCTGTGAAAGCGCTTCCAAGGAAGGGGGCTGGCTAGCAACAGCTTTCAGTGCTGGCACTTTTCATCTCTGAGCAATTGCTCGACGTTTGCAATTTCTCCCCTGAGCTCTCTTTAGAGTGCGCGAGAGGATGAGCAGAAGATTAAGTGGCTAGAGAAGCCCAGAGCCCCAGTGTTCTTGGGACTACAAAAGCGCTTCCAAGGAAGGGTGCTGGCTAGCAAGAGCTTTCAGTGCTGGCACTTTTCATCTCTGAGCAATTGCTCGACGTTTCCAATTTCTCAGCTCGTGTCTACGAGACGGAAAGAGAAGGACCGTGACGTTTGGTGGCTAGAGAAGCGCAAAGCCCCAGTGTTGCTGCGCCTGTGAAAGCGCTTCCAAGGAAGGGTGCTGGCTAGCAACAGCTTTCAGTGCTGGCACTTTTCATCTCTGAGCAATTGCTCGACGTTTGCAATTTCTCACCTGAGCTCTTTTTAGAGTGCGCGAGAGGATGAGCAGAAGATTAAGTGGCTAGAGAAGCCCAGAGCCCCAGTGTTCTTAGGCCTACAAAAGCGCTTCCAAGGAAGGGTGCTGGCTAGCAAGAGCTTTCAGTGCTGGCACTTTTCATCTCTGAGCAATTGCTCGACGTTTGCAATTTCTCAGCTCGTGTCTGCGAGACGGAAAGAGAATGACAGTGACGTTTGGTTGCTAGAGAAGCGCAAAGCCCCAGTGTTGCTGCGCCTGTGAAAGCGCTTCCAAGGAAGGGTGCTGGCTAGCAACAGCTTTCAGTGCTGGCACTTTTCATCTCTGAGCAATTGCTCGACGTTTGCAATTTCTCCCCTGAGCTCTCTTTAGAGTGCGCGAGAGGATGAGCAGAAGATTAGGTGGTTAGAGAAGCCCAGAGCCCCAGTGTTCTTAGGCCTACAAAAGCGCTTCCAAGGAAGGGTGCTGGCTAGCAACAGCTTTCAGTGCTGGCACTTTTCATCTCTGAGCAATTGCTCAACGTTTGCAATTTCTCAGCTCGTGTCTACGAAACGGAGAGATAGTGACCGTGACATTTCGTGGCTAGAGAAGCGCAAAGCCCCAGTGTTGCTGCGCCTGTGAAAGCGCTTCCAAGGAAGGGTGCTGGCTAGCAACAGCTTTCAGTGCTGGCACTTTTCATCTCTGAGCAATTGCTCGACGTTTGCAATTTCTCCCCTGAGCTCTCTTTAGAGTGCGCGAGAGGATGAGCAGAAGATTAGGTGTCTAAAGAAGCCCAGAGCCCCAGTGTTCTTAGGCCTACAAAAGCGCTTCCAAGGAAGGGGGCTGGCTAGCAACAGCTTTCAGTGCTGGCACTTTTCATCTCTGAGCAATTGCTTGACATTTGCAATTTCTCCCCTGAGCTCTCTTTAGAGTGCGCGAGAGGATGAGCAGAAGATTCGGTGGCTAGAGAAGCCCAGAGCCCCACTGTTCTTAGGCCTACAAAAGCGCTTCCAAGGAAGGGTGCTGGCTAGCAACAGCTTTCAGTGCTGGCACTTTTCATCTCTGAGCAATTGCTCGACGTTTGCAATTTCTCAGCTCGTGTCTACGAGACGGAAAGAGAAGGACCGTGACGTTTGGTGGGTAGAGAAGCGCAAAGCCCCAGTGTTGCTGCGCCTGTGAAAGCGCTTCCAAGGAAGGGTGCTGGCTAGCAACAGCTTTCAGTGCTGGCACTTTTCATCTCTGAGCAATTGCTCGACGTTTGCAATTTCTCACCTGAGCTCTCTTTAGAGTGCGCGAGAGGATGAGCAGAAGATTCGGTGGCTAGAGAAGCCCAGAGCCCCAGTGTTCTTAGGCCTACAAAAGCGCTTCCAAGGAAGGGTGCTGGCTAGCAACAGCTTTCAGTGCTGGCACTTTTCATCTCTGAGCAATTGCTCGACGTTTGCAATTTCTCAGCTCGTGTCTGCGAGACGGAGAGATAGTGACCGTGACATTTGGTGGCTAGAGAAGCGCAAAGCCCCAGTGTTGCTGCGCCTGTGAAAGCGCTTCCAAGGAAGGGTGCTGGCTAGCAACAGCTTTCAGTGCTGGCACTTTTCATCTCTGAGCAATTGCTCGACGTTTGCAATTTCTCCCCTGAGCTCTCTTTAGAGTGCGCGAGAGGATGAGCAGAAGATTAGGTGGCTAGAGAAGCCCAGAGCCCCAGTGTTCTTAGGCCTACAAAAGCGCTTCCAAGGAAGGGTGCTGGCTAGCAAGAGCTTTCAGTGCTGGCACTTTTCATCTCTGAGCAATTGCTCGACGTTTGCAATTTCTCAGCTCGTGTCTACGAGACGGAAAGAGAAGGACCGTGACGTTTGGTGGCTAGAGAAGCGCAAAGCCCCAGTGTTGCTGCGCCTGTGAAAGCACTTCCAAAGAAGGGTGCTGGCTAGCAACAGCTTTCAGTGCTGGCACTTTTCATCTCTGAGCAATTGCTCGACGTTTGCAATTTCTCACCTGAGCTCTTTTTAGAGTGCGCGAGAGGATGAGCAGAAGATTAAGTGGCTAGAGAAGCCCAGAGCCCCAGTGATCTTAGGCCTACAAAAGCGCTTCCAAGGAAGGGGGCTGGCTAGCAACAGCTTTCAGTGCTGGCACTTTTCATCTCTGAGCAATTGCTCGACGTTTGCAATTTCTCACCTGAGCTCTTTTTAGAGTGCGCGAGAGGATGAGCAGAAGATTAAGTGGCTAGAGAAGCCCAGAGCCCCAGTGTTCTTAGGCCTACAAAAGCGCTTCCAAGGAAGGGGGCTGGATAGCAACAGCTTTCAGTGCTGGCACTTTTCATCTCTGAGCAATTGCTCGACGTTTGCAATTTCTCAGCTCGTGTCTGCGAGACGGAAAGAGAATGACAGTGACGTTTGGTTGCTAGAGAAGCGCAAAGCCCCAGTGTTGCTGCGCCTGTGAAAGCGCTTCCAAGGAAGGGTGCTGGCTAGCAACAGCTTTCAGTGCTGGCACTTTTCATCTCTGAGCAATTGCTGGACATTTGCAATTTCTCACCTGAGCTCTCTTTAGAGTGCGCGAGAGGATGAGCAGAAGATTAGGTGGATAAAGAAGCCCAGAGCCCCAGTCTGCTTAGGCCTACAAAAGCGCTTCCAAGGAAGGGTGCTGGCTAGCAACAGCTTTCAGTGCTGGCACTTTTCATCTCTGAGCAATTGCTCGACGTTTGCAATTTCTCAGCTCGTGTCTACGAGACGGAAAGAGAAGGACCGTGACGTTTGGTGGCTAGAGAAGCGCAAAGCCCCAGTGTTGCTGCGCCTGTGAAAGCGCTTCCAAGGAAGGGTGCTGGCTAGCAACAGCTTTCAGTGCTGGCACTTTTCATCTCTGAGCAATTGCTCGACGTTTGCAATTTCTCACCTGAGCTCTTTTTAGAGTGCGCGAGAGGATGAGCAGAAGATTAAGTGGCTAGAGAAGCCCAGAGCCCCAGTGTTCTTAGGCCTACAAAAGCGCTTCCAAGGAAGGGTGCTGGCTAGCAACAGCTTTCAGTGCTGGCACTTTTCATCTCTGAGCAATTGCTCGACGTTTGCAATTTCTCAGCTCGTGTCTGCGAGACGGAAAGAGAATGACAGTGACGTTTGGTTGCTAGAGAAGCGCAAAGCCCCAGTGTTGCTGCGCCTGTGAAAGCGCTTCCAAGGAAGGGTGCTGGCTAGCAACAGCTTTCAGTGCTGGCACTTTTCATCTCTGAGCAATTGCTCGACGTTTGCAATTTCTCACCTGAGCTCTCTTTAGAGTGCGCGAGAGGATGAGCAGAAGATTAGGTGGTTAGAGAAGCCCAGAGCCCCAGTGTTCTTAGGCCTACAAAAGCGCTTCCAAGGAAGGGTGCTGGCTAGCAACAGCTTTCAGTGCTGGCACTTTTCATCTCTGAGCAATTGCTCAACGTTTGCAATTTCTCAGCTCGTGTCTACGAGACGGAGAGATAGTGACCGTGACATTTCGTGGCTAGAGAAGCGCAAAGCCCCAGTGTTGCTGCGCCTGTGAAAGCGCTTCCAAGGAAGGGTGCTGGCTAGCAAGAGCTTTCAGTGCTGGCACTTTTCATCTCTGAGCAATTGCTCGACGTTTGCAATTTCTCACCTGAGCTCTCTTTAGAGTGCGCGAGAGGATGAGCAGAAGATTAGGTGTCTAAAGAAGCCCAGAGCCCCAGTGTTCTTAGGCCTACAAAAGCGCTTCCAAGGAAGGGGGCTGGCTAGCAACAGCTTTCAGTGCTGGCACTTTTCATCTCTGAGCAATTACTTGACATTTGCAATTTCTCCCCTGAGCTCTCTTTAGAGTGCGCGAGAGGATGAGCAGAAGATTCGGTGGCTAGAGAAGCCCAGAGCCCCAGTGTTCTTAGGCCTACAAAAGCGCTTCCAAGGAAGGGGGCTGGCTAGCAACAGCTTTCAGTGCTGGCACTTTTCCTCTCTGAGCAATTGCTTGACGTTTGCAATTTCTCAGCTCGTGTCTGCGAGACGGAAAGAGAAGGACCGTGACGTTTGGTGGCTAGAGAAGCGCAAAGCCCCAGTGTTGCTGCGCCTGTGAAAGCGCTTCCAAGGAAGGGGGCTGGCTAGCAACAGCTTTCAGTGCTGGCACTTTTCATCTCTGAGCAATTGCTCGACGTTTGCAATTTCTCACCTGAGCTCTCTTTAGAGTGCGCGAGAGGATGAGCAGAAGATTAAGTGGCTAGAGAAGCCCAGAGCCCCAGTGTTCTTAGGCCTACAAAAGCGCTTCCAAGGAAGGGTGCTGGCTAGCAAGAGCTTTCAGTGCTGGCACTTTTCATCTCTGAGCAATTGCTCGACGTTTGCAATTTCTCACCTCGTGTCTACGAGACGGAAAGAGAAGGACCGTGACGTTTGGTGGCTAGAGAAGCGCAAAGCCCCAGTGTTGCTGCGCCTGTGAAAGCGCTTCCAAGGAAGGGGGCTGGCTAGCAACAGCTTTCAGTGCTGGCACTTTTCATCTCTGAGCAATTGCTCGACGTTTGCAATTTCTCAGCTCGTGTCTACGAGACGGAAAGAGAAGGACCGTGACGTTTGGTGGCTAGAGAAGCGCAAAGCCCCAGTGTTGCTGCGCCTGTGAAAGCGCTTCCAAGGAAGGGTGCTGGCTAGCAACAGCTTTCAGTGCTGGCACTTTTCCTCTCTGAGCAATTGCTCGACGTTTGCAATTTCTCCCCTGAGCTCTTTTTAGAGTGCGCGAGAGGATGAGCAGAAGATTAAGTGGCTAGAGAAGCCCAGAGCCCCAGTGTTCTTAGGCCTACAAAAGCGCTTCCAAGGAAGGGTGCTGGCTAGCAACAGCTTTCAGTGCTGGCACTTTTCATCTCTGAGCAATTGCTCGACGTTTGCAATTTCTCAGCTCGTGTCTGCGAGACGGAAAGAGAATGACAGTGACGTTTGGTTGCTAGAGAAGCGCAAAGCCCCAGTGTTGCTGCGCCTGTGAAAGCGCTTCCAAGGAAGGGTGCTGGCTAGCAACAGCTTTCAGTGCTGGCACTTTTCATCTCTGAGCAATTGCTCGACGTTTGCAATTTCTCACCTGAGCTCTCTTTAGAGTGCGCGAGAGGATGAGCAGAAGATTAGGTGGTTAGAGAAGCCCAGAGCCCCAGTGTTCTTAGGCCTACAAAAGCGCTTCCAAGGAAGGGTGCTGGCTAGCAAGAGCTTTCAGTGCTGGCACTTTTCATCTCTGAGCAATTGCTCGACGTTTGCAATTTCTCAGCTCGTGTCTACGAGACGGAAAGAGAAGGACCGTGACGTTTGGTGGCTAGAGAAGCGCAAAGCCCCAGTGTTGCTGCGCCTGTGAAAGCGCTTCCAAGGAAGGGTGCTGGCTAGCAACAGCTTTCAGTGCTGGCACTTTTCATCTCTGAGCAATTGCTCGACGTTTGCAATTTCTCACCTGAGCTCTTTTTAGAGTGCGCGAGAGGATGAGCAGAAGATTAAGTGGCTAGAGAAGCCCAGAGCCCCAGTGTTCTTAGGCCTACAAAAGCGCTTCCAAGGAAGGGTGCTGGCTAGCAACAGCTTTCAGTGCTGGCACTTTTCATCTCTGAGCAATTGCTCGACGTTTGCAATTTCTCAGCTCGTGTCTGCGAGACGGAAAGAGAATGACCGTGACGTTTGGTTGCTAGAGAAGCGCAAAGCCCCAGTGTTGCTGCGCCTGTGAAAGCGCTTCCAAGGAAGGGGGCTGGCTAGCAACAGCTTTCAGTGCTGGCACTTTTCATCTCTGAGCAATTGCTCGACGTTTGCAATTTCTCCCCTGAGCTCTCTTTAGAGTGCGCGAGAGGATGAGCAGAAGATCAAGTGGCTAGAGAAGCCCAGAGCCCCAGTGTTCTTAGGCCTACAAAAGCGCTTCCAAGGAAGGGTGCTGGCTAGCAAGAGCTTTCAGTGCTGGCACTTTTCATCTCTGAGCAATTGCTCGACGTTTGCAATTTCTCCCCTGAGCTCTCTTTAGAGTGCGCGAGAGGATGAGCAGAAGATTAGGTGGTTAGAGAAGCCCAGAGCCCCAGTGTTCTTAGGCCTACAAAAGCGCTTCCAAGGAAGGGGGCTGGCTAGCAACAGCTTTCAGTGCTGGCACTTTTCATCTCTGAGCAATTGCTCGACGTTTGCAATTTCTCAGCTCGTGTCTACGAGACGGAAAGAGAATGACCGTGACGTTTGGTGGCTAGAGAAGCGCAAAGCCCCAGTGTTGCTGCGCCTGTGAAAGCGCTTCCAAGGAAGGGTGCTGGCTAGCAACAGCTTTCAGTGCTGGCACTTTTCATCTCTGAGCAATTGCTCGACGTTTGCAATTTCTCACCTGAGCTCTCTTTAGAGTGCGCGAGAGGATGAGCAGAAGATTCGGTGGCTAGAGAAGCCCAGAGCCCCAGTGTTCTTAGGCCTACAAAAGCGCTTCCAAGGAAGGGTGCTGGCTAGCAACAGCTTTCAGTGCTGGCACTTTTCATCTCTGAGCAATTGCTCGACGTTTGCAATTTCTCAGCTCGTGTCTACGAGACGGAGAGATAGTGACCGTGACATTTGGTGGGTAGAGAAGCGCAAAGCCCCAGTGTTGCTGCGCCTGTGAAAGCGCTTCCAAGGAAGGGTGCTGGCTAGCAAGAGCTTTCAGTGCTGGCACTTTTCATCTCTGAGCAATTGCTCGACGTTTGCAATTTCTCACCTGATCTCTCTTTAGAGTGCGCGAGAGGATGAGCAGAAGATTAGGTGTCTAAAGAAGCCCAGAGCCCCAGTGTTCTTAGGCCTACAAAAGCGCTTCCAAGGAAGGGGGCTGGCTAGCAACAGCTTTCAGTGCTGGCACTTTTCCTCTCTGAGCAATTGCTTGACGTTTGCAATTTCTCAGCTCGTGTCTGCGAGACGGAAAGAGAAGGACCGTGACGTTTGGTGGCTAGAGAAGCGCAAAGCCCCAGTGTTGCTGCGCCTGTGAAAGCGCTTCCAAGGAAGGGGGCTGGCTAGCAACAGCTTTCAGTGCTGGCACTTTTCATCTCTGAGCAATTGCTCGACGTTTGCAATTTCTCACCTGAGCTCTCTTTAGAGTGCGCGAGAGGATGAGCAGAAGATTAAGTGGCTAGAGAAGCCCAGAGCCCCAGTGTTCTTAGGCCTACAAAAGCGCTTCCAAGGAAGGGTGCTGGCTAGCAAGAGCTTTCAGTGCTGGCACTTTTCATCTCTGAGCAATTGCTCGACGTTTGCAATTTCTCACCTCGTGTCTACGAGACGGAAAGAGAAGGACCGTGACGTTTGGTGGCTAGAGAAGCGCAAAGCCCCAGTGTTGCTGCGCCTGTGAAAGCGCTTCCAAGGAAGGGGGCTGGCTAGCAACAGCTTTCAGTGCTGGCACTTTTCATCTCTGAGCAATTGCTCGACGTTTGCAATTTCTCACCTGAGCTCTTTTTAGAGTGCGCGAGAGGATGAGCAGAAGATTAAGTGGCTAGAGAAGCCCAGAGCCCCAGAGTTCTTGGGACTACAAAAGCGCTTCCAAGGAAGGGTGCTGGCTAGCAACAGCTTTCAGTGCTGGCACTTTTCATCTCTGAGCAATTGCTCGACGTTTGCAATTTCTCAGCTCGTGTCTACGAGACGGAAAGAGAAGGACCGTGACGTTTGGTGGCTAGAGAAGCGCAAAGCCCCAGTGTTGCTGCGCCTGTGAAAGCGCTTCCAAGGAAGGGTGCTGGCTAGCAACAGCTTTCAGTGCTGGCACTTTTCCTCTCTGAGCAATTGCTCGACGTTTGCAATTTCTCCCCTGAGCTCTTTTTAGAGTGCGCGAGAGGATGAGCAGAAGATTAAGTGGCTAGAGAAGCCCAGAGCCCCAGTGTTCTTAGGCCTACAAAAGCGCTTCCAAGGAAGGGGGCTGGCTAGCAACAGCTTTCAGTGCTGGCACTTTTCATCTCTGAGCAATTGCTCCACGTTTGCAATTTCTCAGCTCGTGTCTGCGAGACGGAAAGAGAATGACAGTGACGTTTGGTTGCTAGAGAAGCGCAAAGCCCCAGTGTTGCTGCGCCTGTGAAAGCGCTTCCAAGGAAGGGTGCTGGCTAGCAACAGCTTTCAGTGCTGGCACTTTTCATCTCTGAGCAATTGCTCGACGTTTGCAATTTCTCACCTGAGCTCTCTTTAGAGTGCGCGAGAGGATGAGCAGAAGATTAGGTGGTTAGAGAAGCCCAGAGCCCCAGTGTTCTTAGGCCTACAAAAGCGCTTCCAAGGAAGGGTGCTGGCTAGCAAGAGCTTTCAGTGCTGGCACTTTTCATCTCTGAGCAATTGCTCGACGTTTGCAATTTCTCAGCTCGTGTCTACGAGACGGAAAGAGAAGGACCGTGACGTTTGGTGGCTAGAGAAGCGCAAAGCCCCAGTGTTGCTGCGCCTGTGAAAGCGCTTCCAAGGAAGGGTGCTGGCTAGCAACAGCTTTCAGTGCTGGCACTTTTCATCTCTGAGCAATTGCTCGACGTTTGCAATTTCTCACCTGAGCTCTTTTTAGAGTGCGCGAGAGGATGAGCAGAAGATTAAGTGGCTAGAGAAGCCCAGAGCCCCAGTGTTCTTAGGCCTACAAAAGCGCTTCCAAGGAAGGGTGCTGGCTAGCAACAGCTTTCAGTGCTGGCACTTTTCATCTCTGAGCAATTGCTCGACGTTTGCAATTTCTCAGCTCGTGTCTGCGAGACGGAAAGAGAATGACCGTGACGTTTGGTTGCTAGAGAAGCGCAAAGCCCCAGTGTTGCTGCGCCTGTGAAAGCGCTTCCAAGGAAGGGTGCTGGCTAGCAACAGCTTTCAGTGCTGGCACTTTTCATCTCTGAGCAATTGCTCGACGTTTGCAATTTCTCCCCTGAGCTCTCTTTAGAGTGCGCGAGAGGATGAGCAGAAGATTAGGTGGTTAGAGAAGCCCAGAGCCCCAGTGTTCTTAGGCCTACAAAAGCGCTTCCAAGGAAGGGTGCTGGCTAGCAAGAGCTTTCAGTGCTGGCACTTTTCATCTCTGAGCAATTGCTCGACGTTTGCAATTTCTCCCCTGAGCTCTCTTTAGAGTGCGCGAGAGGATGAGCAGAAGATTAGGTGGTTAGAGAAGCCCAGAGCCCCAGTGTTCTTAGGCCTACAAAAGCGCTTCCAAGGAAGGGTGCTGGCTAGCAACAGCTTTCAGTGCTGGCACTTTTCATCTCTGAGCAATTGCTCGACGTTTGCAATTTCTCAGCTCGTGTCTACGAGACGGAAAGAGAATGACCGTGACGTTTGGTGGCTAGAGAAGCGCAAAGCCCCAGTGTTGCTGCGCCTGTGAAAGCGCTTCCAAGGAAGGGTGCTGGCTAGCAACAGCTTTCAGTGCTGGCACTTTTCATCTCTGAGCAATTGCTCGACGTTTGCAATTTCTCACCTGAGCTCTCTTTAGAGTGCGCGAGAGGATGAGCAGAAGATTCGGTGGCTAGAGAAGCCCAGAGCCCCAGTGTTCTTAGGCCTACAAAAGCGCTTCCAAGGAAGGGTGCTGGCTAGCAACAGCTTTCAGTGCTGGCACTTTTCATCTCTGAGCAATTGCTCGACGTTTGCAATTTCTCAGCTCGTGTCTACGAGACGGAGAGATAGTGACCGTGACATTTGGTGGCTAGAGAAGCGCAAAGCCCCAGTGTTACTGCGCCTGTGAAAGCGCTTCCAAGGAAGGGTGCTGGCTAGCAAGAGCTTTCAGTGCTGGCACTTTTCATCTCTGAGCAATTGCTCGACGTTTGCAATTTCTCACCTGATCTCTCTTTAGAGTGCGCGAGAGGATGAGCAGAAGATTAGGTGTCTAAAGAAGCCCAGAGCCCCAGTGTTCTTAGGCCTACAAAAGCGCTTCCAAGGAAGGGTGCTGGCTAGCAACAGCTTTCAGTGCTGGCACTTTTCCTCTCTGAGCAATTGCTTGACGTTTGCAATTTCTCAGCTCGTGTCTGCGAGACGGAAAGAGAAGGACCGTGACGTTTGGTGGCTAGAGAAGCGCAAAGCCCCAGTGTTGCTGCGCCTGTGAAAGCGCTTCCAAGGAAGGGGGCTGGCTAGCAACAGCTTTCAGTGCTGGCACTTTTCATCTCTGAGCAATTGCTCGACGTTTGCAATTTCTCACCTGAGCTCTCTTTAGAGTGCGCGAGAGGATGAGCAGAAGATTAAGTGGCTAGAGAAGCCCAGAGCCCCAGTGTTCTTAGGCCTACAAAAGCGCTTCCAAGGAAGGGTGCTGGCTAGCAACAGCTTTCAGTGCTGGCACTTTTCATCTCTGAGCAATTGCTCGACGTTTGCAATTTCTCACCTCGTGTCTACGAGACGGAAAGAGAAGGACCGTGACGTTTGGTGGCTAGAGAAGCGCAAAGCCCCAGTGTTGCTGCGCCTGTGAAAGCGCTTCCAAGGAAGGGGGCTGGCTAGCAACAGCTTTCAGTGCTGGCACTTTTCATCTCTGAGCAATTGCTCGACGTTTGCAATTTCTCACCTGAGCTCTTTTTAGAGTGCGCGAGAGGATGAGCAGAAGATTAAGTGGCTAGAGAAGCCCAGAGCCCCAGTGTTCTTAGGGCTACAAAAGCGCTTCCAAGGAAGGGGGCTGGCTAGCAACAGCTTTCAGTGCTGGCACTTTTCATCTCTGAGCAATTGCTCGACGTTTGCAATTTCTCAGCTCGTGTCTACGAGACGGAAAGAGAAGGACCGTGACGTTTGGTGGCTAGAGAAGCGCAAAGCCCCAGTGTTGCTGCGCCTGTGAAAGCGCTTCCAAGGAAGGGTGCTGGCTAGCAACAGCTTTCAGTGCTGGCACTTTTCCTCTCTGAGCAATTGCTCGACGTTTGCAATTTCTCCCCTGAGCTCTTTTTAGAGTGCGCGAGAGGATGAGCAGAAGATTAAGTGGCTAGAGAAGCCCAGAGCCCCAGTGTTCTTAGGCCTACAAAAGCGCTTCCAAGGAAGGGGGCTGGCTAGCAACAGCTTTCAGTGCTGGCACTTTTCATCTCTGAGCAATTGCTCGACGTTTGCAATTTCTCAGCTCGTGTCTGCGAGACGGAAAGAGAATGACAGTGACGTTTGGTTGCTAGAGAAGCGCAAAGCCCCAGTGTTGCTGCGCCTGTGAAAGCGCTTCCAAGGAAGGGTGCTGGCTAGCAACAGCTTTCAGTGCTGGCACTTTTCATCTCTGAGCAATTGCTCGACGTTTGCAATTTCTCACCTGAGCTCTCTTTAGAGTGCGCGAGAGGATGAGCAGAAGATTAGGTGGTTAGAGAAGCCCAGAGCCCCAGTGTTCTTAGGCCTACAAAAGCGCTTCCAAGGAAGGGTGCTGGCTAGCAACAGCTTTCAGTGCTGGCACTTTTCATCTCTGAGCAATTGCTCGACGTTTGCAATTTCTCAGCTCGTGTCTACGAGACGGAAAGAGAAGGACCGTGACGTTTGGTGGCTAGAGAAGCGCAAAGCCCCAGTGTTGCTGCGCCTGTGAAAGCGCTTCCAAGGAAGGGTGCTGGCTAGCAACAGCTTTCAGTGCTGGCACTTTTCATCTCTGAGCAATTGCTCGACGTTTGCAATTTCTCACCTGAGCTCTTTTTAGAGTGCGCGAGAGGATGAGCAGAAGATTAAGTGGCTAGAGAAGCCCAGAGCCCCAGTGTTCTTAGGCCTACAAAAGCGCTTCCAAGGAAGGGTGCTGGCTAGCAACAGCTTTCAGGGCTGGCACTTTTCATCTCTGAGCAATTGCTCGACGTTTGCAATTTCTCAGCTCGTGTCTGCGAGACGGAAAGAGAATGACCGTGACGTTTGGTTGCTAGAGAAGCGCAAAGCCCCAGTGTTGCTGCGCCTGTGAAAGCGCTTCCAAGGAAGGGTGCTGGCTAGCAACAGCTTTCAGTGCTGGCACTTTTCATCTCTGAGCAATTGCTCGACGTTTGCAATTTCTCCCCTGAGCTCTCTTTAGAGTGCGCGAGAGGATGAGCAGAAGATTAGGTGGTTAGAGAAGCCCAGAGCCCCAGTGTTCTTAGGCCTACAAAAGCGCTTCCAAGGAAGGGTGCTGGCTAGCAACAGCTTTCAGTGCTGGCACTTTTCATCTCTGAGCAATTGCTCAACGTTTGCAATTTCTCAGCTCGTGTCTACGAGACGGAAAGAGAAGGACCGTGACGTTTGGTGGCTAGAGAAGCGCAAAGCCCCAGTGTTGCTGCGCCCGTGAAAGCGCTTCCAAGGAAGGGTGCTGGCTAGCAACAGCTTTCAGTGCTGGCACTTTTCATCTCTGAGCAATTGCTCGACGTTTGCAATTTCTCACCTGAGCTCTTTTTAGAGTGCGCGAGAGGATGAGCAGAAGATTAAGTGGCTAGAGAAGCCCAGAGCCCCAGTGTTCTTAGGCCTACAAAAGCGCTTCCAAGGAAGGGGGCTGGCTAGCAACAGCTTTCAGTGCTGGCACTTTTCATCTCTGAGCAATTGCTCGACGTTTGCAATTTCTCAGCTTGTGTCTGCGAGACGGAACGAGAATGACAGTGACGTTTGGTTGCTAGAGAAGCGCAAAGCCCCAGTGTTGCTGCGCCTGTGAAAGCGCTTCCAAGGAAGGGTGCTGGCTAGCAACAGCTTTCAGTGCTGGCACTTTTCATCTCTGAGCAATTGCTGGACATTTGCAATTTCTCCCCTGAGCTCTCTTTAGAGTGCGCGAGAGGATGAGCAGAAGATTAAGTGGCTAGAGAAGCCCAGAGCCCCAGTGTTCTTGGGACTACAAAAGCGCTTCCAAGGAAGGGTGCTGGCTAGCAACAGCTTTCAGTGCTGGCACTTTTCATCTCTGAGCAATTGCTCGACGTTTGCAATTTCTCAGCTCGTGTCTACGAGATGGAAAGAGAAGGACCGTGACGTTTGGTGGCTAGAGAAGCGCAAAGCCCCAGTGTTGCTGCGCCTGTGAAAGCGCTTCCAAGGAAGGGTGCTGGCTAGCAACAGCTTTCAGTGCTGGCACTTTTCATCTCTGAGCAATTGCTCGACGTTTGCAATTTCTCCCCTGAGCTCTCTTTAGAGTGCGCGAGAGGATGAGCAGAAGATTAAGTGCCTAGAGAAGCCCAGAGCCCCAGTGTTCTTAGGCCTACAAAAGCGCTTCCAAGGAAGGGGGCTGGCTAGCAACAGCTTTCAGTGCTGGCACTTTTCATCTCTGAGCAATTGCTCGACGTTTGCAATTTCTCAGCTCGTGTCTGCGAGACGGAAAGAGAATGACAGTGACGTTTGGTTGCTAGAGAAGCGCAAAGCCCCAGTGTTGCTGCGCCTGTGAAAGCGCTTCCAAGGAAGGGTGCTGGCTAGCAACAGCTTTCAGTGCTGGCACTTTTCATCTCTGAGCAATTGCTCGACGTTTGCAATTTCTCCCCTGAGCTCTTTTTAGAGTGCGCGAGAGGATGAGCAGAAGATTAGGTGGCTAGAGAAGCCCAGAGCCCCAGTGTTCTTAGGCCTACAAAAGCGCTTCCAAGGAAGGGGGCTGGCTAGCAACAGCTTTCAGTGCTGGCACTTTTCATCTTTGAGCAATTGCTCGACGTTTGCAATTTCTCAGCTCGTGTCTAGGAGACGGAAAGAGAAGGACCATGACGTTTGGTGGCTAGAGAAGCGCAAAGCCCCAGTGTTGCTGCGCCTGTGAAAGCGCTTCCAAGGAAGGGTGCTGGCTAGCAAGAGCTTTCAGTGCTGGCACTTTTCATCTCTGAGCAATTGCTCGACGTTTGCAATTTCTCACCTGAGCTCTTTTTAGAGTGCGCGAGAGGATGAGCAGAAGATTAAGTGGCTAGAGAAGCCCAGAGCCCCAGTGTTCTTAGGCCTACAAAAGCGCTTCCAAGGAAGGGGGCTGGCTAGCAACAGCTTTCAGTGCTGGCACTTTTCATCTCTGAGCAATTGCTCCACGTTTGCAATTTCTCAGCTCGTGTCTACGAGACGGAAAGAGAATGACAGTGACGTTTGGTTGCTAGAGAAGCGCAAAGCCCCAGTGTTGCTGCGCCTGTGAAAGCGCTTCCAAGGAAGGGTGCTGGCTAGCAACAGCTTCCAGTGCTGGCACTTTTCATCTCTGAGCAATTGCTGGACATTTGCAATTTCTCCCCTGAGCTCTCTTTAGAGTGTGTGAGAGGATGAGCAGAAGATTAGGTGGCTAGAGAAGCCCAGAACCCCAGTGTTCTTAGGCCTACAAAAGCGCTTCCAAGGAAGGGTGCTGGCTAGCAACAGCTTTCAGTGCTGGCACTTTTCATCTCTGAGCAATTGCTCGACGTTTGCAATTTCTCAGCTCGTGTCTACGAGACGGAAAGAGAAGGACCGTGACGTTTGGTGGCTAGAGAAGCGCAAAGCCCCAGTGTTGCTGCGCCTGTGAAAGCGCTTCCAAGGAAGGGTGCTGGCTAGCAACAGCTTTCAGTGCTGGCACTTTTCCTCTCTGAGCAATTGCTCGACGTTTGCAATTTCTCACCTGAGCTCTTTTTAGAGTGCGCGAGAGGATGAGCAGAAGATTAAGTGGCTAGAGAAGCCCAGAGCCCCAGTGTTCTTAGGGCTACAAAAGCGCTTCCAAGGAAGGGGGCTGGCTAGCAACAGCTTTCAGTGCTGGCACTTTTCATCTCTGAGCAATTGCTCGACGTTTGCAATTTCTCAGCTCGTGTCTGCGAGACGGAAAGAGAAGGACAGTGACGTTTGGTTGCTAGAGAAGCGCAAAGCCCCAGTGTTGCTGCGCCTGTGAAAGCGCTTCCAAGGAAGGGTGCTGGCTAGCAACAGCTTTCAGTGCTGGCACTTTTCATCTCTGAGCAATTGCTGGACATTTGCAATTTCTCTCCTGAGCTCTCTTTAGAGTGCGCGAGAGGATGAGCAGAAGATTAGGTGGCTAGAGAAGCCCAGAACCCCAGTGTTCTTAGGCCTACAAAAGCGCTTCCAAGGAAGGGTGCTGGCTAGCAACAGCTTTCAGTGCTGGCACTTTTCATCTCTGAGCAATTGCTCGACGTTTGCAATTTCTCAGCTCGTGTCTACGAGACGGAAAGAGAAGGACCGTGAGGTTTGGTGGCTAGAGAAGCGCAAAGCCCCAGTGTTGCTGCGCCTGTGAAAGCGCTTCCAAGGAAGGGTGCTGGCTAGCAACAGCTTTCAGTGCTGGCACTTTTCATCTCTGAGCAATTGCTCGACGTTTGCAATTTCTCACCTGAGCTCTCTTTAGAGTGCGCGAGAGGATGAGCAGAAGATTAGGTGGCTAGAGAAGCCCAGAGCCCCAGTGTTCTTAGGGCTACAAAAGCGCTTCCAAGGAAGGGGGCTGGCTAGCAACAGCTTTCAGTGCTGGCACTTTTCATCTCTGAGCAATTGCTCGACGTTTGCAATTTCTCAGCTCGTGTCTGCGAGACGGAAAGAGAATGACAGTGACGTTTGGTTGCTAGAGAAGCGCAAAGCCCCAGTGTTGCTGCGCCTGTGAAAGCGCTTCCAAGGAAGGGTGCTGGCTAGCAACAGCTTTCAGTGCTGGCACTTTTCATCTCTGAGCAATTGCTCGACGTTTGCAATTTCTCCCCTGAGCTCTCTTTAGAGTGCGCGAGAGGATGAGCAGAAGATTAGGTGGCTAGAGAAGCCCAGAGCCCCACTGTTCTTAGGCCTACAAAAGCGCTTCCAAGGAAGGGGGCTGGCTAGCAACAGCTTTCAGTGCTGGCACTTTTCATCTCTGAGCAATTGCTCGACGTTTGCAATTTCTCAGCTCGTGTCTACGAGACGGAAAGAGAAGGACCGTGACGTTTGGTGGCTAGAGAAGCGCAAAGCCCCAGTGTTGCTGCGCCTGTGAAAGCGCTTCCAAGGAAGGGTGCTGGCTAGCAACAGCTTTCAGTGCTGGCACTTTTCCTCTCTGAGCAATTGCTCGACGTTTGCAATTTCTCCCCTGAGCTCTTTTTAGAGTGCGCGAGAGGATGAGCAGAAGATTAAGTGGCTAGAGAAGCCCAGAGCCCCAGTGTTCTTAGGCCTACAAAAGCGCTTCCAAGGAAGGGGGCTGGCTAGCAACAGCTTTCAGTGCTGGCACTTTTCCTCTCTGAGCAATTGCTCGACGTTTGCAATTTCTCAGCTCGTGTCTGCGAGACGGAAAGAGAATGACAGTGACGTTTGGTTGCTAGAGAAGCGCAAAGCCCCAGTGTTGCTGCGCCTGTGAAAGCGCTTCCAAGGAAGGGTGCTGGCTAGCAACAGCTTCCAGTGCTGGCACTTTTCATCTCTGAGCAATTGCTGGACATTTGCAATTTCTCCCCTGAGCTCTCTTTAGAGTGTGCGAGAGGATGAGCAGAAGATTAGGTGGCTAGAGAAGCCCAGAACCCCAGTCTGCTTAGGCCTACAAAAGCGCTTCCAAGGAAGGGTGCTGGCTAGCAACAGCTTTCAGTGCTGGCACTTTTCATCTCTGAGCAATTGCTCGACGTTTGCAATTTCTCAGCTCGTGTCTACGAGACGGAAAGAGAAGGACCGTGACGTTTGGTGGCTAGAGAAGCGCAAAGCCCCAGTGTTGCTGCGCCTGTGAAAGCGCTTCCAAGGAAGGGTGCTGGCTAGCAACAGCTTTCAGTGCTGGCACTTTTCATCTCTGAGCAATTGCTCGACGTTTGCAATTTCTCCCCTGAGCTCTCTTTAGAGTGCGCGAGAGGATGAGCAGAAGATTAGGTGGCTAGAGAAGCCCAGAGCCCCACTGTTCTTAGGCCTACAAAAGCGCTTCCAAGGAAGGGGGCTGGCTAGCAACAGCTTTCAGTGCTGGCACTTTTCATCTCTGAGCAATTGCTCGACGTTTGCAATTTCTCAGCTCGTGTCTGCGAGACGGAAAGAGAATGACAGTGACGTTTGGTTGCTAGAGAAGCGCAAAGCCCCAGTGTTGCTGCGCCTGTGAAAGCGCTTCCAAGGAAGGGTGCTGGCTAGCAACAGCTTTCAGTGCTGGCACTTTTCATCTCTGAGCAATTGCTGGACATTTGCAATTTCTCTCCTGAGCTCTCTTTAGAGTGCGCGAGAGGATGAGCAGAAGATTAGGTGGCTAGAGAAGCCCAGAACCCCAGTGTTCTTAGGCCTACAAAAGCGCTTCCAAGGAAGGGTGCTGGCTAGCAACAGCTTTCAGTGCTGGCACTTTTCATCTCTGAGCAATTGCTCGACGTTTGCAATTTCTCAGCTCGTGTCTACGAGACGGAAAGAGAAGGACCGTGAGGTTTGGTGGCTAGAGAAGCGCAAAGCCCCAGTGTTGCTGCGCCTGTGAAAGCGCTTCCAAGGAAGGGTGCTGGCTAGCAACAGCTTTCAGTGCTGGCACTTTTCATCTCTGAGCAATTGCTCGACGTTTGCAATTTCTCACCTGAGCTCTCTTTAGAGTGCGCGAGAGGATGAGCAGAAGATTAGGTGGCTAGAGAAGCCCAGAGCCCCAGTGTTCTTAGGGCTACAAAAGCGCTTCCAAGGAAGGGGGCTGGCTAGCAACAGCTTTCAGTGCTGGCACTTTTCATCTCTGAGCAATTGCTCGACGTTTGCAATTTCTCAGCTCGTGTCTGCGAGACGGAAAGAGAATGACAGTGACGTTTGGTTGCTAGAGAAGCGCAAAGCCCCAGTGTTGCTGCGCCTGTGAAAGCGCTTCCAAGGAAGGGTGCTGGCTAGCAACAGCTTTCAGTGCTGGCACTTTTCATCTCTGAGCAATTGCTCGACGTTTGCAATTTCTCACCTGAGCTCTCTTTAGAGTGCGCGAGAGGATGAGCAGAAGATTAGGTGGCTAGAGAAGCCCAGAGCCCCACTGTTCTTAGGCCTACAAAAGCGCTTCCAAGGAAGGGGGCTGGCTAGCAACAGCTTTCAGTGCTGGCACTTTTCATCTCTGAGCAATTGCTCGACGTTTGCAATTTCTCAGCTCGTGTCTACGAGACGGAAAGAGAAGGACCGTGACGTTTGGTGGCTAGAGAAGCGCAAAGCCCCAGTGTTGCTGCGCCTGTGAAAGCGCTTCCAAGGAAGGGTGCTGGCTAGCAACAGCTTTCAGTGCTGGCACTTTTCCTCTCTGAGCAATTGCTCGACGTTTGCAATTTCTCCCCTGAGCTCTTTTTAGAGTGCGCGAGAGGATGAGCAGAAGATTAAGTGGCTAGAGAAGCCCAGAGCCCCAGTGTTCTTAGGCCTACAAAAGCGCTTCCAAGGAAGGGGGCTGGCTAGCAACAGCTTTCAGTGCTGGCACTTTTCCTCTCTGAGCAATTGCTCGACGTTTGCAATTTCTCAGCTCGTGTCTGCGAGACGGAAAGAGAATGACAGTGACGTTTGGTTGCTAGAGAAGCGCAAAGCCCCAGTGTTGCTGCGCCTGTGAAAGCGCTTCCAAGGAAGGGTGCTGGCTAGCAACAGCTTCCAGTGCTGGCACTTTTCATCTCTGAGCAATTGCTGGACATTTGCAATTTCTCCCCTGAGCTCTCTTTAGAGTGTGCGAGAGGATGAGCAGAAGATTAGGTGGCTAGAGAAGCCCAGAACCCCAGTCTGCTTAGGCCTACAAAAGCGCTTCCAAGGAAGGGTGCTGGCTAGCAAGAGCTTTCAGTGCTGGCACTTTTCATCTCTGAGCAATTGCTCGACGTTTGCAATTTCTCAGCTCGTGTCTACGAGACGGAAAGAGAAGGACCGTGACGTTTGGTGGCTAGAGAAGCGCAAAGCCCCAGTGTTGCTGCGCCTGTGAAAGCGCTTCCAAGGAAGGGTGCTGGCTAGCAACAGCTTTCAGTGCTGGCACTTTTCATCTCTGAGCAATTGCTCGACGTTTGCAATTTCTCCCCTGAGCTCTCTTTAGAGTGCGCGAGAGGATGAGCAGAAGATTAGGTGGCTAGAGAAGCCCAGAGCCCCACTGTTCTTAGGCCTACAAAAGCGCTTCCAAGGAAGGGGGCTGGCTAGCAACAGCTTTCAGTGCTGGCACTTTTCATCTCTGAGCAATTGCTCGACGTTTGCAATTTCTCAGCTCGTGTCTGCGAGACGGAAAGAGAATGACAGTGACGTTTGGTTGCTAGAGAAGCGCAAAGCCCCAGTGTTGCTGCGCCTGTGAAAGCGCTTCCAAGGAAGGGGGCTGGCTAGCAACAGCTTCCAGTGCTGGCACTTTTCATCTCTGAGCAATTGCTGGACATTTGCAATTTCTCCCCTGAGCTCTCTTTAGAGTGTGCGAGAGGATGAGCAGAAGATTAGGTGGCTAGAGAAGCCCAGAACCCCAGTGTTCTTAGGCCTACAAAAGCGCTTCCAAGGAAGGGTGCTGGCTAGCAAGAGCTTTCAGTGCTGGCACTTTTCATCTCTGAGCAATTGCTCCACGTTTGCAATTTCTCAGCTCGTGTCTGCGAGACGGAAAGAGAAGGACCGTGACGTTTGGTGGCTAGAGAAGCGCAAAGCCCCAGTGTTGCTGCGCCTGTGAAAGCGCTTCCAAGGAAGGGTGCTGGCTAGCAACAGCTTTCAGTGCTGGCACTTTTCATCTCTGAGCAATTGCTCGACGTTTGCAATTTCTCCCCTGAGCTCTTTTTAGAGTGCGCGAGAGGATGAGCAGAAGATTAAGTGGCTAGAGAAGCCCAGAGCCCCAGTGTTCTTAGGCCTACAAAAGCGCTTCCAAGGAAGGGGGCTGGCTAGCAACAGCTTTCAGTGCTGGCACTTTTCATCTCTGAGCAATTGCTCCACGTTTGCAATTTCTCAGCTCGTGTCTGCGAGACGGAAAGAGAATGACAGTGACGTTTGGTTGCTAGAGAAGCGCAAAGCCCCAGTGTTGCTGCGCCTGTGAAAGCGCTTCCAAGGAAGGGTGCTGGCTAGCAACAGCTTCCAGTGCTGGCACTTTTCATCTCTGAGCAATTGCTGGACATTTGCAATTTCTCCCCTGAGCTCTCTTTAGAGTGTGCGAGAGGATGAGCAGAAGATTAGGTGGCTAGAGAAGCCCAGAACCCCAGTGTTCTTAGGCCTACAAAAGCGCTTCCAAGGAAGGGTGCTGGCTAGCAACAGCTTTCAGTGCTGGCACTTTTCATCTCTGAGCAATTGCTCGACGTTTGCAATTTCTCAGCTCGTGTCTACGAGACGGAAAGAGAAGGACCGTGACGTTTGGTGGCTAGAGAAGCGCAAAGCCCCAGTGTTGCTGCGCCTGTGAAAGCGCTTCCAAGGAAGGGGGCTGGCTAGCAACAGCTTTCAGTGCTGGCACTTTTCCTCTCTGAGCAATTGCTCGACGTTTGCAATTTCTCACCTGAGCTCTTTTTAGAGTGCGCGAGAGGATGAGCAGAAGATTAAGTGGCTAGAGAAGCCCAGAGCCCCAGTGTTCTTAGGCCTACAAAAGCGCTTCCAAGGAAGGGTGCTGGCTAGCAACAGCTTTCAGTGCTGGCACTTTTCATCTCTGAGCAATTGCTCGACGTTTGCAATTTCTCAGCTCGTGTCTGCGAGACGGAAAGAGAATGACAGTGACGTTTGGTTGCTAGAGAAGCGCAAAGCCCCAGTGTTGCTGCGCCTGTGAAAGCGCTTCCAAGGAAGGGTGCTGGCTAGCAACAGCTTTCAGTGCTGGCACTTTTCATCTCTGAGCAATTGCTGGACATTTGCAATTTCTCCCCTGAGCTCTCTTTAGAGTGCGCGAGAGGATGAGCAGAAGATTAGGTGGCTAGAGAAGCCCAGAGCCCCAGTGTTCTTAGGCCTACAAAAGCGCTTCCAAGGAAGGGTGCTGGCTAGCAAGAGCTTTCAGTGCTGGCACTTTTCATCTCTGAGCAATTGCTCGACGTTTGCAATTTCTCAGCTCGTGTCTACGAGACGGAAAGAGAAGGACCGTGACGTTTGGTGGCTAGAGAAGCGCAAAGCCCCAGTGTTGCTGCGCCTGTGAAAGCGCTTCCAAGGAAGGGTGCTGGCTAGCAACAGCTTTCAGTGCTGGCACTTTTCATCTCTGAGCAATTGCTCGACGTTTGCAATTTCTCACCTGAGCTCTCTTTAGAGTGCGCGAGAGGATGAGCAGAAGATTAGGTGGCTAGAGAAGCCCAGAGCCCCAGTGTTCTTAGGCCTACAAAAGCGCTTCCAAGGAAGGGGGCTGGCTAGCAACAGCTTTCAGTGCTGGCACTTTTCATCTCTGAGCAATTGCTCGACGTTTGCAATTTCTCAGCTCGTGTCTGCGAGACGGAAAGAGAAGGACCGTGACGTTTGGTGGCTAGAGAAGCGCAAAGCCCCAGTGTTGCTGCGCCTGTGAAAGCGCTTCCAAGGAAGGGTGCTGGCTAGCAACAGCTTTCAGTGCTGGCACTTTTCATCTCTGAGCAATTGCTCGACGTTTGCAATTTCTCCCCTGAGCTCTTTTTAGAGTGCGCGAGAGGATGAGCAGAAGATTAAGTGGCTAGAGAAGCCCAGAGCCCCAGTGTTCTTAGGCCTACAAAAGCGCTTCCAAGGAAGGGGGCTGGCTAGCAACAGCTTTCAGTGCTGGCACTTTTCATCTCTGAGCAATTGCTGGACGTTTGCAATTTCTCACCTGAGCTCTCTTTAGAGTGCGCGAGAGGATGAGCAGAAGATTAGGTGGCTAGAGAAGCCCAGAGCCCCAGTGTTCTTAGGGCTACAAAAGCGCTTCCAAGGAAGGGGGCTGGCTAGCAAGAGCTTTCAGTGCTGGCACTTTTCATCTCTGAGCAATTGCTGGACGTTTGCAATTTCTCACCTGAGCTCTCTTTAGAGTGCGCGAGAGGATGAGCAGAAGATTAGGTGGCTAGAGAAGCCCAGAGCCCCAGTGTTCTTAGGGCTACAAAAGCGCTTCCAAGGAAGGGGGCTGGCTAGCAACAGCTTTCAGTGCTGGCACTTTTCATCTCTGAGCAATTGCTCGACGTTTGCAATTTCTCAGCTCGTGTCTGCGAGACGGAAAGAGAATGACAGTGACGTTTGGTTGCTAGAGAAGCGCAAAGCCCCAGTGTTGCTGCGCCTGTGAAAGCGCTTCCAAGGAAGGGTGCTGGCTAGCAACAGCTTTCAGTGCTGGCACTTTTCATCTCTGAGCAATTGCTCGACGTTTGCAATTTCTCACCTGAGCTCTCTTTAGAGTGCGCGAGAGGATGAGCAGAAGATTAAGTGGCTAGAGAAGCCCAGAGCCCCAGTGTTCTTAGGGCTACAAAAGCGCTTCCAAGGAAGGGGGCTGGCTAGCAAGAGCTTTCAGTGCTGGCACTTTTCATCTCTGAGCAATTGCTCCACGTTTGCAATTTCTCAGCTCGTGTCTGCGAGACGGAAAGAGAATGACAGTGACGTTTGGTTGCTAGAGAAGCGCAAAGCCCCAGTGTTGCTGCGCCTGTGAAAGCGCTTCCAAGGAAGGGTGCTGGCTAGCAACAGCTTCCAGTGCTGGCACTTTTCATCTCTGAGCAATTGCTGGACATTTGCAATTTCTCCCCTGAGCTCTCTTTAGAGTGTGCGAGAGGATGAGCAGAAGATTAGGTGGCTAGAGAAGCCCAGAACCCCAGTGTTCTTAGGCCTACAAAAGCGCTTCCAAGGAAGGGTGCTGGCTAGCAACAGCTTTCAGTGCTGGCACTTTTCATCTCTGAGCAATTGCTCGACGTTTGCAATTTCTCAGCTCGTGTCTACGAGACGGAAAGAGAAGGACCGTGACGTTTGGTGGCTAGAGAAGCGCAAAGCCCCAGTGTTGCTGCGCCTGTGAAAGCGCTTCCAAGGAAGGGTGCTGGCTAGCAACAGCTTTCAGTGCTGGCACTTTTCCTCTCTGAGCAATTGCTCGACGTTTGCAATTTCTCACCTGAGCTCTTTTTAGAGTGCGCGAGAGGATGAGCAGAAGATTAAGTGGCTAGAGAAGCCCAGAGCCCCAGTGTTCTTAGGCCTACAAAAGCGCTTCCAAGGAAGGGTGCTGGCTAGCAACAGCTTTCAGTGCTGGCACTTTTCATCTCTGAGCAATTGCTCGACGTTTGCAATTTCTCAGCTCGTGTCTGCGAGACGGAAAGAGAATGACAGTGACGTTTGGTTGCTAGAGAAGCGCAAAGCCCCAGTGTTGCTGCGCCTGTGAAAGCGCTTCCAAGGAAGGGTGCTGGCTAGCAACAGCTTTCAGTGCTGGCACTTTTCATCTCTGAGCAATTGCTGGACATTTGCAATTTCTCCCCTGAGCTCTCTTTAGAGTGTGCGAGAGGATGAGCAGAAGATTAGGTGGCTAGAGAAGCCCAGAACCCCAGTGTTCTTAGGCCTACAAAAGCGCTTCCAAGGAAGGGTGCTGGCTAGCAACAGCTTTCAGTGCTGGCACTTTTCATCTCTGAGCAATTGCTCGACGTTTGCAATTTCTCAGCTCGTGTCTACGAGACGGAAAGAGAAGGACCGTGACGTTTGGTGGCTAGAGAAGCGCAAAGCCCCAGTGTTGCTGCGCCTGTGAAAGCGCTTCCAAGGAAGGGTGCTGGCTAGCAACAGCTTTCAGTGCTGGCACTTTTCATCTCTGAGCAATTGCTCGACGTTTGCAATTTCTCACCTGAGCTCTCTTTAGAGTGCGCGAGAGGATGAGCAGAAGATTAGGTGGCTAGAGAAGCCCAGAGCCCCAGTGTTCTTAGGCCTACAAAAGCGCTTCCAAGGAAGGGTGCTGGCTAGCAACAGCTTTCAGTGCTGGCACTTTTCATCTCTGAGCAATTGCTCCACGTTTGCAATTTCTCAGCTCGTGTCTGCGAGACGGAAAGAGAAGGACCGTGACGTTTGGTGGTTAGAGAAGCGCAAAGCCCCAGTGTTGCTGCGCCTGTGAAAGCGCTTCCAAGGAAGGGTGCTGGCTAGCAACAGCTTTCAGTGCTGGCACTTTTCATCTCTGAGCAATTGCTCGACGTTTGCAATTTCTCACCTGAGCTCTCTTTAGAGTGCGCGAGAGGATGAGCAGAAGATTAAGTGGCTAGAGAAGCCCAGAGCCCCAGTGTTCTTAGGCCTACAAAAGCACTTCCAAGGAAGGGGGCTGGCTAGCAACAGCTTTCAGTGCTGGCACTTTTCATCTCTGAGCAATTGCTCCACGTTTGCAATTTCTCAGCTCGTGTCTACGAGACGGAAAGAGAATGACAGTGACGTTTGGTTGCTAGAGAAGCGCAAAGCCCCAGTGTTGCTGCGCCTGTGAAAGCGCTTCCAAGGAAGGGTGCTGGCTAGCAACAGCTTTCAGTGCTGGCACTTTTCATCTCTGAGCAATTGCTGGACATTTGCAATTTCTCCCCTGAGCTCTCTTTAGAGTGCGCGAGAGGATGAGCAGAAGATTAGGTGTCTAAAGAAGCCCAGAGCCCCAGTGTTCTTAGGCCTACAAAAGCGCTTCCAAGGAAGGGTGCTGGCTAGCAACAGCTTTCAGTGCTGGCACTTTTCATCTCTGAGCAATTGCTCGACGTTTGCAATTTCTCAGCTCGTGTCTACGAGACGGAAAGAGAATGACAGTGACGTTTGGTGGCTAGAGAAGCGCAAAGCCCCAGGGTTGCTGCGCCTGTGAAAGCGCTTCCAAGGAAGGGGGCTGGCTAGCAAGAGCTTTCAGTGCTGGCACTTTTCATCTCTGAGCAATTGCTCGACGTTTGCAATTTCTCACCTGAGCTCTCTTTAGACTGCGCGAGAGGATGAGCAGAAGATTAAGTGGCTAGAGAAGCCCAGAGCCCCAGTGTTCTTAGGGCTACAAAAGCGCTTCCAAGGAAGGGGGCTGGCTAGCAACAGCTTTCAGTGCTGGCACTTTTCATCTCTGAGCAATTGCTCGACGTTTGCAATTTCTCAGCTCGTGTCTGCGAGACGGAAAGAGAATGACAGTGACGTTTGGTTGCTAGAGAAGCGCAAAGCCCCAGTGTTGCTGCGCCTGTGAAAGCGCTTCCAAGGAAGGGTGCTGGCTAGCAACAGCTTTCAGTGCTGGCACTTTTCATCTCTGAGCAATTGCTCGACGTTTGCAATTTCTCACCTGAGCTCTCTTTAGAGTGCGCGAGAGGATGAGCAGAAGATTAGGTGTCTAAAGAAGCCCAGAGCCCCAGTGTTGCTGCGCCTGTGAAAGCGCTTCCAAGGAAGGGGGCTGGCTAGCAACAGCTTTCAGTGCTGGCACTTTTCATCTCTGAGCAATTGCTCGACGTTTGCAATTTCTCACCTGAGCTCTCTTTAGAGTGCGCGAGAGGATGAGCAGAAGATTAGGTGGCTAGAGAAGCCCAGAGCCCCAGTGTTCTTGGGACTACAAAAGCGCTTCCAAGGAAGGGTGCTGGCTAGCAACAGCTTTCAGTGCTGGCACTTTTCATCTCTGAGCAATTGCTCGACGTTTGCAATTTCTCAGCTCGTGTCTACGAGACGGAAAGAGAAGGACCGTGACGTTTGGTGGCTAGAGAAGCGCAAAGCCCCAGTGTTGCTGCGCCTGTGAAAGCGCTTCCAAGGAAGGGTGCTGGCTAGCAACAGCTTTCAGTGCTGGCACTTTTCATCTCTGAGCAATTGCTCGACGTTTGCAATTTCTCACCTGAGCTCTCTTTAGAGTGCGCGAGAGGATGAGCAGAAGATTAAGTGGCTAGAGAAGCCCAGAGCCCCACTGTTCTTAGGGCTACAAAAGCGCTTCCAAGGAAGGGGGCTGGCTAGCAACAGCTTTCAGTGCTGGCACTTTTCATCTCTGAGCAATTGCTCGACGTTTGCAATTTCTCAGCTCGTGTCTGCGAGACGGAAAGAGAATGACAGTGACGTTTGGTGGCTAGAGAAGCGCAAAGCCCCAGTGTTGCTGCGCCTGTGAAAGCGCTTCCAAGGAAGGGTGCTGGCTAGCAACAGCTTTCAGTGCTGGCACTTTTCATCTCTGAGCAATTGCTGGACATTTGCAATTTCTCCCCTGAGCTCTCTTTAGAGTGTGCGAGAGGATGAGCAGAAGATTAGGTGGCTAGAGAAGCCCAGAGCCCCAGTGTTCTTAGGCCTACAAAAGCGCTTCCAAGGAAGGGTGCTGGCTAGCAACAGCTTTCAGTGCTGGCACTTTTCATCTCTGAGCAATTGCTCGACGTTTGCAATTTCTCAGCTCGTGTCTACGAGACGGAAAGAGAAGGACCGTGACGTTTGGTGGCTAGAGAAGCGCAAAGCCCCAGTGTTGCTGCGCCTGTGAAAGCGCTTCCAAGGAAGGGTGCTGGCTAGCAACAGCTTTCAGTGCTGGCACTTTTCCTCTCTGAGCAATTGCTCGACGTTTGCAATTTCTCACCTGAGCTCTTTTTAGAGTGCGCGAGAGGATGAGCAGAAGATTAAGTGGCTAGAGAAGCCCAGAGCCCCAGTGTTCTTAGGCCTACAAAAGCGCTTCCAAGGAAGGGTGCTGGCTAGCAACAGCTTTCAGTGCTGGCACTTTTCATCTCTGAGCAATTGCTCGACGTTTGCAATTTCTCAGCTCGTGTCTGCGAGACGGAAAGAGAATGACAGTGACGTTTGGTTGCTAGAGAAGCGCAAAGCCCCAGTGTTGCTGCGCCTGTGAAAGCGCTTCCAAGGAAGGGTGCTGGCTAGCAACAGCTTTCAGTGCTGGCACTTTTCATCTCTGAGCAATTGCTGGACATTTGCAATTTCTCCCCTGAGCTCTCTTTAGAGTGCGCGAGAGGATGAGCAGAAGATTCGGTGGCTAGAGAAGCCCAGAGCCCCAGTGTTCTTAGGCCTACAAAAGCGCTTCCAAGGAAGGGGGCTGGCTAGCAACAGCTTTCAGTGCTGGCACTTTTCATCTCTGAGCAATTGCTCGACGTTTGCAATTTCTCAGCTCGTGTCTACGAGACGGAAAGAGAAGGACCGTGACGTTTGGTGGCTAGAGAAGCGCAAAGCCCCAGTGTTGCTGCGCCTGTGAAAGCGCTTCCAAGGAAGGGTGCTGGCTAGCAACAGCTTTCAGTGCTGGCACTTTTCATCTCTGAGCAATTGCTCGACGTTTGCAATTTCTCACCTGAGCTCTCTTTAGAGTGCGCGAGAGGATGAGCAGAAGATTAGGTGGCTAGAGAAGCCCAGAGCCCCAGTGTTCTTAGGCCTACAAAAGCGCTTCCAAGGAAGGGTGCTGGCTAGCAACAGCTTTCAGTGCTGGCACTTTTCATCTCTGAGCAATTGCTCGACGTTTGCAATTTCTCAGCTCGTGTCTGCGAGACGGAAAGAGAAGGACCGTGACGTTTGGTGGCTAGAGAAGCGCAAAGCCCCAGTGTTGCTGCGCCTGTGAAAGCGCTTCCAAGGAAGGGGGCTGGCTAGCAACAGCTTTCAGTGCTGGCACTTTTCATCTCTGAGCAATTGCTGGACGTTTGCAATTTCTCACCTGAGCTCTCTTTAGAGTGCGCGAGAGGATGAGCAGAAGATTCGGTGGCTAGAGAAGCCCAGAACCCCAGTGTTCTTAGGCCTACAAAAGCGCTTCCAAGGAAGGGGGCTGGCTAGCAACAGCTTTCAGTGCTGGCACTTTTCATCTCTGAGCAATTGCTCGACGTTTGCAATTTCTCAGCTCGTGTCTAGGAGACGGAAAGAGAAGGACCGTGACGTTTGGTGGCTAGAGAAGCGCAAAGCCCCAGTGTTGCTGCGCCTGTGAAAGCGCTTCCAAGGAAGGGTGCTGGCTAGCAACAGCTTTCAGTGCTGGCACTTTTCATCTCTGAGCAATTGCTCGACGTTTGCAATTTCTCACCTGAGCTCTTTTTAGAGTGCGCGAGAGGATGAGCAGAATATTAAGTGGCTAGAGAAGCCCAGAGCCCCAGTGTTCTTAGGCCTACAAAAGCGCTTCCAAGGAAGGGTGCTGGCTAGCAACAGCTTTCAGTGCTGGCACTTTTCATCTCTGAGCAATTGCTCGACGTTTGCAATTTCTCAGCTCGTGTCTGCGAGACGGAAAGAGAAGGACAGTGACGTTTGGTTGCTAGAGAAGCGCAAAGCCCCAGTGTTGCTGCGCCTGTGAAAGCGCTTCCAAGGAAGGGTGCTGGCTAGCAACAGCTTTCAGTGCTGGCACTTTTCATCTCTGAGCAATTGCTGGACATTTGCAATTTCTCCCCTGAGCTCTCTTTAGAGTGTGCGAGAGGATGAGCAGAAGATTAGGTGGCTAGAGAAGCCCAGAACCCCAGTGTTCTTAGGCCTACAAAAGCGCTTCCAAGGAAGGGTGCTGGCTAGCAACAGCTTTCAGTGCTGGCACTTTTCCTCTCTGAGCAATTGCTCGACGTTTGCAATTTCTCAGCTCGTGTCTACGAGACGGAAAGAGAAGGACCGTGACGTTTGGTGGCTAGAGAAGCGCAAAGCCCCAGTGTTGCTGCGCCTGTGAAAGCGCTTCCAAGGAAGGGTGCTGGCTAGCAAGAGCTTTCAGTGCTGGCACTTTTCATCTCTGAGCAATTGCTCGACGTTTGCAATTTCTCACCTGAGCTCTCTTTAGAGTGCGCGAGAGGATGAGCAGAAGATTAAGTGCCTAGAGAAGCCCAGAGCCCCAGTGTTCTTAGGGCTACAAAAGCGCTTCCAAGGAAGGGGGCTGGCTAGCAACAGCTTTCAGTGCTGGCACTTTTCATCTCTGAGCAATTGCTCGACGTTTGCAATTTCTCAGCTCTTGTCTACGAGACGGAAAGAGAATGACAGTGACGTTTGGTGGCTAGAGAAGCGCAAAGCCCCAGTGTTGCTGCGCCTGTGAAAGCGCTTCCAAGGAAGGGTGCTGGCTAGCAACAGCTTTCAGTGCTGGCACTTTTCATCTCTGAGCAATTGCTCGACATTTGCAATTTCTCACCTGAGCTCTCTTTAGAGTGCGCGAGAGGATGAGCAGAAGATTAGGTGGCTAGAGAAGCCCAGAGCCCCACTGTTCTTAGGCCTACAAAAGCGCTTCCAAGGAAGGGGGCTGGCTAGCAACAGCTTTCAGTGCTGGCACTTTTCATCTCTGAGCAATTGCTCGACGTTTGCAATTTCTCAGCTCGTGTCTACGAGACGGAAAGAGAAGGACCGTGACGTTTGGTGGCTAGAGAAGCGCAAAGCCCCAGTGTTGCTGCGCCTGTGAAAGCGCTTCCAAGGAAGGGTGCTGGCTAGCAAGAGCTTTCAGTGCTGGCACTTTTCATCTCTGAGCAATTGCTCGACGTTTGCAATTTCTCACCTGAGCTCTTTTTAGAGTGCGCGAGAGGATGAGCAGAAGATTAAGTGGCTAGAGAAGCCCAGAGCCCCAGTGTTCTTAGGGCTACAAAAGCGCTTCCAAGGAAGGGGGCTGGCTAGCAACAGCTTTCAGTGCTGGCACTTTTCATCTCTGAGCAATTGCTCCACGTTTGCAATTTCTCAGCTCGTGTCTGCGAGACGGAAAGAGAATGACAGTGACGTTTGGTTGCTAGAGAAGCGCAAAGCCCCAGTGTTGCTGCGCCTGTGAAAGCGCTTCCAAGGAAGGGTGCTGGCTAGCAACAGCTTCCAGTGCTGGCACTTTTCATCTCTGAGCAATTGCTGGACATTTGCAATTTCTCCCCTGAGCTCTCTTTAGAGTGTGCGAGAGGATGAGCAGAAGATTAGGTGGCTAGAGAAGCCCAGAACCCCAGTGTTCTTAGGCCTACAAAAGCGCTTCCAAGGAAGGGTGCTGGCTAGCAACAGCTTTCAGTGCTGGCACTTTTCATCTCTGAGCAATTGCTCGACGTTTGCAATTTCTCAGCTCGTGTCTACGAGACGGAAAGAGAAGGACCGTGACGTTTGGTGGCTAGAGAAGCGCAAAGCCCCAGTGTTGCTGCGCCTGTGAAAGCGCTTCCAAGGAAGGGTGCTGGCTAGCAACAGCTTTCAGTGCTGGCACTTTTCCTCTCTGAGCAATTGCTCGACGTTTGCAATTTCTCACCTGAGCTCTTTTTAGAGTGCGCGAGAGGATGAGCAGAAGATTAAGTGGCTAGAGAAGCCCAGAGCCCCAGTGTTCTTAGGGCTACAAAAGCGCTTCCAAGGAAGGGGGCTGGCTAGCAAGAGCTTTCAGTGCTGGCACTTTTCATCTCTGAGCAATTGCTCCACGTTTGCAATTTCTCAGCTCGTGTCTGCGAGACGGAAAGAGAATGACAGTGACGTTTGGTTGCTAGAGAAGCGCAAAGCCCCAGTGTTGCTGCGCCTGTGAAAGCGCTTCCAAGGAAGGGTGCTGGCTAGCAACAGCTTTCAGTGCTGGCACTTTTCATCTCTGAGCAATTGCTGGACATTTGCAATTTCTCCCCTGAGCTCTCTTTAGAGTGCGCGAGAGGATGAGCAGAAGATTAGGTGGCTAGAGAAGCCCAGAACCCCAGTGTTCTTAGGCCTACAAAAGCGCTTCCAAGGAAGGGTGCTGGCTAGCAACAGCTTTCAGTGCTGGCACTTTTCATCTCTGAGCAATTGCTCGACGTTTGCAATTTCTCAGCTCGTGTCTACGAGACGGAAAGAGAAGGACCGTGACGTTTGGTGGCTAGAGAAGCGCAAAGCCCCAGTGTTGCTGCGCCTGTGAAAGCGCTTCCAAGGAAGGGTGCTGGCTAGCAACAGCTTTCAGTGCTGGCACTTTTCATCTCTGAGCAATTGCTCGACGTTTGCAATTTCTCACCTCAGCTCTCTTTAGAGTGCGCGAGAGGATGAGCAGAAGATTAGGTGGCTAGAGAAGCCCAGAGCCCCAGTGTTCTTAGGCCTACAAAAGCGCTTCCAAGGAAGGGTGCTGGCTAGCAACAGCTTTCAGTGCTGGCACTTTTCATCTCTGAGCAATTGCTCCACGTTTGCAATTTCTCAGCTCGTGTCTGCGAGACGGAAAGAGAAGGACCGTGACGTTTGGTGGGTAGAGAAGCGCAAAGCCCCAGTGTTGCTGCGCCTGTGAAAGCGCTTCCAAGGAAGGGGGCTGGCTAGCAACAGCTTTCAGTGCTGGCACTTTTCATCTCTGAGCAATTGCTCGACGTTTGCAATTTCTCACCTGAGCTCTTTTTAGAGTGCGCGAGAGGATGAGCAGAAGATTAAGTGGCTAGAGAAGCCCAGAGCCCCAGTGTTCTTAGGGCTACAAAAGCGCTTCCAAGGAAGGGGGCTGGCTAGCAACAGCTTTCAGTGCTGGCACTTTTCATCTCTGAGCAATTGCTCGACGTTTGCAATTTCTCAGCTCTTGTCTACGAGACGGAAAGAGAATGACAGTGACGTTTGGTGGCTAGAGAAGCGCAAAGCCCCAGTGTTGCTGCGCCTGTGAAAGCGCTTCCAAGGAAGGGTGCTGGCTAGCAACAGCTTTCAGTGCTGGCACTTTTCATCTCTGAGCAATTGCTCGACATTTGCAATTTCTCACCTGAGCTCTCTTTAGAGTGCGCGAGAGGATGAGCAGAAGATTAGGTGGCTAGAGAAGCCCAGAGCCCCACTGTTCTTAGGCCTACAAAAGCGCTTCCAAGGAAGGGGGCTGGCTAGCAACAGCTTTCAGTGCTGGCACTTTTCATCTCTGAGCAATTGCTCGACGTTTGCAATTTCTCAGCTCGTGTCTACGAGACGGAAAGAGAAGGACCGTGACGTTTGGTGGCTAGAGAAGCGCAAAGCCCCAGTGTTGCTGCGCCTGTGAAAGCGCTTCCAAGGAAGGGTGCTGGCTAGCAAGAGCTTTCAGTGCTGGCACTTTTCATCTCTGAGCAATTGCTCGACGTTTGCAATTTCTCACCTGAGCTCTTTTTAGAGTGCGCGAGAGGATGAGCAGAAGATTAAGTGGCTAGAGAAGCCCAGAGCCCCAGTGTTCTTAGGGCTACAAAAGCGCTTCCAAGGAAGGGGGCTGGCTAGCAACAGCTTTCAGTGCTGGCACTTTTCATCTCTGAGCAATTGCTCCACGTTTGCAATTTCTCAGCTCGTGTCTGCGAGACGGAAAGAGAATGACAGTGACGTTTGGTTGCTAGAGAAGCGCAAAGCCCCAGTGTTGCTGCGCCTGTGAAAGCGCTTCCAAGGAAGGGTGCTGGCTAGCAACAGCTTCCAGTGCTGGCACTTTTCATCTCTGAGCAATTGCTGGACATTTGCAATTTCTCCCCTGAGCTCTCTTTAGAGTGTGCGAGAGGATGAGCAGAAGATTAGGTGGCTAGAGAAGCCCAGAACCCCAGTGTTCTTAGGCCTACAAAAGCGCTTCCAAGGAAGGGTGCTGGCTAGCAACAGCTTTCAGTGCTGGCACTTTTCATCTCTGAGCAATTGCTCGACGTTTGCAATTTCTCAGCTCGTGTCTACGAGACGGAAAGAGAAGGACCGTGACGTTTGGTGGCTAGAGAAGCGCAAAGCCCCAGTGTTGCTGCGCCTGTGAAAGCGCTTCCAAGGAAGGGTGCTGGCTAGCAACAGCTTTCAGTGCTGGCACTTTTCCTCTCTGAGCAATTGCTCGACGTTTGCAATTTCTCACCTGAGCTCTTTTTAGAGTGCGCGAGAGGATGAGCAGAAGATTAAGTGGCTAGAGAAGCCCAGAGCCCCAGTGTTCTTAGGGCTACAAAAGCGCTTCCAAGGAAGGGGGCTGGCTAGCAAGAGCTTTCAGTGCTGGCACTTTTCATCTCTGAGCAATTGCTCCACGTTTGCAATTTCTCAGCTCGTGTCTGCGAGACGGAAAGAGAATGACAGTGACGTTTGGTTGCTAGAGAAGCGCAAAGCCCCAGTGTTGCTGCGCCTGTGAAAGCGCTTCCAAGGAAGGGTGCTGGCTAGCAACAGCTTTCAGTGCTGGCACTTTTCATCTCTGAGCAATTGCTGGACATTTGCAATTTCTCCCCTGAGCTCTCTTTAGAGTGCGCGAGAGGATGAGCAGAAGATTAGGTGGCTAGAGAAGCCCAGAACCCCAGTGTTCTTAGGCCTACAAAAGCGCTTCCAAGGAAGGGTGCTGGCTAGCAACAGCTTTCAGTGCTGGCACTTTTCATCTCTGAGCAATTGCTCGACGTTTGCAATTTCTCAGCTCGTGTCTACGAGACGGAAAGAGAAGGACCGTGACGTTTGGTGGCTAGAGAAGCGCAAAGCCCCAGTGTTGCTGCGCCTGTGAAAGCGCTTCCAAGGAAGGGTGCTGGCTAGCAACAGCTTTCAGTGCTGGCACTTTTCATCTCTGAGCAATTGCTCGACGTTTGCAATTTCTCACCTCAGCTCTCTTTAGAGTGCGCGAGAGGATGAGCAGAAGATTAGGTGGCTAGAGAAGCCCAGAGCCCCAGTGTTCTTAGGCCTACAAAAGCGCTTCCAAGGAAGGGTGCTGGCTAGCAACAGCTTTCAGTGCTGGCACTTTTCATCTCTGAGCAATTGCTCCACGTTTGCAATTTCTCAGCTCGTGTCTGCGAGACGGAAAGAGAAGGACCGTGACGTTTGGTGGGTAGAGAAGCGCAAAGCCCCAGTGTTGCTGCGCCTGTGAAAGCGCTTCCAAGGAAGGGGGCTGGCTAGCAACAGCTTTCAGTGCTGGCACTTTTCATCTCTGAGCAATTGCTCGACGTTTGCAATTTCTCACCTGAGCTCTTTTTAGAGTGCGCGAGAGGATGAGCAGAAGATTAAGTGGCTAGAGAAGCCCAGAGCCCCAGTGTTCTTAGGGCTACAAAAGCGCTTCCAAGGAAGGGTGCTGGCTAGCAACAGCTTTCAGTGCTGGCACTTTTCCTCTATGAGCAATTGCTCCACGTTTGCAATTTCTCACCTCGTGTCTGCGAGACGGAAAGAGAATGACAGTGACGTTTGGTGGGTAGAGAAGCGCAAAGCCCCAGTGTTGCTGCGCCTGTGAAAGCGCTTCCAAGGAAGGGTGCTGGCTAGCAAGAGCTTTCAGTGCTGGCACTTTTCATGTCTGAGCAATTGCTGGACATTTACAATTTCTCCCCTGAGCTCTCTTTAGAGTGCGCGAGAGGATGAGCAGAAGATTAGGTGGCTAGAGAAGCCCAGAGCCCCACTGTTCTTAGGCCTACAAAAGCGCTTCCAAGGAAGGGTGCTGGCTAGCAACAGCTTTCAGTGCTGGCACTTTTCATCTCTGAGCAATTGCTCGACGTTTGCAATTTCTCAGCTCGTGTCTACGAGACGGAAAGAGAAGGACCGTGACGTTTGGTGGCTAGAGAAGCGCAAAGCCCCAGGGTTGCTGCGCCTGTGAAAGCGCTTCCAAGGAAGGGGGCTGGCTAGCAACAGCTTTCAGTGCTGGCACTTTTCATCTCTGAGCAATTGCTCGACGTTTGCAATTTCTCACCTGAGCTCTCTTTAGAGTGCGCGAGAGGATGAGCAGAAGATTAAGTGGCTAGAGAAGCCCAGAGCCCCACTGTTCTTAGGGCTACAAAAGCGCTTCCAAGGAAGGGGGCTGGCTAGCAACAGCTTTCAGTGCTGGCACTTTTCATCTCTGAGCAATTGCTCGACGTTTGCAATTTCTCAGCTCGTGTCTGCGAGACGGAAAGAGAATGACAGTGACGTTTGGTGGCTAGAGAAGCGCAAAGCCCCAGTGTTGCTGCGCCTGTGAAAGCGCTTCCAAGGAAGGGTGCTGGCTAGCAACAGCTTTCAGTGCTGGCACTTTTCATCTCTGAGCAATTGCTGGACATTTGCAATTTCTCCCCTGAGCTCTCTTTAGAGTGTGCGAGAGGATGAGCAGAAGATTAGGTGGCTAGAGAAGCCCAGAACCCCAGTGTTCTTAGGCCTACAAAAGCGCTTCCAAGGAAGGGTGCTGGCTAGCAACAGCTTTCAGTGCTGGCACTTTTCATCTCTGAGCAATTGCTCGACGTTTGCAATTTCTCAGCTCGTGTCTACGAGACGGAAAGAGAAGGACCGTGACGTTTGGTGGCTAGAGAAGCGCAAAGCCCCAGTGTTGCTGCGCCTGTGAAAGCGCTTCCAAGGAAGGGGGCTGGCTAGCAACAGCTTTCAGTGCTGGCACTTTTCATCTCTGAGCAATTGCTCGACGTTTGCAATTTCTCACCTGAGCTCTTTTTAGAGTGCGCGAGAGGATGAGCAGAAGATTAAGCGGCTAGAGAAGCCCAGAGCCCCAGTGTTCTTAGGGCTACAAAAGCGCTTCCAAGGAAGGGGGCTGGCTAGCAACAGCTTTCAGTGCTGGCACTTTTCATCTCTGAGCAATTGCTCGACGTTTGCAATTTCTCAGCTCGTGTCTGCGAGACGGAAAGAGAATGACAGTGACGTTTGGTTGCTAGAGAAGCGCAAAGCCCCAGTGTTGCTGCGCCTGTGAAAGCGCTTCCAAGGAAGGGTGCTGGATAGCAACAGCTTTCAGTGCTGGCACTTTTCATCTCTGAGCAATTGCTGGACATTTGCAATTTCTCCCCTGAGCTCTCTTTAGAGTGCGCGAGAGGATGAGCAGAAGATTAGGTGGCTAGAGAAGCCCAGAGCCCCAGTGTTCTTAGGCCTACAAAAGCGCTTCCAAGGAAGGGGGCTGGCTAGCAACAGCTTTCAGTGCTGGCACTTTTCATCTCTGAGCAATTGCTCGACGTTTGCAATTTCTCAGCTCGTGTCTACGAGACGGAAAGAGAAGGACCGTGACGTTTGGTGGCTAGAGAAGCGCAAAGCCCCAGTGTTGCTGCGCCTGTGAAAGCGCTTCCAAGGAAGGGTGCTGGCTAGCAACAGCTTTCAGTGCTGGCACTTTTCATCTCTGAGCAATTGCTCGACGTTTGCAATTTCTCCCCTGAGCTCTCTTTAGAGTGCGCGAGAGGATGAGCAGAAGATTAGGTGGCTAGAGAAGCCCAGAGCCCCAGTGTTCTTAGGCCTACAAAAGTGCTTCCAAGGAAGGGTGCTGGCTAGCAACAGCTTTCAGTGCTGGCACTTTTCATCTCTGAGCAATTGCTCGACGTTTGCAATTTCTCAGCTCGTGTCTGCGAGACGGAAAGAGAAGGAGCGTGACGTTTGGTGGCTAGAGAAGCGCAAAGCCCCAGTGTTGCTGCGCCTGTGAAAGCGCTTCCAAGGAAGGGTGCTGGCTAGCAACAGCTTTCAGTGCTGGCACTTTTCATCTCTGAGCAATTGCTCGACGTTTGCAATTTCTCACCTGAGCTCTCTTTAGAGTGCGCGAGAGGATGAGCAGAAGATTCGGTGGCTAGAGAAGCCCAGAACCCCAGTGTTCTTAGGCCTACAAAAGCGCTTCCAAGGAAGGGTGCTGGCTAGCAACAGCTTTCAGTGCTGGCACTTTTCATCTCTGAGCAATTGCTCGACGTTTGCAATTTCTCAGCTCGTGTCTACGAGACGGAAAGAGAAGGACCGTGACGTTTGGTGGGTAGAGAAGCGCAAAGCCCCAGTGTTGCTGCGCCTGTGAAAGCGCTTCCAAGGAAGGGGGCTGGCTAGCAACAGCTTTCAGTGCTGGCACTTTTCCTCTCTCAGCACTTGCTCGACGTTTGCAATTTCTCACCTGAGCTCTTTTTAGAGTGCGCGAGAGGATGAGCAGAAGATTAAGCGGCTAGAGAAGCCCAGAGCCCCAGTGTTCTTAGGCCTACAAAAGCGCTTCCAAGGAAGGGTGCTGGCTAGCAACAGCTTTCAGTGCTGGCACTTTTCATCTCTGAGCAATTGCTCGACGTTTGCAATTTCTCAGCTCGTGTCTGCGAGACGGAAAGAGAATGACAGTGACGTTTGGTTGCTAGAGAAGCGCAAAGCCCCAGTGTTGCTGCGCCTGTGAAAGCGCTTCCAAGGAAGGGTGCTGGCTAGCAACAGCTTTCAGTGCTGGCACTTTTCATCTCTGAGCAATTGCTGGACATTTGCAATTTCTCCCCTGAGCTCTCTTTAGAGTGTGCGAGAGGATGAGCAGAAGATTAGGTGGCTAGAGAAGCCCAGAACCCCAGTGTTCTTAGGCCTACAAAAGCGCTTCCAAGGAAGGGTGCTGGCTAGCAACAGCTTTCAGTGCTGGCACTTTTCATCTCTGAGCAATTGCTCGACGTTTGCAATTTCTCAGCTCGTGTCTACGAGACGGAAAGAGAAGGACCGTGACGTTTGGTGGCTAGAGAAGCGCAAAGCCCCAGTGTTGCTGCGCCTGTGAAAGCGCTTCCAAGGAAGGGTGCTGGCTAGCAACAGCTTTCAGTGCTGGCACTTTTCATCTCTGAGCAATTGCTCGACGTTTGCAATTTCTCACCTGAGCTCTCTTTAGAGTGCGCGAGAGGATGAGCAGAAGATTAAGTGCCTAGAGAAGCCCAGAGCCCCAGTGTTCTTAGGGCTACAAAAGCGCTTCCAAGGAAGGGGGCTGGCTAGCAACAGCTTTCAGTGCTGGCACTTTTCATCTCTGAGCAATTGCTCGACGTTTGCAATTTCTCAGCTCGTGTCTGCGAGACGGAAAGAGAATGACAGTGACGTTTGGTGGCTAGAGAAGCGCAAAGCCCCAGTGTTGCTGCGCCTGTGAAAGCGCTTCCAAGGAAGGGTGCTGGCTAGCAACAGCTTCCAGTGCTGGCACTTTTCATCTCTGAGCAATTGCTCGACGTTTGCAATTTCTCACCTGAGCTCTTTTTAGAGTGCGCGAGAGGATGAGCAGAAGATTAAGTGGCTAGAGAAGCCCAGAGCCCCAGTGTTCTTAGGGCTACAAAAGCGCTTCCAAGGAAGGGGGCTGGCTAGCAACAGCTTTCAGTGCTGGCACTTTTCATCTCTGAGCAATTGCTCCACGTTTGCAATTTCTCAGCTCGTGTCTGCGAGACGGAAAGAGAATGACAGTGACGTTTGGTTGCTAGAGAAGCGCAAAGCCCCAGTGTTGCTGCGCCTGTGAAAGCGCTTCCAAGGAAGGGTGCTGGCTAGCAACAGCTTCCAGTGCTGGCACTTTTCATCTCTGAGCAATTGCTGGACATTTGCAATTTCTCCCCTGAGCTCTCTTTAGAGTGTGCGAGAGGATGAGCAGAAGATTAGGTGGCTAGAGAAGCCCAGAACCCCAGTGTTCTTAGGCCTACAAAAGCGCTTCCAAGGAAGGGTGCTGGCTAGCAAGAGCTTTCAGTGCTGGCACTTTTCATCTCTGAGCAATTGCTCGACGTTTGCAATTTCTCAGCTCGTGTCTACGAGACGGAAAGAGAAGGACCGTGACGTTTGGTGGCTAGAGAAGCGCAAAGCCCCAGTGTTGCTGCGCCTGTGAAAGCGCTTCCAAGGAAGGGTGCTGGCTAGCAACAGCTTTCAGTGCTGGCACTTTTCCTCTCTGAGCAATTGCTCGACGTTTGCAATTTCTCACCTGAGCTCTTTTTAGAGTGCGCGAGAGGATGAGCAGAAGATTAAGTGGCTAGAGAAGCCCAGAGCCCCAGTGTTCTTAGGGCTACAAAAGCGCTTCCAAGGAAGGGGGCTGGCTAGCAACAGCTTTCAGTGCTGGCACTTTTCATCTCTGAGCAATTGCTCGACGTTTGCAATTTCTCAGCTCGTGTCTGCGAGACGGAAAGAGAAGGACCGTGACGTTTGGTGGGTAGAGAAGCGCAAAGCCCCAGTGTTGCTGCGCCTGTGAAAGCGCTTCCAAGGAAGGGGGCTGGCTAGCAACAGCTTTCAGTGCTGGCACTTTTCATCTCTGAGCAATTGCTCGACGTTTGCAATTTCTCACCTGAGCTCTTTTTAGAGTGCGCGAGAGGATGAGCAGAAGATTAAGTGGCTAGAGAAGCCCAGAGCCCCAGTGTTCTTAGGGCTACAAAAGCGCTTCCAAGGAAGGGTGCTGGCTAGCAACAGCTTTCAGTGCTGGCACTTTTCCTCTCTGAGCAATTGCTCGACGTTTGCAATTTCTCAGCTCGTGTCTGCGAGACGGAAAGAGAAGGAGCGTGACGTTTGGTGGGTAGAGAAGCGCAAAGCCCCAGTGTTGCTGCGCCTGTGAAAGCGCTTCCAAGGAAGGGTGCTGGCTAGCAAGAGCTTTCAGTGCTGGCACTTTTCATGTCTGAGCAATTGCTGGACATTTGCAATTTCTCCCCTGAGCTCTCTTTAGAGTGCGCGAGAGGATGAGCAGAAGATTAAGTGGCTAGAGAAGCCCAGAGCCCCAGTGTTCTTAGGCCTACAAAAGCACTTCCAAGGAAGGGGGCTGGCTAGCAACAGCTTTCAGTGCTGGCACTTTTCATCTCTGAGCAATTGCTCGACGTTTGCAATTTCTCAGCTCGTGTCTGCGAGACGGAAAGAGAATGACAGTGACGTTTGGTTGCTAGAGAAGCGCAAAGCCCCAGTGTTGCTGCGCCTGTGAAAGCGCTTCCAAGGAAGGGTGCTGGCTAGCAACAGCTTTCAGTGCTGGCACTTTTCATCTCTGAGCAATTGCTCGACGTTTGCAATTTCTCACCTGAGCTCTCTTTAGAGTGCGCGAGAGGATGAGCAGAAGATTAGGTGGATAGAGAAGCCCAGAGCCCCAGTGTTCTTAGGCCTACAAAAGCGCTTCCAAGGAGGGGGGCTGGCTAGCAACAGCTTTCAGTGCTGGCACTTTTCATCTCTGAGCAATTGCTCGACGTTTGCAATTTCTCAGCTCGTGTCTACGAGACGGAAAGAGAAGGACCGTGACGTTTGGTGGCTAGAGAAGCGCAAAGCCCCAGTGTTGCTGCGCCTGTGAAAGCGCCTCCAAGGAAGGGTGCTGGCTAGCAACAGCTTTCAGTGCTGGCACTTTTCATCTCTGAGCAATTGCTCGACGTTTGCAATTTCTCACCTGAGCTCTCTTTAGAGTGCGCGAGAGGATGAGCAGAAGATTAGGTGTCTATAGAAGCCCAGAGCCCCAGTGTTGCTGCGCCTGTGAAAGCGCTTCCAAGGAAGGGGGCTGGCTAGCAACAGCTTTCAGTGCTGGCACTTTTCATCTCTGAGCAATTGCTCGACGTTTGCAATTTCTCACCTGAGCTCTCTTTAGAGTGCGCGAGAGGATGAGCAGAAGATTAGGTGGCTAGAGAAGCCCAGAGCCCCACTGTTCTTAGGCCTACAAAAGCGCTTCCAAGGAAGGGGGCTGGCTAGCAACAGCTTTCAGTGCTGGCACTTTTCCTCTCTGAGCAATTGCTCGACGTTTGCAATTTCTCACCTGAGCTCTTTTTAGAGTGCGCGAGAGGATGAGCAGAAGATTAAGTGGCTAGAGAAGCCCAGAGCCCCAGTCTTCTTAGGCCTACAAAAGCGCTTCCAAGGAAGGGTGCTGGCTAGCAACAGCTTTCAGTGCTGGCACTTTTCATCTCTGAGCAATTGCTCGACATTTGCAATTTCTCAGCTCGTGTCTACGAGACGGAAAGAGAAGGACCGTGACGTTTGGTGGCTAGAGAAGCGCAAAGCCCCAGGGTTGCTGCGCCTGTGAAAGCGCTTCCAAGGAAGGGTGCTGGCTAGCAACAGCTTTCAGTGCTGGCACTTTTCCTCTCTGAGCAATTGCTCGACGTTTGCAATTTCTCACCTGAGCTCTTTTTAGAGTGCGCGAGAGGATGAGCAGAAGATTAAGTGGCTAGAGAAGCCCAGAGCCCCAGTGTTCTTAGGCCTACAAAAGCACTTCCAAGGAAGGGTGCTGGCTAGCAAGAGCTTTCAGTGCTGGCACTTTTCATCTCTGAGCAATTGCTCGACGTTTGCAATTTCTCAGCTCGTGTCTGCGAGACGGAAAGAGAATGACAGTGACGTTTGGTTGCTAGAGAAGCGCAAAGCCCCAGTGTTGCTGCGCCTGTGAAAGCGCTTCCAAGGAAGGGTGCTGGCTAGCAACAGCTTTCAGTGCTGGCACTTTTCATCTCTGAGCAATTGCTGGACATTTGCAATTTCTCACCTGAGCTCTCTTTAGAGTGCGCGAGAGGATGAGCAGAAGATTAGGTGGCTAGAGAAGCCCAGAGCCCCAGTGTTCTTAGGCCTACAAAAGCGCTTCCAAGGAAGGGTGCTGGCTAGCAACAGCTTTCAGTGCTGGCACTTTTCATCTCTGAGCAATTGCTCGACGTTTGCAATTTCTCAGCTCGTGTCTGCGAAACGGAAAGAGAATGACCATGACGTTTGGTGGCTAGAGAAGCGCAAAGCCCCAGTGTTGCTGCGCCTGTGAAAGCGCTTCCAAGGAAGGGGGCTGGCTAGCAACAGCTTTCAGTGCTGGCACTTTTCATCTCTGAGCAATTGCTCGACGTTTGCAATTTCTCACCTGAGCTCTTTTTAGAGTGCGCGAGAGGATGAGCAGAAGATTAAGTGGCTAGAGAAGCCCAGAGCCCCAGTGTTCTTAGGGCTACAAAAGCGCTTCCAAGGAAGGGTGCTGGCTAGCAACAGCTTTCAGTGCTGGCACTTTTCATCTCTGAGCAATTGCTCGACGTTTGCAATTTCTCAGCTCGTGTCTGCGAGACGGAAAGAGAAGGACAGTGACGTTTGGTGGGTAGAGAAGCGCAAAGCCCCAGTGTTGCTGTGCCTGTGAAAGCGCTTCCAAGGAAGGGTGCTGGCTAGCAACAGCTTTCAGTGCTGGCACTTTTCATCTCTGAGCAATTGCTCGACGTTTGCAATTTCTCAGCTCGTGTCTACGAGACGGAAAGAGAAGGACCGTGACGTTTGGTGGCTAGAGAAGCGCAAAGCCCCAGTGTTGCTGCGCCTGTGAAAGCGCTTCCAAGGAAGGGGGCTGGCTAGCAACAGCTTTCAGTGCTGGCACTTTTCATCTCTGAGCAATTGCTCGACGTTTGCAATTTCTCACCTGAGCTCTTTTTAGAGTGCGCGAGAGGATGAGCAGAAGATTAAGTGGCTAGAGAAGCCCAGAGCCCCAGTGTTCTTAGGCCTACAAAAGCACTTCCAAGGAAGGGGGCTGGCTAGCAACAGCTTTCAGTGCTGGCACTTTTCATCTCTGAGCAATTGCTCGACGTTTGCAATTTCTCAGCTCGTGTCTGCGAGACGGAAAGAGAATGACAGTGACGTTTGGTGGGTAGAGAAGCGCAAAGCCCCAGTGTTGCTGCGCCTGTGAAAGCGCTTCCAAGGAAGGGTGTTGGCTAGCAACAGCTTTCAGTGCTGGCACTTTTCATCTCTGAGCAATTGCTCGACGTTTGCAATTTCTCACCTGAGCTCTCTTTAGAGTGCGCGAGAGGATGAGCAGAAGATTAGGTGGATAGAGAAGCCCAGAGCCCCAGTGTTCTTAGGCCTACAAAAGCGCTTCCAAGGAGGGGGGCTGGCTAGCAACAGCTTTCAGTGCTGGCACTTTTCATCTCTGAGCAATTGCTCGACGTTTGCAATTTCTCAGCTCGTGTCTGCGAGACGGAAAGAGAAGGACCGTGACGTTTGGTGGCTAGAGAAGCGCAAAGCCCCAGTGTTGCTGCGCCTGTGAAAGCGCTTCCAAGGAAGGGGGCTGGCTAGCAACAGCTTTCAGTGCTGGCACTTTTCATCTCTGAGCAATTGCTCGACGTTTGCAATTTCTCACCTGAGCTCTCTTTAGAGTGCGCGAGAGGATGAGCGGAAGATTAGGTGTCTAAAGAAGCCCAGAGCCCCAGTGTTGATGCGCCTGTGAAAGCGCTTCCAAGGAAGGGTGCTGGCTAGCAACAGCTTTCAGTGCTGGCACTTTTCATCTCTGAGCAATTGCTTGACGTTTGCAATTTCTCCCCTGAGCTCTCTTTAGAGTGCGCGAGAGGATGAGCGGAAGATTAAGTGGCTAGAGAAGCCCAGAGCCCCAGTGTTCTTGGGACTACAAAAGCGCTTCCAAGGAAGGGTGCTGGCTAGCAACAGCTTTCAGTGCTGGCACTTTTCATCTCTGAGCAATTGCTCGACGTTTGCAATTTCTCAGCTCGTGTCTACGAGACGGAAAGAGAAGGACCGTGACGTTTGGTGGCTAGAGAAGCGCAAAGCCCCAGGGTTGCTGCGCCTGTGAAAGCGCTTCCAAGGAAGGGGGCTGGCTAGCAACAGCTTTCAGTGCTGGCACTTTTCATCTCTGAGCAATTGCTCGACGTTTGCAATTTCTCACCTGAGCTCTCTTTAGAGTGCGCGAGAGGATGAGCGGAAGATTAAGTGCCTAGAGAAGCCCAGAGCCCCAGTGTTCTTGGGACTACAAAAGCGCTTCCAAGGAAGGGTGCTGGCTAGCAACAGCTTTCAGTGCTGGCACTTTTCATCTCTGAGCAATTGCTCGACGTTTGCAATTTCTCAGCTCGTGTCTACGAGACGGAAAGAGAAGGACAGTGACGTTTGGTGGCTAGAGAAGCGCAAAGCCCCAGGGTTGCTGCGCCTGTGAAAGCGCTTCCAAGGAAGGGTGCTGGCTAGCAACAGCTTTCAGTGCTGGCACTTTTCATCTCTGAGCAATTGCTCGACGTTTGCAATTTCTCAGCTCGTGTCTACGAGACGGAAAGAGAAGGACCGTGACGTTTGGTGGGTAGAGAAGCGCAAAGCCCCAGTGTTGCTGCGCCTGTGAAAGCGCTTCCAAGGAAGGGTGCTGGCTAGCAACAGCTTTCAGTGCTGGCACTTTTCATCTCTGAGCAATTGCTCGACGTTTGCAATTTCTCCCCTGAGCTCTCTTTAGAGTGCGCGAGAGGATGAGCAGAAGATTAGGTGGTTAGAGAAGCCCAGAGCCCCACTGTTCTTAGGCCTACAAAAGCGCTTCCAAGGAAGGGGGCTGGCTAGCAACAGCTTTCAGTGCTGGCACTTTTCATCTCTGAGCAATTGCTCGACGTTTGCAATTTCTCAGCTCGTGTCTACGAGACGGAAAGAGAAGGACCGTGACGTTTGGTGGCTAGAGAAGCGCAAAGCCCCAGGGTTGCTGCGCCTGTGAAAGCGCTTCCAAGGAAGGGTGTTGGCTAGCAACAGCTTTCAGTGCTGGCACTTTTCATCTCTGAGCAATTGCTCGACGTTTGCAATTTCTCACCTGAGCTCTCTTTAGAGTGCGCGAGAGGATGAGCAGAAGATTAGGTGGATAGAGAAGCCCAGAGCCCCAGTGTTCTTAGGCCTACAAAAGCGCTTCCAAGGAGGGGGGCTGGCTAGCAACAGCTTTCAGTGCTGGCACTTTTCATCTCTGAGCAATTGCTCGACGTTTGCAATTTCTCAGCTCGTGTCTGCGAGACGGAAAGAGAAGGACCGTGACGTTTGGTGGCTAGAGAAGCGCAAAGCCCCAGTGTTGCTGCGCCTGTGAAAGCGCTTCCAAGGAAGGGGGCTGGCTAGCAACAGCTTTCAGTGCTGGCACTTTTCATCTCTGAGCAATTGCTCGACGTTTGCAATTTCTCACCTGAGCTCTCTTTAGAGTGCGCGAGAGGATGAGCGGAAGATTAGGTGTCTAAAGAAGCCCAGAGCCCCAGTGTTGCTGCGCCTGTGAAAGCGCTTCCAAGGAAGGGGGCTGGCTAGCAACAGCTTTCAGTGCTGGCACTTTTCATCTCTGAGCAATTGCTTGACGTTTGCAATTTCTCCCCTGAGCTCTCTTTAGAGTGCGCGAGAGGATGAGCGGAAGATTAAGTGGCTAGAGAAGCCCAGAGCCCCAGTGTTCTTAGGCCTACAAAAGCGCTTCCAAGGAAGGGGGCTGGCTAGCAACAGCTTTCAGTGCTGGCACTTTTCATCTCTGAGCAATTGCTCGACGTTTGCAATTTCTCAGCTCGTGTCTACGAGACGGAAAGAGAAGGACCGTGACGTTTGGTGGCTAGAGAAGCGCAAAGCCCCAGTGTTGCTGCGCCTGTGAAAGCGCTTCCAAGGAAGGGTGCTGGCTAGCAAGAGCTTTCAGTGCTGGCACTTTTCATCTCTGAGCAATTGCTCGACGTTTGCAATTTCTCACCTGAGCTCTTTTTAGAGTGCGCGAGAGGATGAGCAGAAGATTAAGTGGCTAGAGAAGCCCAGAGCCCCAGTGTTCTTAGGGCTACAAAAGCGCTTCCAAGGAAGGGGGCTGGCTAGCAACAGCTTTCAGTGCTGGCACTTTTCATCTCTGAGCAATTGCTCCACGTTTGCAATTTCTCAGCTCGTGTCTGCGAGACGGAAAGAGAATGACAGTGACGTTTGGTGGCTAGAGAAGCGCAAAGCCCCAGTGTTGCTGCGCCTGTGAAAGCGCTTCCAAGGAAGGGTGCTGGCTAGCAACAGCTTCCAGTGCTGGCACTTTTCATCTCTGAGCAATTGCTGGACATTTGCAATTTCTCCCCTGAGCTCTCTTTAGAGTGTGCGAGAGGATGAGCAGAAGATTAGGTGGCTAGAGAAGCCCAGAACCCCAGTGTTCTTAGGCCTACAAAAGCGCTTCCAAGGAAGGGTGCTGGCTAGCAACAGCTTTCAGTGCTGGCACTTTTCATCTCTGAGCAATTGCTCGACGTTTGCAATTTCTCAGCTCGTGTCTACGAGACGGAAAGAGAAGGACCGTGACGTTTGGTGGCTAGAGAAGCGCAAAGCCCCAGTGTTGCTGCGCCTGTGAAAGCGCTTCCAAGGAAGGGTGCTGGCTAGCAACAGCTTTCAGTGCTGGCACTTTTCCTCTCTGAGCAATTGCTCGACGTTTGCAATTTCTCACCTGAGCTCTTTTTAGAGTGCGCGAGAGGATGAGCAGAAGATTAAGTGGCTAGAGAAGCCCAGAGCCCCAGTGTTCTTAGGGCTACAAAAGCGCTTCCAAGGAAGGGGGCTGGCTAGCAAGAGCTTTCAGTGCTGGCACTTTTCATCTCTGAGCAATTGCTCCACGTTTGCAATTTCTCAGCTCGTGTCTGCGAGACGGAAAGAGAATGTCAGTGACGTTTGGTTGCTAGAGAAGCGCAAAGCCCCAGTGTTGCTGCGCCTGTGAAAGCGCTTCCAAGGAAGGGTGCTGGCTAGCAACAGCTTTCAGTGCTGGCACTTTTCATCTCTGAGCAATTGCTGGACATTTGCAATTTCTCCCCTGAGCTCTCTTTAGAGTGCGCGAGAGGATGAGCAGAAGATTAGGTGGCTAGAGAAGCCCAGAACCCCAGTGTTCTTAGGCCTACAAAAGCGCTTCCAAGGAAGGGTGCTGGCTAGCAACAGCTTTCAGTGCTGGCACTTTTCATCTCTGAGCAATTGCTCGACGTTTGCAATTTCTCAGCTCGTGTCTACGAGACGGAAAGAGAAGGACCGTGACGTTTGGTGGCTAGAGAAGCGCAAAGCCCCAGTGTTGCTGCGCCTGTGAAAGCGCTTCCAAGGAAGGGTGCTGGCTAGCAACAGCTTTCAGTGCTGGCACTTTTCATCTCTGAGCAATTGCTCGACGTTTGCAATTTCTCACCTCAGCTCTCTTTAGAGTGCGCGAGAGGATGAGCAGAAGATTAGGTGGCTAGAGAAGCCCAGAGCCCCAGTGTTCTTAGGCCTACAAAAGCGCTTCCAAGGAAGGGTGCTGGCTAGCAACAGCTTTCAGTGCTGGCACTTTTCATCTCTGAGCAATTGCTCGACGTTTGCAATTTCTCAGCTCGTGTCTGCGAGACGGAAAGAGAAGGACCGTGACGTTTGGTGGGTAGAGAAGCGCAAAGCCCCAGTGTTGCTGCGCCTGTGAAAGCGCTTCCAAGGAAGGGGGCTGGCTAGCAACAGCTTTCAGTGCTGGCACTTTTCATCTCTGAGCAATTGCTCGACGTTTGCAATTTCTCACCTGAGCTCTCTTTAGAGTGCGCGAGAGGATGAGCAGAAGATTAAGTGGCTAGAGAAGCCCAGAGCCCCACTGTTCTTAGGGCTACAAAAGCGCTTCCAAGGAAGGGGGCTGGCTAGCAACAGCTTTCAGTGCTGGCACTTTTCATCTCTGAGCAATTGCTCGACGTTTGCAATTTCTCAGCTCGTGTCTGCGAGACGGAAAGAGAATGACAGTGACGTTTGGTGGCTAGAGAAGCGCAAAGCCCCAGTGTTGCTGCGCCTGTGAAAGCGCTTCCAAGGAAGGGTGCTGGCTAGCAACAGCTTTCAGTGCTGGCACTTTTCATCTCTGAGCAATTGCTGGACATTTGCAATTTCTCCCCTGAGCTCTCTTTAGAGTGTGCGAGAGGATGAGCAGAAGATTAGGTGGCTAGAGAAGCCCAGAACCCCAGTGTTCTTAGGCCTACAAAAGCGCTTCCAAGGAAGGGTGCTGGCTAGCAACAGCTTTCAGTGCTGGCACTTTTCATCTCTGAGCAATTGCTCGACGTTTGCAATTTCTCAGCTCGTGTCTACGAGACGGAAAGAGAAGGACCGTGACGTTTGGTGGCTAGAGAAGCGCAAAGCCCCAGTGTTGCTGCGCCTGTGAAAGCGCTTCCAAGGAAGGGGGCTGGCTAGCAACAGCTTTCAGTGCTGGCACTTTTCCTCTCTGAGCAATTGCTCGACGTTTGCAATTTCTCACCTGAGCTCTTTTTAGAGTGCGCGAGAGGATGAGCAGAAGATTAAGCGGCTAGAGAAGCCCAGAGCCCCAGTGTTCTTAGGCCTACAAAAGCGCTTCCAAGGAAGGGTGCTGGCTAGCAACAGCTTTCAGTGCTGGCACTTTTCATCTCTGAGCAATTGCTCAACGTTTGCAATTTCTCAGCTCGTGTCTGCGAGACGGAAAGAGAATGACAGTGACGTTTGGTGGGTAGAGAAGCGCAAAGCCCCAGTGTTGCTGCGCCTGTGAAAGCGCTTCCAAGGAAGGGTGCTGGATAGCAACAGCTTTCAGTGCTGGCACTTTTCATCTCTGAGCAATTGCTGGACATTTGCAATTTCTCCCCTGAGCTCTCTTTAGAGTGCGCGAGAGGATGAGCAGAAGATTAGGTGGCTAGAGAAGCCCAGAGCCCCAGTGTTCTTAGGCCTACAAAAGCGCTTCCAAGGAAGGGGGCTGGCTAGCAACAGCTTTCAGTGCTGGCACTTTTCATCTCTGAGCAATTGCTCGACGTTTGCAATTTCTCAGCTCGTGTCTACGAGACGGAAAGAGAAGGACCGTGACGTTTGGTGGCTAGAGAAGCGCAAAGCCCCAGTGTTGCTGCGCCTGTGAAAGCGCTTCCAAGGAAGGGTGCTGGCTAGCAACAGCTTTCAGTGCTGGCACTTTTCATCTCTGAGCAATTGCTGGACATTTGCAATTTCTCCCCTGAGCTCTCTTTAGAGTGCGCGAGAGGATGAGCAGAAGATTAGGTGGCTAGAGAAGCCCAGAGCCCCAGTGTTCTTAGGCCTACAAAAGTGCTTCCAAGGAAGGGTGCTGGCTAGCAACAGCTTTCAGTGCTGGCACTTTTCATCTCTGAGCAATTGCTCGACGTTTGCAATTTCTCAGCTCGTGTCTGCGAGACGGAAAGAGAAGGACCGTGACGTTTGGTGGCTAGAGAAGCGCAAAGCCCCAGTGTTGCTGTGCCTGTGAAAGCGCTTCCAAGGAAGGGTGCTGGCTAGCAACAGCTTTCAGTGCTGGCACTTTTCATCTCTGAGCAATTGCTCGACGTTTGCAATTTCTCACCTGAGCTCTCTTTAGAGTGCGCGAGAGGATGAGCAGAAGATTCGGTGGCTAGAGAAGCCCAGAACCCCAGTGTTCTTAGGCCTACAAAAGCGCTTCCAAGGAAGGGTGCTGGCTAGCAACAGCTTTCAGTGCTGGCACTTTTCATCTCTGAGCAATTGCTCGACGTTTGCAATTTCTCAGCTCGTGTCTACGAGACGGAAAGAGAAGGACCGTGACGTTTGGTGGGTAGAGAAGCGCAAAGCCCCAGTGTTGCTGCGCCTGTGAAAGCGCTTCCAAGGAAGGGGGCTGGCTAGCAACAGCTTTCAGTGCTGGCACTTTTCCTCTCTGAGCAATTGCTCGACGTTTGCAATTTCTCCCCTGAGCTCTTTTTAGAGTGCGCGAGAGGATGAGCAGAAGATTAAGCGGCTAGAGAAGCCCAGAGCCCCAGTGTTCTTAGGCCTACAAAAGCGCTTCCAAGGAAGGGTGCTGGCTAGCAAGAGCTTTCAGTGCTGGCACTTTTCATCTCTGAGCAATTGCTCGACGTTTGCAATTTCTCAGCTCGTGTCTGCGAGACGGAAAGAGAATGACAGTGACGTTTGGTTGCTAGAGAAGCGCAAAGCCCCAGTGTTGCTGCGCCTGTGAAAGCGCTTCCAAGGAAGGGTGCTGGCTAGCAACAGCTTTCAGTGCTGGCACTTTTCATCTCTGAGCAATTGCTGGACATTTGCAATTTCTCCCCTGAGCTCTCTTTAGAGTGTGCGAGAGGATGAGCAGAAGATTAGGTGGCTAGAGAAGCCCAGAACCCCAGTGTTCTTAGGCCTACAAAAGCGCTTCCAAGGAAGGGTGCTGGCTAGCAACAGCTTTCAGTGCTGGCACTTTTCATCTCTGAGCAATTGCTCGACGTTTGCAATTTCTCAGCTCGTGTCTACGAGACGGAAAGAGAAGGACCGTGACGTTTGGTGGCTAGAGAAGCGCAAAGCCCCAGTGTTGCTGCGCCTGTGAAAGCGCTTCCAAGGAAGGGTGCTGGCTAGCAACAGCTTTCAGTGCTGGCACTTTTCATCTCTGAGCAATTGCTCGACGTTTGCAATTTCTCACCTGAGCTCTCTTTAGAGTGCGCGAGAGGATGAGCAGAAGATTAAGTGCCTAGAGAAGCCCAGAGCCCCAGTGTTCTTAGGGCTACAAAAGCGCTTCCAAGGAAGGGGGCTGGCTAGCAACAGCTTTCAGTGCTGGCACTTTTCATCTCTGAGCAATTGCTCGACGTTTGCAATTTCTCAGCTCGTGTCTGCGAGACGGAAAGAGAATGACAGTGACGTTTGGTGGCTAGAGAAGCGCAAAGCCCCAGTGTTGCTGCGCCTGTGAAAGCGCTTCCAAGGAAGGGTGCTGGCTAGCAACAGCTTCCAGTGCTGGCACTTTTCATCTCTGAGCAATTGCTCGACGTTTGCAATTTCTCACCTGAGCTCTTTTTAGAGTGCGCGAGAGGATGAGCAGAAGATTAAGTGGCTAGAGAAGCCCAGAGCCCCAGTGTTCTTAGGGCTACAAAAGCGCTTCCAAGGAAGGGGGCTGGCTAGCAACAGCTTTCAGTGCTGGCACTTTTCATCTCTGAGCAATTGCTCCACGTTTGCAATTTCTCAGCTCGTGTCTGCGAGACGGAAAGAGAATGACAGTGACGTTTGGTTGCTAGAGAAGCGCAAAGCCCCAGTGTTGCTGCGCCTGTGAAAGCGCTTCCAAGGAAGGGTGCTGGCTAGCAACAGCTTCCAGTGCTGGCACTTTTCATCTCTGAGCAATTGCTGGACATTTGCAATTTCTCCCCTGAGCTCTCTTTAGAGTGTGCGAGAGGATGAGCAGAAGATTAGGTGGCTAGAGAAGCCCAGAACCCCAGTGTTCTTAGGCCTACAAAAGCGCTTCCAAGGAAGGGTGCTGGCTAGCAACAGCTTTCAGTGCTGGCACTTTTCATCTCTGAGCAATTGCTCGACGTTTGCAATTTCTCAGCTCGTGTCTACGAGACGGAAAGAGAAGGACCGTGACGTTTGGTGGCTAGAGAAGCGCAAAGCCCCAGTGTTGCTGCGCCTGTGAAAGCGCTTCCAAGGAAGGGTGCTGGCTAGCAAGAGCTTTCAGTGCTGGCACTTTTCATCTCTGAGCAATTGCTCGACGTTTGCAATTTCTCACCTGAGCTCTTTTTAGAGTGCGCGAGAGGATGAGCAGAAGATTAAGTGGCTAGAGAAGCCCAGAGCCCCAGTGTTCTTAGGGCTACAAAAGCGCTTCCAAGGAAGGGGGCTGGCTAGCAACAGCTTTCAGTGCTGGCACTTTTCATCTCTGAGCAATTGCTCCACGTTTGCAATTTCTCAGCTCGTGTCTGCGAGACGGAAAGAGAATGACAGTGACGTTTGGTTGCTAGAGAAGCGCAAAGCCCCAGTGTTGCTGCGCCTGTGAAAGCGCTTCCAAGGAAGGGTGCTGGCTAGCAACAGCTTTCAGTGCTGGCACTTTTCATCTCTGAGCAATTGCTCGACATTTGCAATTTCTCCCCTGAGCTCTCTTTAGAGTGCGCGAGAGGATGAGCAGAAGATTAGGTGGCTAGAGAAGCCCAGAGCCCCAGTGTTCTTAGGCCTACAAAAGCGCTTCCAAGGAAGGGGGCTGGCTAGCAACAGCTTTCAGTGCTGGCACTTTTCATCTCTGAGCAATTGCTCGACGTTTGCAATTTCTCAGCTCGTGTCTGCGAGACGGAAAGAGAAGGACCGTGACGTTTGGTGGGTAGAGAAGCGCAAAGCCCCAGTGTTGCTGCGCCTGTGAAAGCGCTTCCAAGGAAGGGGGCTGGCTAGCAACAGCTTTCAGTGCTGGCACTTTTCATCTCTGAGCAATTGCTCGACGTTTGCAATTTCTCACCTGAGCTCTTTTTAGAGTGCGCGAGAGGATGAGCAGAAGATTAAGTGGCTAGAGAAGCCCAGAGCCCCAGTGTTCTTAGGGCTACAAAAGCGCTTCCAAGGAAGGGTGCTGGCTAGCAACAGCTTTCAGTGCTGGCACTTTTCCTCTCTGAGCAATTGCTCGACGTTTGCAATTTCTCAGCTCGTGTCTGCGAGACGGAAAGAGAAGGAGCGTGACGTTTGGTGGGTAGAGAAGCGCAAAGCCCCAGTGTTGCTGCGCCTGTGAAAGCGCTTCCAAGGAAGGGTGCTGGCTAGCAAGAGCTTTCAGTGCTGGCACTTTTCATGTCTGAGCAATTGCTGGACATTTGCAATTTCTCCCCTGAGCTCTCTTTAGAGTGCGCGAGAGGATGAGCAGAAGATTAAGTGGCTAGAGAAGCCCAGAGCCCCAGTGTTCTTAGGCCTACAAAAGCACTTCCAAGGAAGGGGGCTGGCTAGCAACAGCTTTCAGTGCTGGCACTTTTCATCTCTGAGCAATTGCTCGACGTTTGCAATTTCTCAGCTCGTGTCTGCGAGACGGAAAGAGAATGACAGTGACGTTTGGTTGCTAGAGAAGCGCAAAGCCCCAGTGTTGCTGCGCCTGTGAAAGCGCTTCCAAGGAAGGGTGCTGGCTAGCAACAGCTTTCAGTGCTGGCACTTTTCATCTCTGAGCAATTGCTCGACGTTTGCAATTTCTCACCTGAGCTCTCTTTAGAGTGCGCGAGAGGATGAGCAGAAGATTAGGTGGATAGAGAAGCCCAGAGCCCCAGTGTTCTTAGGCCTACAAAAGCGCTTCCAAGGAGGGGGGCTGGCTAGCAACAGCTTTCAGTGCTGGCACTTTTCATCTCTGAGCAATTGCTCGACGTTTGCAATTTCTCAGCTCGTGTCTACGAGACGGAAAGAGAAGGACCGTGACGTTTGGTGGCTAGAGAAGCGCAAAGCCCCAGTGTTGCTGCGCCTGTGAAAGCGCCTCCAAGGAAGGGTGCTGGCTAGCAACAGCTTTCAGTGCTGGCACTTTTCATCTCTGAGCAATTGCTCGACGTTTGCAATTTCTCACCTGAGCTCTCTTTAGAGTGCGCGAGAGGATGAGCAGAAGATTAGGTGTCTATAGAAGCCCAGAGCCCCAGTGTTGCTGCGCCTGTGAAAGCGCTTCCAAGGAAGGGGGCTGGCTAGCAACAGCTTTCAGTGCTGGCACTTTTCATCTCTGAGCAATTGCTCGACGTTTGCAATTTCTCACCTGAGCTCTTTTTAGAGTGCGCGAGAGGATGAGCAGAAGATTAAGTGGCTAGAGAAGCCCAGAGCCCCAGTCTTCTTAGGCCTACAAAAGCGCTTCCAAGGAAGGGTGCTGGCTAGCAACAGCTTTCAGTGCTGGCACTTTTCATCTCTGAGCAATTGCTCGACATTTGCAATTTCTCAGCTCGTGTCTACGAGACGGAAAGAGAAGGACCGTGACGTTTGGTGGCTAGAGAAGCGCAAAGCCCCAGGGTTGCTGCGCCTGTGAAAGCGCTTCCAAGGAAGGGTGCTGGCTAGCAACAGCTTTCAGTGCTGGCACTTTTCCTCTCTGAGCAATTGCTCGACGTTTGCAATTTCTCACCTGAGCTCTTTTTAGAGTGCGCGAGAGGATGAGCAGAAGATTAAGTGGCTAGAGAAGCCCAGAGCCCCAGTGTTCTTAGGCCTACAAAAGCGCTTCCAAGGAAGGGTGCTGGCTAGCAAGAGCTTTCAGTGCTGGCACTTTTCATCTCTGAGCAATTGCTCGACGTTTGCAATTTCTCAGCTCGTGTCTGCGAGACGGAAAGAGAATGACAGTGACGTTTGGTTGCTAGAGAAGCGCAAAGCCCCAGTGTTGCTGCGCCTGTGAAAGCGCTTCCAAGGAAGGGTGCTGGCTAGCAACAGCTTTCAGTGCTGGCACTTTTCATCTCTGAGCAATTGCTGGACATTTGCAATTTCTCACCTGAGCTCTCTTTAGAGTGCGCGAGAGGATGAGCAGAAGATTAGGTGGCTAGAGAAGCCCAGAGCCCCAGTGTTCTTAGGCCTACAAAAGCGCTTCCAAGGAAGGGTGCTGGCTAGCAACAGCTTTCAGTGCTGGCACTTTTCATCTCTGAGCAATTGCTCGACGTTTGCAATTTCTCAGCTCGTGTCTGCGAAACGGAAAGAGAATGACCATGACGTTTGGTGGCTAGAGAAGCGCAAAGCCCCAGTGTTGCTGCGCCTGTGAAAGCGCTTCCAAGGAAGGGGGCTGGCTAGCAACAGCTTTCAGTGCTGGCACTTTTCATCTCTGAGCAATTGCTCGACGTTTGCAATTTCTCACCTGAGCTCTTTTTAGAGTGCGCGAGAGGATGAGCAGAAGATTAAGTGGCTAGAGAAGCCCAGAGCCCCAGTGTTCTTAGGGCTACAAAAGCGCTTCCAAGGAAGGGTGCTGGCTAGCAACAGCTTTCAGTGCTGGCACTTTTCATCTCTGAGCAATTGCTCGACGTTTGCAATTTCTCAGCTCGTGTCTGCGAGACGGAAAGAGAATGACAGTGACGTTTGGTGGGTAGAGAAGCGCAAAGCCCCAGTGTTGCTGTGCCTGTGAAAGCGCTTCCAAGGAAGGGTGCTGGCTAGCAACAGCTTTCAGTGCTGGCACTTTTCATCTCTGAGCAATTGCTCGACGTTTGCAATTTCTCAGCTCGTGTCTACGAGACGGAAAGAGAAGGACCGTGACGTTTGGTGGCTAGAGAAGCGCAAAGCCCCAGTGTTGCTGCGCCTGTGAAAGCGCTTCCAAGGAAGGGGGCTGGCTAGCAACAGCTTTCAGTGCTGGCACTTTTCATCTCTGAGCAATTGCTCGACGTTTGCAATTTCTCACCTGAGCTCTTTTTAGAGTGCGCGAGAGGATGAGCAGAAGATTAAGTGGCTAGAGAAGCCCAGAGCCCCAGTGTTCTTAGGCCTACAAAAGCGCTTCCAAGGAAGGGGGCTGGCTAGCAACAGCTTTCAGTGCTGGCACTTTTCATCTCTGAGCAATTGCTCGACGTTTGCAATTTCTCAGCTCGTGTCTACGAGACGGAAAGAGAAGGACAGTGACGTTTGGTGGGTAGAGAAGCGCAAAGCCCCAGTGTTGCTGCGCCTGTGAAAGCGCTTCCAAGGAAGGGTGTTGGCTAGCAACAGCTTTCAGTGCTGGCACTTTTCATCTCTGAGCAATTGCTCGACGTTTGCAATTTCTCACCTGAGCTCTCTTTAGAGTGCGCGAGAGGATGAGCAGAAGATTAGGTGGATAGAGAAGCCCAGAGCCCCAGTGTTCTTAGGCCTACAAAAGCGCTTCCAAGGAGGGGGGCTGGCTAGCAACAGCTTTCAGTGCTGGCACTTTTCATCTCTGAGCAATTGCTCGACGTTTGCAATTTCTCAGCTCGTGTCTGCGAGACGGAAAGAGAAGGACCGTGACGTTTGGTGGCTAGAGAAGCGCAAAGCCCCAGTGTTGCTGCGCCTGTGAAAGCGCTTCCAAGGAAGGGGGCTGGCTAGCAACAGCTTTCAGTGCTGGCACTTTTCATCTCTGAGCAATTGCTCGACGTTTGCAATTTCTCACCTGAGCTCTCTTTAGAGTGCGCGAGAGGATGAGCGGAAGATTAGGTGTCTAAAGAAGCCCAGAGCCCCAGTGTTGATGCGCCTGTGAAAGCGCTTCCAAGGAAGGGGGCTGGCTAGCAACAGCTTTCAGTGCTGGCACTTTTCATCTCTGAGCAATTGCTTGACGTTTGCAATTTCTCCCCTGAGCTCTCTTTAGAGTGCGCGAGAGGATGAGCGGAAGATTAAGTGGCTAGAGAAGCCCAGAGCCCCAGTGTTCTTGGGACTACAAAAGCGCTTCCAAGGAAGGGTGCTGGCTAGCAACAGCTTTCAGTGCTGGCACTTTTCATCTCTGAGCAATTGCTCGACGTTTGCAATTTCTCAGCTCGTGTCTACGAGACGGAAAGAGAAGGACCGTGACGTTTGGTGGCTAGAGAAGCGCAAAGCCCCAGGGTTGCTGCGCCTGTGAAAGCGCTTCCAAGGAAGGGGGCTGGCTAGCAACAGCTTTCAGTGCTGGCACTTTTCATCTCTGAGCAATTGCTCGACGTTTGCAATTTCTCACCTGAGCTCTCTTTAGAGTGCGCGAGAGGATGAGCGGAAGATTAAGTGCCTAGAGAAGCCCAGAGCCCCAGTGTTCTTGGGACTACAAAAGCGCTTCCAAGGAAGGGTGCTGGCTAGCAACAGCTTTCAGTGCTGGCACTTTTCATCTCTGAGCAATTGCTCGACGTTTGCAATTTCTCAGCTCGTGTCTACGAGACGGAAAGAGAAGGACAGTGACGTTTGGTGGCTAGAGAAGCGCAAAGCCCCAGGGTTGCTGCGCCTGTGAAAGCGCTTCCAAGGAAGGGTGCTGGCTAGCAACAGCTTTCAGTGCTGGCACTTTTCATCTCTGAGCAATTGCTCGACGTTTGCAATTTCTCAGCTCGTGTCTACGAGACGGAAAGAGAAGGACCGTGACGTTTGGTGGGTAGAGAAGCGCAAAGCCCCAGTGTTGCTGCGCCTGTGAAAGCGCTTCCAAGGAAGGGTGCTGGCTAGCAACAGCTTTCAGTGCTGGCACTTTTCATCTCTGAGCAATTGCTCGACGTTTGCAATTTCTCCCCTGAGCTCTCTTTAGAGTGCGCGAGAGGATGAGCAGAAGATTAGGTGGTTAGAGAAGCCCAGAGCCCCACTGTTCTTAGGCCTACAAAAGCGCTTCCAAGGAAGGGGGCTGGCTAGCAAGAGCTTTCAGTGCTGGCACTTTTCATCTCTGAGCAATTGCTCGACGTTTGCAATTTCTCAGCTCGTGTCTACGAGACGGAAAGAGAAGGACCGTGACGTTTGGTGGCTAGAGAAGCGCAAAGCCCCAGGGTTGCTGCGCCTGTGAAAGCGCTTCCAAGGAAGGGTGTTGGCTAGCAACAGCTTTCAGTGCTGGCACTTTTCATCTCTGAGCAATTGCTCGACGTTTGCAATTTCTCACCTGAGCTCTCTTTAGAGTGCGCGAGAGGATGAGCAGAAGATTAGGTGGATAGAGAAGCCCAGAGCCCCAGTGTTCTTAGGCCTACAAAAGCGCTTCCAAGGAGGGGGGCTGGCTAGCAACAGCTTTCAGTGCTGGCACTTTTCATCTCTGAGCAATTGCTCGACGTTTGCAATTTCTCACCTGAGCTCTCTTTAGAGTGCGCGAGAGGATGAGCGGAAGATTAGGTGTCTAAAGAAGCCCAGAGCCCCAGTGTTGCTGCGCCTGTGAAAGCGCTTCCAAGGAAGGGGCTGGCTAGCAACAGCTTTCAGTGCTGGCACTTTTCATCTCTGAGCAATTGCTTGACGTTTGCAATTTCTCCCCTGAGCTCTCTTTAGAGTGCGCGAGAGGATGAGCGGAAGATTAAGTGGCTAGAGAAGCCCAGAGCCCCAGTGTTCTTGGGACTACAAAAGCGCTTCCAAGGAAGGGTGCTGGCTAGCAACAGCTTTCAGTGCTGGCACTTTTCATCTCTGAGCAATTGCTCGACGTTTGCAATTTCTCAGCTCGTGTCTACGAGACGGAAAGAGAAGGACCGTGACGTTTGGTGGCTAGAGAAGCGCAAAGCCCCAGGGTTGCTGCGCCTGTGAAAGCGCTTCCAAGGAAGGGTGCTGGCTAGCAACAGCTTTCAGTGCTGGCACTTTTCATCTCTGAGCAATTGCTCGACGTTTGCAATTTCTCACCTGAGCTCTCTTTAGAGTGCGCGAGAGGATGAGCGGAAGATTAAGTGCCTAGAGAAGCCCAGAGCCCCAGTGTTCTTGGGACTACAAAAGCGCTTCCAAGGAAGGGTGCTGGCTAGCAACAGCTTTCAGTGCTGGCACTTTTCATCTCTGAGCAATTGCTCGACGTTTGCAATTTCTCAGCTCGTGTCTACGAGACGGAAAGAGAAGGACCGTGACGTTTGGTGGCTAGAGAAGCGCAAAGCCCCAGGGTTGCTGCGCCTGTGAAAGCGCTTCCAAGGAAGGGTGCTGGCTAGCAACAGCTTTCAGTGCTGGCACTTTTCATCTCTGAGCAATTGCTCGACGTTTGCAATTTCTCAGCTCGTGTCTACGAGACGGAAAGAGAAGGACCGTGACGTTTGGTGGGTAGAGAAGCGCAAAGCCCCAGTGTTGCTGCGCCTGTGAAAGCGCTTCCAAGGAAGGGGGCTGGCTAGCAACAGCTTTCAGTGCTGGCACTTTTCATCTCTGAGCAATTGCTCGACGTTTGCAATTTCTCACCTGAGCTCTCTTTAGAGTGCGCGAGAGGATGAGCAGAAGATTAGGTGGATAGAGAAGCCCAGAGCCCCAGTGTTCTTAGGCCTACAAAAGCGCTTCCAAGGAGGGGGGCTGGCTAGCAACAGCTTTCAGTGCTGGCACTTTTCATCTCTGAGCAATTGCTCGACGTTTGCAATTTCTCAGCTCGTGTCTGCGAGACGGAAAGAGAAGGACCGTGACGTTTGGTGGCTAGAGAAGCGCAAAGCCCCAGTGTTGCTGCGCCTGTGAAAGCGCCTCCAAGGAAGGGGGCTGGCTAGCAACAGCTTTCAGTGCTGGCACTTTTCATCTCTGAGCAATTGCTCGACGTTTGCAATTTCTCACCTGAGCTCTCTTTAGAGTGCGCGAGAGGATGAGCAGAAGATTCGGTGGCTAGAGAAGCCCAGAGCCCCAGTGTTGCTGCGCCTGTGAAAGCGCTTCCAAGGAAGGGGGCTGGCTAGCAACAGCTTTCAGTGCTGGCACTTTTCATCTCTGAGCAATTGCTCGACGTTTGCAATTTCTCACCTGAGCTCTCTTTAGAGTGCGCGAGAGGATGAGCAGAAGATTAGGTGGCTAGAGAAGCCCAGAGCCCCAGTGTTCTTAGGCCTACAAAAGCGCTTCCAAGGAAGGGGGCTGGCTAGCAACAGCTTTCAGTGCTGGCACTTTTCATCTCTGAGCAATTGCTCGACGTTTGCAATTTCTCAGCTCGTGTCTACGAGACGGAAAGAGAAGGAGCGTGACGTTTGGTGGCTAGAGAAGCGCAAAGCCCCAGGGTTGCTGCGCCTGTGAAAGCGCTTCCAAGGAAGGGTGCTGGCTAGCAACAGCTTTCAGTGCTGGCACTTTTCATCTCTGAGCAATTGCTCGACGTTTGCAATTTCTCACCTGAGCTCTTTTTAGAGTGCGCGAGAGGATGAGCAGAAGATTAAGTGGCTAGAGAAGCCCAGAGCCCCAGTGTTCTTAGGGCTACAAAAGCGCTTCCAAGGAAGGGGGCTGGCTAGCAACAGCTTTCAGTGCTGGCACTTTTCCTCTCTGAGCAATTGCTCGACAATTGCAATTTCTCAGCTCGTCTCTGCGAGACGGAAAGAGAATGACAGTGACGTTTGGTTGCTAGAGAAGCGCAAAGCCCCAGTGTTGCTGCGCCTGTGAAAGCGCTTCCAAGGAAGGGTGCTGGCTAGCAACAGCTTCCAGTGCTGGCACTTTTCATCTCTGAGCAATTGCTGGACATTTGCAATTTCTCACCTGAGCTCTCTTTAGAGTGTGCGAGAGGATGAGCAGAAGATTAGGTGGCTAGAGAAGCCCAGAACCCCAGTGTTCTTAGGCCTACAAAAGCGCTTCCAAGGAAGGGTGCTGGCTAGCAACAGCTTTCAGTGCTGGCACTTTTCCTCTCTGAGCAATTGCTCGACGTTTGCAATTTCTCAGCTCGTGTCTACGAGACGGAAAGAGAATGACCGTGACGTTTGGTGGCTAGAGAAGCGCAAAGCCCCAGTGTTGCTGCGCCTGTGAAAGCGCTTCCAAGGAAGGGTGCTGGCTAGCAACAGCTTTCAGTGCTGGCACTTTTCCTCTCTGAGCAATTGCTCGACGTTTGCAATTTCTCACCTGAGCTCTTTTTAGAGTGCGCGAGAGGATGAGCAGAAGATTAAGTGGCTAGAGAAGCCCAGAGCCCCAGTGTTCTTAGGCCTACAAAAGCACTTCCAAGGAAGGGTGCTGGCTAGCAAGAGCTTTCAGTGCTGGCACTTTTCATCTCTGAGCAATTGCTCGACGTTTGCAATTTCTCAGCTCGTGTCTGCGAGACGGAAAGAGAATGACAGTGACGTTTGGTTGCTAGAGAAGCGCAAAGCCCCAGTGTTGCTGCGCCTGTGAAAGCGCTTCCAAGGAAGGGTGCTGGCTAGCAACAGCTTTCAGTGCTGGCACTTTTCATCTCTGAGCAATTGCTGGACATTTGCAATTTCTCCCCTGAGCTCTCTTTAGAGTGCGCGAGAGGATGAGCAGAAGATTAGGTGGCTAGAGAAGCCCAGAGCCCCAGTGTTCTTAGGCCTACAAAAGCGCTTCCAAGGAAGGGGGCTGGCTAGCAACAGCTTTCAGTGCTGGCACTTTTCATCTCTGAGCAATTGCTCGACGTTTGCAATTTCTCAGCTCGTGTCTACGAGACGGAAAGAGAAGGAGCGTGACGTTTGGTGGCTAGAGAAGCGCAAAGCCCCAGGGTTGCTGCGCCTGTGAAAGCGCTTCCAAGGAAGGGGGCTGGCTAGCAACAGCTTTCAGTGCTGGCACTTTTCATCTCTGAGCAATTGCTCAACGTTTGCAATTTCTCCCCTGAGCTCTCTTTAGAGTGCGCGAGAGGATGAGCAGAAGATTAGGTGGCTAGAGAAGCCCAGAGCCCCAGTGTTCTTAGGCCTACAAAAGCGCTTCCAAGGAAGGGTGCTGGCTAGCAACAGCTTTCAGTGCTGGCACTTTTCATCTCTGAGCAATTGCTCGACGTTTGCAATTTCTCAGCTCGTGTCTGCGAGACGGAAAGAGAATGACCATGACGTTTGGTGGCTAGAGAAGCGCAAAGCCCCAGTGTTGCTGCGCCTGTGAAAGCGCTTCCAAGGAAGGGTGCTGGCTAGCAACAGCTTTCAGTGCTGGCACTTTTCATCTCTGAGCAATTGCTCGACGTTTGCAATTTCTCACCTGAGCTCTTTTTAGAGTGCGCGAGAGGATGAGCAGAAGATTAAGTGGCTAGAGAAGCCCAGAGCCCCAGTGTTCTTAGGGCTACAAAAGCGCTTCCAAGGAAGGGTGCTGGCTAGCAACAGCTTTCAGTGCTGGCACTTTTCATCTCTGAGCAATTGCTCCACGTTTGCAATTTCTCACCTCGTGTCTGCGAGACGGAAAGAGAATGAGAGTGACGTTTGGTGGGTAGAGAAGCGCAAAGCCCCAGGGTTGCTGTGCCTGTGAAAGCGCTTCCAAGGAAGGGTGCTGGCTAGCAACAGCTTTCAGTGCTGGCACTTTTCATCTCTGAGCAATTGCTCGACGTTTGCAATTTCTCAGCTCGTGTCTACGAGACGGAAAGAGAAGGACCGTGACGTTTGGTGGCTAGAGAAGCGCAAAGCCCCAGGGTTGCTGCGCCTGTGAAAGCGCTTCCAAGGAAGGGGGCTGGCTAGCAACAGCTTTCAGTGCTGGCACTTTTCATCTCTGAGCAATTGCTCGACGTTTGCAATTTCTCACCTGAGCTCTTTTTAGAGTGCGCGAGAGGATGAGCAGACGATTAAGTGGCTAGAGAAGCCCAGAGCCCCAGTGTTCTTAGGCCTACAAAAGCACTTCCAAGGAAGGGGGCTGGCTAGCAACAGCTTTCAGTGCTGGCACTTTTCATCTCTGAGCAATTGCTCGACGTTTGCAATTTCTCAGCTCGTGTCTGCGAGACGGAAAGAGAATGACAGTGACGTTTGGTGGCTAGAGAAGCGCAAAGCCCCAGTGTTGCTGCGCCTGTGAAAGCGCTTCCAAGGAAGGGTGCTGGCTAGCAACAGCTTCCAGTGCTGGCACTTTTCATCTCTGAGCAATTGCTGGACATTTGCAATTTCTCACCTGAGCTCTCTTTAGAGTGTGCGAGAGGATGAGCAGAAGATTAGGTGGCTAGAGAAGCCCAGAACCCCAGTGTTCTTAGGCCTACAAAAGCGCTTCCAAGGAAGGGTGCTGGCTAGCAACAGCTTTCAGTGCTGGCACTTTTCCTCTCTGAGCAATTGCTCGACGTTTGCAATTTCTCAGCTCGTGTCTACGAGACGGAAAGAGAATGACCGTGACGTTTGGTGGCTAGAGAAGCGCAAAGCCCCAGTGTTGCTGCGCCTGTGAAAGCGCTTCCAAGGAAGGGTGCTGGCTAGCAACAGCTTTCAGTGCTGGCACTTTTCATCTCTGAGCAATTGCTCGACGTTTGCAATTTCTCACCTGAGCTCTTTTTAGAGTGCGCGAGAGGATGAGCAGAAGATTAAGTGGCTAGAGAAGCCCAGAGCCCCAGTGTTCTTAGGCCTACAAAAGCACTTCCAAGGAAGGGTGCTGGCTAGCAAGAGCTTTCAGTGCTGGCACTTTTCATCTCTGAGCAATTGCTCGACGTTTGCAATTTCTCAGCTCGTGTCTGCGAGACGGAAAGAGAATGACAGTGACGTTTGGTTGCTAGAGAAGCGCAAAGCCCCAGTGTTGCTGCGCCTGTGAAAGCGCTTCCAAGGAAGGGTGCTGGCTAGCAACAGCTTTCAGTGCTGGCACTTTTCATCTCTGAGCAATTGCTGGACATTTGCAATTTCTCCCCTGAGCTCTCTTTAGAGTGCGCGAGAGGATGAGCAGAAGATTAGGTGGCTAGAGAAGCCCAGAGCCCCAGTGTTCTTAGGCCTACAAAAGCGCTTCCAAGGAAGGGGGCTGGCTAGCAACAGCTTTCAGTGCTGGCACTTTTCATCTCTGAGCAATTGCTCGACGTTTGCAATTTCTCAGCTCGTGTCTACGAGACGGAAAGAGAAGGACCGTGACGTTTGGTGGCTAGAGAAGCGCAAAGCCCCAGGGTTGCTGCGCCTGTGAAAGCGCTTCCAAGGAAGGGGGCTGGCTAGCAACAGCTTTCAGTGCTGGCACTTTTCATCTCTGAGCAATTGCTCAACGTTTGCAATTTCTCCCCTGAGCTCTCTTTAGAGTGCGCGAGAGGATGAGCAGAAGATTAGGTGGCTAGAGAAGCCCAGAGCCCCAGTGTTCTTAGGCCTACAAAAGCGCTTCCAAGGAAGGGTGCTGGCTAGCAACAGCTTTCAGTGCTGGCACTTTTCATCTCTGAGCAATTGCTCGACGTTTGCAATTTCTCAGCTCGTGTCTGCGAAACGGAAAGAGAATGACCATGACGTTTGGTGGCTAGAGAAGCGCAAAGCCCCAGTGTTACTGCGCCTGTGAAAGCGCTTCCAAGGAAGGGTGCTGGCTAGCAACAGCTTTCAGTGCTGGCACTTTTCATCTCTGAGCAATTGCTCGACGTTTGCAATTTCTCACCTGAGCTCTTTTTAGAGTGCGCGAGAGGATGAGCAGAAGATTAAGTGGCTAGAGAAGCCCAGAGCCCCAGTGTTCTTAGGGCTACAAAAGCGCTTCCAAGGAAGGGTGCTGGCTAGCAACAGCTTTCAGTGCTGGCACTTTTCATCTCTGAGCAATTGCTCCACGTTTGCAATTTCTCACCTCGTGTCTGCGAGACGGAAAGAGAATGACAGTGACGTTTGGTGGGTAGAGAAGCGCAAAGCCCCAGTGTTGCTGTGCCTGTGAAAGCGCTTCCAAGGAAGGGTGCTGGCTAGCAACAGCTTTCAGTGCTGGCACTTTTCATCTCTGAGCAATTGCTCGACGTTTGCAATTTCTCAGCTCGTGTCTACGAGACGGAAAGAGAAGGACCGTGACGTTTGGTGGCTAGAGAAGCGCAAAGCCCCAGTGTTGCTGCGCCTGTGAAAGCGCTTCCAAGGAAGGGGGCTGGCTAGCAACAGCTTTCAGTGCTGGCACTTTTCATCTCTGAGCAATTGCTCGACGTTTGCAATTTCTCACCTGAGCTCTTTTTAGAGTGCGCGAGAGGATGAGCAGAAGATTAAGTGGCTAGAGAAGCCCAGAGCCCCAGTGTTCTTAGGCCTACAAAAGCACTTCCAAGGAAGGGGGCTGGCTAGCAACAGCTTTCAGTGCTGGCACTTTTCATCTCTGAGCAATTGCTCGACGTTTGCAATTTCTCACCTGAGCTCTCTTTAGAGTGCGCGAGAGGATGAGCAGAAGATTAGGTGGATAGAGAAGCCCAGAGCCCCAGTGTTCTTAGGCCTACAAAAGCGCTTCCAAGGAGGGGGGCTGGCTAGCAACAGCTTTCAGTGCTGGCACTTTTCATCTCTGAGCAATTGCTCGACGTTTGCAATTTCTCAGCTCGTGTCTGCGAGACGGAAAGAGAAGGACCGTGACGTTTGGTGGCTAGAGAAGCGCAAAGCCCCAGTGTTGCTGCGCCTGTGAAAGCGCTTCCAAGGAAGGGGGCTGGCTAGCAACAGCTTTCAGTGCTGGCACTTTTCATCTCTGAGCAATTGCTCGACGTTTGCAATTTCTCCCCTGAGCTCTCTTTAGAGTGCGCGAGAGGATGAGCGGAAGATTAGGTGTCTAAAGAAGCCCAGAGCCCCAGTGTTGCTGCGCCTGTGAAAGCGCTTCCAAGGAAGGGGGCTGGCTAGCAACAGCTTTCAGTGCTGGCACTTTTCATCTCTGAGCAATTGCTCGACGTTTGCAATTTCTCACCTGAGCTCTCTTTAGAGTGCGCGAGAGGATGAGCGGAAGATTAAGTGGCTAGAGAAGCCCAGAGCCCCAGTGTTCTTGGGACTACAAAAGCGCTTCCAAGGAAGGGTGCTGGCTAGCAACAGCTTTCAGTGCTGGCACTTTTCATCTCTGAGCAATTGCTCGACGTTTGCAATTTCTCAGCTCGTGTCTACGAGACGGAAAGAGAAGGACCGTGACGTTTGGTGGCTAGAGAAGCGCAAAGCCCCAGGGTTGCTGCGCCTGTGAAAGCGCTTCCAAGGAAGGGGGCTGGCTAGCAACAGCTTTCAGTGCTGGCACTTTTCATCTCTGAGCAATTGCTCGACGTTTGCAATTTCTCACCTGAGCTCTCTTTAGAGTGCGCGAGAGGATGAGCGGAAGATTAAGTGGCTAGAGAAGCCCAGAGCCCCAGTGTTCTTGGGACTACAAAAGCGCTTCCAAGGAAGGGTGCTGGCTAGCAACAGCTTTCAGTGCTGGCACTTTTCATCTCTGAGCAATTGCTCGACGTTTGCAATTTCTCAGCTCGTGTCTACGAGACGGAAAGAGAAGGACCGTGACGTTTGGTGGCTAGAGAAGCGCAAAGCCCCAGGGTTGCTGCGCCTGTGAAAGCGCTTCCAAGGAAGGGTGCTGGCTAGCAACAGCTTTCAGTGCTGGCACTTTTCATCTCTGAGCAATTGCTCGACGTTTGCAATTTCTCAGCTCGTGTCTACGAGACGGAAAGAGAAGGAGCGTGACGTTTGGTGGGTAGAGAAGCGCAAAGCCCCAGTGTTGCTGCGCCTGTGAAAGCGCCTCCAAGGAAGGGTGCTGGCTAGCAACAGCTTTCAGTGCTGGCACTTTTCATCTCTGAGCAATTGCTCGACGTTTGCAATTTCTCACCTGAGCTCTCTTTAGAGTGCGCGAGAGGATGAGCAGAAGATTAAGTGGCTAGAGAAGCCCGGAGCCCCAGTGTTCTTAGGCCTACAAAAGCGCTTCCAAGGAAGGGGGCTGGCTAGCAACAGCTTTCAGTGCTGGCACTTTTCATCTCTGAGCAATTGCTCGACGTTTGCAATTTCTCAGCTCGTGTCTGCGAGACGGAAAGAGAATGACAGTGACGTTTGGTTGCTAGAGAAGCGCAAAGCCCCAGTGTTGCTGCGCCTGTGAAAGCGCTTCCAAGGAAGGGGGCTGGCTAGCAACAGCTTTCAGTGCTGGCACTTTTCATCTCTGAGCAATTGCTGGACATTTGCAATTTCTCCCCTGAGCTCTCTTTAGAGTGCGCGAGAGGATGAGCAGAAGATTAGGTGGCTAGAGAAGCCCAGAGCCCCAGTGTTCTTAGGCCTACAAAAGCGCTTCCAAGGAAGGGTGCTGGCTAGCAACAGCTTTCAGTGCTGGCACTTTTCATCTCTGAGCAATTGCTCGACGTTTGCAATTTCTCAGCTCGTGTCTGCGAGACGGAAAGAGAAGGACCGTGACGTTTGGTGGCTAGAGAAGCGCAAAGCCCCAGTGTTGCTGCGCCTGTGAAAGCGCTTCCAAGGAAGGGGGCTGGCTAGCAACAGCTTTCAGTGCTGGCACTTTTCATCTCTGAGCAATTGCTCGACGTTTGCAATTTCTCACCTGAGCTCTCTTTAGAGTGCGCGAGAGGATGAGCAGAAGATTAGGTGTCTAAAGAAGCCCAGAGCCCCAGTGTTGCTGCGCCTGTGAAAGCGCTTCCAAGGAAGGGGGCTGGCTAGCAACAGCTTTCAGTGCTGGCACTTTTCATCTCTGAGCAATTGCTCGACGTTTGCAATTTCTCACCTGAGCTCTCTTTAGAGTGCGCGAGAGGATGAGCGGAAGATTAAGTGCCTAGAGAAGCCCAGAGCCCCAGTGTTCTTGGGACTACAAAAGCGCTTCCAAGGAAGGGTGCTGGCTAGCAACAGCTTTCAGTGCTGGCACTTTTCATCTCTGAGCAATTGCTCGACGTTTGCAATTTCTCAGCTCGTGTCTACGAGACGGAAAGAGAAGGACCGTGACGTTTGGTGGCTAGAGAAGCGCAAAGCCCCAGGGTTGCTGCGCCTGTGAAAGCGCTTCCAAGGAAGGGTGCTGGCTAGCAACAGCTTTCAGTGCTGGCACTTTTCATCTCTGAGCAATTGCTCGACGTTTGCAATTTCTCAGCTCGTGTCTACGAGACGGAAAGAGAAGGACCGTGACGTTTGGTGGGTAGAGAAGCGCAAAGCCCCAGTGTTGCTGCGCCTGTGAAAGCGCTTCCAAGGAAGGGGGCTGGCTAGCAACAGCTTTCAGTGCTGGCACTTTTCATCTCTGAGCAATTGCTCGACGTTTGCAATTTCTCACCTGAGCTCTCTTTAGAGTGCGCGAGAGGATGAGCAGAAGATTAGGTGGATAGAGAAGCCCAGAGCCCCAGTGTTCTTAGGCCTACAAAAGCGCTTCCAAGGAAGGGGGCTGGCTAGCAACAGCTTTCAGTGCTGGCACTTTTCATCTCTGAGCAATTGCTCGACGTTTGCAATTTCTCAGCTCGTGTCTACGAGACGGAAAGAGAAGGAGCGTGACGTTTGGTGGCTAGAGAAGCGCAAAGCCCCAGGGTTGCTGCGCCTGTGAAAGCGCTTCCAAGGAAGGGTGCTGGCTAGCAACAGCTTTCAGTGCTGGCACTTTTCATCTCTGAGCAATTGCTCGACGTTTGCAATTTCTCACCTGAGCTCTTTTTAGAGTGCGCGAGAGGATGAGCAGAAGATTAAGTGGCTAGAGAAGCCCAGAGCCCCAGTGTTCTTAGGGCTACAAAAGCGCTTCCAAGGAAGGGGGCTGGCTAGCAACAGCTTTCAGTGCTGGCACTTTTCCTCTCTGAGCAATTGCTCGACAATTGCAATTTCTCAGCTCGTCTCTGCGAGACGGAAAGAGAATGACAGTGACGTTTGGTTGCTAGAGAAGCGCAAAGCCCCAGTGTTGCTGCGCCTGTGAAAGCGCTTCCAAGGAAGGGTGCTGGCTAGCAACAGCTTCCAGTGCTGGCACTTTTCATCTCTGAGCAATTGCTGGACATTTGCAATTTCTCACCTGAGCTCTCTTTAGAGTGTGCGAGAGGATGAGCAGAAGATTAGGTGGCTAGAGAAGCCCAGAACCCCAGTGTTCTTAGGCCTACAAAAGCGCTTCCAAGGAAGGGTGCTGGCTAGCAACAGCTTTCAGTGCTGGCACTTTTCCTCTCTGAGCAATTGCTCGACGTTTGCAATTTCTCAGCTCGTGTCTACGAGACGGAAAGAGAATGACCGTGACGTTTGGTGGCTAGAGAAGCGCAAAGCCCCAGTGTTGCTGCGCCTGTGAAAGCGCTTCCAAGGAAGGGTGCTGGCTAGCAACAGCTTTCAGTGCTGGCACTTTTCCTCTCTGAGCAATTGCTCGACGTTTGCAATTTCTCACCTGAGCTCTTTTTAGAGTGCGCGAGAGGATGAGCAGAAGATTAAGTGGCTAGAGAAGCCCAGAGCCCCAGTGTTCTTAGGCCTACAAAAGCACTTCCAAGGAAGGGTGCTGGCTAGCAAGAGCTTTCAGTGCTGGCACTTTTCATCTCTGAGCAATTGCTCGACGTTTGCAATTTCTCAGCTCGTGTCTGCGAGACGGAAAGAGAATGACAGTGACGTTTGGTTGCTAGAGAAGCGCAAAGCCCCAGTGTTGCTGCGCCTGTGAAAGCGCTTCCAAGGAAGGGTGCTGGCTAGCAACAGCTTTCAGTGCTGGCACTTTTCATCTCTGAGCAATTGCTGGACATTTGCAATTTCTCCCCTGAGCTCTCTTTAGAGTGCGCGAGAGGATGAGCAGAAGATTAGGTGGCTAGAGAAGCCCAGAGCCCCAGTGTTCTTAGGCCTACAAAAGCGCTTCCAAGGAAGGGGGCTGGCTAGCAACAGCTTTCAGTGCTGGCACTTTTCATCTCTGAGCAATTGCTCGACGTTTGCAATTTCTCAGCTCGTGTCTACGAGACGGAAAGAGAAGGAGCGTGACGTTTGGTGGCTAGAGAAGCGCAAAGCCCCAGGGTTGCTGCGCCTGTGAAAGCGCTTCCAAGGAAGGGGGCTGGCTAGCAACAGCTTTCAGTGCTGGCACTTTTCATCTCTGAGCAATTGCTCAACGTTTGCAATTTCTCCCCTGAGCTCTCTTTAGAGTGCGCGAGAGGATGAGCAGAAGATTAGGTGGCTAGAGAAGCCCAGAGCCCCAGTGTTCTTAGGCCTACAAAAGCGCTTCCAAGGAAGGGTGCTGGCTAGCAACAGCTTTCAGTGCTGGCACTTTTCATCTCTGAGCAATTGCTCGACGTTTGCAATTTCTCAGCTCGTGTCTGCGAGACGGAAAGAGAATGACCATGACGTTTGGTGGCTAGAGAAGCGCAAAGCCCCAGTGTTGCTGCGCCTGTGAAAGCGCTTCCAAGGAAGGGTGCTGGCTAGCAACAGCTTTCAGTGCTGGCACTTTTCATCTCTGAGCAATTGCTCGACGTTTGCAATTTCTCACCTGAGCTCTTTTTAGAGTGCGCGAGAGGATGAGCAGAAGATTAAGTGGCTAGAGAAGCCCAGAGCCCCAGTGTTCTTAGGGCTACAAAAGCGCTTCCAAGGAAGGGTGCTGGCTAGCAACAGCTTTCAGTGCTGGCACTTTTCATCTCTGAGCAATTGCTCCACGTTTGCAATTTCTCACCTCATGTCTGCGAGACGGAAAGAGAATGAGAGTGACGTTTGGTGGGTAGAGAAGCGCAAAGCCCCAGTGTTGCTGTGCCTGTGAAAGCGCTTCCAAGGAAGGGTGCTGGCTAGCAACAGCTTTCAGTGCTGGCACTTTTCATCTCTGAGCAATTGCTCGACGTTTGCAATTTCTCAGCTCGTGTCTACGAGACGGAAAGAGAAGGACCGTGACGTTTGGTGGCTAGAGAAGCGCAAAGCCCCAGGGTTGCTGCGCCTGTGAAAGCGCTTCCAAGGAAGGGGGCTGGCTAGCAACAGCTTTCAGTGCTGGCACTTTTCATCTCTGAGCAATTGCTCGACGTTTGCAATTTCTCACCTGAGCTCTTTTTAGAGTGCGCGAGAGGATGAGCAGACGATTAAGTGGCTAGAGAAGCCCAGAGCCCCAGTGTTCTTAGGCCTACAAAAGCACTTCCAAGGAAGGGGGCTGGCTAGCAACAGCTTTCAGTGCTGGCACTTTTCATCTCTGAGCAATTGCTCGACGTTTGCAATTTCTCAGCTCGTGTCTGCGAGACGGAAAGAGAATGACAGTGACGTTTGGTGGCTAGAGAAGCGCAAAGCCCCAGTGTTGCTGCGCCTGTGAAAGCGCTTCCAAGGAAGGGTGCTGGCTAGCAACAGCTTCCAGTGCTGGCACTTTTCATCTCTGAGCAATTGCTGGACATTTGCAATTTCTCACCTGAGCTCTCTTTAGAGTGTGCGAGAGGATGAGCAGAAGATTAGGTGGCTAGAGAAGCCCAGAACCCCAGTGTTCTTAGGCCTACAAAAGCGCTTCCAAGGAAGGGTGCTGGCTAGCAACAGCTTTCAGTGCTGGCACTTTTCCTCTCTGAGCAATTGCTCGACGTTTGCAATTTCTCAGCTCGTGTCTACGAGACGGAAAGAGAATGACCGTGACGTTTGGTGGCTAGAGAAGCGCAAAGCCCCAGTGTTGCTGCGCCTGTGAAAGCGCTTCCAAGGAAGGGTGCTGGCTAGCAACAGCTTTCAGTGCTGGCACTTTTCCTCTCTGAGCAATTGCTCGACGTTTGCAATTTCTCACCTGAGCTCTTTTTAGAGTGCGCGAGAGGATGAGCAGAAGATTAAGTGGCTAGAGAAGCCCAGAGCCCCAGTGTTCTTAGGCCTACAAAAGCACTTCCAAGGAAGGGTGCTGGCTAGCAAGAGCTTTCAGTGCTGGCACTTTTCATCTCTGAGCAATTGCTCGACGTTTGCAATTTCTCAGCTCGTGTCTGCGAGACGGAAAGAGAATGACAGTGACGTTTGGTTGCTAGAGAAGCGCAAAGCCCCAGTGTTGCTGCGCCTGTGAAAGCGCTTCCAAGGAAGGGTGCTGGCTAGCAACAGCTTTCAGTGCTGGCACTTTTCATCTCTGAGCAATTGCTGGACATTTGCAATTTCTCCCCTGAGCTCTCTTTAGAGTGCGCGAGAGGATGAGCAGAAGATTAGGTGGCTAGAGAAGCCCAGAGCCCCAGTGTTCTTAGGCCTACAAAAGCGCTTCCAAGGAAGGGTGCTGGCTAGCAACAGCTTTCAGTGCTGGCACTTTTCATCTCTGAGCAATTGCTCGACGTTTGCAATTTCTCAGCTCGTGTCTACGAGACGGAAAGAGAAGGAGCGTGACGTTTGGTGGCTAGAGAAGCGCAAAGCCCCAGGGTTGCTGCGCCTGTGAAAGCGCTTCCAAGGAAGGGGGCTGGCTAGCAACAGCTTTCAGTGCTGGCACTTTTCATCTCTGAGCAATTGCTCAACGTTTGCAATTTCTCCCCTGAGCTCTCTTTAGAGTGCGCGAGAGGATGAGCAGAAGATTAGGTGGCTAGAGAAGCCCAGAGCCCCAGTGTTCTTAGGCCTACAAAAGCGCTTCCAAGGAAGGGTGCTGGCTAGCAACAGCTTTCAGTGCTGGCACTTTTCATCTCTGAGCAATTGCTCGACGTTTGCAATTTCTCAGCTCGTGTCTGCGAAACGGAAAGAGAATGACCATGACGTTTGGTGGCTAGAGAAGCGCAAAGCCCCAGTGTTACTGCGCCTGTGAAAGCGCTTCCAAGGAAGGGTGCTGGCTAGCAACAGCTTTCAGTGCTGGCACTTTTCATCTCTGAGCAATTGCTCGACGTTTGCAATTTCTCACCTGAGCTCTTTTTAGAGTGCGCGAGAGGATGAGCAGAAGATTAAGTGGCTAGAGAAGCCCAGAGCCCCAGTGTTCTTAGGGCTACAAAAGCGCTTCCAAGGAAGGGTGCTGGCTAGCAACAGCTTTCAGTGCTGGCACTTTTCATCTCTGAGCAATTGCTCCACGTTTGCAATTTCTCACCTCGTGTCTGCGAGACGGAAAGAGAATGACAGTGACGTTTGGTGGGTAGAGAAGCGCAAAGCCCCAGTGTTGCTGTGCCTGTGAAAGCGCTTCCAAGGAAGGGTGCTGGCTAGCAACAGCTTTCAGTGCTGGCACTTTTCATCTCTGAGCAATTGCTCGACGTTTGCAATTTCTCAGCTCGTGTCTACGAGACGGAAAGAGAAGGACCGTGACGTTTGGTGGCTAGAGAAGCGCAAAGCCCCAGTGTTGCTGCGCCTGTGAAAGCGCTTCCAAGGAAGGGGGCTGGCTAGCAACAGCTTTCAGTGCTGGCACTTTTCATCTCTGAGCAATTGCTCGACGTTTGCAATTTCTCACCTGAGCTCTTTTTAGAGTGCGCGAGAGGATGAGCAGAAGATTAAGTGGCTAGAGAAGCCCAGAGCCCCAGTGTTCTTAGGCCTACAAAAGCACTTCCAAGGAAGGGGGCTGGCTAGCAACAGCTTTCAGTGCTGGCACTTTTCATCTCTGAGCAATTGCTCGACGTTTGCAATTTCTCAGCTCGTGTCTGCGAGACGGAAAGAGAATGACAGTGACGTTTGGTGGCTAGAGAAGCGCAAAGCCCCAGTGTTGCTGCGCCTGTGAAAGCGCTTCCAAGGAAGGGTGCTGGCTAGCAACAGCTTTCAGTGCTGGCACTTTTCATCTCTGAGCAATTGCTCGACGTTTGCAATTTCTCACCTGAGCTCTCTTTAGAGTGCGCGAGAGGATGAGCAGAAGATTAGGTGGATAGAGAAGCCCAGAGCCCCAGTGTTCTTAGGCCTACAAAAGCGCTTCCAAGGAGGGGGGCTGGCTAGCAACAGCTTTCAGTGCTGGCACTTTTCATCTCTGAGCAATTGCTCGACGTTTGCAATTTCTCAGCTCGTGTCTGCGAGACGGAAAGAGAAGGACCGTGACGTTTGGTGGCTAGAGAAGCGCAAAGCCCCAGTGTTGCTGCGCCTGTGAAAGCGCTTCCAAGGAAGGGGGCTGGCTAGCAACAGCTTTCAGTGCTGGCACTTTTCATCTCTGAGCAATTGCTCGACGTTTGCAATTTCTCCCCTGAGCTCTCTTTAGAGTGCGCGAGAGGATGAGCGGAAGATTAGGTGTCTAAAGAAGCCCAGAGCCCCAGTGTTGCTGCGCCTGTGAAAGCGCTTCCAAGGAAGGGGGCTGGCTAGCAACAGCTTTCAGTGCTGGCACTTTTCATCTCTGAGCAATTGCTCGACGTTTGCAATTTCTCACCTGAGCTCTCTTTAGAGTGCGCGAGAGGATGAGCGGAAGATTAAGTGGCTAGAGAAGCCCAGAGCCCCAGTGTTCTTGGGACTACAAAAGCGCTTCCAAGGAAGGGTGCTGGCTAGCAACAGCTTTCAGTGCTGGCACTTTTCATCTCTGAGCAATTGCTCGACGTTTGCAATTTCTCAGCTCGTGTCTACGAGACGGAAAGAGAAGGACCGTGACGTTTGGTGGCTAGAGAAGCGCAAAGCCCCAGGGTTGCTGCGCCTGTGAAAGCGCTTCCAAGGAAGGGGGCTGGCTAGCAACAGCTTTCAGTGCTGGCACTTTTCATCTCTGAGCAATTGCTCGACGTTTGCAATTTCTCACCTGAGCTCTCTTTAGAGTGCGCGAGAGGATGAGCGGAAGATTAAGTGGCTAGAGAAGCCCAGAGCCCCAGTGTTCTTGGGACTACAAAAGCGCTTCCAAGGAAGGGTGCTGGCTAGCAACAGCTTTCAGTGCTGGCACTTTTCATCTCTGAGCAATTGCTCGACGTTTGCAATTTCTCAGCTCGTGTCTACGAGACGGAAAGAGAAGGACCGTGACGTTTGGTGGCTAGAGAAGCGCAAAGCCCCAGGGTTGCTGCGCCTGTGAAAGCGCTTCCAAGGAAGGGTGCTGGCTAGCAACAGCTTTCAGTGCTGGCACTTTTCATCTCTGAGCAATTGCTCGACGTTTGCAATTTCTCAGCTCGTGTCTACGAGACGGAAAGAGAAGGACCGTGACGTTTGGTGGCTAGAGAAGCGCAAAGCCCCAGTGTTGCTGCGCCTGTGAAAGCGCCTCCAAGGAAGGGTGCTGGCTAGCAACAGCTTTCAGTGCTGGCACTTTTCATCTCTGAGCAATTGCTCGACGTTTGCAATTTCTCACCTGAGCTCTCTTTAGAGTGCGCGAGAGGATGAGCAGAAGATTAAGTGGCTAGAGAAGCCCGGAGCCCCAGTGTTCTTAGGCCTACAAAAGCGCTTCCAAGGAAGGGGGCTGGCTAGCAACAGCTTTCAGTGCTGGCACTTTTCATCTCTGAGCAATTGCTCGACGTTTGCAATTTCTCAGCTCGTGTCTGCGAGACGGAAAGAGAATGACAGTGACGTTTGGTTGCTAGAGAAGCGCAAAGCCCCAGTGTTGCTGCGCCTGTGAAAGCGCTTCCAAGGAAGGGGGCTGGCTAGCAACAGCTTTCAGTGCTGGCACTTTTCATCTCTGAGCAATTGCTGGACATTTGCAATTTCTCCCCTGAGCTCTCTTTAGAGTGCGCGAGAGGATGAGCAGAAGATTAGGTGGCTAGAGAAGCCCAGAGCCCCAGTGTTCTTAGGCCTACAAAAGCGCTTCCAAGGAAGGGTGCTGGCTAGCAACAGCTTTCAGTGCTGGCACTTTTCATCTCTGAGCAATTGCTCGACGTTTGCAATTTCTCAGCTCGTGTCTGCGAGACGGAAAGAGAAGGACCGTGACGTTTGGTGGCTAGAGAAGCGCAAAGCCCCAGTGTTGCTGCGCCTGTGAAAGCGCTTCCAAGGAAGGGGGCTGGCTAGCAACAGCTTTCAGTGCTGGCACTTTTCATCTCTGAGCAATTGCTCGACGTTTGCAATTTCTCACCTGAGCTCTCTTTAGAGTGCGCGAGAGGATGAGCAGAAGATTAGGTGTCTAAAGAAGCCCAGAGCCCCAGTGTTGCTGCGCCTGTGAAAGCGCTTCCAAGGAAGGGGGCTGGCTAGCAACAGCTTTCAGTGCTGGCACTTTTCATCTCTGAGCAATTGCTCGACGTTTGCAATTTCTCACCTGAGCTCTCTTTAGAGTGCGCGAGAGGATGAGCGGAAGATTAAGTGGCTAGAGAAGCCCAGAGCCCCAGTGTTCTTGGGACTACAAAAGCGCTTCCAAGGAAGGGTGCTGGCTAGCAACAGCTTTCAGTGCTGGCACTTTTCATCTCTGAGCAATTGCTCGACGTTTGCAATTTCTCAGCTCGTGTCTACGAGACGGAAAGAGAAGGACCGTGACGTTTGGTGGCTAGAGAAGCGCAAAGCCCCAGGGTTGCTGCGCCTGTGAAAGCGCTTCCAAGGAAGGGGGCTGGCTAGCAACAGCTTTCAGTGCTGGCACTTTTCATCTCTGAGCAATTGCTCGACGTTTGCAATTTCTCACCTGAGCTCTCTTTAGAGTGCGCGAGAGGATGAGCGGAAGATTAAGTGCCTAGAGAAGCCCAGAGCCCCAGTGTTCTTGGGACTACAAAAGCGCTTCCAAGGAAGGGTGCTGGCTAGCAACAGCTTTCAGTGCTGGCACTTTTCATCTCTGAGCAATTGCTCGACGTTTGCAATTTCTCAGCTCGTGTCTACGAGACGGAAAGAGAAGGACCGTGACGTTTGGTGGCTAGAGAAGCGCAAAGCCCCAGGGTTGCTGCGCCTGTGAAAGCGCTTCCAAGGAAGGGTGCTGGCTAGCAACAGCTTTCAGTGCTGGCACTTTTCATCTCTGAGCAATTGCTCGACGTTTGCAATTTCTCAGCTCGTGTCTACGAGACGGAAAGAGAAGGACCGTGACGTTTGGTGGCTAGAGAAGCGCAAAGCCCCAGTGTTGCTGCGCCTGTGAAAGCGCCTCCAAGGAAGGGTGCTGGCTAGCAACAGCTTTCAGTGCTGGCACTTTTCATCTCTGAGCAATTGCTCGACGTTTGCAATTTCTCACCTGAGCTCTCTTTAGAGTGCGCGAGAGGATGAGCAGAAGATTAAGTGGCTAGAGAAGCCCGGAGCCCCAGTGTTCTTAGGCCTACAAAAGCGCTTCCAAGGAAGGGGGCTGGCTAGCAACAGCTTTCAGTGCTGGCACTTTTCATCTCTGAGCAATTGCTCGACGTTTGCAATTTCTCAGCTCGTGTCTGCGAGACGGAAAGAGAATGACAGTGACGTTTGGTTGCTAGAGAAGCGCAAAGCCCCAGTGTTGCTGCGCCTGTGAAAGCGCTTCCAAGGAAGGGTGCTGGCTAGCAACAGCTTTCAGTGCTGGCACTTTTCATCTCTGAGCAATTGCTGGACATTTGCAATTTCTCCCCTGAGCTCTCTTTAGAGTGCGCGAGAGGATGAGCAGAAGATTAGGTGGCTAGAGAAGCCCAGAGCCCCAGTGTTCTTAGGCCTACAAAAGCGCTTCCAAGGAAGGGTGCTGGCTAGCAAGAGCTTTCAGTGCTGGCACTTTTCATCTCTGAGCAATTGCTCGACGTTTGCAATTTCTCAGCTCGTGTCTACGAGACGGAAAGAGAAGGACCGTCACGTTTGGTGGCTAGAGAAGCGCAAAGCCCCAGTGTTCCTGCGCCTGTGAAAGCGCCTCCAAGGAAGGGGGCTGGCTAGCAAGAGCTTTCAGTGCTGGCACTTTTCATCTCTGAGCAATTGCTCGACGTTTGCAATTTCTCACCTGAGCTCTCTTTAGAGTGCGCGAGAGGATGAGCAGAAGATTAGGTGTCTAAAGAAGCCCAGAGCCCCAGTGTTGCTGCGCCTGTGAAAGCGCTTCCAAGGAAGGGGGCTGGCTAGCAACAGCTTTCAGTGCTGGCACTTTTCATCTCTGAGCAATTGCTCGACGTTTGCAATTTCTCACCTGAGCTCTCTTTAGAGTGCGCGAGAGGATGAGCAGAAGATTAAGTGGCTAGAGAAGCCCAGAGCCCCAGTGTTCTTGGGACTACAAAAGCGCTTCCAAGGAAGGGTGCTGGCTAGCAAGAGCTTTCAGTGCTGGCACTTTTCATCTCTGAGCAATTGCTCGACGTTTGCAATTTCTCAGCTCGTGTCTACGAGACGGAAAGAGAAGGACCGTGACGTTTGGTGGGTAGAGAAGCGCAAAGCCCCAGTGTTGCTGCGCCTGTGAAAGCGCTTCCAAGGAAGGGTGCTGGCTAGCAACAGCTTTCAGTGCTGGCACTTTTCATCTCTGAGCAATTGCTCGACGTTTGCAATTTCTCCCCTGAGCTCTCTTTAGAGTGCGCGAGAGGATGAGCAGAAGATTAGGTGGCTAGAGAAGCCCAGAGCCCCACTGTTCTTAGGCCTACAAAAGCGCTTCCAAGGAAGGGTGCTGGCTAGCAACAGCTTTCAGTGCTGGCACTTTTCATCTCTGAGCAATTGCTCGACGTTTGCAATTTCTCAGCTCGTGTCTACGAGACGGAAAGAGAAGGACCGTGACGTTTGGTGGCTAGAGAAGCGCAAAGCCCCAGTGTTGCTGCGCCTGTGAAAGCGCCTCCAAGGAAGGGTGCTGGCTAGCAACAGCTTTCAGTGCTGGCACTTTTCATCTCTGAGCAATTGCTCGACGTTTGCAATTTCTCACCTGAGCTCTCTTTAGAGTGCGCGAGAGGATGAGCAGAAGATTAAGTGGCTAGAGAAGCCCGGAGCCCCAGTGTTCTTAGGCCTACAAAAGCGCTTCCAAGGAAGGGGGCTGGCTAGCAACAGCTTTCAGTGCTGGCACTTTTCATCTCTGAGCAATTGCTCGACGTTTGCAATTTCTCAGCTCGTGTCTGCGAGACGGAAAGAGAATGACAGTGACGTTTGGTTGCTAGAGAAGCGCAAAGCCCCAGTGTTGCTGCGCCTGTGAAAGCGCTTCCAAGGAAGGGGGCTGGCTAGCAACAGCTTTCAGTGCTGGCACTTTTCATCTCTGAGCAATTGCTGGACATTTGCAATTTCTCCCCTGAGCTCTCTTTAGAGTGCGCGAGAGGATGAGCAGAAGATTAGGTGGCTAGAGAAGCCCAGAGCCCCAGTGTTCTTAGGCCTACAAAAGCGCTTCCAAGGAAGGGTGCTGGCTAGCAAGAGCTTTCAGTGCTGGCACTTTTCATCTCTGAGCAATTGCTCGACGTTTGCAATTTCTCAGCTCGTGTCTACGAGACGGAAAGAGAAGGACCGTGACGTTTGGTGGCTAGAGAAGCGCAAAGCCCCAGTGTTGCTGCGCCTGTGAAAGCGCCTCCAAGGAAGGGGGCTGGCTAGCAAGAGCTTTCAGTGCTGGCACTTTTCATCTCTGAGCAATTGCTCGACGTTTGCAATTTCTCACCTGAGCTCTCTTTAGAGTGCGCGAGAGGATGAGCAGAAGATTAGGTGTCTAAAGAAGCCCAGAGCCCCAGTGTTGCTGCGCCTGTGAAAGCGCTTCCAAGGAAGGGGGCTGGCTAGCAACAGCTTTCAGTGCTGGCACTTTTCATCTCTGAGCAATTGCTCGACGTTTGCAATTTCTCACCTGAGCTCTCTTTAGAGTGCGCGAGAGGATGAGCAGAAGATTCAGTGGCTAGAGAAGCCCAGAGCCCCAGTGTTCTTGGGACTACAAAAGCGCTTCCAAGGAAGGGGGCTGGCTAGCAACAGCTTTCAGTGCTGGCACTTTTCATCTCTGAGCAATTGCTCGACGTTTGCAATTTCTCAGCTCGTGTCTGCGAGACGGAAAGAGAATGACAGTGACGTTTGGTTGCTAGAGAAGCGCAAAGCCCCAGTGTTGCTGCGCCTGTGAAAGCGCTTCCAAGGAAGGGTGCTGGCTAGCAACAGCTTTCAGTGCTGGCACTTTTCATCTCTGAGCAATTGCTCCACGTTTGCAATTTCTCCCCTGAGCTCTCTTTAGAGTGCGCGAGAGGATGAGCAGAAGATTAGGTGGTTAGAGAAGCCCAGAGCCCCAGTGTTCTTAGGCCTACAAAAGCGCTTCCAAGGAAGGGGGCTGGCTAGCAACAGCTTTCAGTGCTGGCACTTTTCATCTCTGAGCAATTGCTCGACGTTTGCAATTTCTCAGCTCGTGTCTAGGAGACGGAAAGAGAAGGACCGTGACGTTTGGTGGCTAGAGAAGCGCAAAGCCCCAGTGTTGCTGCGCCTGTGAAAGCGCTTCCAAGGAAGGGTGCTGGCTAGCAACAGCTTTCAGTGCTGGCACTTTTCATCTCTGAGCAATTGCTCGACGTTTGCAATTTCTCACCTGAGCTCTCTTTAGAGTGCGCGAGAGCATGAGCAGAAGATTAGGTGGCTAGAGAAGCCCAGAGCCCCAGTGTTCTTAGGCCTACAAAAGCGCTTCCAAGGAAGGGTGCTGGCTAGCAAGAGCTTTCAGTGCTGGCACTTTTCATCTCTGAGCAATTGCTCGACGTTTGCAATTTCTCAGCTCGTGTCTACGAGACGGAAAGAGAAGGACCGTGACGTTTGGTGGCTAGAGAAGCGCAAAGCCCCAGTGTTGCTGCGCCTGTGAAAGCGCTTCCAAGGAAGGGTGCTGGCTAGCAACAGCTTTCAGTGCTGGCACTTTTCATCTCTGAGCAATTGCTCGACGTTTGCAATTTCTCACCTGAGCTCTCTTTAGAGTGCGCGAGAGGATGAGCAGAAGATTAGGTGTCTAAAGAAGCCCAGAGCCCCAGTGTTGCTGCGCCTGTGAAAGCGCTTCCAAGGAAGGGGGCTGGCTAGCAACAGCTTTCAGTGCTGGCACTTTTCATCTCTGAGCAATTGCTCGACGTTTGCAATTTCTCACCTGAGCTCTCTTTAGAGTGCGCGAGAGGATGAGCAGAAGATTAAGTGGCTAGAGAAGCCCAGAGCCCCAGTGTTCTTAGGCCTACAAAAGCGCTTCCAAGGAAGGGTGCTGGCTAGCAAGAGCTTTCAGTGCTGGCACTTTTCATCTCTGAGCAATTGCTCGACGTTTGCAATTTCTCAGCTCGTGTCTACGAGACGGAAAGAGAAGGACCGTGACGTTTGGTGGCTAGAGAAGCGCAAAGCCCCAGTGTTGCTGCGCCTGTGAAAGCGCTTCCAAGGAAGGGTGCTGGCTAGCAAGAGCTTTCAGTGCTGGCACTTTTCATCTCTGAGCAATTGCTCGACGTTTACAATTTCTCACCTGAGCTCTTTTTAGAGTGCGCGAGAGGATGAGCAGAAGATTAGGTGGCTAGAGAAGCCCAGAGCCCCAGTGTTCTTAGGCCTACAAAAGCGCTTCCAAGGAAGGGTGCTGGCTAGCAACAGCTTTCAGTGCTGGCACTTTTCATCTCTGAGCAATTGCTCGACGTTTGCAATTTCTCAGCTCGTGTCTGCGAGACGGAAAGAGAAGGACCGTGACGTTTGGTTGCTAGAGAAGCGCAAAGCCCCAGTGTTGCTGCGCCTGTGAAAGCGCTTCCAAGGAAGGGGGCTGGCTAGCAACAGCTTTCAGTGCTGGCACTTTTCATCTCTCAGCAATTGCTCGACGTTTGCAATTTCTCACCTGAGCTCTCTTTAGAGTGCGCGAGAGGATGAGCAGAAGATTAAGTGGCTAGAGAAGCCCAGAGCCCCAGTGTTCTTGGGACTACAAAAGCGCTTCCAAGGAAGGGGGCTGGCTAGCAACAGCTTTCAGTGCTGGCACTTTTCATCTCTGAGCAATTGCTCGACGTTTGCAATTTCTCAGCTCGTGTCTACGAGACGGAAAGAGAAGGACCGTGACATTTGGTGGCTAGAGAAGCGCAAAGCCCCAGTGTTGCTGCGCCTGTGAAAGCGCTTCCAAGGAAGGGGGCTGGCTAGCAACAGCTTTCAGTGCTGGCACTTTTCATCTCTGAGCAATTGCTCGACGTTTGCAATTTCTCACCTGAGCTCTTTTTAGAGTGCGCGAGAGGATGAGCAGAAGATTAAGTGGCTAGAGAAGCCCAGAGCCCCAGTGTTCTTAGGGCTACAAAAGTGCTTCCAAGGAAGGGTGCTGGCTAGCAACAGCTTTCAGTGCTGGCACTTTTCACCTCTGAGCAATTGCTCGACGTTTGCAATTTCTCAGCTCGTGTCTACGAGACGGAAAGAGAATGACAGTGACGTTTGGTTGCTAGAGAAGCGCAAAGCCCCAGTGTTGCTGCGCCTGTGAAAGCGCTTCCAAGGAAGGGTGCTGGCTAGCAACAGCTTTCAGTGCTGGCACTTTTCATCTCTGAGCAATTGCTCCACGTTTGCAATTTCTCCCCTGAGCTCTCTTTAGAGTGCGCGAGAGGATGAGCAGAAGATTAGGTGGTTAGAGAAGCCCAGAGCCCCAGTGTTCTTAGGCCTACAAAAGCGCTTCCAAGGAAGGGGGCTGGCTAGCAACAGCTTTCAGTGCTGGCACTTTTCATCTCTGAGCAATTGCTCGACGTTTGCAATTTCTCAGCTCGTGTCTAGGAGACGGAAAGAGAAGGACCGTGACGTTTGGTGGCTAGAGAAGCGCAAAGCCCCAGTGTTGCTGCGCCTGTGAAAGCGCTTCCAAGGAAGGGTGCTGGCTAGCAACAGCTTTCAGTGCTGGCACTTTTCATCTCTGAGCAATTGCTCGACGTTTGCAATTTCTCACCTGAGCTCTTTTTAGAGTGCGCGAGAGGATGAGCAGAAGATTAAGTGGCTAGAGAAGCCCGGAGCCCCAGTGTTCTTAGGCCTACAAAAGCGCTTCCAAGGAAGGGTGCTGGCTAGCAACAGCTTTCAGTGCTGGCACTTTTCACCTCTGAGCAATTGCTCGACGTTTGCAATTTCTCAGCTCGTGTCTACGAGACGGAAAGAGAATGACAGTGACGTTTGGTGGCTAGAGAAGCGCAAAGCCCCAGTGTTGCTGCGCCTGTGAAAGCGCTTCCAAGGAAGGGTGCTGGCTAGCAACAGCTTTCAGTGCTGGCACTTTTCATCTCTGAGCAATTGCTCCACGTTTGCAATTTCTCCCCTGAGCTCTCTTTAGAGTGCGCGAGACGATGAGCAGAAGATTAGGTGGTTAGAGAAGCCCAGAGCCCCAGTGTTCTTAGGCCTACAAAAGCGCTTCCAAGGAAGGGGGCTGGCTAGCAACAGCTTTCAGTGCTGGCACTTTTCATCTCTGAGCAATTGCTCGACGTTTGCAATTTCTCAGCTCGTGTCTACGAGACGGAAAGAGAAGGACCGTGACGTTTGGTGGGTAGAGAAGCGCAAAGCCCCAGTGTTGCTGCGCCTGTGAAAGCGCTTCCAAGGAAGGGTGCTGGCTAGCAACAGCTTTCAGTGCTGGCACTTTTCATCTCTGAGCAATTGCTCGACGTTTGCAATTTCTCACCTCAGCTCTCTTTAGAGTGCGCGAGAGGATGAGCAGAAGATTAAGTGGCTAGAGAAGCCCAGAGCCCCAGTGTTCTTGGGACTACAAAAGCGCTTCCAAGGAAGGGGGCTGGCTAGCAACAGCTTTCAGTGCTGGCACTTTTCATCTCTGAGCAATTGCTCGACGTTTGCAATTTCTCAGCTCGTGTCTGCGAGACGGAAAGAGAATGACAGTGACGTTTGGTGGCTAGAGAAGCGCAAAGCCCCAGTGTTGCTGCGCCTGTGAAAGCGCTTCCAAGGAAGGGTGCTGGCTAGCAACAGCTTTCAGTGCTGGCACTTTTCATCTCTGAGCAATTGCTCGACGTTTGCAATTTCTCACCTGAGCTCTCTTTAGAGTGCGCGAGAGGATGAGCAGAAGATTAGGTGGCTAGAGAAGCCCAGAGCCCCAGTGTTCTTAGGCCTACAAAAGCGCTTCCAAGGAAGGGTGCTGGCTAGCAACAGCTTTCAGTGCTGGCACTTTTCATCTCTGAGCAATTGCTCGACGTTTGCAATTTCTCAGCTCGTGTCTACGAGACGGAAAGAGAAGGACCGTGACGTTTGGTGGCTAGAGAAGCGCAAAGCTCCAGTGTTGCTGCGCCTGTGAAAGCGCCTCCAAGGAAGGGGGCTGGCTAGCAACAGCTTTCAGTGCTGGCACTTTTCATCTCTGAGCAATTGCTCGATGTTTGCAATTTCTCACCTGAGCTCTCTTTAGAGTGCGCGAGAGGATGAGCAGAAGATTAGGTGTCTAAAGAAGCCCAGAGCCCCAGTGTTGCTGCGCCTGTGAAAGCGCTTCCAAGGAAGGGGGCTGGCTAGCAACAGCTTTCAGTGCTGGCACTTTTCATCTCTGAGCAATTGCTCGACGTTTGCAATTTCTCACCTGAGCTTTTTTTAGAGTGCGCGAGAGGATGAGCAGAAGATTAAGTGGCTAGAGAAGCCCAGAGCCCCAGTGTTCTTAGGCCTACAAAAGCGCTTCCAAGGAAGGGGGCTGGCTAGCAACAGCTTTCAGTGCTGGCACTTTTCCTCTCTGAGCAATTGCTCGACGTTTGCAATTTCTCAGCTCGTGTCTGCGAGACGGAAAGAGAATGACAGTGACGTTTGGTTGCTAGAGAAGCGCAAAGCCCCAGTGTTGCTGCGCCTGTGAAAGCGCTTCCAAGGAAGGGTGCTGGCTAGCAACAGCTTTCAGTGCTGGCACTTTTCATCTCTGAGCAATTGCTGGACATTTGCAATTTCTCCCCTGAGCTCTCTTTAGAGTGCGCGAGAGGATGAGCGGAAGATTAGGTGGCTAGAGAAGCCCAGAGCCACAGTGTTCTTAGGCCTACAAAAGCGCTTCCAAGGAAGGGTGCTGGCTAGCAACAGCTTTCAGTGCTGGCACTTTTCATCTCTGAGCAATTGCTCGACGTTTGCAATTTCTCAGCTCGTGTCTACGAGACGGAAAGAGAAGGACCGTGACGTTTGGTGGCTAGAGAAGCGCAAAGCCCCAGTGTTGCTGCACCTGTGAAAGCGCTTCCAAGGAAGGGGGCTGGCTAGCAACAGCTTTCAGTGCTGGCACTTTTCATCTCTGAGCAATTGCTCGACGTTTGCAATTTCTCACCTGAGCTCTCTTTAGAGTGCACGAGAGGATGAGCAGAAGATTAGGTGGCTAGAGAAGCCCAGAGCCCCAGTGTTGCTGCGCCTGTGAAAGCGCTTCCAAGGAAGGGTGCTGGCTAGCAACAGCTTTCAGTGCTGGCACTTTTCATCTCTGAGCAATTGCTCGACGTTTGCAATTTCTCAGCTCGTGTCTGTGAAACGGAAAGAGAATGACCATGACGTTTGGTGGCTAGAGAAGCGCAAAGCCCCAGTGTTGCTGCGCCTGTGAAAGCGCTTCCAAGGAAGGGTGCTGGCTAGCAACAGCTTTCAGTGCTGGCACTTTTCATCTCTGAGCAATTGCTCGACGTTTGCAATTTCTCCCCTGAGCTCTCTTTAGAGTGCGCGAGAGGATGAGCAGAAGATTAGGTGGCTAGAGAAGCCCAGAGCCCCAGTGTTCTTAGGCCTACAAAAGCGCTTCCAAGGAAGGGTGCTGGCTAGCAACAGCTTTCAGTGCTGGCACTTTTCATCTCTGAGCAATTGCTCGACGTTTGCAATTTCTCAGCTCGTGTCTACGAGACGGAAAGAGAAGGACCGTGACGTTTGGTGGCTAGAGAAGCGCAAAGCCCCAGCGTTGCTGCGCCTGTGAAAGCGCTTCCAAGGAAGGGTGCTGGCTAGCAACAGCTTTCAGTGCTGGCACTTTTCATCTCTGAGCAATTGCTCGACGTTTGCAATTTCTCCCCTGAGCTCTCTTTAGAGTGCGCGAGAGGATGAGCAGAAGATTAGGTGGCTAGAGAAGCCCAGAACCCCAGTCTTCTTAGGCCTACAAAAGCGCTTCCAAGGAAGGGGGCTGGCTAGCAACAGCTTTCAGTGCTGGCACTTTTCATCTCTGAGCAATTGCTCGACGTTTGCAATTTCTCAGCTCGTGTCTACGAGACGGAAAGAGAAGGACCGTGACGTTTGGTGGCTAGAGAAGCGCAAAGCCCCAGTGTTGCTGCGCCTGTGAAAGCGCCTCCAAGGAAGGGGGCTGGATAGCAACAGCTTTCAGTGCTGGCACTTTTCATCTCTGAGCAATTGCTCCACGTTTGCAATTTCTCCCCTGAGCTCTCTTTAGAGTGCGCGAGAGGATGAGCAGAAGATTAGGTGGCTAGAGAAGCCCAGAGCCCCAGTGTTCTTAGGCCTACAAAAGCGCTTCCAAGGAAGGGTGCTGGCTAGCAACAGCTTTCAGTGCTGGCACTTTTCATCTCTGAGCAATTGCTCGACGTTTGCAATTTCTCAGCTCGTGTCTACGAGACGGAAAGAGAAGGACCGTGACGTTTGGTGGCTAGAGAAGCGCAAAGCCCCAGTGTTGCTGCGCCTGTGAAAGCGCTTCCAAGGAAGGGTGCTGGCTAGCAACAGCTTTCAGTGCTGGCACTTTTCATCTCTGAGCAATTGCTCGACGTTTGCAATTTCTCACCTGAGCTCTTTTTAGAGTGCGCGAGAGGATGAGCAGAAGATTAAGTGCCTAGAGAAGCCCAGAGCCCCAGTGTTCTTAGGCCTACAAAAGCGCTTCCAAGGAAGGGGGCTGGCTAGCAACAGCTTTCAGTGCTGGCACTTTTCATCTCTGAGCAATTGCTCGACGTTTGCAATTTCTCAGCTCGTGTCTGCGAGACGGAAAGAGAATGACAGTGACGTTTGGTTGCTAGAGAAGCGCAAAGCCCCAGTGTTGCTGCGCCTGTGAAAGCGCTTCCAAGGAAGGGGGCTGGCTAGCAAGAGCTTTCAGTGCTGGCACTTTTCATCTCTGAGCAATTGCTCGACGTTTGCAATTTCTCAGCTCGTGTCTACGAGACGGAAAGAGAAGGACCGTGACGTTTGGTGGCTAGAGAAGCGCAAAGCCCCAGTGTTGCTGCGCCTGTGAAAGCGCCTCCAAGGAAGGGGGCTGGCTAGCAACAGCTTTCAGTGCTGGCACTTTTCATCTCTGAGCAATTGCTCGACGTTTGCAATTTCTCACCTGAGCTCTCTTTAGAGTGCGCGAGAGGATGAGCAGAAGATTAGGTGTCTAAAGAAGCCCAGAGCCCCAGTGTTGCTGCGCCTGTGAAAGCGCTTCCAAGGAAGGGTGCTGGCTAGCAACAGCTTTCAGTGCTGGCACTTTTCATCTCTGAGCAATTGCTCGACGTTTGCAATTTCTCACCTGAGCTCTCTTTAGAGTGCGCGAGAGAATGAGCAGAAGATTAAGTGCCTAGAGAAGCCCAGAGCCCCAGTGTTCTTAGGCCTACAAAAGCGCTTCCAAGGAAGGGGGCTGGCTAGCAACAGCTTTCAGTGCTGGCACTTTTCATCTCTGAGCAATTGCTCGACGTTTGCAATTTCTCAGCTCGTGTCTACGAGACGGAAAGAGAAGGACAGTGACGTTTGGTGGCTAGAGAAGCGCAAAGCCCCAGTGTTGCTGCGCCTGTGAAAGCGCTTCCAAGGAAGGGTGCTGGCTAGCAACAGCTTTCAGTGCTGGCACTTTTCATCTCTGAGCAATTGCTCGACGTTTGCAATTTCTCAGCTCGTGTCTGCGAGACGGAAAGAGAATGACAGTGACGTTTGGTTGCTAGAGAAGCGCAAAGCCCCAGTGTTGCTGCGCCTGTGAAAGCGCTTCCAAGGAAGGGGGCTGGCTAGCAACAGCTTTCAGTGCTGGCACTTTTCATCTCTGAGCAATTGCTCGACGTTTGCAATTTCTCACCTGAGCTCTCTTTAGAGTGCGCGAGAGGATGAGCAGAAGATTAGGTGGCTAGAGAAGCCCAGAGCCCCAGTGTTCTTAGGCCTACAAAAGCGCTTCCAAGGAGGGGGGCTGGCTAGCAACAGCTTTCAGTGCTGGCACTTTTCATCTCTGAGCAATTGCTCGACGTTTGCAATTTCTCAGCTCGTGTCTACGAGACGGAAAGAGAAGGACCGTGACGTTTGGTGGCTAGAGAAACGCAAAGCCCCAGTGTTGCTGCGCCTGTGAAAGCGCTTCCAAGGAAGGGGGCTGGCTAGCAACAGCTTTCAGTGCTGGCACTTTTCATCTCTGAGCAATTGCTCGACGTTTGCAATTTCTCACCTGAGCTCTTTTTAGAGTGCGCGAGAGGATGAGCAGAAGATTAGGTGGCTAGAGAAGCGCAAAGCCCCAGTGTTGCTGCGCCTGTGAAAGCGCTTCCAAGGAAGGGGGCTGGCTAGCAACAGCTTTCAGTGCTGGCACTTTTCATCTCTCAGCAATTGCTCGACGTTTGCAATTTCTCACCTGAGCTCTCTTTAGAGTGCGCGAGAGGATGAGCAGAAGATTAAGTGGCTAGAGAAGCCCAGAGCCCCAGTGTGCTTAGGCCTACAAAAGCGCTTCCAAGGAAGGGGGCTGGCTAGCAACAGCTTTCAGTGCTGGCACTTTTCATCTCTGAGCAATTGCTCGAAGTTTGCAATTTCTCAGCTCGCGTCTGCTAGACGGAAAGAGAATGACAGTGACGTTTGGTTGCTAGAGAAGCGCAAAGCCCCAGTGTTGCTGCGCCTGTGAAAGCGCTTCCAAGGAAGGGTGCTGGCTAGCAACAGCTTTCAGTGCTGGCACTTTTCATCTCTGAGCAATTGCTCGACGTTTGCAATTTCTCACCTGAGCTCTCTTTAGAGTGCGCGAGAGGATGAGCAGAAGATTAGGTGGCTAGAGAAGCCCAGAGCCCCAGTGTTCTTAGGCCTACAAAAGCGCTTCCAAGGAGGGGGGCTGGCTAGCAACAGCTTTCAGTGCTGGCACTTTTCATCTCTGAGCAATTGCTCGACGTTTGCAATTTCTCAGCTCGTGTCTACGAGACGGAAAGAGAAGGACCGTGACGTTTGGTGGCTAGAGAAGCGCAAAGCCCCAGTGTTGCTGCGCCTGTGAAAGCGCTTCCAAGGAAGGGGGCTGGCTAGCAACAGCTTTCAGTGCTGGCACTTTTCATCTCTGAGCAATTGCTCGACGTTTGCAATTTCTCACCTGAGCTCTTTTTAGAGTGCGCGAGAGGATGAGCAGAAGATTAAGTGGCTAGAGAAGCCCAGAGCCCCAGTGTTCTTAGGCCTACAAAAGCGCTTCCAAGGAAGGGTGCTGGCTAGCAACAGCTTTCAGTGCTGGCACTTTTCACCTCTGAGCAATTGCTCGACGTTTGCAATTTCTCAGCTCGTGTCTACGAGACGGAAAGAGAATGACAGTGACGTTTGGTTGCTAGAGAAGCGCAAAGCCCCAGTGTTGCTGCGCCTGTGAAAGCGCTTCCAAGGAAGGGTGCTGGCTAGCAACAGCTTTCAGTGCTGGCACTTTTCATCTCTGAGCAATTGCTCCACGTTTGCAATTTCTCCCCTGAGCTCTCTTTAGAGTGCGCGAGAGGATGAGCAGAAGATTAGGTGGTTAGAGAAGCCCAGAGCCCCAGTGTTCTTAGGCCTACAAAAGCGCTTCCAAGGAAGGGGGCTGGCTAGCAACAGCTTTCAGTGCTGGCACTTTTCATCTCTGAGCAATTGCTCCACGTTTGCAATTTCTCAGCTCGTGTCTACGAGACGGAAAGAGAAGGACCGTGACGTTTGGTGGGTAGAGAAGCGCAAAGCCCCAGTGTTGCTGCGCCTGTGAAAGCGCTTCCAAGGAAGGGTGCTGGCTAGCAACAGCTTTCAGTGCTGGCACTTTTCATCTCTGAGCAATTGCTCGACGTTTGCAATTTCTCACCTGAGCTCTTTTTAGAGTGCGCGAGAGGATGAGCAGAAGATTAAGTGGCTAGAGAAGCCCAGAGCCCCAGTGTTCTTGGGACTACAAAAGCGCTTCCAAGGAAGGGGGCTGGCTAGCAACAGCTTTCAGTGCTGGCACTTTTCATCTCTGAGCAATTGCTCGACGTTTGCAATTTCTCAGCTCGTGTCTGCGAGACGGAAAGAGAATGACAGTGACGTTTGGTGGCTAGAGAAGCGCAAAGCCCCAGTGTTGCTGCGCCTGTGAAAGCGCTTCCAAGGAAGGGTGCTGGCTAGCAACAGCTTTCAGTGCTGGCACTTTTCATCTCTGAGCAATTGCTGGACATTTGCAATTTCTCACCTGAGCTCTCTTTAGAGTGCGCGAGAGGATGAGCAGAAGATTAGGTGGCTAGAGAAGCCCAGAACCCCAGTGTTCTTAGGCCTACAAAAGCGCTTCCAAGGAAGGGTGCTGGCTAGCAACAGCTTTCAGTGCTGGCACTTTTCATCTCTGAGCAATTGCTCGACGTTTGCAATTTCTCAGCTCGTGTCTACGAGACGGAAAGAGAAGGACCGTGACGTTTGGTGGCTAGAGAAGCGCAAAGCCCCAGTGTTGCTGCGCCTGTGAAAGCGCCTCCAAGGAAGGGGGCTGGCTAGCAACAGCTTTCAGTGCTGGCACTTTTCATCTCTGAGCAATTGCTCGATGTTTGCAATTTCTCACCTGAGCTCTCTTTAGAGTGCGCGAGAGGATGAGCAGAAGATTAGGTGTCTAAAGAAGCCCAGAGCCCCAGTGTTGCTGCGCCTGTGAAAGCGCTTCCAAGGAAGGGGGCTGGCTAGCAACAGCTTTCAGTGCTGGCACTTTTCATCTCTGAGCAATTGCTCGACGTTTGCAATTTCTCACCTGAGCTTTTTTTAGAGTGCGCGAGAGGATGAGCAGAAGATTAAGTGGCTAGAGAAGCCCAGAGCCCCAGTGTTCTTAGGCCTACAAAAGCGCTTCCAAGGAAGGGGGCTGGCTAGCAACAGCTTTCAGTGCTGGCACTTTTCATCTCTGAGCAATTGCTCGACGTTTGCAATTTCTCAGCTCGTGTCTGCGAGACGGAAAGAGAATGACAGTGACGTTTGGTTGCTAGAGAAGCGCAAAGCCCCAGTGTTGCTGCGCCTGTGAAAGCGCTTCCAAGGAAGGGTGCTGGCTAGCAACAGCTTTCAGTGCTGGCACTTTTCATCTCTGAGCAATTGCTGGACATTTGCAATTTCTCCCCTGAGCTCTCTTTAGAGTGCGCGAGAGGATGAGCAGAAGATTAGGTGGCTAGAGAAGCCCAGAGCCCCAGTGTTCTTAGGCCTACAAAAGCGCTTCCAAGGAAGGGTGCTGGCTAGCAACAGCTTTCAGTGCTGGCACTTTTCATCTCTGAGCAATTGCTCGACGTTTGCAATTTCTCAGCTCGTGTCTGTGAAACGGAAAGAGAATGACCATGACGTTTGGTGGCTAGAGAAGCGCAAAGCCCCAGTGTTGCTGCGCCTGTGAAAGCGCTTCCAAGGAAGGGTGCTGGCTAGCAACAGCTTTCAGTGCTGGCACTTTTCATCTCTGAGCAATTGCTCGACGTTTGCAATTTCTCCCCTGAGCTCTCTTTAGAGTGCGCGAGAGGATGAGCAGAAGATTAGGTGTCTAAAGAAGCCCAGAGCCCCAGTGTTGCTGCGCCTGTGAAAGCGCTTCCAAGGAAGGGGGCTGGCTAGCAACAGCTTTCAGTGCTGGCACTTTTCATCTCTGAGCAATTGCTCGACGTTTGCAATTTCTCACCTGAGCTCTCTTTAGAGTGCGCGAGAGGATGAGCAGAAGATTAAGTGGCTAGAGAAGCCCAGAGCCCCAGTGTTCTTGGGACTACAAAAGCGCTTCCAAGGAAGGGTGCTGGCTAGCAACAGCTTTCAGTGCTGGCACTTTTCATCTCTGAGCAATTGCTCGACGTTTGCAATTTCTCAGCTCGTGTCTGCGAGACGGAAAGAGAATGACAGTGACGTTTGGTTGCTAGAGAAGCGCAAAGCCCCAGTGTTGCTGCGCCTGTGAAAGCGCTTCCAAGGAAGGGTGCTGGCTAGCAACAGCTTTCAGTGCTGGCACTTTTCATCTCTGAGCAATTGCTCCACGTTTGCAATTTCTCCCCTGAGCTCTCTTTAGAGTGCGCGAGAGGATGAGCAGAAGATTAGGTGGTTAGAGAAGCCCAGAGCCCCAGTGTTCTTAGGCCTACAAAAGCGCTTCCAAGGAAGGGGGCTGGCTAGCAACAGCTTTCAGTGCTGGCACTTTTCATCTCTGAGCAATTGCTCGACGTTTGCAATTTCTCAGCTCGTGTCTACGAGACGGAAAGAGAAGGACCGTGACGTTTGGTGGCTAGAGAAGCGCAAAGCCCCAGTGTTGCTGCGCCTGTGAAAGCGCTTCCAAGGAAGGGTGCTGGCTAGCAACAGCTTTCAGTGCTGGCACTTTTCATCTCTGAGCAATTGCTCGACGTTTGCAATTTCTCCCCTGAGCTCTCTTTAGAGTGCGCGAGAGGATGAGCAGAAGATTAGGTGGCTAGAGAAGCCCAGAGCCCCAGTGTTCTTAGGCCTACAAAAGCGCTTCCAAGGAAGGGTGCTGGCTAGCAAGAGCTTTCAGTGCTGGCACTTTTCATCTCTGAGCAATTGCTCGACGTTTGCAATTTCTCAGCTCGTGTCTACGAGACGGAAAGAGAAGGACCGTGACGTTTGGTGGCTAGAGAAGCGCAAAGCCCCAGTGTTGCTGCGCCTGTGAAAGCGCCTCCAAGGAAGGGGGCTGGCTAGCAACAGCTTTCAGTGCTGGCACTTTTCATCTCTGAGCAATTGCTCGACGTTTGCAATTTCTCACCTGAGCTCTCTTTAGAGTGCGCGAGAGGATGAGCAGAAGATTAGGTGTCTAAAGAAGCCCAGAGCCCCAGTGTTGCTGCGCCTGTGAAAGCGCTTCCAAGGAAGGGGGCTGGCTAGCAACAGCTTTCAGTGCTGGCACTTTTCATCTCTGAGCAATTGCTCGACGTTTGCAATTTCTCACCTGAGCTCTCTTTAGAGTGCGCGAGAGGATGAGCAGAAGATTAAGTGGCTAGAGAAGCCCAGAGCCCCAGTGTTCTTAGGCCTACAAAAGCGCTTCCAAGGAAGGGTGCTGGCTAGCAAGAGCTTTCAGTGCTGGCACTTTTCATCTCTGAGCAATTGCTCGACGTTTGCAATTTCTCAGCTCGTGTCTACGAGACGGAAAGAGAAGGACCGTGACGTTTGGTGGCTAGAGAAGCGCAAAGCCCCAGTGTTGCTGCGCCTGTGAAAGCGCTTCCAAGGAAGGGTGCTGGCTAGCAAGAGCTTTCAGTGCTGGCACTTTTCATCTCTGAGCAATTGCTCGACGTTTACAATTTCTCACCTGAGCTCTTTTTAGAGTGCGCGAGAGGATGAGCAGAAGATTAGGTGGCTAGAGAAGCCCAGAGCCCCAGTGTTCTTAGGCCTACAAAAGCGCTTCCAAGGAAGGGGGCTGGCTAGCAACAGCTTTCAGTGCTGGCACTTTTCATCTCTAAGCAATTGCTCGACGTTTGCAATTTCTCAGCTCGTGTCTGCGAGACGGAAAGAGAAGGACCGTGACGTTTGGTGGGTAGAGAAGCGCAAAGCCCCAGTGTTGCTGCGCCTGTGAAAGCGCTTCCAAGGAAGGGGGCTGGCTAGCAACAGCTTTCAGTGCTGGCACTTTTCATCTCTCAGCAATTGCTCGACGTTTGCAATTTCTCACCTGAGCTCTCTTTAGAGTGCGCGAGAGGATGAGCAGAAGATTAAGTGGCTAGAGAAGCCCAGAGCCCCAGTGTTCTTGGGACTACAAAAGCGCTTCCAAGGAAGGGGGCTGGCTAGCAACAGCTTTCAGTGCTGGCACTTTTCATCTCTGAGCAATTGCTCGACGTTTGCAATTTCTCAGCTCGTGTCTACGAGACGGAAAGAGAAGGACCGTGACATTTGGTGGCTAGAGAAGCGCAAAGCCCCAGTGTTGCTGCGCCTGTGAAAGCGCTTCCAAGGAAGGGGGCTGGCTAGCAACAGCTTTCAGTGCTGGCACTTTTCATCTCTGAGCAATTGCTCGACGTTTGCAATTTCTCACCTGAGCTCTTTTTAGAGTGCGCGAGAGGATGAGCAGAAGATTAAGTGGCTAGAGAAGCCCAGAGCCCCAGTGTTCTTAGGCTTACAAAAGTGCTTCCAAGGAAGGGTGCTGGCTAGCAACAGCTTTCAGTGCTGGCACTTTTCACCTCTGAGCAATTGCTCGACGTTTGCAATTTCTCAGCTCGTGTCTACGAGACGGAAAGAGAATGACAGTGACGTTTGGTTGCTAGAGAAGCGCAAAGCCCCAGTGTTGCTGCGCCTGTGAAAGCGCTTCCAAGGAAGGGTGCTGGCTAGCAACAGCTTTCAGTGCTGGCACTTTTCATCTCTGAGCAATTGCTCCACGTTTGCAATTTCTCCCCTGAGCTCTCTTTAGAGTGCGCGAGAGGATGAGCAGAAGATTAGGTGGTTAGAGAAGCCCAGAGCCCCAGTGTTCTTAGGCCTACAAAAGCGCTTCCAAGGAAGGGGGCTGGCTAGCAACAGCTTTCAGTGCTGGCACTTTTCATCTCTGAGCAATTGCTCGACGTTTGCAATTTCTCAGCTCGTGTCTAGGAGACGGAAAGAGAAGGACCGTGACGTTTGGTGGCTAGAGAAGCGCAAAGCCCCAGTGTTGCTGCGCCTGTGAAAGCGCTTCCAAGGAAGGGGGCTGGCTAGCAACAGCTTTCAGTGCTGGCACTTTTCATCTCTGAGCAATTGCTCGACGTTTGCAATTTCTCACCTGAGCTCTTTTTAGAGTGCGCGAGAGGATGAGCAGAAGATTAAGTGGCTAGAGAAGCCCGGAGCCCCAGTGTTCTTAGGCCTACAAAAGCGCTTCCAAGGAAGGGTGCTGGCTAGCAACAGCTTTCAGTGCTGGCACTTTTCACCTCTGAGCAATTGCTCGACGTTTGCAATTTCTCAGCTCGTGTCTACGAGACGGAAAGAGAATGACAGTGACGTTTGGTTGCTAGAGAAGCGCAAAGCCCCAGTGTTGCTGCGCCTGTGAAAGCGCTTCCAAGGAAGGGTGCTGGCTAGCAACAGCTTTCAGTGCTGGCACTTTTCATCTCTGAGCAATTGCTCCACGTTTGCAATTTCTCCCCTGAGCTCTCTTTAGAGTGCGCGAGACGATGAGCAGAAGATTAGGTGGTTAGAGAAGCCCAGAGCCCCAGTGTTCTTAGGCCTACAAAAGCGCTTCCAAGGAAGGGGGCTGGCTAGCAACAGCTTTCAGTGCTGGCACTTTTCATCTCTGAGCAATTGCTCCACGTTTGCAATTTCTCAGCTCGTGTCTACGAGACGGAAAGAGAAGGACCGTGACGTTTGGTGGCTAGAGAAGCGCAAAGCCCCAGTGTTGCTGCGCCTGTGAAAGCGCTTCCAAGGAAGGGTGCTGGCTAGCAACAGCTTTCAGTGCTGGCACTTTTCATCTCTGAGCAATTGCTCGACGTTTGCAATTTCTCACCTGAGCTCTTTTTAGAGTGCGCGAGAGGATGAGCAGAAGATTAAGTGGCTAGAGAAGCCCAGAGCCCCAGTGTTCTTGGGAATACAAAAGCGCTTCCAAGGAAGGGGGCTGGCTAGCAACAGCTTTCAGTGCTGGCACTTTTCATCTCTGAGCAATTGCTCGACGTTTGCAATTTCTCAGCTCGTGTCTACGAGACGGAAAGAGAAGGACCGTGACGTTTGGTGGCTAGAGAAGCGCAAAGCCCCAGTGTTGCTGCGCCTGTGAAAGCGCCTCCAAGGAAGGGGGCTGGCTAGCAACAGCTTTCAGTGCTGGCACTTTTCATCTCTGAGCAATTGCTCCACGTTTGCAATTTCTCCGCTCGTGTCTGCGAGACGGAAAGAGAATGACAGTGACGTTTGTTGGGTAGAATAGCGCAAAGCCCCAGTGTTGCTGCGCCTGTGAAAGCGCTTCCAAGGAAGGGTGCTGGCTAGCAACAGCTTTCAGTGCTGGCACTTTTCATCTCTGAGCAATTGCTGGATATTTGCAATTTCTCCCCTGAGCTCTCTTTAGAGTGCGCGAGAGGATGAGCAGAAGATTAGGTGGCTAGAGAAGCCCAGAACCCCAGTCTTCTTAGGCCTACAAAAGCGCTTCCAAGGAAGGGTGCTGGCTAGCAACAGCTTTCAGTGCTGGCACTTTTCATCTCTGAGCAATTGCTCCACGTTTGCAATTTCTCAGCTCGTGTCTACGAGACGGAAAGAGAAGGACCGTGACGTTTGGTGGCTAGAGAAGCGCAAAGCCCCAGTGTTGCTGCGCCTGTGAAAGCGCCTCCAAGGAAGGGGGCTGGCTAGCAAGAGCTTTCAGTGCTGGCACTTTTCATCTCTGAGCAATTGCTCGACGTTTGCAATTTCTCCCCTGAGCTCTCTTTAGAGTGCGCGAGAGGATGAGCAGAAGATTAGGTGGCTAGAGAAGCCCAGAGCCCCAGTGTTCTTAGGCCTACAAAAGCGCTTCCAAGGAAGGGTGCTGGCTAGCAACAGCTTTCAGTGCTGGCACTTTTCATCTCTGAGCAATTGCTCGACGTTTGCAATTTCTCAGCTCGTGTCTACGAGACGGAAAGAGAAGGACCGTGACGTTTGGTGGCTAGAGAAGCGCAAAGCCCCAGTGTTGCTGCGCCTGTGAAAGCGCTTCCAAGGAAGGGTGCTGGCTAGCAACAGCTTTCAGTGCTGGCACTTTTCATCTCTGAGCAATTGCTCGACGTTTGCAATTTCTCACCTGAGCTCTTTTTAGAGTGCGCGAGAGGATGAGCAGAAGATTAAGTGGCTAGAGAAGCCCAGAGCCCCAGTGTTCTTAGGGCTACAAAAGCGCTTCCAAGGAAGGGGGCTGGCTAGCAACAGCTTTCAGTGCTGGCACTTTTCATCTCTGAGCAATTGCTCGACGTTTGCAATTTCTCAGCTCGTGTCTGCGAGACGGAAAGAGAATGACAGTGACGTTTGGTTGCTAGAGAAGCGCAAAGCCCCAGTGTTGCTGCGCCTGTGAAAGCGCTTCCAAGGAAGGGTGCTGGCTAGCAACAGCTTTCAGTGCTGGCACTTTTCATCTCTGAGCAATTGCTCGACGTTTGCAATTTCTCCCCTGAGCTCTCTTTAGAGTGCGCGAGAGGATGAGCAGAAGATTAAGTGCCTAGAGAAGCCCAGAGCCCCAGTGTTCTTAGGCCTACAAAAGCGCTTCCAAGGAGGGGGGCTGGCTAGCAACAGCTTTCAGTGCTGGCACTTTTCATCTCTGAGCAATTGCTCGACGTTTGCAATTTCTCAGCTCGTGTCTACGAGACGGAAAGAGAAGGACCGTGACATTTGGTGGCTAGAGAAGCGCAAAGCCCCAGTGTTGCTGCGCCTGTGAAAGCGCTTCCAAGGAAGGGGGCTGGCTAGCAACAGCTTTCAGTGCTGGCACTTTTCATCTCTGAGCAATTGCTCGACGTTTGCAATTTCTCACCTTAGCTCTTTTTAGAGTGCGCGAGAGGATGAGCAGAAGATTAAGTGGCTAGAGAAGCCCAGAGCCCCAGTGTTCTTAGGCCTACAAAAGCGCTTCCAAGGAAGGGGGCTGGCTAGCAACAGCTTTCAGTGCTGGCACTTTTCATCTCTGAGCAATTGCTCCACGTTTGCAATTTCTCAGCTCGTGTCTGCGAGACGGAAAGAGAATGACAGTGACGTTTGGTGGGTAGAATAGCGCAAAGCCCCAGTGTTGCTGCGCCTGTGAAAGCGCTTCCAAGGAAGGGTGCTGGCTAGCAACAGCTTTCAGTGCTGGCACTTTTCATCTCTGAGCAATTGCTGGATATTTGCAATTTCTCCCCTGAGCTCTCTTTAGAGTGCGCGAGAGGATGAGCAGAAGTTTAGGTGGCTAGAGAAGCCCAGAACCCCAGTGTTCTTAGGCCTACAAAAGCGCTTCCAAGGAAGGGGGCTGGCTAGCAACAGCTTTCAGTGCTGGCACTTTTCATCTCTGAGCAATTGCTCGACGTTTGCAATTTCTCAGCTCGTGTCTACGAGACGGAAAGAGAAGGACCGTGACGTTTGGTGGCTAGAGAAGCGCAAAGCCCCAGTGTTGCTGCGCCTGTGAAAGCGCCTCCAAGGAAGGGGGCTGGCTAGCAACAGCTTTCAGTGCTGGCACTTTTCATCTCTGAGCAATTGCTCGACGTTTGCAATTTCTCACCTGAGCTCTCTTTAGAGTGCACGAGAGGATGAGCAGAAGATTAGGTGTCTAAAGAAGCCCAGAGCCCCAGTGTTGCTGCGCCTGTGAAAGCGCTTTCAAGGAAGGGGGCTGGCTAGCAATAGCTTTCAGTGCTGGCACTTTTCATCTCTGAGCAATTGCTCGACGTTTGCAATTTCTCACCTGAGCTCTCTTTAGAGTGCGCGAGAGGATGAGCAGAAGATTAGGTGTCTAAAGAAGCCCAGAGCCCCAGTGTTGCTGCGCCTGTGAAAGCGCTTCCAAGGAAGGGTGCTGGCTAGCAACAGCTTTCAGTGCTGGCACTTTTCATCTCTGAGCAATTGCTCGACGTTTGCAATTTCTCACCTGAGCTCTTTTTAGAGTGCGCGAGAGGATGAGCAGAAGATTAAGTGGCTAGAGAAGCCCAGAGCCCCAGTGTTCTTAGGCCTACAAAAGCGCTTCCAAGGAAGGGTGCTGGCTAGCAACAGCTTTCAGTGCTGGCACTTTTCATCTCTGAGCAATTGCTCGAAGTTTGCAATTTCTCAGCTCGCGTCTGCGAGACGGAAAGAGAATGACAGTGACGTTTGGTTGCTAGAGAAGCGCAAAGCCCCAGTGTTGCTGCGCCTGTGAAAGCGCTTCCAAGGAAGGGTGCTGGCTAGCAACAGCTTTCAGTGCTGGCACTTTTCATCTCTGAGCAATTGCTCGACGTTTGCAATTTCTCCCCTGAGCTCTCTTTAGAGTGCGCGAGAGCATGAGCAGAAGATTAGGTGGCTAGAGAAGCCCAGAGCCCCACTGTTCTTAGGCCTACAAAAGCGCTTCCAAGGAGGGGGGCTGGCTAGCAACAGCTTTCAGTGCTGGCACTTTTCATCTCTGAGCAATTGCTCGACGTTTGCAATTTCTCAGCTCGTGTCTACGAGACGGAAAGAGAAGGACCGTGACGTTTGGTGGCTAGAGAAGCGCAAAGCCCCAGTGTTGCTGCGCCTGTGAAAGCGCTTCCAAGGAAGGGTGCTGGCTAGCAACAGCTTTCAGTGCTGGCACTTTTCATCTCTGAGCAATTGCTCGACGTTTGCAATTTCTCACCTGAGCTCTTTTTAGAGTGCGCGAGAGGATGAGCAGAAGATTAGGTGGCTAGAGAAGCGCAAAGCCCCAGTGTTGCTGCGCCTGTGAAAGCGCCTCCAAGGAAGGGGGCTGGCTAGCAACAGCTTTCAGTGCTGGCACTTTTCATCTCTGAGCAATTGCTCGACGTTTGCAATTTCTCAGCTCGTGTCTACGAGACGGAAAGAGAAGGACCGTGACGTTTGGTGGGTAGAGAAGCGCAAAGCCCCAGTGTTGCTGCGCCTGTGAAAGCGCTTCCAAGGAAGGGTGCTGGCTAGCAACAGCTTTCAGTGCTGGCACTTTTCATCTCTGAGCAATTGCTCGACGTTTGCAATTTCTCACCTGAGCTCTCTTTAGAGTGCGCGAGAGGATGAGCAGAAGATTAGGTGGCTAGAGAAGCCCAGAGCCCCAGTGTTCTTAGGCCTACAAAAGCGCTTCCAAGGAGGGGGGCTGGCTAGCAACAGCTTTCAGTGCTGGCACTTTTCCTCTCTGAGCAATTGCTCGACGTTTGCAATTTCTCAGCTCGTGTCTACGAGACGGAAAGAGAAGGAGCGTGACGTTTGGTGGCTAGAGAAGCGCAAAGCCCCAGTGTTGCTGCGCCTGTGAAAGCGCTTCCAAGGAAGGGGGCTGGCTAGCAACAGCTTTCAGTGCTGGCACTTTTCATCTCTCAGCAATTGCTCGACGTTTGCAATTTCTCACCTGAGCTCTCTTTAGAGTGCGCGAGAGGATGAGCAGAAGATTAAGTGGCTAGAGAAGCCCAGAGCCCCAGTGTTCTTGGGACTACAAAAGCGCTTCCAAGGAAGGGTGCTGGCTAGCAACAGCTTTCAGTGCTGGCACTTTTCATCTCTGAGCAATTGCTCGACGTTTGCAATTTCTCAGCTCGTGTCTACGAGACGGAAAGAGAAGGACCGTGACGTTTGGTGGCTAGAGAAGCGCAAAGCCCCAGTGTTGCTGCGCCTGTGAAAGCGCTTCCAAGGAAGGGTGCTGGCTAGCAACAGCTTTCAGTGCTGGCACTTTTCATCTCTGAGCAATTGCTCGACGTTTGCAATTTCTCACCTGAGCTCTTTTTAGAGTGCGCGAGAGGATGAGCAGAAGATTAAGTGGCTAGAGAAGCCCAGAGCCCCAGTGTTCTTAGGGCTACAAAAGCGCTTCCAAGGAAGGGGGCTGGCTAGCAACAGCTTTCAGTGCTGGCACTTTTCATCTCTGAGCAATTGCTCGACGTTTGCAATTTCTCAGCTCGTGTCTGCGAGACGGAAAGAGAATGACAGTGACGTTTGGTTGCTAGAGAAGCGCAAAGCCCCAGTGTTGCTGCGCCTGTGAAAGCGCTTCCAAGGAAGGGTGCTGGCTAGCAACAGCTTTCAGTGCTGGCACTTTTCATCTCTGAGCAATTGCTCGACGTTTGCAATTTCTCCCCTGAGCTCTCTTTAGAGTGCGCGAGAGGATGAGCAGAAGATTAAGTGCCTAGAGAAGCCCAGAGCCCCAGTGTTCTTAGGCCTACAAAAGCGCTTCCAAGGAGGGGGGCTGGCTAGCAACAGCTTTCAGTGCTGGCACTTTTCATCTCTGAGCAATTGCTCGACGTTTGCAATTTCTCAGCTCGTGTCTACGAGACGGAAAGAGAAGGACCGTGACATTTGGTGGCTAGAGAAGCGCAAAGCCCCAGTGTTGCTGCGCCTGTGAAAGCGCTTCCAAGGAAGGGGGCTGGCTAGCAACAGCTTTCAGTGCTGGCACTTTTCATCTCTGAGCAATTGCTCGACGTTTGCAATTTCTCACCTTAGCTCTTTTTAGAGTGCGCGAGAGGATGAGCAGAAGATTAAGTGGCTAGAGAAGCCCAGAGCCCCAGTGTTCTTAGGCCTACAAAAGCGCTTCCAAGGAAGGGGGCTGGCTAGCAACAGCTTTCAGTGCTGGCACTTTTCATCTCTGAGCAATTGCTCCACGTTTGCAATTTCTCAGCTCGTGTCTGCGAGACGGAAAGAGAATGACAGTGACGTTTGGTGGCTAGAGAAGCGCAAAGCCCCAGTGTTGCTGCGCCTGTGAAAGCGCTTCCAAGGAAGGGTGCTGGCTAGCAACAGCTTTCAGTGCTGGCACTTTTCATCTCTGAGCAATTGCTGGATATTTGCAATTTCTCCCCTGAGCTCTCTTTAGAGTGCGCGAGAGGATGAGCAGAAGTTTAGGTGGCTAGAGAAGCCCAGAACCCCAGTGTTCTTAGGCCTACAAAAGCGCTTCCAAGGAAGGGGGCTGGCTAGCAACAGCTTTCAGTGCTGGCACTTTTCATCTCTGAGCAATTGCTCGACGTTTGCAATTTCTCAGCTCGTGTCTACGAGACGGAAAGAGAAGGACCGTGACGTTTGGTGGCTAGAGAAGCGCAAAGCCCCAGTGTTGCTGCGCCTGTGAAAGCGCCTCCAAGGAAGGGGGCTGGCTAGCAACAGCTTTCAGTGCTGGCACTTTTCATCTCTGAGCAATTGCTCGACGTTTGCAATTTCTCACCTGAGCTCTCTTTAGAGTGCACGAGAGGATGAGCAGAAGATTAGGTGTCTAAAGAAGCCCAGAGCCCCAGTGTTGCTGCGCCTGTGAAAGCGCTTTCAAGGAAGGGGGCTGGCTAGCAATAGCTTTCAGTGCTGGCACTTTTCATCTCTGAGCAATTGCTCGACGTTTGCAATTTCTCACCTGAGCTCTCTTTAGAGTGCGCGAGAGGATGAGCAGAAGATTAGGTGTCTAAAGAAGCCCAGAGCCCCAGTGTTGCTGCGCCTGTGAAAGCGCTTCCAAGGAAGGGTGCTGGCTAGCAACAGCTTTCAGTGCTGGCACTTTTCATCTCTGAGCAATTGCTCGACGTTTGCAATTTCTCACCTGAGCTCTTTTTAGAGTGCGCGAGAGGATGAGCAGAAGATTAAGTGGCTAGAGAAGCCCAGAGCCCCAGTGTTCTTAGGCCTACAAAAGCGCTTCCAAGGAAGGGTGCTGGCTAGCAACAGCTTTCAGTGCTGGCACTTTTCATCTCTGAGCAATTGCTCGAAGTTTGCAATTTCTCAGCTCGCGTCTGCGAGACGGAAAGAGAATGACAGTGACGTTTGGTTGCTAGAGAAGCGCAAAGCCCCAGTGTTGCTGCGCCTGTGAAAGCGCTTCCAAGGAAGGGTGCTGGCTAGCAACAGCTTTCAGTGCTGGCACTTTTCATCTCTGAGCAATTGCTCGACGTTTGCAATTTCTCCCCTGAGCTCTCTTTAGAGTGCGCGAGAGCATGAGCAGAAGATTAGGTGGCTAGAGAAGCCCAGAGCCCCACTGTTCTTAGGCCTACAAAAGCGCTTCCAAGGAGGGGGGCTGGCTAGCAACAGCTTTCAGTGCTGGCACTTTTCATCTCTGAGCAATTGCTCGACGTTTGCAATTTCTCAGCTCGTGTCTACGAGACGGAAAGAGAAGGACCGTGACGTTTGGTGGGTAGAGAAGCGCAAAGCCCCAGTGTTGCTGCGCCTGTGAAAGCGCTTCCAAGGAAGGGTGCTGGCTAGCAACAGCTTTCAGTGCTGGCACTTTTCATCTCTGAGCAATTGCTCGACGTTTGCAATTTCTCACCTGAGCTCTCTTTAGAGTGCGCGAGAGGATGAGCAGAAGATTAGGTGGCTAGAGAAGCCCAGAGCCCCAGTGTTCTTAGGCCTACAAAAGCGCTTCCAAGGAGGGGGGCTGGCTAGCAACAGCTTTCAGTGCTGGCACTTTTCCTCTCTGAGCAATTGCTCGACGTTTGCAATTTCTCAGCTCGTGTCTACGAGACGGAAAGAGAAGGAGCGTGACGTTTGGTGGCTAGAGAAGCGCAAAGCCCCAGTGTTGCTGCGCCTGTGAAAGCGCTTCCAAGGAAGGGGGCTGGCTAGCAACAGCTTTCAGTGCTGGCACTTTTCATCTCTCAGCAATTGCTCGACGTTTGCAATTTCTCACCTGAGCTCTCTTTAGAGTGCGCGAGAGGATGAGCAGAAGATTAAGTGGCTAGAGAAGCCCAGAGCCCCAGTGTTCTTGGGACTACAAAAGCGCTTCCAAGGAAGGGTGCTGGCTAGCAACAGCTTTCAGTGCTGGCACTTTTCATCTCTGAGCAATTGCTCGACGTTTGCAATTTCTCAGCTCGTGTCTGCGAGACGGAAAGAGAAGGACCGTGACGTTTGGTGGCTAGAGAAGCGCAAAGCCCCAGGGTTGCTGCGCCTGTGAAAGCGCTTCCAAGGAAGGGTGCTGGCTAGCAACAGCTTTCAGTGCTGGCACTTTTCATCTCTGAGCAATTGCTGGACGTTTGCAATTTCTCACCTGAGCTCTTTTTAGAGTGCGCGAGAGGATGAGCAGAAGATTAAGTGGCTAGAGAAGCCCAGAGCCCCAGTGTTCTTAGGCCTACAAAAGCGCTTCCAAGGAAGGGGGCTGGCTAGCAACAGCTTTCAGTGCTGGCGCTTTTCATCTCTGAGCAATTGCTCGAAGTTTGCAATTTCTCAGCTCGCGTCTGCGAGACGGAAAGAGAATGACAGTGACGTTTGGTTGCTAGAGAAGCGCAAAGCCCCAGTGTTGCTGCGCCTGTGAAAGCGCTTCCAAGGAAGGGTGCTGGCTAGCAACAGCTTTCAGTGCTGGCACTTTTCATCTCTGAGCAATTGCTCGACGTTTGCAATTTCTCCCCTGAGCTCTCTTTAGAGTGCGCGAGAGCATGAGCAGAAGATTAGGTGGCTAGAGAAGCCCAGAGCCCCAGTGTTCTTAGGGCTACAAAAGCGCTTCCAAGGAGGGGGGCTGGCTAGCAACAGCTTTCAGTGCTGGCACTTTTCATCTCTGAGCAATTGCTCGACGTTTGCAATTTCTCAGCTCGTGTCTACGAGACGGAAAGAGAAGGACCGTGACGTTTGGTGGCTAGAGAAGCGCAAAGCCCCAGTGTTGCTGCGCCTGTGAAAGCGCTTCCAAGGAAGGGGGCTGGCTAGCAACAGCTTTCAGTGCTGGCACTTTTCATCTCTGAGCAATTGCTCGACGTTTGCAATTTCTCACCTGAGCTCTTTTTAGAGTGCGCGAGAGGATGAGCAGAAGATTAAGTGGCTAGAGAAGCCCAGAGCCCCAGTGTTCTTAGGCCTACAAAAGCGCTTCCAAGGAAGGGGGCTGGCTAGCAACAGCTTTCAGTGCTGGCACTTTTCATCTCTGAGCAATTGCTCGACGTTTGCAATTTCTCACCTGAGCTCTCTTTAGAGTGCGCGAGAGGATGAGCAGAAGATTAGGTGTCTAAAGAAGCCCAGAGCCCCAGTGTTGCTGTGCCTGTGAAAGCGCTTCCAAGGAAGGGGGCTGGCTAGCAACAGCTTTCAGTGCTGGCACTTTTCATCTCTGAGCAATTGCTGGACGTTTGCAATTTCTCACCTGAGCTCTCTTTAGAGTGCGCGAGAGGATGAGCAGAAGATTAAGTGGCTAGAGAAGCCCAGAGCCCCAGTGTTCTTAGGCCTACAAAAGCGCTTCCAATTAAGGGTGCTGGCTAGCAACAGCTTTCAGTGCTGGCACTTTTCATCTCTGAGCAATTGCTCGACGTTTGCAATTTCTCAGCTCGTGTCTACGAGACAGAAAGAGAAGGACCGTGACGTTTGGTGGGTAGAGAAGCGCAAAGCCCCAGTGTTGCTGCGCCTGTGAAAGCGCTTCCAAGGAAGGGTGCTGGCTAGCAACAGCTTTCAGTGCTGGCACTTTTCATCTCTGAGCAATTGCTCGACGTTTGCAATTTCTCACCTGAGCTCTTTTTAGAGTGCGCGAGAGGATGAGCAGAAGATTAAGTGGCTAGAGAAGCCCAGAGCCCCAGTGTTCTTAGGCCTACAAAAGCGCTTCCAAGGAAGGGGGCTGGCTAGCAACAGCTTTCAGTGCTGGCACTTTTCATCTCTGAGCAATTGCTCGACGTTTGCAATTTCTCAGCTCGTGTCTGCGAGACGGAAAGAGAATGACAGTGACGTTTGGTTGCTAGAGAAGCGCAAAGCCCCAGTGTTGCTGCGCCTGTGAAAGCGCTTCCAAGGAAGGGTGCTGGCTAGCAAGAGCTTTCAGTGCTGGCACTTTTCATCTCTGAGCAATTGCTCGACGTTTGCAATTTCTCCCCTGAGCTCTCTTTAGAGTGCGCGAGAGGATGAGCAGAAGATTAGGTGGATAGAGAAGCCCAGAGCCCCAGTGTTCTTAGGCCTACAAAAGCGCTTCCAAGGAAGGGGGCTGGCTAGCAACAGCTTTCAATGCTGGCACTTTTCATCTCTGAGCAATTGCTCGACGTTTGCAATTTCTCAGCTCGTGTCTACGAGACGGAAAGAGAAGGACCGTGACGTTTGGTGGCTAGAGAAGCGCAAAGCCCCAGGGTTGCTGCGCCTGTGAAAGCGCTTCCAAGGAAGGGGGCTGGCTAGCAACAGCTTTCAGTGCTGGCACTTTTCATCTCTGAGCAATTGCTGGACGTTTGCAATTTCTCACCTGAGCTCTTTTTAGAGTGCGCGAGAGGATGAGCAGAAGATTAGGTGGCTAGAGAAGCCCAGAGCCCCAGTGTTCTTAGGCCTACAAAAGCGCTTCCAAGGAAGGGGGCTGGCTAGCAACAGCTTTCAGTGCTGGCACTTTTCCTCTCTGAGCAATTGCTCCACGTTTGCAATTTCTCAGCTCGTGTCTGCGAGACGGAAAGAGAATGACAGTGACGTTTGGTTGCTAGAGAAGCGCAAAGCCCCAGTGTTGCTGCGCCTGTGAAAGCGCTTCCAAGGGAGGGTGCTGGCTAGCAACAGCTTTCAGTGCTGGCACTTTTCATCTCTGAGCAATTGCTCGACGTTTGCAATTTCTCACCTGAGCTCTCTTTAGAGTGCGCGAGAGGATGAGCAGAAGATTAGGTGTCTAAAGAAGCCCAGAGCCCCAGTGTTGCTGCGCCTGTGAAAGCGCTTCCAAGGAAGGGTGCTGGCTAGCAACAGCTTTCAGTGCTGGCACTTTTCATCTCTCAGCAATTGCTCGATGTTTGCAATTTCTCACCTGAGCTCTCTTTAGAGTGCGCGAGAGGATGAGCAGAAGATTAAGTGGCTAGAGAAGCCCAGAGCCCCAGTGTTCTTAGGCCTACAAAAGCGCTTCCAAGGAAGGGGGCTGGCTAGCAACAGCTTTCAGTGCTGGCACTTTTCATCTCTGAGCAATTGCTCGACGTTTGCAATTTCTCAGCTCGTGTCTACGAGACGGAAAGAGAAGGACCGTGACGTTTGGTGGCTAGAGAAGCGCAAAGCCCCAGTGTTGCTGCGCCTGTGAAAGCGCTTCCAAGGAAGGGTGCTGGCTAGCAACAGCTTTCAGTGCTGGCACTTTTCATCTCTGAGCAATTGCTCGACGTTTGCAATTTCTCACCTGAGCTCTTTTTAGAGTGCGCGAGAGGATGAGCAGAAGATTAAGTGGCTAGAGAAGCCCAGAGCCCCAGTGTGCTTAGGCCTACAAAAGCGCTTCCAAGGAAGGGGGCTGGCTAGCAACAGCTTTCAGTGCTGGCACTTTTCATCTCTGAGCAATTGCTCGACGTTTGCAATTTCTCAGCTCGTGTCTGCGAGACGGAAAGAGAATGACCGTGACGTTTGGTGGCTAGAGAAGCGCAAAGCCCCAGTGTTGCTGCGCCTGTGAAAGCGCTTCCAAGGAAGGGTGCTGGCTAGCAACAGCTTTCAGTGCTGGCACTTTTCATCTCTGAGCAATTGCTCGACGTTTGCAATTTCTCCCCTGAGCTCTCTTTAGAGTGCGCGAGAGGATGAGCAGAAGATTAGGTGGATAGAGAAGCCCAGAGCCCCAGTGTTCTTAGGCCTACAAAAGCGCTTCCAAGGAGGGGGGCTGGCTAGCAACAGCTTTCAGTGCTGGCACTTTTCATCTCTGAGCAATTGCTCGACGTTTGCAATTTCTCAGCTCGTGTCTACGAGACGGAAAGAGAAGGACCGTGACGTTTGGTGGCTAGAGAAGCGCAAAGCCCCAGTGTTGCTGCGCCTGTGAAAGCGCTTCCAAGGAAGGGTGCTGGCTAGCAACAGCTTTCAGTGCTGGCACTTTTCATCTCTGAGCAATTGCTCGACGTTTGCAATTTCTCACCTGAGCTCTTTTTAGAGTGCGCGAGAGGATGAGCAGAAGATTAAGTGGCTAGAGAAGCCCAGAGCCCCAGTGTTCTTAGGCCTACAAAAGCGCTTCCAAGGAAGGGTGCTGGCTAGCAACAGCTTTCAGTGCTGGCACTTTTCCTCTCTGAGCAATTGCTCCACGTTTGCAATTTCTCAGCTCGTGTCTGCGAGACGGAAAGAGAATGACAGTGACGTTTGGTGGCTAGAGAAGCGCAAAGCCCCAGTGTTGCTGCGCCTGTGAAAGCGCTTCCAAGGAAGGGTGCTGGCTAGCAACAGCTTTCAGTGCTGGCACTTTTCATCTCTGAGCAATTGCTCGACGTTTGCAATTTCTCACCTGAGCTCTCTTTAGAGTGCGCGAGAGGATGAGCAGAAGATTAGGTGTCTAAAGAAGCCCAGAGCCCCAGTGTTGCTGCGCCTGTGAAAGCGCTTCCAAGGAAGGGGGCTGGCTAGCAACAGCTTTCAGTGCTGGCACTTTTCATCTCTCAGCAATTGCTCGACGTTTGCAATTTCTCCCCTGAGCTGTCTTTAGAGTGCGCGAGAGGATGAGCAGAAGATTAAGTGGCTAGAGAAGCCCAGAGCCCCAGTGTTCTTAGGCCTACAAAAGCGCTTCCAAGGAAGGGTGCTGGCTAGCAACAGCTTTCAGTGCTGGCACTTTTCATCTCTGAGCAATTGCTCGACGTTTGCAATTTCTCAGCTCGTGTCTACGAGACGGAAAGAGAAGGACCGTGATGTTTGGTGGGTAGAGAAGCGCAAAGCCCCAGTGTTGCTGCGCCTGTGAAAGCGCTTCCAAGGAAGGGTGCTGGCTAGCAACAGCTTTCAGTGCTGGCACTTTTCATCTCTGAGCAATTGCTCGACGTTTGCAATTTCTCAGCTCGTGTCTGCGAGACGGAAAGAGAATGACAGTGACGTTTGGTTGCTAGAGAAGCGCAAAGCCCCAGTGTTGCTGCGCCTGTGAAAGCGCTTCCAAGGAAGGGTGCTGGCTAGCAACAGCTTTCAGTGCTGGCACTTTTCATCTCTGAGCAATTGCTCGACGTTTGCAATTTCTCACCTGAGCTCTCTTTAGAGTGCGCGAGAGGATGAGCAGAAGATTAGGTGGATAGAGAAGCCCAGAGCCCCAGTGTTCTTAGGCCTACAAAAGCGCTTCCAAGGAGGGGGGCTGGCTAGCAACAGCTTTCAGTGCTGGCACTTTTCCTCTCTGAGCAATTGCTCGACGTTTGCAATTTCTCAGCTCGTGTCTACGAGACGGAAAGAGAAGGACCGTGACGTTTGGTGGGTAGAGAAGCGCAAAGCCCCAGTGTTGCTGCGCCTGTGAAAGCGCCTCCAAGGAAGGGGGCTGGCTAGCAACAGCTTTCAGTGCTGGCACTTTTCATCTCTGAGCAATTGCTCGACGTTTGCAATTTCTCACCTGAGCTCTTTTTAGAGTGCGCGAGAGGATGAGCAGAAGATTAAGTGGCTAGAGAAGCCCAGAGCCCCAGTGTTCTTAGGCCTACAAAAGCGCTTCCAAGGAAGGGTGCTGGCTAGCAACAGCTTTCAGTGCTGGCACTTTTCCTCTCTGAGCAATTGCTCCACGTTTGCAATTTCTCAGCTCGTGTCTGCGAGACGGAAAGAGAATGACAGTGACGTTTGGTTGCTAGAGAAGCGCAAAGCCCCAGTGTTGCTGCGCCTGTGAAAGCGCTTCCAAGGAAGGGTGCTGGCTAGCAACAGCTTTCAGTGCTGGCACTTTTCATCTCTGAGCAATTGCTCGACGTTTGCAATTTCTCACCTGAGCTCTCTTTAGAGTGCGCGAGAGGATGAGCGGAAGATTAGGTGTCTAAAGAAGCCCAGAGCCCCAGTGTTGCTGCGCCTGTGAAAGCGCTTCCAAGGAAGGGGGCTGGCTAGCAACAGCTTTCAGTGCTGGCACTTTTCATCTCTCAGCACTTGCTCGACGTTTGCAATTTCTCACCTGAGCTCTCTTTAGAGTGCGCGAGAGGATGAGCAGAAGATTAAGTGGCTAGAGAAGCCCAGAGCCCCAGTGTTCTTAGGCCTACAAAAGCGCTTCCAAGGAAGGGGGCTGGCTAGCAACAGCTTTCAGTGCTGGCACTTTTCATCTCTGAGCAATTGCTCGACGTTTGCAATTTCTCAGCTCGTGTCTGCGAGACGGAAAGAGAATGACAGTGACGTTTGATGGGTAGAGAAGCGCAAAGCCCCAGTGTTGCTGCTCCTGTGAAAGCGCTTCCAAGGAAGGGTGCTGGCTAGCAACAGCTTTCAGTGCTGGCACTTTTCATCTCTGAGCAATTGCTCGACGTTTGCAATTTCTCCCCTGAGCTCTCTTTAGAGTGCGCGAGAGGATGAGCAGAAGATTAGGTGTCTAAAGAAGCCCAGAGCCCCAGTGTTGCTGCGCCTGTGAAAGCGCTTCCAAGGAAGGGTGCTGGCTAGCAACAGCTTTCAGTGCTGGCACTTTTCATCTCTGAGCAATTGCTCGACGTTTGCAATTTCTCCCCTGAGCTCTCTTTAGAGTGCGCGAGAGGATGAGCAGAAGATTAAGTGGCTAGAGAAGCCCAGAGCCCCAGTGTTCTTAGGCCTACAAAAGCGCTTCCAAGGAAGGGGGCTGGCTAGCAACAGCTTTCAGTGCTGGCACTTTTCATCTCTGAGCAATTGCTCGACGTTTGCAATTTCTCAGCTCGTGTCTACGAGACGGAAAGAGAAGGACCGTGATGTTTGGTGGGTAGAGAAGCGCAAAGCCCCAGTGTTGCTGCGCCTGTGAAAGCGCTTCCAAGGAAGGGGGCTGGCTAGCAACAGCTTTCAGTGCTGGCACTTTTCATCTCTGAGCAATTGCTCGACGTTTGCAATTTCTCAGCTCGTGTCTGCGAGACGGAAAGAGAATGACAGTGACGTTTGGTTGCTAGAGAAGCGCAAAGACCCAGTGTTTCTGCGCCTGTGAAAGCGCTTCCAAGGAAGGGTGCTGGCTAGCAAGAGCTTTCAGTGCTGGCACTTTTCCTCTCTGAGCAATTGCTCGACGTTTGCAATTTCTCCCCTGAGCTCTCTTTAGAGTGCGCGAGAGGATGAGCAGAAGATTAGGTGGATAGAGAAGCCCAGAGCCCCAGTGTTCTTAGGCCTACAAAAGCGCTTCCAAGGAGGGGGGCTGGCTAGCAACAGCTTTCAGTGCTGGCACTTTTCATCTCTGAGCAATTGCTCGACGTTTGCAATTTCTCAGCTCGTGTCTACGAGACGGAAAGAGAAGGACCGTGACGTTTGGTGGCTAGAGAAGCGCAAAGCCCCAGTGTTGCTGCGCCTGTGAAAGCGCCTCCAAGGAAGGGGGCTGGCTAGCAACAGCTTTCAGTGCTGGCACTTTTCATCTCTGAGCAATTGCTCGACGTTTGCAATTTCTCACCTGAGCTCTTTTTAGAGTGCGCGAGAGGATGAGCAGAAGATTAAGTGGCTAGAGAAGCCCAGAGCCCCAGTGTTCTTAGGCCTACAAAAGCGCTTCCAAGGAAGGGTGCTGGCTAGCAACAGCTTTCAGTGCTGGCACTTTTCCTCTCTGAGCAATTGCTCCACGTTTGCAATTTCTCAGCTCGTGTCTGCGAGACGGAAAGAGAATGACAGTGACGTTTGGTGGGTAGAGAAGCGCAAAGCCCCAGTGTTGCTGCGCCTGTGAAAGCGCTTCCAAGGAAGGGTGCTGGCTAGCAACAGCTTTCAGTGCTGGCACTTTTCATCTCTGAGCAATTGCTCGACGTTTGCAATTTCTCACCTGAGCTCTCTTTAGAGTGCGCGAGAGGATGAGCGGAAGATTAGGTGTCTAAAGAAGCCCAGAGCCCCAGTGTTGCTGCGCCTGTGAAAGCGCTTCCAAGGAAGGGGGCTGGCTAGCAACAGCTTTCAGTGCTGGCACTTTTCATCTCTCAGCACTTGCTCGACGTTTGCAATTTCTCACCTGAGCTCTCTTTAGAGTGCGCGAGAGGATGAGCAGAAGATTAAGTGGCTAGAGAAGCCCAGAGCCCCAGTGTTCTTAGGCCTACAAAAGCGCTTCCAAGGAAGGGGGCTGGCTAGCAACAGCTTTCAGTGCTGGCACTTTTCATCTCTGAGCAATTGCTCGACGTTTGCAATTTCTCAGCTCGTGTCTGCGAGACGGAAAGAGAATGACAGTGACGTTTGATGGGTAGAGAAGCGCAAAGCCCCAGTGTTGCTGCTCCTGTGAAAGCGCTTCCAAGGAAGGGTGCTGGCTAGCAACAGCTTTCAGTGCTGGCACTTTTCATCTCTGAGCAATTGCTCGACGTTTGCAATTTCTCCCCTGAGCTCTCTTTAGAGTGCGCGAGAGGATGAGCAGAAGATTAGGTGTCTAAAGAAGCCCAGAGCCCCAGTGTTGCTGCGCCTGTGAAAGCGCTTCCAAGGAAGGGTGCTGGCTAGCAACAGCTTTCAGTGCTGGCACTTTTCATCTCTGAGCAATTGCTCGACGTTTGCAATTTCTCCCCTGAGCTCTCTTTAGAGTGCGCGAGAGGATGAGCAGAAGATTAAGTGGCTAGAGAAGCCCAGAGCCCCAGTGTTCTTAGGCCTACAAAAGCGCTTCCAAGGAAGGGTGCTGGCTAGCAACAGCTTTCAGTGCTGGCACTTTTCATCTCTGAGCAATTGCTCGACGTTTGCAATTTCTCAGCTCGTGTCTACGAGACGGAAAGAGAAGGACCGTGATGTTTGGTGGGTAGAGAAGCGCAAAGCCCCAGTGTTGCTGCGCCTGTGAAAGCGCTTCCAAGGAAGGGGGCTGGCTAGCAACAGCTTTCAGTGCTGGCACTTTTCATCTCTGAGCAATTGCTCGACGTTTGCAATTTCTCAGCTCGTGTCTGCGAGACGGAAAGAGAATGACAGTGACGTTTGGTTGCTAGAGAAGCGCAAAGACCCAGTGTTTCTGCGCCTGTGAAAGCGCTTCCAAGGAAGGGTGCTGGCTAGCAAGAGCTTTCAGTGCTGGCACTTTTCCTCTCTGAGCAATTGCTCGACGTTTGCAATTTCTCCCCTGAGCTCTCTTTAGAGTGCGCGAGAGGATGAGCAGAAGATTAGGTGGATAGAGAAGCCCAGAGCCCCAGTGTTCTTAGGCCTACAAAAGCGCTTCCAAGGAGGGGGGCTGGCTAGCAACAGCTTTCAGTGCTGGCACTTTTCATCTCTGAGCAATTGCTCGACGTTTGCAATTTCTCAGCTCGTGTCTACGAGACGGAAAGAGAAGGACCGTGACGTTTGGTGGCTAGAGAAGCGCAAAGCCCCAGTGTTGCTGCGCCTGTGAAAGCGCTTCCAAGGAAGGGGGCTGGCTAGCAACAGCTTTCAGTGCTGGCACTTTTCATCTCTGAGCAATTGCTCGACGTTTGCAATTTCTCACCTGAGCTCTTTTTAGAGTGCGCGAGAGGATGAGCAGAAGATTAAGTGGCTAGAGAAGCCCAGAGCCCCAGTGTTCTTAGGCCTACAAAAGCGCTTCCAAGGAAGGGGGCTGGCTAGCAACAGCTTTCAGTGCTGGCACTTTTCCTCTCTGAGCAATTGCTCCACGTTTGCAATTTCTCAGCTCGTGTCTGCGAGACGGAAAGAGAATGACAGTGACGTTTGGTTGCTAGAGAAGCGCAAAGCCCCAGTGTTGCTGCGCCTGTGAAAGCGCTTCCAAGGAAGGGTGCTGGCTAGCAACAGCTTTCAGTGCTGGCACTTTTCATCTCTGAGCAATTGCTCGACGTTTGCAATTTCTCACCTGAGCTCTCTTTAGAGTGCGCGAGAGGATGAGCAGAAGATTAGGTGTCTAAAGAAGCCCAGAGCCCCAGTGTTGCTGCGCCTGTGAAAGCGCTTCCAAGGAAGGGTGCTGGCTAGCAACAGCTTTCAGTGCTGGCACTTTTCATCTCTGAGCAATTGCTCGACGTTTGCAATTTCTCACCTGAGCTCTCTTTAGAGTGCGCGAGAGGATGAGCAGAAGATTAGGTGGCTAGAGAAGCCCAGAGCCCCAGTGTTCTTAGGCCTACAAAAGCGCTTCCAAGGAAGGGGGCTGGCTAGCAACAGCTTTCAGTGCTGGCACTTTTCATCTCTGAGCAATTGCTCGACGTTTGCAATTTCTCAGCTCGTGTCTGCGAGACGGAAAGAGAATGACAGTGACGTTTGGTTGCTAGAGAAGCGCAAAGCCCCAGTGTTGCTGCGCCTCTGAAAGCGCTTCCAAGGAAGGGTGCTGGCTAGCAACAGCTTTCAGTGCTGGCACTTTTCATCTCTGAGCAATTGCTCGACGTTTGCAATTTCTCACCTGAGCTCTCTTTAGAGTGCGCGAGAGGATGAGCAGAAGATTAGGTGGATAGAGAAGCCCAGAGCCCCAGTGTTCTTAGGCCTACAAAAGCGCTTCCAAGGAGGGGGGCTGGCTAGCAACAGCTTTCAGTGCTGGCACTTTTCATCTCTGAGCAATTGCTCGACGTTTGCAATTTCTCAGCTCGTGTCTACGAGACGGAAAGAGAAGGACCGTGACGTTTGGTGGCTAGAGAAGCGCAAAGCCCCAGTGTTGCTGCGCCTGTGAAAGCGCTTCCAAGGAAGGGGGCTGGCTAGCAACAGCTTTCAGTGCTGGCACTTTTCATCTCTGAGCAATTGCTCGACGTTTGCAATTTCTCAGCTCGTGTCTGCGAGACGGAAAGAGAATGACAGTGACGTTTGGTTGCTAGAGAAGCGCAAAGACCCAGTGTTTCTGCGCCTGTGAAAGCGCTTCCAAGGAAGGGTGCTGGCTAGCAAGAGCTTTCAGTGCTGGCACTTTTCCTCTCTGAGCAATTGCTCGACGTTTGCAATTTCTCCCCTGAGCTCTCTTTAGAGTGCGCGAGAGGATGAGCAGAAGATTAGGTGGATAGAGAAGCCCAGAGCCCCAGTGTTCTTAGGCCTACAAAAGCGCTTCCAAGGAGGGGGGCTGGCTAGCAACAGCTTTCAGTGCTGGCACTTTTCATCTCTGAGCAATTGCTCGACGTTTGCAATTTCTCAGCTCGTGTCTACGAGACGGAAAGAGAAGGACCGTGACGTTTGGTGGCTAGAGAAGCGCAAAGCCCCAGTGTTGCTGCGCCTGTGAAAGCGCTTCCAAGGAAGGGGGCTGGCTAGCAACAGCTTTCAGTGCTGGCACTTTTCATCTCTGAGCAATTGCTCGACGTTTGCAATTTCTCACCTGAGCTCTTTTTAGAGTGCGCGAGAGGATGAGCAGAAGATTAAGTGGCTAGAGAAGCCCAGAGCCCCAGTGTTCTTAGGCCTACAAAAGCGCTTCCAAGGAAGGGGGCTGGCTAGCAACAGCTTTCAGTGCTGGCACTTTTCCTCTCTGAGCAATTGCTCCACGTTTGCAATTTCTCAGCTCGTGTCTGCGAGACGGAAAGAGAATGACAGTGACGTTTGGTTGCTAGAGAAGCGCAAAGCCCCAGTGTTGCTGCGCCTGTGAAAGCGCTTCCAAGGAAGGGTGCTGGCTAGCAACAGCTTTCAGTGCTGGCACTTTTCATCTCTGAGCAATTGCTCGACGTTTGCAATTTCTCACCTGAGCTCTCTTTAGAGTGCGCGAGAGGATGAGCAGAAGATTAGGTGTCTAAAGAAGCCCAGAGCCCCAGTGTTGCTGCGCCTGTGAAAGCGCTTCCAAGGAAGGGTGCTGGCTAGCAACAGCTTTCAGTGCTGGCACTTTTCATCTCTGAGCAATTGCTCCACGTTTGCAATTTCTCACCTGAGCTCTCTTTAGAGTGCGCGAGAGGATGAGCAGAAGATTAGGTGGCTAGAGAAGCCCAGAGCCCCAGTGTTCTTAGGCCTACAAAAGCGCTTCCAAGGAAGGGGGCTGGCTAGCAACAGCTTTCAGTGCTGGCACTTTTCATCTCTGAGCAATTGCTCGACGTTTGCAATTTCTCAGCTCGTGTCTGCGAGACGGAAAGAGAATGACAGTGACGTTTGGTTGCTAGAGAAGCGCAAAGCCCCAGTGTTGCTGCGCCTCTGAAAGCGCTTCCAAGGAAGGGTGCTGGCTAGCAACAGCTTTCAGTGCTGGCACTTTTCATCTCTGAGCAATTGCTCGACGTTTGCAATTTCTCACCTGAGCTCTCTTTAGAGTGCGCGAGAGGATGAGCAGAAGATTAGGTGGATAGAGAAGCCCAGAGCCCCAGTGTTCTTAGGCCTACAAAAGCGCTTCCAAGGAGGGGGGCTGGCTAGCAACAGCTTTCAGTGCTGGCACTTTTCATCTCTGAGCAATTGCTCGACGTTTGCAATTTCTCAGCTCGTGTCTACGAGACGGAAAGAGAAGGACCGTGACGTTTGGTGGCTAGAGAAGCGCAAAGCCCCAGTGTTGCTGCGCCTGTGAAAGCGCTTCCAAGGAAGGGGGCTGGCTAGCAACAGCTTTCAGTGCTGGCACTTTTCATCTCTGAGCAATTGCTTGACGTTTGCAATTTCTCACCTGAGCTCTCTTTAGAGTGCGCGAGAGGATGAGCAGAAGATTAGGTGTCTAAAGAAGCCCAGAGCCCCAGTGTTGCTGAGCCTGTGAAAGCGCTTCCAAGGAAGGGGGCTGGCTAGCAACAGCTTTCAGTGCTGGCACTTTTCATCTCTCAGCAATTGCTCGACGTTTGCAATTTCTCACCTGAGCTCTCTTTAGAGTGCACGAGAGGATGAGCAGAAGATTAAGTGGCTAGAGAAGCCCAGAGCCCCAGTGTTCTTAGGCCTACAAAAGCGCTTCCAAGGAAGGGTGCTGGCTAGCAACAGCTTTCAGTGCTGGCACTTTTCATCTCTGAGCAATTGCTCGACGTTTGCAATTTCTCAGCTCGTGTCTACGAGACGGAAAGAGAAGGACCGTGACGTTTGGTGGCTAGAGAAGCGCAAAGCCCCAGTGTTGCTGCGCCTGTGAAAGCGCTTCCAAGGAAGGGTGCTGGCTAGCAACAGCTTTCAGTGCTGGCACTTTTCATCTCTGAGCAATTGCTCGACGTTTGCAATTTCTCACCTGAGCTCTTTTTAGAGTGCGCGAGAGGATGAGCAGAAGATTAAGTGGCTAGAGAAGCCCAGAGCCCCAGTGTTCTTAGGCCTACAAAAGCGCTTCCAAGGAAGGGGGCTGGCTAGCAACAGCTTTCAGTGCTGGCACTTTTCATCTCTGAGCAATTGCTCGACGTTTGCAATTTCTCAGCTCGTGTCTGCGAGACGGAAAGAGAATGACAGTGACATTTGGTGGCTAGAGAAGCGCAAAGCCCCAGTGTTGCTGCGCCTGTGAAAGCGCTTCCAAGGAAGGGTGCTGGCTAGCAAGAGCTTTCAGTGCTGGCACTTTTCATCTCTGAGCAATTGCTCGACGTTTGCAATTTCTCCCCTGAGCTCTCTTTAGAGTGCGCGAGAGGATGAGCAGAAGATTAGGTGGATAGAGAAGCCCAGAGCCCCAGTGTTCTTAGGCCTACAAAAGCGCTTCCAAGGAGGGGGGCTGGCTAGCAACAGCTTTCAGTGCTGGCACTTTTCATCTCTGAGCAATTGCTCGACGTTTGCAATTTCTCAGCTCGTGTCTACGAGACGGAAAGAGAAGGACCGTGACGTTTGGTGGCTAGAGAAGCGCAAAGCCCCAGTGTTGCTGCGCCTGTGAAAGCGCTTCCAAGGAAGGGGGCTGGCTAGCAACAGCTTTCAGTGCTGGCACTTTTCATCTCTGAGCAATTGCTCGACGTTTGCAATTTCTCACCTGAGCTCTTTTTAGAGTGCGCGAGAGGATGAGCAGAAGATTAAGTGGCTAGAGAAGCCCAGAGCCCCAGTGTTCTTAGGCCTACAAAAGCGCTTCCAAGGAAGGGGGCTGGCTAGCAACAGCTTTCAGTGCTGGCACTTTTCCTCTCTGAGCAATTGCTCCACGTTTGCAATTTCTCAGCTCGTGTCTGCGAGACGGAAAGAGAATGACAGTGACGTTTGGTTGCTAGAGAAGCGCAAAGCCCCAGTGTTGCTGCGCCTGTGAAAGCGCTTCCAAGGAAGGGTGCTGGCTAGCAACAGCTTTCAGTGCTGGCACTTTTCATCTCTGAGCAATTGCTCGACGTTTGCAATTTCTCACCTGAGCTCTCTTTAGAGTGCGCGAGAGGATGAGCAGAAGATTAGGTGTCTAAAGAAGCCCAGAGCCCCAGTGTTGCTGCGCCTGTGAAAGCGCTTCCAAGGAAGGGGGCTGGCTAGCAACAGCTTTCAGTGCTGGCACTTTTCATCTCTCAGCAATTGCTCGACGTTTGCAATTTCTCCCCTGAGCTCTCTTTACAGTGCGCGAGAGGATGAGCAGAAGATTAAGTGGCTAGAGAAGCCCAGAGCCCCAGTGTTCTTAGGCCTACAAAAGCGCTTCCAAGGAAGGGGGCTGGCTAGCAACAGCTTTCAGTGCTGGCACTTTTCATCTCTGAGCAATTGCTCCACGTTTGCAATTTCTCAGCTCGTGTCTACGAGACGGAAAGAGAAGGACCGTGACGTTTGGTGGCTAGAGAAGCGCAAAGCCCCAGTGTTGCTGCGCCTGTGAAAGCGCTTCCAAGGAAGGGTGCTGGCTAGCAACAGCTTTCAGTGCTGGCACTTTTCATCTCTGAGCAATTGCTCGACGTTTGCAATTTCTCACCTGAGCTCTTTTTAGAGTGCGCGAGAGGATGAGCAGAAGATTAAGTGCCTAGAGAAGCCCAGAGCCCCAGTGTTCTTAGGCCTACAAAAGCGCTTCCAAGGAAGGGGGCTGGCTAGCAACAGCTTTCAGTGCTGGCACTTTTCATCTCTGAGCAATTGCTCGACGTTTGCAATTTCTCAGCTCGTGTCTGCGAGACGGAAAGAGAATGACAGTGACGTTTGGTTGCTAGAGAAGCGCAAAGCCCCAGTGTTGCTGCGCCTGTGAAAGCGCTTCCAAGGAAGGGTGCTGGCTAGCAACAGCTTTCAGTGCTGGCACTTTTCATCTCTGAGCAATTGCTCGACGTTTGCAATTTCTCCCCTGAGCTCTCTTTAGAGTGCGCGAGAGGATGAGCAGAAGATTAGGTGGCTAGAGAAGCCCAGAGCCCCAGTGTTCTTAGGCCTACAAAAGCGCTTCCAAGGAGGGGGGCTGGCTAGCAACAGCTTTCAGTGCTGGCACTTTTCATCTCTGAGCAATTGCTCGACGTTTGCAATTTCTCAGCTCGTGTCTACAAGACGGAAAGAGAAGGACCGTGACGTTTGGTGGCTAGAGAAGCGCAAAGCCCCAGTGTTGCTGCGCCTGTGAAAGCGCTTCCAAGGAAGGGTGCTGGCTAGCAACAGCTTTCAGTGCTGGCACTCTTCATCTCTGAGCAATTGCTTGACGTTTGCAATTTCTCACCTGAGCTCTTTTTAGAGTGCGCGAGAGGATGAGCAGAAGATTAAGTGGCTAGAGAAGCCCAGAGCCCCAGTGTTCTTAGGCCTACAAAAGCGCTTCCAAGGAAGGGTGCTGGCTAGCAACAGCTTTCAGTGCTGGCACTTTTCATCTCTGAGCAATTGCTCCACGTTTGCAATTTTTCAGCTCGTGTCTGCGAGACGGAAAGAGAATGACAGTGACGTTTGGTTGCTAGAGAAGCGCAAAGCCCCAGTGTTGCTGCGCCTGTGAAAGCGCTTCCAAGGAAGGGTGCTGGCTAGCAACAGCTTTCAGTGCTGGCACTTTTCATCTCTGAGCAATTGCTCGACGTTTGCAATTTCTCCCCTGAGCTCTTTTTAGAGTGCGCGAGAGCATGAGCAGAAGATTAGGTGGCTAGAGAAGCCCAGAACCCCAGTGTTCTTAGGCCTACAAAAGCGCTTCCAAGGAAGGGTGCTGGCTAGCAACAGCTTTCAGTGCTGGCACTTTTCATCTCTGAGCAATTGCTCCACGTTTGCAATTTCTCAGCTCGTGTCTACGAGACGGAAAGAGAAGGACCGTGACGTTTGGTGGCTAGAGAAGCGCAAAGCCCCAGTGTTGCTGCGCCTGTGAAAGCGCTTCCAAGGAAGGGTGCTGGCTAGCAACAGCTTTCAGTGCTGGCACTTTTCATCTCTGAGCAATTGCTCGACGTTTGCAATTTCTCACCTGAGCTCTCTTTAGAGTGCGCGAGAGGATGAGCAGAAGATTAGGTGTCTAAAGAAGCCCAGAGCCCCAGTGTTGCTGCGCTTGTGAAAGCGCTTCCAAGGAAGGGTGCTGGCTAGCAACAGCTTTCAGTGCTGGCACTTTTCATCTCTGAGCAATTGCTCGACGTTTGCAATTTCTCACCTGAGCTCTCTTTAGAGTGCGCGAGAGGATGAGCAGAAGATTAAGTGGCTAGAGAAGCCCAGAGCCCCAGTGTTCTTGGGACTACAAAAGCGCTCCCAAGGAAGGGTGCTGGCTAGCAACAGCTTTCAGTGCTGGCACTTTTCATCTCTGAGCAATTGCTCGACGTTTGCAATTTCTCAGCTCGTGTCTACGAGACGGAAAGAGAATGACCGTGACGTTTGGTGGGTAGAGAAGCGCAAAGCCCCAGTGCTGCTGCGCCTGTGAAAGCGCTTCCAAGGAAGGGTGCTGGCTAGCAACAGCTTTCAGTGCTGGCACTTTTCATCTCTGAGCAATTGCTTGACGTTTGCAATTTCTCACCTGTGCTCTTTTTAGAGTGCGCGAGAGGATGAGCAGAAGATTAAGTGGCTAGAGAAGCCCAGAGCCCCAGTGTTCTTAGGCCTACAAAAGCGCTTCCAAGGAAGGGGGCTGGCTAGCAACAGCTTTCAGTGCTGGCACTTTTCATCTCTGAGCAATTGCTCGACGTTTGCAATTTCTCAGCTCGTGTCTGCGAGACGGAAAGAGAAGGACCGTGACGTTTGGTTGCTAGAGAAGCGCAAAGCCCCAGTGTTGCTGCGCCTGTGAAAGCGCTTCCAAGGAAGGGTGCTGGCTAGCAACAGCTTTCAGTGCTGGCACTTTTCATCTCTGAGCAATTGCTCGACGTTTGCAATTTCTCACCTGAGCTCTCTTTAGAGTGCGCGAGAGGATGAGCAGAAGATTAGGTGGTTAGAGAAGCCCAGAGCCCCAGTGTTCTTAGGCCTACAAAAGCGCTTCCAAGGAGGGGGGCTGGCTAGCAACAGCTTTCAGTGCTGGCACTTTTCCTCTCTGAGCAATTGCTCGACGTTTGCAATTTCTCAGCTCGTGTCTACGAGACGGAAAGAGAAGGACCGTGACGTTTGGTGGCTAGAGAAGCGCAAAGCCCCAGTGTTACTGCGCCTGTGAAAGCGCTTCCAAGGAAGGGGGCTGGCTAGCAACAGCTTTCAGTGCTGGCACTTTTCATTTCTGAGCAATTGCTCGACGTTTGCAATATCTCACCTGAGCTCTTTTTAGAGTGCGCGAGAGTATGAGCAGAAGATTAAGTGGCTAGAGAAGCCCAGAGCCCCAGTGTTCTTAGGCCTACAAAAGCGCTTCCAAGGAAGGGGGCTGGCTAGCAACAGCTTTCAGTGCTGGCACTTTTCATCTCTGAGCAATTGCTCGACGTTTGCAATTTCTCAGCTCGTGTCTGCGAGACGGAAAGAGAATGACAGTGACGTTTGGTTGCTAGAGAAGCGCAAAGCCCCAGTGTTGCTGCGCCTGTGAAAGCGCTTCCAAGGAAGGGTGCTGGCTAGCAACAGCTTTCAGTGCTGGCACTTTTCATCTCTGAGCAATTGCTGGACATTTGCAATTTCTCACCTGAGCTCTCTTTAGAGTGCGCGAGAGGATGAGCAGAAGATTAGGTGGCTAGAGAAGCCCAGAACCCAAGTGTTCTTAGGCCTACAAAAGCGCTTCCAAGGAAGGGTGCTGGCTAGCAACAGCTTTCAGTGCTGGCACTTTTCATCTCTGAGCAATTGCTCAACGTTTGCAATTTCTCACCTGAGCTCTCTTTAGAGTGCGCGAGAGGATGAGCAGAAGATTAGGTGTCTAAAGAAGCCCAGAGCCCCAGTGTTGCTGCGCCTGTGAAAGCGCTTCCAAGGAAGGGGGCTGGCTAGCAACAGCTTTCAGTGCTGGCACTTTTCATCTCTGAGCAATTGCTCCACGTTTGCAATTTCTCACCTGAGCTCTCTTTAGAGTGCGCGAGAGGATGAGCAGAAGATTCGGTGGCTAGAGAAGCCCAGAGCCCCAGTGTTCTTAGGCCTACAAAAGCGCTTCCAAGGAAGGGTGCTGGCTAGCAACAGCTTTCAGTGCTGGCACTTTTCATCTCTGAGCAATTGCTCGACGTTTGCAATTTCTCAGCTCTTGTCTACGAGACGGAAAGAGAAGGACCGTGACGTTTGGTGGCTAGAGAATCGCAAAGCCCCAGTGTTACTGCGCCTGTGAAAGCGCTTCCAAGGAAGGGTGCTGGCTAGCAACAGCTTTCAGTGCTGCCACTTTTCATCTCTGAGCAATTGCTCGACGTTTGCAATTTCTCCCCTGAGCTCTCTTTAGAGTGCGCGAGAGGATGAGCAGAAGATTAGGTGTGTAAAGAAGCCCAGAGCCCCAGTGTTCTTAGGCCTACAAAAGCGCTTCCAAGGAAGGGTGCTGGCTAGCAACAGCTTTCAGTGCTGGCACTTTTCCTCTCTGAGCAATTGCTCGACGTTTGCAATTTCTCAGCTCGTGTCTACGAGACGGAAAGAGAAGGACCGTGACGTTTGGTGGCTAGAGAAGCGCAAAGCCCCAGGGTTGCTGCGCCTGTGAAAGCGCTTCCAAGGAAGGGTGCTGGCTAGCAACAGCTTTCAGTGCTGGCACTTTTCATCTCTGAGCAATTGCTCGACGTTTGCAATTTCTCAGCTCGTGTCTACGAGACGGAAAGAGAAGGACCGTGACGTTTGGTGGCTAGAGAAGCGCAAAGCCCCAGTGTTGCTGCGCCTGTGAAAGCGCTTCCAAGGAAGGGTGCTGGCTAGCAACAGCTTTCAGTGCTGGCACTTTTCCTCTCTGAGCAATTGCTCGACGTTTGCAATTTCTCACCTGAGCTCTCTTTAGAGTGCGCGAGAGCATGAGCAGAAGATTAGGTGGCTAGAGAATCCCAGAGCCCCAGTGTGCTTAGGGCTACAAAAGCGCTTCCAAGGAAGGGTGCTGGCTAACAACAGCTTTCAGTGCTGGCACTTTTCATCTCTGAGCAATTGCTCGACGTTTGCAATTTCTCACCTGAGCTCTCTTTAGAGTGCGCGAGAGGATGAGCAGAAGATTCGGTGGCTAGAGAAGCCCAGAGCCCCAGTGTGCTTAGGCCTACAAAAGCGCTTCCAAGGAAGGGTGCTGGCTAGCAACAGCTTTCAGTGCTGGCACTTTTCATCTCTGAGCAATTGCTCCACGTTTGCAATTTCTCAGCTCGTGTCTACGAGACGGAAAGAGAAGGACCGTGACGTTTGGTGGCTAGAGAAGCGCAAAGCCCCAGTGTTGCTGCGCCTGTGAAAGCGCTTCCAAGGAAGGGGGCTGGCTAGCAACAGCTTTCAGTGCTGGCACTTTTCATCTCTGAGCAATTGCTCGACGTTTGCAATTTCTCACCTGAGCTCTCTTTACAGTGCGCGAGAGGATGAGCAGAAGATTAGGTGGCTAGAGAAGCCCAGAGCCCCAGTGTGCCTAGGCCTACAAAAGCGCTTCCAAGGAAGGGTGCTGGCTAGCAACAGCTTTCAGTGCTGGCACTTTTCATCTCTGAGCAATTGCTCGACATTTGCAATTTCTCACCTGAGCTCTCTTTAGAGTGCGCGAGAGGATGAGCAGAAGATTAGGTGGCTAGAGAAGCCCAGAGCCCCAGTGTTCTTAGGCCTACAAAAGCGCTTCCAAGGAAGGGTGCTGGCTAGCAACAGCTTTCAGTGCTGGCACTTTTCATCTCTGAGCAATTGCTCGACGTTTGCAATTTCTCAGCTCGTGTCTGCGAGACGGAAAGAGAAGGACCGTGACGTTTGGTGGCTAGAGAAGCGCAAAGCCCCAGTGTTGCTGCGCCTGTGAAAGCGCTTCCAAGGAAGGGTGCTGGCTAGCAACAGCTTTCAGTGCTGGCACTATTCATCTCTGAGCAATTGCTCGACGTTTGCAATTTCTCCCCTGAGCTCTCTTTAGAGTGCGCGAGAGGATGAGCAGAAGATTAGGTGGTTAGAGAAGCCCAGAGCCCCAGTGTTCTTAGGCCTACAAAAGCGCTTCCAAGGAAGGGTGCTGGCTAGCAACAGCTTTCAGTGCTGGCACTTTTCATCTCTCAGCAATTGCTCGACGTTTGCAATTTCTCAGCTCGTGTCTACGAGACGGAAAGAGAATGACCGTGACGTTTGGTGGGTAGAGAAGCGCAAAGCCCCAGTGTTGCTGCGCCTGTGAAAGCGCTTCCAAGGAAGGGTGCTGGCTAGCAACAGCTTTCAGTGCTGGCACTTTTCATCTCTGAGCAATTGCTCGACGTTTGCAATTTCTCAGCTCGTGTCTATGAGACGGAAAGGGAAGGACCGTGACGTTTGGTGGCTAGAGAAGCGCAAAGCCCCAGTGTTACTGCGCCTGTGAAAGTGCTTCCAAGGAAGGGTGCTGGCTAGCAAGAGCTTTCAGTGCTGGCACTTTTCATCTCTGAGCAATTGCTCGACGTTTGCAATTTCTCACCTGAGCTCTCTTTAGAGTGCGCGAGAGGATGAGCAGAAGATTAGGTGTGTAAAGAAGCCCAGAGCCCCAGTGTTCTTAGGCCTACAAAAGCGCTTCCAAGGAAGGGGGCTGGCTAGCAACAGCTTTCAGTGCTGGCACTTTTCCTCTCTGAGCAATTGCTCGACGTTTGCAATTTCTCAGCTCGTGTCTACGAGACGGAAAGAGAATGTCCGTGACGTTTGGTGGCTAGAGAAGCGCAAAGCCCCAGTGTTGCTGCGCCTGTGAAAGCGCTTCCAAGGAAGGGGGCTGGCTAGCAAGAGCTTTCAGTGCTGGCACTTTTCATCTCTGAGCAATTGCTCGACGTTTGCAATTTCTCAGCTCCTGTCTAGGAGACGGAAAGAGAATGACCGTGACGTTTGGTGGCTAGAGAAGTGCAAAGCCCCAGTGTTACTGCGCCTGTGAAAGCGCTTCCAAGGAAGGGTGCTGGCTAGCAACAGCTTTCAGTGCTGGCACTTTTCATCTCTGAGCAATTGCTCGACGTTTGCAATTTCTCAGCTCGTGTCTATGAGACGGAAAGAGAAGGACCGTGACGTTTGGTGGCTAGAGAAGCGCAAAGCCCCAGTGTTGCTGCGCCTGTGAAAGCGCTTCCAAGGAAGGGTGCTGGCTAGCAACAGCTTTCAGTGCTGGCACTTTTCATCTCTGAGCAATTGCTCGACGTTTGCAATTTCTCACCTGAGCTCTCTTTAGAGTGCGCGAGAGCATGAGCAGAAGATTAGGTGGCTAGAGAAGCCCAGAGCCCCAGTGTGCTTAGGGCTACAAAAGCGCTTCCAAGGAAGGGGGCTGGCTAGCAACAGCTTTCAGTGCTGGCACTTTTCATCTCTGAGCAATTGCTCGACGTTTGCAATTTCTCACCTGAGCTCTCTTTAGAGTGCGCGAGAGGATGAGCAGAAGATTAAGTGGCTAGAGAAGCCCAGAGCTCCAGTGTTCTTAGGCCTACAAAAGCGCTTCCAAGGAAGGGTGCTGGCTAGCAACAGCTTTCAGTGCTGGCACTTTTCATCTCTGAGCAATTGCTCGACGTTTGCAATTTCTCAGCTCGTGTCTACGAGACGGAAAGAGAAGGACCGTGACGTTTGGTGGGTAGAGAAGCGCAAAGCCCCAGTGTTGCTGCGCCTGTGAAAGCGCTTCCAAGGAAGGGGGCTGGCTAGCAACAGCTTTCAGTGCTGGCACTTTTCATCTCTGAGCAATTGCTCGACAATTGCAATTTCTCAGCTCGTGTCTACGACACGGAAAGAGAAGGACCGTGACGTTTGGTGGCTAGAGAAGCGCAAAGCCCCAGTGTTGCTGCGCCTGTGAAAGCGCTTCCAAGGAAGGGGGCTGGCTAGCAACAGCTTTCAGTGCTGGCACTTTTCATCTCTGAGCAATTGCTCGACGTTTGCAATTTCTCACCTGAGCTCTCTTTAGAGTGCGCGAGAGGATGAGCAGAAGATTCGGTGGCTAGAGAAGCCCAGAGCCCCAGTGTTCTTAGGCCTACAAAAGCGCTTCCAAGGAAGGGTGCTGGCTAGCAACAGCTTTCAGTGCTGGCACTTTTCCTCTCTGAGCAATTGCTCGACGTTTGCAATTTCTCAGCTCGTGTCTACGAGACGGAAAGAGAAGGACCGTGACGTTTGGTTGCTAGAGAAGCGCAAAGCCCCAGTGTTGCTGCGCCTGTGAAAGCGCTTCCAAGGAAGGGTGCTGGCTAGCAACAGCTTTCAGTGCTGGCACTTTTCATCTCTGAGCAATTGCTGGACATTTGCAATTTCTCCCCTGAGCTCTCTTTACAGTGCGCGAGAGGATGAGCAGAAGATTCGGTGGCTAGAGAAGCCCAGAACCCCAGTGTTCTTAGGCCTACAAAAGCGCTTCCAAGGAAGGGTGCTGGCTAGCAACAGCTTTCAGTGCTGGCACTTTTCATCTCTGAGCAATTGCTCGACGTTTGCAATTTCTCAGCTCGTGTCTACGAGACGGAAAGAGAAGGACCGTGACGTTTGGTGGGTAGAGAAGCGCAAAGCCCCAGTGTTGCTGCGCCTGTGAAAGCGCTTCCAAGGAAGGGTGCTGGCTAGCAACAGCTTTCAGTGCTGGCACTTTTCATCTCTGAGCAATTGCTCGACGTTTGCAATTTCTCACCTGAGCTCTTTTTAGAGTGCGCGAGAGGATGAGCAGAAGATTAAGTGGCTAGAGAAGCCCAGAGCCCCAGTGTTCTTAGGCCTACAAAAGCGCTTCCAAGGAAGGGTGCTGGCTAGCAACAGCTTTCAGTGCTGGCACTTTTCATCTCTGAGCAATTGCTCGACGTTTGCAATTTCTCAGCTCGTGTCTGCGAGACGGAAAGAGAATGTCCGTGACGTTTGGTGGCTAGAGAAGCGCAAAGCCCCAGTGTTGCTGCGCCTCTGAAAGCGCTTCCAAGGAAGGGTGCTGGCTAGCAACAGCTTTCAGTGCTGGCACTTTTCATCTCTGAGCAATTGCTCGACGTTTGCAATTTCTCCCCTGAGCTCTCTTTAGAGTGCGCGAGAGGATGAGCAGAAGATTAGGTGGCTAGAGAAGCCCAGAGCCCCAGTGTTCTTAGGCCTACAAAAGCGCTTCCAAGGAAGGGTGCTGGCTAGCAACAGCTTTCAGTGCTGGCACTTTTCATCTCTGAGCAATTGCTCGACGTTTGCAATTTCTCAGCTCGTGTCTACGAGACGGAAAGAGAAGGAGCGTGACGTTTGGTGGCTAGAGAAGCGCAAAGCCCCAGTGTTGCTGCGCCTGTGAAAGCGCTTCCAAGGAAGGGTGCTGGCTAGCAACAGCTTTCAGTGCTGGCACTTTTCATCTCTGAGCAATTGCTCGACGTTTGCAATTTCTCAGCTCGTGTCTACGAGACGGAAAGAGAAGGACCGTGATGTTTGGTGGCTAGAGAAGCGCAAAGCCCCAGTGTTGCTGCGCCTGTGAAAGCGCCTCCAAGGAAGGGGGCTGGCTAGCAACAGCTTTCAGTGCTGGCACTTTTCATCTCTGAGCAATTGCTCGACGTTTGCAATTTCTCCCCTGAGCTCTCTTTAGAGTGCGCGAGAGAATGAGCAGAAGATTAGGTGGCTAGAGAAGCCCAGAGCCCCAGTGTTCTTAGGGCTACATAAGCGCTTCCAAGGAAGGGTGCTGGCTAACAACAGCTTTCAGTGCTGGCACTTTTCATCTCTGAGCAATTGCTCGACGTTTGCAATTTCTCACCTGAGCTCTCTTTAGAGTGCGCGAGAGGATGAGCAGAAGATTCGGTGGCTAGAGAAGCCCAGAGCCCCAGTGTGCTTAGGCCTACAAAAGCGCTTCCAAGGAAGGGTGCTGGCTAGCAAGAGCTTTCAGTGCTGGCACTTTTCATCTCTGAGCAATTGCTCCACGTTTGCAATTTCTCAGCTCGTGTCTACGAGACGGAAAGAGAAGGAGCGTGACGTTTGGTGGCTAGAGAAGCGCAAAGCCCCAGTGTTGCTGCGCCTGTGAAAGCGCTTCCAAGGAAGGGGGCTGGCTAGCAACAGCTTTCAGTGCTGGCACTTTTCCTCTCTGAGCAATTGCTCGACGTTTGCAATTTCTCACCTGAGCTCTCTTTAGAGTGCGCGAGAGGATGAGCAGAAGATTCGGTGGCTAGAGAAGCCCAGAGCCCCAGTGTGCTTAGGCCTACAAAAGCGCTTCCAAGGAAGGGTGCTGGCTAGCAACAGCTTTCAGTGCTGGCACTTTTCATCTCTGAGCAATTGCTCCACGTTTGCAATTTCTCAGCTCGTGTCTACGAGACGGAAAGAGAAGGAGCGTGACGTTTGGTGGCTAGAGAAGCGCAAAGCCCCAGTGTTGCTGCGCCTGTGAAAGCGCTTCCAAGGAAGGGTGCTGGCTAGCAACAGCTTTCAGTGCTGGCACTTTTCCTCTCTGAGCAATTGCTCGACGTTTGCAATTTCTCACCTGAGCTCTCTTTAGAGTGCGCGAGAGCATGAGCAGAAGATTAGGTGGCTAGAGAATCCCAGAGCCCCAGTGTGCTTAGGGCTACAAAAGCGCTTCCAAGGAAGGGTGCTGGCTAACAACAGCTTTCAGTGCTGGCACTTTTCATCTCTGAGCAATTGCTCGACGTTTGCAATTTCTCACCTGAGCTCTCTTTAGAGTGCGCGAGAGGATGAGCAGAAGATTCGGTGGCTAGAGAAGCCCAGAGCCCCAGTGTGCTTAGGCCTACAAAAGCGCTTCCAAGGAAGGGTGCTGGCTAGCAACAGCTTTCAGTGCTGGCACTTTTCATCTCTGAGCAATTGCTCCACGTTTGCAATTTCTCAGCTCGTGTCTACGAGACGGAAAGAGAAGGACCGTGACGTTTGGTGGCTAGAGAAGCGCAAAGCCCCAGTGTTGCTGCGCCTGTGAAAGCGCTTCCAAGGAAGGGGGCTGGCTAGCAACAGCTTTCAGTGCTGGCACTTTTCATCTCTGAGCAATTGCTCGACGTTTGCAATTTCTCACCTGAGCTCTCTTTACAGTGCGCGAGAGGATGAGCAGAAGATTAGGTGGCTAGAGAAGCCCAGAGCCCCAGTGTGCCTAGGCCTACAAAAGCGCTTCCAAGGAAGGGTGCTGGCTAGCAACAGCTTTCAGTGCTGGCACTTTTCATCTCTGAGCAATTGCTCGACATTTGCAATTTCTCACCTGAGCTCTCTTTAGAGTGCGCGAGAGGATGAGCAGAAGATTAGGTGGCTAGAGAAGCCCAGAGCCCCAGTGTTCTTAGGCCTACAAAAGCGCTTCCAAGGAAGGGTGCTGGCTAGCAACAGCTTTCAGTGCTGGCACTTTTCATCTCTGAGCAATTGCTCGACGTTTACAATTTCTCAGCTCGTGTCTGCGAGACGGAAAGAGAAGGACCGTGACGTTTGGTGGCTAGAGAAGCGCAAAGCCCCAGTGTTGCTGCGCCTGTGAAAGCGCTTCCAAGGAAGGGTGCTGGCTAGCAACAGCTTTCAGTGCTGGCACTATTCATCTCTGAGCAATTGCTCGACGTTTGCAATTTCTCCCCTGAGCTCTCTTTAGAGTGCGCGAGAGGATGAGCAGAAGATTAGGTGGTTAGAGAAGCCCAGAGCCCCAGTGTTCTTAGGCCTACAAAAGCGCTTCCAAGGAAGGGTGCTGGCTAGCAACAGCTTTCAGTGCTGGCACTTTTCATCTCTCAGCAATTGCTCGACGTTTGCAATTTCTCAGCTCGTGTCTACGAGACGGAAAGAGAATGACCGTGACGTTTGGTGGGTAGAGAAGCGCAAAGCCCCAGTGTTGCTGCGCCTGTGAAAGCGCTTCCAAGGAAGGGTGCTGGCTAGCAACAGCTTTCAGTGCTGGCACTTTTCATCTCTGAGCAATTGCTCGACGTTTGCAATTTCTCAGCTCGTGTCTATGAGACGGAAAGGGAAGGACCGTGACGTTTGGTGGCTAGAGAAGCGCAAAGCCCCAGTGTTACTGCGCCTGTGAAAGTGCTTCCAAGGAAGGGTGCTGGCTAGCAAGAGCTTTCAGTGCTGGCACTTTTCATCTCTGAGCAATTGCTCGACGTTTGCAATTTCTCACCTGAGCTCTCTTTAGAGTGCGCGAGAGGATGAGCAGAAGATTAGGTGTGTAAAGAAGCCCAGAGCCCCAGTGTTCTTAGGCCTACAAAAGCGCTTCCAAGGAAGGGGGCTGGCTAGCAACAGCTTTCAGTGCTGGCACTTTTCCTCTCTGAGCAATTGCTCGACGTTTGCAATTTCTCAGCTCGTGTCTACGAGACGGAAAGAGAATGTCCGTGACGTTTGGTGGCTAGAGAAGCGCAAAGCCCCAGTGTTGCTGCGCCTGTGAAAGCGCTTCCAAGGAAGGGGGCTGGCTAGCAAGAGCTTTCAGTGCTGGCACTTTTCATCTCTGAGCAATTGCTCGACGTTTGCAATTTCTCAGCTCCTGTCTAGGAGACGGAAAGAGAATGACCGTGACGTTTGGTGGCTAGAGAAGTGCAAAGCCCCAGTGTTACTGCGCCTGTGAAAGCGCTTCCAAGGAAGGGTGCTGGCTAGCAACAGCTTTCAGTGCTGGCACTTTTCATCTCTGAGCAATTGCTCGACGTTTGCAATTTCTCAGCTCGTGTCTATGAGACGGAAAGAGAAGGACCGTGACGTTTGGTGGCTAGAGAAGCGCAAAGCCCCAGTGTTGCTGCGCCTGTGAAAGCGCTTCCAAGGAAGGGTGCTGGCTAGCAACAGCTTTCAGTGCTGGCACTTTTCATCTCTGAGCAATTGCTCGACGTTTGCAATTTCTCACCTGAGCTCTCTTTAGAGTGCGCGAGAGCATGAGCAGAAGATTAGGTGGCTAGAGAAGCCCAGAGCCCCAGTGTGCTTAGGGCTACAAAAGCGCTTCCAAGGAAGGGGGCTGGCTAGCAACAGCTTTCAGTGCTGGCACTTTTCATCTCTGAGCAATTGCTCGACGTTTGCAATTTCTCACCTGAGCTCTCTTTAGAGTGCGCGAGAGGATGAGCAGAAGATTAAGTGGCTAGAGAAGCCCAGAGCTCCAGTGTTCTTAGGCCTACAAAAGCGCTTCCAAGGAAGGGTGCTGGCTAGCAACAGCTTTCAGTGCTGGCACTTTTCATCTCTGAGCAATTGCTCGACGTTTGCAATTTCTCAGCTCGTGTCTACGAGACGGAAAGAGAAGGACCGTGACGTTTGGTGGGTAGAGAAGCGCAAAGCCCCAGTGTTGCTGCGCCTGTGAAAGCGCTTCCAAGGAAGGGGGCTGGCTAGCAACAGCTTTCAGTGCTGGCACTTTTCATCTCTGAGCAATTGCTCGACAATTGCAATTTCTCAGCTCGTGTCTACGACACGGAAAGAGAAGGACCGTGACGTTTGGTGGGTAGAGAAGCGCAAAGCCCCAGTGTTGCTGCGCCTGTGAAAGCGCTTCCAAGGAAGGGGGCTGGCTAGCAACAGCTTTCAGTGCTGGCACTTTTCATCTCTGAGCAATTGCTCGACGTTTGCAATTTCTCACCTGAGCTCTCTTTAGAGTGCGCGAGAGGATGAGCAGAAGATTCGGTGGCTAGAGAAGCCCAGAGCCCCAGTGTTCTTAGGCCTACAAAAGCGCTTCCAAGGAAGGGTGCTGGCTAGCAACAGCTTTCAGTGCTGGCACTTTTCCTCTCTGAGCAATTGCTCGACGTTTGCAATTTCTCAGCTCGTGTCTACGAGACGGAAAGAGAAGGACCGTGACGTTTGGTTGCTAGAGAAGCGCAAAGCCCCAGTGTTGCTGCGCCTGTGAAAGCGCTTCCAAGGAAGGGTGCTGGCTAGCAACAGCTTTCAGTGCTGGCACTTTTCATCTCTGAGCAATTGCTGGACATTTGCAATTTCTCCCCTGAGCTCTCTTTACAGTGCGCGAGAGGATGAGCAGAAGATTCGGTGGCTAGAGAAGCCCAGAACCCCAGTGTTCTTAGGCCTACAAAAGCGCTTCCAAGGAAGGGTGCTGGCTAGCAACAGCTTTCAGTGCTGGCACTTTTCATCTCTGAGCAATTGCTCGACGTTTGCAATTTCTCAGCTCGTGTCTACGAGACGGAAAGAGAAGGACCGTGACGTTTGGTGGGTAGAGAAGCGCAAAGCCCCAGTGTTGCTGCGCCTGTGAAAGCGCTTCCAAGGAAGGGTGCTGGCTAGCAACAGCTTTCAGTGCTGGCACTTTTCATCTCTGAGCAATTGCTCGACAATTGCAATTTCTCACCTGAGCTCTTTTTAGAGTGCGCGAGAGGATGAGCAGAAGATTAAGTGGCTAGAGAAGCCCAGAGCCCCAGTGTTCTTAGGCCTACAAAAGCGCTTCCAAGGAAGGGTGCTGGCTAGCAACAGCTTTCAGTGCTGGCACTTTTCATCTCTGAGCAATTGCTCGACGTTTGCAATTTCTCAGCTCGTGTCTGCGAGACGGAAAGAGAATGTCCGTGACGTTTGGTGGCTAGAGAAGCGCAAAGCCCCAGTGTTGCTGCGCCTCTGAAAGCGCTTCCAAGGAAGGGTGCTGGCTAGCAACAGCTTTCAGTGCTGGCACTTTTCATCTCTGAGCAATTGCTCGACGTTTGCAATTTCTCCCCTGAGCTCTCTTTAGAGTGCGCGAGAGGATGAGCAGAAGATTAGGTGGCTAGAGAAGCCCAGAGCCCCAGTGTTCTTAGGCCTACAAAAGCGCTTCCAAGGAAGGGTGCTGGCTAGCAACAGCTTTCAGTGCTGGCACTTTTCATCTCTGAGCAATTGCTCGACGTTTGCAATTTCTCAGCTCGTGTCTACGAGACGGAAAGAGAAGGACCGTGACGTTTGGTGGCTAGAGAAGCGCAAAGCCCCAGTGTTGCTGCGCCTGTGAAAGCGCTTCCAAGGAAGGGTGCTGGCTAGCAACAGCTTTCAGTGCTGGCACTTTTCATCTCTGAGCAATTGCTCGACGTTTGCAATTTCTCAGCTCGTGTCTACGAGACGGAAAGAGAAGGACCGTGATGTTTGGTGGCTAGACAAGCGCAAAGCCCCAGTGTTGCTGCGCCTGTGAAAGCGCCTCCAAGGAAGGGGGCTGGCTAGCAACAGCTTTCAGTGCTGGCACTTTTCATCTCTGAGCAATTGCTCGACGTTTGCAATTTCTCCCCTGAGCTCTCTTTAGAGTGCGCGAGAGAATGAGCAGAAGATTAGGTGGCTAGAGAAGCCCAGAGCCCCAGTGTTCTTAGGGCTACATAAGCGCTTCCAAGGAAGGGTGCTGGCTAACAACAGCTTTCAGTGCTGGCACTTTTCATCTCTGAGCAATTGCTCGACGTTTGCAATTTCTCACCTGAGCTCTCTTTAGAGTGCGCGAGAGGATGAGCAGAAGATTCGGTGGCTAGAGAAGCCCAGAGCCCCAGTGTGCTTAGGCCTACAAAAGCGCTTCCAAGGAAGGGTGCTGGCTAGCAAGAGCTTTCAGTGCTGGCACTTTTCATCTCTGAGCAATTGCTCCACGTTTGCAATTTCTCAGCTCGTGTCTACGAGACGGAAAGAGAAGGAGCGTGACGTTTGGTGGCTAGAGAAGCGCAAAGCCCCAGTGTTGCTGCGCCTGTGAAAGCGCTTCCAAGGAAGGGGGCTGGCTAGCAACAGCTTTCAGTGCTGGCACTTTTCATCTCTGAGCAATTGCTCGACGTTTGCAATTTCTCCCCTGAGCTCTCTTTAGAGTGCGCGAGAGGATGAGCAGAAGATTAGGTGGCTAGAGAAGCCCAGAGCCCCAGTGTGCCTAGGCCTACAAAAGCGCTTCCAAGGAAGGGTGCTGGCTAGCAACAGCTTTCAGTGCTGGCACTTTTCATCTCTGAGCAATTGCTCGACATTTGCAATTTCTCACCTGAGCTCTCTTTAGAGTGCGCGAGAGGATGAGCAGAAGATTAGGTGGCTAGAGAAGCCCAGAGCCCCAGTGTTCTTAGGCCTACAAAAGCGCTTCCAAGGAAGGGTGCTGGCTAGCAACAGCTTTCAGTGCTGGCACTTTTCCTCTCTGAGCAATTGCTCGACGTTTGCAATTTCTCAGCTCGTGTCTACGAGACGGAAAGAGAAGGACCGTGACGTTTGGTGGCTAGAGAAGCGCAAAGCCCCAGTGTTGCTGCGCCTGTGAAAGCGCTTCCAAGGAAGGGTGCTGGCTAGCAACAGCTTTCAGTGCTGGCACTTTTCATCTCTGAGCAATTGCTCGACGTTTGCAATTTCTCACCTGAGCTCTTTTTAGAGTGCGCGAGAGGATGAGCAGAAGATTAAGTGGCTAGAGAAGCCCAGAGCCCCAGTGTTCTTAGGCCTACAAAAGCGCTTCCAAGGAAGGGGGCTGGCTAGCAACAGCTTTCAGTGCTGGCACTTTTCATCTCTGAGCAATTGCTCGACGTTTGCAATTTCTCAGCTCGTGTCTGCGAGACGGAAAGAGAAGGACCGTGACGTTTGGTGGCTAGAGAAGCGCAAAGCCCCAGTGTTGCTGCGCCTGTGAAAGCGCTTCCAAGGAAGGGTGCTGGCTAGCAACAGCTTTCAGTGCTGGCACTATTCATCTCTGAGCAATTGCTCGACGTTTGCAATTTCTCCCCTGAGCTCTCTTTAGAGTGCGCGAGAGGATGAGCAGAAGATTAGGTGGTTAGAGAAGCCCAGAGCCCCAGTGTTCTTAGGCCTACAAAAGCGCTTCCAAGGAAGGGGGCTGGCTAGCAACAGCTTTCAGTGCTGGCACTTTTCATCTCTCAGCAATTGCTCGACGTTTGCAATTTCTCAGCTCGTGTCTACGAGACGGAAAGAGAAGGACCGTGACGTTTGGTGGGTAGAGAAGCGCAAAGCCCCAGTGTTGCTGCGCCTGTGAAAGCGCTTCCAAGGAAGGGTGCTGGCTAGCAACAGCTTTCAGTGCTGGCACTTTTCATCTCTGAGCAATTGCTCGACAATTGCAATTTCTCAGCTCGTGTCTACGAGACGGAAAGGGAAGGACCGTGACGTTTGGTGGCTAGAGAAGCGCAAAGCCCCAGTGTTACTGCGCCTGTGAAAGTGCTTCCAAGGAAGGGTGCTGGCTAGCAACATCTTTCAGTGCTGGCACTTTTCATCTCTGAGCAATTGCTCGACGTTTGCAATTTCTCACCTGAGCTCTCTTTAGAGTGCGCGAGAGGATGAGCAGAAGATTAGGTGTGTAAAGAAGCCCGGAGCCCCAGTGTTCTTAGGCCTACAAAAGCGCTTCCAAGGAAGGGGGCTGGCTAGCAACAGCTTTCAGTGCTGGCACTTTTCCTCTCTGAGCAATTGCTCGACGTTTGCAATTTCTCAGCTCGTGTCTACGAGACGGAAAGAGAAGGACCGTGACGTTTGGTGGCTAGAGAAGCGCAAAGCCACAGGGTTGCTGCGCCTGTGAAAGCGCTTCCAAGGAAGGGGGCTGGCTAGCAACAGCTTTCAGTGCTGGCACTTTTCATCTCTGAGCAATTGCTCGACGTTTGCAATTTCTCAGCTCCTGTCTAGGAGACGGAAAGAGAATGACCGTGACGTTTGGTGGGTAGAGAAGTGCAAAGCCCCAGTGTTACTGCGCCTGTGAAAGCGCTTCCAAGGAAGGGTGCTGGCTAGCAACAGCTTTCAGTGCTGGCACTTTTCATCTCTGAGCAATTGCTCGACGTTTGCAATTTCTCAGCTCGTGTCTATGAGACGGAAAGAGAAGGATCGTGACGTTTGGTGGCTAGAGAAGCGCAAAGCCCCAGTGTTGCTGCGCCTGTGAAAGCGCTTCCAAGGAAGGGTGCTGGCTAGCAACAGCTTTCAGTGCTGGCACTTTTCATCTCTGAGCAATTGCTCGACGTTTGCAATTTCTCACCTGAGCTCTCTTTAGAGTGCGCGAGAGCATGAGCAGAAGATTAGGTGGCTAGAGAAGCCCAGAGCCCCAGTGTGCTTAGGGCTACAAAAGTGCTTCCAAGGAAGGGTGCTGGCTAGCAACAGCTTTCAGTGCTGGCACTTTTCATCTCTGAGCAATTGCTCGACGTTTGCAATTTCTCACCTGAGCTCTCTTTAGAGTGCGCGAGAGGATGAGCAGAAGATTAAGTGGCTAGAGAAGCCCAGAGCTCCAGTGTTCTTAGGCCTACGAAAGCGCTTCCAAGAAAGGGTGCTGGCTAGCAACAGCTTTCAGTGCTGGCACTTTTCATCTCTGAGCAATTGCTCCACGTTTGCAATTTCTCAGCTCGTGTCTACGAGACGGAAAGAGAATGACAGTGACGTTTGGTGGCTAGAGAAGCGCAAAGCCCCAGTGTTGCTGCGCCTGTGAAAGCGCTTCCAAGGAAGGGTGCTGGCTAGCAACAGCTTTCAGTGCTGGCACTTTTCATCTCTCAGCAATTACTCGACGTTTGCAATTTCTCACCTGAGCTCTCTTTAGAGTGCGCGAGAGGATGAGCAGAAGATTAGGTGTCTAAAGAAGCCCAGAGCCCCAGTGTTCTCAGGCCTACAAAAGCGCTTCCAAGGAAGGGGGCTGGCTAGCAACAGCTTTCAGTGCTGGCACTTTTCATCTCTGAGCAATTGCTCGACATTTGCAATTTCTCAGCTCGTGTCTACGAGACGGAAAGAGAAGGACCGTGACGTTTGGTGGCTAGAGAAGCGCAAAGCCCCAGGGTTGCTGCGCCTGTGAAAGCGCTTCCAAGGAAGGGGGCTGGCTAGCAACAGCTTTCAGTGCTGGCACTTTTCATCTCTGAGCAATTGCTCGACAATTGCAATTTCTCAGCTCGTGTCTACGAGACGGAAAGAGAAGGACCGTGACGTTTGGTGGCTAGAGAAGCGCAAAGCCCCAGTGTTGCTGCGCCTGTGAAAGCGCTTCCAAGGAAGGGTGCTGGCTAGCAACAGCTTTCAGTGCTGGCACTTTTCATCTCTGAGCAATTGCTCGACGTTTGCAATTTCTCCCCTGAGCTCTCTTTAGAGTGCGCGAGAGGATGAGCAGAAGATTCGGTGGCTAGAGAAGCCCAGAGCCCCAGTGTTCTTAGGCCTACAAAAGCGCTTCCAAGGAAGGGGGCTGGCTAGCAAGAGCTTTCAGTGCTGGCACTTTTCCTCTCTGAGCAATTGCTCGACGTTTGCAATTTCTCAGCTCGTGTCTACGAGACGGAAAGAGAAGGAGCGTGACGTTTGGTTGCTAGAGAAGCGCAAAGCCCCAGTGTTGCTGCGCCTGTGAAAGCGCTTCCAAGGAAGGGTGCTGGCTAGCAACAGCTTTCAGTGCTGGCACTTTTCATCTCTGAGCAATTGCTGGACATTTGCAATTTCTCCCCTGAGCTCTCTTTAGAGTGCGCGAGAGGATGAGCAGAAGATTAGGTGGCTAGAGAAGCCCAGAACCCCAGTGTTCTTAGGCCTACAAAAGCGCTTCCAAGGAAGGGTGCTGGCTAGCAACAGCTTTCAGTGCTGGCACTTTTCATCTCTGAGCAATTGCTCGACGTTTGCAATTTCTCAGCTCGTGTCTACGAGACGGAAAGAGAAGGACCGTGACGTTTGGTGGCTAGAGAAGCGCAAAGCCCCAGTGTTGCTGCGCCTGTGAAAGCGCTTCCAAGGAAGGGTGCTGGCTAGCAACAGCTTTCAGTGCTGGCACTTTTCATCTCTGAGCAATTGCTGGACGTTTGCAATTTCTCACCTGAGCTCTTTTTAGAGTGCGCGAGAGGATGAGCAGAAGATTAGGTGGCTAGAGAAGCCCAGAGCCCCAGTGTTCTTAGGCCTACAAAAGCGCTTCCAAGGAAGGGTGCTGGCTAGCAACAGCTTTCAGTGCTGGCACTTTTCATCTCTGAGCAATTGCTCGACGTTTGCAATTTCTCAGCTCGTGTCTGCGAGACGGAAAGAGAATGTCCGTGACGTTTGGTGGGTAGAGAAGCGCAAAGCCCCAGTGTTGCTGCGCCTGTGAAAGCGCTTCCAAGGAAGGGTGCTGGCTAGCAACAGCTTTCAGTGCTGGCACTTTTCATCTCTGAGCAATTGCTCGACGTTTGCAATTTCTCCCCTGAGCTCTCTTTAGAGTGCGCGAGAGGATGAGCAGAAGATTAGGTGGCTAGAGAAGCCCAGAGCCCCAGTGTTCTTAGGCCTACAAAAGCGCTTCCAAGGAAGGGTGCTGGCTAGCAACAGCTTTCAGTGCTGGCACTTTTCATCTCTGAGCAATTGCTCGACGTTTGCAATTTCTCAGCTCGTGTCTACGAGACGGAAAGAGAAGGACCGTGACGTTTGGTGGCTAGAGAAGCGCAAAGCCCCAGTGTTGCTGCGCCTGTGAAAGCGCTTCCAAGGAAGGGTGCTGGCTAGCAACAGCTTTCAGTGCTGGCACTTTTCATCTCTGAGCAATTGCTCGACGTTTGCAATTTCTCAGCTCGTGTCTACGAGACGGAAAGAGAAGGACCGTGATGTTTGGTGGCTAGAGAAGCGCAAAGCCCCAGTGTTGCTGCGCCTGTGAAAGCGCCTCCAAGGAAGGGGGCTGGCTAGCAACAGCTTTCAGTGCTGGCACTTTTCATCTCTGAGCAATTGCTCGACGTTTGCAATTTCTCCCCTGAGCTCTCTTTAGAGTGCGCGAGAGGATGAGCAGAAGATTAGGTGTCTAAAGAAGCCCAGAGCCCCAGTGTTGCTGCGCTTGTGAAAGCGCTTCCAAGGAAGGGTGCTGGCTAGCAACAGCTTTCAGTGCTGGCACTTTTCATCTCTGAGCAATTGCTCGACGTTTGCAATTTCTCACCTGAGCTCTCTTTAGAGTGCGCGAGAGGATGAGCAGAAGATTAAGTGGCTAGAGAAGCCCAGAGCCCCAGTGTTCTTGGGACTACAAAAGCGCTTCCAAGGAAGGGCGCTGGCTAGCAACAGCTTTCAGTGCTGGCACTTTTCATCTCTGAGCAATTGCTCGACGTTTGCAATTTCTCAGCTCGTGTCTACGAGACGGAAAGAGAATGACCGTGACGTTTGGTTGCTAGAGAAGCGCAAAGCCCCAGTGTTGCTGCGCCTGTGAAAGCGCTTCCAAGGAAGGGTGCTGGCTAGCAACAGCTTTCAGTGCTGGCACTTTTCATCTCTGAGCAATTGCTTGACGTTTGCAATTTCTCACCTGAGCTCTTTTTAGAGTGCGCGAGAGGATGAGCAGAAGATTAAGTGGCTAGAGAAGCCCAGAGCCCCAGTGTTCTTAGGCCTACAAAAGCGCTTCCAAGGAAGGGGGCTGGCTAGCAACAGCTTTCAGTGCTGGCACTTTTCATCTCTGAGCAATTGCTCGACGTTTGCAATTTCTCACCTGAGCTCTTTTTAGAGTGCGCGAGAGGATGAGCAGAAGATTAGGTGTCTAAAGAAGCCCAGAGCCCCAGTGTTCTTAGGCCTACAAAAGCGCTTCCAAGGAAGGGTGCTGGCTAGCAACAGCTTTCAGTGCTGGCACTTTTCATCTCTGAGCAATTGCTCGACGTTTGCAATTTCTCACCTGAGCTCTCTTTAGAGTGCGCGAGAGGATGAGCAGAAGATTAAGTGGCTAGAGAAGCCCAGAGCCCCAGTGTTCTTGGGACTACAAAAGCGCTTCCAAGGAAGGGGGCTGGCTAGCAACAGCTTTCAGTGCTGGCACTTTTCATCTCTGAGCAATTGCTCGACGTTTGCAATTTCTCAGCTCGAGTCTACGAGACGGAAAGAGAAGGACCGTGACGTTTGGTTGCTAGAGAAGCGCAAAGCCCCAGTGTTGCTGCGCCTGTGAAAGCGCTTCCAAGGAAGGGTGCTGGCTAGCAACAGCTTTCAGTGCTGGCACTTTTCATCTCTGAGCAATTGCTTGACGTTTGCAATTTCTCACCTGAGCTCTTTTTAGAGTGCGCGAGAGGATGAGCAGAAGATTAAGTGGCTAGAGAAGCCCAGAGCCCCAGTGTTCTTAGGCCTACAAAAGCGCTTCCAAGGAAGGGGGCTGGCTAGCAACAGCTTTCAGTGCTGGCACTTTTCATCTCTGAGCAATTGCTCGACGTTTGCAATTTCTCAGCTCGTGTCTGCGAGACGGAAAGAGAAGGACCGTGACGTTTGGTGGGTAGAGAAGCGCAAAGCCCCAGTGTTGCTGCGCCTGTGAAAGCGCTTCCAAGGAAGGGTGCTGGCTAGCAACAGCTTTCAGTGCTGGCACTTTTCATCTCTGAGCAATTGCTCGACGTTTGCAATTTCTCACCTGAGCTCTCTTTAGAGTGCGCGAGAGGATGAGCAGAAGATTAGGTGGCTAGAGAAGCCCAGAGCCCCAGTGTTCTTAGGCCTACAAAAGCGCTTCCAAGGAAGGGTGCTGGCTAGCAACAGCTTTCAGTGCTGGCACTTTTCCTCTCTGAGCAATTGCTCGACGTTTGCAATTTCTCAGCTCGTGTCTACGAGACGGAAAGAGAATGACAGTGACGTTTGGTTGCTAGAGAAGCGCAAAGCCCCAGTGTTGCTGCGCCTGTGAAAGCGCTTCCAAGGAAGGGTGCTGGCTAGCAACAGCTTTCAGTGCTGGCACTTTTCATCTCTGAGCAATTGCTGGACATTTGCAATTTCTCACCTGAGCTCTCTTTAGAGTGCGCGAGAGGATGAGCAGAAGATTAGGTGGCTAGAGAAGCCCAGAACCCCAGTGTTCTTAGGCCTACAAAAGCGCTTCCAAGGAAGGGTGCTGGCTAGCAACAGCTTTCAGTGCTGGCACTTTTCATCTCTGAGCAATTGCTCGACGTTTGCAATTTCTCACCTGAGCTCTCTTTAGAGTGCGCGAGAGGATGAGCAGAAGATTAGGTGTCTAAAGAAGCCCAGAGCCCCAGTGTTGCTGCGCCTGTGAAAGCGCTTCCAAGGAAGGGGGCTGGCTAGCAACAGCTTTCAGTGCTGGCACTTTTCATCTCTGAGCAATTGCTCCACGTTTGCAATTTCTCCCCTGAGCTCTCTTTAGAGTGCGCGAGAGGATGAGCAGAAGATTCGGTGGCTAGAGAAGCCCAGAGCCCCAGTGTTCTTAGGCCTACAAAAGCGCTTCCAAGGAAGGGTGCTGGCTAGCAACAGCTTTCAGTGCTGGCACTTTTCATCTCTGAGCAATTGCTCGACGTTTGCAATTTCTCAGCTCTTGTCTACGAGACGGAAAGAGAAGGACCGTGACGTTTGGTGGCTAGAGAAGCGCAAAGCCCCAGTGTTACTGCGCCTGTGAAAGCGCTTCCAAGGAAGGGTGCTGGCTAGCAACAGCTTTCAGTGCTGCCACTTTTCATCTCTGAGCAATTGCTCGACGTTTGCAATTTCTCACCTGAGCTCTCTTTAGAGTGCGTGAGAGCATGAGCAGAAGATTAGGTGGTTAGAGAAGCCCAGAGCCCCAGTGTTCTTAGGCCTACAAAAGCGCTTCCAAGGAAGGGGGCTGGCTAGCAACAGCTTTCAGTGCTGGCACTTTTCATCTCTGAGCAATTGCTCGACAATTGCAATTTCTCAGCTCGTGTCTACGAGACGGAAAGAGAATGACCGTGACGTTTGGTGGGTAGAGAAGCGCAAAGCCCAAGGGTTGCTGCGCCTGTGAAAGCGCTTCCAAGGAAGGGGGCTGGCTAGCAACAGCTTTCAGTGCTGGCACTTTTCATCTCTGAGCAATTGCTCGACGTTTGCAATTTCTCAGCTCGTGTCTACGAGACGGAAAGGGAAGGACCGTGACGTTTGGTGGCTAGAGAAGCGCAAAGCCCCAGTGTTACTGCGCCTGTGAAAGTGCTTCCAAGGAAGGGGGCTGGCTAGCAACAGCTTTCAGTGCTGGCACTTTTCATCTCTGAGCAATTGCTCGACGTTTGCAATTTCTCACCTGAGCTCTCTTTAGAGTGCGCGAGAGGATGAGCAGAAGATTAGGTGTGTAAAGAAGCCCAGAGCCCCAGTGTGCTTAGGGCTACAAAAGCGCTTCCAAGGAAGGGGGCTGGCTAGCAACAGCTTTCAGTGCTGGCACTTTTCCTCTCTGAGCAATTGCTCGACGTTTGCAATTTCTCAGCTCGTGTCTACGAGACGGAAAGAGAAGGACCGTGACGTTTGGTGGCTAGAGAAGCGCAAAGCCCCAGGGTTGCTGCGCCTGTGAAAGCGCTTCCAAGGAAGGGGGCTGGCTAGCAAGAGCTTTCAGTGCTGGCACTTTTCATCTCTGAGCAATTGCTCGACGTTTGCAATTTCTCAGCTCCTGTCTAGGAGACGGAAAGAGAATGACCGTGACGTTTGGTGGCTAGAGAAGTGCAAAGCCCCAGTGTTACTGCGCCTGTGAAAGCGCTTCCAAGGAAGGGTGCTGGCTAGCAACAGCTTTCAGTGCTGGCACTTTTCATCTCTGAGCAATTGCTCGACGTTTGCAATTTCTCAGCTCGTGTCTATGAGACGGAAAGAGAAGGACCGTGATGTTTGGTGGCTAGAGAAGCGCAAAGCCCCAGTGTTGCTGCGCCTGTGAAAGCGCTTCCAAGGAAGGGTGCTGGCTAGCAACAGCTTTGAGTGCTGGCACTTTTCATCTCTGAGCAATTGCTCGACGTTTGCAATTTCTCACCTGAGCTCTCTTTAGAGTGCGCGAGAGCATGAGCAGAAGATTAGGTGGCTAGAGAAGCCAAGAGCCCCAGTGTGCTTAGGGCTACAAAAGCGCTTCCAAGGAAGGGTGCTGGCTAGCAACAGCTTTCAGTGCTGGCACTTTTCATCTCTGAGCAATTGCTCGACGTTTGCAATTTCTCCCCTGAGCTCTCTTTAGAGTGCGCGAGAGCATGAGCAGAAGATTCGGTGGCTAGAGAAGCCCAGAGCCCCAGTGTTCTTAGGCCTACAAAAGCGCTTCCAAGGAAGGGGGCTGGCTAGCAACAGCTTTCAGTGCTGGCACTTTTCATCTCTGAGCAATTGCTCCACGTTTGCAATTTCTCAGCTCGTGTCTACGAGACGGAAAGAGAATGACAGTGACGTTTGGTGGCTAGAGAAGCGCAAAGCCCCAGTGTTACTGCGCCTGTGAAAGCGCTTCCAAGGAAGGGGGCTGGCTAGCAACAGCTTTCAGTGCTGGCACTTTTCATCTCTCAGCAATTACTCGACGTTTGCAATTTCTCCCCTGAGCTCTCTTTAGAGTGCGCGAGAGGATGAGCAGAAGATTAGGTGTCTAGAGAAGCCCAGAGCCCCAGTGTTCTCAGGCCTACAAAAGCGCTTCCAAGGAAGGGGGCTGGCTAGCAACAGCTTTCAGTGCTGGCACTTTTCCTCTCTGAGCAATTGCTCGACATTTGCAATTTCTCAGCTCGTGTCTACGAGACGGAAAGAGAAGGACCGTGACGTTTGGTGGCTAGAGAAGCGCAAAGCCCCAGGGTTGCTGCGCCTGTGAAAGCGCTTCCAAGGAAGGGGGCTGGCTAGCAACAGCTTTCAGTGCTGGCACTTTTCATCTCTGAGCAATTGCTCGACAATTGCAATTTCTCAGCTCGTGTCTACGAGACGGAAAGAGAAGGACCGTGACGTTTGGTGGCTAGAGAAGCGCAAAGCCCCAGTGTTGCTGCGCCTGTGAAAGCGCTTCCAAGGAAGGGTGCTGGCTAGCAACAGCTTTCAGTGCTGGCACTTTTCATCTCTGAGCAATTGCTCGACGTTTGCAATTTCTCACCTGAGCTCTCTTTAGAGTGCGCGAGAGGATGAGCAGAAGATTCGGTGGCTAGAGAAGCCCAGAGCCCCAGTGTTCTTAGGCCTACAAAAGCGCTTCCAAGGAAGGGTGCTGGCTAGCAACAGCTTTCAGTGCTGGCACTTTTCCTCTCTGAGCAATTGCTCGACGTTTGCAATTTCTCAGCTCGTGTCTACGAGACGGAAAGAGAAGGACCGTGACGTTTGGTTGCTAGAGAAGCGCAAAGCCCCAGTGTTGCTGCGCCTGTGAAAGCGCTTCCAAGGAAGGGTGCTGGCTAGCAACAGCTTTCAGTGCTGGCACTTTTCATCTCTGAGCAATTGCTGGACATTTGCAATTTCTCACCTGAGCTCTCTTTAGAGTGCGCGAGAGGATGAGCAGAAGATTAGGTGGCTAGAGAAGCCCAGAACCCCAGTGTTCTTAGGCCTACAAAAGCGCTTCCAAGGAAGGGGGCTGGCTAGCAACAGCTTTCAGTGCTGGCACTTTTCATCTCTGAGCAATTGCTCCACGTTTGCAATTTCTCAGCTCGTGTCTGCGAGACGGAAAGAGAATGACAGTGACGTTTGGTTGCTAGAGAAGCGCAAAGCCCCAGTGTTGCTGCGCCTGTGAAAGCGCTTCCAAGGAAGGGTGCTGGCTAGCAACAGCTTTCAGTGCTGGCACTTTTCATCTCTGAGCAATTGCTCGACGTTTGCAATTTCTCAGCTCGTGTCTACGAGACGGAAAGAGAAGGACCGTGATGTTTGGTGGCTAGAGAAGCGCAAAGCCCCAGTGTTGCTGCGCCTGTGAAAGCGCCTCCAAGGAAGGGGGCTGGCTAGCAACAGCTTTCAGTGCTGGCACTTTTCATCTCTGAGCAATTGCTCGACGTTTGCAATTTCTCCCCTGAGCTCTCTTTAGAGTGCGCGAGAGGATGAGCAGAAGATTCGGTGGCTAGAGAAGCCCAGAGCCCCAGTGTTCTTAGGCCTACAAAAGCGCTTCCAAGGAAGGGTGCTGGCTAGCAACAGCTTTCAGTGCTGGCACTTTTCCTCTCTGAGCAATTGCTCGACGTTTGCAATTTCTCAGCTCGTGTCTACGAGACGGAAAGAGAAGGACCGTGACGTTTGGTTGCTAGAGAAGCGCAAAGCCCCAGTGTTGCTGCGCCTGTGAAAGCGCTTCCAAGGAAGGGTGCTGGCTAGCAACAGCTTTCAGTGCTGGCACTTTTCATCTCTGAGCAATTGCTGGACATTTGCAATTTCTCCCCTGAGCTCTCTTTAGAGTGCGCGAGAGGATGAGCAGAAGATTAGGTGGCTAGAGAAGCCCAGAACCCCAGTGTTCTTAGACCTACAAAAGCGCTTCCAAGGAAGGGTGCTGGCTAGCAACAGCTTTCAGTGCTGGCACTTTTCATCTCTGAGCAATTGCTCGACGTTTGCAATTTCTCAGCTCGTGTCTACGAGACGGAAAGAGAAGGACCGTGACGTTTGGTGGCTAGAGAAGCGCAAAGCCCCAGTGTTGCTGCGCCTGTGAAAGCGCTTCCAAGGAAGGGTGCTGGCTAGCAACAGCTTTCAGTGCTGGCACTTTTCATCTCTGAGCAATTGCTGGACGTTTGCAATTTCTCCCCTGAGCTCTTTTTAGAGTGCGCGAGAGGATGAGCAGAAGATTAAGTGGCTAGAGAAGCCCAGAGCCCCAGTGTTCTTAGGCCTACAAAAGCGCTTCCAAGGAAGGGTGCTGGCTAGCAACAGCTTTCAGTGCTGGCACTTTTCATCTCTGAGCAATTGCTCGACGTTTGCAATTTCTCAGCTCGTGTCTGCGAGACGGAAAGAGAATGTCCGTGACGTTTGGTGGCTAGAGAAGCGCAAAGCCCCAGTGTTGCTGCGCCTGTGAAAGCGCTTCCAAGGAAGGGTGCTGGCTAGCAACAGCTTTCAGTGCTGGCACTTTTCATCTCTGAGCAATTGCTCGACGTTTGCAATTTCTCAGCTCGTGTCTACGAGACGGAAAGAGAAGGACCGTGATGTTTGGTGGCTAGAGAAGCGCAAAGCCCCAGTGTTGCTGCGCCTGTGAAAGCGCCTCCAAGGAAGGGGGCTGGCTAGCAACAGCTTTCAGTGCTGGCACTTTTCATCTCTGAGCAATTGCTCGACGTTTGCAATTTCTCACCTGAGCTCTCTTTAGAGTGCGCGAGAGGATGAGCAGAAGATTAGGTGTCTAAAGAAGCCCAGAGCCCCAGTGTTGCTGCGCTTGTGAAAGCGCTTCCAAGGAAGGGTGCTGGCTAGCAACAGCTTTCAGTGCTGGCACTTTTCATCTCTGAGCAATTGCTCGACGTTTGCAATTTCTCACCTGAGCTCTCTTTAGAGTGCGCGAGAGGATGAGCAGAAGATTAAGTGGCTAGAGAAGCCCAGAGCCCCAGTGTTCTTGGGACTACAAAAGCGCTTCCAAGGAAGGGTGCTGGCTAGCAACAGCTTTCAGTGCTGGCACTTTTCATCTCTGAGCAATTGCTCGACGTTTGCAATTTCTCAGCTCGTGTCTACAAGACGGAAAGAGAAGGACCGTGACGTTTGGTTGCTAGAGAAGCGCAAAGCCCCAGTGTTGCTGCGCCTGTGAAAGCGCTTCCAAGGAAGGGTGCTGGCTAGCAACAGCTTTCAGTGCTGGCACTTTTCATCTCTGAGCAATTGCTTGACGTTTGCAATTTCTCACCTGAGCTCTTTTTAGAGTGCGCGAGAGGATGAGCAGAAGATTAAGTGGCTAGAGAAGCCCAGAGCCCCAGTGTTCTTAGGCCTACAAAAGCGCTTCCAAGGAAGGGGGCTGGCTAGCAACAGCTTTCAGTGCTGGCACTTTTCATCTCTGAGCAATTGCTCGACGTTTGCAATTTCTCAGCTCGTGTCTGCGAGACGGAAAGAGAAGGACCGTGACGTTTGGTGGGTAGAGAAGCGCAAAGCCCCAGTGTTGCTGCGCCTGTGAAAGCGCTTCCAAGGAAGGGTGCTGGCTAGCAACAGCTTTCAGTGCTGGCACTTTTCATCTCTGAGCAATTGCTCGACGTTTGCAATTTCTCACCTCAGCTCTCTTTAGAGTGCGCGAGAGGATGAGCAGAAGATTAGGTGGTTAGAGAAGCCCAGAGCCCCAGTGTTCTTAGGCCTACAAAAGCGCTTCCAAGGAGGGGGGCTGGCTAGCAACAGCTTTCAGTGCTGGCACTTTTCATCTCTGAGCAATTGCTCGACGTTTGCAATTTCTCAGCTCGTGTCTGCGAGACGGAAAGAGAAGGACCGTGACGTTTGGTGGCTAGAGAAGCGCAAAGCCCCAGTGTTACTGCGCCTGTGAAAGCGCTTCCAAGGAAGGGGGCTGGCTAGCAACAGCTTTCAGTGCTGCCACTTTTCATCTCTGAGCAATTGCTCGACGTTTGCAATTTCTCACCTGAGCTCTCTTTAGAGTGCGCGAGAGCATGAGCAGAAGATTAGGTGGTTAGAGAAGCCCAGAGCCCCAGTGTTCTTAGGCCTACAAAAGCGCTTCCAAGGAAGGGTGCTGGCTAGCAACAGCTTTCAGTGCTGGCACTTTTCATCTCTGAGCAATTGCTCGACGATTGCAATTTCTCAGCTCGTGTCTACGAGACGGAAAGAGAAGGACCGTGACGTTTGGTGGGTAGAGAAGCGCAAAGCCCCAGTGTTGCTGCGCCTGTGAAAGCGCTTCCAAGGAAGGGTGCTGGCTAGCAACAGCTTTCAGTGCTGGCACTTTTCATCTCTGAGCAATTGCTCGACGTTTGCAATTTCTCAGCTCGTGTCTACGAGACGGAAAGGGAAGGACCGTGACGTTTGGTGGCTAGAGAAGCGCAAAGCCCCAGTGTTACTGCGCCTGTGAAAGTGCTTCCAAGGAAGGGTGCTGGCTAGCAACAGCTTTCAGTGCTGGCACTTTTCATCTCTGAGCAATTGCTCGACATTTGCAATTTCTCACCTGAGCTCTCTTTAGAGTGCGCGAGAGGATGAGCAGAAGATTAGGTGTGTAAAGAAGCCCAGAGCCCCAGTGTTCTTAGGCCTACAAAAGCGCTTCCAAGGAAGGGTGCTGGCTAGCAACAGCTTTCAGTGCTGGCACTTTTCATCTCTGAGCAATTGCTCGACGTTTGCAATTTCTCAGCTCGTGTCTACGAGACGGAAAGAGAAGGACCGTGACGTTTGGTGGCTAGAGAAGCGCAAAGCCCCAGGGTTGCTGCGCCTGTGAAAGCGCTTCCAAGGAAGGGTGCTGGCTAGCAACAGCTTTCAGTGCTGGCACTTTTCATCTCTGAGCAATTGCTCGACGTTTGCAATTTCTCAGCTCCTGTCTAGGAGACGGAAAGAGAATGACCGTGACGTTTGGTGGCTAGAGAAGTGCAAAGCCCCAGTGTTACTGCGCCTGTGAAAGCGCTTCCAAGGAAGGGTGCTGGCTAGCAACAGCTTTCAGTGCTGGCACTTTTCATCTCTGAGCAATTGCTCGACGTTTGCAATTTCTCAGCTCGTGTCTATGAGACGGAAAGAGAAGGACCGTGACGTTTGGTGGCTAGAGAAGCGCAAAGCCCCAGTGTTGCTGCGCCTGTGAAAGCGCTTCCAAGGAAGGGTGCTGGCTAGCAACAGCTTTCAGTGCTGGCACTTTTCATCTCTGAGCAATTGCTCGACGTTTGCAATTTCTCACCTGAGCTCTCTTTAGAGTGCGCGAGAGCATGAGCAGAAGATTAGGTGGCTATAGAAGCCCAGAGCCCCAGTGTTCTTAGGCCTACAAAAGCGCTTCCAAGGAAGGGGGCTGGCTAGCAACAGCTTTCAGTGCTGGCACTTTTCATCTCTGAGCAATTGCTCGACGTTTGCAATTTCTCCCCTGAGCTCTCTTTAGAGTGCGCGAGAGGATGAGCAGAAGATTCGGTGGCTAGAGAAGCCCAGAGCCCCAGTGTTCTTAGGCCTACAAAAGTGCTTCCAAGGAAGGGTGCTGGCTAGCAACAGCTTTCAGTGCTGGCACTTTTCATCTCTGAGCAATTGCTCCACGTTTGCAATTTCTCAGCTCGTGTCTACGAGACGGAAAGAGAATGACAGTGACGTTTGGTGGCTAGAGAAGCGCAAAGCCCCAGTGTTGCTGCGCCTGTGAAAGCGCTTCCAAGGAAGGGTGCTGGCTAGCAAGAGCTTTCAGTGCTGGCACTTTTCATCTCTCAGCAATTACTCGACGTTTGCAATTTCTCCCCTGAGCTCTCTTTAGAGTGCACGAGAGGATGAGCAGAAGATTAGGTGTCTAAAGAAGCCCAGAGCCCCAGTGTTCTCAGGCCTACAAAAGCGCTTCCAAGGAAGGGGGCTGGATAGCAACAGCTTTCAGTGCTGGCACTTTTCATCTCTGAGCAATTGCTCGACATTTGCAATTTCTCAGCTCGTGTCTACGAGACGGAAAGAGAAGGAGCGTGACGTTTGGTGGCTAGAGAAGCGCAAAGCCCCAGTGTTGCTGCGCCTGTGAAAGCGCTTCCAAGGAAGGGTGCTGGCTAGCAACAGCTTTCAGTGCTGGCACTTTTCATCTCTGAGCAATTGCTCGACAATTGCAATTTCTCAGCTCGTGTCTACGAGACGGAAAGAGAAGGACCGTGACGTTTGGTGGCTAGAGAAGCGCAAAGCCCCAGTGTTGCTGCGCCTGTGAAAGCGCTTCCAAGGAAGGGTGCTGGCTAGCAACAGCTTTCAGTGCTGGCACTTTTCATCTCTGAGCAATTGCTCGACGTTTGCAATTTCTCACCTGAGCTCTCTTTAGAGTGCGCGAGAGGATGAGCAGAAGATTCGGTGGCTAGAGAAGCCCAGAGCCCCAGTGTGCTTAGGCCTACAAAAGCGCTTCCAAGGAAGGGTGCTGGCTAGCAACAGCTTTCAGTGCTGGCACTTTTCCTCTCTGAGCAATTGCTCGACGTTTGCAATTTCTCAGCTCGTGTCTACGAGACGGAAAGAGAAGGAGCGTGACGTTTGGTTGCTAGAGAAGCGCAAAGCCCCAGTGTTGCTGCGCCTGTGAAAGCGCTTCCAAGGAAGGGGGCTGGCTAGCAACAGCTTTCAGTGCTGGCACTTTTCATCTCTGAGCAATTGCTGGACATTTGCAATTTCTCCCCTGAGCTCTCTTTAGAGTGCGCGAGAGGATGAGCAGAAGATTAGGTGTCTAAAGAAGCCGAGAGCCCCAGTGTTCTTAGGCCTACAAAAGCGCTTCCAAGGAAGGGGGCTGGCTAGCAACAGCTTTCAGTGCTGGCACTTTTCATCTCTGAGCAATTGCTCGACGTTTGCAATTTCTCAGCTCGTGTCTGCGAGACGGAAAGAGAATGACAGTGACGTTTGGTTGCTAGAGAAGCGCAAAGCCCCAGTGTTGCTGCGCCTGTGAAAGCGCTTCCAAGGAAGGGTGCTGGCTAGCAACAGCTTTCAGTGCTGGCACTTTTCATCTCTGAGCAATTGCTCGACGTTTGCAATTTCTCAGCTCGTGTCTACGAGACGGAAAGAGAAGGACCGTGATGTTTGGTGGCTAGAGAAGCGCAAAGCCCCAGTGTTGCTGCGCCTGTGAAAGCGCCTCCAAGGAAGGGGGCTGGCTAGCAACAGCTTTCAGTGCTGGCACTTTTCATCTCTGAGCAATTGCTCGACGTTTGCAATTTCTCACCTGAGCTCTCTTTAGAGTGCGCGAGAGGATGAGCAGAAGATTAGGTGTCTAAAGAAGCCCAGAGCCCCAGTGTTGCTGCGCTTGTGAAAGCGCTTCCAAGGAAGGGTGCTGGCTAGCAACAGCTTTCAGTGCTGGCACTTTTCATCTCTGAGCAATTGCTCGACGTTTGCAATTTCTCACCTGAGCTCTCTTTAGAGTGCGCGAGAGGATGAGCAGAAGATTAAGTGGCTAGAGAAGCCCAGAGCCCCAGTGTTCTTAGGCCTACAAAAGCGCTTCCAAGGAAGGGTGCTGGCTAGCAACAGCTTTCAGTGCTGGCACTTTTCATCTCTGAGCAATTGCTCGACGTTTGCAATTTCTCAGCTCGTGTCTACGATACGGAAAGAGAAGGACCGTGACGTTTGGTTGCTAGAGAAGCGCAAAGCCCCAGTGTTGCTGCGCCTGTGAAAGCGCTTCCAAGGAAGGGTGCTGGCTAGCAACAGCTTTCAGTGCTGGCACTTTTCATCTCTGAGCAATTGCTTGACGTTTGCAATTTCTCACCTGAGCTCTTTTTAGAGTGCGCGAGAGGATGAGCAGAAGATTAGGTGGCTAGAGAAGCCCAGAGTCCCAGTGTTCTCAGGCCTACAAAAGCGCTTCCAAGGAAGGGGGCTGGCTAGCAACAGCTTTCAGTGCTGGCACTTTTCATCTCTGAGCAATTGCTCGACATTTGCAATTTCTCAGCTCGTGTCTGCGAGACGGAAAGAGAAGGACCGTGACGTTTGGTGGCTAGAGAAGCGCAAAGCCCCAGTGTTGCTGCGCCTGTGAAAGCGCTTCCAAGGAAGGGTGCTGGCTAGCAACAGCTTTCAGTGCTGGCACTTTTCATCTCTGAGCAATTGCTCGACGTTTGCAATTTCTCCCCTGAGCTCTCTTTAGAGTGCGCGAGAGGATGAGCAGAAGATTAGGTGGTTAGAGAAGCCCAGAGCCCCAGTGTTCTTAGGCCTACAAAAGCGCTTCCAAGGAGGGGGGCTGGCTAGCAACAGCTTTCAGTGCTGGCACTTTTCCTCTCTGAGCAATTGCTCGACGTTTGCAATTTCTCAGCTCGTGTCTACGAGACGGAAAGAGAATGACAGTGACGTTTGGTGGCTAGAGAAGCGCAAAGCCCCAGTGTTGCTGCGCCTGTGAAAGCGCTTCCAAGGAAGGGGGCTGGCTAGCAACAGCTTTCAGTGCTGGCACTTTTCATTTCTGAGCAATTGCTCGACGTTTGCAATTTCTCACCTGAGCTCTTTTTAGAGTGCGCGAGAGGATGAGCAGAAGATTAAGTGGCTAGAGAAGCCCAGAGCCCCAGTGTTCTTAGGCCTACAAAAGCGCTTCCAAGGAAGGGTGCTGGCTAGCAACAGCTTTCAGTGCTGGCACTTTTCATCTCTGAGCAATTGCTCGACGTTTGCAATTTCTCAGCTCGTGTCTGCGAGACGGAAAGAGAATGACAGTGACGTTTGGTTGCTAGAGAAGCGCAAAGCCCCAGTGTTGCTGCGCCTGTGAAAGCGCTTCCAAGGAAGGGTGCTGGCTAGCAACAGCTTTCAGTGCTGGCACTTTTCATCTCTGAGCAATTGCTGGACATTTGCAATTTCTCCCCTGAGCTCTCTTTAGAGTGCGCGAGAGGATGAGCAGAAGATTAGGTGGCTAGAGAAGCCCAGAACCCCAGTGTTCTTAGGCCTACAAAAGCGCTTCCAAGGAAGGGGGCTGGCTAGCAACAGCTTTCAGTGCTGGCACTTTTCATCTCTGAGCAATTGCTCGACGTTTGCAATTTCTCACCTGAGCTCTCTTTAGAGTGCGCGAGAGGATGAGCAGAAGATTAGGTGTCTAAAGAAGCCCAGAGCCCCAGTGTTGCTGCGCCTGTGAAAGCGCTTCCAAGGAAGGGTGCTGGCTAGCAACAGCTTTCAGTGCTGGCACTTTTCATCTCTGAGCAATTGCTGGACATTTGCAATTTCTCACCTGAGCTCTCTTTAGAGTGCGCGAGAGGATGAGCAGAAGATTCGGTGGCTAGAGAAGCCCAGAGCCCCAGTGTTCTTAGGCCTACAAAAGCGCTTCCAAGGAAGGGGGCTGGCTAGCAACAGCTTTCAGTGCTGGCACTTTTCATCTCTGAGCAATTGCTCGACGTTTGCAATTTCTCAGCTCTTGTCTACGAGACGGAAAGAGAAGGACCGTGACGTTTGGTGGCTAGAGAAGCGCAAAGCCCCAGTGTTACTGCGCCTGTGAAAGCGCTTCCAAGGAAGGGTGCTGGCTAGCAACAGCTTTCAGTGCTGGCACTTTTCATCTCTGAGCAATTGCTCGACGTTTGCAATTTCTCACCTGAGCTCTCTTTAGAGTGCGCGAGAGGATGAGCAGAAGATTAGGTGTCTAAAGAAGCCCAGAGCCCCAGTGTTCTTAGGCCTACAAAAGCGCTTCCAAGGAAGGGTGCTGGCTAGCAACAGCTTTCAGTGCTGGCACTTTTCCTCTCTGAGCAATTGCTCCACGTTTGCAATTTCTCAGCTCGTGTCTACGAGACGGAAAGAGAAGGACCGTGACGTTTGGTGGCTATAGAAGCGCAAAGCCCAAGGGTTGCTGCGCCTGTGAAAGCGCTTCCAAGGAAGGGTGCTGGCTAGCAAGAGCTTTCAGTGCTGGCACTTTTCATCTCTGAGCAATTGCTCGACGTTTGCAATTTCTCAGCTCGTGTCTACGAGACGGAAAGAGAAGGACCGTGACGTTTGGTGGGTAGAGAAGCGCAAAGCCCCAGTGTTGCTGCGCCTGTGAAAGCGCTTCCAAGGAAGGGTGCTGGCTAGCAACAGCTTTCAGTGCTGGCACTTTTCATCTCTCAGCAATTACTCGACGTTTGCAATTTCTCCCCTGAGCTCTCTTTAGAGTGCGCGAGAGGATGAGCAGAAGATTAGGTGTCTAAAGAAGCCCAGAGCCCCAGTGTTCTCAGGCCTACAAAAGCGCTTCCAAGGAAGGGGGCTGGCTAGCAACAGCTTTCAGTGCTGGCACTTTTCATCTCTGAGCAATTGCTCGACATTTGCAATTTCTCAGCTCGTGTCTACGAGACGGAAAGAGAAGGACCGTGACGTTTGGTGGCTAGAGACGCGCAAAGCCCCAGTGTTGCTGCGCCTGTGAAAGCGCTTCCAAGGAAGGGTGCTGGCTAGCAACAGCTTTCAGTGCTGGCACTTTTCATCTCTGAGCAATTGCTCGACAATTGCAATTTCTCAGCTCGTGTCTACGAGACGGAAAGAGAAGGACCGTGACGTTTGGTGGCTAGAGAAGCGCAAAGCCCCAGTGTTGCTGCGCCTGTGAAAGCGCTTCCAAGGAAGGGGGCTGGCTAGCAACAGCTTTCAGTGCTGGCACTTTTCATCTCTGAGCAATTGCTCGACGTTTGCAATTTCTCACCTGAGCTCTTTTTAGAGTGCGCGAGAGGATGAGCAGAAGATTAGGTGGCTAGAGAAGCCCAGAGCCCCAGTGTGCTTAGGCCTACAAAAGCGCTTCCAAGGAAGGGGGCTGGCTAGCAACAGCTTTCAGTGCTGGCACTTTTCATCTCTGAGCAATTGCTCCACGTTTGCAATTTCTCAGCTCGTGTCTGCGAGACGGAAAGAGAAGGACCGTGACGTTTGGTGGCTAGAGAAGCGCAAAGCCCCAGTGTTGCTGCGCCTGTGAAAGCGCTTCCAAGGAAGGGTGCTGGCTAGCAACAGCTTTCAGTGCTGGCACTTTTCATCTCTGAGCAATTGCTCGACGTTTGCAATTTCTCCCCTGAGCTCTCTTTAGAGTGCGCGAGAGGATGAGCAGAAGATTAGGTGTCTAAAGAAGCCCAGAGCCCCAGTGTTCTTAGGCCTACAAAAGCGCTTCCAAGGAAGGGTGCTGGCTAGCAACAGCTTTCAGTGCTGGCACTTTTCATCTCTGAGCAATTGCTCGACGTTTGCAATTTCTCAGCTCGTGTCTACGAGACGGAAAGAGAAGGACCGTGACGTTTGGTGGCTAGAGAAGCGCAAAGCCCCAGTGTTACTGCGCCTGTGAAAGCGCTTCCAAGGAAGGGGGCTGGCTAGCAACAGCTTTCAGTGCTGGCACTTTTCTTCTCTGAGCAATTGCTCGACGTTTGCAATTTCTCACCTGAGCTCTTTTTAGAGTGCGCGAGAGGCTGAGCAGAAGATTAAGTGGCTACAGAAGCCCAGAGCCCCAGTGTTCTTAGGCCTACAAAAGCGCTTCCAAGGAAGGGGGCTGGCTAGCAACAGCTTTCAGTGCTGGCACTTTTCATCTCTGAGCAATTGCTCGACGTTTGCAATTTCTCAGCTCGTGTCTGCGAGACGGAAAGAGAATGACAGTGACGTTTGGTTGCTAGAGAAGCGCAAAGCCCCAGTGTTGCTGCGCCTGTGAAAGCGCTTCCAAGGAAGGGTGCTGGCTAGCAACAGCTTTCAGTGCTGGCACTTTTCATCTCTGAGCAATTGCTGGACATTTGCAATTTCTCACCTGAGCTCTCTTTAGAGTGCGCGAGAGGATGAGCAGAAGATTAGGTGGCTAGAGAAGCCCAGAACCCCAGTGTTCTTAGGCCTACAAAAGCGCTTCCAAGGAAGGGGGCTGGCTAGCAACAGCTTTCAGTGCTGGCACTTTTCATCTCTGAGCAATTGCTCGACGTTTGCAATTTCTCACCTGAGCTCTCTTTAGAGTGCGCGAGAGGATGAGCAGAAGATTAGGTGTCTAAAGAAGCCCAGAGCCCCAGTGTTGCTGCGCCTGTGAAAGCGCTTCCAAGGAAGGGTGCTGGCTAGCAACAGCTTTCAGTGCTGGCACTTTTCATCTCTGAGCAATTGCTGGACATTTGCAATTTCTCCCCTGAGCTCTCTTTAGAGTGCGCGAGAGGATGAGCAGAAGATTCGGTGGCTAGAGAAGCCCAGAGCCCCAGTGTTCTTAGGCCTACAAAAGCACTTCCAAGGAAGGGGGCTGGCTAGCAACAGCTTTCAGTGCTGGCACTTTTCATCTCTGAGCAATTGCTCGACGTTTGCAATTTCTCAGCTCTTGTCTACGAGACGGAAAGAGAAGGACCGTGACGTTTGGTGGCTAGAGAAGCGCAAAGCCCCAGTGTTACTGCGCCTGTGAAAGCGCTTCCAAGGAAGGGTGCTGGCTAGCAACAGCTTTCAGTGCTGGCACTTTTCATCTCTGAGCAATTGCTCGACGTTTGCAATTTCTCCCCTGAGCTCTCTTTAGAGTGCGCGAGAGGATGAGCAGAAGATTAGGTGTCTAAAGAAGCCCAGAGCCCCAGTGTTCTTAGGCCTACAAAAGCGCTTCCAAGGAAGGGTGCTGGCTAGCAACAGCTTTCAGTGCTGGCACTTTTCCTCTCTGAGCAATTGCTCGACGTTTGCAATTTCTCAGCTCGTGTCTACGAGACGGAAAGAGAAGGACCGTGACGTTTGGTGGCTAGAGAAGCGCAAAGCCCCAGCGTTGCTGCGCCTGTGAAAGCGCTTCCAAGGAAGGGTGCTGGCTAGCAACAGCTTTCAGTGCTGGCACTTTTCATCTCTGAGCAATTGCTCGACGTTTGCAATTTCTCAGCTCGTGTCTACGAGACGGAAAGAGAATGACCGTGACGTTTGGTGGCTAGAGAAGCGCAAAGCCCCAGTGTTGCTGCGCCTGTGAAAGCGCTTCCAAGGAAGGGTGCTGGCTAGCAACAGCTTTCAGTGCTGGCACTTTTCCTCTCTGAGCAATTGCTCGACGTTTGCAATTTCTCCCCTGAGCTCTCTTTAGAGTGCGCGAGAGCATGAGCAGAAGATTAGGTGGCTAGAGAATCCCAGAGCCCCAGTGTGCTTAGGGCTACAAAAGCGCTTCCAAGGAAGGGTGCTGGCTAACAACAGCTTTCAGTGCTGGCACTTTTCATCTCTGAGCAATTGCTCGACGTTTGCAATTTCTCACCTGAGCTCTCTTTAGAGTGCGCGAGAGCATGAGCAGAAGATTCGGTGGCTAGAGAAGCCCAGAGCCCCAGTGTGCTTAGGCCTACAAAAGCGCTTCCAAGGAAGGGTGCTGGCTAGCAAGAGCTTTCAGTGCTGGCACTTTTCATCTCTGAGCAATTGCTCGACGTTTGCAATTTCTCAGCTCGTGTCTACGAGACGGAAAGAGAAGGAGCGTGACGTTTGGTGGCTAGAGAAGCGCAAAGCCCCAGTGTTGCTGCGCCTGTGAAAGCGCTTCCAAGGAAGGGGGCTGGCTAGCAACAGCTTTCAGTGCTGGCACTTTTCATCTCTGAGCAATTGCTCGACGTTTGCAATTTCTCACCTGAGCTCTCTTTAGAGTGCGCGAGAGGATGAGCAGAAGATTAGGTGGCTAGAGAAGCCCAGAGCCCCAGTGTGCCTAGGCCTACAAAAGCGCTTCCAAGGAAGGGTGCTGGCTAGCAACAGCTTTCAGTGCTGGCACTTTTCATCTCTGAGCAATTGCTCGACGTTTGCAATTTCTCACCTGAGCTCTCTTTAGAGTGCGCGAGAGGATGAGCAGAAGATTAGGTGGCTAGAGAAGCCCAGAGCCCCAGTGTTCTTAGGCCTACAAAAGCGCTTCCAAGGAAGGGTGCTGGCTAGCAACAGCTTTCAGTGCTGGCACTTTTCCTCTCTGAGCAATTGCTCGACGTTTGCAATTTCTCAGCTCGTGTCTACGAGACGGAAAGAGAAGGAGCGTGACGTTTGGTGGCTAGAGAAGCGCAAAGCCCCAGTGTTGCTGCGCCTGTGAAAGCGCTTGCAAGGAAGGGTGCTGGCTAGCAACAGCTTTCAGTGCTGGCACTTTTAATCTCTGAGCAATTGCTCGACGTTTGCAATTTCTCACCTGAGCTCTTTTTAGAGTGCGCGAGAGGATGAGCAGAAGATTAAGTGGCTAGAGAAGCCCAGAGCCCCAGTGTTCTTGGGACTACAAAAGCGCTTCCAAGGAAGGGTGCTGGCTAGCAACAGCTTTCAGTGCTGGCACTTTTCATCTCTGAGCAATTGCTCGACGTTTGCAATTTCTCAGCTCGTGTCTGCGAGACGGAAAGAGAAGGACCGTGACGTTTGGTGGCTAGAGAAGCGCAAAGCCCCAGTGTTGCTGCGCCTGTGAAAGCGCTTCCAAGGAAGGGTGCTGGCTAGCAACAGCTTTCAGTGCTGGCACTTTTCATCTCTGAGCAATTGCTCGACGTTTGCAATTTCTCCCCTGAGCTCTCTTTAGAGTGCGCGAGAGGATGAGCAGAAGATTAGGTGGTTAGAGAAGCCCAGAGCCCCAGTGTTCTTAGGCCTACAAAAGCGCTTCCAAGGAAGGGGGCTGGCTAGCAACAGCTTTCAGTGCTGGCACTTTTCATCTCTGAGCAATTGCTTGACGTTTGCAATTTCTCAGCTCGTGTCTACGAGACGGAAAGAGAATGACCGTGACGTTTGGTGGCTAGAGAAGCGCAAAGCCCCAGTGTTGCTGCGCCTGTGAAAGCGCTTCCAAGGAAGGGTGCTGGCTAGCAAGAGCTTTCAGTGCTGGCACTTTTCATCTCTGAGCAATTGCTCGACGTTTGCAATTTCTCAGCTCCTGTCTAGGAGACGGAAAGAGAATGACCGTGACGTTTGGTGGCTAGAGAAGTGCAAAGCCCCAGTGTTACTGCGCCTGTGAAAGCACTTCCAAGGAAGGGTGCTGGCTAGCAACAGCTTTCAGTGCTGGCACTTTTCATCTCTGAGCAATTGCTCGACGTTTGCAATTTCTCAGCTCGTGTCTATGAGACGGAAAGAGAAGGACCGTGACGTTTGGTGGCTAGAGAAGCGCAAAGCCCCAGTGTTGCTGCGCCTGTGAAAGCGCTTCCAAGGAAGGGTGCTGGCTAGCAACAGCTTTCAGTGCTGGCACTTTTCATCTCTGAGCAATTGCTCGACGTTTGCAATTTCTCACCTGAGCTCTCTTTAGAGTGCGCGAGAGGATGAGCAGAAGATTAGGTGGCTAGAGAAGCCCAGAGCCCCAGTGTGCTTAGGGCTACAAAAGCGCTTCCAAGGAAGGGTGCTGGCTAGCAACAGCTTTCAGTGCTGGCACTTTTCATCTCTGAGCAATTGCTCGACGTTTGCAATTTCTCCCCTGAGCTCTCTTTAGAGTGCGCGAGAGGATGAGCAGAAGATTCGGTGGCTAGAGAAGCCCAGAGCCCCAGTGTTCTTAGGCCTACAAAAGCGCTTCCAAGGAAGGGTGCTGGCTAGCAACAGCTTTCAGTGCTGGCACTTTTCATCTCTGAGCAATTGCTCCACGTTTGCAATTTCTCAGCTCGTGTCTACGAGACGGAAAGAGAATGACAGTGACGTTTGGTGGCTAGAGAAGCGCAAAGCCCCAGTGTTGCTGCGCCTGTGAAAGCGCTTCCAAGGAAGGGTGCTGGCTAGCAACAGCTTTCAGTGCTGGCACTTTTCATCTCTCAGCAATTACTCGACATTTGCAATTTCTCCCCTGAGCTCTCTTTAGAGTGCGCGAGAGGATGAGCAGAAGATTAGGTGTCTAAAGAAGCCCAGAGTCCCAGTGTTCTCAGGCCTACAAAAGCGCTTCCAAGGAAGGGGGCTGGCTAGCAACAGCTTTCAGTGCTGGCACTTTTCATCTCTGAGCAATTGCTCGACATTTGCAATTTCTCAGCTCGTGTCTACGAGACGGAAAGAGAAGGACCGTGACGTTTGGTGGCTAGAGAAGCGCAAAGCCCCAGTGTTGCTGCGCCTGTGAAAGCGCTTCCAAGGAAGGGTGCTGGCTAGCAACAGCTTTCAGTGCTGGCACTTTTCATCTCTGAGCAATTGCTCGACAATTGCAATTTCTCAGCTCGTGTCTACGAGACGGAAAGAGAAGGAGCGTGACGTTTGGTGGCTAGAGAAGCGCAAAGCCCCAGTGTTGCTGCGCCTGTGAAAGCGCTTCCAAGGAAGGGTGCTGGCTAGCAACAGCTTTCAGTGCTGGCACTTTTCATCTCTGAGCAATTGCTCGACGTTTGCAATTTCTCACCTGAGCTCTCTTTAGAGTGCGCGAGAGGATGAGCAGAAGATTCGGTGGCTAGAGAAGCCCAGAGCCCCAGTGTTCTTAGGCCTACAAAAGCGCTTCCAAGGAAGGGTGCTGGCTAGCAACAGCTTTCAGTGCTGGCACTTTTCATCTCTGAGCAATTGCTCGACGTTTGCAATTTCTCAGCTCGTGTCTACGAGACGGAAAGAGAAGGAGCGTGACGTTTGGTGGCTAGAGAAGCGCAAAGCCCCAGGGTTGCTGCGCCTGTGAAAGCGCTTCCAAGGAAGGGTGCTGGCTAGCAAGAGCTTTCAGTGCTGGCACTTTTCATCTCTGAGCAATTGCTCGACGTTTGCAATTTCTCAGCTCCTGTCTAGGAGACGGAAAGAGAATGACCGTGACGTTTGGTGGCTAGAGAAGCGCAAAGCCCCAGTGTTGCTGCGCCTGTGAAAGCGCTTTCAAGGAAGGGTGCTGGCTAGCAAGAGCTTTCAGTGCTGGCACTTTTCCTCTCTGAGCAATTGCTCGACGTTTGCAATTTCTCACCTGAGTTCTCTTTAGAGTGCGCGAGAGGATGAGCAGAAGATTCGGTGGCTAGAGAAGCCCAGAGCCCCAGTGTTCTTAGGCCTACAAAAGCGCTTCCAAGGAAGGGTGCTGGCTAGCAACAGCTTTCAGTGCTGGCACTTTTCCTCTCTGAGCAATTGCTCGACGTTTGCAATTTCTCAGCTCGTGTCTACGAGATGGAAAGAGAATGACAGTGACGTTTGGTGGCTAGAGAAGCGCAAAGCCCCAGTGTTACTGCGCCTGTGAAAGCGCTTCCAAGGAAGGGTGCTGGCTAGCAACAGCTTTCAGTGCTGGCACTTTTCATCTCTGAGCAATTGCTCGACGTTTGCAATTTCTCACCTGAGCTCTCTTTAGAGTGCGCGAGAGGATGAGCAGAAGATTAGGTGTCTAAAGAAGCCCAGAGCCCCAGTGTTCTTAGGCCTACAAAAGCGCTTCCAAGGAAGGGTGCTGGCTAGCAACAGCTTTCAGTGCTGGCACTTTTCCTCTCTGAGCAATTGCTCGACGTTTGCAATTTCTCAGCTCGTGTCTACGAGACGGAAAGAGAAGGAGCGTGACGTTTGGTGGCTATAGAAGCGCAAAGCCCAAGGGTTGCTGCGCCTGTGAAAGCGCTTCCAAGGAAGGGTGCTGGCTAGCAACAGCTTTCAGTGCTGGCACTTTTCATCTCTGAGCAATTGCTCGACAATTGCAATTTCTCAGCTCCTGTCTAGGAGACGGAAAGAGAATGACCATGACGTTTGGTGGCTAGAGAAGCGCAAAGCCCCAGTGTTACTGCGCCTGTGAAAGCGCTTCCAAGGAAGGGTGCTGGCTAGCAACAGCTTTCAGTGCTGGCACTTTTCATCTCTGAGCAATTGCTCGACGTTTGCAATTTCTCAGCTCGTGTCTATGAGACGGAAAGAGAAGGACCGTGACGTTTGGTGGCTAGAGAAGCGCAAAGCCCCAGTGTTGCTGCGCCTGTGAAAGCGCTTCCAAGGAAGGGTGCTGGCTAGCAACAGCTTTCAGTGCTGGCACTTTTCATCTCTGAGCAATTGCTCGACGTTTGCAATTTCTCACCTGAGCTCTCTTTAGAGTGCGCGAGAGGATGAGCAGAAGATTAGGTGGCTAGAGAAGCCCAGAGCCCCAGTGTGCTTAGGGCTACAAAAGCGCTTCCAAGGAAGGGTGCTGGCTAGCAACAGCTTTCAGTGCTGGCACTTTTCATCTCTGAGCAATTGCTCGACGTTTGCAATTTCTCCCCTGAGCTCTCTTTAGAGTGCGCGAGAGGATGAGCAGAAGATTAGGTGGCTAGAGAAGCCCAGAGCCCCAGTGTTCTTAGGCCTACAAAAGCGCTTCCAAGGAAGGGTGCTGGCTAGCAACAGCTTTCAGTGCTGGCACTTTTCATCTCTGAGCAATTGCTCGACGTTTGCAATTTCTCACCTGAGCTCTCTTCAGAGTGCGCGAGAGGATGAGCAGAAGATGAGGTGGCTAGAGAAGCCCACAGCCCCAGTGTTCTTAGGCCTACAAAAGCGCTTCCAAGGAAGGGTGCTGGCTAGCAACAGCTTTCAGTGCTGGCACTTTTCATCTCTGAGCAATTGCTCCACGTTTGCAATTTCTCAGCTCGTGTCTACGAGACGGAAAGAGAAGGAGCGTGACGTTTGGTGGCTAGAGAAGCGCAAAGCCCCAGTGTTGCTGCGCCTGTGAAAGCGCTTCCAAGGAAGGGTGCTGGCTAGCAACAGCTTTCAGTGCTGGCACTTTTCATCTCTCAGCAATTACTCGACGTTTGCAATTTCTCCCCTGAGCTCTCTTTAGAGTGCGCGAGAGGATGAGCAGAAGATTAGGTGTCTAAAGAAGCCCAGAGTCCCAGTGTTCTCAGGCCTACAAAAGCGCTTCCAAGGAAGGGGGCTGGCTAGCAACAGCTTTCAGTGCTGGCACTTTTCATCTCTGAGCAATTGCTCGACATTTGCAATTTCTCAGCTCGTGTCTACGAGACGGAAAGAGAAGGACCGTGACGTTTGGTGGGTAGAGAAGCGCAAAGCCCCAGTGTTGCTGCGCCTGTGAAAGCGCTTCCAAGGAAGGGTGCTGGCTAGCAACAGCTTTCAGTGCTGGCACTTTTCATCTCTGAGCAATTGCTCGACAATTGCAATTTCTCAGCTTGTGTCTACGAGACGGAAAGAGAAGGAGCGTGACGTTTGGTGGCTAGAGAAGCGCAAAGCCCCAGTGTTGCTGCGCCTGTGAAAGCGCTTCCAAGGAAGGGTGCTGGCTAGCAACAGCTTTCAGTGCTGGCACTTTTCATCTCTGAGCAATTGCTCGACATTTGCAATTTCTCACCTGAGCTCTCTTTAGAGTGCGCGAGAGGATGAGCAGAAGATTCGGTGGCTAGAGAAGCCCAGAGCCCCAGTGTTCTTAGGCCTACAAAAGCGCTTCCAAGGAAGGGGGCTGGCTAGCAACAGCTTTCAGTGCTGGCACTTTTCCTCTCTGAGCAATTGCTCGACGTTTGCAATTTCTCAGCTCGTGTCTACGAGACGGAAAGAGAAGGAGCGTGACGTTTGGTGGCTAGAGAAGCGCAAAGCCCCAGGGTTGCTGCGCCTGTGAAAGCGCTTCCAAGGAAGGGTGCTGGCTAGCAAGAGCTTTCAGTGCTGGCACTTTTCATCTCTGAGCAATTGCTCGACGTTTGCAATTTCTCAGCTCCTGTCTAGGAGACGGAAAGAGAATGACCGTGACGTTTGGTGGCTAGAGAAGCGCAAAGCCCCAGTGTTGCTGCGCCTGTGAAAGCGCTTCCAAGGAAGGGTGCTGGCTAGCAACAGCTTTCAGTGCTGGCACTTTTCCTCTCTGAGCAATTGCTCGACGTTTGCAATTTCTCCCCTGAGCTCTCTTTAGAGTGCGCGAGAGGATGAGCAGAACATTCGGTGGCTAGAGAAGCCCAGAGCCCCAGTGTTCTTAGGCCTACAAAAGCGCTTCCAAGGAAGGGTGCTGGCTAGCAACAGCTTTCAGTGCTGGCACTTTTCCTCTCTGAGCAATTGCTCGACGTTTGCAATTTCTCAGCTCGTGTCTACGAGACGGAAAGAGAATGACAGTGACGTTTGGTGGCTAGAGAAGCGCAAAGCCCCAGTGTTACTGCGCCTGTGAAAGCGCTTCCAAGGAAGGGTGCTGGCTAGCAACAGCTTTCAGTGCTGGCACTTTTCATCTCTGAGCAATTGCTCGACGTTTGCAATTTCTCAGCTCGTGTCTACGAGACGGAAAGAGAAGGACCGTGACGTTTGGTGGGTAGAGAAGCGCAAAGCCCCAGTGTTACTGCGCCTGTGAAAGCGCTTCCAAGGAAGGGTGCTGGCTAGCAACAGCTTTCAGTGCTGGCACTTTTCATCTCTGAGCAATTGCTCGACGTTTGCAATTTCTCACCTGAGCTCTCTTTAGAGTGCGCGAGAGGATGAGCAGAAGATTAGGTGTCTAAAGAAGCCCAGAGCCCCAGTGTTCTTAGGCCTACAAAAGCGCTTCCAAGGAAGGGTGCTGGCTAGCAACAGCTTTCAGTGCTGGCACTTTTCATCTCTGAGCAATTGCTCGACGTTTGCAATTTCTCAGCTCGTGTCTACGAGACGGAAAGAGAAGGACCGTGACGTTTGGTGGCTAGAGAAGCGCAAAGCCCAAGGGTTGCTGCGCCTGTGAAAGCGCTTCCAAGGAAGGGGGCTGGCTAGCAAGAGCTTTCAGTGCTGGCACTTTTCATCTCTGAGCAATTGCTCGACAATTGCAATTTCTCAGCTCCTGTCTAGGAGACGGAAAGAGAATGACCATGACGTTTGGTGGCTAGAGAAGCGCAAAGCCCCAGTGTTGCTGCGCCTGTGAAAGCGCTTCCAAGGAAGGGTGCTGGCTAGCAACAGCTTTCAGTGCTGGCACTTTTCATCTCTGAGCAATTGCTCGACAATTGCAATTTCTCAGCTCGTGTCTACGAGACGGAAAGAGAAGGAGCGTGACGTTTGGTGGCTAGAGAAGCGCAAAGCCCCAGTGTTGCTGCGCCTGTGAAAGCGCTTCCAAGGAAGGGTGCTGGCTAGCAACAGCTTTCAGTGCTGGCACTTTTCATCTCTGAGCAATTGCTCGACGTTTGCAATTTCTCACCTGAGCTCTCTTTAGAGTGCGCGAGAGGATGAGCAGAAGATTCGGTGGCTAGAGAAGCCCAGAGCCCCAGTGTTCTTAGGCCTACAAAAGCGCTTCCAAGGAAGGGTGCTGGCTAGCAACAGCTTTCAGTGCTGGCACTTTTCATCTCTGAGCAATTGCTCGACGTTTGCAATTTCTCAGCTCGTGTCTACGAGACGGAAAGAGAAGGAGCGTGACGTTTGGTGGCTAGAGAAGCGCAAAGCCCCAGGGTTGCTGCGCCTGTGAAAGCGCTTCCAAGGAAGGGTGCTGGCTAGCAAGAGCTTTCAGTGCTGGCACTTTTCATCTCTGAGCAATTGCTCGACGTTTGCAATTTCTCAGCTCCTGTCTAGGAGACGGAAAGAGAATGACCGTGACGTTTGGTGGCTAGAGAAGCGCAAAGCCCCAGTGTTGCTGCGCCTGTGAAAGCGCTTTCAAGGAAGGGTGCTGGCTAGCAAGAGCTTTCAGTGCTGGCACTTTTCCTCTCTGAGCAATTGCTCGACGTTTGCAATTTCTCACCTGAGTTCTCTTTAGAGTGCGCGAGAGGATGAGCAGAAGATTCGGTGGCTAGAGAAGCCCAGAGCCCCAGTGTTCTTAGGCCTACAAAAGCGCTTCCAAGGAAGGGTGCTGGCTAGCAACAGCTTTCAGTGCTGGCACTTTTCCTCTCTGAGCAATTGCTCGACGTTTGCAATTTCTCAGCTCGTGTCTACGAGATGGAAAGAGAATGACAGTGACGTTTGGTGGCTAGAGAAGCGCAAAGCCCCAGTGTTACTGCGCCTGTGAAAGCGCTTCCAAGGAAGGGTGCTGGCTAGCAACAGCTTTCAGTGCTGGCACTTTTCATCTCTGAGCAATTGCTCGACGTTTGCAATTTCTCACCTGAGCTCTCTTTAGAGTGCGCGAGAGGATGAGCAGAAGATTAGGTGTCTAAAGAAGCCCAGAGCCCCAGTGTTCTTAGGCCTACAAAAGCGCTTCCAAGGAAGGGTGCTGGCTAGCAACAGCTTTCAGTGCTGGCACTTTTCCTCTCTGAGCAATTGCTCGACGTTTGCAATTTCTCAGCTCGTGTCTACGAGACGGAAAGAGAAGGAGCGTGACGTTTGGTGGCTATAGAAGCGCAAAGCCCAAGGGTTGCTGCGCCTGTGAAAGCGCTTCCAAGGAAGGGTGCTGGCTAGCAACAGCTTTCAGTGCTGGCACTTTTCATCTCTGAGCAATTGCTCGACAATTGCAATTTCTCAGCTCCTGTCTAGGAGACGGAAAGAGAATGACCATGACGTTTGGTGGCTAGAGAAGCGCAAAGCCCCAGTGTTACTGCGCCTGTGAAAGCGCTTCCAAGGAAGGGGGCTGGCTAGCAACAGCTTTCAGTGCTGGCACTTTTCATCTCTGAGCAATTGCTCGACGTTTGCAATTTCTCAGCTCGTGTCTATGAGACGGAAAGAGAAGGACCGTGACGTTTGGTGGCTAGAGAAGCGCAAAGCCCCAGTGTTGCTGCGCCTGTGAAAGCGCTTCCAAGGAAGGGTGCTGGCTAGCAACAGCTTTCAGTGCTGGCACTTTTCATCTCTGAGCAATTGCTCGACGTTTGCAATTTCTCACCTGAGCTCTCTTTAGAGTGCGCGAGAGGATGAGCAGAAGATTAGGTGGCTAGAGAAGCCCAGAGCCCCAGTGTGCTTAGGGCTACAAAAGCGCTTCCAAGGAAGGGTGCTGGCTAGCAACAGCTTTCAGTGCTGGCACTTTTCATCTCTGAGCAATTGCTCGACGTTTGCAATTTCTCCCCTGAGCTCTCTTTAGAGTGCGCGAGAGGATGAGCAGAAGATTAGGTGGCTAGAGAAGCCCAGAGCCCCAGTGTTCTTAGGCCTACAAAAGCGCTTCCAAGGAAGGGTGCTGGCTAGCAACAGCTTTCAGTGCTGGCACTTTTCATCTCTGAGCAATTGCTCGACGTTTGCAATTTCTCACCTGAGCTCTCTTCAGAGTGCGCGAGAGGATGAGCAGAAGATGAGGTGGCTAGAGAAGCCCACAGCCCCAGTGTTCTTAGGCCTACAAAAGCGCTTCCAAGGAAGGGTGCTGGCTAGCAACAGCTTTCAGTGCTGGCACTTTTCATCTCTGAGCAATTGCTCCACGTTTGCAATTTCTCAGCTCGTGTCTACGAGACGGAAAGAGAAGGAGCGTGACGTTTGGTGGCTAGAGAAGCGCAAAGCCCCAGTGTTGCTGCGCCTGTGAAAGCGCTTCCAAGGAAGGGTGCTGGCTAGCAACAGCTTTCAGTGCTGGCACTTTTCATCTCTCAGCAATTACTCGACGTTTGCAATTTCTCCCCTGAGCTCTCTTTAGAGTGCGCGAGAGGATGAGCAGAAGATTAGGTGTCTAAAGAAGCCCAGAGTCCCAGTGTTCTCAGGCCTACAAAAGCGCTTCCAAGGAAGGGGGCTGGCTAGCAACAGCTTTCAGTGCTGGCACTTTTCATCTCTGAGCAATTGCTCGACATTTGCAATTTCTCAGCTCGTGTCTACGAGACGGAAAGAGAAGGACCGTGACGTTTGGTGGGTAGAGAAGCGCAAAGCCCCAGTGTTGCTGCGCCTGTGAAAGCGCTTCCAAGGAAGGGTGCTGGCTAGCAACAGCTTTCAGTGCTGGCACTTTTCATCTCTGAGCAATTGCTCGACAATTGCAATTTCTCAGCTTGTGTCTACGAGACGGAAAGAGAAGGAGCGTGACGTTTGGTGGCTAGAGAAGCGCAAAGCCCCAGTGTTGCTGCGCCTGTGAAAGCGCTTCCAAGGAAGGGTGCTGGCTAGCAACAGCTTTCAGTGCTGGCACTTTTCCTCTCTGAGCAATTGCTCGACGTTTGCAATTTCTCACCTGAGCTCTCTTTAGAGTGCGCGAGAGGATGAGCAGAAGATTCGGTGGCTAGAGAAGCCCAGAGCCCCAGTGTTCTTAGGCCTACAAAAGCGCTTCCAAGGAAGGGGGCTGGCTAGCAACAGCTTTCAGTGCTGGCACTTTTCCTCTCTGAGCAATTGCTCGACGTTTGCAATTTCTCAGCTCGTGTCTACGAGACGGAAAGAGAAGGAGCGTGACGTTTGGTGGCTAGAGAAGCGCAAAGCCCCAGGGTTGCTGCGCCTGTGAAAGCGCTTCCAAGGAAGGGTGCTGGCTAGCAAGAGCTTTCAGTGCTGGCACTTTTCATCTCTGAGCAATTGCTCGACGTTTGCAATTTCTCAGCTCCTGTCTAGGAGACGGAAAGAGAATGACCGTGACGTTTGGTGGCTAGAGAAGCGCAAAGCCCCAGTGTTGCTGCGCCTGTGAAAGCGCTTCCAAGGAAGGGTGCTGGCTAGCAACAGCTTTCAGTGCTGGCACTTTTCCTCTCTGAGCAATTGCTCGACGTTTGCAATTTCTCCCCTGAGCTCTCTTTAGAGTGCGCGAGAGGATGAGCAGAACATTCGGTGGCTAGAGAAGCCCAGAGCCCCAGTGTTCTTAGGCCTACAAAAGCGCTTCCAAGGAAGGGTGCTGGCTAGCAACAGCTTTCAGTGCTGGCACTTTTCCTCTCTGAGCAATTGCTCGACGTTTGCAATTTCTCAGCTCGTGTCTACGAGACGGAAAGAGAATGACAGTGACGTTTGGTGGCTAGAGAAGCGCAAAGCCCCAGTGTTACTGCGCCTGTGAAAGCGCTTCCAAGGAAGGGTGCTGGCTAGCAACAGCTTTCAGTGCTGGCACTTTTCATCTCTGAGCAATTGCTCGACGTTTGCAATTTCTCAGCTCGTGTCTACGAGACGGAAAGAGAAGGACCGTGACGTTTGGTGGGTAGAGAAGCGCAAAGCCCCAGTGTTACTGCGCCTGTGAAAGCGCTTCCAAGGAAGGGTGCTGGCTAGCAACAGCTTTCAGTGCTGGCACTTTTCATCTCTGAGCAATTGCTCGACGTTTGCAATTTCTCACCTGAGCTCTCTTTAGAGTGCGCGAGAGGATGAGCAGAAGATTAGGTGTCTAAAGAAGCCCAGAGCCCCAGTGTTCTTAGGCCTACAAAAGCGCTTCCAAGGAAGGGTGCTGGCTAGCAACAGCTTTCAGTGCTGGCACTTTTCATCTCTGAGCAATTGCTCGACGTTTGCAATTTCTCAGCTCGTGTCTACGAGACGGAAAGAGAAGGACCGTGACGTTTGGTGGCTAGAGAAGCGCAAAGCCCAAGGGTTGCTGCGCCTGTGAAAGCGCTTCCAAGGAAGGGGGCTGGCTAGCAAGAGCTTTCAGTGCTGGCACTTTTCATCTCTGAGCAATTGCTCGACAATTGCAATTTCTCAGCTCCTGTCTAGGAGACGGAAAGAGAATGACCATGACGTTTGGTGGCTAGAGAAGCGCAAAGCCCCAGTGTTACTGCGCCTGTGAAAGCGCTTCCAAGGAAGGGTGCTGGCTAGCAAGAGCTTTCAGTGCTGGCACTTTTCATCTCTGAGCAATTGCTCGACGTTTGCAATTTCTCAGCTCGTGTCTACGAGACGGAAAGAGAAGGACCGTGACGTTTGGTGGGTAGAGAAGCGCAAAGCCCCAGTGTTGCTGCGCCTGTGAAAGCGCTTCCAAGGAAGGGTGCTGGCTAGCAACAGCTTTCAGTGCTGGCACTTTTCATCTCTGAGCAATTGCTCGACGTTTGCAATTTCTCCCCTGAGCTCTCATTAGAGTGCGCGAGAGGATGAGCAGAAGATTAGGTGGCTAGAGAAGCCCAGAGCCCCAGTGTTCTTAGGCCTACAAAAGCGCTTCCAAGGAAGGGTGCTGGCTAGCAACAGCTTTCAGTGCTGGCACTTTTCATCTCTGAGCAATTGCTCGACATTTGCAATTTCTCCCCTGAGCTCTCTTTAGAGTGCGCGAGAGGATGAGCAGAAGATTAGGTGGCTAGAGAAGCCCAGAGCCCCAGTGTTCTTAGGCCTACAAAAGCGCTTCCAAGGAAGGGTGCTGGCTAGCAACAGCTTTCAGTGCTGGCACTTTTCATCTCTGAGCAATTGCTCCACGTTTGCAATTTCTCAGCTCGCTTCTACGAGACGGAAAGAGAAGGACCGTGACGTTTGGTGGCTAGAGAAGCGCAAAGCCCCAGTGTTGCTGCGCCTGTGAAAGCGCTTCCAAGGAAGGGTGCTGGCTAGCAACAGCTTTCAGTGCTGGCACTTTTCATCTCTGAGCAATTGCTCGACGTTTGCAATTTCTCACCTGAGCTCTTTTTATAGTGCGCGAGAGGATGAGCAGAAGATTAAGTGGCTAGAGAAGCCCAGAGCCCCAGTGTTCTTAGGCCTACAAAAGCGCTTCCAAGGAAGGGGGCTGGCTAGCAACAGCTTTCAGTGCTGGCACTTTTCATCTCTGAGCAATTGCTCGACGTTTGCAATTTCTCAGCTCGTGTCTGCGAGACGGAAAGAGAATGACCGTGACGTTTGGTGGCTAGAGAAGCGCAAAGCCCCAGTGTTGCTGCGCCTGTGAAAGCGCTTCCAAGGAAGGGTGCTGGCTAGCAACAGCTTTCAGTGCTGGCACTTTTCATCTCTGAGCAATTGCTCGACGTTTGCAATTTCTCACCTAAGCTCTCTTTAGAGTGCGCGAGAGGATGAGCAGAAGATTAGGTGGTTAGAGAAGCCCAGAGCCCCAGTGTTCTTAGGCCTACAAAAGCGCTTCCAAGGAAGGGGGCTGGCTAGCAACAGCTTTCAGTGCTGGCACTTTTCCTCTCTGAGCAATTGCTCAACGTTTGCAATTTCTCAGCTCGTGTCTAGGAGACTGAAAGAGAATGACAGTGACGTTTGGTGAGTAGAGAAGCGCAAAGCCCCAGTGTTGCTGCGCCTGTGAAAGCGCTTCCAAGGAAGGGTGCTGGCTAGCAACAGCTTTCAGTGCTGGCACTTTTCATCTCTGAGCAATTGCTCGACGTTTGCAATTTCTCAGCTCGTGTCTGCGAGACGGAAAGGGAAGGACCGTGACGTTTGGTGGCTAGAGAAGCGCAAAGCCCCAGTGTTACTGCGCCTGTGAAAGTGCTTCCAAGGAAGGGTGCTGGCTAGCAACAGCTTTCAGTGCTGGCACTTTTCATCTCTGAGCAATTGCTCGACGTTTGCAATTTCTCACCTGAGCTCTCTTTAGAGTGCGCGAGAGGATGAGCAGAAGATTAGGTGTCTAAAGAAGCCCAGAGCCCCAGTGTTCTTAGGCCTACAAAAGCGCTTCCAAGGAAGGGGGCTGGCTAGCAACAGCTTTCAGTGCTGGCACTTTTCCTCTCTGAGCAATTGCTCGACGTTTGCAATTTCTCAGCTCGTGTCTACGAGACGGAAAGAGAAGGACCGTGACGTTTGGTGGGTAGAGAAGCGCAAAGCCCCAGGGTTGCTGCGCCTGTGGAAGCGCTTCCAGGGAAGGGGGCTGGCTAGCAACAGCTTTCAGTGCTGGCACTTTTCATCTCTGAGCAATTGCTCGACGTTTGCAATTTCTCAGCTCCTGTCTAGGAGACGGAAAGAGAATGACCGTGACGTTTGGTGGCTAGAGAAGCGCAAAGCCCCAGTGTTACTGCGCCTGTGAAAGCGCTTCCAAGGAAGGGTGCTGGCTAGCAACAGCTTTCAGTGCTGGCACTTTTCATCTCTGAGCAATTGCTCGACGTTTGCAATTTCTCAGCTCGTGTCTGCGAGACGGAAAGAGAAGGACCGTGACGTTTGGTGGCTAGAGAAGCGCAAAGCCCCAGTGTTGCTGCGCCTGTGAAAGCGCTTCCAAGGAAGGGTGCTGGCTAGCAACAGCTTTCAGTGCTGGCACTTTTCATCTCTGAGCAATTGCTCGACGTTTGCAATTTCTCACCTGAGCTCTCTTTAGAGTGCGCGAGAGCATGAGCAGAAGATTAGGTGGCTAGAGAAGCCCAGAGCCCCAGTGTGCTTAGGGCTACAAAAGTGCTTCCAAGGAAGGGTGCTGGCTAGCAACAGCTTTCAGTGCTGGCACTTTTCATCTCTGAGCAATTGCTCGACGTTTGCAATTTCTCAGCTCGTGTCTACGAGACGGAAAGAGAATGACAGTGACGTTTGGTGGCTAGAGAAGCGCAAAGCCCCAGTGTTGCTGCGCCTGTGAAAGCGCTTCCAAGGAAGGGTGCTGGCTAGCAACAGCTTTCAGTGCTGGCACTTTTCATCTCTGAGCAATTGCTCGACGTTTGCAATTTCTCCCCTGAGCTCTCTTTAGAGTGCGCGAGAGGATGAGCAGAAGATTAGGTGTCTAAAGAAGCCCAGAGCCCCAGTGTTCTTAGGCCTACAAAAGCGCTTCCAAGGAAGGGGGCTGGCTAGCAACAGCTTTCAGTGCTGGCACTTTTCATCTCTGAGCAATTGCTCGACATTTGCAATTTCTCAGCTCGTGTCTACGAGACGGAAAGAGAAGGAGCGTGACGTTTGGTGGCTAGAGAAGCGCAAAGCCCCAGTGTTGCTGCGCCTGTGAAAGCGCTTCCAAGGAAGGGTGCTGGCTAGCAACAGCTTTCAGTGCTGGCACTTTTCATCTCTGAGCAATTGCTCGACGTTTGCAATTTCTCAGCTCGTGTCTACGAGACGGAAAGAGAAGGACCGTGACGTTTGGTGGGTAGAGAAGCGCAAAGCCCCAGTGTTGCTGCGCCTGTGAAAGCGCTTCCAAGGAAGGGTGCTGGCTAGCAACAGCTTTCAGTGCTGGCACTTTTCATCTCTGAGCAATTGCTCGACGTTTGCAATTTCTCACCTGAGCTCTCTTTAGAGTGCGCGAGAGGATGAGCAGAAGATTCGGTGGCTAGAGAAGCCCAGAGCCCCCGTGTTCTTAGGCCTACAAAAGCGCTTCCAAGGAAGGGTGCTGGCTAGCAACAGCTTTCAGTGCTGGCACTTTTCATCTCTGAGCAATTGCTCGACGTTTGCAATTTCTCAGCTCGTGTCTACGAGACGGAAAGAGAAGGACCGTGACGTTTGGTGGCTAGAGAAGCGCAAAGCCCCAGTGTTGCTGCGCCTGTGAAAGCGCTTCCAAGGAAGGGTGCTGGCTAGCAACAGCTTTCAGTGCTGGCACTTTTCATCTCTGAGCAATTGCTCGACGTTTGCAATTTCTCAGCTCGTGTCTACGAGACGGAAAGAGAAGGACCGTGACGTTTGGTGGCTAGAGAAGCGCAAAGCCCCAGTGTTGCTGCGCCTGTGAAAGCGCCTCCAAGGAAGGGGGCTGGCTAGCAACAGCTTTCAGTGCTGGCACTTTTCATCTCTGAGCAATTGCTCGACGTTTGCAATTTCTCACCTGAGCTCTCTTTAGAGTGCACGAGAGGATGAGCAGAAGATTAGGTGTCTAAAGAAGCCCAGAGCCCCAGTGTTGCTGCGCCTGTGAAAGCGCTTCCAAGGAAGGGTGCTGGCTAGCAACAGCTTTCAGTGCTGGCACTTTTCATCTCTGAGCAATTGCTCGACGTTTGCAATTTCTCCCCTGAGCTCTCTTTAGAGTGCGCGAGAGCATGAGCAGAAGATTAGGTGGCTAGAGAAGCCCAGAGCCCCAGTGTTCTTAGGCCTACAAAAGCGCTTCCAAGGAAGGGTGCTGGCTAGCAACAGCTTTCAGTGCTGGCACTTTTCATCTCTGAGCAATTGCTCGACGTTTGCAATTTCTCAGCTCGTGTCTACGAGACGGAAAGAGAATGACAGTGACGTTTGGTGGCTAGAGAAGCGCAAAGCCCCAGTGTTGCTGCGCCTGTGAAAGCGCTTCCAAGGAAGGGTGCTGGCTAGCAACAGCTTTCAGTGCTGGCACTTTTCATCTCTGAGCAATTGCTCGACGTTTGCAATTTCTCCCCTGAGCTCTCTTTAGAGTGCGCGAGAGGATGAGCAGAAGATTAGGTGTCTAAAGAAGCCCAGAGCCCCAGTGTTCTTAGGCCTACAAAAGCGCTTCCAAGGAAGGGGGCTGGCTAGCAACAGCTTTCAGTGCTGGCACTTTTCATCTCTGAGCAATTGCTCGACATTTGCAATTTCTCAGCTCGTGTCTACGAGACGGAAAGAGAAGGAGCGTGACGTTTGGTGGCTAGAGAAGCGCAAAGCCCCAGTGTTGCTGCGCCTGTGAAAGCGCTTCCAAGGAAGGGGGCTGGCTAGCAACAGCTTTCAGTGCTGGCACTTTTCATCTCTGAGCAATTGCTCGACGTTTGCAATTTCTCAGCTCGTGTCTACGAGACGGAAAGAGAAGGACCGTGACGTTTGGTGGGTAGAGAAGCGCAAAGCCCCAGTGTTGCTGCGCCTGTGAAAGCGCTTCCAAGGAAGGGTGCTGGCTAGCAACAGCTTTCAGTGCTGGCACTTTTCATCTCTGAGCAATTGCTCGACGTTTGCAATTTCTCACCTGAGCTCTCTTTAGAGTGCGCGAGAGGATGAGCAGAAGATTCGGTGGCTAGAGAAGCCCAGAGCCCCCGTGTTCTTAGGCCTACAAAAGCGCTTCCAAGGAAGGGTGCTGGCTAGCAACAGCTTTCAGTGCTGGCACTTTTCATCTCTGAGCAATTGCTCGACGTTTGCAATTTCTCAGCTCGTGTCTACGAGACGGAAAGAGAAGGACCGTGACGTTTGGTGGCTAGAGAAGCGCAAAGCCCCAGTGTTGCTGCGCCTGTGAAAGCGCTTCCAAGGAAGGGTGCTGGCTAGCAACAGCTTTCAGTGCTGGCACTTTTCATCTCTGAGCAATTGCTCGACGTTTGCAATTTCTCAGCTCGTGTCTACGAGACGGAAAGAGAAGGACCGTGACGTTTGGTGGCTAGAGAAGCGCAAAGCCCCAGTGTTACTGCGCCTGTGAAAGCGCTTCCAAGGAAGGGTGCTGGCTAGCAACAGCTTTCAGTGCTGGCACTTTTCATCTCTGAGCAATTGCTCGACGTTTGCAATTTCTCAGCTCGTGTCTACGAGACGGAAAGAGAAGGACCGTGACGTTTGGTGGCTAGAGAAGCGCAAAGCCCCAGTGTTGCTGCGCCTGTGAAAGCGCTTCCAAGGAAGGGTGCTGGCTAGCAACAGCTTTGAGTGCTGGCACTTTTCATCTCTGAGCAATTGCTCGACGTTTGCAATTTCTCCCCTGAGCTCTCTTTAGAGTGCGCGAGAGGATGAGCAGAAGATTAGGTGGCTAGAGAAGCCCAGAGCCCCAGTGTGCTTAGGGCTACAAAAGCGCTTCCAAGGAAGGGGGCTGGCTAGCAACAGCTTTCAGTGCTGGCACTTTTCATCTCTGAGCAATTGCTCGACGTTTGCAATTTCTCACCTGAGCTCTCTTTAGAGTGCGCGAGAGGATGAGCAGAAGATTCGGTGGCTAGAGAAGCCCAGAGCCCCAGTGTTCTTAGGCCTACAAAAGCGCTTCCAAGGAAGGGTGCTGGCTAGCAACAGCTTTCAGTGCTGGCACTTTTCCTCTCTGAGCAATTGCTCAACGTTTGCAATTTCTCAGCTTGTGTCTACGAGACAGAAAGAGAAGGAGCGTGACGTTTGGTGGGTAGAGAAGCGCAAAGCCCCAGTGTTGCTGCGCCTGTGAAAGCGCTTCCAAGGAAGGGTGCTGGCTAGCAACAGCTTTCAGTGCTGGCACTTTTCATCTCTGAGCAATTGCTCGACGTTTGCAATTTCTCCCCTGAGCTCTCTTTAGAGTGCGCGAGAGGATGAGCAGAAGATTAGGTGTCTAAAGTAGCCCAGAGCCCCAGTGTTCTTAGGCCTACAAAAGCGCTTCCAAGGAAGGGGGCTGGATAGCAACAGCTTTCAGTGCTGGCACTTTTCCTCTCTGAGCAATTGCTCGACGTTTGCAATTTCTCAGCTCGTGTCTACGAGACGGAAAGAGAAGGACCGTGACGTTTGGTGGGTAGAGAAGCGCAAAGCCCCAGTGTTGCTGCGCCTGTGAAAGCGCTTCCAAGGAAGGGTGCTGGCTAGCAACAGCTTTCAGTGCTGGCACTTTTCATCTCTGAGCAATTGCTCGACGTTTGCAATTTCTCAGCTCGTGTCTACGAGACGGAAAGAGAAGGACCGTGATGTTTGGTGGCTAGAGAAGCGCAAAGCCCCAGTGTTGCTGTGCCTGTGAAAGCGCTTCCAAGGAAGGGTGCTGGCTAGCAAGAGCTTTCAGTGCTGGCACTTTTCATCTCTGAGCAATTGCTCGACGTTTGCAATTTCTCAGCTCCTGTCTAGGAGACGGAAAGAGAATGACCGTGACGCTTGGTGGCTAGAGAAGCGCAAAGCCCCAGTGTTACTGCGCCTGTGAAAGCGCTTCCAAGGAAGGGTGCTGGCTAGCAACAGCTTTCAGTGCTGGCACTTTTCATCTCTGAGCAATTGCTCGACGTTTGCAATTTCTCAGCTCGTGTCTACGAGACGGAAAGAGAAGGAGCGTGACGTTTGGTGGGTAGAGAAGCGCAAAGCCCCAGTGTTGCTGCGCCTGTGAAAGCGCTTCCAAGGAAGGGTGCTGGCTAGCAACAGCTTTCAGTGCTGGCACTTTTCATCTCTGAGCAATTGCTCGACGTTTGCAATTTCTCCCCTGAGCTCTCTTTAGAGTGCGCGAGAGCATGAGCAGAAGATTCGGTGGCTAGAGAAGCCCAGAGCCCCAGTGTTCTTAGGCCTACAAAAGCGCTTCCAAGGAAGGGGGCTGGCTAGCAAGAGCTTTCAGTGCTGGCACTTTTCCTCTCTGAGCAATTGCTCGACGTTTGCAATTTCTCAGCTCGTGTCTACGAGACGGAAAGAGAAGGACCGTGATGTTTGGTGGCTAGAGAAGCGCAAAGCCCCAGTGTTGCTGCGCCTGTGAAAGCGCTTCCAAGGAAGGGTGCTGGCTAGCAACAGCTTTCAGTGCTGGCACTTTTCATCTCTGAGCAATTGCTCGACGTTTGCAATTTCTCACCTGAGCTCTCTTTAGAGTGCGCGAGAGGATGAGCAGAAGATTAGGTGGCTAGAGAAGCCCAGAGCCCCAGTGTTCTTAGGCCTACAAAAGCGCTTCCAAGGAAGGGTGCTGGCTAGCAACAGCTTTCAGTGCTGGCACTTTTCATCTCTGAGCAATTGCTCAACGTTTGCAATTTCTCAGCTCGTGTCTACGAGACGGAAAGAGAATGACCATGACGTTTGGTGGCTAGAGAAGCGCAAAGCCCCAGTGTTGCTGTGCCTGTGAAAGCGCTTCCAAGGAAGGGTGCTGGCTAGCAACAGCTTTCAGTGCTGGCACTTTTCATCTCTGAGCAATTGCTCGACGTTTGCAATTTCTCAGCTCGTGTCTACGAGACGGAAAGAGAAGGACCGTGACGTTTGGTGGCTAGAGAAGCGCAAAGCCCCAGTGTTGCTGCGCCTGTGAAAGCGCTTCCAAGGAAGGGTGCTGGCTAGCAACAGCTTTCAGTGCTGGCACTTTTCATCTCTGAGCAATTGCTCGACGTTTGCAATTTCTCCCCTGAGCTCTCTTTAGAGTGCGCGAGAGCATGAGCAGAAGATTAGGTGGCTAGAGAAGTCCAGAGCCCCAGTGTGCCTAGGCCTACAAAAGCGCTTCCAAGGAAGGGTGCTGGCTAGCAACAGCTTTCAGTGCTGGCACTTTTCATCTCTGAGCAATTGCTCGACGTTTGCAATTACTCACCTGAGCTCTCTTTAGACTGCGCGAGAGGATGAGCAGAAGATTCGGTGGCTAGAGAAGCCCAGAGCCCCAGTGTTCTTAGGCCTACAAAAGCGCTTCCAAGGAAGGGTGCTGGCTAGCAACAGCTTTCAGTGCTGGCACTTTTCCTCTCTGAGCAATTGCTCGACGTTTGCAATTTCTCAGCTCGTGTCTACGAGACGGAAAGAGAATGACAGTGACGTTTGGTGGCTAGAGAAGCGCAAAGCCCCAGTGTTGCTGCGCCTGTGAAAGCGCTTCCAAGGAAGGGTGCTGGCTAGCAACAGCTTTCAGTGCTGGCACTTTTCATCTCTGAGCAATTGCTCGACGTTTGCAATTTCTCACCTGAGCTCTTTTTAGAGTGCGCGAGAGGATGAGCAGAAGATTAGGTGGCTAGAGAAGCCCAGAGCCCCAGTGTTCTTAGGCCTACAAAAGCGCTTCCAAGGAAGGGTGCTGGCTAGCAACAGCTTTCAGTGCTGGCACTTTTCATCTCTGAGCAATTGCTCGACGTTTGCAATTTCTCACCTGAGCTCTCTTTAGAGTGCGCGAGAGGATGAGCAGAAGATTAGGTGTCTAAAGAAGCCCAGAGCCCCAGTGTTCTTAGGCCTACAAAAGCGCTTCCAAGGAAGGGGGCTGGCTAGCAACAGCTTTCAGTGCTGGCACTTTTCCTCTCTGAGCAATTGCTCGACGTTTGCAATTTCTCAGCTCGTGTCTACGAGACGGAAAGAGAAGGACCGTGACGTTTGGTGGCTAGAGAAGCGCAAAGCCCCAGTGTTGCTGCGCCTGTGAAAGCGCTTCCAAGGAAGGGTGCTGGCTAGCAACAGCTTTCAGTGCTGGCACTTTTCATCTCTGAGCAATTGCTCGACGTTTGCAATTTCTCAGCTCGTGTCTACGAGACGGAAAGAGAAGGACCGTGACGTTTGGTGGCTAGAGAAGCGCAAAGCCCCAGTGTTACTGCGCCTGTGAAAGCGCTTCCAAGGAAGGGTGCTGGCTAGCAAGAGCTTTCAGTGCTGGCACTTTTCATCTCTGAGCAATTGCTTGACGTTTGCAATTTCTCAGCTCATGTCTACGAGACGGAAAGAGAAGGACCGTGACGTTTGGTGGCTAGAGAAGCGCAAAGCCCCAGTGTTGCTGCGCCTGTGAAAGCACTTCCAAGGAAGGGTACTGGCTAGCAACAGCTTTCAGTGCTGGCACTTTTCATCTCTGAGCAATTGCTCGACGTTTGCAATTTCTCCCCTGAGCTCTCTTTAGAGTGCGCGAGAGGATGAGCAGAAGATTAGGTGGCTAGAGAAGCCCAGAGCCCCAGTGTGCTTAGGCCTACAAAAGCGCTTCCAAGGAAGGGTGCTGGCTAGCAACAGCTTTCAGTGCTGGCACTTTTCATCTCTGAGCAATTGCTCGACGTTTGCAATTTCTCACCTGAGCTCTCTTTAGAGTGCGCGAGAGGATGAGCAGAAGATTCGGTGGCTAGAGAAGCCCAGAGCCCCAGTGTTCTTAGGCCTACAAAAGCGCTTCCAAGGAAGGGGGCTGGCTAGCAACAGCTTTCAGTGCTGGCACTTTTCCTCTCTGAGCAATTGCTCGACGTTTGCAATTTCTCAGCTCGTGTCTACGAGACGGAAAGAGAAGGACCGTGACGTTTGGTGGCTAGAGAAGCGCAAAGCCCCAGTGTTACTGCGCCTGTGAAAGCGCTTCCAAGGAAGGGTGCTGGCTAGCAACAGCTTTCAGTGCTGGCACTTTTCATCTCTGAGCAATTGCTCGACGTTTGCAATTTCTCAGCTCGTGTCTACGAGACGGAAAGAGAATGACAGTGACGTTTGGTGGCTAGAGAAGCGCAAAGCCCCAGTGTTGCTGCGCCTGTGAAAGCGCTTCCAAGGAAGGGTGCTGGCTAGCAACAGCTTTCAGTGCTGGCACTTTTCATCTCTGAGCAATTGCTCGACGTTTGCAATTTCTCCCCTGAGCTCTCTTTAGAGTGCGCGAGAGGATGAGCAGAAGATTAGGTGTCTAAAGAAGCCCAGAGCCCCAGTGTTCTTAGGCCTACAAAAGCGCTTCCAAGGAAGGGGGCTGGCTAGCAACAGCTTTCAGTGCTGGCACTTTTCATCTCTGAGCAATTGCTCGACATTTGCAATTTCTCAGCTCGTGTCTACGAGACGGAAAGAGAAGGAGCGTGACGTTTGGTGGCTAGAGAAGCGCAAAGCCCCAGTGTTGCTGCGCCTGTGAAAGCGCTTCCAAGGAAGGGGGCTGGCTAGCAACAGCTTTCAGTGCTGGCACTTTTCATCTCTGAGCAATTGCTCGACGTTTGCAATTTCTCAGCTCGTGTCTACGAGACGGAAAGAGAAGGACCGTGACGTTTGGTGGGTAGAGAAGCGCAAAGCCCCAGTGTTGCTGCGCCTGTGAAAGCGCTTCCAAGGAAGGGTGCTGGCTAGCAACAGCTTTCAGTGCTGGCACTTTTCATCTCTGAGCAATTGCTCGACGTTTGCAATTTCTCACCTGAGCTCTCTTTAGAGTGCGCGAGAGGATGAGCAGAAGATTCGGTGGCTAGAGAAGCCCAGAGCCCCCGTGTTCTTAGGCCTACAAAAGCGCTTCCAAGGAAGGGTGCTGGCTAGCAACAGCTTTCAGTGCTGGCACTTTTCATCTCTGAGCAATTGCTCGACGTTTGCAATTTCTCAGCTCGTGTCTACGAGACGGAAAGAGAAGGACCGTGACGTTTGGTGGCTAGAGAAGCGCAAAGCCCCAGTGTTGCTGCACCTGTGAAAGCGCTTCCAAGGAAGGGTGCTGGCTAGCAACAGCTTTCAGTGCTGGCACTTTTCATCTCTGAGCAATTGCTCGACGTTTGCAATTTCTCAGCTCGTGTCTACGAGACGGAAAGAGAAGGACCGTGACGTTTGGTGGCTAGAGAAGCGCAAAGCCCCAGTGTTACTGCGCCTGTGAAAGCGCTTCCAAGGAAGGGTGCTGGCTAGCAACAGCTTTCAGTGCTGGCACTTTTCATCTCTGAGCAATTGCTCGACGTTTGCAATTTCTCAGCTTGTGTCTACGAGACGGAAAGAGAAGGACCGTGACGTTTGGTGGCTAGAGAAGCGCAAAGCCCCAGTGTTGCTGCGCCTGTGAAAGCGCTTCCAAGGAAGGGTGCTGGCTAGCAACAGCTTTGAGTGCTGGCACTTTTCATCTCTGAGCAATTGCTCGACGTTTGCAATTTCTCCCCTGAGCTCTCTTTAGAGTGCGCGAGAGGATGAGCAGAAGATTAGGTGGCTAGAGAAGCCCAGAGCCCCAGTGTGCTTAGGGCTACAAAAGCGCTTCCAAGGAAGGGGGCTGGCTAGCAACAGCTTTCAGTGCTGGCACTTTTCATCTCTGAGCAATTGCTCGACGTTTGCAATTTCTCACCTGAGCTCTCTTTAGAGTGCGCGAGAGGATGAGCAGAAGATTCGGTGGCTAGAGAAGCCCAGAGCCCCAGTGTTCTTAGGCCTACAAAAGCGCTTCCAAGGAAGGGGGCTGGCTAGCAACAGCTTTCAGTGCTGGCACTTTTCCTCTCTGAGCAATTGCTCAACGTTTGCAATTTCTCAGCTTGTGTCTACGAGACAGAAAGAGAAGGAGCGTGACGTTTGGTGGGTAGAGAAGCGCAAAGCCCCAGTGTTGCTGCGCCTGTGAAAGCGCTTCCAAGGAAGGGTGCTGGCTAGCAACAGCTTTCAGTGCTGGCACTTTTCATCTCTGAGCAATTGCTCGACGTTTGCAATTTCTCCCCTGAGCTCTCTTTAGAGTGCGCGAGAGGATGAGCAGAAGATTAGGTGTCTAAAGTAGCCCAGAGCCCCAGTGTTCTTAGGCCTACAAAAGCGCTTCCAAGGAAGGGGGCTGGATAGCAACAGCTTTCAGTGCTGGCACTTTTCATCTCTGAGCAATTGCTCGACGTTTGCAATTTCTCAGCTCGTGTCTACGAGACGGAAAGAGAAGGACCGTGACGTTTGGTGGGTAGAGAAGCGCAAAGCCCCAGTGTTGCTGCGCCTGTGAAAGCGCTTCCAAGGAAGGGTGCTGGCTAGCAACAGCTTTCAGTGCTGGCACTTTTCATCTCTGAGCAATTGCTCGACGTTTGCAATTTCTCAGCTCGTGTCTACGAGACGGAAAGAGAAGGACCGTGATGTTTGGTGGCTAGAGAAGCGCAAAGCCCCAGTGTTGCTGTGCCTGTGAAAGCGCTTCCAAGGAAGGGTGCTGGCTAGCAAGAGCTTTCAGTGCTGGCACTTTTCATCTCTGAGCAATTGCTCCACGTTTGCAATTTCTCAGCTCCTGTCTAGGAGACGGAAAGAGAATGACCGTGACGCTTGGTGGCTAGAGAAGCGCAAAGCCCCAGTGTTACTGCGCCTGTGAAAGCGCTTCCAAGGAAGGGTGCTGGCTAGCAACAGCTTTCAGTGCTGGCACTTTTCATCTCTGAGCAATTGCTCGACGTTTGCAATTTCTCAGCTCGTGTCTACGAGACGGAAAGAGAAGGAGCGTGACGTTTGGTGGGTAGAGAAGCGCAAAGCCCCAGTGTTGCTGCGCCTGTGAAAGCGCTTCCAAGGAAGGGTGCTGGCTAGCAACAGCTTTCAGTGCTGGCACTTTTCATCTCTGAGCAATTGCTCGACGTTTGCAATTTCTCCCCTGAGCTCTCTTTAGAGTGCGCGAGAGCATGAGCAGAAGATTCGGTGGCTAGAGAAGCCCAGAGCCCCAGTGTTCTTAGGCCTACAAAAGCGCTTCCAAGGAAGGGGGCTGGCTAGCAAGAGCTTTCAGTGCTGGCACTTTTCCTCTCTGAGCAATTGCTCGACGTTTGCAATTTCTCAGCTCGTGTCTACGAGACGGAAAGAGAAGGACCGTGATGTTTGGTGGCTAGAGAAGCGCAAAGCCCCAGTGTTGCTGCGCCTGTGAAAGCGCTTCCAAGGAAGGGTGCTGGCTAGCAACAGCTTTCAGTGCTGGCACTTTTCATCTCTGAGCAATTGCTCGACGTTTGCAATTTCTCACCTGAGCTCTCTTTAGAGTGCGCGAGAGGATGAGCAGAAGATTAGGTGGCTAGAGAAGCCCAGAGCCCCAGTGTTCTTAGGCCTACAAAAGCGCTTCCAAGGAAGGGTGCTGGCTAGCAACAGCTTTCAGTGCTGGCACTTTTCATCTCTGAGCAATTGCTCAACGTTTGCAATTTCTCAGCTCGTGTCTACGAGACGGAAAGAGAATGACCATGACGTTTGGTGGCTAGAGAAGCGCAAAGCCCCAGTGTTGCTGTGCCTGTGAAAGCGCTTCCAAGGAAGGGTGCTGGCTAGCAACAGCTTTCAGTGCTGGCACTTTTCATCTCTGAGCAATTGCTCGACGTTTGCAATTTCTCAGCTCGTGTCTACGAGACGGAAAGAGAAGGACCGTGACGTTTGGTGGCTAGAGAAGCGCAAAGCCCCAGTGTTGCTGCGCCTGTGAAAGCGCTTCCAAGGAAGGGTGCTGGCTAGCAACAGCTTTCAGTGCTGGCACTTTTCATCTCTGAGCAATTGCTCGACGTTTGCAATTTCTCCCCTGAGCTCTCTTTAGAGTGCGCGAGAGCATGAGCAGAAGATTAGGTGGCTAGAGAAGTCCAGAGCCCCAGTGTGCCTAGGCCTACAAAAGCGCTTCCAAGGAAGGGTGCTGGCTAGCAACAGCTTTCAGTGCTGGCACTTTTCATCTCTGAGCAATTGCTCGACGTTTGCAATTACTCACCTGAGCTCTCTTTAGACTGCGCGAGAGGATGAGCAGAAGATTCGGTGGCTAGAGAAGCCCAGAGCCCCAGTGTTCTTAGGCCTACAAAAGCGCTTCCAAGGAAGGGTGCTGGCTAGCAACAGCTTTCAGTGCTGGCACTTTTCCTCTCTGAGCAATTGCTCGACGTTTGCAATTTCTCAGCTCGTGTCTACGAGACGGAAAGAGAATGACAGTGACGTTTGGTGGCTAGAGAAGCGCAAAGCCCCAGTGTTGCTGCGCCTGTGAAAGCGCTTCCAAGGAAGGGTGCTGGCTAGCAACAGCTTTCAGTGCTGGCACTTTTCATCTCTGAGCAATTGCTCGACGTTTGCAATTTCTCACCTGAGCTCTTTTTAGAGTGCGCGAGAGGATGAGCAGAAGATTAGGTGGCTAGAGAAGCCCAGAGCCCCAGTGTTCTTAGGCCTACAAAAGCGCTTCCAAGGAAGGGTGCTGGCTAGCAACAGCTTTCAGTGCTGGCACTTTTCATCTCTGAGCAATTGCTCGACGTTTGCAATTTCTCACCTGAGCTCTCTTTAGAGTGCGCGAGAGGATGAGCAGAAGATTAGGTGTCTAAAGAAGCCCAGAGCCCCAGTGTTCTTAGGCCTACAAAAGCGCTTCCAAGGAAGGGTGCTGGCTAGCAACAGCTTTCAGTGCTGGCACTTTTCCTCTCTGAGCAATTGCTCGACGTTTGCAATTTCTCAGCTCGTGTCTACGAGACGGAAAGAGAAGGAGCGTGACGTTTGGTGGCTAGAGAAGCGCAAAGCCCCAGTGTTGCTGCGCCTGTGAAAGCGCTTCCAAGGAAGGGTGCTGGCTAGCAACAGCTTTCAGTGCTGGCACTTTTCATCTCTGAGCAATTGCTCGACGTTTGCAATTTCTCAGCTCGTGTCTACGAGACGGAAAGAGAAGGACCGTGACGTTTGGTGGCTAGAGAAGCGCAAAGCCCCAGTGTTACTGCGCCTGTGAAAGCGCTTCCAAGGAAGGGTGCTGGCTAGCAAGAGCTTTCAGTGCTGGCACTTTTCATCTCTGAGCAATTGCTTGACGTTTGCAATTTCTCAGCTCATGTCTACGAGACGGAAAGAGAATGACCGTGACGTTTGGTGGCTAGAGAAGCGCAAAGCCCCAGTGTTGCTGCGCCTGTGAAAGCACTTCCAAGGAAGGGTACTGGCTAGCAACAGCTTTCAGTGCTGGCACTTTTCATCTCTGAGCAATTGCTCGACGTTTGCAATTTCTCCCCTGAGCTCTCTTTAGAGTGCGCGAGAGGATGAGCAGAAGATTAGGTGGCTAGAGAAGCCCAGAGCCCCAGTGTGCTTAGGCCTACAAAAGCGCTTCCAAGGAAGGGTGCTGGCTAGCAACAGCTTTCAGTGCTGGCACTTTTCATCTCTGAGCAATTGCTCGACGTTTGCAATTTCTCACCTGAGCTCTCTTTAGAGTGCGCGAGAGGATGAGCAGAAGATTCGGTGGCTAGAGAAGCCCAGAGCCCCAGTGTTCTTAGGCCTACAAAAGCGCTTCCAAGGAAGGGGGCTGGCTAGCAACAGCTTTCAGTGCTGGCACTTTTCCTCTCTGAGCAATTGCTCGACGTTTGCAATTTCTCAGCTCGTGTCTACGAGACGGAAAGAGAAGGACCGTGACGTTTGGTGGCTAGAGAAGCGCAAAGCCCCAGTGTTACTGCGCCTGTGAAAGCGCTTCCAAGGAAGGGTGCTGGCTAGCAACAGCTTTCAGTGCTGGCACTTTTCATCTCTGAGCAATTGCTCGACGTTTGCAATTTCTCAGCTCGTGTCTACGAGACGGAAAGAGAATGACAGTGACGTTTGGTGGCTAGAGAAGCGCAAAGCCCCAGTGTTGCTGCGCCTGTGAAAGCGCTTCCAAGGAAGGGTGCTGGCTAGCAACAGCTTTCAGTGCTGGCACTTTTCATCTCTGAGCAATTGCTCGACGTTTGCAATTTCTAACCTGAGCTCTTTTTAGAGTGCGCGAGAGGATGAGCAGAAGATTAGGTGGCTAGAGAAGCCCAGAGCCCCAGTGTTCTTAGGCCTACAAAAGCGCTTTCAAAGAAGGGGGCTGGCTAGCAACAGCTTTCAGTGCTGGCACTTTTCATCTCTGAGCAATTGCTCGACGTTTGCAATTTCTCACCTGAGCTCTCTTTAGAGTGCGCGAGAGGATGAGCAGAAGATTAGGTGTCTAAAGAAGCCCAGAGCCCCAGTGTTCTTAGGCCTACAAAAGCGCTTCCAAGGAAGGGGGCTGGCTAGCAACAGCTTTCAGTGCTGGCACTTTTCCTCTCTGAGCAATTGCTCGACGTTTGCAATTTCTCAGCTCGTGTCTACGAGACGGAAAGAGAAGGACCGTGACGTTTGGTGGCTAGAGAAGCGCAAAGCCCCAGTGTTGCTGCGCCTGTGAAAGCGCTTCCAAGGAAGGGTGCTGGCTAGCAACAGCTTTCAGTGCTGGCACTTTTCATCTCTGAGCAATTGCTGGACGTTTGCAATTTCTCAGCTCGTCTCTACGAGACGGAAAGAGAAGGACCGTGACGTTTGGTGGCTAGAGAAGCGCAAAGCCCCAGTGTTACTGTGCCTGTGAAAGCGCTTCTAAGGAAGGGTGCCGGCTAGCAACAGCTTTCAGTGCTGGCACTTTTCATCTCTGAGCAATTGCTCGACGTTTGCAATTTCTCAGCTCGTGTCTACGAGACGGAAAGAGAAGGACCGTGACGTTTGGTGGCTAGAGAAGCGCAAAGCCCCAGTGTTGCTGCGCCTGTGAAAGCGCTTCCAAGGAAGGGGGCTGGCTAGCAACAGCTTTCAGTGCTGGCACTTTTCATCTCTGAGCAATTGCTCGACGTTTGCAATTTCTCAGCTCGTGTCTACGAGACGGAAAGAGAATGACCGTGACGTTTGGTGGCTAGAGAAGCGCAAAGCCCCAGTGTTACTGCGCCTGTGAAAGCGCTTCCAAGGAAGGGTGCTGGCTAGCAAGAGCTTTCAGTGCTGGCACTTTTCATCTCTGAGCAATTGCTCGACGTTTGCAATTTCTCAGCTCGTGTCTACGAGACGGAAAGAGAATGACCGTGACGTTTGGTGGCTAGAGAAGCGCAAAGCCCCAGTGTTGCTGCGCCTGTGAAAGCACTTCCAAGGAAGGGTGCTGGCTAGCAACAGCTTTCAGTGCTGGCACTTTTCATCTCTGAGCAATTGCTCGACGTTTGCAATTTCTCCCCTGAGCTCTCTTTAGAGTGCGCGAGAGCATGAGCAGAAGATTAGGTGGCTAGAGAAGCCCAGAGCCCCAGTGTGCTTAGGCCTACAAAAGCGCTTCCAAGGAAGGGGGCTGGCTAGCAACAGCTTTCAGTGCTGGCACTTTTCATCTCTGAGCAATTGCTCGACGTTTGCAATTTCTCACCTGAGCTCTCTTTAGAGTGCGCGAGAGGATGAGCAGAAGATTAGGTGGCTAGAGAAGCCCAGAGCCCCAGTGTTCTTAGGCCTACAAAAGCGCTTCCAAGGAAGGGGGCTGGCTAGCAACAGCTTTCAGTGCTGGCACTTTTCCTCTCTGAGCAATTGCTCGACGTTTGCAATTTCTCAGCTCATGTCTACGAGACGGAAAGAGAATGACCGTGACATTTGGTGGCTAGAGAAGCGCAAAGCCCCAGTGTTACTGCGCCTGTGAAAGCGCTTCCAAGGAAGGGTGCTGGCTAGCAACAGCTTTCAGTGCTGGCACTTTTCATCTCTGAGCAATTGCTCGACGTTTGCAATTTCTCCCCTGAGCTCTCTTTAGAGTGCGCGAGAGGATGAGCAGAAGATTAGGTGTCTAAAGAAGCCCAGAGCCCCAGTGTTCTTAGGCCTACAAAAGCGCTTCCAAGGAAGGGTGCTGGCTAGCAACAGCTTTCAGTGCTGGCACTTTTCCTCTCTGAGCAATTGCTCGACGTTTGCAATTTCTCAGCTCGTGTCTACGAGACGGAAAGAGAAGGACCGTGACGTTTGGTGGCTAGAGAAGCGCAAAGCCCCAGTGTTACTGCGCCTGTGAAAGCGCTTCCAAGGAAGGGGGCTGGCTAGCAACAGCTTTCAGTGCTGGCACTTTTCCTCTCTGAGCAATTGCTCGACGTTTGCAATTTCTCAGCTCGTGTCTACGAGACGGATAGAGAATGACAGTGACGTTTGGTGGCTAGAGAAGTGCAAAGCCCCAGTGTTACTGCGCCTGTGAAAGCGCTTCCAAGGAAGGGTGCTGGCTAGCAACAGCTTTCAGTGCTGGCACTTTTCATCTCTGAGCAATTGCTCGACGTTTGCAATTTCTCAGCTCGTGTCTACGAGACGGAAAGAGAAGGACCGTGACGTTTGGTGGCTAGAGAAGCGCAAAGCCCCAGTGTTGCTGCGCCTGTGAAAGCGCTTCCAAGGAAGGGTGCTGGCTAGCAACAGCTTTCAGTGCTGGCACTTTTCATCTCTGAGCAATTGCTCAACGTTTGCAATTTCTCACCTGAGCTCTCTTTAGAGTGCGCGAGAGGATGAGCAGAAGATTAGGTGGCTAGAGAAGCCCAGAGCCCCAGTGTTCTTAGGCCTACAAAAGCGCTTTCAAGGAAGGGGGCTGGCTAGCAACAGCTTTCAGTGCTGGCACTTTTCATCTCTGAGCAATTGCTCGACGTTTGCAATTTCTCAGCTCGTGTCTACGAGACGGAAAGAGAAGGACCGTGACGTTTGGTGGCTAGAGAAGCGCAAAGCCCCAGTGTTACTGCGCCTGTGAAAGCGCTTCCAAGGAAGGGTGCTGGCTAGCAACAGCTTTCAGTGCTGGCACTTTTCATCTCTGAGCAATTGCTCGACGTTTGCAATTTCTCAGCTCGTGTCTACGAGACGGAAAGAGAAGGACCGTGACGTTTGGTGGGTAGAGAAGCGCAAAGCCCCAGTGTTGCTGCGCCTGTGAAAGCGCTTCCAAGGAAGGGTGCTGGCTAGCAACAGCTTTCAGTGCTGGCACTTTTCATCTCTGAGCAATTGCTCGACGTTTGCAATTTCTCCCCTGAGCTCTCTTTAGAGTGCGCGAGAGCATGAGCAGAAGATTCGGTGGCTAGAGAAGCCCAGAGCCCCAGTGTTCTTAGGCCTACAAAAGCGCTTCCAAGGAAGGGTGCTGGCTAGCAACAGCTTTCAGTGCTGGCACTTTTCCTCTCTGAGCAATTGCTCGACGTTTGCAATTTCTCAGCTCGTGTCTACGAGACGGAAAGAGAATGACAGTGACGTTTGGTGGCTAGAGAAGCGCAAAGCCCCAGTGTTACTGCGCCTGTGAAAGCGCTTCCAAGGAAGGGTGCTGGCTAGCAACAGCTTTCAGTGCTGGCACTTTTCATCTCTGAGCAATTGCTCGACGTTTGCAATTTCTCACCTGAGCTCTCTTTAGAGTGCGCGAGAGGATGAGCAGAAGATTAGGTGGCTAGAGAAACCCAGAGCCCCAGTGTTCTCAGGCCTACAAAAGCGCTTCCAAGGAAGGGGGCTGGCTAGCAACAGCTTTCAGTGCTGGCACTTTTCATCTCTGAGCAATTGCTCGACGTTTGCAATTTCTCCCCTGAGCTCACTTTAGAGTGCGCGAGAGGATGAGCAGAAGATTAGGTGGCTAGAGAAGCCCAGAGCCCCAGTGTTCTTAGGCCTACAAAAGCGCTTCCAAGGAAGGGTGCTGGCTAGCAACAGCTTTCAGTGCTGGCACTTTTCATCTCTGAGCAATTGCTCGACGTTTGCAATTTCTCAGCTCGTGTCTACGAGACGGAAAGAGAAGGACCGTGACGTTTGGTGGCTAGAGAAGCGCAAAGCCCCAGTGTTGCTGCGCCTGTGAAAGCACTTCCAAGGAAGGGTGCTGGCTAGCAACAGCTTTCAGTGCTGGCACTTTTCATCTCTGAGCAATTGCTCGACGTTTGCAATTTCTCCCCTGAGCTCTCTTTAGAGTGCGCGAGAGCATGAGCAGAAGATTAGGTGGCTAGAGAAGCCCAGAGCCCCAGTGTGCTTAGGCCTACAAAAGCGCTTCCAAGGAAGGGGGCTGGCTAGCAACAGCCTTCAGTGCTGGCACTTTTCATCTCTGAGCAATTGCTCGACGTTTGCAATTTCTCACCTGAGCTCTCTTTAGAGTGCGCGAGAGGATGAGCAGAAGATTAGGTGGCTAGAGAAGCCCAGAGCCCCAGTGTTCTTAGGCCTACAAAAGCGCTTCCAAGGAAGGGTGCTGGCTAGCAAGAGCTTTCAGTGCTGGCACTTTTCCTCTCTGAGCAATTGCTTGACGTTTGCAATTTCTCAGCTCGTGTCTACGAGACGGAAAGAGAATGACCGTGACATTTGGTGGCTAGAGAAGCGCAAAGCCCCAGTGTTGCTGCGCCTGTGAAAGCGCTCCCAAAGAAGGGTGCTGGCTAGCAACAGCTTTCAGTGCTGGCACTTTTCATCTCTGAGCAATTGCTCGACGTTTGCAATTTCTCCCCTGAGCTCTCTTTAGAGTGCGCGAGAGCATGAGCAGAAGATTCGGTGTCTAAAGAAGCCCAGAGCCCCAGTGTTCTTAGGCCTACAAAAGCGCTTCCAAGGAAGGGTGCTGGCTAGCAACAGCTTTCAGTGCTGGCACTTTTCATCTCTGAGCAATTGCTCGACGTTTGCAATTTCTCAGCTCGTGTCTACGAGACGGAAAGAGAAGGACCGTGACGTTTGGTGGCTAGAGAAGCGCAAAGCCCCAGTGTTACTGCGCCTGTGAAAGCGCTTCCAAGGAAGGGTGCTGGCTAGCAACAGCTTTCAGTGCTGGCACTTTTCATCTCTGAGCAATTGCTCGACGTTTGCAATTTCTCCCCTGAGCTCTCTTTAGAGTGCGCGAGAGCATGAGCAGAAGATTAGGTGGCTAGAGAAGCCCAGAGCCCCAGTGTTCTTAGGCCTACAAAAGCGCTTTCAAGGAAGGGGGCTGGCTAGCAACAGCTTTCAGTGCTGGCACTTTTCATCTCTGAGCAATTGCTCGACGTTTGCAATTTCTCAGCTCGTGTCTACGAGACGGAAAGAGAAGGACCGTGACGTTTGGTGGCTAGAGAAGCGCAAAGCCCCAGTGTTACTGCGCCTGTGAAAGCGCTTCCAAGGAAGGGTGCTGGCTAGCAACAGCTTTCAGTGCTGGCACTTTTCATCTCTGAGCAATTGCTCGACGTTTGCAATTTCTCAGCTCGTGTCTACGAGACGGAAAGAGAAGGACCGTGACGTTTGGTGGGTAGAGAAGCGCAAAGCCCCAGTGTTGCTGCGCCTGTGAAAGCGCTTCCAAGGAAGGGTGCTGGCTAGCAACAGCTTTCAGTGCTGGCACTTTTCATCTCTGAGCAATTGCTCGACGTTTGCAATTTCTCCCCTGAGCTCTCTTTAGAGTGCGCGAGAGGATGAGCAGAAGATTCGGTGGCTAGAGAAGCCCAGAGCCCCAGTGTTCTTAGGCCTACAAAAGCGCTTCCAAGGAAGGGTGCTGGCTAGCAACAGCTTTCAGTGCTGGCACTTTTCCTCTCTGAGCAATTGCTCGACGTTTGCAATTTCTCAGCTCGTGTCTACGAGACGGAAAGAGAAGGACAGTGACGTTTGGTGGCTAGAGAAGCGCAAAGCCCCAGTGTTACTGCGCCTGTGAAAGCGCTTCCAAGGAAGGGTGCTGGCTAGCAACAGCTTTCAGTGCTGGCACTTTTCATCTCTGAGCAATTGCTCGACGTTTGCAATTTCTCACCTGAGCTCTCTTTAGAGTGCGCGAGAGGATGAGCAGAAGATTAGGTGGCTAGAGAAACCCAGAGCCCCAGTGTTCTCAGGCCTACAAAAGCGCTTCCAAGGAAGGGGGCTGGCTAGCAACAGCTTTCAGTGCTGGCACTTTTCATCTCTGAGCAATTGCTCGACGTTTGCAATTTCTCCCCTGAGCTCACTTTAGAGTGCGCGAGAGGATGAGCAGAAGATTAGGTGGCTAGAGAAGCCCAGAGCCCCAGTGTTCTTAGGCCTACAAAAGCGCTTCCAAGGAAGGGTGCTGGCTAGCAACAGCTTTCAGTGCTGGCACTTTTCATCTCTGAGCAATTGCTCGACGTTTGCAATTTCTCAGCTCGTGTCTACGAGACGGAAAGAGAAGGACCGTGACGTTTGGTGGCTAGAGAAGCGCAAAGCCCCAGTGTTGCTGCGCCTGTGAAAGCACTTCCAAGGAAGGGTGCTGGCTAGCAACAGCTTTCAGTGCTGGCACTTTTCATCTCTGAGCAATTGCTCGACGTTTGCAATTTCTCCCCTGAGCTCTCTTTAGAGTGCGCGAGAGCATGAGCAGAAGATTAGGTGGCTAGAGAAGCCCAGAGCCCCAGTGTGCTTAGGCCTACAAAAGCGCTTCCAAGGAAGGGGGCTGGCTAGCAACAGCTTTCAGTGCTGGCACTTTTCATCTCTGAGCAATTGCTGGACGTTTGCAATTTCTCACCTGAGCTCTCTTTAGAGTGCGCGAGAGGATGAGCAGAAGATTAGGTGGCTAGAGAAGCCCAGAGCCCCAGTGTTCTTAGGCCTACAAAAGCGCTTCCAAGGAAGGGTGCTGGCTAGCAAGAGCTTTCAGTGCTGGCACTTTTCATCTCTGAGCAATTGCTCGACGTTTGCAATTTCTCAGCTCGTGTCTACGAGACGGAAAGAGAATGACCGTGACATTTGGTGGCTAGAGAAGCGCAAAGCCCCAGTGTTGCTGCGCCTGTGAAAGCGCTCCCAAAGAAGGGTGCTGGCTAGCAACAGCTTTCAGTGCTGGCACTTTTCATCTCTGAGCAATTGCTCGACGTTTGCAATTTCTCCCCTGAGCTCTCTTTAGAGTGCGCGAGAGCATGAGCAGAAGATTCGGTGTCTAAAGAAGCCCAGAGCCCCAGTGTTCTTAGGCCTACAAAAGCGCTTCCAAGGAAGGGTGCTGGCTAGCAAGAGCTTTCAGTGCTGGCACTTTTCCTCTCTGAGCAATTGCTTGACGTTTGCAATTTCTCAGCTCGTGTCTACGAGACGGAAAGAGAATGACCGTGACGTTTGGTGGCTAGAGAAGCGCAAAGCCCCAGTGTTACTGCGCCTGTGAAAGCGCTTCCAAGGAAGGGTGCTGGCTAGCAACAGCTTTCAGTGCTGGCACTTTTCATCTCTGAGCAATTGCTCGACGTTTGCAATTTCTCCCCTGAGCTCTCTTTAGAGTGCGCGAGAGCATGAGCAGAAGATTAGGTGGCTAGAGAAGCCCAGAGCCCCAGTGTTCTTAGGCCTACAAAAGCGCTTCCAAGGAAGGGTGCTGGCTAGCAACAGCTTTCAGTGCTGGCACTTTTCCTCTCTGAGCAATTGCTCGACGTTTGCAATTTCTCAGCTCGTGTCTACGAGACGGAAAGAGAAGGAGCGTGACGTTTGGTGGCTAGAGAAGCGCAAAGCCCCAGTGTTACTGCGCCTGTGAAAGCGCTTCCAAGGAAGGGTGCTGGCTAGCAACAGCTTTCAGTGCTGGCACTTTTCCTCTCTGAGCAATTGCTCGACGTTTGCAATTTCTCAGCTCGTGTCTACGAGACGGAAAGAGAAGGACCGTGACGTTTGGTGGCTAGAGAAGCGCAAAGCCCCAGTGTTACTGCGCCTGTGAAAGCGCTTCCAAGGAAGGGTGCTGGCTAGCAACAGCTTTCAGTGCTGGCACTTTTCATCTCTGAGCAATTGCTCGACGTTTGCAATTTCTCAGCTCGTGTCTACGAGACGGAAAGAGAAGGAGCGTGACGTTTGGTGGCTAGAGAAGCGCAAAGCCCCAGTGTTACTGCGCCTGTGAAAGCGCTTCCAAGGAAGGGTGCTGGCTAGCAACAGCTTTCAGTGCTGGCACTTTTCATCTCTGAGCAATTGCTCGACGTTTGCAATTTCTCCCCTGAGCTCTCTTTAGAGTGCGCGAGAGGATGAGCAGAAGATTAGGTGGCTAGAGAAGCCCAGAGCCCCAGTGTGCTTAGGCCTACAAAAGCGCTTCCAAGGAAGGGGGCTGGCTAGCAACAGCTTTCAGTGCTGGCACTTTTCATCTCTGAGCAATTGCTCGACGTTTGCAATTTCTCACCTGAGCTCTCTTTAGAGTGCGCGAGAGCATGAGCAGAAGATTAGGTGGCTAGAGAAGCCCAGAGCCCCAGTGTGCTTAGGCCTACAAAAGCGCTTCCAAGGAAGGGGGCTGGCTAGCAAGAGCTTTCAGTGCTGGCACTTTTCCTCTCTGAGCAATTGCTCGACGTTTGCAATTTCTCAGCTCGTGTCTACGAGACGGATAGAGAATGACAGTGACGTTTGGTGGCTAGAGAAGCGCAAAGCCCCAGTGTTACTGCGCCTGTGAAAGCGCTTCCAAGGAAGGGGGCTGGCTAGCAACAGCTTTCAGTGCTGGCACTTTTCATCTCTGAGCAATTGCTCGACGTTTGCAATTTCTCCCCTGAGCTCTCTTTAGAGTGCGCGAGAGCATGAGCAGAAGATTAGGTGGCTAGAGAAGCCCAGAGCCCCAGTGTTCTTAGGCCTACAAAAGCGCTTTCAAGGAAGGGGGCTGGCTAGCAACAGCTTTCAGTGCTGGCACTTTTCATCTCTGAGCAATTGCTCGACGTTTGCAATTTCTCAGCTCGTGTCTACGAGACGGAAAGAGAAGGACCGTGACGTTTGGTGGCTAGAGAAGCGCAAAGCCCCAGTGTTACTGCGCCTGTGAAAGCGCTTCCAAGGAAGGGTGCTGGCTAGCAACAGCTTTCAGTGCTGGCACTTTTCATCTCTGAGCAATTGCTCGACGTTTGCAATTTCTCAGCTCGTGTCTACGAGACGGAAAGAGAAGGACCGTGACGTTTGGTGGGTAGAGAAGCGCAAAGCCCCAGTGTTGCTGCGCCTGTGAAAGCGCTTCCAAGGAAGGGTGCTGGCTAGCAACAGCTTTCAGTGCTGGCACTTTTCATCTCTGAGCAATTGCTCGACGTTTGCAATTTCTCCCCTGAGCTCTCTTTAGAGTGCGCGAGAGGATGAGCAGAAGATTCGGTGGCTAGAGAAGCCCAGAGCCCCAGTGTTCTTAGGCCTACAAAAGCGCTTCCAAGGAAGGGTGCTGGCTAGCAACAGCTTTCAGTGCTGGCACTTTTCCTCTCTGAGCAATTGCTCGACGTTTGCAATTTCTCAGCTCGTGTCTACGAGACGGAAAGAGAAGGACAGTGACGTTTGGTGGCTAGAGAAGCGCAAAGCCCCAGTGTTACTGCGCCTGTGAAAGCGCTTCCAAGGAAGGGTGCTGGCTAGCAACAGCTTTCAGTGCTGGCACTTTTCATCTCTGAGCAATTGCTCGACGTTTGCAATTTCTCACCTGAGCTCTCTTTAGAGTGCGCGAGAGGATGAGCAGAAGATTAGGTGGCTAGAGAAACCCAGAGCCCCAGTGTTCTCAGGCCTACAAAAGCGCTTCCAAGGAAGGGGGCTGGCTAGCAACAGCTTTCAGTGCTGGCACTTTTCATCTCTGAGCAATTGCTCGACGTTTGCAATTTCTCCCCTGAGCTCACTTTAGAGTGCGCGAGAGGATGAGCAGAAGATTAGGTGGCTAGAGAAGCCCAGAGCCCCAGTGTTCTTAGGCCTACAAAAGCGCTTCCAAGGAAGGGTGCTGGCTAGCAACAGCTTTCAGTGCTGGCACTTTTCATCTCTGAGCAATTGCTCGACGTTTGCAATTTCTCAGCTCGTGTCTACGAGACGGAAAGAGAAGGACCGTGACGTTTGGTGGCTAGAGAAGCGCAAAGCCCCAGTGTTGCTGCGCCTGTGAAAGCACTTCCAAGGAAGGGTGCTGGCTAGCAACAGCTTTCAGTGCTGGCACTTTTCATCTCTGAGCAATTGCTCGACGTTTGCAATTTCTCCCCTGAGCTCTCTTTAGAGTGCGCGAGAGCATGAGCAGAAGATTAGGTGGCTAGAGAAGCCCAGAGCCCCAGTGTGCTTAGGCCTACAAAAGCGCTTCCAAGGAAGGGGGCTGGCTAGCAACAGCTTTCAGTGCTGGCACTTTTCATCTCTGAGCAATTGCTGGACGTTTGCAATTTCTCACCTGAGCTCTCTTTAGAGTGCGCGAGAGGATGAGCAGAAGATTAGGTGGCTAGAGAAGCCCAGAGCCCCAGTGTTCTTAGGGCTACAAAAGCGCTTCCAAGGAAGGGTGCTGGCTAGCAAGAGCTTTCAGTGCTGGCACTTTTCATCTCTGAGCAATTGCTCGACGTTTGCAATTTCTCAGCTCGTGTCTACGAGACGGAAAGAGAATGACCGTGACATTTGGTGGCTAGAGAAGCGCAAAGCCCCAGTGTTGCTGCGCCTGTGAAAGCGCTCCCAAAGAAGGGTGCTGGCTAGCAACAGCTTTCAGTGCTGGCACTTTTCATCTCTGAGCAATTGCTCGACGTTTGCAATTTCTCCCCTGAGCTCTCTTTAGAGTGCGCGAGAGCATGAGCAGAAGATTCGGTGTCTAAAGAAGCCCAGAGCCCCAGTGTTCTTAGGCCTACAAAAGCGCTTCCAAGGAAGGGTGCTGGCTAGCAAGAGCTTTCAGTGCTGGCACTTTTCCTCTCTGAGCAATTGCTTGACGTTTGCAATTTCTCAGCTCGTGTCTACGAGACGGAAAGAGAATGACCGTGACGTTTGGTGGCTAGAGAAGCGCAAAGCCCCAGTGTTACTGCGCCTGTGAAAGCGCTTCCAAGGAAGGGTGCTGGCTAGCAACAGCTTTCAGTGCTGGCACTTTTCATCTCTGAGCAATTGCTCGACGTTTGCAATTTCTCCCCTGAGCTCTCTTTAGAGTGCGCGAGAGCATGAGCAGAAGATTAGGTGGCTAGAGAAGCCCAGAGCCCCAGTGTTCTTAGGCCTACAAAAGCGCTTCCAAGGAAGGGTGCTGGCTAGCAACAGCTTTCAGTGCTGGCACTTTTCCTCTCTGAGCAATTGCTCGACGTTTGCAATTTCTCAGCTCGTGTCTACGAGACGGAAAGAGAAGGAGCGTGACGTTTGGTGGCTAGAGAAGTGCAAAGCCCCAGTGTTACTGCGCCTGTGAAAGCGCTTCCAAGGAAGGGTGCTGGCTAGCAACAGCTTTCAGTGCTGGCACTTTTCCTCTCTGAGCAATTGCTCGACGTTTGCAATTTCTCAGCTCGTGTCTACGAGACGGAAAGAGAAGGACCGTGACGTTTGGTGGCTAGAGAAGCGCAAAGCCCCAGTGTTACTGCGCCTGTGAAAGCGCTTCCAAGGAAGGGTGCTGGCTAGCAACAGCTTTCAGTGCTGGCACTTTTCATCTCTGAGCAATTGCTCGACGTTTGCAATTTCTCAGCTCGTGTCTACGAGACGGAAAGAGAAGGAGCGTGACGTTTGGTGGCTAGAGAAGCGCAAAGCCCCAGTGTTACTGCGCCTGTGAAAGCGCTTCCAAGGAAGGGTGCTGGCTAGCAACAGCTTTCAGTGCTGGCACTTTTCATCTCTGAGCAATTGCTCGACGTTTGCAATTTCTCCCCTGAGCTCTCTTTAGAGTGCGCGAGAGGATGAGCAGAAGATTAGGTGGCTAGAGAAGCCCAGAGCCCCAGTGTGCTTAGGCCTACAAAAGCGCTTCCAAGGAAGGGGGCTGGCTAGCAACAGCTTTCAGTGCTGGCACTTTTCATCTCTGAGCAATTGCTCGACGTTTGCAATTTCTCACCTGAGCTCTCTTTAGAGTGCGCGAGAGCATGAGCAGAAGATTAGGTGGCTAGAGAAGCCCAGAGCCCCAGTGTGCTTAGGCCTACAAAAGCGCTTCCAAGGAAGGGGGCTGGCTAGCAAGAGCTTTCAGTGCTGGCACTTTTCCTCTCTGAGCAATTGCTCGACGTTTGCAATTTCTCAGCTCGTGTCTACGAGACGGATAGAGAATGACAGTGACGTTTGGTGGCTAGAGAAGCGCAAAGCCCCAGTGTTACTGCGCCTGTGAAAGCGCTTCCAAGGAAGGGGGCTGGCTAGCAACAGCTTTCAGTGCTGGCACTTTTCATCTCTGAGCAATTGCTCGACGTTTGCAATTTCTCAGCTCGTGTCTACGAGACGGATAGAGAATGACAGTGACGTTTGGTGGCTAGAGAAGTGCAAAGCCCCAGTGTTACTGCGCCTGTGAAAGCGCTTCCAAGGAAGGGTGCTGGCTAGCAACAGCTTTCAGTGCTGGCACTTTTCATCTCTGAGCAATTGCTCCACGTTTGCAATTTCTCAGCTCGTGTCTACGAGACGGAAAGAGAAGGACCGTGACGTTTGGTGGCTAGAGAAGCGCAAAGCCCCAGTGTTGCTGCGCCTGTGAAAGCGCTTCCAAGGAAGGGTGCTGGCTAGCAACAGCTTTCAGTGCTGGCACTTTTCATCTCTGAGCAATTGCTCAACGTTTGCAATTTCTCACCTGAGCTCTCTTTAGAGTGCGCGAGAGGATGAGCAGAAGATTAGGTGGCTAGAGAAGCCCAGAGCCCCAGTGTTCTTAGGCCTACAAAAGCGCTTTCAAAGAAGGGGGCTGGCTAGCAACAGCTTTCAGTGCTGGCACTTTTCATCTCTGAGCAATTGCTCGACGTTTGCAATTTCTCAGCTCGTGTCTACGAGACGGAAAGAGAAGGACCGTGACGTTTGGTGGCTAGAGAAGCGCAAAGCCCCAGTGTTACTGCGCCTGTGAAAGCGCTTCCAAGGAAGGGTGCTGGCTAGCAACAGCTTTCAGTGCTGGCACTTTTCATCTCTGAGCAATTGCTCGACGTTTGCAATTTCTCCCCTGAGCTCTCTTTACAGTGCGCGAGAGCATGAGCAGAAGATTCGGTGGCTAGAGAAGCCCAGAGCCCCAGTGTTCTTAGGCCTACAAAAGCACTTCCAAGGAAGGGTGCTGGCTAGCAACAGCTTTCAGTGCTGGCACTTTTCCTCTCTGAGCAATTGCTCGACGTTTGCAATTTCTCAGCTCGTGTCTACGAGACGGAAAGAGAATGACAGTGACGTTTGGTGGCTAGAGAAGCGCAAAGCCCCAGTGTTACTGCGCCTGTGAAAGCGCTTCCAAGGAAGGGTGCTGGCTAGCAACAGCTTTCAGTGCTGGCACTTTTCATCTCTGAGCAATTGCTCGACGTTTGCAATTTCTCACCTGAGCTCTCTTTAGAGTGCGCGAGAGGATGAGCAGAAGATTAGGTGGCTAGAGAAACCCAGAGCCCCAGTGTTCTCAGGCCTACAAAAGCGCTTCCAAGGAAGGGGGCTGGCTAGCAACAGCTTTCAGTGCTGGCACTTTTCATCTCTGAGCAATTGCTCGACGTTTGCAATTTCTCCCCTGAGCTCACTTTAGAGTGCGCGAGAGGATGAGCAGAAGATTAGGTGGCTAGAGAAGCCCAGAGCCCCAGTGTTCTTAGGCCTACAAAAGCGCTTCCAAGGAAGGGGGCTGGCTAGCAACAGCTTTCAGTGCTGGCACTTTTCATCTCTGAGCAATTGCTCGACGTTTGCAATTTCTCAGCTCGTGTCTACGAGACGGAAAGAGAAGGACCGTGACGTTTGGTGGGTAGAGAAGCGCAAAGCCCCAGTGTTGCTGTGCCTGTGAAAGCGCTTCCAAGGAAGGGTGCTGGCTAGCAACAGCTTTCAGTGCTGGCACTTTTCATCTCTGAGCAATTGCTCGACGTTTGCAATTTCTCACCTGAGCTCTCTTTAGAGTGCGCGAGAGCATGAGCAGAAGATTAGGTGGCTAGAGAAGCCCAGAGCCCCAGTGTTCTTAGGCCTACAAAAGCGCTTCCAAGGAAGGGGGCTGGCTAGCAACAGCTTTCAGTGCTGGCACTTTTCATCTCTGAGCAATTGCTCGACGTTTGCAATTTCTCAGCTCGTGTCTACGAGACGGAAAGAGAAGGAGCGTGACGTTTGGTGGGTAGAGAAGCGCAAAGCCCCAGTGTTGCTGCGCCTGTGAAAGCGCTTCCAAGGAAGGGTGCTGGCTAGCAACAGCTTTCAGTGCTGGCACTTTTCATCTCTGAGCAATTGCTCGACGTTTGCAATTTCTCACCTGAGCACTCTTTAGAGTGCGCGAGAGGATGAGCAGAAGATTAGGTGGCTAGAGAAGCCGAGAGCCCCAGTGTTCTTAGGCCTACAAAAGCGCTTCCAAGGAAGGGTGCTGGCTAGCAAGAGCTTTCAGTGCTGGCACTTTTCATCTCTGAGCAATTGCTCGACGTTTGCAATTTCTCCCCTGAGCTCTCTTTAGAGTGCGCGAGAGGATGAGCAGAAGATTAAGTGGCTACAGAAGCCCAGAGCCCCAGTGTGCTTAGGCCTACAAAAGCGCTTCCAAGGAAGGGTGCTGGCTAGCAACAGCTTTCAGTGCTGGCACTTTTCCTCTCTGAGCAATTGCTCGACGTTTGCAATTTCTCAGCTCGTGTCTATGAGACGGAAAGAGAAGGACCGTGACGTTTGGTGGCTAGAGAAGCGCAAAGCCCCAGTGTTGCTGCGCCTGTGAAAGCGCTTCCAAGGAAGGGTGCTGGCTAGCAACAGCTTTCAGTGCTGGCACTTTTCATCTCTGAGCAATTGCTCGACGTTTGCAATTTCTCAGCTCGTGTCTAGGAGACGGATAGAGAATGACAGTGACGTTTGGTGGCTAGAGAAGTGCAAAGCCCCAGTGTTACTGCGCCTGTGAAAGCGCTTCCAAGGAAGGGTGCTGGCTAGCAACAGCTTTCAGTGCTGGCACTTTTCATCTCTGAGCAATTGCTCGACGTTTGCAATTTCTCAGCTCGTGTCTACGAGACGGAAAGAGAAGGACCGTGACGTTTGGTGGGTAGAGAAGCGCAAAGCCCCAGTGTTGCTGTGCCTGTGAAAGCGCTTCCAAGGAAGGGTGCTGGCTAGCAACAGCTTTCAGTGCTGGCACTTTTCATCTCTGAGCAATTGCTCGACGTTTGCAATTTCTCCCCTGAGCTCACTTTAGAGTGCGCGAGAGGATGAGCAGAAGATTAGGTGGCTAGAGAAGCCCAGAGCCCCAGTGTTCTTAGGCCTACAAAAGCGCTTCCAAGGAAGGGGGCTGGCTAGCAACAGCTTTCAGTGCTGGCACTTTTCATCTCTGAGCAATTGCTCGACGTTTGCAATTTCTCAGCTCGTGTCTACGAGACGGAAAGAGAAGGACCGTGACGTTTGGTGGGTAGAGAAGCGCAAAGCCCCAGTGTTGCTGTGCCTGTGAAAGCGCTTCCAAGGAAGGGTGCTGGCTAGCAACAGCTTTCAGTGCTGGCACTTTTCATCTCTGAGCAATTGCTCGACGTTTGCAATTTCTCACCTGAGCTCTCTTTAGAGTGCGCGAGAGCATGAGCAGAAGATTAGGTGGCTAGAGAAGCCCAGAGCCCCAGTGTTCTTAGGCCTACAAAAGCGCTTCCAAGGAAGGGGGCTGGCTAGCAACAGCTTTCAGTGCTGGCACTTTTCATCTCTGAGCAATTGCTCGACGTTTGCAATTTCTCAGCTCGTGTCTACGAGACGGAAAGAGAAGGAGCGTGACGTTTGGTGGGTAGAGAAGCGCAAAGCCCCAGTGTTGCTGCGCCTGTGAAAGCGCTTCCAAGGAAGGGTGCTGGCTAGCAACAGCTTTCAGTGCTGGCACTTTTCATCTCTGAGCAATTGCTCGACGTTTGCAATTTCTCACCTGAGCACTCTTTAGAGTGCGCGAGAGGATGAGCAGAAGATTAGGTGGCTAGAGAAGCCGAGAGCCCCAGTGTCCTTAGGCCTACAAAAGCGCTTCCAAGGAAGGGTGCTGGCTAGCAAGAGCTTTCAGTGCTGGCACTTTTCATCTCTGAGCAATTGCTCGACGTTTGCAATTTCTCCCCTGAGCTCTCTTTAGAGTGCGCGAGAGGATGAGCAGAAGATTAAGTGGCTACAGAAGCCCAGAGCCCCAGTGTGCTTAGGCCTACAAAAGCGCTTCCAAGGAAGGGTGCTGGCTAGCAACAGCTTTCAGTGCTGGCACTTTTCCTCTCTGAGCAATTGCTCGACGTTTGCAATTTCTCAGCTCGTGTCTATGAGACGGAAAGAGAAGGACCGTGACGTTTGGTGGCTAGAGAAGCGCAAAGCCCCAGTGTTGCTGCGCCTGTGAAAGCGCTTCCAAGGAAGGGTGCTGGCTAGCAACAGCTTTCAGTGCTGGCACTTTTCATCTCTGAGCAATTGCTCGACGTTTGCAATTTCTCAGCTCGTGTCTAGGAGACGGATAGAGAATGACAGTGACGTTTGGTGGCTAGAGAAGTGCAAAGCCCCAGTGTTACTGCGCCTGTGAAAGCGCTTCCAAGGAAGGGTGCTGGCTAGCAACAGCTTTCAGTGCTGGCACTTTTCATCTCTGAGCAATTGCTCGACGTTTGCAATTTCTCAGCTCGTGTCTACGAGACGGAAAGAGAAGGACCGTGACGTTTGGTGGGTAGAGAAGCGCAAAGCCCCAGTGTTGCTGTGCCTGTGAAAGCGCTTCCAAGGAAGGGTGCTGGCTAGCAACAGCTTTCAGTGCTGGCACTTTTCATCTCTGAGCAATTGCTCGACGTTTGCAATTTCTCCCCTGAGCTCACTTTAGAGTGCGCGAGAGGATGAGCAGAAGATTAGGTGGCTAGAGAAGCCCAGAGCCCCAGTGTTCTTAGGCCTACAAAAGCGCTTCCAAGGAAGGGGGCTGGCTAGCAACAGCTTTCAGTGCTGGCACTTTTCATCTCTGAGCAATTGCTCGACGTTTGCAATTTCTCAGCTCGTGTCTACGAGACGGAAAGAGAAGGACCGTGACGTTTGGTGGCTAGAGAAGCGCAAAGCCCCAGTGTTGCTGCGCCTGTGAAAGCGCTTCCAAGGAAGGGTGCTGGCTAGCAACAGCTTTCAGTGCTGGCACTTTTCCTCTCTGAGCAATTGCTCGACGTTTGCAATTTCTCCCCTGAGCTCTCTTTAGAGTGCGCGAGAGGATGAGCAGAAGATTCGGTGGCTAGAGAAGCCCAGAGCCCCAGTGTTCTTAGGCCTACAAAAGCGCTTCCAAGGAAGGGGGCTGGCTAGCAACAGCTTTCAGTGCTGGCACTTTTCCTCTCTGAGCAATTGCTCGACGTTTGCAATTTCTCAGCTCGTGTCTACGAGACGGAAAGAGAAGGACAGTGACGTTTGGTGGCTAGAGAAGCGCAAAGCCCCAGTGTTACTGCGCCTGTGAAAGCGCTTCCAAGGAAGGGTGCTGGCTAGCAACAGCTTTCAGTGCTGGCACTTTTCATCTCTGAGCAATTGCTCGACGTTTGCAATTTCTCACCTGAGCTCTCTTTAGAGTGCGCGAGAGGATGAGCAGAAGATTAGGTGGCTAGAGAAACCCAGAGCCCCAGTGTTCTCAGGCCTACAAAAGCGCTTCCAAGGAAGGGGGCTGGCTAGCAACAGCTTTCAGTGCTGGCACTTTTCATCTCTGAGCAATTGCTCGACGTTTGCAATTTCTCCCCTGAGCTCACTTTAGAGTGCGCGAGAGGATGAGCAGAAGATTAGGTGGCTAGAGAAGCCCAGAGCCCCAGTGTTCTTAGGCCTACAAAAGCGCTTCCAAGGAAGGGTGCTGGCTAGCAACAGCTTTCAGTGCTGGCACTTTTCATCTCTGAGCAATTGCTCGACGTTTGCAATTTCTCAGCTCGTGTCTACGAGACGGAAAGAGAAGGACCGTGACGTTTGGTGGCTAGAGAAGCGCAAAGCCCCAGTGTTGCTGCGCCTGTGAAAGCACTTCCAAGGAAGGGTGCTGGCTAGCAACAGCTTTCAGTGCTGGCACTTTTCATCTCTGAGCAATTGCTCGACGTTTGCAATTTCTCCCCTGAGCTCTCTTTAGAGTGCGCGAGAGCATGAGCAGAAGATTAGGTGGCTAGAGAAGCCCAGAGCCCCAGTGTGCTTAGGCCTACAAAAGCGCTTCCAAGGAAGGGGGCTGGCTAGCAACAGCTTTCAGTGCTGGCACTTTTCATCTCTGAGCAATTGCTGGACGTTTGCAATTTCTCACCTGAGCTCTCTTTAGAGTGCGCGAGAGGATGAGCAGAAGATTAGGTGGCTAGAGAAGCCCAGAGCCCCAGTGTTCTTAGGCCTACAAAAGCGCTTCCAAGGAAGGGTGCTGGCTAGCAAGAGCTTTCAGTGCTGGCACTTTTCATCTCTGAGCAATTGCTCGACGTTTGCAATTTCTCAGCTCGTGTCTACGAGACGGAAAGAGAATGACCGTGACATTTGGTGGCTAGAGAAGCGCAAAGCCCCAGTGTTGCTGCGCCTGTGAAAGCGCTCCCAAAGAAGGGTGCTGGCTAGCAACAGCTTTCAGTGCTGGCACTTTTCATCTCTGAGCAATTGCTCGACGTTTGCAATTTCTCCCCTGAGCTCTCTTTAGAGTGCGCGAGAGCATGAGCAGAAGATTCGGTGTCTAAAGAAGCCCAGAGCCCCAGTGTTCTTAGGCCTACAAAAGCGCTTCCAAGGAAGGGTGCTGGCTAGCAAGAGCTTTCAGTGCTGGCACTTTTCCTCTCTGAGCAATTGCTTGACGTTTGCAATTTCTCAGCTCGTGTCTACGAGACGGAAAGAGAATGACCGTGACGTTTGGTGGCTAGAGAAGCGCAAAGCCCCAGTGTTACTGCGCCTGTGAAAGCGCTTCCAAGGAAGGGTGCTGGCTAGCAACAGCTTTCAGTGCTGGCACTTTTCATCTCTGAGCAATTGCTCGACGTTTGCAATTTCTCCCCTGAGCTCTCTTTAGAGTGCGCGAGAGCATGAGCAGAAGATTAGGTGGCTAGAGAAGCCCAGAGCCCCACTGTTCTTAGGCCTACAAAAGCGCTTCCAAGGAAGGGTGCTGGCTAGCAACAGCTTTCAGTGCTGGCACTTTTCCTCTCTGAGCAATTGCTCGACGTTTGCAATTTCTCAGCTCGTGTCTACGAGACGGAAAGAGAAGGAGCGTGACGTTTGGTGGCTAGAGAAGTGCAAAGCCCCAGTGTTACTGCGCCTGTGAAAGCGCTTCCAAGGAAGGGTGCTGGCTAGCAACAGCTTTCAGTGCTGGCACTTTTCCTCTCTGAGCAATTGCTCGACGTTTGCAATTTCTCAGCTCGTGTCTACGAGACGGAAAGAGAAGGACCGTGACGTTTGGTGGCTAGAGAAGCGCAAAGCCCCAGTGTTACTGCGCCTGTGAAAGCGCTTCCAAGGAAGGGTGCTGGCTAGCAACAGCTTTCAGTGCTGGCACTTTTCATCTCTGAGCAATTGCTCGACATTTGCAATTTCTCAGCTCGTGTCTACGAGACGGAAAGAGAAGGAGCGTGACGTTTGGTGGCTAGAGAAGCGCAAAGCCCCAGTGTTACTGCGCCTGTGAAAGCGCTTCCAAGGAAGGGTGCTGGCTAGCAACAGCTTTCAGTGCTGGCACTTTTCATCTCTGAGCAATTGCTCGACGTTTGCAATTTCTCCCCTGAGCTCTCTTTAGAGTGCGCGAGAGGATGAGCAGAAGATTAGGTGGCTAGAGAAGCCCAGAGCCCCAGTGTGCTTAGGCCTACAAAAGCGCTTCCAAGGAAGGGGGCTGGCTAGCAACAGCTTTCAGTGCTGGCACTTTTCATCTCTGAGCAATTGCTCGACGTTTGCAATTTCTCACCTGAGCTCTCTTTAGAGTGCGCGAGAGCATGAGCAGAAGATTAGGTGGCTAGAGAAGCCCAGAGCCCCAGTGTGCTTAGGCCTACAAAAGCGCTTCCAAGGAAGGGGGCTGGCTAGCAAGAGCTTTCAGTGCTGGCACTTTTCCTCTCTGAGCAATTGCTCGACGTTTGCAATTTCTCAGCTCGTGTCTACGAGACGGATAGAGAATGACAGTGACGTTTGGTGGCTAGAGAAGCGCAAAGCCCCAGTGTTACTGCGCCTGTGAAAGCGCTTCCAAGGAAGGGGGCTGGCTAGCAACAGCTTTCAGTGCTGGCACTTTTCATCTCTGAGCAATTGCTCGACGTTTGCAATTTCTCAGCTCGTGTCTACGAGACGGATAGAGAATGACAGTGACGTTTGGTGGCTAGAGAAGTGCAAAGCCCCAGTGTTACTGCGCCTGTGAAAGCGCTTCCAAGGAAGGGTGCTGGCTAGCAACAGCTTTCAGTGCTGGCACTTTTCATCTCTGAGCAATTGCTCCACGTTTGCAATTTCTCAGCTCGTGTCTACGAGACGGAAAGAGAAGGACCGTGACGTTTGGTGGCTAGAGAAGCGCAAAGCCCCAGTGTTGCTGCGCCTGTGAAAGCGCTTCCAAGGAAGGGTGCTGGCTAGCAACAGCTTTCAGTGCTGGCACTTTTCATCTCTGAGCAATTGCTCAACGTTTGCAATTTCTCACCTGAGCTCTCTTTAGAGTGCGCGAGAGGATGAGCAGAAGATTAGGTGGCTAGAGAAGCCCAGAGCCCCAGTGTTCTTAGGCCTACAAAAGCGCTTTCAAAGAAGGGGGCTGGCTAGCAACAGCTTTCAGTGCTGGCACTTTTCATCTCTGAGCAATTGCTCGACGTTTGCAATTTCTCAGCTCGTGTCTACGAGACGGAAAGAGAAGGACCGTGACGTTTGGTGGCTAGAGAAGCGCAAAGCCCCAGTGTTACTGCGCCTGTGAAAGCGCTTCCAAGGAAGGGTGCTGGCTAGCAACAGCTTTCAGTGCTGGCACTTTTCATCTCTGAGCAATTGCTCGACGTTTGCAATTTCTCCCCTGAGCTCTCTTTACAGTGCGCGAGAGCATGAGCAGAAGATTCGGTGGCTAGAGAAGCCCAGAGCCCCAGTGTTCTTAGGCCTACAAAAGCACTTCCAAGGAAGGGTGCTGGCTAGCAACAGCTTTCAGTGCTGGCACTTTTCCTCTCTGAGCAATTGCTCGACGTTTGCAATTTCTCAGCTCGTGTCTACGAGACGGAAAGAGAATGACAGTGACGTTTGGTGGCTAGAGAAGCGCAAAGCCCCAGTGTTACTGCGCCTGTGAAAGCGCTTCCAAGGAAGGGTGCTGGCTAGCAACAGCTTTCAGTGCTGGCACTTTTCATCTCTGAGCAATTGCTCGACGTTTGCAATTTCTCACCTGAGCTCTCTTTAGAGTGCGCGAGAGGATGAGCAGAAGATTAGGTGGCTAGAGAAACCCAGAGCCCCAGTGTTCTCAGGCCTACAAAAGCGCTTCCAAGGAAGGGGGCTGGCTAGCAACAGCTTTCAGTGCTGGCACTTTTCATCTCTGAGCAATTGCTCGACGTTTGCAATTTCTCCCCTGAGCTCACTTTAGAGTGCGCGAGAGGATGAGCAGAAGATTAGGTGGCTAGAGAAGCCCAGAGCCCCAGTGTTCTTAGGCCTACAAAAGCGCTTCCAAGGAAGGGGGCTGGCTAGCAACAGCTTTCAGTGCTGGCACTTTTCATCTCTGAGCAATTGCTCGACGTTTGCAATTTCTCAGCTCGTGTCTACGAGACGGAAAGAGAAGGACCGTGACGTTTGGTGGGTAGAGAAGCGCAAAGCCCCAGTGTTGCTGTGCCTGTGAAAGCGCTTCCAAGGAAGGGTGCTGGCTAGCAACAGCTTTCAGTGCTGGCACTTTTCATCTCTGAGCAATTGCTCGACGTTTGCAATTTCTCACCTGAGCTCTCTTTAGAGTGCGCGAGAGCATGAGCAGAAGATTAGGTGGCTAGAGAAGCCCAGAGCCCCAGTGTTCTTAGGCCTACAAAAGCGCTTCCAAGGAAGGGGGCTGGCTAGCAACAGCTTTCAGTGCTGGCACTTTTCATCTCTGAGCAATTGCTCGACGTTTGCAATTTCTCAGCTCGTGTCTACGAGACGGAAAGAGAAGGACCGTGACGTTTGGTGGCTAGAGAAGCGCAAAGCCCCAGTGTTGCTGCGCCTGTGAAAGCGCTTCCAAGGAAGGGTGCTGGCTAGCAACAGCTTTCAGTGCTGGCACTTTTCATCTCTGAGCAATTGCTCGACGTTTGCAATTTCTCACCTGAGCACTCTTTAGAGTGCGCGAGAGGATGAGCAGAAGATTAGGTGGCTAGAGAAGCCGAGAGCCCCAGTGTTCTTAGGCCTACAAAAGCGCTTCCAAGGAAGGGTGCTGGCTAGCAAGAGCTTTCAGTGCTGGCACTTTTCATCTCTGAGCAATTGCTCGACGTTTGCAATTTCTCCCCTGAGCTCTCTTTAGAGTACGCGAGAGGATGAGCAGAAGATTAAGTGGCTACAGAAGCCCAGAGCCCCAGTGTGCTTAGGCCTACAAAAGCGCTTCCAAGGAAGGGTGCTGGCTAGCAACAGCTTTCAGTGCTGGCACTTTTCCTCTCTGAGCAATTGCTCGACGTTTGCAATTTCTCAGCTCGTGTCTATGAGACGGAAAGAGAAGGACCGTGACGTTTGGTGGCTAGAGAAGCGCAAAGCCCCAGTGTTGCTGCGCCTGTGAAAGCGCTTCCAAGGAAGGGTGCTGGCTAGCAACAGCTTTCAGTGCTGGCACTTTTCATCTCTGAGCAATTGCTCGACGTTTGCAATTTCTCAGCTCGTGTCTAGGAGACGGATAGAGAATGACAGTGACGTTTGGTGGCTAGAGAAGTGCAAAGCCCCAGTGTTACTGCGCCTGTGAAAGCGCTTCCAAGGAAGGGTGCTGGCTAGCAACAGCTTTCAGTGCTGGCACTTTTCCTCTCTGAGCAATTGCTCGACGTTTGCAATTTCTCAGCTCGTGTCTACGAGACGGAAAGAGAAGGACCGTGACGTTTGGTGGGTAGAGAAGCGCAAAGCCCCAGTGTTGCTGTGCCTGTGAAAGCGCTTCCAAGGAAGGGTGCTGGCTAGCAACAGCTTTCAGTGCTGGCACTTTTCATCTCTGAGCAATTGCTCGACGTTTGCAATTTCTCCCCTGAGCTCACTTTAGAGTGCGCGAGAGGATGAGCAGAAGATTAGGTGGCTAGAGAAGCCCAGAGCCCCAGTGTTCTTAGGCCTACAAAAGCGCTTCCAAGGAAGGGGGCTGGCTAGCAACAGCTTTCAGTGCTGGCACTTTTCATCTCTGAGCAATTGCTCGACGTTTGCAATTTCTCAGCTCGTGTCTACGAGACGGAAAGAGAAGGACCGTGACGTTTGGTGGCTAGAGAAGCGCAAAGCCCCAGTGTTGCTGCGCCTGTGAAAGCGCTTCCAAGGAAGGGTGCTGGCTAGCAACAGCTTTCAGTGCTGGCACTTTTCATCTCTGAGCAATTGCTCGACGTTTGCAATTTCTCACCTGAGCTCTCTTTACAGTGCGCGAGAGCATGAGCAGAAGATTAGGTGGCTAGAGAAGCCCAGAGCCCCAGTGTTCTTAGGCCTACAAAAGCGCTTCCAAGGAAGGGGGCTGGCTAGCAACAGCTTTCAGTGCTGGCACTTTTCCTCTCTGAGCAATTGCTCGACGTTTGCAATTTCTCAGCTCGTGTCTACGAGACGGAAAGAGAAGGAGCGTGACGTTTGGTGGGTAGAGAAGCGCAAAGCCCCAGTGTTGCTGCGCCTGTGAAAGCGCTTCCAAGGAAGGGTGCTGGCTAGCAACAGCTTTCAGTGCTGGCACTTTTCATCTCTGAGCAATTGCTCGACGTTTGCAATTTCTCACCTGAGCAATCTTTAGAGTGCGCGAGAGGATGAGCAGAAGATTAGGTGGCTAGAGAAGCCGAGAGCCCCAGTGTTCTTAGGCCTACAAAAGCGCTTCCAAGGAAGGGGGCTGGCTAGCAACAGCTTTCAGTGCTGGCACTTTTCATCTCTGAGCAATTGCTCGACGTTTGCAATTTCTCCCCTGAGCTCTCTTTAGAGTGCGCGAGAGGATGAGCAGAAGATTAAGTGGCTAGAGAAGCCCAGAGCCCCAGTGTGCTTAGGCCTACAAAAGCGCTTCCAAGGAAGGGTGCTGGCTAGCAACAGCTTTCAGTGCTGGCACTTTTCCTCTCTGAGCAATTGCTCGACGTTTGCAATTTCTCAGCTCGTGTCTATGAGACGGAAAGAGAAGGACCGTGACGTTTGGTGGCTAGAGAAGCGCAAAGCCCCAGTGTTGCTGCGCCTGTGAAAGCGCTTCCAAGGAAGGGTGCTGGCTAGCAACAGCTTTCAGTGCTGGCACTTTTCCTCTCTGAGCAATTGCTCGACGTTTGCAATTTCTCAGCTCGTGTCTACGAGACGGATAGAGAATGACAGTGACGTTTGGTGGCTAGAGAAGTGCAAAGCCCCAGTGTTACTGCGCCTGTGAAAGCGCTTCCAAGGAAGGGTGCTGGCTAGCAACAGCTTTCAGTGCTGGCACTTTTCATCTCTGAGCAATTGCTCGACGTTTGCAATTTCTCAGCTCGTGTCTACGAGACGGAAAGAGAAGGACCGTGACGTTTGGTGGCTAGAGAAGCGCAAAGCCCCAGGGTTGCTGCGCCTGTGAAAGCGCTTCCAAGGAAGGGGGCTGGCTAGCAAGAGCTTTCAGTGCTGGCACTTTTCATCTCTGAGCAATTGCTCAACGTTTGCAATTTCTCACCTGAGCTCTCTTTAGAGTGCGCGAGAGGATGAGCAGAAGATTAGGTGGTTAGAGAAGCCCAGAGCCCCAGTGTTCTTAGGCCTACAAAAGCGCTTTCAAGGAAGGGGGCTGGCTAGCAACAGCTTTCAGTGCTGGCACTTTTCATCTCTGAGCAATTGCTCGACGTTTGCAATTTCTCAGCTCGTGTCTACGAGACGGAAAGAGAAGGACCGTGACGTTTGGTGGCTAGAGAAGCGCAAAGCCCCAGTGTTACTGCGCCTGTGAAAGCGCTTCCAAGGAAGGGTGCTGGCTAGCAACAGCTTTCAGTGCTGGCACTTTTCATCTCTGAGCAATTGCTCGACGTTTGCAATTTCTCCCCTGAGCTCTCTTTAGAGTGCGCGAGAGCATGAGCAGAAGATTAGGTGGCTAGAGAAGCCCAGAGCCCCAGTGTGCTTAGGCCTACAAAAGCGCTTCCAAGGAAGGGGGCTGGCTAGCAACAGCTTTCAGTGCTGGCACTTTTCATCTCTGAGCAATTGCTCGACGTTTGCAATTTCTCACCTGAGCTCTCTTTAGAGTGCGCGAGAGGATGAGCAGAAGATTAGGTGGCTAGAGAAGCCCAGAGCCCCAGTGTTCTTAGGCCTACAAAAGCGCTTCCAAGGAAGGGTGCTGGCTAGCAAGAGCTTTCAGTGCTGGCACTTTTCCTCTCTGAGCAATTGCTCCACGTTTGCAATTTCTCAGCTCGTGTCTACGAGACGGAAAGAGAATGACCGTGACATTTGGTGGCTAGAGAAGCGCAAAGCCCCAGTGTTGCTGCGCCTGTGAAAGCGCTCCCAAAGAAGGGTGCTGGCTAGCAACAGCTTTCAGTGCTGGCACTTTTCATCTCTGAGCAATTGCTCGACGTTTGCAATTTCTCCCCTGAGCTCTCTTTAGAGTGCGCGAGAGCATGAGCAGAAGATTCGGTGTCTAAAGAAGCCCAGAGCCCCAGTGTTCTTAGGCCTACAAAAGCGCTTCCAAGGAAGGGTGCTGGCTAGCAACAGCTTTCAGTGCTGGCACTTTTCATCTCTGAGCAATTGCTTGACGTTTGCAATTTCTCAGCTCGTGTCTACGAGACGGAAAGAGAAGGACCGTGACGTTTGGTGGCTAGAGAAGCGCAAAGCCCCAGTGTTACTGCGCCTGTGAAAGCGCTTCCAAGGAAGGGTGCTGGCTAGCAACAGCTTTCAGTGCTGGCACTTTTCATCTCTGAGCAATTGCTCGACGTTTGCAATTTCTCCCCTGAGCTCTCTTTAGAGTGCGCGAGAGCATGAGCAGAAGATTAGGTGGCTAGAGAAGCCCAGAGCCCCAGTGTTCTTAGGCCTACAAAAGCGCTTTCAAGGAAGGGGGCTGGCTAGCAACAGCTTTCAGTGCTGGCACTTTTCATCTCTGAGCAATTGCTCGACGTTTGCAATTTCTCAGCTCGTGTCTACGAGACGGAAAGAGAAGGACCGTGACGTTTGGTGGCTAGAGAAGCGCAAAGCCCCAGTGTTACTGCGCCTGTGAAAGCGCTTCCAAGGAAGGGTGCTGGCTAGCAACAGCTTTCAGTGCTGGCACTTTTCATCTCTGAGCAATTGCTCGACGTTTGCAATTTCTCAGCTCGTGTCTACGAGACGGAAAGAGAAGGACCGTGACGTTTGGTGGGTAGAGAAGCGCAAAGCCCCAGTGTTGCTGCGCCTGTGAAAGCGCTTCCAAGGAAGGGTGCTGGCTAGCAACAGCTTTCAGTGCTGGCACTTTTCATCTCTGAGCAATTGCTCGACGTTTGCAATTTCTCCCCTGAGCTCTCTTTAGAGTGCGCGAGAGGATGAGCAGAAGATTCGGTGGCTAGAGAAGCCCAGAGCCCCAGTGTTCTTAGGCCTACAAAAGCGCTTCCAAGGAAGGGTGCTGGCTAGCAACAGCTTTCAGTGCTGGCACTTTTCCTCTCTGAGCAATTGCTCGACGTTTGCAATTTCTCAGCTCGTGTCTACGAGACGGAAAGAGAATGACAGTGACGTTTGGTGGCTAGAGAAGCGCAAAGCCCCAGTGTTACTGCGCCTGTGAAAGCGCTTCCAAGGAAGGGTGCTGGCTAGCAACAGCTTTCAGTGCTGGCACTTTTCATCTCTGAGCAATTGCTCGACGTTTGCAATTTCTCACCTGAGCTCTCTTTAGAGTGCGCGAGAGGATGAGCAGAAGATTAGGTGGCTAGAGAAACCCAGAGCCCCAGTGTTCTCAGGCCTACAAAAGCGCTTCCAAGGAAGGGGGCTGGCTAGCAACAGCTTTCAGTGCTGGCACTTTTCATCTCTGAGCAATTGCTCGACGTTTGCAATTTCTCACCTGAGCTCACTTTAGAGTGCGCGAGAGGATGAGCAGAAGATTAGGTGGCTAGAGAAGCCCAGAGCCCCAGTGTTCTTAGGCCTACAAAAGCGCTTCCAAGGAAGGGTGCTGGCTAGCAAGAGCTTTCAGTGCTGGCACTTTTCATCTCTGAGCAATTGCTCGACGTTTGCAATTTCTCAGCTCGTGTCTACGAGACGGAAAGAGAAGGACCGTGACGTTTGGTGGCTAGAGAAGCGCAAAGCCCCAGTGTTGCTGCGCCTGTGAAAGCACTTCCAAGGAAGGGTGCTGGCTAGCAACAGCTTTCAGTGCTGGCACTTTTCATCTCTGAGCAATTGCTCGACGTTTGCAATTTCTCCCCTGAGCTCTCTTTAGAGTGCGCGAGAGCATGAGCAGAAGATTAGGTGGCTAGAGAAGCCCAGAGCCCCAGTGTGCTTAGGCCTACAAAAGCGCTTCCAAGGAAGGGGGCTGGCTAGCAACAGCTTTCAGTGCTGGCACTTTTCATCTCTGAGCAATTGCTGGACGTTTGCAATTTCTCACCTGAGCTCTCTTTAGAGTGCGCGAGAGGATGAGCAGAAGATTAGGTGGCTAGAGAAGCCCAGAGCCCCAGTGTTCTTAGGCCTACAAAAGCGCTTCCAAGGAAGGGTGCTGGCTAGCAAGAGCTTTCAGTGCTGGCACTTTTCATCTCTGAGCAATTGCTCGACGTTTGCAATTTCTCAGCTCGTGTCTACGAGACGGAAAGAGAATGACCGTGACATTTGGTGGCTAGAGAAGCGCAAAGCCCCAGTGTTGCTGCGCCTGTGAAAGCGCTCCCAAAGAAGGGTGCTGGCTAGCAACAGCTTTCAGTGCTGGCACTTTTCATCTCTGAGCAATTGCTCGACGTTTGCAATTTCTCCCCTGAGCTCTCTTTAGAGTGCGCGAGAGCATGAGCAGAAGATTCGGTGTCTAAAGAAGCCCAGAGCCCCAGTGTTCTTAGGCCTACAAAAGCGCTTCCAAGGAAGGGTGCTGGCTAGCAAGAGCTTTCAGTGCTGGCACTTTTCCTCTCTGAGCAATTGCTTGACGTTTGCAATTTCTCAGCTCGTGTCTACGAGACGGAAAGAGAATGACCGTGACGTTTGGTGGCTAGAGAAGCGCAAAGCCCCAGTGTTACTGCGCCTGTGAAAGCGCTTCCAAGGAAGGGTGCTGGCTAGCAACAGCTTTCAGTGCTGGCACTTTTCATCTCTGAGCAATTGCTCGACGTTTGCAATTTCTCCCCTGAGCTCTCTTTAGAGTGCGCGAGAGCATGAGCAGAAGATTAGGTGGCTAGAGAAGCCCAGAGCCCCAGTGTTCTTAGGCCTACAAAAGCGCTTCCAAGGAAGGGTGCTGGCTAGCAACAGCTTTCAGTGCTGGCACTTTTCCTCTCTGAGCAATTGCTCGACGTTTGCAATTTCTCAGCTCGTGTCTACGAGACGGAAAGAGAAGGAGCGTGACGTTTGGTGGCTAGAGAAGTGCAAAGCCCCAGTGTTACTGCGCCTGTGAAAGCGCTTCCAAGGAAGGGTGCTGGCTAGCAACAGCTTTCAGTGCTGGCACTTTTCCTCTCTGAGCAATTGCTCGACGTTTGCAATTTCTCAGCTCGTGTCTACGAGACGGAAAGAGAAGGACCGTGACGTTTGGTGGCTAGAGAAGCGCAAAGCCCCAGTGTTACTGCGCCTGTGAAAGCGCTTCCAAGGAAGGGTGCTGGCTAGCAACAGCTTTCAGTGCTGGCACTTTTCATCTCTGAGCAATTGCTCGACGTTTGCAATTTCTCAGCTCGTGTCTACGAGACGGAAAGAGAAGGAGCGTGACGTTTGGTGGCTAGAGAAGCGCAAAGCCCCAGTGTTACTGCGCCTGTGAAAGCGCTTCCAAGGAAGGGTGCTGGCTAGCAACAGCTTTCAGTGCTGGCACTTTTCATCTCTGAGCAATTGCTCGACGTTTGCAATTTCTCCCCTGAGCTCTCTTTAGAGTGCGCGAGAGGATGAGCAGAAGATTAGGTGGCTAGAGAAGCCCAGAGCCCCAGTGTGCTTAGGGCTACAAAAGCGCTTCCAAGGAAGGGGGCTGGCTAGCAACAGCTTTCAGTGCTGGCACTTTTCATCTCTGAGCAATTGCTCGACGTTTGCAATTTCTCACCTGAGCTCTCTTTAGAGTGCGCGAGAGCATGAGCAGAAGATTAGGTGGCTAGAGAAGCCCAGAGCCCCAGTGTGCTTAGGCCTACAAAAGCGCTTCCAAGGAAGGGGGCTGGCTAGCAAGAGCTTTCAGTGCTGGCACTTTTCCTCTCTGAGCAATTGCTCGACGTTTGCAATTTCTCAGCTCGTGTCTACGAGACGGATAGAGAATGACAGTGACGTTTGGTGGCTAGAGAAGCGCAAAGCCCCAGTGTTACTGCGCCTGTGAAAGCGCTTCCAAGGAAGGGGGCTGGCTAGCAACAGCTTTCAGTGCTGGCACTTTTCATCTCTGAGCAATTGCTCGACGTTTGCAATTTCTCAGCTCGTGTCTACGAGACGGATAGAGAATGACAGTGACGTTTGGTGGCTAGAGAAGTGCAAAGCCCCAGTGTTACTGCGCCTGTGAAAGCGCTTCCAAGGAAGGGTGCTGGCTAGCAACAGCTTTCAGTGCTGGCACTTTTCATCTCTGAGCAATTGCTCCACGTTTGCAATTTCTCAGCTCGTGTCTACGAGACGGAAAGAGAAGGACCGTGACGTTTGGTGGCTAGAGAAGCGCAAAGCCCCAGTGTTGCTGCGCCTGTGAAAGCGCTTCCAAGGAAGGGTGCTGGCTAGCAACAGCTTTCAGTGCTGGCACTTTTCATCTCTGAGCAATTGCTCAACGTTTGCAATTTCTCACCTGAGCTCTCTTTAGAGTGCGCGAGAGGATGAGCAGAAGATTAGGTGGCTAGAGAAGCCCAGAGCCCCAGTGTTCTTAGGCCTACAAAAGCGCTTTCAAAGAAGGGGGCTGGCTAGCAACAGCTTTCAGTGCTGGCACTTTTCATCTCTGAGCAATTGCTCGACGTTTGCAATTTCTCAGCTCGTGTCTACGAGACGGAAAGAGAAGGACCGTGACGTTTGGTGGCTAGAGAAGCGCAAAGCCCCAGTGTTACTGCGCCTGTGAAAGCGCTTCCAAGGAAGGGTGCTGGCTAGCAACAGCTTTCAGTGCTGGCACTTTTCATCTCTGAGCAATTGCTCGACGTTTGCAATTTCTCCCCTGAGCTCTCTTTACAGTGCGCGAGAGCATGAGCAGAAGATTCGGTGGCTAGAGAAGCCCAGAGCCCCAGTGTTCTTAGGCCTACAAAAGCACTTCCAAGGAAGGGTGCTGGCTAGCAACAGCTTTCAGTGCTGGCACTTTTCCTCTCTGAGCAATTGCTCGACGTTTGCAATTTCTCAGCTCGTGTCTACGAGACGGAAAGAGAATGACAGTGACGTTTGGTGGCTAGAGAAGCGCAAAGCCCCAGTGTTACTGCGCCTGTGAAAGCGCTTCCAAGGAAGGGTGCTGGCTAGCAACAGCTTTCAGTGCTGGCACTTTTCATCTCTGAGCAATTGCTCGACGTTTGCAATTTCTCACCTGAGCTCTCTTTAGAGTGCGCGAGAGCATGAGCAGAAGATTAGGTGGCTAGAGAAACCCAGAGCCCCAGTGTTCTCAGGCCTACAAAAGCGCTTCCAAGGAAGGGGGCTGGCTAGCAACAGCTTTCAGTGCTGGCACTTTTCATCTCTGAGCAATTGCTCGACGTTTGCAATTTCTCCCCTGAGCTCACTTTAGAGTGCGCGAGAGGATGAGCAGAAGATTAGGTGGCTAGAGAAGCCCAGAGCCCCAGTGTTCTTAGGCCTACAAAAGCGCTTCCAAGGAAGGGGGCTGGCTAGCAACAGCTTTCAGTGCTGGCACTTTTCATCTCTGAGCAATTGCTCGACGTTTGCAATTTCTCAGCTCGTGTCTACGAGACGGAAAGAGAAGGACCGTGACGTTTGGTGGGTAGAGAAGCGCAAAGCCCCAGTGTTGCTGTGCCTGTGAAAGCGCTTCCAAGGAAGGGTGCTGGCTAGCAACAGCTTTCAGTGCTGGCACTTTTCATCTCTGAGCAATTGCTCGACGTTTGCAATTTCTCACCTGAGCTCTCTTTAGATTGCGCGAGAGCATGAGCAGAAGATTAGGTGGCTAGAGAAGCCCAGAGCCCCAGTGTTCTTAGGCCTACAAAAGCGCTTCCAAGGAAGGGGGCTGGCTAGCAACAGCTTTCAGTGCTGGCACTTTTCATCTCTGAGCAATTGCTCGACGTTTGCAATTTCTCAGCTCGTGTCTACGAGACGGAAAGAGAAGGAGCGTGACGTTTGGTGGGTAGAGAAGCGCAAAGCCCCAGTGTTGCTGCGCCTGTGAAAGCGCTTCCAAGGAAGGGTGCTGGCTAGCAACAGCTTTCAGTGCTGGCACTTTTCATCTCTGAGCAATTGCTCGACGTTTGCAATTTCTCACCTGAGCACTCTTTAGAGTGCGCGAGAGGATGAGCAGAAGATTAGGTGGCTAGAGAAGCCCAGAGCCCCAGTGTTCTTAGGCCTACAAAAGCGCTTCCAAGGAAGGGGGCTGGCTAGCAACAGCTTTCAGTGCTGGCACTTTTCATCTCTGAGCAATTGCTCGACGTTTGCAATTTCTCCCCTGAGCTCTCTTTAGAGTGCGCGAGAGGATGAGCAGAAGATTAAGTGGCTACAGAAGCCCAGAGCCCCAGTGTGCTTAGGCCTACAAAAGCGCTTCCAAGGAAGGGTGCTGGCTAGCAACAGCTTTCAGTGCTGGCACTTTTCCTCTCTGAGCAATTGCTCGACGTTTGCAATTTCTCAGCTCGTGTCTATGAGACGGAAAGAGAAGGACCGTGACGTTTGGTGGCTAGAGAAGCGCAAAGCCCCAGTGTTGCTGCGCCTGTGAAAGCGCTTCCAAGGAAGGGTGCTGGCTAGCAACAGCTTTCAGTGCTGGCACTTTTCATCTCTGAGCAATTGCTCGACGTTTGCAATTTCTCAGCTCGTGTCTAGGAGACGGATAGAGAATGACAGTGACGTTTGGTGGCTAGAGAAGTGCAAAGCCCCAGTGTTACTGCGCCTGTGAAAGCGCTTCCAAGGAAGGGTGCTGGCTAGCAACAGCTTTCAGTGCTGGCACTTTTCATCTCTGAGCAATTGCTCGACGTTTGCAATTTCTCAGCTCGTGTCTACGAGACGGAAAGAGAAGGACCGTGACGTTTGGTGGGTAGAGAAGCGCAAAGCCCCAGTGTTGCTGTGCCTGTGAAAGCGCTTCCAAGGAAGGGTGCTGGCTAGCAACAGCTTTCAGTGCTGGCACTTTTCATCTCTGAGCAATTGCTCGACGTTTGCAATTTCTCCCCTGAGCTCACTTTAGAGTGCGCGAGAGGATGAGCAGAAGATTAGGTGGCTAGAGAAGCCCAGAGCCCCAGTGTTCTTAGGCCTACAAAAGCGCTTCCAAGGAAGGGGGCTGGCTAGCAACAGCTTTCAGTGCTGGCACTTTTCATCTCTGAGCAATTGCTCGACGTTTGCAATTTCTCAGCTCGTGTCTACGAGACGGAAAGAGAAGGACCGTGACGTTTGGTGGCTAGAGAAGCGCAAAGCCCCAGTGTTGCTGCGCCTGTGAAAGCGCTTCCAAGGAAGGGTGCTGGCTAGCAACAGCTTTCAGTGCTGGCACTTTTCATCTCTGAGCAATTGCTCGACGTTTGCAATTTCTCACCTGAGCTCTCTTTACAGTGCGCGAGAGCATGAGCAGAAGATTAGGTGGCTAGAGAAGCCCAGAGCCCCAGTGTTCTTAGGCCTACAAAAGCGCTTCCAAGGAAGGGGGCTGGCTAGCAACAGCTTTCAGTGCTGGCACTTTTCCTCTCTGAGCAATTGCTCGACGTTTGCAATTTCTCAGCTCGTGTCTACGAGACGGAAAGAGAAGGAGCGTGACGTTTGGTGGGTAGAGAAGCGCAAAGCCCCAGTGTTGCTGCGCCTGTGAAAGCGCTTCCAAGGAAGGGTGCTGGCTAGCAACAGCTTTCAGTGCTGGCACTTTTCATCTCTGAGCAATTGCTCGACGTTTGCAATTTCTCACCTGAGCAATCTTTAGAGTGCGCGAGAGGATGAGCAGAAGATTAGGTGGCTAGAGAAGCCGAGAGCCCCAGTGTTCTTAGGCCTACAAAAGCGCTTCCAAGGAAGGGGGCTGGCTAGCAACAGCTTTCAGTGCTGGCACTTTTCATCTCTGAGCAATTGCTCGACGTTTGCAATTTCTCCCCTGAGCTCTCTTTAGAGTGCGCGAGAGGATGAGCAGAAGATTAAGTGGCTAGAGAAGCCCAGAGCCCCAGTGTGCTTAGGCCTACAAAAGCGCTTCCAAGGAAGGGTGCTGGCTAGCAACAGCTTTCAGTGCTGGCACTTTTCCTCTCTGAGCAATTGCTCGACGTTTGCAATTTCTCAGCTCGTGTCTATGAGACGGAAAGAGAAGGACCGTGACGTTTGGTGGCTAGAGAAGCGCAAAGCCCCAGTGTTGCTGCGCCTGTGAAAGCGCTTCCAAGGAAGGGTGCTGGCTAGCAACAGCTTTCAGTGCTGGCACTTTTCCTCTCTGAGCAATTGCTCGACGTTTGCAATTTCTCAGCTCGTGTCTACGAGACGGATAGAGAATGACAGTGACGTTTGGTGGCTAGAGAAGTGCAAAGCCCCAGTGTTACTGCGCCTGTGAAAGCGCTTCCAAGGAAGGGTGCTGGCTAGCAACAGCTTTCAGTGCTGGCACTTTTCATCTCTGAGCAATTGCTCGACGTTTGCAATTTCTCAGCTCGTGTCTACGAGACGGAAAGAGAAGGACCGTGACGTTTGGTGGCTAGAGAAGCGCAAAGCCCCAGTGTTGCTGCGCCTGTGAAAGCGCTTCCAAGGAAGGGGGCTGGCTAGCAAGAGCTTTCAGTGCTGGCACTTTTCATCTCTGAGCAATTGCTCAACGTTTGCAATTTCTCACCTGAGCTCTCTTTAGAGTGCGCGAGAGGATGAGCAGGAGATTAGGTGGTTAGAGAAGCCCAGAGCCCCAGTGTTCTTAGGCCTACAAAAGCGCTTTCAAGGAAGGGGGCTGGCTAGCAACAGCTTTCAGTGCTGGCACTTTTCATCTCTGAGCAATTGCTCGACGTTTGCAATTTCTCAGCTCGTGTCTACGAGACGGAAAGAGAAGGACCGTGACGTTTGGTGGCTAGAGAAGCGCAAAGCCCCAGTGTTACTGCGCCTGTGAAAGCGCTTCCAAGGAAGGGTGCTGGCTAGCAACAGCTTTCAGTGCTGGCACTTTTCATCTCTGAGCAATTGCTCGACGTTTGCAATTTCTCAGCTCGTGTCTACGAGACGGAAAGAGAAGGACCGTGACGTTTGGTGGCTAGAGAAGCGCAAAGCCCCAGTGTTGCTGCGCCTGTGAAAGCGCTTCCAAGGAAGGGTGCTGGCTAGCAAGAGCTTTCAGTGCTGGCACTTTTCATCTCTGAGCAATTGCTCGACGTTTGCAATTTCTCCCCTGAGCTCTCTTTAGAGTGCGCGAGAGCATGAGCAGAAGATTCGGTGGCTAGAGAAGCCCAGAGCCCCAGTGTTCTTAGGCCTACAAAAGCGCTTCCAAGGAAGGGGGCTGGCTAGCAACAGCTTTCAGTGCTGGCACTTTTCCTCTCTGAGCAATTGCTCGACGTTTGCAATTTCTCAGCTCGTGTCTACGAGACGGAAAGAGAATGACAGTGACGTTTGGTGGCTAGAGAAGCGCAAAGCCCCAGTGTTACTGCGCCTGTGAAAGCGCTTCCAAGGAAGGGTGCTGGCTAGCAACAGCTTTCAGTGCTGGCACTTTTCATCTCTGAGCAATTGCTCGACGTTTGCAATTTCTCACCTGAGCTCTCTTTAGAGTGCGCGAGAGCATGAGCAGAAGATTAGGTGGCTAGAGAAACCCAGAGCCCCAGTGTTCTCAGGCCTACAAAAGCGCTTCCAAGGAAGGGGGCTGGCTAGCAACAGCTTTCAGTGCTGGCACTTTTCATCTCTGAGCAATTGCTCGACGTTTGCAATTTCTCACCTGAGCTCACTTTAGAGTGCGCGAGAGGATGAGCAGAAGATTAGGTGGCTAGAGAAGCCCAGAGCCCCAGTGTTCTTAGGCCTACAAAAGCGCTTCCAAGGAAGGGGGCTGGCTAGCAAGAGCTTTCAGTGCTGGCACTTTTCATCTCTGAGCAATTGCTCGACGTTTGCAATTTCTCAGCTCGTGTCTACGAGACGGAAAGAGAAGGACCGTGACGTTTGGTGGCTAGAGAAGCGCAAAGCCCCAGTGTTGCTGTGCCTGTGAAAGCGCTTCCAAGGAAGGGGGCTGGCTAGCAACAGCTTTCAGTGCTGGCACTTTTCATCTCTGAGCAATTGCTCGACGTTTGCAATTTCTCACCTGAGCTCTCTTTAGAGTGCGCGAGAGGATGAGCAGAAGATTAAGTGCCTAGAGAAGCCCAGAGCCCCAGTGTGCTTAGGCCTACAAAAGCGCTTCCAAGGAAGGGTGCTGGCTAGCAACAGCTTTCAGTGCTGGCACTTTTCCTCTCTGAGCAATTGCTCGACGTTTGCAATTTCTCAGCTCGTGTCTATGAGACGGAAAGAGAAGGACCGTGACGTTTGGTGGCTAGAGAAGCGCAAAGCCCCAGTGTTGCTGCGCCTGTGAAAGCGCTTCCAAGGAAGGGTGCTGGCTAGCAACAGCTTTCAGTGCTGGCACTTTTCATCTCTGAGCAATTGCTCGACGTTTGCAATTTCTCAGCTCGTGTCTACGAGACGGAAAGAGAAGGACCGTGACGTTTTGTGGCTAGAGAAGCGCAAAGCCCCAGTGTTACTGCGCCTGTGAAAGCGCTTCCAAGGAAGGGTGCTGGCTAGCAAGAGCTTTCAGTGCTGGCACTTTTCATCTCTGAGCAATTGCTCGACGTTTGCAATTTCTCCCCTGAGCTCTCTTTAGAGTGCGCGAGAGCATGAGCAGAAGATTAGGTGGCTAGAGAAGCCCAGAGCCCCAGTGTTCTTAGGCCTACAAAAGCGCTTCCAAGGAAGGGGGCTGGCTAGCAACAGCTTTCAGTGCTGGCACTTTTCCTCTCTGAGCAATTGCTCGACGTTTGCAATTTCTCCCCTGAGCTCTCTTTAGAGTGTGCGAGAGGATGAGCAGAAGATTAGGTGGCTAGAGAAGCCCAGAGCCCCAGTGTTTTTAGGCCTACAAAAGCGCTTTCAAGGAAGGGGGCTGGCTAGCAACAGCTTTCAGTGCTGGCACTTTTCATCTCTGAGCAATTGCTCGACTTTTGCAATTTCTCAGCTCGTGTCTACGAGACGGAAAGAGAAGGACCGTGACGTTTGGTGGGTAGAGAAGCGCAAAGCCCCAGTGTTACTGCGCCTGTGAAAGCGCTTCCAAGGAAGGGTGCTGGCTAGCAACAGCTTTCAGTGCTGGCACTTTTCATCTCTGAGCAATTGCTCGACGTTTGCAATTTCTCAGCTCGTGTCTACGAGACGGAAAGAGAAGGACCGTGACGTTTGGTGGCTAGAGAAGCGCAAAGCCCCAGTGTTGCTGCGCCTGTGAAAGCGCTTCCAAGGAAGGGTGCTGGCTAGCAACAGCTTTCAGTGCTGGCACTTTTCATCTCTGAGCAATTGCTCGACGTTTGCAATTTCTCACCTGAGCTCTCTTTAGAGTGCGCGAGAGGATGAGCAGAAGATTCGGTGGCTAGAGAAGCCCAGAGCCCCAGTGTTCTTAGGCCTACAAAAGCGCTTCCAAGGAAGGGTGCTGGCTAGCAACAGCTTTCAGTGCTGGCACTTTTCCTCTCTGAGCAATTGCTCGACGTTTGCAATTTCTCAGCTCGTGTCTACGAGACGGAAAGAGAATGACAGTGACGTTTGGTGGGTAGAGAAGCGCAAAGCCCCAGTGTTACTGCGCCTGTGAAAGCGCTTCCAAGGAAGGGTGCTGGCTAGCAACAGCTTTCAGTGCTGGCACTTTTCATCTCTGAGCAATTGCTCGACGTTTGCAATTTCTCACCTGAGCTCTCTTTAGAGTGCGCGAGAGGATGAGCAGAAGATTAGGTGGCTAGAGAAGCCCAGAGCCCCAGTGTTCTCAGGCCTACAAAAGCGCTTCCAAGGAAGGGGGCTGGCTAGCAACAGCTTTCAGTGCTGGCACTTTTCATCTCTGAGCAATTGCTCGACGTTTGCAATTTCTCACCTGAGCTCACTTTAGAGTGCGCGAGAGGATGAGCAGAAGATTAGGTGGCTAGAGAAGCCCAGAGCCCCAGTGTTCTTAGGCCTACAAAAGCGCTTCCAAGGAAGGGTGCTGGCTAGCAACAGCTTTCAGTGCTGACACTTTTCATCTCTGAGCAATTGCTCGACGTTTGCAATTTCTCAGCTCGTGTCTACGAGACGGAAAGAGAAGGACCGTGACGTTTGGTGGGTAGAGAAGCGCAAAGCCCCAGTGTTGCTGCGCCTGTGAAAGCGCTTCCAAGGAAGGGTGCTGGCTAGCAACAGCTTTCAGTGCTGGCACTTTTCATCTCTGAGCAATTGCTCGACGTTTGCAATTTCTCACCTGAGCTCTCTTTACAGTGCGCGAGAGGATGAGCAGAAGATTAGGTGGCTAGAGAAGCCCAGAGCCCCAGTGTTCTTAGGCCTACAAAAGCGCTTCCAAGGAAGGGGGCTGGCTAGCAACAGCTTTCAGTGCTGGCACTTTTCATCTCTGAGCAATTGCTCGACGTTTGCAATTTCTCAGCTCGTGTCTACGAGACGGAAAGAGAAGGACCGTGACGTTTGGTGGCTAGAGAAGCGCAAAGCCCCAGTGTTGCTGCGCCTGTGAAAGCGCTTCCAAGGAAGGGTGCTGGCTAGCAACAGCTTTCAGTGCTGGCACTTTTCATCTCTGAGCAATTGCTCGACGTTTGCAATTTCTCCCCTGAGCTCTCTTTAGAGTGCGCGAGAGGATGAGCAGAAGATTAGGTGTCTAAAGAAGCCCAGAGCCCCAGTGTTCTTAGGGCTACAAAAGCGCTTCCAAGGAAGGGTGCTGGCTAGCAACAGCTTTCAGTGCTGGCACTTTTCATCTCTGAGCAATTGCTCGACGTTTGCAATTTCTCAGCTCGTGTCTACGAGACGGAAAGAGAAGGACCGTGACGTTTGGTGGCTAGAGAAGTGCAAAGCCCCAGTGTTACTGCGCCTGTGAAAGCGCTTCCAAGGAAGGGTGCTGGCTAGCAACAGCTTTCAGTGCTGGCACTTTTCCTCTCTGAGCAATTGCTCGACGTTTGCAATTTCTCAGCTCGTGTCTACGAGACGGAAAGAGAAGGACCGTGACGTTTGGTGGCTAGAGAAGCGCAAAGCCCCAGTGTTACTGCGCCTGTGAAAGCGCTTCCAAGGAAGGGTGCTGGCTAGCAACAGCTTTCAGTGCTGGCACTTTTCATCTCTGAGCAATTGCTCGACGTTTGCAATTTCTCAGCTCGTGTCTATGAGACGGAAAGAGAAGGACCGTGACGTTTGGTGGCTAGAGAAGCGCAAAGCCCCAGTGTTGCTGCGCCTGTGAAAGCGCTTCCAAGGAAGGGTGCTGGCTAGCAACAGCTTTCAGTGCTGGCACTTTTCATCTCTGAGCAATTGCTCGACGTTTGCAATTTCTCACCTGAGCTCTCTTTAGAGTGCGCGAGAGGATGAGCAGAAGATTAGGTGGCTAGAGAAGCCCAGAGCCCCAGTGTGCTTAGGGCTACAAAAGCGCTTCCAAGGAAGGGTGCTGGCTAGCAACAGCTTTCAGTGCTGGCACTTTTCATCTCTGAGCAATTGCTCGACGTTTGCAATTTCTCACCTGAGCTCTCTTTAGAGTGCGCGAGAGGATGAGCAGAAGATTAGGTGGCTAGAGAAGCCCAGAGCCCCAGTGTTCTTAGGCCTACAAAAGCGCTTCCAAGGAAGGGGGCTGGCTAGCAACAGCTTTCAGTGCTGGCACTTTTCCTCTCTGAGCAATTGCTCGACGTTTGCAATTTCTCAGCTCGTGTCTACGAGACGGATAGAGAATGACAGTGACGTTTGGTGGCTAGAGAAGTGCAAAGCCCCAGTGTTACTGCGCCTGTGAAAGCGCTTCCAAGGAAGGGTGCTGGCTAGCAACAGCTTTCAGTGCTGGCACTTTTCATCTCTGAGCAATTGCTCAAAGTTTGCAATTTCTCAGCTCGTGTCTACGAGACGGAAAGAGAAGGACCGTGACGTTTGGTGGCTAGAGAAGCGCAAAGCCCCAGTGTTGCTGCGCCTGTGAAAGCGCTTCCAAGGAAGGGTGCTGGCTAGCAACAGCTTTCAGTGCTGGCACTTTTCATCTCTGAGCAATTGCTCAACGTTTGCAATTTCTCACCTGAGCTCTCTTTAGAGTGCGCGAGAGGATGAGCAGAAGATTAGGTGGCTAGAGAAGCCCAGAGCCCCAGTGTTCTTAGGCCTACAAAAGCGCTTTCAAGGAAGGGGGCTGGCTAGCAACAGCTTTCAGTGCTGGCACTTTTCATCTCTGAGCAATTGCTCGACGTTTGCAATTTCTCAGCTCGTGTCTACGAGACGGAAAGAGAAGGACCGTGACGTTTGGTGGCTAGAGAAGCGCAAAGCCCCAGTGTTACTGCGCCTGTGAAAGCGCTTCCAAGGAAGGGTGCTGGCTAGCAACAGCTTTCAGTGCTGGCACTTTTCATCTCTGAGCAATTGCTCGACGTTTGCAATTTCTCAGCTCGTGTCTACGAGACGGAAAGAGAAGGACCGTGACGTTTGGTGGCTAGAGAAGCGCAAAGCCCCAGTGTTGCTGCGCCTGTGAAAGCGCTTCCAAGGAAGGGTGCTGGCTAGCAACAGCTTTCAGTGCTGGCACTTTTCATCTCTGAGCAATTGCTCGACGTTTGCAATTTCTCCCCTGAGCTCTCTTTACAGTGCGCGAGAGCATGAGCAGAAGATTCGGTGGCTAGAGAAGCCCAGAGCCCCAGTGTTCTTAGGCCTACAAAAGCGCTTCCAAGGAAGGGGGCTGGCTAGCAACAGCTTTCAGTGCTGGCACTTTTCCTCTCTGAGCAATTGCTCGACGTTTGCAATTTCTCAGCTCGTGTCTACGAGACGGAAAGAGAAGGAGCGTGACGTTTGGTGGCTAGAGAAGCGCAAAGCCCCAGTGTTACTGCGCCTGTGAAAGCGCTTCCAAGGAAGGGTGCTGGCTAGCAACAGCTTTCAGTGCTGGCACTTTTCATCTCTGAGCAATTGCTCGACGTTTGCAATTTCTCACCTGAGCTCTCTTTAGAGTGCGCGAGAGGATGAGCAGAAGATTAGGTGGCTAGAGAAACCCAGAGCCCCAGTGTTCTCAGGCCTACAAAAGCGCTTCCAAGGAAGGGGGCTGGCTAGCAACAGCTTTCAGTGCTGGCACTTTTCATCTCTGAGCAATTGCTCGACGTTTGCAATTTCTCCCCTGAGCTCACTTTAGAGTGCGCGAGAGGATGAGCAGAAGATTAGGTGGCTAGAGAAGCCCAGAGCCCCAGTGTTCTTAGGGCTACAAAAGCGCTTCCAAGGAAGGGTGCTGGCTAGCAACAGCTTTCAGTGCTGGCACTTTTCATCTCTGAGCAATTGCTCGACGTTTGCAATTTCTCAGCTCGTGTCTACGAGACGGAAAGAGAAGGACCGTGACGTTTGGTGGGTAGAGAAGCGCAAAGCCCCAGTGTTGCTGTGCCTGTGAAAGCGCTTCCAAGGAAGGGTGCTGGCTAGCAACAGCTTTCAGTGCTGGCACTTTTCATCTCTGAGCAATTGCTCGACGTTTGCAATTTCTCACCTGAGCTCTCTTTACAGTGCGCGAGAGCATGAGCAGAAGATTAGGTGGCTAGAGAAGCCCAGAGCCCCAGTGTTCTTAGGCCTACAAAAGCGCTTCCAAGGAAGGGGGCTGGCTAGCAACAGCTTTCAGTGCTGGCACTTTTCCTCTCTGAGCAATTGCTCGACGTTTGCAATTTCTCAGCTCGTGTCTACGAGACGGAAAGAGAAGGAGCGTGACGTTTGGTGGGTAGAGAAGCGCAAAGCCCCAGTGTTGCTGCGCCTGTGAAAGCGCTTCCAAGGAAGGGTGCTGGCTAGCAACAGCTTTCAGTGCTGGCACTTTTCATCTCTGAGCAATTGCTCGACGTTTGCAATTTCTCACCTGAGCACTCTTTAGAGTGCGCGAGAGGATGAGCAGAAGATTAGGTGGCTAGAGAAGCCGAGAGCCCCAGTGTTCTTAGGCCTACAAAAGCGCTTCCAAGGAAGGGGGCTGGCTAGCAACAGCTTTCAGTGCTGGCACTTTTCATCTCTGAGCAATTGCTCGACGTTTGCAATTTCTCCCCTGAGCTCTCTTTAGAGTGCGCGAGAGGATGAGCAGAAGATTAAGTGGCTAGAGAAGCCCAGAGCCCCAGTGTGCTTAGGCCTACAAAAGCGCTTCCAAGGAAGGGTGCTGGCTAGCAACAGCTTTCAGTGCTGGCACTTTTCATCTCTGAGCAATTGCTCGACGTTTGCAATTTCTCCCCTGAGCTCACTTTAGAGTGCGCGAGAGGATGAGCAGAAGATTAGGTGGCTAGAGAAGCCCAGAGCCCCAGTGTTCTTAGGCCTACAAAAGCGCTTCCAAGGAAGGGGGCTGGCTAGCAACAGCTTTCAGTGCTGGCACTTTTCATCTCTGAGCAATTGCTCGACGTTTGCAATTTCTCAGCTCGTGTCTACGAGACGGAAAGAGAAGGACCGTGACGTTTGGTGGCTAGAGAAGCGCAAAGCCCCAGTGTTGCTGTGCCTGTGAAAGCGCTTCCAAGGAAGGGGGCTGGCTAGCAACAGCTTTCAGTGCTGGCACTTTTCATCTCTGAGCAATTGCTCGACGTTTGCAATTTCTCACCTGAGCTCTCTTTAGAGTGCGCGAGAGGATGAGCAGAAGATTAAGTGGCTAGAGAAGCCCAGAGCCCCAGTGTTCTTAGGCCTACAAAAGCGCTTCCAAGGAAGGGTGCTGGCTAGCAACAGCTTTCAGTGCTGGCACTTTTCCTCTCTGAGCAATTGCTCGACGTTTGCAATTTCTCAGCTCGTGTCTATGAGACGGAAAGAGAAGGACCGTGACGTTTGGTGGCTAGAGAAGCGCAAAGCCCCAGTGTTGCTGCGCCTGTGAAAGCGCTTCCAAGGAAGGGTGCTGGCTAGCAACAGCTTTCAGTGCTGGCACTTTTCATCTCTGAGCAATTGCTCGACGTTTGCAATTTCTCAGCTCGTGTCTACGAGACGGAAAGAGAAGGACCGTGACGTTTGGTGGCTAGAGAAGCGCAAAGCCCCAGTGTTACTGCGCCTGTGAAAGCGCTTCCAAGGAAGGGTGCTGGCTAGCAAGAGCTTTCAGTGCTGGCACTTTTCATCTCTGAGCAATTGCTCGACGTTTGCAATTTCTCCCCTGAGCTCTCTTTAGAGTGCGCGAGAGCATGAGCAGAAGATTAGGTGGCTAGAGAAGCCCAGAGCCCCAGTGTTCTTAGGCCTACAAAAGCGCTTCCAAGGAAGGGGGCTGGCTAGCAACAGCTTTCAGTGCTGGCACTTTTCCTCTCTGAGCAATTGCTCGACGTTTGCAATTTCTCCCCTGAGCTCTCTTTAGAGTGTGCGAGAGGATGAGCAGAAGATTAGGTGGCTAGAGAAGCCCAGAGCCCCAGTGTTCTTAGGCCTACAAAAGCGCTTTCAAGGAAGGGGGCTGGCTAGCAACAGCTTTCAGTGCTGGCACTTTTCATCTCTGAGCAATTGCTCGACTTTTGCAATTTCTCAGCTCGTGTCTGCGAGACGGAAAGAGAAGGACCGTGACGTTTGGTGGGTAGAGAAGCGCAAAGCCCCAGTGTTACTGCGCCTGTGAAAGCGCTTCCAAGGAAGGGTGCTGGCTAGCAACAGCTTTCAGTGCTGGCACTTTTCCTCTCTGAGCAATTGCTCGACGTTTGCAATTTCTCAGCTCGTGTCTACGAGACGGAAAGAGAATGACCGTGACGTTTGGTGGCTAGAGAAGCGCAAAGCCCCAGTGTTGCTGCGCCTGTGAAAGCGCTTCCAAGGAAGGGTGCTGGCTAGCAACAGCTTTCAGTGCTGGCACTTTTCATCTCTGAGCAATTGCTCGACGTTTGCAATTTCTCACCTGAGCAATCTTTAGAGTGCGCGAGAGGATGAGCAGAAGATTCGGTGGCTAGAGAAGCCCAGAGCCCCAGTGTTCTTAGGCCTACAAAAGCGCTTCCAAGGAAGGGTGCTGGCTAGCAACAGCTTTCAGTGCTGGCACTTTTCCTCTCTGAGCAATTGCTCGACGTTTGCAATTTCTCAGCTCGTGTCTACGAGACGGAAAGAGAATGACAGTGACGTTTGGTGGGTAGAGAAGCGCAAAGCCCCAGTGTTACTGCGCCTGTGAAAGCGCTTCCAAGGAAGGGTGCTGGCTAGCAACAGCTTTCAGTGCTGGCACTTTTCATCTCTGAGCAATTGCTCGACGTTTGCAATTTCTCCCCTGAGCTCTCTTTAGAGTGCGCGAGAGGATGAGCAGAAGATTAGGTGGCTAGAGAAGCCCAGAGCCCCAGTGTTCTCAGGCCTACAAAAGCGCTTCCAAGGAAGGGGGCTGGCTAGCAACAGCTTTCAGTGCTGGCACTTTTCCTCTCTGAGCAATTGCTCGACGTTTGCAATTTCTCACCTGAGCTCACTTTAGAGTGCGCGAGAGGATGAGCAGAAGATTAGGTGGCTAGAGAAGCCCAGAGCCCCAGTGTTCTTAGGGCTACAAAAGCGCTTCCAAGGAAGGGTGCTGGCTAGCAACAGCTTTCAGTGCTGACACTTTTCATCTCTGAGCAATTGCTCGACGTTTGCAATTTCTCAGCTCGTGTCTACGAGACGGAAAGAGAAGGACCGTGACGTTTGGTGGGTAGAGAAGCGCAAAGCCCCAGTGTTGCTGTGCCTGTGAAAGCGCTTCCAAGGAAGGGTGCTGGCTAGCAACAGCTTTCAGTGCTGGCACTTTTCATCTCTGAGCAATTGCTCGACGTTTGCAATTTCTCACCTGAGCTCTCTTTACAGTGCGCGAGAGGATGAGCAGAAGATTAGGTGGCTAGAGAAGCCCAGAGCCCCAGTGTTCTTAGGCCTACAAAAGCGCTTCCAAGGAAGGGGGCTGGCTAGCAACAGCTTTCAGTGCTGGCACTTTTCATCTCTGAGCAATTGCTCGACGTTTGCAATTTCTCAGCTCGTGTCTACGAGACGGAAAGAGAAGGACCGTGACGTTTGGTGGCTAGAGAAGCGCAAAGCCCCAGTGTTGCTGCGCCTGTGAAAGCGCTTCCAAGGAAGGGTGCTGGCTAGCAACAGCTTTCAGTGCTGGCACTTTTCATCTCTGAGCAATTGCTCGACGTTTGCAATTTCTCCTCTGAGCTCTCTTTAGAGTGCGCGAGAGGATGAGCAGAAGATTAGGTGTCTAAAGAAGCCCAGAGCCCCAGTGTTCTTAGGCCTACAAAAGCGCTTCCAAGGAAGGGTGCTGGCTAGCAACAGCTTTCAGTGCTGGCACTTTTCATCTCTGAGCAATTGCTCGACGTTTGCAATTTCTCAGCTCGTGTCTACGAGACGGAAAGAGAATGACAGTGACGTTTGGTGGCTAGAGAAGCGCAAAGCCCCAGTGTTACTGCGCCTGTGAAAGCGCTTCCAAGGAAGGGTGCTGGCTAGCAACAGCTTTCAGTGCTGGCACTTTTCCTCTCTGAGCAATTGCTCGACGTTTGCAATTTCTCAGCTCGTGTCTACGAGACGGATAGAGAATGACAGTGACGTTTGGTGGCTAGAGAAGTGCAAAGCCCCAGTGTTACTGCGCCTGTGAAAGCGCTTCCAAGGAAGGGTGCTGGCTAGCAACAGCTTTCAGTGCTGGCACTTTTCATCTCTGAGCAATTGCTCGACGTTTGCAATTTCTCAGCTCGTGTCTACGAGACAGAAAGAGAAGGACAGTGACGTTTGGTGGCTAGAGAAGCGCAAAGCCCCAGTGTTGCTGCGCCTGTGAAAGCGCTTCCAAGGAAGGGTGCTGGCTAGCAACAGCTTTCAGTGCTGGCACTTTTCATCTCTGAGCAATTGCTCGACGTTTGCAATTTCTCCCCTGAGCTCTCTTTAGAGTGCGCGAGAGCATGAGCAGAAGATTAGGTGGCTAGAGAAGCCCAGAGCCCCAGTGTTCTTAGGCCTACAAAAGCGCTTCCAAGGAAGGGTGCTGGCTAGCAACAGCTTTCAGTGCTGGCACTTTTCCTCTCTGAGCAATTGCTCGACGTTTGCAATTTCTCAGCTCGTGTCTACGAGACGGAAAGAGAAGGAGCGTGACGTTTGGTGGCTAGAGAAGTGCAAAGCCCCAGTGTTACTGCGCCTGTGAAAGCGCTTCCAAGGAAGGGTGCTGGCTAGCAACAGCTTTCAGTGCTGGCACTTTTCATCTCTGAGCAATTGCTCGACGTTTGCAATTTCTCAGCTCGTGTCTACGAGACGGAAAGAGAAGGACCGTGACGTTTGGTGGCTAGAGAAGCGCAAAGCCCCAGTGTTACTGCGCCTGTGAAAGCGCTTCCAAGGAAGGGTGCTGGCTAGCAACAGCTTTCAGTGCTGGCACTTTTCATCTCTGAGCAATTGCTCGACGTTTGCAATTTCTCAGCTCGTGTCTACGAGACGGAAAGAGAATGACAGTGACGTTTGGTGGCTAGAGAAGCGCAAAGCCCCAGTGTTGCTGCGCCTGTGAAAGCGCTTCCAAGGAAGGGTGCTGGCTAGCAACAGCTTTCAGTGCTGGCACTTTTCATCTCTGAGCAATTGCTCGACGTTTGCAATTTCTCCCCTGAGCTCTCTTTAGAGTGCGCGAGAGGATGAGCAGAAGATTAGGTGGCTAGAGAAGCCCAGAGCCCCAGTGTGCTTAGGGCTACAAAAGCGCTTCCAAGGAAGGGTGCTGGCTAGCAACAGCTTTCAGTGCTGGCACTTTTCATCTCTGAGCAATTGCTCGACGTTTGCAATTTCTCACCTGAGCTCTCTTTAGAGTGCGCGAGAGGATGAGCAGAAGATTAGGTGGCTAGAGAAGCCCAGAGCCCCAGTGTGCTTAGGCCTACAAAAGCGCTTCCAAGGAAGGGGGCTGGCTAGCAAGAGCTTTCAGTGCTGGCACTTTTCCTCTCTGAGCAATTGCTCGACGTTTGCAATTTCTCAGCTCGTGTCTACGAGACGGATAGAGAATGACAGTGACGTTTGGTGGCTAGAGAAGCGCAAAGCCGCAGTGTTACTGCGCCTGTGAAAGCGCTTCCAAGGAAGGGGGCTGGCTAGCAACAGCTTTCAGTGCTGGCACTTTTCCTCTCTGAGCAATTGCTCGACGTTTGCAATTTCTCAGCTCGTGTCTACGAGACGGATAGAGAATGACAGTGACGTTTGGTGGCTAGAGAAGTGCAAAGCCCCAGTGTTACTGCGCCTGTGAAAGCGCTTCCAAGGAAGGGTGCTGGCTAGCAACAGCTTTCAGTGCTGGCACTTTTCCTCTCTGAGCAATTGCTTGACGTTTGCAATTTCTCAGCTCGTGTCTACGAGACGGAAAGAGAAGGACCGTGACGTTTGGTGGCTAGAGAAGCGCAAAGCCCCAGTGTTACTGCGCCTGTGAAAGCGCTTCCAAGGAAGGGTGCTGGCTAGCAACAGCTTTCAGTGCTGGCACTTTTCATCTCTGAGCAATTGCTCGACGTTTGCAATTTCTCAGCTCGTGTCTACGAGACGGAAAGAGAAGGACCGTGACGTTTGGTGGCTAGAGAAGCGCAAAGCCCCAGTGTTGCTGCGCCTGTGAAAGCGCTTCCAAGGAAGGGTGCTGGCTAGCAACAGCTTTCAGTGCTGGCACTTTTCATCTCTGAGCAATTGCTCGACGTTTGCAATTTCTCCCCTGAGCTCTCTTTACAGTGCGCGAGAGCATGAGCAGAAGATTAGGTGGCTAGAGAAGCCCAGAGCCCCAGTGTTCTTAGGCCTACAAAAGCGCTTCCAAGGAAGGGTGCTGGCTAGCAACAGCTTTCAGTGCTGGCACTTTTCATCTCTGAGCAATTGCTCGACGTTTGCAATTTCTCAGCTCGTGTCTACGAGACGGAAAGAGAAGGACCGTGACGTTTGGTGGCTAGAGAAGCGCAAAGCCCCAGTGTTACTGCGCCTGTGAAAGCGCTTCCAAGGAAGGGTGCTGGCTAGCAACAGCTTTCAGTGCTGGCACTTTTCATCTCTGAGCAATTGCTCGACGTTTGCAATTTCTCACCTGAGCTCTCTTTAGAGTGCGCGAGAGGATGAGCAGAAGATTAGGTGGCTAGAGAAACCCAGAGCCCCAGTGTTCTCAGGCCTACAAAAGCGCTTCCAAGGAAGGGGGCTGGCTAGCAACAGCTTTCAGTGCTGGCACTTTTCATCTCTGAGCAATTGCTCGACGTTTGCAATTTCTCCCCTGAGCTCACTTTAGAGTGCGCGAGAGGATGAGCAGAAGATTAGGTGGCTAGAGAAGCCCAGAGCCCCAGTGTTCTTAGGGCTACAAAAGCGCTTCCAAGGAAGGGTGCTGGCTAGCAACAGCTTTCAGTGCTGGCACTTTTCATCTCTGAGCAATTGCTCGACGTTTGCAATTTCTCAGCTCGTGTCTACGAGACGGAAAGAGAAGGACCGTGACGTTTGGTGGGTAGAGAAGCGCAAAGCCCCAGTGTTGCTGTGCCTGTGAAAGCGCTTCCAAGGAAGGGGGCTGGCTAGCAACAGCTTTCAGTGCTGGCACTTTTCATCTCTGAGCAATTGCTCGACGTTTGCAATTTCTCACCTGAGCTCTCTTTAGAGTGCGCGAGAGGATGAGCAGAAGATTAGGTGGCTAGAGAAGCCCAGAGCCCCAGTGTTCTTAGGCCTACAAAAGCGCTTCCAAGGAAGGGGGCTGGCTAGCAACAGCTTTCAGTGCTGGCACTTTTCCTCTCTGAGCAATTGCTCGACGTTTGCAATTTCTCAGCTCGTGTCTACGAGACGGAAAGAGAAGGACCGTGACGTTTGGTGGCTAGAGAAGCGCAAAGCCCCAGTGTTGCTGCGCCTGTGAAAGCGCTTCCAAGGAAGGGTGCTGGCTAGCAACAGCTTTCAGTGCTGGCACTTTTCATCTCTGAGCAATTGCTCGACGTTTGCAATTTCTCCCCTGAGCTCTCTTTAGAGTGCGCGAGAGGATGAGCAGAAGATTAGGTGTCTAAAGAAGCCCAGAGCCCCAGTGTTCTTAGGGCTACAAAAGCGCTTCCAAGGAAGGGTGCTGGCTAGCAACAGCTTTCAGTGCTGGCACTTTTCATCTCTGAGCAATTGCTCGACGTTTGCAATTTCTCAGCTCGTGTCTACGAGACGGAAAGAGAATGACAGTGACGTTTGGTGGCTAGAGAAGTGCAAAGCCCCAGTGTTGCTGCGCCTGTGAAAGCACTTCCAAGGAAGGGGGCTGGCTAGCAACAGCTTTCAGTGCTGGCACTTTTCCTCTCTGAGCAATTGCTCGACGTTTGCAATTTCTCAGCTCGTGTCTACGAGACGGATAGAGAATGACAGTGACGTTTGGTGGCTAGAGAAGTGCAAAGCCCCAGTGTTACTGCGCCTGTGAAAGCGCTTCCAAGGAAGGGTGCTGGCTAGCAACAGCTTTCAGTGCTGGCACTTTTCATCTCTGAGCAATTGCTCGACGTTTGCAATTTCTCAGCTCGTGTCTACGAGACGGAAAGAGAAGGACAGTGACGTTTGGTGGCTAGAGAAGCGCAAAGCCCCAGTGTTGCTGCGCCTGTGAAAGCGCTTCCAAGGAAGGGTGCTGGCTAGCAACAGCTTTCAGTGCTGGCACTTTTCATCTCTGAGCAATTGCTCAACGTTTGCAATTTCTCACCTGAGCTCTCTTTAGAGTGCGCGAGAGGATGAGCAGAAGATTAGGTGGCTAGAGAAGCCCAGAGCCCCAGTGTTCTTAGGCCTACAAAAGCGCTTTCAAGGAAGGGGGCTGGCTAGCAACAGCTTTCAGTGCTGGCACTTTTCATCTCTGAGCAATTGCTCGACGTTTGCAATTTCTCAGCTCGTGTCTACGAGACGGAAAGAGAAGGACCGTGACGTTTGGTGGCTAGAGAAGCGCAAAGCCCCAGTGTTACTGCGCCTGTGAAAGCGCTTCCAAGGAAGGGTGCTGGCTAGCAACAGCTTTCAGTGCTGGCACTTTTCATCTCTGAGCAATTGCTCGACGTTTGCAATTTCTCAGCTCGTGTCTACGAGACGGAAAGAGAAGGACCGTGACGTTTGGTGGCTAGAGAAGCGCAAAGCCCCAGTGTTGCTGCGCCTGTGAAAGCGCTTCCAAGGAAGGGTGCTGGCTAGCAACAGCTTTCAGTGCTGGCACTTTTCATCTCTGAGCAATTGCTCGACGTTTGCAATTTCTCCCCTGAGCTCTCTTTAGAGTGCGCGAGAGGATGAGCAGAAGATTAGGTGGCTAGAGAAACCCAGAGCCCCAGTGTTCTTAGGCCTACAAAAGCGCTTCCAAGGAAGGGGGCTGGCTAGCAACAGCTTTCAGTGCTGGCACTTTTCATCTCTGAGCAATTGCTCGACGTTTGCAATTTCTCCCCTGAGCTCACTTTAGAGTGCGCGAGAGGATGAGCAGAAGATTCGGTGGCTAGAGAAGCCCAGAGCCCCAGTGTTCTTAGGCCTACAAAAGCGCTTCCAAGGAAGGGGGCTGGCTAGCAACAGCTTTCAGTGCTGGCACTTTTCATCTCTGAGCAATTGCTCGACGTTTGCAATTTCTCAGCTCGTGTCTACGAGACGGAAAGAGAAGGACAGTGACGTTTGGTGGCTAGAGAAGCGCAAAGCCCCAGTGTTGCTGCGCCTGTGAAAGCGCTTCCAAGGAAGGGTGCTGGCTAGCAACAGCTTTCAGTGCTGGCACTTTTCATCTCTGAGCAATTGCTCAACGTTTGCAATTTCTCACCTGAGCTCTCTTTAGAGTGCGCGAGAGGATGAGCAGAAGATTAGGTGGCTAGAGAAGCCCAGAGCCCCAGTGTTCTTAGGCCTACAAAAGCGCTTTCAAGGAAGGGGGCTGGCTAGCAACAGCTTTCAGTGCTGGCACTTTTCATCTCTGAGCAATTGCTCGACGTTTGCAATTTCTCAGCTCGTGTCTACGAGACGGAAAGAGAAGGACCGTGACGTTTGGTGGCTAGAGAAGCGCAAAGCCCCAGTGTTGCTGCGCCTGTGAAAGCGCTTCCAAGGAAGGGTGCTGGCTAGCAACAGCTTTCAGTGCTGGCACTTTTCATCTCTGAGCAATTGCTCGACGTTTGCAATTTCTCCCCTGAGCTCTCTTTAGAGTGCGCGAGAGCATGAGCAGAAGATTCGGTGGCTAGAGAAGCCCAGAGCCCCAGTGTTCTTAGGCCTACAAAAGCGCTTCCAAGGAAGGGTGCTGGCTAGCAACAGCTTTCAGTGCTGGCACTTTTCCTCTCTGAGCAATTGCTCGACGTTTGCAATTTCTCAGCTCGTGTCTACGAGACGGAAAGAGAAGGACCGTGACGTTTGGTGGCTAGAGAAGCGCAAAGCCCCAGTGTTACTGCGCCTGTGAAAGCGCTTCCAAGGAAGGGTGCTGGCTAGCAACAGCTTTCAGTGCTGGCACTTTTCATCTCTGAGCAATTGCTCAACGTTTGCAATTTCTCACCTGAGCTCTCTTTAGAGTGCGCGAGAGGATGAGCAGAAGATTAGGTGGCTAGAGAAACCCAGAGCCCCAGTGTTCTCAGGCCTACAAAAGCGCTTCCAAGGAAGGGGGCTGGCTAGCAACAGCTTTCAGTGCTGGCACTTTTCATCTCTGAGCAATTGCTCGACGTTTGCAATTTCTCCCCTGAGCTCACTTTAGAGTGCGCGAGAGGATGAGCAGAAGATTAGGTGGCTAGAGAAGCCCAGAGCCCCAGTGTTCTTAGGCCTACAAAAGCGCTTCCAAGGAAGGGGGCTGGCTAGCAACAGCTTTCAGTGCTGGCACTTTTCATCTCTGAGCAATTGCTCGACGTTTGCAATTTCTCAGCTCGTGTCTACGAGACGGAAAGAGAAGGACTGTGACGTTTGGTGGCTAGAGAAGCGCAAAGCCCCAGTGTTGCTGTGCCTGTGAAAGCGCTTCCAAGGAAGGGTGCTGGCTAGCAACAGCTTTCAGTGCTGGCACTTTTCATCTCTGAGCAATTGCTCGACGTTTGCAATTTCTCACCTGAGCTCTCTTTACAGTGCGCGAGAGCATGAGCAGAAGATTAGGTGGCTAGAGAAGCCCAGAGCCCCAGTGTTCTTAGGCCTACAAAAGCGCTTCCAAGGAAGGGGGCTGGCTAGCAACAGCTTTCAGTGCTGGCACTTTTCATCTCTGAGCAATTGCTCGACGTTTGCAATTTCTCAGCTCGTGTCTACGAGACGGAAAGAGAAGGAGCGTGACGTTTGGTGGGTAGAGAAGCGCAAAGCCCCAGTGTTGCTGCGCCTGTGAAAACGCTTCCAAGGAAGGGTGCTGGCTAGCAACAGCTTTCAGTGCTGGCACTTTTCCTCTCTGAGCAATTGCTCGACGTTTGCAATTTCTCACCTGAGCACTCTTTAGAGTGCGCGAGAGGATGAGCAGAAGATTAGGTGGCTAGAGAAGCCCAGAGCCCCAGTGTTCTTAGGCCTACAAAAGCGCTTCCAAGGAAGGGTGCTGGCTAGCAACAGCTTTCAGTGCTGGCACTTTTCATCTCTGAGCAATTGCTCGACGTTTGCAATTTCTCCCCTGAGCTCACTTTAGAGTGCGCGAGAGGATGAGCAGAAGATTAAGTGGCTAGAGAAGCCCAGAGCCCCAGTGTGCTTAGGCCTACAAAAGCGCTTCCAAGGAAGGGTGCTGGCTAGCAACAGCTTTCAGTGCTGGCACTTTTCCTCTCTGAGCAATTGCTCGACGTTTGCAATTTCTCAGCTCGTGTCTATGAGACGGAAAGAGAAGGACCGTGACGTTTGGTGGCTAGAGAAGCGCAAAGCCCCAGTGTTGCTGCGCCTGTGAAAGCGCTTCCAAGGAAGGGTGCTGGCTAGCAACAGCTTTCAGTGCTGGCACTTTTCATCTCTGAGCAATTGCTCGACGTTTGCAATTTCTCAGCTCGTGTCTACGAGACGGAAAGAGAAGGACCGTGACGTTTGGTGGCTAGAGAAGCGCAAAGCCCCAGTGTTACTGCGCCTGTGAAAGCGCTTCCAAGGAAGGGTGCTGGCTAGCAACAGCTTTCAGTGCTGGCACTTTTCATCTCTGAGCAATTGCTCGACGTTTGCAATTTCTCCCCTGAGCTCTCTTTAGAGTGCGCGAGAGCATGAGCAGAAGATTAGGTGGCTAGAGAAGCCCAGAGCCCCAGTGTTCTTAGGCCTACAAAAGCGCTTCAAAGGAAGGGGGCTGGCTAGCAAGAGCTTTCAGTGCTGGCACTTTTCATCTCTGAGCAATTGCTCGACGTTTGCAATTTCTCACCTGAGCTCTCTTTAGAGTGCGCGAGAGGATGAGCAGAAGATTAGGTGGCTAGAGAAGCCCAGAGCCCCAGTGTTCTTAGGCCTACAAAAGCGCTTTCAAGGAAGGGGGCTGGCTAGCAAGAGCTTTCAGTGCTGGCACTTTTCATCTCTGAGCAATTGCTCGACTTTTGCAATTTCTCAGCTCGTGTCTACGAGACGGAATGAGAATGACAGTGACGTTTGGTGGCTAGAGAAGCGCAAAGCCCCAGTGTTACTGCGCCTGTGAAAGCGCTTCCAAGGAAGGGTGCTGGCTAGCAACAGCTTTCAGTGCTGGCACTTTTCATCTCTGAGCAATTGCTCGACGTTTGCAATTTCTCAGCTCGTGTCTACGAGACGGAAAGAGAAGGAGCGTGACGTTTGGTGGGTAGAGAAGCGCAAAGCCCCAGTGTTGCTGCGCCTGTGAAAGCGCTTCCAAGGAAGGGTGCTGGCTAGCAACAGCTTTCAGTGCTGGCACTTTTCATCTCTGAGCAATTGCTCGACGTTTGCAATTTCTCACCTGAGCTCTCTTTAGAGTGCGCGAGAGGATGAGCAGAAGATTCGGTGGCTAGAGAAGCCCAGAGCCCCAGTGTTCTTAGGGCTACAAAAGCGCTTCCAAGGAAGGGTGCTGGCTAGCAACAGCTTTCAGTGCTGGCACTTTTCATCTCTGAGCAATTGCTCGACGTTTGCAATTTCTCAGCTCGTGTCTACGAGACGGAAAGAGAAGGACAGTGACGTTTGGTGGCTAGAGAAGCGCAAAGCCCCAGTGTTACTGCGCCTGTGAAAGCGCTTCCAAGGAAGGGTGCTGGCTAGCAACAGCTTTCAGTGCTGGCACTTTTCATCTCTGAGCAATTGCTCGACGTTTGCAATTTCTCACCTGAGCTCTCTTTAGAGTGCGCGAGAGGATGAGCAGAAGCTTAGGTGGCTAGAGAAGCCCAGAGCCCCAGTGTTCTCAGGCCTACAAAAGCGCTTCCAAGGAAGGGGGCTGGCTAGCAACAGCTTTCAGTGCTGGCACTTTTCATCTCTGAGCAATTGCTCGACGTTTGCAATTTCTCACCTGAGCTCACTTTAGAGTGCGCGAGAGGATGAGCAGAAGATTAGGTGGCTAGAGAAGCCCAGAGCCCCAGTGTTCTTAGGCCTACAAAAGCGCTTCCAAGGAAGGGTGCTGGCTAGCAACAGCTTTCAGTGCTGGCACTTTTCATCTCTGAGCAATTGCTCGACGTTTGCAATTTCTCAGCTCGTGTCTACGAGACGGAAAGAGAAGGACCGTGACGTTTGGTGGCTAGAGAAGCGCAAAGCCCCAGTGTTACTGCGCCTGTGAAAGCGCTTCCAAGGAAGGGTGCTGGCTAGCAAGAGCTTTCAGTGCTGGCACTTTTCATCTTTGAGCAATTGCTCGACGTTTGCAATTTCTCCCCTGAGCTCTCTTTAGAGTGCGCGAGAGCATGAGCAGAAGATTAGGTGGCTAGAGAAGCCCAGAGCCCCAGTGTTCTTAGGCCTACAAAAGCGCTTCCAAGGAAGGGGGCTGGCTAGCAAGAGCTTTCAGTGCTGGCACTTTTCATCTCTGAGCAATTGCTCGACGTTTGCAATTTCTCACCTGAGCTCTCTTTAGAGTGCGCGAGAGGATGAGCAGAAGATTAGGTGGCTAGAGAAGCCCAGAGCCCCAGTGTTCTTAGGCCTACAAAAGCGCTTTCAAGGAAGGGTGCTGGCTAGCAAGAGCTTTCAGTGCTGGCACTTTTCCTCTCTGAGCAATTGCTCGACTTTTGCAATTTCTCAGCTCGTGTCTACGAGACGGAAAGAGAAGGACCGTGACGTTTGGTGGCTAGAGAAGCGCAAAGCCCCAGTGTTACTGCGCCTGTGAAAGCGCTTCCAAGGAAGGGTGCTGGCTAGCAACAGCTTTCAGTGCTGGCACTTTTCATCTCTGAGCAATTGCTCGACGTTTGCAATTTCTCAGCTCGTGTCTACGAGACGGAAAGAGAATGACCGTGACGTTTGGTGGCTAGAGAAGCGCAAAGCCCCAGTGTTGCTGCGCCTGTGAAAGCGCTTCCAAGGAAGGGTGCTGGCTAGCAACAGCTTTCAGTGCTGGCACTTTTCATCTCTGAGCAATTGCTCGACGTTTGCAATTTCTCACCTGAGCTCTCTTTAGAGTGCGCGAGAGGATGAGCAGAAGATTCGGTGGCTAGAGAAGCCCAGAGCCCCAGTGTTCTTAGGCCTACAAAAGCGCTTCCAAGGAAGGGTGCTGGCTAGCAACAGCTTTCAGTGCTGGCACTTTTCCTCTCTGAGCAATTGCTCGACGTTTGCAATTTCTCAGCTCGTGTCTACGAGACGGAAAGAGAATGACAGTGACGTTTGGTGGCTAGAGAAGCGCAAAGCCCCAGTGTTACTGCGCCTGTGAAAGCGCTTCCAAGGAAGGGTGCTGGCTAGCAACAGCTTTCAGTGCTGGCACTTTTCATCTCTGAGCAATTGCTCGACGTTTGCAATTTCTCACCTGAGCTCTCTTTAGAGTGCGCGAGAGGATGAGCAGAAGATTAGGTGGCTAGAGAAGCCCAGAGCCCCAGTGTTCTCAGGCCTACAAAAGCGCTTCCAAGGAAGGGGGCTGGCTAGCAACAGCTTTCAGTGCTGGCACTTTTCATCTCTGAGCAATTGCTCGACGTTTGCAATTTCTCACCTGAGCTCACTTTAGAGTGCGCGAGAGGATGAGCAGAAGATTAGGTGGCTAGAGAAGCCCAGAGCCCCAGTGTTCTTAGGCCTACAAAAGCGCTTCCAAGGAAGGGGGCTGGCTAGCAACAGCTTTCAGTGCTGGCACTTTTCCTCTCTGAGCAATTGCTCGACGTTTGCAATTTCTCAGCTCGTGTCTACGAGACGGAAAGAGAAGGACCGTGATGTTTGGTGGCTAGAGAAGCGCAAAGCCCCAGTGTTACTGCGCCTGTGAAAGCGCTTCCAAGGAAGGGTGCTGGCTAGCAACAGCTTTCAGTGCTGGCACTTTTCATCTCTGAGCAATTGCTCGACGTTTGCAATTTCTCACCTGAGCTCTCTTTAGAGTGCGCGAGAGGATGAGCAGAAGATTAGGTGGCTAGAGAAACCCAGAGCCCCAGTGTTCTCAGGCCTACAAAAGCGCTTCCAAGGAAGGGGGCTGGCTAGCAAGAGCTTTCAGTGCTGGCACTTTTCATCTCTGAGCAATTGCTCGACGTTTGCAATTTCTGACCTGAGCTCTCTTTAGAGTGCGCGAGAGGATGAGCAGAAGATTAGGTGGCTAGAGAAGCCCAGAGCCCCAGTGTTCTTAGGCCTACAAAAGCGCTTCCAAGGAAGGGGGCTGGCTAGCAACAGCTTTCAGTGCTGGCACTTTTCATCTCTGAGCAATTGCTCGACGTTTGCAATTTCTCAGCTCGTGTCTACGAGACGGAAAGAGAAGGACCGTGACGTTTGGTGGCTAGAGAAGCGCAAAGCCCCAGTGTTGCTGTGCCTGTGAAAGCGCTTCCAAGGAAGGGTGCTGGCTAGCAACAGCTTTCAGTGCTGGCACTTTTCATCTCTGAGCAATTGCTCGACGTTTGCAATTTCTCACCTGAGCTCTCTTTACAGTGCGCGAGAGCATGAGCAGAAGATTAGGTGGCTAGAGAAGCCCAGAGCCCCAGTGTTCTTCGGCCTACAAAAGCGCTTCCAAGGAAGGGGGCTGGCTAGCAACAGCTTTCAGTGCTGGCACTTTTCCTCTCTGAGCAATTGCTCGACGTTTGCAATTTCTCAGCTCGTGTCTACGAGACGGAAAGAGAAGGAGCGTGACGTTTGGTGGGTAGAGAAGCGCAAAGCCCCAGTGTTGCTGCGCCTGTGAAAACGCTTCCAAGGAAGGGTGCTGGCTAGCAACAGCTTTCAGTGCTGGCACTTTTCCTCTCTGAGCAATTGCTCGACGTTTGCAATTTCTCACCTGAGCACTCTTTAGAGTGCGCGAGAGGATGAGCAGAAGATTAGGTGGCTAGAGAAGCCCAGAGCCCCAGTGTTCTTAGGCCTACAAAAGCGCTTCCAAGGAAGGGGGCTGGCTAGCAAGAGCTTTCAGTGCTGGCACTTTTCATCTCTGAGCAATTGCTCGACGTTTGCAATTTCTCCCCTGAGCTCTCTTTAGAGTGCGCGAGAGGATGAGCAGAAGATTAAGTGGCTAGAGAAGCCCAGAGCCCCAGTGTGCTTAGGCCTACAAAAGCGCTTCCAAGGAAGGGTGCTGGCTAGCAACAGCTTTCAGTGCTGGCACTTTTCCTCTCTGAGCAATTGCTCGACTTTTGCAATTTCTCAGCTCGTGTCTATGAGACGGAAAGAGAAGGACCGTGACGTTTGGTGGCTAGAGAAGCGCAAAGCCCCAGTGTTGCTGCGCCTGTGAAAGCGCTTCCAAGGAAGGGTGCTGGCTAGCAACAGCTTTCAGTGCTGGCACTTTTCATCTCTGAGCAATTGCTCGACGTTTGCAATTTCTCAGCTCGTGTCTACGAGACGGAAAGAGAAGGACCGTGACGTTTGGTGGCTAGAGAAGCGCAAAGCCCCAGTGTTACTGCGCCTGTGAAAGCGCTTCCAAGGAAGGGTGCTGGCTAGCAAGAGCTTTCAGTGCTGGCACTTTTCATCTCTGAGCAATTGCTCGACGTTTGCAATTTCTCCCCTGAGCTCTCTTTAGAGTGCGCGAGAGGATGAGCAGAAGATTCGGTGGCTAGAGAAGCCCAGAGCCCCAGTGTTCTTAGGCCTACAAAAGCGCTTCCAAGGAAGGGTGCTGGCTAGCAACAGCTTTCAGTGCTGGCACTTTTCATCTCTGAGCAATTGCTCGACGTTTGCAATTTCTCAGCTCGTGTCTACGAGACGGAAAGAGAATGACAGTGACGTTTGGTGGCTAGAGAAGCGCAAAGCCCCAGTGTTACTGCGCCTGTGAAAGCGCTTCCAAGGAAGGGTGCTGGCTAGCAACAGCTTTCAGTGCTGGCACTTTTCATCTCTGAGCAATTGCTCGACGTTTGCAATTTCTCACCTGAGCTCTCTTTAGAGTGCGCGAGAGGATGAGCAGAAGATTAGGTGGCTAGAGAAGCCCAGAGCCCCAGTGTTCTCAGGCCTACAAAAGCGCTTCCAAGGAAGGGGGCTGGCTAGCAACAGCTTTCAGTGCTGGCACTTTTCATCTCTGAGCAATTGCTCGACGTTTGCAATTTCTCACCTGAGCTCACTTTAGAGTGCGCGAGAGGATGAGCAGAAGATTAGGTGGCTAGAGAAGCCCAGAGCCCCAGTGTGCTTAGGCCTACAAAAGCGCTTCCAAGGAAGGGTGCTGGCTAGCAACAGCTTTCAGTGCTGGCACTTTTCCTCTCTGAGCAATTGCTCGACTTTTGCAATTTCTCAGCTCGTGTCTATGAGACGGAAAGAGAAGGACCGTGACGTTTGGTGGCTAGAGAAGCGCAAAGCCCCAGTGTTGCTGCGCCTGTGAAAGCGCTTCCAAGGAAGGGTGCTGGCTAGCAACAGCTTTCAGTGCTGGCACTTTTCATCTCTGAGCAATTGCTCGACGTTTGCAATTTCTCAGCTCGTGTCTACGAGACGGAAAGAGAAGGACCGTGACGTTTGGTGGCTAGAGAAGCGCAAAGCCCCAGTGTTACTGCGCCTGTGAAAGCGCTTCCAAGGAAGGGTGCTGGCTAGCAAGAGCTTTCAGTGCTGGCACTTTTCATCTCTGAGCAATTGCTCGACGTTTGCAATTTCTCACCTGAGCTCTCTTTAGAGTGCGCGAGAGGATGAGCAGAAGATTCGGTGGCTAGAGAAGCCCAGAGCCCCAGTGTTCTTAGGCCTACAAAAGCGCTTCCAAGGAAGGGTGCTGGCTAGCAACAGCTTTCAGTGCTGGCACTTTTCATCTCTGAGCAATTGCTCGACGTTTGCAATTTCTCAGCTCGTGTCTACGAGACGGAAAGAGAATGACAGTGACGTTTGGTGGCTAGAGAAGCGCAAAGCCCCAGTGTTACTGCGCCTGTGAAAGCGCTTCCAAGGAAGGGTGCTGGCTAGCAACAGCTTTCAGTGCTGGCACTTTTCATCTCTGAGCAATTGCTCGACGTTTGCAATTTCTCACCTGAGCTCTCTTTAGAGTGCGCGAGAGGATGAGCAGAAGATTAGGTGGCTAGAGAAGCCCAGAGCCCCAGTGTTCTCAGGCCTACAAAAGCGCTTCCAAGGAAGGGGGCTGGCTAGCAACAGCTTTCAGTGCTGGCACTTTTCATCTCTGAGCAATTGCTCGACGTTTGCAATTTCTCACCTGAGCTCACTTTAGAGTGCGCGAGAGGATGAGCAGAAGATTAGGTGGCTAGAGAAGCCCAGAGCCCCAGTGTTCTTAGGCCTACAAAAGCGCTTCCAAGGAAGGGGGCTGGCTAGCAACAGCTTTCAGTGCTGACACTTTTCATCTCTGAGCAATTGCTCGACGTTTGCAATTTCTCAGCTCGTGTCTATGAGACGGAAAGAGAAGGACCGTGACGTTTGGTGGGTAGAGAAGCGCAAAGCCCCAGTGTTGCTGTGCCTGTGAAAGCGCTTCCAAGGAAGGGTGCTGGCTAGCAACAGCTTTCAGTGCTGGCACTTTTCATCTCTGAGCAATTGCTCGACGTTTGCAATTTCTCACCTGAGCTCTCTTTACAGTGCGCGAGAGGATGAGCAGAAGATTAGGTGGCTAGAGAAACCCAGAGCCCCAGTGTTCTTAGGCCTACAAAAGCGCTTCCAAGGAAGGGGGCTGGCTAGCAACAGCTTTCAGTGCTGGCACTTTTCATCTCTGAGCAATTGCTCGACGTTTGCAATTTCTCAGCTCGTGTCTACGAGACGGAAAGAGAAGGACCGTGACGTTTGGTGGCTAGAGAAGCGCAAAGCCCCAGTGTTGCTGTGCCTGTGAAAGCGCTTCCAAGGAAGGGTGCTGGCTAGCAACAGCTTTCAGTGCTGGCACTTTTCATCTCTGAGCAATTGCTCGACGTTTGCAATTTCTCACCTGAGCTCTCTTTACAGTGCGCGAGAGCATGAGCAGAAGATTAGGTGGCTAGAGAAGCCCAGAGCCCCAGTGTTCTTCGGCCTACAAAAGCGCTTCCAAGGAAGGGGGCTGGCTAGCAACAGCTTTCAGTGCTGGCACTTTTCATCTCTGAGCAATTGCTCAACGTTTGCAATTTCTCAGCTCGTGTCTACGAGACGGAAAGAGAAGGAGCGTGACGTTTGGTGGGTAGAGAAGCGCAAAGCCCCAGTGTTGCTGCGCCTGTGAAAACGCTTCCAAGGAAGGGTGCTGGCTAGCAACAGCTTTCAGTGCTGGCACTTTTCCTCTCTGAGCAATTGCTCGACGTTTGCAATTTCTCACCTGAGCACTCTTTAGAGTGCGCGAGAGGATGAGCAGAAGATTAGGTGGCTAGAGAAGCCCAGAGCCCCAGTGTTCTTAGGCCTACAAAAGCGCTTCCAAGGAAGGGGGCTGGCTAGCAAGAGCTTTCAGTGCTGGCACTTTTCATCTCTGAGCAATTGCTCGACGTTTGCAATTTCTCCCCTGAGCTCTCTTTAGAGTGCGCGAGAGGATGAGCAGAAGATTAAGTGGCTAGAGAAGCCCAGAGCCCCAGTGTGCTTAGGCCTACAAAAGCGCTTCCAAGGAAGGGTGCTGGCTAGCAACAGCTTTCAGTGCTGGCACTTTTCCTCTCTGAGCAATTGCTCGACTTTTGCAATTTCTCAGCTCGTGTCTATGAGACGGAAAGAGAAGGACCGTGACGTTTGGTGGCTAGAGAAGCGCAAAGCCCCAGTGTTGCTGCGCCTGTGAAAGCGCTTCCAAGGAAGGGTGCTGGCTAGCAACAGCTTTCAGTGCTGGCACTTTTCCTCTCTGAGCAATTGCTCGACGTTTGCAATTTCTCAGCTCGTGTCTACGAGACGGAAAGAGAAGGACCGTGACGTTTGGTGGCTAGAGAAGCGCAAAGCCCCAGTGTTACTGCGCCTGTGAAAGCGCTTCCAAGGAAGGGTGCTGGCTAGCAAGAGCTTTCAGTGCTGGCACTTTTCATCTCTGAGCAATTGCTCGACGTTTGCAATTTCTCCCCTGAGCTCTCTTTAGAGTGCGCGAGAGCATGAGCAGAAGATTCGGTGGCTAGAGAAACCCAGAGCCCCAGTGTTCTTAGGCCTACAAAAGCGCTTCCAAGGAAGGGGGCTGGCTAGCAAGAGCTTTCAGTGCTGGCACTTTTCATCTCTGAGCAATTGCTCGACGTTTGCAATTTCTCACCTGAGCTCTCTTTAGAGTGCGCGAGAGGATGAGCAGAAGATTAGGTGGCTAGAGAAGCCCAGAGCCCCAGTGTTCTTAGGCCTACAAAAGCGCTTTCAAGGAAGGGGGCTGGCTAGCAAGAGCTTTCAGTGCTGCCACTTTTCATCTCTGAGCAATTGCTCGACTTTTGCAATCTCTCAGCTCGTGTCTACGAGACGGAAAGAGAAGGACCGTGACGTTTGGTGGCTAGAGAAGCGCAAAGCCCCAGTGTTACTGCGCCTGTGAAAGCGCTTCCAAGGAAGGGTGCTGGCTAGCAACAGCTTTCAGTGCTGGCACTTTTCATCTCTGAGCAATTGCTCGACGTTTGCAATTTCTCAGCTCGTGTCTACGAGACGGAAAGAGAATGACCGTGACGTTTGGTGGCTAGAGAAGCGCAAAGCCCCAGTGTTGCTGCGCCTGTGAAAGCGCTTCCAAGGAAGGGTGCTGGCTAGCAACAGCTTTCAGTGCTGGCACTTTTCATCTCTGAGCAATTGCTCGATGTTTGCAATTTCTCACCTGAGCTCTCTTTAGAGTGCGCGAGAGGATGAGCAGAAGATTCGGTGGCTAGAGAAGCCCAGAGCCCCAGTGTTCTTAGGCCTACAAAAGCGCTTCCAAGGAAGGGTGCTGGCTAGCAACAGCTTTCAGTGCTGGCACTTTTCATCTCTGAGCAATTGCTCGACGTTTGCAATTTCTCAGCTCGTGTCTACGAGACGGAAAGAGAATGACAGTGACGTTTGGTGGCTAGAGAAGCGCAAAGCCCCAGTGTTACTGCGCCTGTGAAAGCGCTTCCAAGGAAGGGTGCTGGCTAGCAACAGCTTTCAGTGCTGGCACTTTTCATCTCTGAGCAATTGCTCGACGTTTGCAATTTCTCACCTGAGCTCTCTTTAGAGTGCGCGAGAGGATGAGCAGAAGATTAGGTGGCTAGAGAAGCCCAGAGCCCCAGTGTTCTCAGGCCTACAAAAGCGCTTCCAAGGAAGGGGGCTGGCTAGCAACAGCTTTCAGTGCTGGCACTTTTCATCTCTGAGCAATTGCTCGACGTTTGCAATTTCTCCCCTGAGCTCTCTTTACAGTGCGCGAGAGCATGAGCAGAAGATTAGGTGGCTAGAGAAGCCCAGAGCCCCAGTGTTCTTAGGCCTACAAAAGCGCTTCCAAGGAAGGGTGCTGGCTAGCAACAGCTTTCAGTGCTGACACTTTTCATCTCTGAGCAATTGCTCGACGTTTGCAATTTCTCAGCTCGTGTCTATGAGACGGAAAGAGAAGGACCGTGACGTTTGGTGGGTAGAGAAGCGCAAAGCCCCAGTGTTGCTGTGCCTGTGAAAGCGCTTCCAAGGAAGGGTGCTGGCTAGCAACAGCTTTCAGTGCTGGCACTTTTCATCTCTGAGCAATTGCTCGACGTTTGCAATTTCTCACCTGAGCTCTCTTTACAGTGCGCGAGAGGATGAGCAGAAGATTAGGTGGCTAGAGAAGCCCAGAGCCCCAGTGTTCTTAGGCCTACAAAAGCGCTTCCAAGGAAGGGGGCTGGCTAGCAACAGCTTTCAGTGCTGGCACTTTTCCTCTCTGAGCAATTGCTCGACGTTTGCAATTTCTCAGCTCGTGTCTACGAGACGGAAAGAGAAGGACCGTGACGTTTGGTGGCTAGAGAAGTGCAAAGCCCCAGTGTTGCTGCGCCTGTGAAAGCGCTTCCAAGGAAGGGTGCTGGCTAGCAACAGCTTTCAGTGCTGGCACTTTTCATCTCTGAGCAATTGCTCGACGTTTGCAATTTCTCACCTGAGCTCTCTTTAGAGTGTGCGAGAGGATGAGCAGAAGATTAGGTGGCTAGAGAAGCCCAGAGCCCCAGTCTTCTTAGGCCTACAAAAGCGCTTCCAAGGAAGGGTGCTGGCTAGCAACAGCTTTCAGTGCTGGCACTTTTCATCTCTGAGCAATTGCTCGACGTTTGCAATTTCTCAGCTCGTGTCTACGAGACGGAAAGAGAAGGACCGTGACGTTTGGTGGCTAGAGAAGCGCAAAGCCCCAGTGTTGCTGCGCCTGTGAAAGCGCTTCCAAGGAAGGGTGCTGGCTAGCAACAGCTTTCAGTGCTGGCACTTTTCATCTCTGAGCAATTGCTCGACGTTTGCAATTTCTCCCCTGAGCTCTCTTTAGAGTGCGCGAGAGCATGAGCAGAAGATTAGGTGGCTAGAGAAGCCCAGAGCCCCAGTGTTCTTAGGCCTACAAAAGCGCTTCCAAGGAAGGGGGCTGGCTAGCAACAGCTTTCAGTGCTGGCACTTTTCCTCTCTGAGCAATTGCTCGACGTTTGCAATTTCTCAGCTCGTGTCTACGAGACGGAAAGAGAATGACAGTGACGTTTGGTGGCTAGAGAAGCGCAAAGCCCCAGTGTTACTGCGCCTGTGAAAGCGCTTCCAAGGAAGGGTGCTGGCTAGCAACAGCTTTCAGTGCTGGCACTTTTCATCTCTGAGCAATTGCTCGACGTTTGCAATTTCTCCCCTGAGCTCTCTTTAGAGTGCGCGAGAGGATGAGCAGAAGATTAGGTGGCTAGAGAAGCCCAGAGCCCCAGTGTTCTCAGGCCTACAAAAGCGCTTCCAAGGAAGGGTGCTGGCTAGCAACAGCTTTCAGTGCTGGCACTTTTCATCTCTGAGCAATTGCTCGACGTTTGCAATTTCTCACCTGAGCTCACTTTAGAGTGCGCGAGAGGATGAGCAGAAGATTCGGTGGCTAGAGAAGCTCAGAGCCCCAGTGTTGCTGCGCCTGTGAAAGCGCTTCCAAGGAAGGGTGCTGGCTAGCAACAGCTTTCAGTGCTGGCACTTTTCATCTCTGAGCAATTGCTCGACAATTGCAATTTCTCAGCTCGTGTCTACGAGACGGAAAGAGAAGGACCGTGACGTTTGGTGGCTAGAGAAGCGCAAAGCCCCAGTGTTGCTGTGCCTGTGAAAGCGCTTCCAAGGAAGGGTGCTGGCTAGCAACAGCTTTCAGTGCTGGCACTTTTCCTCTCTGAGCAATTGCTCGACGTTTGCAATTTCTCACCTGAGCTCTCTTTACAGTGCGCGAGAGCATGAGCAGAAGATTAGGTGGCTAGAGAAGCCCAGAGCCCCAGTGTTCTTAGGCCTACAAAAGCGCTTCCAAGGAAGGGGGCTGGCTAGCAACAGCTTTCAGTGCTGGCACTTTTCCTCTCTGAGCAATTGCTCGACGTTTGCAATTTCTCAGCTCGTGTCTACGAGACGGAAAGAGAAGGACCGTGACGTTTGGTGGCTAGAGAAGCGCAAAGCCCCAGTGTTGCTGTGCCTGTGAAAGCGCTTCCAAGGAAGGGTGCTGGCTAGCAACAGCTTTCAGTGCTGGCACTTTTCATCTCTGAGCAATTGCTCGACGTTTGCAATTTCTCACCTGAGCTCTCTTTAGAGTGCGCGAGAGGATGAGCAGAAGATTAGGTGGCTAGAGAAGCCCAGAGCCCCAGTGTTCTTAGGCCTACAAAAGCGCTTCCAAGGAAGGGGGCTGGCTAGCAACAGCTTTCAGTGCTGGCACTTTTCATCTCTCAGCAATTGCTCCACGTTTGCAATTTCTCCCCTGAGATCTCTTTAGAGTGCGCGAGAGCATGAGCAGAAGATTAAGTGGCTAGAGAAGCCCAGAGCCCCATTGTTCTTAGGCCTACAAAAGCGCTTCCAAGGAAGGGTGCTGGCTAGCAAGAGCTTTCAGTGCTGGCACTTTTCATCTCTGAGCAATTGCTCGACGTTTGCAATTTCTCAGCTCGTGTCTATGAGACGGAAAGAGAAGGACCGTGACGTTTGGTGGCTAGAGAAGCGCAAAGCCCCAGTGTTGCTGCGCCTGTGAAAGCGCTTCCAAGGAAGGGTGCTGGCTAGCAACAGCTTTCAGTGCTGGCACTTTTCATCTCTGAGCAATTGCTCGACGTTTGCAATTTCTCAGCTCGTGTCTACGAGACGGAAAGAGAAGGACCGTGACGTTTGGTGGCTAGAGAAGCGCAAAGCCCCAGTGTTACTGCGCCTGTGAAAGCGCTTCCAAGGAAGGGTGCTGGCTAGCAACAGCTTTCAGTGCTGGCACTTTTCATCTCTGAGCAATTGCTCGACGTTTGCAATTTCTGACCTGAGCTCTCTTTAGAGTGCGCGAGAGGATGAGCAGAAGATTCGGTGGCTAGAGAAGCCCAGAGCCCCAGTGTTCTTAGGCCTACAAAAGCGCTTCCAAGGAAGGGTGCTGGCTAGCAACAGCTTTCAGTGCTGGCACTTTTCATCTCTGAGCAATTGCTCGACGTTTGCAATTTCTCTGCTCGTGTCTACGAGACGGAAAGAGAACGACCGTGACGTTTGGTGGCTAGAGAAGCCCAGAGCCCCAGTGTTACTGCGCCTGTGAAAGCGCTTCCAAGGAAGGGTGCTGGCTAGCAACAGCTTTCAGTGCTGGCACTTTTCATCTCTGAGCAATTGCTCGATGTTTGCAATTTCTCAGCTCGTGTCTACGAGACGGAAAGAGAAGGACCGTGACGCTTGGTGGCTAGAGAAGCGCAAAGCCCCAGTGTTGCTGCGCCTGTGAAAGCGCTTCCAAGGAAGGGTGCTGGCTAGCAACAGCTTTCAGTGCTGGCACTTTTCATCTCTGAGCAATTGCTCGACGTTTGCAATTTCTCAGCTCGTGTCTACGAGACGGAGAGATAGTGACCGTGACGTTTGGTGGCTAGAGAAGCGCAAAGCCCCAGTGTTGCTGCGCCTGTGAAAGCGCTTCCAAGGAAGGGTGCTGGCTAGCAACAGCTTTCAGTGCTGGCACTTTTCATCTCTGAGCAATTGCTCGACGTTTGCAATTTCTCACCTGAGCTCTCTTTAGAGTGCGCGAGAGGATGAGCAGAAGATTAAGTGGCTAGAGAAGCCCAGAGCCCCAGTGTTGCTGCGCCTGTGAAAGCGCTTCCAAGGAAGGGTGCTGGCTAGCAACAGCTTTCAGTGCTGGCACTTTTCATCTCTGAGCAATTGCTCGACGTTTGCAATTTCTCAGCTCGTGTCTACGAGACGGAAAGAGAATGACCGTGACGTTTGGTGGCTAGAGAAGTGCAAAGCCCCAGTGTTACTGCGCCTGTGAAAGCGCTTCCAAGGAAGGGTGCTGGCTAGCAACAGCTTTCAGTGCTGGCACTTTTCATCTCTGAGCAATTGCTCGACGTTTGCAATTTCTCAGCTCGTGTCTACGAGACGGAAAGAGAATGACCGTGACGTTTGGTGGCTAGAGAAGTGCAAAGCCCCAGTGTTACTGCGCCTGTGAAAGCGCTTCCAAGGAAGGGTGCTGGCTAGCAACAGCTTTCAGTGCTGGCACTTTTCATCTCTGAGCAATTGCTCGACGTTTGCAATTTCTCACCTGAGCTCTCTTTAGAGTGCGCGAGAGGATGAGCAGAAGATTAGGTGGCTAGAGAAGCCCAGAGCCCCAGTGTTCTTAGGCCTACAAAAGCGCTTCCAAGGAAGGGTGCTGGCTAGCAACAGCTTTCAGTGCTGGCACTTTTCATCTCTGAGCAATTGCTCGACGTTTGCAATTTCTCAGCTCGTGTCTACGAGACGGAAAGAGAAGGACCGTGATGTTTGGTGGCTAGAGAAGCGCAAAGCCCCAGTGTTGCTGCGCCTGTGAAAGCGCTTCCAAGGAAGGGTGCTGGCTAGCAACAGCTTTCAGTGCTGGCACTTTTCATCTCTGAGCAATTGCTCGACGTTTGCAATTTCTCCCCTGAGCTCTCTTTAGAGTGCGCGAGAGCATGAGCAGAAGATTCGGTGGCTAGAGAAGCCCAGAGCCCCAGTGTTCTTAGGGCTACAAAAGCGCTTCCAAGGAAGGGTGCTGGCTAGCAACAGCTTTCAGTGCTGGCACTTTTCATCTCTCAGCAATTGCTCCACGTTTGCAATTTCTCACCTGAGCTCTCTTTAGAGTGCGCGAGAGGATGAGCAGAAGATTAAGTGGCTAGAGAAGCCCAGAGCCCCATTGTTCTTAGGCCTACAAAAGCGCTTCCAAGGAAGGGTGCTGGCTAGCAACAGCTTTCAGTGCTGGCACTTTTCATCTCTGAGCAATTGCTCCACGTTTGCAATTTCTCAGCTCGTGTCTATGAGACGGAAAGAGAAGGACCGTGACGTTTGGTGGCTAGAGAAGCGCAAAGCCCCAGTGTTGCTGCGCCTGTGAAAGCGCTTCCAAGGAAGGGTGCTGGCTAGCAACAGCTTTCAGTGCTGGCACTTTTCATCTCTGAGCAATTGCTCGACGTTTGCAATTTCTCCCCTGAGCTCTCTTTAGAGTGCGCGAGAGCATGAGCAGAAGATTCGGTGGCTAGAGAAGCCCAGAGCCCCAGTGTTCTTAGGCCTACAAAAGCGCTTCCAAGGAAGGGGGCTGGCTAGCAACAGCTTTCAGTGCTGGCACTTTTCATCTCTGAGCAATTGCTCGACGTTTGCAATTTCTCTGCTCGTGTCTACGAGACGGAAAGAGAACGACCGTGACGTTTGGTGGCTAGAGAAGCCCAGAGCCCCAGTGTTACTGCGCCTGTGAAAGCGCTTCCAAGGAAGGGTGCTGGCTAGCAACAGCTTTCAGTGCTGGCACTTTTCATCTCTGAGCAATTGCTCGACGTTTGCAATTTCTCAGCTCGTGTCTACGAGACGGAAAGAGAAGGACCGTGACGTTTGGTGGCTAGAGAAGCGCAAAGCCCCAGTGTTGCTGCGCCTGTGAAAGCGCTTCCAAGGAAGGGTGCTGGCTAGCAACAGCTTTCAGTGCTGGCACTTTTCATCTCTGAGCAATTGCTCGATGTTTGCAATTTCTCAGCTCGTGTCTACGAGACGGAGAGATAGTGACCGTGACGTTTGGTGGCTAGAGAAGCGCAAAGCCCCAGTGTTGCTGCGCCTGTGAAAGCGCTTCCAAGGAAGGGGGCTGGCTAGCAACAGCTTTCAGTGCTGGCACTTTTCATCTCTGAGCAATTGCTCGATGTTTGCAATTTCTCACCTGAGCTCTCTTTAGAGTGCGCGAGAGGATGAGCAGAAGATTCGGTGGCTAGAGAAGCCCAGAGCCCCAGTGTTCTTAGGCCTACAAAAGCGCTTCCAAGGAAGGGTGCTGGCTAGCAACAGCTTTCAGTGCTGGCACTTTTCCTCTCTGAGCAATTGCTCGACGTTTGCAATTTCTCAGCTCGTGTCTACGAGACGGAAAGAGAATGACCGTGACGTTTGGTGGCTAGAGAAGTGCAAAGCCCCAGTGTTACTGCGCCTGTGAAAGTGCTTCCAAGGAAGGGTGCTGGCTAGCAACAGCTTTCAGTGCTGGCACTTTTCATCTCTGAGCAATTGCTCGACGTTTGCAATTTCTCAGCTCGTGTCTACGAGACGGAAAGAGAAGGACCGTGACGTTTGGTGGGTAGAGAAGCGCAAAGCCCCAGTGTTGCTGCGCCTGTGAAAGCGCTTCCAAGGAAGGGTGCTGGCTAGCAACAGCTTTCAGTGCTGGCACTTTTCATCTCTGAGCAATTGCTCGACGTTTGCAATTTCTCAGCTCGTGTCTACGAGACGGAGAGATAGTGACCGTGATGTTTGGTGGCTAGAGAAGCGCAAAGCCCCAGTGTTGCTGTGCCTGTGAAAGCGCTTCCAAGGAAGGGTGCTGGCTAGCAACAGCTTTCAGTGCTGGCACTTTTCATCTCTGAGCAATTGCTGGACGTTTGCAATTTCTCACCTGAGCTCTCTTTAGAGTGCGCGAGAGGATGAGCAGAAGATTCGGTGGCTAGAGAAGCCCAGAGCCCCAGTGTTCTTAGGCCTACAAAAGTGCTTCCAAGGAAAGGTGCTGGCTAGCAACAGCTTTCAGTGCTGGCACTTTTCCTCTCTGAGCAATTGCTCGATGTTTGCAATTTCTCAGCTCGTGTCTACGAGACGGAAAGAGAAGGACCGTGACGTTTGGTGGCTAGAGAAGCGCAAAGCCCCAGTGTTGCTGCGCCTGTGAAAGCGCTTCCAAGGAAGGGTGCTGGCTAGCAACAGCTTTCAGTGCTGGCACTTTTCATCTCTGAGCAATTGCTCGACGTTTGCAATTTCTCACCTGAGCTCACTTTAGAGTGCGCGAGAGGCTGAGCAGAAGATTAGGTGGCTAGAGAAGCCCAGAGCCCCAGTGTTCTTAGGGCTACAAAAGCGCTTCCAAGGAAGGGTGCTGGCTAGCAACAGCTTTCAGTGCTGGCACTTTTCATCTCTGAGCAATTGCTCGACGTTTGCAATTTCTCAGCTCGTGTCTACGAGACGGAAAGAGAAGGACAGTGACGTTTGGTGGCTAGAGAAGCGCAAAGCCCCAGTGTTGCTGCGCCTGTGAAAGCGCTTCCAAGGAAGGGGGCTGGCTAGCAACAGCTTTCAGTGCTGGCACTTTTCATCTCTGAGCAATTGCTCGACGTTTGCAATTTCTCCCCTGAGCTCTCTTTAGAGTGCGCGAGAGGATGAGCAGAAGATTAGGTGGCTAGAGAAGCCCAGAGCCCCAGTGTGCTTAGGCCTACAAAAGCGCTTCCAAGGAAGGGTGCTGGCTAGCAACAGCTTTCAGTGCTGGCACTTTTCCTCTCTGAGCAATTGCTCGACGTTTGCAATTTCTCACCTGAGCTCTCTTTAGAGTGCGCGAGAGGATGAGCAGAAGATTCGGTGGCTAGAGAAGCCCAGAGCCCCAGTGTTCTTAGGCCTACAAAAGCGCTTCCAAGGAAGGGGGCTGGCTAGCAACAGCTTTCAGTGCTGGCACTTTTCCTCTCTGAGCAATTGCTCGACGTTTGCAATTTCTCAGCTCGTGTCTACGAGACGGAAAGAGAAGGACCGTGACGTTTGGTGGCTAGAGAAGCGCAAAGCCCCAGTGTTGCTGCGCCTGTGAAAGCGCTTCCAAGGAAGGGTGCTGGCTAGCAACAGCTTTCAGTGCTGGCACTTTTCATCTCTGAGCAATTGCTCGACGTTTGCAATTTCTCAGCTCGTGTCTACGAGACGGAGAGATAGTGACCGTGACGTTTGGTGGCTAGAGAAAAGCAAAGCCCCAGTGTTGCTGCGCCTGTGAAAGCGCTTCCAAGGAAGGGTGCTGGCTAGCAACAGCTTTCAGTGCTGGCACTTTTCATCTCTGAGCAATTGCTGGACGTTTGCAATTTCTCCCCTGAGCTCTCTTTAGAGTGCGCGAGAGGATGAGCAGAAGATTAGGTGGCTAGAGAAGCCCAGAGCCCCAGTGTTCTTAGGCCTACAAAAGCGCTTCCAAGGAAGGGTGCTGGCTAGCAACAGCTTTCAGTGCTGGCACTTTTCATCTCTGAGCAATTGCTCGACGTTTGCAATTTCTCAGCTCGTGTCTACGAGACGGAAAGAGAATGACAGTGACGTTTGGTGGCTAGAGAAGTGCAAAGCCCCAGTGTTACTGCGCCTGTGAAAGCGCTTCCAAGGAAGGGTGCTGGCTAGCAACAGCTTTCAGTGCTGGCACTTTTCATCTCTGAGCAATTGCTCGACGTTTGCAATTTCTCAGCTCGTGTCTACGAGACGGAAAGAGAAGGACCGTGACGTTTGGTGGCTAGAGAAGCGCAAAGCCCCAGTGTTGCTGCGCCTGTGAAAGCGCTTCCAAGGAAGGGTGCTGGCTAGCAACAGCTTTCAGTGCTGGCACTTTTCATCTCTGAGCAATTGCTCGATGTTTGCAATTTCTCAGCTCGTGTCTACGAGACGGAGAGATAGTGACCGTGACGTTTGGTGGCTAGAGAAGCGCAAAGCCCCAGTGTTGCTGCGCCTGTGAAAGCGCTTCCAAGGAAGGGGGCTGGCTAGCAACAGCTTTCAGTGCTGGCACTTTTCATCTCTGAGCAATTGCTCGACGTTTGCAATTTCTCACCTGAGCTCTCTTTAGAGTGCGCGAGAGGATGAGCAGAAGATTCGGTGGCTAGAGAAGCCCAGAGCCCCAGTGTTCTTAGGCCTACAAAAGCGCTTCCAAGGAAGGGTGCTGGCTAGCAACAGCTTTCAGTGCTGGCACTTTTCCTCTCTGAGCAATTGCTCGACGTTTGCAATTTCTCAGCTCATGTCTACGAGACGGAAAGAGAAGGACCGTGACGTTTGGTGGCTAGAGAAGCGCAAAGCCCCAGTGTTACTGCGCCTGTGAAAGCGCTTCCAAGGAAGGGTGCTGGCTAGCAACAGCTTTCAGTGCTGGCACTTTTCATCTCTGAGCAATTGCTCGACGTTTGCAATTTCTCAGCTCGTGTCTACGAGACGGAAAGAGAAGGACCGTGACGTTTGGTGGGTAGAGAAGCGCAAAGCCCCAGTGTTGCTGCGCCTGTGAAAGCGCTTCCAAGGAAGGGTGCTGGCTAGCAACAGCTTTCAGTGCTGGCACTTTTCCTCTCTGAGCAATTGCTCGATGTTTGCAATTTCTCAGCTCGTGTCTACGAGACGGAAAGAGAAGGACCGTGACGTTTGGTGGCTAGAGAAGCGCAAAGCCCCAGTGTTGCTGCGCCTGTGAAAGCGCTTCCAAGGAAGGGTGCTGGCTAGCAACAGCTTTCAGTGCTGGCACTTTTCATCTCTGAGCAATTGCTCGACGTTTGCAATTTCTCACCTGAGCTCACTTTAGAGTGCGCGAGAGGCTGAGCAGAAGATTAGGTGGCTAGAGAAGCCCAGAGCCCCAGTGTTCTTAGGGCTACAAAAGCGCTTCCAAGGAAGGGTGCTGGCTAGCAACAGCTTTCAGTGCTGGCACTTTTCATCTCTGAGCAATTGCTCGACGTTTGCAATTTCTCAGCTCGTGTCTACGAGACGGAAAGAGAAGGACAGTGACGTTTGGTGGCTAGAGAAGCGCAAAGCCCCAGTGTTGCTGCGCCTGTGAAAGCGCTTCCAAGGAAGGGGGCTGGCTAGCAACAGCTTTCAGTGCTGGCACTTTTCATCTCTGAGCAATTGCTCGACGTTTGCAATTTCTCCCCTGAGCTCTCTTTAGAGTGCGCGAGAGGATGAGCAGAAGATTAGGTGGCTAGAGAAGCCCAGAGCCCCAGTGTTCTTAGGCCTACAAAAGCGCTTCCAAGGAAGGGTGCTGGCTAGCAACAGCTTTCAGTGCTGGCACTTTTCCTCTCTGAGCAATTGCTCGACGTTTGCAATTTCTCACCTGAGCTCTCTTTAGAGTGCGCGAGAGGATGAGCAGAAGATTCGGTGGCTAGAGAAGCCCAGAGCCCCATTGTTCTTAGGCCTACAAAAGCGCTTCCAAGGAAGGGTGCTGGCTAGCAACAGCTTTCAGTGCTGGCACTTTTCCTCTCTGAGCAATTGCTCGACGTTTGCAATTTCTCAGCTCGTGTCTACGAGACGGAAAGAGAAGGACCGTGACGTTTGGTGGCTAGAGAAGCGCAAAGCCCCAGTGTTGCTGCGCCTGTGAAAGCGCTTCCAAGGAAGGGTGCTGGCTAGCAACAGCTTTCAGTGCTGGCACTTTTCATCTCTGAGCAATTGCTCGACGTTTGCAATTTCTCAGCTCGTGTCTACGAGACGGAGAGATAGTGACCGTGACGTTTGGTGGCTAGAGAAAAGCAAAGCCCCAGTGTTGCTGCGCCTGTGAAAGCGCTTCCAAGGAAGGGTGCTGGCTAGCAACAGCTTTCAGTGCTGGCACTTTTCATCTCTGAGCAATTGCTCGACGTTTGCAATTTCTCCCCTGAGCTCTCTTTAGAGTGCGCGAGAGGATGAGCAGAAGATTAGGTGGCTAGAGAAGCCCAGAGCCCCAGTGTTCTTAGGCCTACAAAAGCGCTTCCAAGGAAGGGTGCTGGCTAGCAACAGCTTTCAGTGCTGGCACTTTTCATCTCTGAGCAATTGCTCGACGTTTGCAATTTCTCAGCTCGTGTCTACGAGACGGAAAGAGAATGACAGTGACGTTTGGTGGCTAGAGAAGTGCAAAGCCCCAGTGTTACTGCGCCTGTGAAAGCGCTTCCAAGGAAGGGTGCTGGCTAGCAACAGCTTTCAGTGCTGGCACTTTTCATCTCTGAGCAATTGCTCGACGTTTGCAATTTCTCAGCTCGTGTCTACGAGACGGAAAGAGAAGGACCGTGACGTTTGGTGGCTAGAGAAGCACAAAGCCCCAGTGTTGCTGCGCCTGTGAAAGCGCTTCCAAGGAAGGGTGCTGGCTAGCAACAGCTTTCAGTGCTGGCACTTTTCCTCTCTGAGCAATTGCTGGACGTTTGCAATTTCTCACCTGAGCTCTCTTTAGAGTGCGCGAGAGGATGAGCAGAAGATTCGGTGGCTAGAGAAGCCCAGAGCCCCAGTGTTCTTAGGCCTACAAAAGCGCTTCCAAGGAAGGGTGCTGGCTAGCAAGAGCTTTCAGTGCTGGCACTTTTCCTCTCTGAGCAATTCCTCGACGTTTGCAATTTCTCAGCTCGTGTCTACGAGACGGAAAGAGAAGGACCGTGACGTTTGGTGGCTAGAGAAGCGCAAAGCCCCAGTGTTGCTGCGCCTGTGAAAGCGCTTCCAAGGAAGGGTGCTGGCTAGCAACAGCTTTCAGTGCTGGCACTTTTCATCTCTGAGCAATTGCTCGACGTTTGCAATTTCTCACCTGAGCTCTCTTTAGAGTGCGCGAGAGGATGAGCAGAAGTTTAGGTGGCTAGAGAAGCCCAGAGCCCCACTGTTCTTAGGCCTACAAAAGCGCTTCCAAGGAAGGGGGCTGGCTAGCAACAGCTTTCAGTGCTGGCACTTTTCCTCTCTGAGCAATTGCTGGACATTTGCAATTTCTCACCTGAGCTCTCTTTAGAGTGCGCGAGAGGATGAGCAGAAGATTCGGTGGCTAGAGAAGCCCAGAGCCCCAGTGTTCTTAGGGCTACAAAAGCGCTTCCAAGGAAGGGTGCTGGCTAGCAACAGCTTTCAGTGCTGGCACTTTTCCTCTCTGAGCAATTGCTCGACGTTTGCAATTTCTCAGCTCGTGTCTACGAGACGGAAAGAGAAGGACCGTGACGTTTGGTGGCTAGAAAAGCGCAAAGCCCCAGTGTTGCTGCGCCTGTGAAAGCGCTTCCAAGGAAGGGTGCTGGCTAGCAACAGCTTTCAGTGCTGGCACTTTTCATCTCTGAGCAATTGCTCGACGTTTGCAATTTCTCAGCTCGTGTCTACGAGACGGAAAGAGAAGGACCGTGACGTTTGGTGGCTAGAGAAGCGCAAAGCCCCAGTGTTGCTGCGCCTGTGAAAGCGCTTCCAAGGAAGGGTGCTGGCTAGCAACAGCTTTCAGTGCTGGCACTTTTCATCTCTGAGCAATTGCTCGATGTTTGCAATTTCTCAGCTCGTGTCTACGAGACGGAGAGATAGTGACCGTGACGTTTGGTGGCTAGAGAAGCGCAAAGCCCCAGTGTTGCTGCGCTTGTGAAAGCGCTTCCAAGGAAGGGTGCTGGCTAGCAACAGCTTTCAGTGCTGGCACTTTTCATCTCTGAGCAATTGCTCGACGTTTGCAATTTCTCACCTGAGCTCTCTTTAGAGTGCGCGAGAGGATGAGCAGAAGATTAAGTGGCTAGAGAAGCCCAGAGCCCCAGTGTTGCTGCGCCTGTGAAAGCGCTTCCAAGGAAGGGTGCTGGCTAGCAACAGCTTTCAGTGCTGGCACTTTTCATCTCTGAGCAATTGCTCGACGTTTGCAATTTCTCAGCTCGTGTCTACGAGACGGAAAGAGAATGACCGTGACGTTTGGTGGCTAGAGAAGTGCAAAGCCCCAGTGTTACTGCGCCTGTGAAAGCGCTTCCAAGGAAGGGTGCTGGCTAGCAACAGCTTTCAGTGCTGGCACTTTTCATCTCTGAGCAATTGCTCGACGTTTGCAATTTCTCAGCTCGTGTCTACGAGACGGAAAGAGAATGACCGTGACGTTTGGTGGCTAGAGAAGTGCAAAGCCCCAGTGTTACTGCGCCTGTGAAAGCGCTTCCAAGGAAGGGTGCTGGCTAGCAACAGCTTTCAGTGCTGGCACTTTTCATCTCTGAGCAATTGCTCGACGTTTGCAATTTCTCACCTGAGCTCTCTTTAGAGTGCGCGAGAGGATGAGCAGAAGATTAGGTGGCTAGAGAAGCCCAGAGCCCCAGTGTTCTTAGGCCTACAAAAGCGCTTCCAAGGAAGGGTGCTGGCTAGCAACAGCTTTCAGTGCTGGCACTTTTCATCTCTGAGCAATTGCTCGACGTTTGCAATTTCTCAGCTCGTGTCTACGAGACGGAAAGAGAAGGACCGTGACGTTTGGTGGCTAGAGAAGCGCAAAGCCCCAGTGTTGCTGCGCCTGTGAAAGCGCTTCCAAGGAAGGGTGCTGGCTAGCAACAGCTTTCAGTGCTGGCACTTTTCATCTCTGAGCAATTGCTCGACGTTTGCAATTTCTCCCCTGAGCTCTCTTTAGAGTGCGCGAGAGCATGAGCAGAAGATTCGGTGGCTAGAGAAGCCCAGAGCCCCAGTGTTCTTAGGGCTACAAAAGCGCTTCCAAGGAAGGGTGCTGGCTAGCAAGAGCTTTCAGTGCTGGCACTTTTCATCTCTCAGCAATTGCTCCACGTTTGCAATTTCTCACCTGAGCTCTCTTTAGAGTGCGCGAGAGGATGAGCAGAAGATTAAGTGGCTAGAGAAGCCCAGAGCCCCATTGTTCTTAGGCCTACAAAAGCGCTTCCAAGGAAGGGTGCTGGCTAGCAACAGCTTTCAGTGCTGGCACTTTTCATCTCTGAGCAATTGCTCGACGTTTGCAATTTCTCAGCTCGTGTCTATGAGACGGAAAGAGAAGGACCGTGACGTTTGGTGGCTAGAGAAGCGCAAAGCCCCAGTGTTGCTGCGCCTGTGAAAGCGCTTCCAAGGAAGGGTGCTGGCTAGCAACAGCTTTCAGTGCTGGCACTTTTCATCTCTGAGCAATTGCTCGACGTTTGCAATTTCTCCCCTGAGCTCTCTTTAGAGTGCGCGAGAGCATGAGCAGAAGATTCGGTGGCTAGAGAAGCCCAGAGCCCCAGTGTTCTTAGGCCTACAAAAGCGCTTCCAAGGAAGGGGGCTGGCTAGCAACAGCTTTCAGTGCTGGCACTTTTCATCTCTGAGCAATTGCTCGACGTTTGCAATTTCTCTGCTCGTGTCTACGAGACGGAAAGAGAACGACCGTGACGTTTGGTGGCTAGAGAAGCCCAGAGCCCCAGTGTTACTGTGCCTGTGAAAGCGCTTCCAAGGAAGGGTGCTGGCTAGCAACAGCTTTCAGTGCTGGCACTTTTCATCTCTGAGCAATTGCTCGACGTTTGCAATTTCTCAGCTCGTGTCTACGAGACGGAAAGAGAAGGACCGTGACGTTTGGTGGCTAGAGAAGCGCAAAGCCCCAGTGTTGCTGCGCCTGTGAAAGCGCTTCCAAGGAAGGGTGCTGGCTAGCAACAGCTTTCAGTGCTGGCACTTTTCATCTCTGAGCAATTGCTCGATGTTTGCAATTTCTCAGCTCGTGTCTACGAGACGGAGAGATAGTGACCGTGACGTTTGGTGGCTAGAGAAGCGCAAAGCCCCAGTGTTGCTGCGCCTGTGAAAGCGCTTCCAAGGAAGGGGGCTGGCTAGCAACAGCTTTCAGTGCTGGCACTTTTCATCTCTGAGCAATTGCTCGACGTTTGCAATTTCTCACCTGAGCTCACTTTAGAGTGCGCGAGAGGATGAGCAGAAGATTCGGTGGCTAGAGAAGCCCAGAGCCCCAGTGTTCTTAGGCCTACAAAAGCGCTTCCAAGGAAGGGTGCTGGCTAGCAACAGCTTTCAGTGCTGGCACTTTTCCTCTCTGAGCAATTGCTCGACGTTTGCAATTTCTCAGCTCGTGTCTACGAGACGGAAAGAGAATGACCGTGACGTTTGGTGGCTAGAGAAGTGCAAAGCCCCAGTGTTACTGCGCCTGTGAAAGCGCTTCCAAGGAAGGGTGCTGGCTAGCAACAGCTTTCAGTGCTGGCACTTTTCATCTCTGAGCAATTGCTCGACGTTTGCAATTTCTCAGCTCGTGTCTACGAGACGGAAAGAGAAGGACCGTGACGTTTGGTGGGTAGAGAAGCGCAAAGCCCCAGTGTTGCTGCGCCTGTGAAAGCGCTTCCAAGGAAGGGTGCTGGCTAGCAACAGCTTTCAGTGCTGGCACTTTTCATCTCTGAGCAATTGCTCGACGTTTGCAATTTCTCAGCTCGTGTCTACGAGACGGAGAGATAGTGACCGTGATGTTTGGTGGCTAGAGAAGCGCAAAGCCCCAGTGTTGCTGTGCCTGTGAAAGCGCTTCCAAGGAAGGGTGCTGGCTAGCAACAGCTTTCAGTGCTGGCACTTTTCCTCTCTGAGCAATTGCTGGACGTTTGCAATTTCTCACCTGAGCTCTCTTTAGAGTGCGCGAGAGGATGAGCAGAAGATTCGGTGGCTAGAGAAGCCCAGAGCCCCAGTGTTCTTAGGCCTACAAAAGTGCTTCCAAGGAAAGGTGCTGGCTAGCAACAGCTTTCAGTGCTGGCACTTTTCCTCTCTGAGCAATTGCTCGATGTTTGCAATTTCTCAGCTCGTGTCTACGAGACGGAAAGAGAAGGACCGTGACGTTTGGTGGCTAGAGAAGCGCAAAGCCCCAGTGTTGCTGCGCCTGTGAAAGCGCTTCCAAGGAAGGGTGCTGGCTAGCAACAGCTTTCAGTGCTGGCACTTTTCATCTCTGAGCAATTGCTCGACGTTTGCAATTTCTCACCTGAGCTCACTTTAGAGTGCGCGAGAGGCTGAGCAGAAGATTAGGTGGCTAGAGAAGCCCAGAGCCCCAGTGTTCTTAGGGCTACAAAAGCGCTTCCAAGGAAGGGTGCTGGCTAGCAACAGCTTTCAGTGCTGGCACTTTTCATCTCTGAGCAATTGCTCGACGTTTGCAATTTCTCAGCTCGTGTCTACGAGACGGAAAGAGAAGGACAGTGACGTTTGGTGGCTAGAGAAGCGCAAAGCCCCAGTGTTGCTGCGCCTGTGAAAGCGCTTCCAAGGAAGGGTGCTGGCTAGCAACAGCTTTCAGTGCTGGCACTTTTCCTCTCTGAGCAATTGCTCGACGTTTGCAATTTCTCCCCTGAGCTCTCTTTAGAGTGCGCGAGAGGATGAGCAGAAGATTAGGTGGCTAGAGAAGCCCAGAGCCCCAGTGTTCTTAGGCCTACAAAAGCGCTTCCAAGGAAGGGTGCTGGCTAGCAACAGCTTTCAGTGCTGGCACTTTTCCTCTCTGAGCAATTGCTCGACGTTTGCAATTTCTCACCTGAGCTCTCTTTAGAGTGCGCGAGAGGATGAGCAGAAGATTCGGTGGCTAGAGAAGCCCAGAGCCCCAGTGTTCTTAGGCCTACAAAAGCGCTTCCAAGGAAGGGTGCTGGCTAGCAACAGCTTTCAGTGCTGGCACTTTTCCTCTCTGAGCAATTGCTCGACGTTTGCAATTTCTCAGCTCGTGTCTACGAGACGGAAAGAGAAGGACCGTGACGTTTGGTGGCTAGAGAAGCGCAAAGCCCCAGTGTTGCTGCGCCTGTGAAAGCGCTTCCAAGGAAGGGTGCTGGCTAGCAACAGCTTTCAGTGCTGGCACTTTTCATCTCTGAGCAATTGCTCGACGTTTGCAATTTCTCAGCTCGTGTCTACGAGACGGAGAGATAGTGACCGTGACGTTTGGTGGCTAGAGAAAAGCAAAGCCCCAGTGTTGCTGCGCCTGTGAAAGCGCTTCCAAGGAAGGGTGCTGGCTAGCAACAGCTTTCAGTGCTGGCACTTTTCATCTCTGAGCAATTGCTCGACGTTTGCAATTTCTCCCCTGAGCTCTCTTTAGAGTGCGCGAGAGGATGAGCAGAAGATTAGGTGGCTAGAGAAGCCCAGAGCCCCAGTGTTCTTAGGCCTACAAAAGCGCTTCCAAGGAAGGGTGCTGGCTAGCAACAGCTTTCAGTGCTGGCACTTTTCATCTCTGAGCAATTGCTCGACGTTTGCAATTTCTCAGCTCGTGTCTACGAGACGGAAAGAGAATGACAGTGACGTTTGGTGGCTAGAGAAGTGCAAAGCCCCAGTGTTACTGCGCCTGTGAAAGCGCTTCCAAGGAAGGGTGCTGGCTAGCAACAGCTTTCAGTGCTGGCACTTTTCATCTCTGAGCAATTGCTCGACGTTTGCAATTTCTCAGCTCGTGTCTACGAGACGGAAAGAGAAGGACCGTGACGTTTGGTGGCTAGAGAAGCGCAAAGCCCCAGTGTTGCTGCGCCTGTGAAAGCGCTTCCAAGGAAGGGTGCTGGCTAGCAACAGCTTTCAGTGCTGGCACTTTTCCTCTCTGAGCAATTGCTGGACGTTTGCAATTTCTCACCTGAGCTCTCTTTAGAGTGCGCGAGAGGATGAGCAGAAGATTCGGTGGCTAGAGAAGCCCAGAGCCCCAGTGTTCTTAGGCCTACAAAAGTGCTTCCAAGGAAGGGTGCTGGCTAGCAAGAGCTTTCAGTGCTGGCACTTTTCCTCTCTGAGCAATTCCTCGACGTTTGCAATTTCTCAGCTCGTGTCTACGAGACGGAAAGAGAAGGACCGTGACGTTTGGTGGCTAGAGAAGCGCAAAGCCCCAGTGTTGCTGCGCCTGTGAAAGCGCTTCCAAGGAAGGGGGCTGGCTAGCAAGAGCTTTCAGTGCTGGCACTTTTCATCTCTGAGCAATTGCTCGACGTTTGCAATTTCTCACCTGAGCTCACTTTAGAGTGCGCGAGAGGCTGAGCAGAAGATTAGGTGGCTAGAGAAGCCCAGAGCCCCAGTGTTCTTAGGGCTACAAAAGCGCTTCCAAGGAAGGGTGCTGGCTAGCAACAGCTTTCAGTGCTGGCACTTTTCATCTCTGAGCAATTGCTCGACGTTTGCAATTTCTCAGCTCGTGTCTACGAGACGGAAAGAGAAGGACCGTGACGTTTGGTGGCTAGAGAAGCGCAAAGCCCCAGTGTTGCTGCGCCTGTGAAAGCGCTTCCAAGGAAGGGTGCTGGCTAGCAACAGCTTTCAGTGCTGGCACTTTTCGTCTCTGAGCAATTGCTCGACGTTTGCAATTTCTCACCTGAGCTCTCTTTAGAGTGCGCGAGAGGATGAGCAGAAGATTAGGTGGTTAGAGAAGCCCAGAGCCCCACTGTTCTTAGGCCTACAAAAGCGCTTCCAAGGAAGGGGGCTGGCTAGCAACAGCTTTCAGTGCTGGCACTTTTCCTCTCTGAGCAATTGCTGGACATTTGCAATTTCTCACCTGAGCTCTCTTTAGAGTGCGCGAGAGGATGAGCAGAAGATTCGGTGGCTAGAGAAGCCCAGAGCCCCAGTGTTCTTAGGGCTACAAAAGCGCTTCCAAGGAAGGGTGCTGGCTAGCAACAGCTTTCAGTGCTGGCACTTTTCCTCTCTGAGCAATTGCTCGACGTTTGCAATTTCTCAGCTCGTGTCTACGAGACGGAAAGAGAAGGACCGTGACGTTTGGTGGCTAGAAAAGCGCAAAGCCCCAGTGTTGCTGCGCCTGTGAAAGCGCTTCCAAGGAAGGGTGCTGGCTAGCAACAGCTTTCAGTGCTGGCACTTTTCATCTCTGAGCAATTGCTCGACGTTTGCAATTTCTCAGCTCGTGTCTACGAGACGGAAAGAGAAGGACCGTGACGTTTGGTGGCTAGAGAAGCGCAAAGCCCCAGTGTTGCTGCGCCTGTGAAAGCGCTTCCAAGGAAGGGGGCTGGCTAGCAACAGCTTTCAGTGCTGGCACTTTTCCTCTCTGAGCAATTGCTGGACGTTTGCAATTTCTGACCTGAGCTCTCTTTAGAGTGCGCGAGAGGATGAGCAGAAGATTCGGTGGCTAGAGAAGCCCAGAGCCCCAGTGTTCTTAGGCCTACAAAAGTGCTTCCAAGGAAGGGTGCTGGCTAGCAAGAGCTTTCAGTGCTGGCACTTTTCCTCTCTGAGCAATTCCTCGACGTTTGCAATTTCTCAGCTCGTGTCTACGAGACGGAAAGAGAAGGACCGTGACGTTTGGTGGCTAGAGAAGCGCAAAGCCCCAGTGTTGCTGCGCCTGTGAAAGCGCTTCCAAGGAAGGGGGCTGGCTAGCAAGAGCTTTCAGTGCTGGCACTTTTCATCTCTGAGCAATTGCTCGACGTTTGCAATTTCTCACCTGAGCTCTCTTTAGAGTGCGCGAGAGGATGAGCAGAAGATTAGGTGGCTAGAGAAGCCCAGAGCCCCAGTGTTCTTAGGGCTACAAAAGCGCTTCCAAGGAAGGGTGCTGGCTAGCAACAGCTTTCAGTGCTGGCACTTTTCATCTCTGAGCAATTGCTCGACGTTTGCAATTTCTCACCTGAGCTCTCTTTAGAGTGCGCGAGAGGATGAGCAGAAGTATAGGTGGCTAGAGAAGCCCAGAGCCCCAGTGTTCTTAGGCCTACAAAAGCGCTTCCAAGGAAGGGGGCTGGCTAGCAACAGCTTTCAGTGCTGGCACTTTTCATCTCTGAGCAATTGCTCGACGTTTGCAATTTCTCACCTGAGCTCTCTTTAGAGTGCGCGAGAGGATGAGCAGAAGATTCGGTGGCTAGAGAAGCCCAGAGCCCCAGTGTTCTTAGGCCTACAAAAGCGCTTCCAAGGAAGGGTGCTGGCTAGCAACAGCTTTCAGTGCTGGCACTTTTCCTCTCTGAGCAATTGCTCGACGTTTGCAATTTCTCAGCTCGTGTCTACGAGACGGAAAGAGAATGACAGTGACGTTTGGTGGCTAGAGAAGCGCAAAGCCCCAGTGTTACTGCGCCTGTGAAAGCGCTTCCAAGGAAGGGTGCTGGCTAGCAACAGCTTTCAGTGCTGGCACTTTTCATCTCTGAGCAATTGCTCGACGTTTGCAATTTCTCACCTGAGCTCACTTTAGAGTGCGCGAGAGGATGAGCAGAAGATTAGGTGGCTAGAGAAGCCCAGAGCCCCAGTGTTCTTAGGCCTACAAAAGCGCTTCCAAGGAAGGGGGCTGGCTAGCAACAGCTTTCAGTGCTGGCACTTTTCCTCTCTGAGCAATTGCTCGACGTTTGCAATTTCTCACCTGAGCTCTCTTTAGAGTGCGCGAGAGGATGAGCAGAAGATTCGGTGGCTAGAGAAGCCCAGAGCCCCAGTGTGCTTAGGCCTACAAAAGCGCTTCCAAGGAAGGGGGCTGGCTAGCAACAGCTTTCAGTGCTGGCACTTTTCCTCTCTGAGCAATTGCTCGACGTTTGCAATTTCTCAGCTCGTGTCTACGAGACGGAAAGAGAAGGACCGTGACGTTTGGTGGCTAGAAAAGCGCAAAGCCCCAGTGTTGCTGCGCCTGTGAAAGCGCTTCCAAGGAAGGGTGCTGGCTAGCAACAGCTTTCAGTGCTGGCACTTTTCATCTCTGAGCAATTGCTCGACGTTTGCAATTTCTCAGCTCGTGTCTATGAGACGGAAAGAGAATGACCGTGACGTTTGGTGGCTAGAGAAGCGCAAAGCCCCAGTGTTGCTGCGCCTGTGAAAGCGCTTCCAAGGAAGGGTGCTGGCTAGCAACAGCTTTCAGTGCTGGCACTTTTCATCTCTGAGCAATTGCTCGACGTTTGCAATTTCTGACCTGAGCTCTCTTTAGAGTGCGCGAGAGGATGAGCAGAAGATTCGGTGGCTAGAGAAGCCCAGAGCCCCAGTGTTCTTAGGCCTACAAAAGTGCTTCCAAGGAAGGGTGCTGGCTAGCAAGAGCTTTCAGTGCTGGCACTTTTCATCTCTGAGCAATTCCTCGACGTTTGCAATTTCTCAGCTCGTGTCTACGAGACGGAAAGAGAAGGACCGTGACGTTTGGTGGCTAGAGAAGCGCAAAGCCCCAGTGTTGCTGCGCCTGTGAAAGCGCTTCCAAGGAAGGGGGCTGGCTAGCAAGAGCTTTCAGTGCTGGCACTTTTCATCTCTGAGCAATTGCTCGACGTTTGCAATTTCTCACCTGAGCTCACTTTAGAGTGCGCGAGAGGCTGAGCAGAAGATTAGGTGGCTAGAGAAGCCCAGAGCCCCAGTGTTCTTAGGGCTACAAAAGCGCTTCCAAGGAAGGGTGCTGGCTAGCAACAGCTTTCAGTGCTGGCACTTTTCATCTCTGAGCAATTGCTCGACGTTTGCAATTTCTCAGCTCGTGTCTACGAGACGGAAAGAGAATGACAGTGACGTTTGGTGGCTAGAGAAGCGCAAAGCCCCAGTGTTGCTGCGCCTGTGAAAGCGCTTCCAAGGAAGGGTGCTGGCTAGCAACAGCTTTCAGTGCTGGCACTTTTCATCTCTGAGCAATTGCTGGACGTTTGCAATTTCTCACCTGAGCTCTCTTTAGAGTGCGCGAGAGGATGAGCAGAAGTTTAGGTGGCTAGAGAAGCCCAGAGCCCCAGTGTTCTTAGGCCTACAAAAGCGCTTCCAAGGAAGGGGGCTGGCTAGCAACAGCTTTCAGTGCTGGCACTTTTCCTCTCTGAGCAATTGCTCGACGTTTGCAATTTCTCACCTGAGCTCTCTTTAGAGTGCGCGAGAGGATGAGCAGAAGATTCGGTGGCTAGAGAAGCCCAGAGCCCCAGTGTTCTTAGGCCTACAAAAGCGCTTCCAAGGAAGGGTGCTGGCTAGCAACAGCTTTCAGTGCTGGCACTTTTCATCTCTGAGCAATTGCTCGACGTTTGCAATTTCTCAGCTCGTGTCTACGAGACGGAAAGAGAATGACAGTGACGTTTGGTGGCTAGAGAAGCGCAAAGCCCCAGTGTTACTGCGCCTGTGAAAGCGCTTCCAAGGAAGGGTGCTGGCTAGCAACAGCTTTCAGTGCTGGCACTTTTCATCTCTGAGCAATTGCTCGACGTTTGCAATTTCTCACCTGAGCTCACTTTAGAGTGCGCGAGAGGATGAGCAGAAGATTAGGTGGCTAGAGAAGCCCAGAGCCCCAGTGTTCTCAGGCCTACAAAAGCGCTTCCAAGGAAGGGGGCTGGCTAGCAACAGCTTTCAGTGCTGGCACTTTTCCTCTCTGAGCAATTGCTCGACGTTTGCAATTTCTCACCTGAGCTCTCTTTAGAGTGCGCGAGAGGATGAGCAGAAGATTCGGTGGCTAGAGAAGCCCAGAGCCCCAGTGTGCTTAGGCCTACAAAAGCGCTTCCAAGGAAGGGGGCTGGCTAGCAACAGCTTTCAGTGCTGGCACTTTTCCTCTCTGAGCAATTGCTCGACGTTTGCAATTTCTCAGCTCGTGTCTATGAGACGGAAAGAGAATGACCGTGACGTTTGGTGGCTAGAGAAGCGCAAAGCCCCAGTGTTGCTGCGCCTGTGAAAGCGCTTCCAAGGAAGGGTGCTGGCTAGCAACAGCTTTCAGTGCTGGCACTTTTCATCTCTGAGCAATTGCTCGACGTTTGCAATTTCTCACCTGAGCTCACTTTAGAGTGCGCGAGAGGCTGAGCAGAAGATTAGGTGGCTAGAGAAGCCCAGAGCCCCAGTGTTCTTAGGCCTACAAAAGCGCTTCCAAGGAAGGGTGCTGGCTAGCAACAGCTTTCAGTGCTGGCACTTTTCATCTCTGAGCAATTGCTCGACGTTTGCAATTTCTCAGCTCGTGTCTACGAGACGGAAAGAGAAGGACCGTGACGTTTGGTGGCTAGAGAAGCGCAAAGCCCCAGTGTTGCTGCGCCTGTGAAAGCGCTTCCAAGGAAGGGGGCTGGCTAGCAACAGCTTTCAGTGCTGGCACTTTTCATCTCTGAGCAATTGCTCGACGTTTGCAATTTCTCACCTGAGCTCTCTTTAGAGTGCGCGAGAGGATGAGCAGAAGATTAGGTGGCTAGAGAAGCCCAGAACCCCAGTCTTCTTAGGCCTACAAAAGCGCTTCCAAGGAAGGGGGCTGGCTAGCAACAGCTTTCAGTGCTGGCACTTTTCCTCTCTGAGCAATTGCTCGACGTTTGCAATTTCTCACCTGAGCTCTCTTTAGAGTGCGCGAGAGGATGAGCAGAAGATTAGGTGGCTAGAGAAGCCCAGAGCCCCAGTGTTCTTAGGCCTACAAAAGCGCTTCCAAGGAAGGGGGCTGGCTAGCAACAGCTTTCAGTGCTGGCACTTTTCCTCTCTGAGCAATTGCTCGACGTTTGCAATTTCTCAGCTCGTGTCTACGAGACGGAAAGAGAAGGACCGTGACGTTTGGTGGCTAGAGAAGCGCAAAGCCCCAGTGTTGCTGCGCCTGTGAAAGCGCTTCCAAGGAAGGGTGCTGGCTAGCAACAGCTTTCAGTGCTGGCACTTTTCATCTCTGAGCAATTGCTCGACGTTTGCAATTTCTCACCTGAGCTCTCTTTAGAGTGCGCGAGAGGATGAGCAGAAGATTAGGTGGCTAGAGAAGCCCAGAGCCCCAGTCTTCTTAGGCCTACAAAAGCGCTTCCAAGGAAGGGTGCTGGCTAGCAACAGCTTTCAGTGCTGGCACTTTTCCTCTCTGAGCAATTGCTCGACGTTTGCAATTTCTCACCTGAGCTCTCTTTAGAGTGCGCGAGAGGATGAGCAGAAGATTAGGTGGCTAGAGAAGCCCAGAGCCCCAGTGTTCTTAGGCCTACAAAAGCGCTTCCAAGGAAGGGTGCTGGCTAGCAACAGCTTTCAGTGCTGGCACTTTTCCTCTCTGAGCAATTGCTCGACGTTTGCAATTTCTCAGCTCGTGTCTACGAGACGGAAAGAGAAGGACCGTGACGTTTGGTGGCTAGAGAAGCGCAAAGCCCCAGTGTTGCTGCGCCTGTGAAAGCGCTTCCAAGGAAGGGGGCTGGCTAGCAACAGCTTTCAGTGCTGGCACTTTTCATCTCTGAGCAATTGCTGGACGTTTGCAATTTCTCACCTGAGCTCACTTTAGAGTGCGCGAGAGGCTGAGCAGAAGATTAGGTGGCTAGAGAAGCCCAGAGCCCCAGTGTTCTTAGGGCTACAAAAGCGCTTCCAAGGAAGGGTGCTGGCTAGCAACAGCTTTCAGTGCTGGCACTTTTCATCTCTGAGCAATTGCTCGACGTTTGCAATTTCTCAGCTCGTGTCTACGAGACGGAAAGAGAAGGACCGTGACGTTTGGTGGCTAGAGAAGCGCAAAGCCCCAGTGTTGCTGCGCCTGTGAAAGCGCTTCCAAGGAAGGGTGCTGGCTAGCAACAGCTTTCAGTGCTGGCACTTTTCATCTCTGAGCAATTGCTCGACGTTTGCAATTTCTCACCTGAGCTCTCTTTAGAGTGCGCGAGAGGATGAGCAGAAGATTAGGTGGCTAGAGAAGCCCAGAGCCCCAGTGTTCTTAGGCCTACAAAAGCGCTTCCAAGGAAGGGGGCTGGCTAGCAACAGCTTTCAGTGCTGGCACTTTTCATCTCTGAGCAATTGCTCGGCGTTTGCAATTTCTCACCTGAGCTCACTTTAGAGTGCGCGAGAGGATGAGCAGAAGATTAGGTGGCTAGAGAAGCCCAGAGCCCCAGTGTTCTTAGGCCTACAAAAGCGCTTCCAAGGAAGGGGGCTGGCTAGCAACAGCTTTCAGTGCTGGCACTTTTCCTCTCTGAGCAATTGCTCGACGTTTGCAATTTCTCAGCTCGTGTCTACGAGACGGAAAGAGAAGGACCGTGACGTTTGGTGGCTAGAGAAACGCAAAGCCCCAGTGTTGCTGCGCCTGTGAAAGCGCTTCCAAGGAAGGGTGCTGGCTAGCAAGAGCTTTCAGTGCTGGCACTTTTCATCTCTGAGCAATTGCTCGACGTTTGCAATTTCTCAGCTCGTGTCTACGAGACGGAAAGAGAATGACCGTGACGTTTGGTGGCTAGAGAAGCGCAAAGCCCCAGTGTTGCTGCGCCTGTGAAAGCGCTTCCAAGGAAGGGTGCTGGCTAGCAACAGCTTTCAGTGCTGGCACTTTTCATCTCTGAGCAATTGCTCGACGTTTGCAATTTCTCACCTGAGCTCACTTTAGAGTGCGCGAGAGGATGAGCAGAAGATTAGGTGGCTAGAGAAGCCCAGAGCCCCAGTGTTCTTAGGGCTACAAAAGCGCTTCCAAGGAAGGGTGCTGGCTAGCAACAGCTTTCAGTGCTGGCACTTTTCATCTCTGAGCAATTGCTCGACGTTTGCAATTTCTCAGCTCGTGTCTACGAGACGGAAAGAGAAGGACCGTGACGTTTGGTGGCTAGAGAAGCGCAAAGCCCCAGTGTTGCTGCGCCTGTGAAAGCGCTTCCAAGGAAGGGGGCTGGCTAGCAACAGCTTTCAGTGCTGGCACTTTTCATCTCTGAGCAATTGCTCGACGTTTGCAATTTCTCACCTGAGCTCTCTTTAGAGTGCGCGAGAGGATGAGCAGAAGATTAGGTGGCTAGAGAAGCCCAGAGCCCCAGTGTTCTTAGGCCTACAAAAGCGCTTCCAAGGAAGGGGGCTGGCTAGCAACAGCTTTCAGTGCTGGCACTTTTCCTCTCTGAGCAATTGCTCGACGTTTGCAATTTCTCACCTGAGCTCTCTTTAGAGTGCGCGAGAGGATGAGCAGAAGATTCGGTGGCTAGAGAAGCCCAGAGCCCCAGTGTTCTTAGGCCTACAAAAGCGCTTCCAAGGAAGGGTGCTGGCTAGCAACAGCTTTCAGTGCTGGCACTTTTCCTCTCTGAGCAATTGCTCGACGTTTGCAATTTCTCAGCTCGTGTCTACGAGACGGAAAGAGAAGGACCGTGACGTTTGGTGGCTAGAGAAGCGCAAAGCCCCAGTGTTGCTGCGCCTGTGAAAGCGCTTCCAAGGAAGGGGGCTGGCTAGCAACAGCTTTCAGTGCTGGCACTTTTCATCTCTGAGCAATTGCTCGACGTTTGCAATTTCTCAGCTCGTGTCTACGAGACGGAGAGATAGTGACCGTGACGTTTGGTGGCTAGAGAAGCGCAAAGCCCCAGTGTTGCTGCGCCTGTGAAAGCGCTTCCAAGGAAGGGGGCTGGCTAGCAACAGCTTTCAGTGCTGACACTTTTCATCTCTGAGCAATTGCTCGACGTTTGCAATTTCTCCCCTGAGCTCTCTTTAGAGTGCGCGAGAGGATGAGCAGAAGATTCGGTGGCTAGAGAAGCCCAGAGCCCCAGTGTTCTTAGGCCTACAAAAGCGCTTCCAAGGAAGGGTGCTGGCTAGCAACAGCTTTCAGTGCTGGCACTTTTCCTCTCTGAGCAATTGCTCGACGTTTGCAATTTCTCAGCTCGTGTCTACGAGACGGAAAGAGAATGACCTTGACGTTTGGTGGCTAGAGAAGTGCAAAGCCCCAGTGTTACTGCGCCTGTGAAAGCGCTTCCAAGGAAGGGTGCTGGCTAGCAACAGCTTTCAGTGCTGGCACTTTTCATCTCTGAGCAATTGCTCGACATTTGCAATTTCTCAGCTCGTGTCTACGAGACGGAAAGAGAAGGACCGTGACGTTTGGTGGCTAGAGAAGCGCAAAGCCCCAGTGTTGCTGCGCCTGTGAAAGCGCTTCCAAGGAAGGGTGCTGGCTAGCAAGAGCTTTCAGTGCTGGCACTTTTCCTCTCTGAGCAATTGCTCGACGTTTGCAATTTCTCAGCTCGTGTCTACGAGACGGAGAGATAGTGACCGTGACGTTTGGTGGCTAGAGAAGCGCAAAGCCCCAGTGTTGCTGTGCCTGTGAAAGCGCTTCCAAGGAAGGGTGCTGGCTAGCAAGAGCTTTCAGTGCTGGCACTTTTCATCTCTGAGCAATTGCTGGACGTTTGCAATTTCTCACCTGAGCTCTCTTTAGAGTGCGCGAGAGGATGAGCAGAAGATTCGGTGGCTAGAGAAGCCCAGAGCCCCAGTGTTCTTAGGCCTACAAAAGTGCTTCCAAGGAAGGGTGCTGGCTAGCAACAGCTTTCAGTGCTGGCACTTTTCCTCTCTGAGCAATTGCTCGACGTTTGCAATTTCTCAGCTCGTGTCTACGAGACGGAAAGAGAAGGACCGTGACGTTTGGTGGCTAGAGAAGCGCAAAGCCCCAGTGTTGCTGCGCCTGTGAAAGCGCTTCCAAGGAAGGGGGCTGGCTAGCAAGAGCTTTCAGTGCTGGCACTTTTCATCTCTGAGCAATTGCTCGACGTTTGCAATTTCTCACCTGAGCTCACTTTAGAGTGCGCGAGAGGCTGAGCAGAAGATTAGGTGGCTAGAGAAGCCCAGAGCCCCAGTGTTCTTAGGGCTACAAAAGCGCTTCCAAGGAAGGGTGCTGGCTAGCAACAGCTTTCAGTGCTGGCACTTTTCATCTCTGAGCAATTGCTCGACGTTTGCAATTTCTCAGCTCGTGTCTACGAGACAGAAAGAGAAGGACCGTGACGTTTGGTGGCTAGAGAAGCGCAAAGCCCCAGTGTTGCTGCGCCTGTGAAAGCGCTTCCAAGGAAGGGTGCTGGCTAGCAACAGCTTTCAGTGCTGGCACTTTTCCTCTCTGAGCAATTGCTCGACGTTTGCAATTTCTCACCTGAGCTCTCTTTAGAGTGCGCGAGAGGATGAGCAGAAGATTCGGTGGCTAGAGAAGCCCAGAGCCCCAGTGTGCTTAGGGCTACAAAAGCGCTTCCAAGGAAGGGTGCTGGCTAGCAACAGCTTTCAGTGCTGGCACTTTTCCTCTCTGAGCAATTGCTCGACGTTTGCAATTTCTCAGCTCGTGTCTACGAGACGGAAAGAGAAGGACCGTGACGTTTGGTGGCTAGAGAAGCGCAAAGCCCCAGTGTTGCTGCGCCTGTGAAAGCGCTTCCAAGGAAGGGTGCTGGCTAGCAACAGCTTTCAGTGCTGGCACTTTTCATCTCTGAGCAATTGCTCGACGTTTGCAATTTCTCAGCTCGTGTCTACGAGACGGAAAGAGAATGACCGTGACGTTTGGTGGCTAGAGAAGCGCAAAGCCCCAGTGTTGCTGCGCCTGTGAAAGCGCTTCCAAGGAAGGGTGCTGGCTAGCAACAGCTTTCAGTGCTGGCACTTTTCATCTCTGAGCAATTGCTCGACGTTTGCAATTTCTCCCCTGAGCTCTCTTTAGAGTGCGCGAGAGGATGAGCAGAAGATTCGGTGGCTAGAGAAGCCCAGAGCCCCAGTGTTCTTAGGCCTACAAAAGCGCTTCCAAGGAAGGGTGCTGGCTAGCAACAGCTTTCAGTGCTGGCACTTTTCCTCTCTGAGCAATTGCTCGACGTTTGCAATTTCTCAGCTCGTGTCTACGAGACGGAAAGAGAATGACAGTGACGTTTGGTGGCTAGAGAAGCGCAAAGCCCCAGTGTTACTGCGCCTGTGAAAGCGCTTCCAAGGAAGGGTGCTGGCTAGCAACAGCTTTCAGTGCTGGCACTTTTCATCTCTGAGCAATTGCTCGACGTTTGCAATTTCTCACCTGAGCTCACTTTAGAGTGCGCGAGAGGATGAGCAGAAGATTAGGTGGCTAGAGAAGCCCAGAGCCCCAGTGTTCTCAGGCCTACAAAAGCGCTTCCAAGGAAGGGGGCTGGCTAGCAACAGCTTTCAGTGCTGGCACTTTTCATCTCTGAGCAATTGCTCGACGTTTGCAATTTCTCACCTGAGCTCACTTTAGAGTGCGCGAGAGGATGAGCAGAAGATTAGGTGGCTAGAGAAGCCCAGAGCCCCAGTGTTCTTAGGCCTACAAAAGCGCTTCCAAGGAAGGGGGCTGGCTAGCAACAGCTTTCAGTGCTGGCACTTTTCATCTCTGAGCAATTGCTCGACGTTTGCAATTTCTCAGCTCGTGTCTACGAGACGGAAAGAGAAGGACCGTGACGTTTGGTGCGTATAGAAGCGCAAAGCCCCAGTGTTGCTGCGCCTGTGAAAGCGCTTCCAAGGAAGGGTGCTGGCTAGCAACAGCTTTCAGTGCTGGCACTTTTCATCTCTGAGCAATTGCTCAACGTTTGCAATTTCTCACCTGAGCTCTCTTTACAGTGCGCGAGAGGATGAGCAGAAGATTAGGTGGCTAGAGAAGCCCAGAGCCCCAGTGTTCTTAGGCCTACGAAAGCGCTTCCAAGGAAGGGTGCTGGCTAGCAACAGCTTTCAGTGCTGGCACTTTTCATCTCTGAGCAATTGCTCGACGTTTGCAATTTCTCAGCTCGTGTCTACGAGACGGAAAGAGAAGGAGCGTGACGTTTGGTGGCTAGAGAAGCGCAAAGCCCCAGGGTTGCTGCGCCTGTGAAAGCGCTTCCAAGGAAGGGGGCTGGCTAGCAACAGCTTTCAGTGCTGGCACTTTTCATCTCTGAGCAATTGCTCCACGTTTGCAATTTCTCACCTGAGCTCTCTTTAGAGTGCGCGAGAGGATGAGCAGAAGATTAAGTGGCTAGAGAAGCCCAGAGCCCCATTGTTCTTAGGCCTACAAAAGCGCTTCCAAGGAAGGGTGCTGGCTAGCAACAGCTTTCAGTGCTGGCACTTTTCATCTCTGAGCAATTGCTCGACGTTTGCAATTTCTCAGCTCGTGTCTATGAGACGGAAAGAGAAGGACCGTGACGTTTGGTGGCTAGAGAAGCGCAAAGCCCCAGTGTTGCTGCGCCTGTGAAAGCGCTTCCAAGGAAGGGTGCTGGCTAGCAAGAGCTTTCAGTGCTGGCACTTTTCATCTCTGAGCAATTGCTCGACGTTTGCAATTTCTCAGCTCGTGTCTACGAGACGGAAAGAGAAGGACCGTGACGTTTGGTGGCTAGAGAAGCGCAAAGCCCCAGTGTTGCTGCGCCTGTGAAAGCGCTTCCAAGGAAGGGTGCTGGCTAGCAACAGCTTTCAGTGCTGGCACTTTTCCTCTCTGAGCAATTGCTCGACGTTTGCAATTTCTCCCCTGAGCTCTCTTTAGAGTGCGCGAGAGCATGAGCAGAAGATTCGGTGGCTAGAGAAGCCCAGAGCCCCAGTGTTCTTAGGCCTACAAAAGCGCTTCCAAGGAAGGGGGCTGGCTAGCAACAGCTTTCAGTGCTGGCACTTTTCATCTCTGAGCAATTGCTCGACGTTTGCAATTTCTCACCTGAGCTCTCTTTAGAGTGCGCGAGAGGATGAGCAGAAGATGAGGTGGCTAGAGAAGCGCAAAGCCCCAGTGTTCTTAGGGCTACAAAAGCGCTTCCAAGGAAGGGTGCTGGCTAGCAACAGCTTTCAGTGCTGGCACTTTTCATCTCTGAGCAATTGCTCGACGTTTGCAATTTCTCAGCTCGTCTCTACGAGACGGAAAGAGAAGGACCGTGACGTTTGGTGGGTAGAGAAGCGCAAAGCCCCAGTGTTACTGCGCCTGTGAAAGCGCTTCCAAGGAAGGGTGCTGGCTAGCAACAGCTTTCAGTGCTGGCACTTTTCATCTCTGAGCAATTGCTCGACGTGTGCAATTTCTCAGCTCGTGTCTACGAGACGGAAAGAGAAGGACCGTGACGTTTGGTGGCTAGAGAAGCGCAAAGCCCCAGTGTTGCTGCGCCTGTGAAAGCGCTTCCAAGGAAGGGTGCTGGCTAGCAAGAGCTTTCAGTGCTGGCACTTTTCATCTCTGAGCAATTGCTCGACGTTTGCAATTTCTCACCTGAGCTCTCTTTAGAGTGCGCGAGAGGCTGAGCAGAAGATTAGGTGGCTAGAGAAGCCCAGAGCCCCAGTGTTCTTAGGCCTACAAAAGCGCTTCCAAGGAAGGGGGCTGGCTAGCAACAGCTTTCAGTGCTGGCACTTTTCATCTCTGAGCAATTGCTCGACGTTTGCAATTTCTCAGCTCGTGTCTACGAGACGGAAAGAGAATGACCGTGACGTTTGGTGGCTAGAGAAGCGCAAAGCCCCAGTGTTGCTGCGCCTGTGAAAGCGCTTCCAAGGAAGGGTGCTGGCTAGCAACAGCTTTCAGTGCTGGCACTTTTCATCTCTGAGCAATTGCTCGACGTTTGCAATTTCTCAGCTCGTGTCTACGAGACGGAAAGAGAAGGACCGTGACGTTTGGTGGGTAGAGAAGCGCAAAGCCCCAGTGTTGCTGCGCCTGTGAAAGCGCTTCCAAGGAAGGGTGCTGGCTAGCAACAGCTTTCAGTGCTGGCACTTTTCATCTTTGAGCAATTGCTCGACGTTTGCAATTTCTCACCTGAGCTCTCTTTAGAGTGCGCGAGAGGATGAGCAGAAGATTAGGTGGCTAGAGAAGCCCAGAGCCCCAGTGTTCTTAGGCCTACAAAAGCGCTTCCAAGGAAGGGTGCTGGCTAGCAACAGCTTTCAGTGCTGGCACTTTTCATCTCTGAGCAATTGCTCGACGTTTGCAATTTCTCAGCTCGTGTCTACGAGACGGAAAGAGAAGGACCGTGACGTTTGGTGCGTATAGAAGCGCAAAGCCCCAGTGTTGCTGCGCCTGTGAAAGCGCTTCCAAGGAAGGGTGCTGGCTAGCAAGAGCTTTCAGTGCTGGCACTTTTCATCTCTGAGCAATTGCTCGACGTTTGCAATTTCTCACCTGAGCTCTCTTTAGAGTGCGCGAGAGGATGAGCAGAAGATTAGGTGGCTAGAGAAGCCCAGAGCCCCAGTGTTCTTAGGCCTACAAAAGCGCTTCCAAGGAAGGGTGCTGGCTAGCAACAGCTTTCAGTGCTGGCACTTTTCCTCTCTGAGCAATTGCTGGACATTTGCAATTTCTCCCCTGAGCTCTCTTTAGAGTGCGCGAGAGGATGAGCAGAAGATTAGGTGGCTAGAGAAGCCCAGAGCCCCAGTGTTCTTAGGCCTACAAAAGTGCTTCCAAGGAAGGGTGCTGGCTAGCAAGAGCTTTCAGTGCTGGCACTTTTCATCTCTGAGCAATTGCTCGACGTTTGCAATTTCTCAGCTCGTGTCTACGAGACGGAAAGAGAAGGACCGTGACGTTTGGTGGCTAGAGAAGCGCAAAGCCCCAGTGTTGCTGCGCCTGTGAAAGCGCTTCCAAGGAAGGGTGCTGGCTAGCAAGAGCTTTCAGTGCTGGCACTTTTCATCTCTGAGCAATTGCTCGACGTTTGCAATTTCTCAGCTCGTGTCTACGAGACGGAAAGAGAAGGACCGTGACGTTTGGTGGCTAGAGAAGCGCAAAGCCCCAGTGTTGCTGCGCCTGTGAAAGCGCTTCCAAGGAAGGGTGCTGGCTAGCAACAGCTTTCAGTGCTGGCACTTTTCATCTCTGAGCAATTGCTGGACATTTGCAATTTGTCACCTGAGCTCTCTTTAGAGTGCGCGAGAGCATGAGCAGAAGATTCGGTGGCTAGAGAAGCCCAGAGCCCCAGTGTTCTTAGGCCTACAAAAGCGCTTCCAAGGAAGGGGGCTGGCTAGCAACAGCTTTCAGTGCTGGCACTTTTCATCTCTGAGCAATTGCTCGACGTTTGCAATTTCTCACCTGAGCTCTCTTTAGAGTGCGCGAGAGGATGAGCAGAAGATGAGGTGGCTAGAGAAGCGCAAAGCCCCAGTGTTCTTAGGGCTACAAAAGCGCTTCCAAGGAAGGGTGCTGGCTAGCAACAGCTTTCAGTGCTGGCACTTTTCCTCTCTGAGCAATTGCTCGACGTTTGCAATTTCTCAGCTCGTGTCTACGAGACGGAAAGAGAAGGACCGTGACGTTTGGTGGCTAGAGAAGCGCAAAGCCCCAGTGTTACTGCGCCTGTGAAAGCGCTTCCAAGGAAGGGTGCTGGCTAGCAACAGCTTTCAGTGCTGGCACTTTTCATCTCTGAGCAATTGCTCGACGTTTGCAATTTCTCAGCTCGTGTCTACGAGACGGAAAGAGAAGGACCGTGACGTTTGGTGGCTAGAGAAGCGCAAAGCCCCAGTGTTGCTGCGCCTGTGAAAGCGCTTCCAAGGAAGGGGGCTGGCTAGCAACAGCTTTCAGTGCTGGCACTTTTCATCTCTGAGCAATTGCTCGACGTTTGCAATTTCTCAGCTCGTGTCTACGAGACGGAGAGATAGTGACCGTGACGTTTGGTGGCTAGAGAAGCGCAAAGCCCCAATGTTGCTGTGCCTGTGAAAGCGCTTCCAAGGAAGGGTGCTGGCTAGCAACAGCTTTCAGTGCTGGCACTTTTCATCTCTGAGCAATTGCTGGACGTTTGCAATTTCTCACCTGAGCTCTCTTTAGAGTGCGCGAGAGGATGAGCAGAAGATTAGGTGGCTAGAGAAGCCCAGAGCCCCAGTGTTCTTAGGCCTACAAAAGCGCTTCCAAGGAAGGGTGCTGGCTAGCAAGAGCTTTCAGTGCTGGCACTTTTCCTCTCTGAGCAATTGCTCCACGTTTGCAATTTCTCAGCTCATGTCTACGAGACGGAAAGAGAAGGACCGTGACGTTTGGTGGCTAGAGAAGCGCAAAGCCCCAGTGTTGCTGCGCCTGTGAAAGCGCTTCCAAGGAAGGGGGCTGGCTAGCAACAGCTTTCAGTGCTGGCACTTTTCATCTCTGAGCAATTGCTCGACATTTGCAATTTCTCACCTGAGCTCTCTTTAGAGTGCGCGAGAGGCTGAGCAGAAGATTAGGTGGCTAGAGAAGCCCAGAGCCCCAGTGTTCTTAGGGCTACAAAAGCGCTTCCAAGGAAGGGGGCTGGCTAGCAACAGCTTTCAGTGCTGGCACTTTTCATCTCTGAGCAATTGCTCGACGTTTGCAATTTCTCAGCTCGTGTCTACGAGACGGAAAGAGAAGGACCGTGACGTTTGGTGGCTAGAGAAGCGCAAAGCCCCAGTGTTGCTGCGCCTGTGAAAGCGCTTCCAAGGAAGGGTGCTGGCTAGCAACAGCTTTCAGTGCTGGCACTTTTCATCTCTGAGCAATTGCTCGACGTTTGCAATTTCTCACCTGAGCACTCTTTAGAGTGCGCGAGAGGATGAGCAGAAGATTAGGTGGCTAGAGAAGCCCAGAGCCCCAGTGTTCTTAGGCCTACAAAAGCGCTTCCAAGGAAGGGGGCTGGCTAGCAACAGCTTTCAGTGCTGGCACTTTTCATCTCTGAGCAATTGCTCGACGTTTGCAATTTCTCAGCTCGTGTCTACGAGACGGAAAGAGAATGACCGTGACGTTTGGTGGCTAGAGAAGCGCAAAGCCCCAGTGTTGCTGCGCCTGTGAAAGCACTTCCAAGGAAGGGGGCTGGCTAGCAAGAGCTTTCAGTGCTGGCACTTTTCATCTCTGAGCAATTGCTCGACGTTTGCAATTTCTCACCTGAGCTCTCTTTAGAGTGCGCGAGAGGATGAGCAGAAGATTAGGTGGCTAGAGAAGCCCAGAGCCCCAGTGTGCTTAGGCCTACAAAAGCGCTTCCAAGGAAGGGTGCTGGCTAGCAACAGCTTTCAGTGCTGGCACTTTTCATCTCTGAGCAATTGCTCGACGTTTGCAATTTCTCAGCTCGTGTCTACGAGACGGAAAGAGAAGGACGGTGACGTTTGGTGCGTATAGAAGCGCAAAGCCCCAGTGTTGCTGCGCCTGTGAAAGCGCTTCCAAGGAAGGGTGCTGGCTAGCAACAGCTTTCAGTGCTGGCACTTTTCATCTCTGAGCAATTGCTCGACGTTTGCAATTTCTCAGCTCGTGTCTACGAGACGGAAAGAGAAGGACCGTGACGTTTGGTGGCTAGAGAAGCGCAAAGCCCCAGTGTTGCTGCGCCTGTGAAAGCGCTTCCAAGGAAGGGTGCTGGCTAGCAACAGCTTTCAGTGCTGGCACTTTTCATCTCTGAGCAATTGCTCGACGTTTGCAATTTCTCAGCTCGTGTCTACGAGACGGAGAGATAGTGACCGTGACGTTTGGTGGCTAGAGAAGCGCAAAGCCCCAATGTTGCTGTGCTTGTGAAAGCGCTTCCAAGGAAGGGTGCTGGCTAGCAACAGCTTTCAGTGCTGGCACTTTTCATCTCTGAGCAATTGCTGGACATTTGCAATTTCTCACCTGAGCTCTCTTTAGAGTGCGCGAGAGGATGAGCAGAAGATTCGGTGGCTAGAGAAGCCCAGAGCCCCAGTGTTCTTAGGCCTACAATAGCGCTTCCAAGGAAGGGGGCTGGCTAGCAAGAGCTTTCAGTGCTGGCACTTTTCATCTCTGAGCAATTGCTCCACGTTTGCAATTTCTCAGCTCATGTCTACGAGACGGAAAGAGAAGGACCGTGACGTTTGGTGGCTAGAGAAGCACAAAGCCCCAGTGTTGCTGCGCCTGTGAAAGCGCTTCCAAGGAAGGGGGCTGGCTAGCAAGAGCTTTCAGTGCTGGCACTTTTCATCTCTGAGCAATTGCTCGACGTTTGCAATTTCTCACCTGAGCTCTCTTTAGAGTGCGCGAGAGGCTGAGCAGAAGATTAGGTGGCTAGAGAAGCCCAGAGCCCCAGTGTTCTTAGGGCTACAAAAGCGCTTCCAAGGAAGGGGGCTGGCTAGCAACAGCTTTCAGTGCTGGCACTTTTCATCTCTGAGCAATTGCTCGACGTTTGCAATTTCTCAGCTCGTGTCTACGAGACGGAAAGAGAAGGACCGTGACGTTTGGTGGCTAGAGAAGCGCAAAGCCCCAGTGTTGCTGCGCCTGTGAAAGCGCTTCCAAGGAAGGGTGCTGGCTAGCAACAGCTTTCAGTGCTGGCACTTTTCATCTCTGAGCAATTGCTCGACGTTTGCAATTTCTCACCTGAGCACTCTTTAGAGTGCGCGAGAGGATGAGCAGAAGATTAGGTGGCTAGAGAAGCCCAGAGCCCCAGTCTTCTTAGGCCTACAAAAGCGCTTCCAAGGAAGGGGGCTGGCTAGCAACAGCTTTCAGTGCTGGCACTTTTCCTCTCTGAGCAATTGCTCGACGTTTGCAATTTCTCAGCTCGTGTCTACGAGACGGAAAGAGAAGGACCGTGACGTTTGGTGGCTAGAGAAGCGCAAAGCCCCAGTGTTGCTGCGCCTGTGAAAGCACTTCCAAGGAAGGGTGCTGGCTAGCAACAGCTTTCAGTGCTGGCACTTTTCATCTCTGAGCAATTGCTCGACGTTTGCAATTTCTCACCTGAGCTCTCTTTAGAGTGCGCGAGAGGATGAGCAGAAGATTAGGTGGCTAGAGAAGCCCAGAGCCCCAGTGTTCTTAGGCCTACAAAAGCGCTTCCAAGGAAGGGTGCTGGCTAGCAACAGCTTTCAGTGCTGGCACTTTTCATCTCTGAGCAATTGCTCGACGTTTGCAATTTCTCCCCTGAGCTCTCTTTAGAGTGCGCGAGAGGATGAGCAGAAGATTAGGTGTCTAAAGAAGCCCAGAGCCCCAGTGTTCTTAGGCCTACAAAAGCGCTTCCAAGGAAGGGTGCTGGCTAGCAACAGCTTTCAGTGCTGGCACTTTTCCTCTCTGAGCAATTGCTCGACGTTTGCAATTTCTCAGCTCGTGTCTACGAGACGGAAAGAGAATGACCGTGACGTTTGGTGGCTAGAGAAGTGCAAAGCCCCAGTGTTACTGCGCCTGTGAAAGCGCTTCCAAGGAAGGGTGCTGGCTAGCAACAGCTTTCAGTGCTGGCACTTTTCATCTCTGAGCAATTGCTCGACGTTTGCAATTTCTCAGCTCGTGTCTACAAGACGGAAAGAGAAGGACCGTGACGTTTGGTGGCTAGAGAAGCGCAAAGCCCCAGTGTTGCTGCGCCTGTGAAAGCGCTTCCAAGGAAGGGTGCTGGCTAGCAACAGCTTTCAGTGCTGGCACTTTTCATCTCTGAGCAATTGCTCGACGTTTGCAATTTCTCAGCTCGTGTCTACGAGACGGAGAGATAGTGACCGTGACGTTTGGTGGCTAGAGAAGCGCAAAGCCCCAATGTTGCTGTGCTTGTGAAAGCGCTTCCAAGGAAGGGTGCTGGCTAGCAACAGCTTTCAGTGCTGGCACTTTTCATCTCTGAGCAATTGCTGGACATTTGCAATTTCTCACCTGAGCTCTCTTTAGAGTGCGCGAGAGGATGAGCAGAAGATTCGGTGGCTAGAGAAGCCCAGAGCCCCAGTGTTCTTAGGCCTACAATAGCGCTTCCAAGGAAGGGGGCTGGCTAGCAAGAGCTTTCAGTGCTGGCACTTTTCCTCTCTGAGCAATTGCTCCACGTTTGCAATTTCTCAGCTCATGTCTACGAGACGGAAAGAGAAGGACCGTGACGTTTGGTGGCTAGAGAAGCACAAAGCCCCAGTGTTGCTGCGCCTGTGAAAGCGCTTCCAAGGAAGGGGGCTGGCTAGCAACAGCTTTCAGTGCTGGCACTTTTCATCTCTGAGCAATTGCTCGACATTTGCAATTTCTCACCTGAGCTCTCTTTAGAGTGCGCGAGAGGATGAGCAGAAGATTAGGTGGCTAGAGAAGCCCAGAGCCCCAGTGTTCTTAGGCCTACAAAAGCGCTTCCAAGGAAGGGGGCTGGCTAGCAACAGCTTTCAGTGCTGGCACTTTTCATCTCTGAGCAATTGCTCGACGTTTGCAATTTCTCAGCTCGTGTCTACGAGACGGAAAGGGAAGGACCGTGACGTTTGGTGGCTAGAGAAGCGCAAAGCCCCAGTGTTGCTGCGCCTGTGAAAGCGCTTCCAAGGAAGGGTGCTGGCTAGCAACAGCTTTCAGTGCTGGCACTTTTCATCTCTGAGCAATTGCTCGACGTTTGCAATTTCTCACCTGAGCACTCTTTAGAGTGCGCGAGAGGATGAGCAGAAGATTAGGTGGCTAGAGAAGCCCAGAGCACCAGTGTTCTTAGGCCTACAAAAGCGCTTCCAAGGAAGGGTGCTGGCTAGCAACAGCTTTCAGTGCTGGCACTTTTCCTCTCTGAGCAATTGCTCGACGTTTGCAATTTCTCAGCTCGTGTCTACGAGACGGAAAGAGAATGACCGTGACGTTTGGTGGCTAGAGAAGCGCAAAGCCCCAGTGTTGCTGCGCCTGTGAAAGCACTTCCAAGGAAGGGTGCTGGCTAGCAAGAGCTTTCAGTGCTGGCACTTTTCATCTCTGAGCAATTGCTCGACGTTTGCAATTTCTCACCTGAGCTCTCTTTAGAGTGCGCGAGAGGATGAGCAGAAGATTAGGTGGCTAGAGAAGCCCAGAGCCCCAGTGTGCTTAGGCCTACAAAAGCGCTTCCAAGGAAGGGTGCTGGCTAGCAACAGCTTTCAGTGCTGGCACTTTTCATCTCTGAGCAATTGCTCGACGTTTGCAATTTCTCAGCTCGTGTCTACGAGACGGAAAGAGAAGGACCGTGACGTTTGGTGCGTATAGAAGCGCAAAGCCCCAGTGTTGCTGCGCCTGTGAAAGCGCTTCCAAGGAAGGGTGCTGGCTAGCAACAGCTTTCAGTGCTGGCACTTTTCATCTCTGAGCAATTGCTCGACGTTTGCAATTTCTCAGCTCGTGTCTACGAGACGGAAAGAGAAGGACCGTGACGTTTGGTGGCTAGAGAAGCGCAAAGCCCCAGTGTTGCTGCGCCTGTGAAAGCGCTTCCAAGGAAGGGTGCTGGCTAGCAACAGCTTTCAGTGCTGGCACTTTTCATCTCTGAGCAATTGCTCGACGTTTGCAATTTCTCAGCTCGTGTCTACGAGACGGAGAGATAGTGACCGTGACGTTTGGTGGCTAGAGAAGCGCAAAGCCCCAATGTTGCTGTGCTTGTGAAAGCGCTTCCAAGGAAGGGTGCTGGCTAGCAACAGCTTTCAGTGCTGGCACTTTTCATCTCTGAGCAATTGCTGGACATTTGCAATTTCTCACCTGAGCTCTCTTTAGAGTGCGCGAGAGGATGAGCAGAAGATTCGGTGGCTAGAGAAGCCCAGAGCCCCAGTGTTCTTAGGCCTACAATAGCGCTTCCAAGGAAGGGGGCTGGCTAGCAAGAGCTTTCAGTGCTGGCACTTTTCCTCTCTGAGCAATTGCTCCACGTTTGCAATTTCTCAGCTCATGTCTACGAGACGGAAAGAGAAGGACCGTGACGTTTGGTGGCTAGAGAAGCACAAAGCCCCAGTGTTGCTGCGCCTGTGAAAGCGCTTCCAAGGAAGGGGGCTGGCTAGCAAGAGCTTTCAGTGCTGGCACTTTTCATCTCTGAGCAATTGCTCGACGTTTGCAATTTCTCACCTGAGCTCTCTTTAGAGTGCGCGAGAGGATGAGCAGAAGATTAGGTGGCTAGAGAAGCCCAGAGCCCCAGTGTTCTTAGGGCTACAAAAGCGCTTCCAAGGAAGGGGGCTGGCTAGCAACAGCTTTCAGTGCTGGCACTTTTCCTCTCTGAGCAATTGCTCGACGTTTGCAATTTCTCAGCTCGTGTCTACGAGACGGAAAGAGAAGGACCGTGACGTTTGGTGGCTAGAGAAGCGCAAAGCCCCAGTGTTGCTGCGCCTGTGAAAGCGCTTCCAAGGAAGGGTGCTGGCTAGCAACAGCTTTCAGTGCTGGCACTTTTCATCTCTGAGCAATTGCTCGACGTTTGCAATTTCTCACCTGAGCACTCTTTAGAGTGCGCGAGAGGATGAGCAGAAGATTAGGTGGCTAGAGAAGCCCAGAGCCCCAGTCTTCTTAGGCCTACAAAAGCGCTTCCAAGGAAGGGGGCTGGCTAGCAACAGCTTTCAGTGCTGGCACTTTTCCTCTCTGAGCAATTGCTCGACGTTTGCAATTTCTCAGCTCGTGTCTACGAGACGGAAAGAGAATGACCGTGACGTTTGGTGGCTAGAGAAGTGCAAAGCCCCAGTGTTACTGCGCCTGTGAAAGCGCTTCCAAGGAAGGGGGCTGGCTAGCAACAGCTTTCAGTGCTGGCACTTTTCATCTTTGAGCAATTGCTCGACGTTTGCAATTTCTCACCTGAGCTCTCTTTAGAGTGCGCGAGAGGATGAGCAGAAGATTAGGTGGCTAGAGAAGCCCAGAGCACCAGTGTTCTTAGGCCTACAAAAGCGCTTCCAAGGAAGGGTGCTGGCTAGCAACAGCTTTCAGTGCTGGCACTTTTCATCTCTGAGCAATTGCTCGACGTTTGCAATTTCTCACCTGAGCTCTCTTTAGAGTGCGCGAGAGGATGAGCAGAAGATTAGGTGGCTAGAGAAGCCCAGAGCCCCAGTGTTCTTAGGCCTACAAAAGCGCTTCCAAGGAAGGGTGCTGGCTAGCAACAGCTTTCAGTGCTGGCACTTTTCCTCTCTGAGCAATTGCTCGACGTTTGCAATTTCTCAGCTCGTGTCTACGAGACGGAAAGAGAATGACCGTGACGTTTGGTGGCTAGAGAAGTGCAAAGCCCCAGTGTTACTGCGCCTGTGAAAGCGCTTCCAAGGAAGGGTGCTGGCTAGCAAGAGCTTTCAGTGCTGGCACTTTTCATCTCTGAGCAATTGCTCGACGTTTGCAATTTCTCAGCTCGTGTCTACGAGACGGAAAGAGAAGGACCGTGACGTTTGGTGGCTAGAGAAGCGCAAAGCCCCAGTGTTGCTGCGCCTGTGAAAGCGCTTCCAAGGAAGGGTGCTGGCTAGCAACAGCTTTCAGTGCTGGCACTTTTCATCTCTGAGCAATTGCTCGACGTTTGCAATTTCTCAGCTCGTGTCTACGAGACGGAAAGAGAAGGACCGTGACGTTTGGTGGCTAGAGAAGCGCAAAGCCCCAGTGTTGCTGCGCCTGTGAAAGCGCTTCCAAGGAAGGGTGCTGGCTAGCAACAGCTTTCAGTGCTGGCACTTTTCATCTCTGAGCAATTGCTCGACGTTTGCAATTTCTCACCTGAGCTCTCTTTAGAGTGCGCGAGAGCATGAGCAGAAGATTCGGTGGCTAGAGAAGCCCAGAGCCCCAGTGTTCTTAGGGCTACAAAAGCGCTTCCAAGGAAGGGTGCTGGCTAGCAACAGCTTTCAGTGCTGGCACTTTTCATCTCTGAGCAATTGCTCGACGTTTGCAATTTCTCACCTGAGCTCTCTTTACAGTGCGCGAGAGGATGAGCAGAAGATGAGGTGGCTAGAGAAGCGCAAAGCCCCAGTGTTCTTAGGGCTACAAAAGCGCTTCCAAGGAAGGGTGCTGGCTAGCAACAGCTTTCAGTGCTGGCACTTTTCATCTCTGAGCAATTGCTCGACGTTTGCAATTTCTCAGCTCGTCTCTACGAGACGGAAAGAGAAGGACCGTGACGTTTGGTGGCTAGAGAAGCGCAAAGCCCCAGTGTTGCTGCGCCTGTGAAAGCGCTTCCAAGGAAGGGGGCTGGCTAGCAACAGCTTTCAGTGCTGGCACTTTTCATCTCTGAGCAATTGCTCGACGTTTGCAATTTCTCACCTGAGCACTCTTTAGAGTGCGCGAGAGGATGAGCAGAAGATTAGGTGGCTAGAGAAGCCCAGAGCCCCAGTCTTCTTAGGCCTACAAAAGCGCTTCCAAGGAAGGGGGCTGGCTAGCAACAGCTTTCAGTGCTGGCACTTTTCCTCTCTGAGCAATTGCTCGACGTTTGCAATTTCTCAGCTCGTGTCTACGAGACGGAAAGAGAATGACCGTGACGTTTGGTGGCTAGAGAAGTGCAAAGCCCCAGTGTTACTGCGCCTGTGAAAGCGCTTCCAAGGAAGGGGGCTGGCTAGCAACAGCTTTCAGTGCTGGCACTTTTCATCTTTGAGCAATTGCTCGACGTTTGCAATTTCTCACCTGAGCTCTCTTTAGAGTGCGCGAGAGGATGAGCAGAAGATTAGGTGGCTAGAGAAGCCCAGAGCCCCAGTGTTCTTAGGCCTACAAAAGCGCTTCCAAGGAAGGGTGCTGGCTAGCAACAGCTTTCAGTGCTGGCACTTTTCATCTCTGAGCAATTGCTGGACGTTTGCAATTTCTCACCTGAGCTCTCTTTAGAGTGCGCGAGAGGATGAGCAGAAGATTAGGTGGCTAGAGAAGCCCAGAGCCCCAGTGTTCTTAGGCCTACAAAAGCGCTTCCAAGGAAGGGTGCTGGCTAGCAACAGCTTTCAGTGCTGGCACTTTTCCTCTCTGAGCAATTGCTCGACGTTTGCAATTTCTCAGCTCGTGTCTACGAGACGGAAAGAGAATGACCGTGATGTTTGGTGGCTAGAGAAGTGCAAAGCCCCAGTGTTACTGCGCCTGTGAAAGCGCTTCCAAGGAAGGGTGCTGGCTAGCAAGAGCTTTCAGTGCTGGCACTTTTCATCTCTGAGCAATTGCTCGACGTTTGCAATTTCTCAGCTCGTGTCTACGAGACGGAAAGAGAAGGACCGTGACGTTTGGTGGCTAGAGAAGCGCAAAGCCCCAGTGTTGCTGCGCCTGTGAAAGCGCTTCCAAGGAAGGGTGCTGGCTAGCAACAGCTTTCAGTGCTGGCACTTTTCATCTCTGAGCAATTGCTCGACGTTTGCAATTTCTCAGCTCGTGTCTACGAGACGGAAAGAGAAGGACCGTGACGTTTGGTGGCTAGAGAAGCGCAAAGCCCCAGTGTTGCTGCGCCTGTGAAAGCGCTTCCAAGGAAGGGTGCTGGCTAGCAACAGCTTTCAGTGCTGGCACTTTTCATCTCTGAGCAATTGCTCGACGTTTGCAATTTCTCACCTGAGCTCTCTTTAGAGTGCGCGAGAGCATGAGCAGAAGATTCGGTGGCTAGAGAAGCCCAGAGCCCCAGTGTTCTTAGGGCTACAAAAGCGCTTCCAAGGAAGGGTGCTGGCTAGCAACAGCTTTCAGTGCTGGCACTTTTCATCTCTGAGCAATTGCTCGACGTTTGCAATTTCTCACCTGAGCTCTCTTTAGAGTGCGCGAGAGGATGAGCAGAAGATGAGGTGGCTAGAGAAGCGCAAAGCCCCAGTGTTCTTAGGGCTACAAAAGCGCTTCCAAGGAAGGGTGCTGGCTAGCAACAGCTTTCAGTGCTGGCACTTTTCATCTCTGAGCAATTGCTCGACGTTTGCAATTTCTCAGCTCGTCTCTACGAGACGGAAAGAGAAGGACCGTGACGTTTGGTGGCTAGAGAAGCGCAAAGCCCCAGTGTTACTGCGCCTGTGAAAGCGCTTCCAAGGAAGGGTGCTGGCTAGCAAGAGCTTTCAGTGCTGGCACTTTTCATCTCTGAGCAATTGCTCGACGTTTGCAATTTCTCAGCTCGTGTCTACGAGACGGAAAGAGAAGGACCGTGACGTTTGGTGGCTAGAGAAGCGCAAAGCCCCAGTGTTGCTGCGCCTGTGAAAGCGCTTCCAAGGAAGGGTGCTGGCTAGCAACAGCTTTCAGTGCTGGCACTTTTCATCTCTGAGCAATTGCTCGACGTTTGCAATTTCTCAGCTCGTGTCTACGACACGGAGAGATAGTGACCGTGACATTTGGTGAGTAGAGAAGCGCAAAGCCCCAGTGTTGCTGCGCCTGTGAAAGCGCTTCCAAGGAAGGGTGCTGGCTAGCAAGAGCTTTCAGTGCTGGCACTTTTCATCTCTGAGCAATTGCTCGACGTTTGCAATTTCTCACCTGAGCTCTCTTTAGAGTGCGCGAGAGGATGAGCAGAAGATTCGGTGGCTAGAGAAGCCCAGAGCCCCAGTGTTCTTAGGCCTACAAAAGCGCTTCCAAGGAAGGGTGCTGGCTAGCAACACCTTTCAGTGCTGGCACTTTTCCTCTCTGAGCAATTGCTCGACGTTTGCAATTTCTCAGCTCGTGTCTACGAGACGGAAAGAGAATGACCGTGACGTTTGGTGGCTAGAGAAGTGCAAAGCCCCAGTGTTACTGCGCCTGTGAAAGCGCTTCCAAGGAAGGGTGCTGGCTAGCAACAGCTTTCAGTGCTGGCACTTTTCATCTCTGAGCAATTGCTCGACGTTTGCAATTTCTCAGCTCGTGTCTACGAGACGGAAAGAGAAGGACCGTGACGTTTGGTGGCTAGAGAAGCGCAAAGCCCCAGTGTTGCTGCGCCTGTGAAAGCGCTTCCAAGGAAGGGGGCTGGCTAGCAACAGCTTTCAGTGCTGGCACTTTTCATCTCTGAGCAATTGCTCGACGTTTGCAATTTCTCAGCTCGTGTCTACGAGACGGAGAGATAGTGACCGTGACGTTTGGTGGCTAGAGAAGCGCAAAGCCCCAATGTTGCTGTGCCTGTGAAAGCGCTTCCAAGGAAGGGTGCTGGCTAGCAACAGCTTTCAGTGCTGGCACTTTTCATCTCTGAGCAATTGCTGGACGTTTGCAATTTCTCACCTGAGCTCTCTTTAGAGTGCGCGAGAGGATGAGCAGAAGATTAGGTGGCTAGAGAAGCCCAGAGCCCCAGTGTTCTTAGGCCTACAAAAGCGCTTCCAAGGAAGGGTGCTGGCTAGCAAGAGCTTTCAGTGCTGGCACTTTTCATCTCTGAGCAATTGCTCGACGTTTGCAATTTCTCAGCTCGTGTCTACGAGACGGAAAGAGAATGACCGTGACGTTTGGTGGCTAGAGAAGCGCAAAGCCCCAGTGTTGCTGCGCCTGTGAAAGCGCTTCCAAGGAAGGGGGCTGGCTAGCAACAGCTTTCAGTGCTGGCACTTTTCATCTCTGAGCAATTGCTCGACATTTGCAATTTCTCACCTGAGCTCTCTTTAGAGTGCGCGAGAGGATGAGCAGAAGATTAGGTGGCTAGAGAAGCCCAGAGCCCCAGTGTGCTTAGGCCTACAAAAGCGCTTCCAAGGAAGGGTGCTGGCTAGCAACAGCTTTCAGTGCTGGCACTTTTCATCTCTGAGCAATTGCTCGACGTTTGCAATTTCTCAGCTCGTGTCTACGAGACGGAAAGAGAAGGACCGTGACGTTTGGTGGGTAGAGAAGCGCAAAGCCCCAGTGTTGCTGCGCCTGTGAAAGCGCTTCCAAGGAAGGGTGCTGGCTAGCAACAGCTTTCAGTGCTGGCACTTTTCATCTCTGAGCAATTGCTCGACGTTTGCAATTTCTCAGCTCGTGTCTACGAGACGGAGAGATAGTGACCGTGACGTTTGGTGGGTAGAGAAGCGCAAAGCCCCAGTGTTGCTGTGCCTGTGAAAGCGCTTCCAAGGAAGGGTGCTGGCTAGCAACAGCTTTCAGTGCTGGCACTTTTCATCTCTGAGCAATTGCTGGACGTTTGCAATTTCTCACCTGAGCTCTCTTTAGAGTGCGCGAGAGGATGAGCAGAAGATTCGGTGGCTAGAGAAGCCCAGAGCCCCAGTGTTCTTAGGCCTACAAAAGTGCTTCCAAGGAAGGGTGCTGGCTAGCAACAGCTTTCAGTGCTGGCACTTTTCATCTCTGAGCAATTGCTCGACAATTGCAATTTCTCAGCTCGTGTCTACGAGACGGAAAGAGAAGGACCGTGACGTTTGGTGGCTAGAGAAGCGCAAAGCCCCAGTGTTGCTGCGCCTGTGAAAGCGCTTCCAAGGAAGGGTGCTGGCTAGCAACAGCTTTCAGTGCTGGCACTTTTCATCTCTGAGCAATTGCTCGACGTTTGCAATTTCTCCCCTGAGCTCTCTTTAGAGTGCGCGAGAGGATGAGCAGAAGATTAGGTGGCTAGAGAAGCCCAGAGCCCCAGTGTTCTTAGGCCTACAAAAGCGCTTCCAAGGAAGGGTGCTGGCTAGCAACAGCTTTCAGTGCTGGCACTTTTCATCTCTGAGCAATTGCTCGACGTTTGCAATTTCTCAGCTCGTGTCTACGAGACGGAAAGAGAATGACAGTGACGTTTGGTGGCTAGAGAAGTGCAAAGCCCCAGTGTTGCTGCGCCTGTGAAAGCGCTTCACAGGAAGGGTGCTGGCTAGCAACAGCTTTCAGTGCTGGCACTTTTCATCTCTGAGCAATTGCTGGACGTTTGCAATTTCTCACCTGAGCTCTCTTTAGAGTGCGCGAGAGGATGAGCAGAAGATTAGGTGGCTAGAGAAGCCCAGAGCCCCAGTGTTCTTAGGCCTACAAAAGCGCTTCCAAGGAAGGGTGCTGGCTAGCAACAGCTTTCAGTGCTGGCACTTTTCCTCTCTGAGCAATTGCTCGACGTTTGCAATTTCTCAGCTCGTGTCTACGAGACGGAGAGATAGTGACCGTGACGTTTGGTGGCTAGAGAAGCGCAAAGCCCCAATGTTGCTGCGCCTGTGAAAGCGCTTCCAAGGAAGGGTGCTGGCTAGCAACAGCTTTCAGTGCTGGCACTTTTCATCTCTGAGCAATTGCTGGACATTTGCAATTTCTCCCCTGAGCTCTCTTTAGAGTGCGCGAGAGGATGAGCAGAAGATTCGGTGGCTAGAGAAGCCCAGAGCCCCAGTGTTCTTAGGCCTACAATAGCGCTTCCAAGGAAGGGGGCTGGCTAGCAAGAGCTTTCAGTGCTGGCACTTTTCCTCTCTGAGCAATTGCTCCACGTTTGCAATTTCTCAGCTCATGTCTACGAGACGGAAAGAGAAGGACCGTGACGTTTGGTGGCTAGAGAAGCACAAAGCCCCAGTGTTGCTGCGCCTGTGAAAGCGCTTCCAAGGAAGGGGGCTGGCTAGCAAGAGCTTTCAGTGCTGGCACTTTTCATCTCTGAGCAATTGCTCGACGTTTGCAATTTCTCACCTGAGCTCTCTTTAGAGTGCGCGAGAGGCTGAGCAGAAGATTAGGTGGCTAGAGAAGCCCAGAGCCCCAGTGTTCTTAGGCCTACAAAAGCGCTTCCAAGGAAGGGGGCTGGCTAGCAACAGCTTTCAGTGCTGGCACTTTTCATCTCTGAGCAATTGCTCGACGTTTGCAATTTCTCAGCTCGTGTCTACGAGACGGAAAGAGAAGGACCGTGACGTTTGGTGGCTAGAGAAGCGCAAAGCCCCAGTGTTGCTGCGCCTGTGAAAGCGCTTCCAAGGAAGGGTGCTGGCTAGCAACAGCTTTCAGTGCTGGCACTTTTCATCTCTGAGCAATTGCTCGACGTTTGCAATTTCTCACCTGAGCACTCTTTAGAGTGCGCGAGAGGATGAGCAGAAGATTAGGTGGCTAGAGAAGCCCAGAGCCCCAGTGTTCTTAGGCCTACAAAAGCGCTTCCAAGGAAGGGTGCTGGCTAGCAACAGCTTTCAGTGCTGGCACTTTTCCTCTCTGAGCAATTGCTCGACGTTTGCAATTTCTCAGCTCGTGTCTACGAGACGGAAAGAGAATGACCGTGACGTTTGGTGGCTAGAGAAGCGCAAAGCCCCAGTGTTGCTGCGCCTGTGAAAGCACTTCCAAGGAAGGGTGCTGGCTAGCAAGAGCTTTCAGTGCTGGCACTTTTCATCTTTGAGCAATTGCTCGACGTTTGCAATTTCTCACCTGAGCTCTCTTTAGAGTGCGCGAGAGGATGAGCAGAAGATTAGGTGGCTAGAGAAGCCCAGAGCCCCAGTGTTCTTAGGCCTACAAAAGCGCTTCCAAGGAAGGGGGCTGGCTAGCAACAGCTTTCAGTGCTGGCAATTTTCATCTCTGAGCAATTGCTCGACGTTTGCAATTTCTCAGCTCGTGTCTACGAGACGGAAAGAGAAGGACCGTGACGTTTGGTGCGTATAGAAGCGCAAAGCCCCAGTGTTGCTGCGCCTGTGAAAGCGCTTCCAAGGAAGGGTGCTGGCTAGCAACAGCTTTCAGTGCTGGCACTTTTCATCTCTGAGCAATTGCTCGACGTTTGCAATTTCTCACCTGAGCTCTCTTTAGACTGCGCGAGAGGATGAGCAGAAGATTCGGTGGCTAGAGAAGCCCAGAGCCCCAGTGTTCTTAGGCCTACAAAAGCGCTTCCAAGGAAGGGTGCTGGCTAGCAACAGCTTTCAGTGCTGGCACTTTTCATCTCTGAGCAATTGCTGGACATTTGCAATTTCTCCCCTGAGCTCTCTTTAGAGTGCGCGAGAGGATGAGCAGAAGATTAGGTGGCTAGAGAAGCCCAGAGCCCCAGTGTTCTTAGGCCTACAAAAGCGCTTCCAAGGAAGGGTGCTGGCTAGCAACAGCTTTCAGTGCTGGCACTTTTCATCTCTGAGCAATTGCTCGACGTTTGCAATTTCTCAGCTCGTGTCTACGAGACGGAAAGAGAAGGACCGTGACGTTTGGTGGCTAGAGAAGCGCAAAGCCCCAGTGTTGCTGCGCCTGTGAAAGCGCTTCCAAGGAAGGGTGCTGGCTAGCAACAGCTTTCAGTGCTGGCACTTTTCATCTCTGAGCAATTGCTCGACGTTTGCAATTTCTCAGCTCGTGTCTACGAGACGGAAAGAGAAGGACCGTGACGTTTGGTGGCTAGAGAAGCGCAAAGCCCCAGTGTTGCTGCGCCTGTGAAAGCGCTTCCAAGGAAGGGTGCTGGCTAGCAACAGCTTTCAGTGCTGGCACTTTTCATCTCTGAGCAATTGCTCGACGTTTGCAATTTCTCACCTGAGCTCTCTTTAGAGTGCGCGAGAGCATGAGCAGAAGATTCGGTGGCTAGAGAAGCCCAGAGCCCCAGTGTTCTTAGGGCTACAAAAGCGCTTCCAAGGAAGGGTGCTGGCTAGCAACAGCTTTCAGTGCTGGCACTTTTCATCTCTGAGCAATTGCTCGACGTTTGCAATTTCTCACCTGAGCTCTCTTTACAGTGCGCGAGAGGATGAGCAGAAGATGAGGTGGCTAGAGAAGCGCAAAGCCCCAGTGTTCTTAGGGCTACAAAAGCGCTTCCAAGGAAGGGTGCTGGCTAGCAACAGCTTTCAGTGCTGGCACTTTTCATCTCTGAGCAATTGCTCGACGTTTGCAATTTCTCAGCTCGTCTCTACGAGACGGAAAGAGAAGGACCGTGACGTTTGGTGGCTAGAGAAGCGCAAAGCCCCAGTGTTACTGCGCCTGTGAAAGCGCTTCCAAGGAAGGGTGCTGGCTAGCAAGAGCTTTCAGTGCTGGCACTTTTCCTCTCTGAGCAATTGCTCGACGTTTGCAATTTCTCAGCTCGTGTCTACGAGACGGAAAGAGAAGGACCGTGACGTTTGGTGGCTAGAGAAGCGCAAAGCCCCAGTGTTGCTGCGCCTGTGAAAGCGCTTCCAAGGAAGGGTGCTGGCTAGCAACAGCTTTCAGTGCTGGCACTTTTCCTCTCTGAGCAATTGCTCGACGTTTGCAATTTCTCAGCTCGTGTCTACGACACGGAGAGATAGTGACCGTGACATTTGGTGAGTAGAGAAGCGCAAAGCCCCAGTGTTGCTGCGCCTGTGAAAGCGCTTCCAAGGAAGGGTGCTGGCTAGCAACAGCTTTCAGTGCTGGCACTTTTCATCTCTGAGCAATTGCTGGACGTTTGCAATTTCTCACCTGAGCTCTCTTTAGAGTGCGCGAGACGATGAGCAGAAGATTCGGTGGCTAGAGAAGCCCAGAGCCCCAGTGTTCTTAGGCCTACAAAAGCGCTTCCAAGGAAGGGTGCTGGCTAGCAACACCTTTCAGTGCTGGCACTTTTCCTCTCTGAGCAATTGCTTGACGTTTGCAATTTCTCAGCTCGTGTCTACGAGACGGAAAGAGAATGACCGTGACGTTTGGTGGCTAGAGAAGTGCAAAGCCCCAGTGTTACTGCGCCTGTGAAAGCGCTTCCAAGGAAGGGTGCTGGCTAGCAACAGCTTTCAGTGCTGGCACTTTTCATCTCTGAGCAATTGCTCGACGTTTGCAATTTCTCAGCTCGTGTCTACGAGACGGAAAGAGAAGGACCGTGACGTTTGGTGGCTAGAGAAGCGCAAAGCCCCAGTGTTGCTGCGCCTGTGAAAGCGCTTCCAAGGAAGGGGGCTGGCTAGCAACAGCTTTCAGTGCTGGCACTTTTCATCTCTGAGCAATTGCTCGACGTTTGCAATTTCTCAGCTCGTGTCTACGAGACGGAGAGATAGTGACCGTGACGTTTGGTGGCTAGAGAAGCGCAAAGCCCCAATGTTGCTGTGCCTGTGAAAGCGCTTCCAAGGAAGGGTGCTGGCTAGCAACAGCTTTCAGTGCTGGCACTTTTCATCTCTGAGCAATTGCTGGACGTTTGCAATTTCTCACCTGAGCTCTCTTTAGAGTGCGCGAGAGGATGAGCAGAAGATTAGGTGGCTAGAGAAGCCCAGAGCCCCAGTGTTCTTAGGCCTACAAAAGCGCTTCCAAGGAAGGGTGCTGGCTAGCAAGAGCTTTCAGTGCTGGCACTTTTCCTCTCTGAGCAATTGCTCGACGTTTGCAATTTCTCAGCTCATGTCTACGAGACGGAAAGAGAAGGACCGTGACGTTTGGTGGCTAGAGAAGCGCAAAGCCCCAGTGTTGCTGCGCCTGTGAAAGCGCTTCCAAGGAAGGGGGCTGGCTAGCAAGAGCTTTCAGTGCTGGCACTTTTCATCTCTGAGCAATTGCTCGACATTTGCAATTTCTCACCTGAGCTCTCTTTAGAGTGCGCGAGAGGATGAGCAGAAGATTAGGTGGCTAGAGAAGCCCAGAGCCCCAGTGTTCTTAGGCCTACAAAAGCGCTTCCAAGGAAGGGTGCTGGCTAGCAACACCTTTCAGTGCTGGCACTTTTCCTCTCTGAGCAATTGCTTGACGTTTGCAATTTCTCAGCTCGTGTCTACGAGACGGAAAGAGAATGACCGTGACGTTTGGTGGCTAGAGAAGTGCAAAGCCCCAGTGTTACTGCGCCTGTGAAAGCGCTTCCAAGGAAGGGTGCTGGCTAGCAACAGCTTTCAGTGCTGGCACTTTTCATCTCTGAGCAATTGCTCGACGTTTGCAATTTCTCAGCTCGTGTCTACGAGACGGAAAGAGAAGGACCGTGACGTTTGGTGGCTAGAGAAGCGCAAAGCCCCAGTGTTGCTGCGCCTGTGAAAGCGCTTCCAAGGAAGGGTGCTGGCTAGCAACAGCTTTCAGTGCTGGCACTTTTCATCTCTGAGCAATTGCTCGACGTTTGCAATTTCTCAGCTCGTGTCTACGAGACGGAAAGAGAATGACCGTGACGTTTGGTGGCTAGAGAAGCGCAAAGCCCCAATGTTGCTGTGCCTGTGAAAGCGCTTCCAAGGAAGGGTGCTGGCTAGCAACAGCTTTCAGTGCTGGCACTTTTCATCTCTGAGCAATTGCTGGACGTTTGCAATTTCTCACCTGAGCTCTCTTTAGAGTGCGCGAGAGGATGAGCAGAAGATTAGGTGGCTAGAGAAGCCCAGAGCCCCAGTGTTCTTAGGCCTACAAAAGCGCTTCCAAGGAAGGGTGCTGGCTAGCAAGAGCTTTCAGTGCTGGCACTTTTCCTCTCTGAGCAATTGCTCGACGTTTGCAATTTCTCAGCTCATGTCTACGAGACGGAAAGAGAAGGACCGTGACGTTTGGTGGCTAGAGAAGCGCAAAGCCCCAGTGTTGCTGCGCCTGTGAAAGCGCTTCCAAGGAAGGGGGCTGGCTAGCAAGAGCTTTCAGTGCTGGCACTTTTCATCTCTGAGCAATTGCTCGACATTTGCAATTTCTCACCTGAGCTCTCTTTAGAGTGCGCGAGAGGATGAGCAGAAGATTAGGTGGCTAGAGAAGCCCAGAGCCCCAGTGTTCTTAGGCCTACAAAAGCGCTTCCAAGGAAGGGTGCTGGCTAGCAACAGCTTTCAGTGCTGGCACTTTTCATCTCTGAGCAATTGCTCGACGTTTGCAATTTCTCAGCTCGTGTCTACGAGACGGAAAGAGAAGGACCGTGACGTTTGGTGCGTATAGAAGCGCAAAGCCCCAGTGTTGCTGCGCCTGTGAAAGCGCTTCCAAGGAAGGGTGCTGGCTAGCAACAGCTTTCAGTGCTGGCACTTTTCATCTCTGAGCAATTGCTCGACGTTTGCAATTTCTCACCTGAGCTCTCTTTAGAGTGCGCGAGAGGATGAGCAGAAGATTAGGTGGCTAGAGAAGCCCAGAGCCCCAGTGTTCTTAGGCCTACAAAAGCGCTTCCAAGGAAGGGTGCTGGCTAGCAACAGCTTTCAGTGCTGGCACTTTTCCTCTCTGAGCAATTGCTCGACGTTTGCAATTTCTCCCCTGAGCTCTCTTTAGAGTGCGCGAGAGGATGAGCAGAAGATTAGGTGGCTAGAGAAGCCCAGAGCCCCAGTGTTCTTAGGCCTACAAAAGCACTTCCAAGGAAGGGTGCTGGCTAGCAAGAGCTTTCAGTGCTGGCACTTTTCATCTCTGAGCAATTGCTCGACGTTTGCAATTTCTCAGCTCGTGTCTACGAGACGGAAAGAGAATGACAGTGACGTTTGGTGGCTAGAGAAGTGCAAAGCCCCAGTGTTACTGCGCCTGTGAAAGCGCTTCTAAGGAAGGGTGCTGGCTAGCAACAGCTTTCAGTGCTGGCACTTTTCATCTCTGAGCAATTGCTCGACGTTTGCAATTTCTCAGCTCGTGTCTACGAGACGGAAAGAGAAGGACCGTGACGTTTGGTGGCTAGAGAAGCGCAAAGCCCCAGTGTTGCTGCGCCTGTGAAAGCGCTTCCAAGGAAGGGTGCTGGCTAGCAACAGCTTTCAGTGCTGGCACTTTTCATCTCTGAGCAATTGCTCGACGTTTGCAATTTCTCAGCTCGTGTCTACGAGACGGAGAGATAGTGACCGTGACGTTTGGTGGGTAGAGAAGCGCAAAGCCCCAGTGTTGCTGTGCCTGTGAAAGCGCTTCCAAGGAAGGGTGCTGGCTAGCAACAGCTTTCAGTGCTGGCACTTTTCATCTCTGAGCAATTGCTCGACGTTTGCAATTTCTCACCTGAGCTCTCTTTAGAGTGCGCGAGAGGATGAGCAGAAGATTCGGTGGCTAGAGAAGCCCAGAGCCCCAGTGTTCTTAGGCCTACAAAAGTGCTTCCAAGGAAGGGTGCTGGCTAGCAACAGCTTTCAGTGCTGGCACTTTTCATCTCTGAGCAATTGCTCGACAATTGCAATTTCTCAGCTCGTGTCTACGAGACGGAAAGAGAAGGACCGTGACGTTTGGTGGGTAGAGAAGCGCAAAGCCCCAGTGTTGCTGCGCCTGTGAAAGCGCTTCCAAGGAAGGGTGCTGGCTAGCAACAGCTTTCAGTGCTGGCACTTTTCCTCTCTGAGCAATTGCTCGATGTTTGCAATTTCTCCCCTGAGCTCTCTTTAGAGTGCGTGAGAGGATGAGCAGAAGATTAGGTGGCTAGAGAAGCCCAGAGCCCCAGTGTTCTTAGGCCTACGAAAGCGCTTCCAAGGAAGGGTGCTGGCTAGCAACAGCTTTCAGTGCTGGCACTTTTCCTCTCTGAGCAATTGCTCGACGTTTGCAATTTCTCAGCTCGTGTCTACGAGACGGAAAGAGAATGACAGTGACGTTTGGTGGCTAGAGAAGTGCAAAGCCCCAGTGTTGCTGCGCCTGTGAAAGCGCTTCACAGGAAGGGTGCTGGCTAGCAACAGCTTTCAGTGCTGGCACTTTTCATCTCTGAGCAATTGCTGGACGTTTGCAATTTCTCACCTGAGCTCTCTTTAGAGTGCGCGAGAGGATGAGCAGAAGATTCGGTGGCTAGAGAAGCCCAGAGCCCCAGTGTTCTTAGGCCTACAAAAGCGCTTCCAAGGAAGGGTGCTGGCTAGCAACAGCTTTCAGTGCTGGCACTTTTCCTCTCTGAGCAATTGCTCGACGTTTGCAATTTCTCAGCTCGTGTCTACGAGACGGAGAGATAGTGACCGTGACGTTTGGTGGCTAGAGAAGCGCAAAGCCCCAGTGTTGCTGCGCCTGTGAAAGCGCTTCCAAGGAAGGGTGCTGGCTAGCAACAGCTTTCAGTGCTGGCACTTTTCATCTCTGAGCAATTGCTGGACATTTGCAATTTCTCACCTGAGCTCTCTTTAGAGTGCGCGAGAGGCTGAGCAGAAGATTAGCTGTCTAAAGAAGCCCAGAGCCCCAGTGTTCTTAGGCCTACAAAAGCGCTTCCAAGGAAGGGGGCTGGCTAGCAACAGCTTTCAGTGCTGGCACTTTTCCTCTCTGAGCAATTGCTCGACGTTTGCAATTTCTCAGCTCGTGTCCACGAGACGGAAAGAGAAGGACCATGACATTTGGTGGCTAGAGAAGCGCAAAGCCCCAGTGTTGCTGCGCCTGTGAAAGCGCTTCCAAGGAAGGGTGCTGGCTAGCAACAGCTTTCAGTGCTGGCACTTTTCATCTCTGAGCAATTGCTCGACGTTTGCAATTTCTCTGCTCGTGTCTACGAGACGGAAAGAGAACGACCGTGACGTTTGGTGGCTAGAGAAGCCCAGAGCCCCAGTGTTCTTAGGCCTACAAAAGCGCTTCCAAGGAAGGGTGCTGGCTAGCAACAGCTTTCAGTGCTGGCACTTTTCCTCTCTGAGCAATTGCTCGACGTTTGCAATTTCTCCCCTGAGCTCTCTTTAGAGTGCGCGAGAGGATGAGCAGAAGATTAGGTGGCTAGAGAAGCCCAGAGCCCCAGTGTTCTTAGGCCTACAAAAGCGCTTCCAAGGAAGGGTGCTGGCTAGCAACAGCTTTCAGTGCTGGCACTTTTCATCTCTGAGCAATTGCTCGACGTTTGCAATTTCTCAGCTCGTGTCTACGAGACGGAAAGAGAAGGACCGTGACGTTTGGTGGCTAGAGAAGCGCAAAGCCCCAGTGTTGCTGCGCCTGTGAAAGCGCTTCCAAGGAAGGGTGCTGGCTAGCAACAGCTTTCAGTGCTGGCACTTTTCATCTCTGAGCAATTGCTCGACGTTTGCAATTTCTCAGCTCGTGTCTACGAGACGGAAAGAGAATGACCGTGACGTTTGGTGGCTAGAGAAGCGCAAAGCCCCAGTGTTGCTGCGCCTGTGAAAGCACTTCCAAGGAAGGGTGCTGGCTAGCAACAGCTTTCAGTGCTGGCACTTTTCATCTCTGAGCAATTGCTCGACGTTTGCAATTTCTCAGCTCGTGTCTACGACACGGAGAGAGAGTGACCGTGACATTTGGTGAGTAGAGAAGCGCAAAGCCCCAGTGTTGCTGCGCCTGTGAAAGCGCTTCCAAGGAAGGGTGCTGGCTAGCAAGAGCTTTCAGTGCTGGCACTTTTCATCTCTGAGCAATTGCTGGACATTTGCAATTTCTCACCTGAGCTCTCTTTAGAGTGCGCGAGAGGATGAGCAGAAGATTAGCTGCCTAAAGAAGCCCAGAGCCCCAGTGTTCTTAGGCCTACAAAAGCGCTTCCAAGGAAGGGGGCTGGCTAGCAACAGCTTTCAGTGCTGGCACTTTTCCTCTCTGAGCAATTGCTCGACGTTTGCAATTTCTCAGCTCGTGTCCACGAGACGGAAAGAGAAGGACCGTGACGTTTGGTGGCTAGAGAAGCGCAAAGCCCCAGTGTTGCTGCGCCTGTGAAAGCGCTTCCAAGGAAGGGTGCTGGCTAGCAACAGCTTTCAGTGCTGGCACTTTTCATCTCTGAGCAATTGCTTGACGTTTGCAATTTCTCACCTGAGCACTCTTTAGAGTGCACGAGAGGATGAGCAGAAGATTAGGTGGCTAGAGAAGCCCAGAGCCCCAGTGTTCTTAGGCCTACAAAAGCGCTTCCAAGGAAGGGGGCTGGCTAGCAACAGCTTTCAGTGCTGGCACTTTTCCTCTCTGAGCAATTGCTCGACGTTTGCAATTTCTCACCTGAGCTCTCTTTAGACTGCGCGAGAGGATGAGCAGAAGATTCGGTGGCTAGAGAAGCCCAGAGCCCCAGTGTTCTTAGGCCTACAAAAGCGCTTCCAAGGAAGGGTGCTGGCTAGCAACAGCTTTCAGTGCTGGCACTTTTCCTCTCTGAGCAATTGCTCGACGTTTGCAATTTCTCAGCTCGTGTCTACGAGACGGAAAGAGAATGACAGTGACATTTGGTGGCTAGAGAAGCGCAAAGCCCCAGTGTTGCTGCGCCTGTGAAAGCGCTTCCAAGGAAGGGTGCTGGCTAGCAACAGCTTTCAGTGCTGGCACTTTTCATCTCTGAGCAATTGCTCGACAATTGCAATTTCTCAGCTCGTGTCTACGAGACGGAAAGAGAAGGACCGTGACGTTTGGTGGGTAGAGAAGCGCAAAGCCCCAGTGTTGCTGCGCCTGTGAAAGCGCTTCCAAGGAAGGGTGCTGGCTAGCAACAGCTTTCAGTGCTGGCACTTTTCCTCTCTGAGCAATTGCTCAACGTTTGCAATTTCTCACCTGAGCTCTCTTTAGAGTGCGCGAGAGGATGAGCAGAAGATTCGGTGGCTAGAGAAGCCCAGAGCCCCAGTGTTCTTAGGCCTACAAAAGCGCTTCCAAGGAAGGGTGCTGGCTAGCAACAGCTTTCAGTGCTGGCACTTTTCCTCTCTGAGCAATTGCTCGACGTTTGCAATTTCTCAGCTCGTGTCTACGAGACGGAGAGATAGTGACCGTGACGTTTGGTGGGTAGAAAAGCGCAAAGCCCCAGTGTTGCTGCGCCTGTGAAAGCGCTTCCAAGGAAGGGTGCTGGCTAGCAACAGCTTTCAGTGCTGGCACTTTTCATCTCTGAGCAATTGCTCGACGTTTGCAATTTCTCTGCTCGTGTCTACGAGACGGAAAGAGAACGACCGTGACGTTTGGTGGCTAGAGAAGCCCAGAGCCCCAGTGTTCTTAGGCCTACGAAAGCGCTTCCAAGGAAGGGTGCTGGCTAGCAACAGCTTTCAGTGCTGGCACTTTTCATCTCTGAGCAATTGCTCGATGTTTGCAATTTCTCCCCTGAGCTCTCTTTACAGTGCGCGAGAGGATGAGCAGAAGATTAGGTGGCTAGAGAAGCCCAGAGCCCCAGTGTTCTTAGGCCTACAAAAGCGCTTCCAAGGAAGGGTGCTGGCTAGCAACAGCTTTCAGTGCTGGCACTTTTCATCTCTGAGCAATTGCTCGACGTTTGCAATTTCTCAGCTCGTGTCTACGAGACGGAAAGAGAAGGACCGTGACATTTGGTGGCTAGAGAAGCGCAAAGCCCCAGTGTTGCTGCGCCTGTGAAAGCGCTTCCAAGGAAGGGTGCTGGCTAGCAACAGCTTTCAGTGCTGGCACTTTTCATCTCTGAGCAATTGCTCGACGTTTGCAATTTCTCAGCTCGTGTCTACGAGACGGAAAGAGAAGGACCGTGACGTTTGGTGGGTAGAGAAGCGCAAAGCCCCAGTGTTGCTGCGCCTGTGAAAGCACTTCCAAGGAAGGGTGCTGGCTAGCAACAGCTTTCAGTGCTGGCACTTTTCATCTCTGAGCAATTGCTCGACGTTTGCAATTTCTCAGCTCGTGTCTACGACACGGAGAGAGAGTGACCGTGACATTTGGTGAGTAGAGAAGCGCAAAGCCCCAGTGTTGCTGCGCCTGTGAAAGCGCTTCCAAGGAAGGGTGCTGGCTAGCAACAGCTTTCAGTGCTGGCACTTTTCATCTCTGAGCAATTGCTGGACATTTGCAATTTCTCACCTGAGCTCTCTTTAGAGTGCGCGAGAGGATGAGCAGAAGATTAGGTGGCTAGAGAAGCCCAGAGCCCCAGTGTTCTTAGGCCTACAAAAGCGCTTCCAAGGAAGGGTGCTGGCTAGCAAGAGCTTTCAGTGCTGGCACTTTTCATCTCTGAGCAATTGCTCGACGTTTACAATTTCTCACCTGAGCTCTCTTTAGAGTGCGCGAGAGGATGAGCAGAAGATTAATTGGCTAGAGAAGCCCAGAGCCCCAGTGTTCTTAGGCCTACAAAAGCGCTTCCAAGGAAGGGGGCTGGCTAGCAACAGCTTTCAGTGCTGGCACTTTTCATCTCTGAGCAATTGCTCGACGTTTGCAATTTCTCAGCTCGTGTCTACGAGACGGAAAGAGAATGACAGTGACGTTTGGTGGCTAGAGAAGTGCAAAGCCCCAGTGTTACTGCGCCTGTGAAAGCGCTTCTAAGGAAGGGTGCTGGCTAGCAACAGCTTTCAGTGCTGGCACTTTTCATCTCTGAGCAATTGCTCGACGTTTGCAATTTCTCAGCTCGTGTCTACGAGACGGAAAGAGAAGGACCGTGACGTTTGGTGGCTAGAGAAGCGCAAAGCCCCAGTGTTGCTGCGCCTGTGAAAGCGCTTCCAAGGAAGGGTGCTGGCTAGCAACAGCTTTCAGTGCTGGCACTTTTCATCTCTGAGCAATTGCTCGACGTTTGCAATTTCTCAGCTCGTGTCTACGAGACGGAGAGATAGTGACCGTGACGTTTGGTGGGTAGAGAAGCGCAAAGCCCCAGTGTTGCTGCGCCTGCGAAAGCGCTTCCAAGGAAGGGTGCTGGCTAGCAACAGCTTTCAGTGCTGGCACTTTTCATCTCTGAGCAATTGCTGGACGTTTGCAATTTCTCACCTGAGCTCTCTTTAGAGTGCGCGAGAGGATGAGCAGAAGATTAGGTGGCTAGAGAAGCCCAGAGCCCCAGTGTTCTTAGGCCTACAAAAGCGCTTCCAAGGAAGGGTGCTGGCTAGCAACAGCTTTCAGTGCTGGCACTTTTCATCTCTGAGCAATTGCTCGACGTTTGCAATTTCTCCCCTGAGCTGTCTTTAGAGTGCGCGAGAGGATGAGCAGAAGATTAGGTGGCTAGAGAAGCCCAGAGCCCCAGTGTTCTTAGGCCTACAAAAGCGCTTCCAGGGAAGGGGGCTGGCTAGCAACAGCTTTCAGTGCTGGCACTTTTCATCTCTGAGCAATTGCTCCACGTTTGCAATTTCTCAGCTCGTGTCCACGAGACGGAAAGAGAAGGACCATGACGTTTGGTGGCTAGAGAAGCGCAAAGCCCCAGTGTTGCTGCGCCTGTGAAAGCGCTTCCAAGGAAGGGTGCTGGCTAGCAACAGCTTTCAGTGCTGGCACTTTTCATCTCTGAGCAATTGCTCGACGTTTGCAATTTCTCTGCTCGTGTCTACGAGACGGAAAGAGAACGACCGTGACGTTTGGTGGCTAGAGAAGCCCAGAGCCCCAGTGTTCTTAGGCCTACAAAAGCGCTTCCAAGGAAGGGTGCTGGCTAGCAACAGCTTTCAGTGCTGGCACTTTTCCTCTCTGAGCAATTGCTCGACGTTTGCAATTTCTCCCCTGAGCTCTCTTTACAGTGCGCGAGAGGATGAGCAGAAGATTAGGTGGCTAGAGAAGCCCAGAGCCCCAGTGTTCTTAGGCCTACAAAAGCGCTTCCAAGGAAGGGTGCTGGCTAGCAACAGCTTTCAGTGCTGGCACTTTTCATCTCTGAGCAATTGCTCGACGTTTGCAATTTCTCAGCTCGTGTCTACGAGACGGAAAGAGAAGGACCGTGACGTTTGGTGCGTATAGAAGCGCAAAGCCCCAGTGTTGCTGCGCCTGTGAAAGCGCTTCCAAGGAAGGGTGCTGGCTAGCAACAGCTTTCAGTGCTGGCACTTTTCATCTCTGAGCAATTGCTCGACGTTTGCAATTTCTCAGCTCGTGTCTACGAGACGGAAAGAGAATGACCGTGACGTTTGGTGGCTAGAGAAGCGCAAAGCCCCAGTGTTGCTGCGCCTGTGAAAGCACTTCCAAGGAAGGGTGCTGGCTAGCAACAGCTTTCAGTGCTGGCACTTTTCATCTCTGAGCAATTGCTCGACGTTTGCAATTTCTCAGCTCGTGTCTACGACACGGAGAGAGAGTGACCGTGACATTTGGTGAGTAGAGAAGCGCAAAGCCCCAGTGTTGCTGCGCCTGTGAAAGCGCTTCCAAGGAAGGGTGCTGGCTAGCAACAGCTTTCAGTGCTGGCACTTTTCATCTCTGAGCAATTGCTGGACATTTGCAATTTCTCACCTGAGCTCTCTTTAGAGTGCGCGAGAGGATGAGCAGAAGATTAGCTGTCTAAAGAAGCCCAGAGCCCCAGTGTTCTTAGGCCTACAAAAGCGCTTCCAAGGAAGGGGGCTGGCTAGCAACAGCTTTCAGTGCTGGCACTTTTCCTCTCTGAGCAATTGCTCGACGTTTGCAATTTCTCAGCTCGTGTCCACGAGACGGAAAGAGAAGGACCGTGACGTTTGGTGGCTAGAGAAGCGCAAAGCCCCAGTGTTGCTGCGCCTGTGAAAGCGCTTCCAAGGAAGGGTGCTGGCTAGCAACAGCTTTCAGTGCTGGCACTTTTCATCTCTGAGCAATTGCTTGACGTTTGCAATTTCTCACCTGAGCACTCTTTAGAGTGCGCGAGAGGATGAGCAGAAGATTAGGTGGCTAGAGAAGCCCAGAGCCCCAGTGTTCTTAGGCCTACAAAAGCGCTTCCAAGGAAGGGGGCTGGCTAGCAACAGCTTTCAGTGCTGGCACTTTTCCTCTCTGAGCAATTGCTCGACGTTTGCAATTTCTCACCTGAGCTCTCTTTAGAGTGCGCGAGAGGATGAGCAGAAGATTCGGTGGCTAGAGAAGCCCAGAGCCCCAGTGTTCTTAGGCCTACAAAAGCGCTTCCAAGGAAGGGTGCTGGCTAGCAACAGCTTTCAGTGCTGGCACTTTTCCTCTCTGAGCAATTGCTCGACGTTTGCAATTTCTCAGCTCGTGTCTACGAGACGGAAAGAGAACGACCGTGACGTTTGGTGGGTAGAGAAGCGCAAAGCCCCAGTGTTGCTGCGCCTGTGAAAGCGCTTCCAAGGAAGGGTGCTGGCTAGCAACAGCTTTCAGTGCTGGCACTTTTCCTCTCTGAGCAATTGCTCAACGTTTGCAATTTCTCACCTGAGCTCTCTTTAGAGTGCGCGAGAGGATGAGCAGAAGATTAGGTGGCTAGAGAAGCCCAGAGCCCCAGTGTTCTTAGGCCTACAAAAGCGCTTCCAAGGAAGGGTGCTGGCTAGCAACAGCTTTCAGTGCTGGCACTTTTCCTCTCTGAGCAATTGCTCGACGTTTGCAATTTCTCAGCTCGTGTCTACGAGACGGAGAGATAGTGACCGTGACGTTTGGTGGGTAGAAAAGCGCAAAGCCCCAGTGTTGCTGCGCCTGTGAAAGCGCTTCCAAGGAAGGGTGCTGGCTAGCAACAGCTTTCAGTGCTGGCACTTTTCATCTCTGAGCAATTGCTGGACGTTTGCAATTTCTCACCTGAGCTCTCTTTAGAGTGCGCGAGAGGATGAGCAGAAGATTAGCTGTCTAAAGAAGCCCAGAGCCCCAGTGTTCTTAGGCCTACAAAAGCGCTTCCAAGGAAGGGTGCTGGCTAGCAACAGCTTTCAGTGCTGGCACTTTTCCTCTCTGAGCAATTGCTCGACGTTTGCAATTTCTCAGCTCGTGTCCACGAGACGGAAAGAGAAGGACCGTGACGTTTGGTGGCTAGAGAAGCGCAAAGCCCCAGTGTTGCTGCGCCTGTGAAAGCGCTTCCAAGGAAGGGTGCTGGCTAGCAACAGCTTTCAGTGCTGGCACTTTTCATCTCTGAGCAATTGCTCGACGTTTGCAATTTCTCTGCTCGTGTCTACGAGACGGAAAGAGAACGACCGTGACGTTTGGTGGCTAGAGAAGCCCAGAGCCCCAGTGTTCTTAGGCCTACAAAAGCGCTTCCAAGGAAGGGTGCTGGCTAGCAACAGCTTTCAGTGCTGGCACTTTTCATCTCTGAGCAATTGCTCGACGTTTGCAATTTCTCACCTGAGCTCTCTTTAGAGTGCGCGAGAGGATGAGCAGAAGATTAGGTGGCTAGAGAAGCCCAGAGCCCCAGTGTTCTTAGGCCTACAAAAGCGCTTCCAAGGAAGGGTGCTGGCTAGCAACAGCTTTCAGTGCTGGCACTTTTCATCTCTGAGCAATTGCTCGACGTTTGCAATTTCTCAGCTCGTGTCTACGAGACGGAAAGAGAAGGACCGTGACATTTGGTGGCTAGAGAAGCGCAAAGCCCCAGTGTTGCTGCGCCTGTGAAAGCGCTTCCAAGGAAGGGTGCTGGCTAGCAACAGCTTTCAGTGCTGGCACTTTTCATCTCTGAGCAATTGCTCGACGTTTGCAATTTCTCAGCTCGTGTCTACGAGACGGAAAGAGAATGACCGTGACGTTTGGTGGCTAGAGAAGCGCAAAGCCCCAGTGTTGCTGCGCCTGTGAAAGCACTTCCAAGGAAGGGTGCTGGCTAGCAACAGCTTTCAGTGCTGGCACTTTTCATCTCTGAGCAATTGCTCGACGTTTGCAATTTCTCAGCTCGTGTCTACGACACGGAGAGAGAGTGACCGTGACATTTGGTGAGTAGAGAAGCGCAAAGCCCCAGTGTTGCTGCGCCTGTGAAAGCGCTTCCAAGGAAGGGTGCTGGCTAGCAACAGCTTTCAGTGCTGGCACTTTTCATCTCTGAGCAATTGCTGGACATTTGCAATTTCTCACCTGAGCACTCTTTAGAGTGCGCGAGAGGATGAGCAGAAGATTAGGTGGCTAGAGAAGCCCAGAGCCCCAGTGTTCTTAGGCCTACAAAAGCGCTTCCAAGGAAGGGTGCTGGCTAGCAACAGCTTTCAGTGCTGGCACTTTTCCTCTCTGAGCAATTGCTCGACGTTTGCAATTTCTCAGCTCGTGTCTACGAGACGGAGAGATAGTGACCGTGACGTTTGGTGGGTAGAAAAGCGCAAAGCCCCAGTGTTGCTGCGCCTGTGAAAGCGCTTCCAAGGAAGGGTGCTGGCTAGCAAGAGCTTTCAGTGCTGGCACTTTTCATCTCTGAGCAATTGCTGGACGTTTGCAATTTCTCACCTGAGCTCTCTTTAGAGTGCGCGAGAGGATGAGCAGAAGATTAGCTGTCTAAAGAAGCCCAGAGCCCCAGTGTTCTTAGGCCTACAAAAGCGCTTCCAAGGAAGGGTGCTGGCTAGCAACAGCTTTCAGTGCTGGCACTTTTCCTCTCTGAGCAATTGCTCGACGTTTGCAATTTCTCAGCTCGTGTCCACGAGACGGAAAGAGAAGGACCGTGACGTTTGGTGGCTAGAGAAGCGCAAAGCCCCAGTGTTGCTGCGCCTGTGAAAGCGCTTCCAAGGAAGGGTGCTGGCTAGCAACAGCTTTCAGTGCTGGCACTTTTCATCTCTGAGCAATTGCTCGACGTTTGCAATTTCTCTGCTCGTGTCTACGAGACGGAAAGAGAACGACCGTGACGTTTGGTGGCTAGAGAAGCCCAGAGCCCCAGTGTTCTTAGGCCTACAAAAGCGCTTCCAAGGAAGGGTGCTGGCTAGCAACAGCTTTCAGTGCTGGCACTTTTCATCTCTGAGCAATTGCTCGACGTTTGCAATTTCTCACCTGAGCTCTCTTTAGAGTGCGCGAGAGGATGAGCAGAAGATTAGGTGGCTAGAGAAGCCCAGAGCCCCAGTGTTCTTAGGCCTACAAAAGCGCTTCCAAGGAAGGGTGCTGGCTAGCAACAGCTTTCAGTGCTGGCACTTTTCATCTCTGAGCAATTGCTCGACGTTTGCAATTTCTCAGCTCGTGTCTACGAGACGGAAAGAGAAGGACCGTGACATTTGGTGGCTAGAGAAGCGCAAAGCCCCAGTGTTGCTGCGCCTGTGAAAGCGCTTCCAAGGAAGGGTGCTGGCTAGCAACAGCTTTCAGTGCTGGCACTTTTCATCTCTGAGCAATTGCTCGACGTTTGCAATTTCTCAGCTCGTGTCTACGAGACGGAAAGAGAATGACCGTGACGTTTGGTGGCTAGAGAAGCGCAAAGCCCCAGTGTTGCTGCGCCTGTGAAAGCACTTCCAAGGAAGGGTGCTGGCTAGCAACAGCTTTCAGTGCTGGCACTTTTCATCTCTGAGCAATTGCTCGACGTTTGCAATTTCTCAGCTCGTGTCTACGACACGGAGAGAGAGTGACCGTGACATTTGGTGAGTAGAGAAGCGCAAAGCCCCAGTGTTGCTGCGCCTGTGAAAGCGCTTCCAAGGAAGGGTGCTGGCTAGCAACAGCTTTCAGTGCTGGCACTTTTCATCTCTGAGCAATTGCTGGACATTTGCAATTTCTCACCTGAGCACTCTTTAGAGTGCGCGAGAGGATGAGCAGAAGATTAGGTGGCTAGAGAAGCCCAGAGCCCCAGTGTTCTTAGGCCTACAAAAGCGCTTCCAAGGAAGGGTGCTGGCTAGCAACAGCTTTCAGTGCTGGCACTTTTCATCTCTGAGCAATTGCTCGACGTTTACAATTTCTCACCTGAGCTCTCTTTAGAGTGCGCGAGAGGATGAGCAGAAGATTAATTGGCTAGAGAAGCCCAGAGCCCCAGTGTTCTTAGGCCTACAAAAGCGCTTCCAAGGAAGGGGGCTGGCTAGCAACAGCTTTCAGTGCTGGCACTTTTCCTCTCTGAGCAATTGCTCGACGTTTGCAATTTCTCAGCTCGTGTCTACGAGACGGAAAGAGAATGACAGTGACGTTTGGTGGCTAGAGAAGTGCAAAGCCCCAGTGTTACTGCGCCTGTGAAAGCGCTTCTAAGGAAGGGTGCTGGCTAGCAACAGCTTTCAGTGCTGGCACTTTTCATCTCTGAGCAATTGCTCGACGTTTGCAATTTCTCAGCTCGTGTCTACGAGACGGAAAGAGAAGGACCGTGACGTTTGGTGGCTAGAGAAGCGCAAAGCCCCAGTGTTGCTGCGCCTGTGAAAGCGCTTCCAAGGAAGGGTGCTGGCTAGCAACAGCTTTCAGTGCTGGCACTTTTCATCTCTGAGCAATTGCTCGACGTTTGCAATTTCTCAGCTCGTGTCTACGAGACGGAAAGAGAAGGACCGTGACGTTTGGTGGCTAGAGAAGCGCAAAGCCCCAGTGTTGCTGTGCCTGTGAAAGCGCTTCCAAGGAAGGGTGCTGGCTAGCAACAGCTTTCAGTGCTGGCACTTTTCATCTCTGAGCAATTGCTGGACGTTTGCAATTTCTCACCTGAGCTCTCTTTAAAGTGCGCGAGAGGATGAGCAGAAGATTAGGTGGCTAGAGAAGCCCAGAGCCCCAGTGTTCTTAGGCCTACAAAAGTGCTTCCAAGGAAGGGTGCTGGCTAGCAACAGCTTTCAGTGCTGGCACTTTTCATCTCTGAGCAATTGCTCGACGTTTGCAATTTCTCAGCTCGTGTCTAGGAGACGGAAAGAGAAGGACCGTGACGTTTGGTGGCTAGAGAAGCGCAAAGCCCCAGTGTTGCTGCGCCTGTGAAAGCGCTTCCAAGGAAGGGTGCTGGCTAGCAACAGCTTTCAGTGCTGGCACTTTTCATCTCTGAGCAATTGCTCGACGTTTGCAATTTCTCCCCTGAGCTGTCTTTAGAGTGCGCGAGAGGATGAGCAGAAGATTAGGTGGCTAGAGAAGCCCAGAGCCCCAGTGTTCTTAGGCCTACAAAAGCGCTTCCAGGGAAGGGGGCTGGCTAGCAACAGCTTTCAGTGCTGGCACTTTTCATCTCTGAGCAATTGCTCCACGTTTGCAATTTCTCAGCTCGTGTCTACGAGACGGAAAGAGAAGGACCGTGACGTTTGGTGGGTAGAGAAGCGCAAAGCCCCAGTGTTGCTGCGCCTGTGAAAGCGCTTCCAAGGAAGGGTGCTGGCTAGCAACAGCTTTCAGTGCTGGCACTTTTCATCTCTGAGCAATTGCTTGACGTTTGCAATTTCTCACCTGAGCACTCTTTAGAGTGCGCGAGAGGATGAGCAGAAGATTAAGTGGCTAGAGAAGCCCAGAGCCCCAGTGTTCTTAGGCCTACAAAAGCGCTTCCAAGGAAGGGGGCTGGCTAGCAACAGCTTTCAGTGCTGGCACTTTTCATCTCTGAGCAATTGCTCGACGTTTGCAATTTCTCCCCTGAGCTCTCTTTAGAGTGCGCGAGAGGATGAGCAGAAGATTCGGTGGCTAGAGAAGCCCAGAGCCCCAGTGTTCTTAGGCCTACAAAAGCGCTTCCAAGGAAGGGTGCTGGCTAGCAAGAGCTTTCAGTGCTGGCACTTTTCCTCTCTGAGCAATTGCTCGACGTTTGCAATTTCTCAGCTCGTGTCTACGAGACGGAAAGAGAAGGACCGTGACGTTTGGTGGCTAGAGAAGCGCAAAGCCCCAGTGTTGCTGCGCCTGTGAAAGCGCTTCCAAGGAAGGGTGCTGGCTAGCAACAGCTTTCAGTGCTGGCACTTTTCATCTCTGAGCAATTGCTCGACAATTGCAATTTCTCAGCTCGTGTCTACGAGACGGAAAGAGAATGACCGTGACGTTTGGTGGGTAGAGAAGCGCAAAGCCCCAGTGTTGCTGCGCCTGTGAAAGCGCTTCCAAGGAAGGGTGCTGGCTAGCAACAGCTTTCAGTGCTGGCACTTTTCATCTCTGAGCAATTGCTCGATGTTTGCAATTTCTCCCCTGAGCTCTCTTTAGAGTGCGTGAGAGGATGAGCAGAAGATTAGGTGGCTAGAGAAGCCCAGAGCCCCAGTGTTCTTAGGCCTACGAAAGCGCTTCCAAGGAAGGGTGCTGGCTAGCAACAGCTTTCAGTGCTGGCACTTTTCATCTCTGAGCAATTGCTCGACGTTTGCAATTTCTCAGCTCGTGTCTACGAGACGGAAAGAGAATGACCGTGACGTTTGGTGGCTAGAGAAGCGCAAAGCCCCAGTGTTGCTGCGCCTGTGAAAGCACTTCCAAGGAAGGGTGCTGGCTAGCAACAGCTTTCAGTGCTGGCACTTTTCATCTCTGAGCAATTGCTCGACGTTTGCAATTTCTCACCTGAGCTCTCTTTAGAGTGCGCGAGAGGATGAGCAGAAGATTCGGTGGCTAGAGAAGCCCAGAGCCCCAGTGTTCTTAGGCCTACAAAAGTGCTTCCAAGGAAGGGTGCTGGCTAGCAACAGCTTTCAGTGCTGGCACTTTTCATCTCTGAGCAATTGCTCGACGTTTGCAATTTCTCAGCTCGTGTCTACGAGACGGAAAGAGAAGGACCGTGACGTTTGGTGGCTAGAGAAGCGCAAAGCCCCAGTGTTGCTGCGCCTGTGAAAGCGCTTCCAAGGAAGGGTGCTGGCTAGCAAGAGCTTTCAGTGCTGGCACTTTTCATCTCTGAGCAATTGCTCGACGTTTGCAATTTCTCAGCTCGTGTCTACGAGACGGAAAGAGAATGACCGTGACGTTTGGTGGCTAGAGAAGCGCAAAGCCCCAGTGTTGCTGCGCCTGTGAAAGCACTTCCAAGGAAGGGTGCTGGCTAGCAACAGCTTTCAGTGCTGGCACTTTTCATCTCTGAGCAATTGCTCGACGTTTGCAATTTCTCAGCTCGTGTCTACGACACGGAGAGAGAGTGACCGTGACATTTGGTGAGTAGAGAAGCGCAAAGCCCCAGTGTTGCTGCGCCTGTGAAAGCGCTTCCAAGGAAGGGTGCTGGCTAGCAAGAGCTTTCAGTGCTGGCACTTTTCATCTCTGAGCAATTGCTGGACATTTGCAATTTCTCACCTGAGCTCTCTTTAGAGTGCGCGAGAGGATGAGCAGAAGATTAGGTGTCTAAAGAAGCCCAGAGCCCCAGTGTTCTTAGGCCTACAAAAGCGCTTCCAAGGAAGGGGGCTGGCTAGCAACAGCTTTCAGTGCTGGCACTTTTCCTCTCTGAGCAATTGCTCGACGTTTGCAATTTCTCAGCTCGTGTCCACGAGACGGAAAGAGAAGGACCGTGACGTTTGGTGGCTAGAGAAGCGCAAAGCCCCAGTGTTGCTGCGCCTGTGAAAGCGCTTCCAAGGAAGGGTGCTGGCTAGCAACAGCTTTCAGTGCTGGCACTTTTCATCTCTGAGCAATTGCTTGACGTTTGCAATTTCTCACCTGAGCACTCTTTAGAGTGCGCGAGAGGATGAGCAGAAGATTAGGTGGCTAGAGAAGCCCAGAGCCCCAGTGTTCTTAGGCCTACAAAAGCGCTTCCAAGGAAGGGGGCTGGCTAGCAACAGCTTTCAGTGCTGGCACTTTTCCTCTCTGAGCAATTGCTCGACGTTTGCAATTTCTCACCTGAGCTCTCTTTAGACTGCGCGAGAGGATGAGCAGAAGATTCGGTGGCTAGAGAAGCCCAGAGCCCCAGTGTTCTTAGGCCTACAAAAGCGCTTCCAAGGAAGGGGGCTGGCTAGCAACAGCTTTCAGTGCTGGCACTTTTCCTCTCTGAGCAATTGCTCGACGTTTGCAATTTCTCAGCTCGTGTCTGCGAGACGGAAAGAGAAGGACCGTGACGTTTGGTGGCTAGAGAAGCGCAAAGCCCCAGTGTTGCTGCGCCTGTGAAAGCGCTTCCAAGGAAGGGTGCTGGCTAGCAACAGCTTTCAGTGCTGGCACTTTTCATCTCTGAGCAATTGCTCGACGTTTGCAATTTCTCTGCTCGTGTCTACGAGACGGAAAGAGAACGACCGTGACGTTTGGTGGCTAGAGAAGCCCAGAGCCCCAGTGTTCTTAGGCCTACAAAAGCGCTTCCAAGGAAGGGTGCTGGCTAGCAACAGCTTTCAGTGCTGGCACTTTTCATCTCTGAGCAATTGCTCGACGTTTGCAATTTCTCCCCTGAGCTCTCTTTACAGTGCGCGAGAGGATGAGCAGAAGATTAGGTGGCTAGAGAAGCCCAGAGCCCCAGTGTTCTTAGGCCTACAAAAGCGCTTCCAAGGAAGGGTGCTGGCTAGCAACAGCTTTCAGTGCTGGCACTTTTCATCTCTGAGCAATTGCTCGACGTTTGCAATTTCTCAGCTCGTGTCTACGAGACGGAAAGAGAAGGACCGTGACGTTTGGTGGCTAGAGAAGCGCAAAGCCCCAGTGTTGCTGCGCCTGTGAAAGCGCTTCCAAGGAAGGGTGCTGGCTAGCAACAGCTTTCAGTGCTGGCACTTTTCATCTCTGAGCAATTGCTCGACGTTTGCAATTTCTCAGCTCGTGTCTACGAGACGGAAAGAGAATGACCGTGACGTTTGGTGGGTAGAGAAGCGCAAAGCCCCAGTGTTGCTGCGCCTGTGAAAGCACTTCCAAGGAAGGGTGCTGGCTAGCAACAGCTTTCAGTGCTGGCACTTTTCATCTCTGAGCAATTGCTCGACGTTTGCAATTTCTCAGCTCGTGTCTACGACACGGAGAGAGAGTGACCGTGACATTTGGTGAGTAGAGAAGCGCAAAGCCCCAGTGTTGCTGCGCCTGTGAAAGCGCTTCCAAGGAAGGGTGCTGGCTAGCAACAGCTTTCAGTGCTGGCACTTTTCATCTCTGAGCAATTGCTGGACATTTGCAATTTCTCACCTGAGCTCTCTTTAGAGTGCGCGAGAGGATGAGCAGAAGATTAGGTGGCTAGAGAAGCCCAGAGCCCCAGTGTTCTTAGGCCTACAAAAGCGCTTCCAAGGAAGGGTGCTGGCTAGCAAGAGCTTTCAGTGCTGGCACTTTTCATCTCTGAGCAATTGCTCGACGTTTACAATTTCTCACCTGAGCTCTCTTTAGAGTGCGCGAGAGGATGAGCAGAAGATTAATTGGCTAGAGAAGCCCAGAGCCCAGTGTTCTTAGGCCTACAAAAGCGCTTCCAAGGAAGGGGGCTGGCTAGCAACAGCTTTCAGTGCTGGCACTTTTCCTCTCTGAGCAATTGCTCGACGTTTGCAATTTCTCAGCTCGTGTCTACGAGACGGAAAGAGAATGACAGTGACGTTTGGTGGCTAGAGAAGTGCAAAGCCCCAGTGTTACTGCGCCTGTGAAAGCGCTTCTAAGGAAGGGTGCTGGCTAGCAACAGCTTTCAGTGCTGGCACTTTTCATCTCTGAGCAATTGCTCGACGTTTGCAATTTCTCAGCTCGTGTCTACGAGACGGAAAGAGAAGGACCGTGACGTTTGGTGGCTAGAGAAGCGCAAAGCCCCAGTGTTGCTGCGCCTGTGAAAGCGCTTCCAAGGAAGGGTGCTGGCTAGCAACAGCTTTCAGTGCTGGCACTTTTCATCTCTGAGCAATTGCTCGACGTTTGCAATTTCTCAGCTCGTGTCTACGAGACGGAGAGATAGTGACCGTGACGTTTGGTGGGTAGAGAAGCGCAAAGCCCCAGTGTTGCTGCGCCTGTGAAAGCGCTTCCAAGGAAGGGTGCTGGCTAGCAACAGCTTTCAGTGCTGGCACTTTTCATCTCTGAGCAATTGCTGGACGTTTGCAATTTCTCACCTGAGCTCTCTTTAGAGTGCGCGAGAGGATGAGCAGAAGATTCGGTGGCTAGAGAAGCCCAGAGCCCCAGTGTTCTTAGGCCTACAAAAGTGCTTCCAAGGAAGGGTGCTGGCTAGCAACAGCTTTCAGTGCTGGCACTTTTCATCTCTGAGCAATTGCTCGACGTTTGCAATTTCTCAGCTCGTGTCTAGGAGACGGAAAGAGAAGGACCGTGACGTTTGGTGGCTAGAGAAGCGCAAAGCCCCAGTGTTGCTGCGCCTGTGAAAGCGCTTCCAAGGAAGGGGGCTGGCTAGCAACAACTTTCAGTGCTGGCACTTTTCATCTCTGAGCAATTGCTCGACGTTTGCAATTTCTCCCCTGAGCTGTCTTTAGAGTGCGCGAGAGGATGAGCAGAAGATTAGGTGGCTAGAGAAGCCCAGAGCCCCAGTGTTCTTAGGCCTACAAAAGCGCTTCCAGGGAAGGGGGCTGGCTAGCAACAGCTTTCAGTGCTGGCACTTTTCATCTCTGAGCAATTGCTCGACGTTTGCAATTTCTCAGCTCGTGTCCACGAGACGGAAAGAGAAGGACCATGACGTTTGGTGGCTAGAGAAGCGCAAAGCCCCAGTGTTGCTGCGCCTGTGAAAGCGCTTCCAAGGAAGGGTGCTGGCTAGCAACAGCTTTCAGTGCTGGCACTTTTCATCTCTGAGCAATTGCTCGACGTTTGCAATTTCTCTGCTCGTGTCTACGAGACGGAAAGAGAACGACCGTGACGTTTGGTGGCTAGAGAAGCCCAGAGCCCCAGTGTTCTTAGGCCTACAAAAGCGCTTCCAAGGAAGGGTGCTGGCTAGCAACAGCTTTCAGTGCTGGCACTTTTCCTCTCTGAGCAATTGCTCGACGTTTGCAATTTCTCCCCTGAGCTCTCTTTACAGTGCGCGAGAGGATGAGCAGAAGATTAGGTGGCTAGAGAAGCCCAGAGCCCCAGTGTTCTTAGGCCTACAAAAGCGCTTCCAAGGAAGGGTGCTGGCTAGCAACAGCTTTCAGTGCTGGCACTTTTCATCTCTGAGCAATTGCTCGACGTTTGCAATTTCTCAGCTCGTGTCTACGAGACGGAAAGAGAAGGACCGTGACGTTTGGTGCGTATAGAAGCGCAAAGCCCCAGTGTTGCTGCGCCTGTGAAAGCGCTTCCAAGGAAGGGTGCTGGCTAGCAACAGCTTTCAGTGCTGGCACTTTTCATCTCTGAGCAATTGCTCGACGTTTGCAATTTCTCAGCTCGTGTCTACGAGACGGAAAGAGAATGACCGTGACGTTTGGTGGCTAGAGAAGCGCAAAGCCCCAGTGTTGCTGCGCCTGTGAAAGCACTTCCAAGGAAGGGTGCTGGCTAGCAACAGCTTTCAGTGCTGGCACTTTTCATCTCTGAGCAATTGCTCGACGTTTGCAATTTCTCAGCTCGTGTCTACGACACGGAGAGAGAGTGACCGTGACATTTGGTGAGTAGAGAAGCGCAAAGCCCCAGTGTTGCTGCGCCTGTGAAAGCGCTTCCAAGGAAGGGTGCTGGCTAGCAACAGCTTTCAGTGCTGGCACTTTTCATCTCTGAGCAATTGCTGGACATTTGCAATTTCTCACCTGAGCTCTCTTTAGAGTGCGCGAGAGGATGAGCAGAAGATTAGCTGTCTAAAGAAGCCCAGAGCCCCAGTGTTCTTAGGCCTACAAAAGCGCTTCCAAGGAAGGGTGCTGGCTAGCAACAGCTTTCAGTGCTGGCACTTTTCATCTCTGAGCAATTGCTCGACGTTTGCAATTTCTCAGCTCGTGTCCACGAGACGGAAAGAGAAGGACCGTGACGTTTGGTGGCTAGAGAAGCGCAAAGCCCCAGTGTTGCTGCGCCTGTGAAAGCGCTTCCAAGGAAGGGTGCTGGCTAGCAACAGCTTTCAGTGCTGGCACTTTTCATCTCTGAGCAATTGCTTGACGTTTGCAATTTCTCACCTGAGCACTCTTTAGAGTGCGCGAGAGGATGAGCAGAAGATTAGGTGGCTAGAGAAGCCCAGAGCCCCAGTGTTCTTAGGCCTACAAAAGCGCTTCCAAGGAAGGGGGCTGGCTAGCAACAGCTTTCAGTGCTGGCACTTTTCCTCTCTGAGCAATTGCTCGACGTTTGCAATTTCTCACCTGAGCTCTCTTTAGACTGCGCGAGAGGATGAGCAGAAGATTCGGTGGCTAGAGAAGCCCAGAGCCCCAGTGTTCTTAGGCCTACAAAAGCGCTTCCAAGGAAGGGGGCTGGCTAGCAACAGCTTTCAGTGCTGGCACTTTTCCTCTCTGAGCAATTGCTCGACGTTTGCAATTTCTCAGCTCGTGTCTAGGAGACGGAAAGAGAAGGACCGTGACGTTTGGTGGCTAGAGAAGCGCAAAGCCCCAGTGTTGCTGCGCCTGTGAAAGCGCTTCCAAGGAAGGGTGCTGGCTAGCAACAGCTTTCAGTGCTGGCACTTTTCATCTCTGAGCAATTGCTCGACAATTGCAATTTCTCAGCTCGTGTCTACGAGACGGAAAGAGAAGGACCGTGACGTTTGGTGGGTAGAGAAGCGCAAAGCCCCAGTGTTGCTGCGCCTGTGAAAGCGCTTCCAAGGAAGGGTGCTGGCTAGCAACAGCTTTCAGTGCTGGCACTTTTCCTCTCTGAGCAATTGCTCAACGTTTGCAATTTCTCACCTGAGCTCTCTTTAGAGTGCGCGAGAGGATGAGCAGAAGATTCGGTGGCTAGAGAAGCCCAGAGCCCCAGTGTTCTTAGGCCTACAAAAGCGCTTCCAAGGAAGGGTGCTGGCTAGCAACAGCTTTCAGTGCTGGCACTTTTCCTCTCTGAGCAATTGCTCGACGTTTGCAATTTCTCAGCTCGTGTCTACGAGACGGAGAGATAGTGACCGTGACGTTTGGTGGGTAGAAAAGCGCAAAGCCCCAGTGTTGCTGCGCCTGTGAAAGCGCTTCCAAGGAAGGGTGCTGGCTAGCAAGAGCTTTCAGTGCTGGCACTTTTCATCTCTGAGCAATTGCTGGACGTTTGCAATTTCTCACCTGAGCTCTCTTTAGAGTGCGCGAGAGGATGAGCAGAAGATTAGCTGTCTAAAGAAGCCCAGAGCCCCAGTGTTCTTAGGCCTACAAAAGCACTTCCAAGGAAGGGGGCTGGCTAGCAACAGCTTTCAGTGCTGGCACTTTTCCTCTCTGAGCAATTGCTCGACGTTTGCAATTTCTCAGCTCGTGTCTACGAGACGGAAAGAGAAGGACCGTGACGTTTGGTGGCTAGAGAAGCGCAAAGCCCCAGTGTTGCTGCGCCTGTGAAAGCGCTTCCAAGGAAGGGTGCTGGCTAGCAACAGCTTTCAGTGCTGGCACTTTTCATCTCTGAGCAATTGCTCGACGTTTGCAATTTCTCTGCTCGTGTCTACGAGACGGAAAGAGAACGACCGTGACGTTTGGTGGCTAGAGAAGCCCAGAGCCCCAGTGTTCTTAGGCCTACAAAAGCGCTTCCAAGGAAGGGTGCTGGCTAGCAACAGCTTTCAGTGCTGGCACTTTTCATCTCTGAGCAATTGCTCGACGTTTGCAATTTCTCCCCTGAGCTCTCTTTAGAGTGTGCGAGAGGATGAGCAGAAGATTAGGTGGCTAGAGAAGCCCAGAGCCCCAGTGTTCTTAGGCCTACAAAAGCGCTTCCAAGGAAGGGGGCTGGCTAGCAACAGCTTTCAGTGCTGGCACTTTTCATCTCTGAGCAATTGCTCGACGTTTGCAATTTCTCAGCTCGTGTCTACGAGACGGAAAGAGAAGGACCGTGACATTTGGTGGGTAGAGAAGCGCAAAGCCCCAGTGTTGCTGCGCCTGTGAAAGCGCTTCCAAGGAAGGGTGCTGGCTAGCAAGAGCTTTCAGTGCTGGCACTTTTCCTCTCTGAGCAATTGCTCGACGTTTGCAATTTCTCAGCTCGTGTCTACGAGACGGAAAGAGAATGACCGTGACGTTTGGTGGCTAGAGAAGCGCAAAGCCCCAGTGTTGCTGCGCCTGTGAAAGCACTTCCAAGGAAGGGTGCTGGCTAGCAACAGCTTTCAGTGCTGGCACTTTTCATCTCTGAGCAATTGCTCGACGTTTGCAATTTCTCAGCTCGTGTCTACGACACGGAGAGAGAGTGACCGTGACATTTGGTGAGTAGAGAAGCGCAAAGCCCCAGTGTTGCTGCGCCTGTGAAAGCGCTTCCAAGGAAGGGTGCTGGCTAGCAACAGCTTTCAGTGCTGGCACTTTTCATCTCTGAGCAATTGCTGGACATTTGCAATTTCTCACCTGAGCACTCTTTAGAGTGCGCGAGAGGATGAGCAGAAGATTAGGTGGCTAGAGAAGCCCAGAGCCCCAGTGTTCTTAGGCCTACAAAAGCGCTTCCAAGGAAGGGTGCTGGCTAGCAACAGCTTTCAGTGCTGGCACTTTTCATCTCTGAGCAATTGCTCGACGTTTACAATTTCTCACCTGAGCTCTCTTTAGAGTGCGCGAGAGGATGAGCAGAAGATTAATTGGCTAGAGAAGCCCAGAGCCCCAGTGTTCTTAGGCCTACAAAAGCGCTTCCAAGGAAGGGGGCTGGCTAGCAACAGCTTTCAGTGCTGGCACTTTTCCTCTCTGAGCAATTGCTCGACGTTTGCAATTTCTCAGCTCGTGTCTACGAGACGGAAAGAGAATGACCGTGACGTTTGGTGGCTAGAGAAGTGCAAAGCCCCAGTGTTACTGCGCCTGTGAAAGCGCTTCTAAGGAAGGGTGCTGGCTAGCAACAGCTTTCAGTGCTGGCACTTTTCATCTCTGAGCAATTGCTCGACGTTTGCAATTTCTCAGCTCGTGTCTACGAGACGGAAAGAGAAGGACCGTGACGTTTGGTGGCTAGAGAAGCGCAAAGCCCCAGTGTTGCTGCGCCTGTGAAAGCGCTTCCAAGGAAGGGTGCTGGCTAGCAACAGCTTTCAGTGCTGGCACTTTTCATCTCTGAGCAATTGCTCGACGTTTGCAATTTCTCAGCTCGTGTCTACGAGACGGAGAGATAGTGACCGTGACGTTTGGTGGGTAGAGAAGCGCAAAGCCCCAGTGTTGCTGTGCCTGTGAAAGCGCTTCCAAGGAAGGGTGCTGGCTAGCAAGAGCTTTCAGTGCTGGCACTTTTCCTCTCTGAGCAATTGCTCGACGTTTGCAATTTCTCAGCTCGTGTCTACGAGACGGAAAGAGAATGACCGTGACGTTTGGTGGCTAGAGAAGCGCAAAGCCCCAGTGTTGCTGCGCCTGTGAAAGCACTTCCAAGGAAGGGTGCTGGCTAGCAACAGCTTTCAGTGCTGGCACTTTTCATCTCTGAGCAATTGCTCGACGTTTGCAATTTCTCAGCTCGTGTCTACGACACGGAGAGAGAGTGACCGTGACATTTGGTGAGTAGAGAAGCGCAAAGCCCCAGTGTTGCTGCGCCTGTGAAAGCGCTTCCAAGGAAGGGTGCTGGCTAGCAACAGCTTTCAGTGCTGGCACTTTTCATCTCTGAGCAATTGCTGGACATTTGCAATTTCTCACCTGAGCACTCTTTAGAGTGCGCGAGAGGATGAGCAGAAGATTAGGTGGCTAGAGAAGCCCAGAGCCCCAGTGTTCTTAGGCCTACAAAAGCGCTTCCAAGGAAGGGTGCTGGCTAGCAACAGCTTTCAGTGCTGGCACTTTTCATCTCTGAGCAATTGCTCGACGTTTACAATTTCTCACCTGAGCTCTCTTTAGAGTGCGCGAGAGGATGAGCAGAAGATTAATTGGCTAGAGAAGCCCAGAGCCCCAGTGTTCTTAGGCCTACAAAAGCGCTTCCAAGGAAGGGGGCTGGCTAGCAACAGCTTTCAGTGCTGGCACTTTTCCTCTCTGAGCAATTGCTCGACGTTTGCAATTTCTCAGCTCGTGTCTACGAGACGGAAAGAGAATGACAGTGACGTTTGGTGGCTAGAGAAGTGCAAAGCCCCAGTGTTACTGCGCCTGTGAAAGCGCTTCTAAGGAAGGGTGCTGGCTAGCAACAGCTTTCAGTGCTGGCACTTTTCATCTCTGAGCAATTGCTCGACGTTTGCAATTTCTCAGCTCGTGTCTACGAGACGGAAAGAGAAGGACCGTGACGTTTGGTGGCTAGAGAAGCGCAAAGCCCCAGTGTTGCTGCGCCTGTGAAAGCGCTTCCAAGGAAGGGTGCTGGCTAGCAACAGCTTTCAGTGCTGGCACTTTTCATCTCTGAGCAATTGCTCGACGTTTGCAATTTCTCAGCTCGTGTCTACGAGACGGAGAGATAGTGACCGTGACGTTTGGTGGGTAGAGAAGCGCAAAGCCCCAGTGTTGCTGTGCCTGTGAAAGCGCTTCCAAGGAAGGGTGCTGGCTAGCAACAGCTTTCAGTGCTGGCACTTTTCATCTCTGAGCAATTGCTGGACGTTTGCAATTTCTCACCTGAGCTCTCTTTAGAGTGCGCGAGAGGATGAGCAGAAGATTCGGTGGCTAGAGAAGCCCAGAGCCCCAGTGTTCTTAGGCCTACAAAAGTGCTTCCAAGGAAGGGTGCTGGCTAGCAACAGCTTTCAGTGCTGGCACTTTTCATCTCTGAGCAATTGCTCGACGTTTGCAATTTCTCAGCTCGTGTCTAGGAGACGGAAAGAGAAGGACCGTGACGTTTGGTGGCTAGAGAAGCGCAAAGCCCCAGTGTTGCTGCGCCTGTGAAAGCGCTTCCAAGGAAGGGGGCTGGCTAGCAACAGCTTTCAGTGCTGGCACTTTTCATCTCTGAGCAATTGCTGGACATTTGCAATTTCTCACCTGAGCTCTCTTTAGAGTGCGCGAGAGGATGAGCAGAAGATTAGGTGGCTAGAGAAGCCCAGAGCCCCAGTGTTCTTAGGCCTACAAAAGCGCTTCCAAGGAAGGGTGCTGGCTAGCAAGAGCTTTCAGTGCTGGCACTTTTCATCTCTGAGCAATTGCTCGACGTTTACAATTTCTCACCTGAGCTCTCTTTAGAGTGCGCGAGAGGATGAGCAGAAGATTAATTGGCTAGAGAAGCCCAGAGCCCAGTGTTCTTAGGCCTACAAAAGCGCTTCCAAGGAAGGGGGCTGGCTAGCAACAGCTTTCAGTGCTGGCACTTTTCCTCTCTGAGCAATTGCTCGACGTTTGCAATTTCTCAGCTCGTGTCTACGAGACGGAAAGTGAATGACAGTGACGTTTGGTGGCTAGAGAAGTGCAAAGCCCCAGTGTTACTGCGCCTGTGAAAGCGCTTCTAAGGAAGGGTGCTGGCTAGCAACAGCTTTCAGTGCTGGCACTTTTCATCTCTGAGCAATTGCTCGACGTTTGCAATTTCTCAGCTCGTGTCTACGAGACGGAAAGAGAAGGACCGTGACGTTTGGTGGCTAGAGAAGCGCAAAGCCCCAGTGTTGCTGCGCCTGTGAAAGCGCTTCCAAGGAAGGGTGCTGGCTAGCAACAGCTTTCAGTGCTGGCACTTTTCATCTCTGAGCAATTGCTCGACGTTTGCAATTTCTCAGCTCGTGTCTACGAGACGGAGAGATAGTGACCGTGACGTTTGGTGGGTAGAGAAGCGCAAAGCCCCAGTGTTGCTGCGCCTGTGAAAGCGCTTCCAAGGAAGGGTGCTGGCTAGCAACAGCTTTCAGTGCTGGCACTTTTCATCTCTGAGCAATTGCTGGACGTTTGCAATTTCTCACCTGAGCTCTCTTTAGAGTGCGCGAGAGGATGAGCAGAAGATTCGGTGGCTAGAGAAGCCCAGAGCCCCAGTGTTCTTAGGCCTACAAAAGTGCTTCCAAGGAAGGGTGCTGGCTAGCAACAGCTTTCAGTGCTGGCACTTTTCATCTCTGAGCAATTGCTCGACGTTTGCAATTTCTCAGCTCGTGTCTAGGAGACGGAAAGAGAAGGACCGTGACGTTTGGTGGCTAGAGAAGCGCAAAGCCCCAGTGTTGCTGCGCCTGTGAAAGCGCTTCCAAGGAAGGGGGCTGGCTAGCAACAGCTTTCAGTGCTGGCACTTTTCATCTCTGAGCAATTGCTCGACGTTTGCAATTTCTCCCCTGAGCACTCTTTAGAGTGCGCGAGAGGATGAGCAGAAGATTAGGTGGCTAGAGAAGCCCAGAGCCCCAGTGTTCTTAGGCCTACAAAAGCGCTTCCAAGGAAGGGGGCTGGCTAGCAACAGCTTTCAGTGCTGGCACTTTTCCTCTCTGAGCAATTGCTCGACGTTTGCAATTTCTCAGCTCGTGTCTAGGAGACGGAAAGAGAAGGACCATGACGTTTGGTGGCTAGAGAAGCGCAAAGCCCCAGTGTTGCTGCGCCTGTGAAAGCGCTTCCAAGGAAGGGTGCTGGCTAGCAACAGCTTTCAGTGCTGGCACTTTTCATCTCTGAGCAATTGCTCGACGTTTGCAATTTCTCTGCTCGTGTCTACGAGACGGAAAGAGAACGACCGTGACGTTTGGTGGCTAGAGAAGCCCAGAGCCCCAGTGTTCTTAGGCCTACAAAAGCGCTTCCAAGGAAGGGTGCTGGCTAGCAACAGCTTTCAGTGCTGGCACTTTTCCTCTCTGAGCAATTGCTCGACGTTTGCAATTTCTCCCCTGAGCTCTCTTTACAGTGCGCGAGAGGATGAGCAGAAGATTAGGTGGCTAGAGAAGCCCAGAGCCCCAGTGTTCTTAGGCCTACAAAAGCGCTTCCAAGGAAGGGTGCTGGCTAGCAACAGCTTTCAGTGCTGGCACTTTTCATCTCTGAGCAATTGCTCGACGTTTGCAATTTCTCAGCTCGTGTCTACGAGACGGAAAGAGAAGGACCGTGACGTTTGGTGCGTATAGAAGCGCAAAGCCCCAGTGTTGCTGCGCCTGTGAAAGCGCTTCCAAGGAAGGGTGCTGGCTAGCAACAGCTTTCAGTGCTGGCACTTTTCATCTCTGAGCAATTGCTCGACGTTTGCAATTTCTCAGCTCGTGTCTACGACACGGAGAGAGAGTGACCGTGACATTTGGTGAGTAGAGAAGCGCAAAGCCCCAGTGTTGCTGCGCCTGTGAAAGCGCTTCCAAGGAAGGGTGCTGGCTAGCAACAGCTTTCAGTGCTGGCACTTTTCATCTCTGAGCAATTGCTGGACATTTGCAATTTCTCACCTGAGCTCTCTTTAGAGTGCGCGAGAGCATGAGCAGAAGATTAGCTGTCTAAAGAAGCCCAGAGCCCCAGTGTTCTTAGGCCTACAAAAGCGCTTCCAAGGAAGGGGGCTGGCTAGCAACAGCTTTCAGTGCTGGCACTTTTCCTCTCTGAGCAATTGCTCGACGTTTGCAATTTCTCAGCTCGTGTCCACGAGACGGAAAGAGAAGGACCGTGACGTTTGGTGGCTAGAGAAGCGCAAAGCCCCAGTGTTGCTGCGCCTGTGAAAGCGCTTCCAAGGAAGGGTGCTGGCTAGCAACAGCTTTCAGTGCTGGCACTTTTCATCTCTGAGCAATTGCTTGACGTTTGCAATTTCTCACCTGAGCACTCTTTAGAGTGCGCGAGAGGATGAGCAGAAGATTAGGTGGCTAGAGAAGCCCAGAGCCCCAGTGTTCTTAGGCCTACAAAAGCGCTTCCAAGGAAGGGGGCTGGCTAGCAACAGCTTTCAGTGCTGGCACTTTTCCTCTCTGAGCAATTGCTCGACGTTTGCAATTTCTCACCTGAGCTCTCTTTAGAGTGCGCGAGAGGATGAGCAGAAGATTCGGTGGCTAGAGAAGCCCAGAGCCCCAGTGTTCTTAGGCCTACAAAAGCGCTTCCAAGGAAGGGGGCTGGCTAGCAACAGCTTTCAGTGCTGGCACTTTTCCTCTCTGAGCAATTGCTCGACGTTTGCAATTTCTCAGCTCGTGTCTACGAGACGGAAAGAGAAGGACCGTGACGTTTGGTGGCTAGAGAAGCGCAAAGCCCCAGTGTTGCTGCGCCTGTGAAAGCGCTTCCAAGGAAGGGTGCTGGCTAGCAACAGCTTTCAGTGCTGGCACTTTTCATCTCTGAGCAATTGCTCGACAATTGCAATTTCTCAGCTCGTGTCTACGAGACGGAAAGAGAAGGACCGTGACGTTTGGTGGCTAGAGAAGCGCAAAGCCCCAGTGTTGCTGCGCCTGTGAAAGCGCTTCCAAGGAAGGGTGCTGGCTAGCAACAGCTTTCAGTGCTGGCACTTTTCCTCTCTGAGCAATTGCTCAACGTTTGCAATTTCTCACCTGAGCTCTCTTTAGAGTGCGCGAGAGGATGAGCAGAAGATTCGGTGGCTAGAGAAGCCCAGAGCCCCAGTGTTCTTAGGCCTACAAAAGCGCTTCCAAGGAAGGGTGCTGGCTAGCAACAGCTTTCAGTGCTGGCACTTTTCCTCTCTGAGCAATTGCTCGACGTTTGCAATTTCTCAGCTCGTGTCTACGAGACGGAGAGATAGTGACCGTGACGTTTGGTGGGTAGAAAAGCGCAAAGCCCCAGTGTTGCTGCGCCTGTGAAAGCGCTTCCAAGGAAGGGTGCTGGCTAGCAACAGCTTTCAGTGCTGGCACTTTTCATCTCTGAGCAATTGCTGGACGTTTGCAATTTCTCACCTGAGCTCTCTTTAGAGTGCGCGAGAGGATGAGCAGAAGATTAGCTGTCTAAAGAAGCCCAGAGCCCCAGTGTTCTTAGGCCTACAAAAGCGCTTCCAAGGAAGGGGGCTGGCTAGCAACAGCTTTCAGTGCTGGCACTTTTCCTCTCTGAGCAATTGCTCGACGTTTGCAATTTCTCAGCTCGTGTCCACGAGACGGAAAGAGAAGGACCGTGACGTTTGGTGGCTAGAGAAGCGCAAAGCCCCAGTGTTGCTGCGCCTGTGAAAGCGCTTCCAAGGAAGGGTGCTGGCTAGCAACAGCTTTCAGTGCTGGCACTTTTCATCTCTGAGCAATTGCTCGACGTTTGCAATTTCTCTGCTCGTGTCTACGAGACGGAAAGAGAACGACCGTGACGTTTGGTGGCTAGAGAAGCCCAGAGCCCCAGTGTTCTTAGGCCTACAAAAGCGCTTCCAAGGAAGGGTGCTGGCTAGCAACAGCTTTCAGTGCTGGCACTTTTCATCTCTGAGCAATTGCTCGACGTTTGCAATTTCTCACCTGAGCTCTCTTTACAGTGCGCGAGAGGATGAGCAGAAGATTAGGTGGCTAGAGAAGCCCAGAGCCCCAGTGTTCTTAGGCCTACAAAAGCGCTTCCAAGGAAGGGGGCTGGCTAGCAACAGCTTTCAGTGCTGGCACTTTTCATCTCTGAGCAATTGCTCGACGTTTGCAATTTCTCAGCTCGTGTCTACGAGACGGAAAGAGAAGGACCGTGACATTTGGTGGGTAGAGAAGCGCAAAGCCCCAGTGTTGCTGCGCCTGTGAAAGCGCTTCCAAGGAAGGGTGCTGGCTAGCAACAGCTTTCAGTGCTGGCACTTTTCATCTCTGAGCAATTGCTCGACGTTTGCAATTTCTCAGCTCGTGTCTACGAGACGGAAAGAGAATGACCGTGACGTTTGGTGGCTAGAGAAGCGCAAAGCCCCAGTGTTGCTGCGCCTGTGAAAGCACTTCCAAGGAAGGGTGCTGGCTAGCAACAGCTTTCAGTGCTGGCACTTTTCATCTCTGAGCAATTGCTCGACGTTTGCAATTTCTCAGCTCGTGTCTACGACACGGAGAGAGAGTGACCGTGACATTTGGTGAGTAGAGAAGCGCAAAGCCCCAGTGTTGCTGCGCCTGTGAAAGCGCTTCCAAGGAAGGGTGCTGGCTAGCAACAGCTTTCAGTGCTGGCACTTTTCATCTCTGAGCAATTGCTGGACATTTGCAATTTCTCACCTGAGCACTCTTTAGAGTGCGCGAGAGGATGAGCAGAAGATTAGGTGGCTAGAGAAGCCCAGAGCCCCAGTGTTCTTAGGCCTACAAAAGCGCTTCCAAGGAAGGGTGCTGGCTAGCAACAGCTTTCAGTGCTGGCACTTTTCATCTCTGAGCAATTGCTCGACGTTTACAATTTCTCACCTGAGCTCTCTTTAGAGTGCGCGAGAGGATGAGCAGAAGATTAATTGGCTAGAGAAGCCCAGAGCCCCAGTGTTCTTAGGCCTACAAAAGCGCTTCCAAGGAAGGGTGCTGGCTAGCAACAGCTTTCAGTGCTGGCACTTTTCCTCTCTGAGCAATTGCTCGACGTTTGCAATTTCTCAGCTCGTGTCTACGAGACGGAAAGAGAATGACAGTGACGTTTGGTGGCTAGAGAAGTGCAAAGCCCCAGTGTTACTGCGCCTGTGAAAGCGCTTCTAAGGAAGGGTGCTGGCTAGCAACAGCTTTCAGTGCTGGCACTTTTCATCTCTGAGCAATTGCTCGACGTTTGCAATTTCTCAGCTCGTGTCTACGAGACGGAAAGAGAAGGACCGTGACGTTTGGTGGCTAGAGAAGCGCAAAGCCCCAGTGTTGCTGCGCCTGTGAAAGCGCTTCCAAGGAAGGGTGCTGGCTAGCAACAGCTTTCAGTGCTGGCACTTTTCATCTCTGAGCAATTGCTCGACGTTTGCAATTTCTCAGCTCGTGTCTACGAGACGGAGAGATAGTGACCGTGACGTTTGGTGGGTAGAGAAGCGCAAAGCCCCAGTGTTGCTGTGCCTGTGAAAGCGCTTCCAAGGAAGGGTGCTGGCTAGCAACAGCTTTCAGTGCTGGCACTTTTCATCTCTGAGCAATTGCTGGACGTTTGCAATTTCTCACCTGAGCTCTCTTTAGAGTGCGCGAGAGGATGAGCAGAAGATTCGGTGGCTAGAGAAGCCCAGAGCCCCAGTGTTCTTAGGCCTACAAAAGTGCTTCCAAGGAAGGGTGCTGGCTAGCAACAGCTTTCAGTGCTGGCACTTTTCATCTCTGAGCAATTGCTCGACGTTTGCAATTTCTCAGCTCGTGTCTACGAGACGGAAAGAGAAGGACCGTGACGTTTGGTGGGTAGAGAAGCGCAAAGCCCCAGTGTTGCTGCGCCTGTGAAAGCGCTTCCAAGGAAGGGTGCTGGCTAGCAACAGCTTTCAGTGCTGGCACTTTTCATCTCTGAGCAATTGCTCGACGTTTGCAATTTCTCCCCTGAGCTGTCTTTAGAGTGCGCGAGAGGATGAGCAGAAGATTAGGTGGCTAGAGAAGCCCAGAGCCCCAGTGTTCTTAGGCCTACAAAAGCGCTTCCAGGGAAGGGGGCTGGCTAGCAACAGCTTTCAGTGCTGGCACTTTTCCTCTCTGAGCAATTGCTCGACGTTTGCAATTTCTCAGCTCGTGTCTACGAGACGGAAAGAGAAGGACCGTGACGTTTGGTGGCTAGAGAAGCGCAAAGCCCCAGTGTTGCTGCGCCTGTGAAAGCGCTTCCAAGGAAGGGTGCTGGCTAGCAACAGCTTTCAGTGCTGGCACTTTTCATCTCTGAGCAATTGCTTGACGTTTGCAATTTCTCACCTGAGCACTCTTTAGAGTGCGCGAGAGGATGAGCAGAAGATTAGGTGGCTAGAGAAGCCCAGAGCCCCAGTGTTCTTAGGCCTACAAAAGCGCTTCCAAGGAAGGGGGCTGGCTAGCAACAGCTTTCAGTGCTGGCACTTTTCATCTCTGAGCAATTGCTCGACGTTTGCAATTTCTCCCCTGAGCTCTCTTTAGAGTGCGCGAGAGGATGAGCAGAAGATTCGGTGGCTAGAGAAGCCCAGAGCCCCAGTGTTCTTAGGCCTACAAAAGCGCTTCCAAGGAAGGGTGCTGGCTAGCAACAGCTTTCAGTGCTGGCACTTTTCCTCTCTGAGCAATTGCTCGACGTTTGCAATTTCTCAGCTCGTGTCTACGAGACGGAAAGAGAAGGACCGTGACGTTTGGTGGCTAGAGAAGCGCAAAGCCCCAGTGTTGCTGCGCCTGTGAAAGCGCTTCCAAGGAAGGGTGCTGGCTAGCAACAGCTTTCAGTGCTGGCACTTTTCATCTCTGAGCAATTGCTCGACAATTGCAATTTCTCAGCTCGTGTCTACGAGACGGAAAGAGAAGGACCGTGACGTTTGGTGGGTAGAGAAGCGCAAAGCCCCAGTGTTGCTGCGCCTGTGAAAGCGCTTCCAAGGAAGGGTGCTGGCTAGCAACAGCTTTCAGTGCTGGCACTTTTCATCTCTGAGCAATTGCTCGATGTTTGCAATTTCTCCCCTGAGCTCTCTTTAGAGTGCGTGAGAGGATGAGCAGAAGATTAGGTGGCTAGAGAAGCCCAGAGCCCCAGTGTTCTTAGGGCTACGAAAGCGCTTCCAAGGAAGGGTGCTGGCTAGCAACAGCTTTCAGTGCTGGCACTTTTCATCTCTGAGCAATTGCTCGACGTTTGCAATTTCTCAGCTCGTGTCTACGAGACGGAGAGATAGTGACCGTGACGTTTGGTGGGTAGAGAAGCGCAAAGCCCCAGTGTTGCTGTGCCTGTGAAAGCGCTTCCAAGGAAGGGTGCTGGCTAGCAACAGCTTTCAGTGCTGGCACTTTTCATCTCTGAGCAATTGCTCGACGTTTGCAATTTCTCACCTGAGCTCTCTTTAGAGTGCGCGAGAGGATGAGCAGAAGATTCGGTGGCTAGAGAAGCCCAGAGCCCCAGTGTTCTTAGGCCTACAAAAGTGCTTCCAAGGAAGGGTGCTGGCTAGCAACAGCTTTCAGTGCTGGCACTTTTCATCTCTGAGCAATTGCTCGACGTTTGCAATTTCTCAGCTCGTGTCTACGAGACGGAAAGAGAAGGACCGTGACGTTTGGTGGCTAGAGAAGCGCAAAGCCCCAGTGTTGCTGCGCCTGTGAAAGCGCTTCCAAGGAAGGGTGCTGGCTAGCAACAGCTTTCAGTGCTGGCACTTTTCATCTCTGAGCAATTGCTCGACGTTTGCAATTTCTCACCTGAGCTCTCTTTAGAGTGCGCGAGAGGATGAGCAGAAGATTAGGTGGCTAGAGAAGCCCAGAGCCCCAGTGTTCTTAGGCCTACAAAAGCGCTTCCAGGGAAGGGGGCTGGCTAGCAACAGCTTTCAGTGCTGGCACTTTTCATCTCTGAGCAATTGCTCCACGTTTGCAATTTCTCAGCTCGTGTCTACGAGACGGAAAGAGAAGGACCGTGACGTTTGGTGGGTAGAGAAGCGCAAAGCCCCAGTGTTGCTGCGCCTGTGAAAGCGCTTCCAAGGAAGGGTGCTGGCTAGCAACAGCTTTCAGTGCTGGCACTTTTCATCTCTGAGCAATTGCTGGACGTTTGCAATTTCTCACCTGAGCACTCTTTAGAGTGCGCGAGAGGATGAGCAGAAGATTAGGTGGCTAGAGAAGCCCAGAGCCCCAGTGTTCTTAGGCCTACAAAAGCGCTTCCAAGGAAGGGGGCTGGCTAGCAAGAGCTTTCAGTGCTGGCACTTCTCATCTCTGAGCAATTGCTCGACGTTTGCAATTTCTCACCTGAGCTCTCTTTAGAGTGCGCGAGAGGATGAGCAGAAGATTAGGTGGCTAGAGAAGCCCAGAGCCCCAGTGTTCTTAGGCCTACAAAAGCGCTTCCAAGGAAGGGTGCTGGCTAGCAACAGCTTTCAGTGCTGGCACTTTTCATCTCTGAGCAATTGCTCGACGTTTGCAATTTCTCAGCTCGTGTCTACGAGACGGAAAGAGAAGGACCGTGACGTTTGGTGGCTAGAGAAGCGCAAAGCCCCAGTGTTGCTGCGCCTGTGAAAGCGCTTCCAAGGAAGGGTGCTGGCTAGCAACAGCTTTCAGTGCTGGCACTTTTCATCTCTGAGCAATTGCTCGACGTTTGCAATTTCTCTGCTCGTGTCTACGAGACGGAAAGAGAACGACCGTGACGTTTGGTGGCTAGAGAAGCCCAGAGCCCCAGTGTTCTTAGGCCTACAAAAGCGCTTCCAAGGAAGGGTGCTGGCTAGCAACAGCTTTCAGTGCTGGCACTTTTCATCTCTGAGCAATTGCTCGACGTTTGCAATTTCTCCCCTGAGCTCTCTTTACAGTGCGCGAGAGGATGAGCAGAAGATTAGGTGGCTAGAGAAGCCCAGAGCCCCAGTGTTCTTAGGCCTACAAAAGCGCTTCCAAGGAAGGGTGCTGGCTAGCAACAGCTTTCAGTGCTGGCACTTTTCATCTCTGAGCAATTGCTCGACGTTTGCAATTTCTCAGCTCGTGTCTACGAGACGGAAAGAGAAGGACCGTGACATTTGGTGGCTAGAGAAGCGCAAAGCCCCAGTGTTGCTGCGCCTGTGAAAGCGCTTCCAAGGAAGGGTGCTGGCTAGCAACAGCTTTCAGTGCTGGCACTTTTCATCTCTGAGCAATTGCTCGACGTTTGCAATTTCTCAGCTCGTGTCTACGAGACGGAAAGAGAATGACCGTGACGTTTGGTGGCTAGAGAAGCGCAAAGCCCCAGTGTTGCTGCGCCTGTGAAAGCACTTCCAAGGAAGGGTGCTGGCTAGCAACAGCTTTCAGTGCTGGCACTTTTCATCTCTGAGCAATTGCTCGACGTTTGCAATTTCTCAGCTCGTGTCTACGACACGGAGAGAGAGTGACCGTGACATTTGGTGAGTAGAGAAGCGCAAAGCCCCAGTGTTGCTGCGCCTGTGAAAGCGCTTCCAAGGAAGGGTGCTGGCTAGCAACAGCTTTCAGTGCTGGCACTTTTCATCTCTGAGCAATTGCTGGACATTTGCAATTTCTCACCTGAGCACTCTTTAGAGTGCGCGAGAGGATGAGCAGAAGATTAGGTGGCTAGAGAAGCCCAGAGCCCCAGTGTTCTTAGGCCTACAAAAGCGCTTCCAAGGAAGGGTGCTGGCTAGCAAGAGCTTTCAGTGCTGGCACTTTTCATCTCTGAGCAATTGCTCGACGTTTACAATTTCTCACCTGAGCTCTCTTTAGAGTGCGCGAGAGGATGAGCAGAAGATTAATTGGCTAGAGAAGCCCAGAGCCCCAGTGTTCTTAGGCCTACAAAAGCGCTTCCAAGGAAGGGTGCTGGCTAGCAACAGCTTTCAGTGCTGGCACTTTTCCTCTCTGAGCAATTGCTCGACGTTTGCAATTTCTCAGCTCGTGTCTACGAGACGGAAAGAGAATGACCGTGACGTTTGGTGGCTAGAGAAGCGCAAAGCCCCAGTGTTGCTGCGCCTGTGAAAGCGCTTCCAAGGAAGGGTGCTGGCTAGCAACAGCTTTCAGTGCTGGCACTTTTCATCTCTGAGCAATTGCTCGACAATTGCAATTTCTCAGCTCGTGTCTACGAGACGGAAAGAGAAGGACCGTGACGTTTGGTGGGTAGAGAAGCGCAAAGCCCCAGTGTTGCTGCGCCTGTGAAAGCGCTTCCAAGGAAGGGTGCTGGCTAGCAACAGCTTTCAGTGCTGGCACTTTTCATCTCTGAGCAATTGCTCGACGTTTGCAATTTCTCAGCTCGTGTCTACGAGACGGAAAGAGAAGGACCGTGACATTTGGTGGCTAGAGAAGCCCAGAGCCCCAGTGTTCTTAGGCCTACAAAAGCGCTTCCAAGGAAGGGTGCTGGCTAGCAACAGCTTTCAGTGCTGGCACTTTTCATCTCTGAGCAATTGCTCGACAATTGCAATTTCTCCCCTGAGCTCTCTTTACAGTGCGCGAGAGGATGAGCAGAAGATTAGGTGGCTAGAGAAGCCCAGAGCCCCAGTGTTCTTAGGCCTACAAAAGCGCTTCCAAGGAAGGGGGCTGGCTAGCAACAGCTTTCAGTGCTGGCACTTTTCATCTCTGAGCAATTGCTCGACGTTTGCAATTTCTCAGCTCGTGTCTACGAGACGGAAAGAGAAGGACCGTGACATTTGGTAGCTAGAGAAGCGCAAAGCCCCAGTGTTGCTGCGCCTGTGAAAGCGCTTCCAAGGAAGGGTGCTGGCTAGCAACAGCTTTCAGTGCTGGCACTTTTCATCTCTGAGCAATTGCTCGACGTTTGCAATTTCTCAGCTCGTGTCTACGAGACGGAAAGAGAATGACCGTGACGTTTGGTGGCTAGAGAAGCGCAAAGCCCCAGTGTTGCTGCGCCTGTGAAAGCACTTCCAAGGAAGGGTGCTGGCTAGCAACAGCTTTCAGTGCTGGCACTTTTCATCTCTGAGCAATTGCTCGACGTTTGCAATTTCTCAGCTCGTGTCTACGACACGGAGAGAGAGTGACCGTGACATTTGGTGAGTAGAGAAGCGCAAAGCCCCAGTGTTGCTGCGCCTGTGAAAGCGCTTCCAAGGAAGGGTGCTGGCTAGCAACAGCTTTCAGTGCTGGCACTTTTCATCTCTGAGCAATTGCTGGACATTTGCAATTTCTCACCTGAGCACTCTTTAGAGTGCGCGAGAGGATGAGCAGAAGATTAGGTGGCTAGAGAAGCCCAGAGCCCCAGTGTTCTTAGGCCTACAAAAGCGCTTCCAAGGAAGGGTGCTGGCTAGCAAGAGCTTTCAGTGCTGGCACTTTTCATCTCTGAGCAATTGCTCGACGTTTACAATTTCTCACCTGAGCTCTCTTTAGAGTGCGCGAGAGGATGAGCAGAAGATTAATTGGCTAGAGAAGCCCAGAGCCCCAGTGTTCTTAGGCCTACAAAAGCGCTTCCAAGGAAGGGTGCTGGCTAGCAACAGCTTTCAGTGCTGGCACTTTTCCTCTCTGAGCAATTGCTCGACGTTTGCAATTTCTCAGCTCGTGTCTACGAGACGGAAAGAGAATGACCGTGACGTTTGGTGGCTAGAGAAGCGCAAAGCCCCAGTGTTGCTGCGCCTGTGAAAGCGCTTCCAAGGAAGGGTGCTGGCTAGCAACAGCTTTCAGTGCTGGCACTTTTCATCTCTGAGCAATTGCTCGACAATTGCAATTTCTCAGCTCGTGTCTACGAGACGGAAAGAGAAGGACCGTGACGTTTGGTGGGTAGAGAAGCGCAAAGCCCCAGTGTTGCTGCGCCTGTGAAAGCGCTTCCAAGGAAGGGTGCTGGCTAGCAACAGCTTTCAGTGCTGGCACTTTTCATCTCTGAGCAATTGCTCGACGTTTGCAATTTCTCAGCTCGTGTCTACGAGACGGAAAGAGAAGGACCGTGACATTTGGTGGCTAGAGAAGCCCAGAGCCCCAGTGTTCTTAGGCCTACAAAAGCGCTTCCAAGGAAGGGTGCTGGCTAGCAACAGCTTTCAGTGCTGGCACTTTTCATCTCTGAGCAATTGCTCGACAATTGCAATTTCTCCCCTGAGCTCTCTTTACAGTGCGCGAGAGGATGAGCAGAAGATTAGGTGGCTAGAGAAGCCCAGAGCCCCAGTGTTCTTAGGCCTACAAAAGCGCTTCCAAGGAAGGGGGCTGGCTAGCAACAGCTTTCAGTGCTGGCACTTTTCATCTCTGAGCAATTGCTCGACGTTTGCAATTTCTCAGCTCGTGTCTACGAGACGGAAAGAGAAGGACCGTGACATTTGGTAGCTAGAGAAGCGCAAAGCCCCAGTGTTGCTGCGCCTGTGAAAGCGCTTCCAAGGAAGGGTGCTGGCTAGCAACAGCTTTCAGTGCTGGCACTTTTCATCTCTGAGCAATTGCTCGACGTTTGCAATTTCTCAGCTCGTGTCTACGAGACGGAAAGAGAATGACCGTGACGTTTGGTGGCTAGAGAAGCGCAAAGCCCCAGTGTTACTGCACCTGTGAAAGCGCTTCTAAGGAAGGGTGCTGGCTAGCAACAGCTTTCAGTGCTGGCACTTTTCATCTCTGAGCAATTGCTCGACGTTTGCAATTTCTCAGCTCGTGTCTACGACACGGAGAGAGAGTGACCGTGACATTTGGTGAGTAGAGAAGCGCAAAGCCCCAGTGTTGCTGCGCCTGTGAAAGCGCTTCCAAGGAAGGGTGCTGGCTAGCAACAGCTTTCAGTGCTGGCACTTTTCATCTCTGAGCAATTGCTGGACATTTGCAATTTCTCACCTGAGCACTCTTTAGAGTGCGCGAGAGGATGAGCAGAAGATTAGGTGGCTAGAGAAGCCCAGAGCCCCAGTGTTCTTAGGCCTACAAAAGCGCTTCCAAGGAAGGGGGCTGGCTAGCAACAGCTTTCAGTGCTGGCACTTTTCATCTCTGAGCAATTGCTCGACGTTTACAATTTCTCACCTGAGCTCTCTTTAGAGTGCGCGAGAGGATGAGCAGAAGATTAAGTGGCTAGAGAAGCCCAGAGCCCCAGTGTTCTTAGGCCTACAAAAGCGCTTCCAAGGAAGGGGGCTGGCTAGCAACAGCTTTCAGTGCTGGCACTTTTCCTCTCTGAGCAATTGCTCGACGTTTGCAATTTCTCAGCTCGTGTCTACGAGACGGAAAGAGAAGGACCGTGACGTTTGGTGGCTAGAGAAGCGCAAAGCCCCAGTGTTGCTGCGCCTGTGAAAGCGCTTCCAAGGAAGGGTGCTGGCTAGCAACAGCTTTCAGTGCTGGCACTTTTCATCTCTGAGCAATTGCTCGACGTTTGCAATTTCTCCCCTGAGCTCTCTTTAGAGTGCGCGAGAGGATGAGCAGAAGATTAGGTGTCTAAAGAAGCCCAGAGCACCAGTGTTCTTAGGCCTACAAAAGCGCTTCCAAGGAAGGGTGCTGGCTAGCAACAGCTTTCAGTGCTGGCACTTTTCCTCTCTGAGCAATTGCTCGACGTTTGCAATTTCTCAGCTCGTGTCTATGAGATGGAAAGAGAAGGACCGTGACGTTTGGTGGCTAGAGAAGCACAAAGCCCCAGTGTTGCTGCGCCTGTGAAAGCGCTTCCAAGGAAGGGTGCTGGCTAGCAACAGCTTTCAGTGCTGGCACTTTTCATGTCTGAGCAATTGCTCGACGTTTGCAATTTCTCACCTGAGCTCTCTTTAGAGTGCGCGAGAGGATGAGCAGAAGATTAGGTGTCTAAAGAAGCCCAGAGCCCCAGTGTTCTTAGGCCTACAAAAGCGCTTCCAAGGAAGGGGGCTGGCTAGCAACAGCTTTCAGTGCTGGCACTTTTCATCTCTGAGCAATTGCTCGACGTTTGCAATTTCTCAGCTCGTGTCTACGAGACGGAAAGAGAAGGACCGTGACGTTTGGTGGCTAGAGAAGCGCAAAGCCCCAGTGTTGCTGCGCCTGTGAAAGCGCTTCCAAGGAAGGGGGCTGGCTAGCAACAGCTTTCAGTGCTGGCACTTTTCATCTCTGAGCAATTGCTCGACGTTTGCAATTTCTCAGCTCGTGTCTACGAGACGGAAAGAGAAGGACCGTGACGTTTGGTGGCTAGAGAAGCGCAAAGCCCCAGTGTTGCTGCGCCTGTGAAAGCGCTTCCAAGGAAGGGGGCTGGCTAGCAACAGCTTTCAGTGCTGGCACTTTTCATCTCTGAGCAATTGCTCGACATTTGCAATTTCTCACCTGAGCTCTCTTTAGAGTGCGCGAGAGGATGAGCAGAAGATTAGGTGGCTAGAGAAGTCCAGAGCCCCAGTGTTCTTAGGCCTACAAAAGCGCTTCCAAGGAAGGGGGCTGGCTAGCAACAGCTTTCAGTGCTGGCACTTTTCCTCTCTGAGCAATTGCTCGACGTTTGCAATTTCTCAGCTTGTGTCTACGAGACGGAAAGAGAAGGACCGTGACGTTTGGTGGCTAGAGAAGCGCAAAGCCCCAGTGTTACTGCGCCTGTGAAAGCGCTTCCAAGGAAGGGTGCTGGCTAGCAACAGCTTTCAGTGCTGGCACTTTTCATCTCTGAGCAATTGCTCGACGTTTGCAATTTCTCACCTGAGCTCTCTTTAGAGTGCGCGAGAGGATGAGCAGAAGATTAGGTGGCTAGAGAAGCCCAGAGCCCCAGTGTTCTTAGGCCTACAAAAGCGCTTCCAAGGAAGGGGGCTGGCTAGCAACAGCTTTCAGTGCTGGCACTTTTCATCTCTGAGCAATTGCTCGACGTTTGCAATTTCTCAGCTCGTGTCTACGAGACGGAAAGAGAACGACCGTGACGTTTGGTGGCTAGAGAAGCGCAAAGCCCCAGTGTTGCTGCGCCTGTGAAAGCGCTTCCAAGGAAGGGGGCTGGCTAGCAACAGCTTTCAGTGCTGGCACTTTTCATCTCTGAGCAATTGCTCGACGTTTGCAATTTCTCACCTGAGCTCTCTTTAGAGTGTGCGAGAGGATGAGCAGAATATTAGGTGGCTAGAGAAGCCCAGAGCCCCAGTGTTCTTAGGCCTACAAAAGCGCTTCCAAGGAAGGGGGCTGGCTAGCAACAGCTTTCAGTGCTGGCACTTTTCATCTCTGAGCAATTGCTCGACAATTGCAATTTCTCAGCTCGTGTCTACGAGACGGAAAGAGAAGAACCGTGACGTTTGGTGGCTAGAGAAGCGCAAAGCCCCAGTGTTGCTGCGCCTGTGAAAGCGCTTCCAAGGAAGGGTGCTGGCTAGCAACAGCTTTCAGTGCTGGCACTTTTCATCTCTGAGCAATTGCTCGACGTTTGCAATTTCTCACCTGAGCTCTTTTTAGAGTGCGCGAGAGGATGAGCAGAAGATTAAGTGGCTAGAGAAGCCCAGAGCCCCAGTGTTCTTAGGCCTACAAAAGCGCTTCCAAGGAAGGGTGCTGGCTAGCAACAGCTTTCAGTGCTGGCACTTTTCATCTCTGAGCAATTGCTCCACGTTTGCAATTTCTCAGCTCGTGTCTACGAGACGGAAAGAGAAGGACCGTGACGTTTGGTGGCTAGAGAAGCGCAAAGCCCCAGTGTTGCTGCGCCTGTGAAAGCGCTTCCAAGGAAGGGTGCTGGCTAGCAACAGCTTTCAGTGCTGGCACTTTTCATCTCTGAGCAATTGCTCGACGTTTGCAATTTCTCAGCTCGTGTCTACGAGACGGAAAGAGAATGACAGTGACGTTTGGTGGGTAGAGAAGCGCAAAGCCCCAGTGTTGCTGCGCCTGTGAAAGCGCTTCCAAGGAAGGGTGCTGGCCAGCAACAGCTTTCAGTGCTGGCACTTTTCATCTCTGAGCAATTGCTCGACGTTTGCAATTTCTCAGCTCGTGTCTACGAGACGGAAAGAGAAGGACCGTGACGTTTGGTGGCTAGAGAAGCGCAAAGCCCCAGTGTTGCTGCGCCTGTGAAAGCGCTTCCAAGGAAGGGTGCTGGCTAGCAACAGCTTTCAGTGCTGGCACTTTTCATCTCTGAGCAATTGCTCGACGTTTGCAATTTCTCAGCTCGTGTCTACGAGACGGAGAGATAGTGACCGTGACGTTTGGTGGCTAGAGAAGCGCAAAGCCCCAGTGTTGCTGCGCCTGTGAAAGCGCTTCCAAGGAAGGGTGCTGGCTAGCAACAGCTTTCAGTGCTGCCACTTTTCATCTCTGAGCAATTGCTGGACGTTTGCAATTTCTCACCTGAGCTCTCTTTAGAGTGCGCGAGAGGATGAGCAGTAGATTCGGTGGCTATAGAAGCCCAGAGCCCCAGTGTTCTTAGGCCTACAAAAGCGCTTCCAAGGAAGGGTGCTGGCTAGCAACAGCTTTCAGTGCTGGCACTTTTCATCTCTGAGCAATTGCTCGATGTTTTCAATTTCTCAGCTCGTGTCTACGAGACGGAAAGAGAAGGACCGTGACGTTTGGTGGCTAGAGAAGCGCAAAGCCCCAGTGTTGCTGCGCCTGTGAAAGCACTTCCAAGGAAGGGTGCTGGCTAGCAAGAGCTTTCAGTGCTGGCACTTTTCATCTCTGAGCAATTGCTCGACGTTTGCAATTTCTCCCCTGAGCTCTCTTTAGAGTGCGCGAGAGGATGAGCAGAAGATTAGGTGGCTAGAGAAGCCCAGAGCCCCAGTGTGCTTAGGCCTACAAAAGCGCTTCCAAGGAAGGGTGCTGGCTAGCAACAGCTTTCAGTGCTGGCACTTTTCATCTCTGAGCAATTGCTCGACGTTTGCAATTTCTCACCTGAGCTCTCTTTAGAGTGCGCGAGAGGATGAGCAGAAGATTAGGTGGCTAGAGAAGCCCAGAGCCCCAGTGTTCTTAGGCCTACAAAAGCGCTTCCAAGGAAGGGGGCTGGCTAGCAACAGCTTTCAGTGCTGGCACTTTTCATCTCTGAGCAATTGCTCGACGTTTGCAATTTCTCCCCTGAGCTCTGTTTAGAGTGCGCGAGAGGATGAGCAGAAGATTAGGTGGCTAGAGAAGCCCAGAGCCCCAGTGTTACTGCGCCTGTGAAAGCGCTTCCAAGGAAGGGGGCTGGCTAGCAAGAGCTTTCAGTGCTGGCACTTTTCATCTCTGAGCAATTGCTCGACGTTTGCAATTTCTCACCTGAGCTCTCTTTAGAGTGCGCGAGAGGATGAGCAGAAGATTAGGTGGCTAGAGAAGTCCAGAGCCCCAGTGTTCTTAGGCCTACAAAAGCGCTTCCAAGGAAGGGTGCTGGCTAGCAACAGCTTTCAGTGCTGGCACTTTTCATCTCTGAGCAATTGCTCGACGTTTGCAATTTCTCTGCTCGTGTCTACGAGACGGAAAGAGAATGACAGTGACGTTTGGTGGCTAGAGAAGCGCAAAGCCCCAGTGTTGCTGCGCCTGTGAAAGCGCTTCCAAGGAAGGGGGCTGGCTAGCAACAGCTTTCAGTGCTGGCACTTTTCATCTCTGAGCAATTGCTCGACGTTTGCAATTTCTCACCTGAGCTCTCTTTAGAGTGCGCGAGAGGATGAGCAGAAGATTAGGTGGCTAGAGAAGCCCAGAGCCCCAGTGTGCTTAGGCCTACAAAAGCGCTTCCAAGGAAGGGTGCTGGCTAGCAACAGCTTTCAGTGCTGGCACTTTTCATCTCTGAGCAATTGCTGGACATTTGCAATTTCTCCCCTGAGCTCTCTTTAGAGTGTGCGAGAGGATGAGCAGAAGATTAGGTGGCTAGAGAAGCCCAGAGCCCCAGTGTGCTTAGGCCTACAAAAGCGCTTCCAAGGAAGGGGGTTGGCTAGCAACAGCTTTCAGTGCTGGCACTTTTCATCTCTGAGCAATTGCTCGACGTTTGCAATTTCTCTGCTCGTGTCTACGAGACGGAAAGAGAACGACCGTGACGTTTGGTGGCTAGAGAAGCCCAGAGCCCCAGTGTTCTTAGGCCTACAAAAGCGCTTCCAAGGAAGGGTGCTGGCTAGCAACAGCTTTCAGTGCTGGCACTTTTCATCTCTGAGCAATTGCTCGACGTTTGCAATTTCTCCCCTGAGCTCTCTTTAGAGTGCGCGAGAGGATGAGCAGAAGATTAGGTGGCTAGAGAAGCCCAGAGCCCCAGTGTTCTTAGGCCTACAAAAGCGCTTCCAAGGAAGGGGGCTGGCTAGCAACAGCTTTCAGTGCTGGCACTTTTCATCTCTGAGCAATTGCTCGACTTTTGCAATTTCTCAGCTCGTGTCTACGAGACGGAAAGAGAAGGACCGTGACATTTGGTGGCTAGAGAAGCGCAAAGCCCCAGTGTTGCTGCGCCTGTGAAAGCGCTTCCAAGGAAGGGTGCTGGCTAGCAACAGCTTTCAGTGCTGGCACTTTTCATCTCTGAGCAATTGCTCGACGTTTGCAATTTCTCAGCTCGTGTCTACGAGACGGAAAGAGAATGACCGTGACGTTTGGTGGCTAGAGAAGCGCAAAGCCCCAGTGTTACTGCACCTGTGAAAGCGCTTCCAAGGAAGGGTGCTGGCTAGCAACAGCTTTCAGTGCTGGCACTTTTCATCTCTGAGCAATTGCTCGACGTTTGCAATTTCTCAGCTCGTGTCTACGACACGGAGAGAGAGTGACCGTGACATTTGGTGAGTAGAGAAGCGCAAAGCCCCAGTGTTGCTGCGCCTGTGAAAGCGCTTCCAAGGAAGGGTGCTGGCTAGCAACAGCTTTCAGTGCTGGCACTTTTCATCTCTGAGCAATTGCTCGACGTTTGAAATTTCTCACCTGAGCTCTCTTTAGAGTGCGCGAGAGGATGAGCAGAAGATTAGGTGTCTAAAGAAGCCCAGAGCACCAGTGTTCTTAGGCCTACAAAAGCGCTTCCAAGGAAGGGTGCTGGCTAGCAACAGCTTTCAGTGCTGGCACTTTTCCTCTCTGAGCAATTGCTCCACGTTTGCAATTTCTCAGCTCGTGTCTATGAGATGGAAAGAGAAGGACCGTGACGTTTGGTGGCTAGAGAAGCACAAAGCCCCAGTGTTGCTGCACCTGTGAAAGCGCTTCCAAGGAAGGGTGCTGGCTAGCAACAGCTTTCAGTGCTGGCACTTTTCATCTCTGAGCAATTGCTCGACGTTTGCAATTTCTCACCTGAGCTCTCTTTAGAGTGCGCGAGAGGATGAGCAGAAGATTAGGTGTCTAAAGAAGCCCAGAGCCCCAGTGTTCTTAGGCCTACAAAAGCGCTTCCAAGGAAGGGTGCTGGCTAGCAACAGCTTTCAGTGCTGGCACTTTTCATCTCTGAGCAATTGCTCGACGTTTGCAATTTCTCCCCTGAGCTCTCTTTAGAGTGCGCGAGAGGATGAGCAGAAGATTAGGTGGCTAGAGAAGCCCAGAGCCCCAGTGTGCTTAGGCCTACAAAAGCGCTTCCAAGGAAGGGTGCTGGCTAGCAACAGCTTTCAGTGCTGGCACTTTTCATCTCTGAGCAATTGCTCGACGTTTGCAATTTCTCACCTGAGCTCTCTTTAGAGTGCGCGAGAGGATGAGCAGAAGATTAGGTGGCTAGAGAAGCCCAGAGCCCCAGTGTTCTTAGGCCTACAAAAGCGCTTCCAAGGAAGGGGGCTGGCTAGCAACAGCTTTCAGTGCTGGCACTTTTCATCTCTGAGCAATTGCTCGACGTTTGCAATTTCTCCCCTGAGCTCTCTTTAGAGTGCGCGAGAGGATGAGCAGAGATTAGGTGGCTAGAGAAGCCCAGAGCCCCAGTGTTACTGCGCCTGTGAAAGCGCTTCCAAGGAAGGGGGCTGGCTAGCAAGAGCTTTCAGTGCTGGCACTTTTCATCTCTGAGCAATTGCTCGACGTTTGCAATTTCTCACCTGAGCTCTCTTTAGAGTGCGCGAGAGGATGAGCAGAAGATTAGGTGGCTAGAGAAGTCCAGAGCCCCAGTGTTCTTAGGCCTACAAAAGCGCTTCCAAGGAAGGGTGCTGGCTAGCAACAGCTTTCAGTGCTGGCACTTTTCATCTCTGAGCAATTGCTCGACAATTGCAATTTCTCAGCTCGTGTCTACGAGACGGAAAGAGAATGACAGTGACGTTTGGTGGCTAGAGAAGCGCAAAGCCCCAGTGTTGCTGCGCCTGTGAAAGCGCTTCCAAGGAAGGGTGCTGGCTAGCAAGAGCTTTCAGTGCTGGCACTTTTCATCTCTGAGCAATTGCTGGACGTTTGCAATTTCTCACCTGAGCTCTCTTTAGAGTGCGCGAGAGGATGAGCAGAAGATTAGGTGGCTAGAGAAGCCCAGAGCCCCAGTGTGCTTAGGCCTACAAAAGCGCTTCCAAGGAAGGGTGCTGGCTAGCAACAGCTTTCAGTGCTGGCACTTTTCATCTCTGAGCAATTGCTGGACATTTGCAATTTCTCCCCTGAGCTCTCTTTAGAGTGTGCGAGAGGATGAGCATAAGATTAGGTGGCTAGAGAAGCCCAGAGCCCCAGTGTGCTTAGGCCTACAAAAGCGCTTCCAAGGAAGGGGGTTGGCTAGCAACAGCTTTCAGTGCTGGCACTTTTCATCTCTGAGCAATTGCTCGACGTTTGCAATTTCTCTGCTCGTGTCTACGAGACGGAAAGAGAAAAACCGTGACGTTTGGTGGCTAGAGAAGCCCAGAGCCCCAGTGTTCTTAGGCCTACAAAAGCGCTTCCAAGGAAGGGTGCTGGCTAGCAACAGCTTTCAGTGCTGGCACTTTTCATCTCTGAGCAATTGCTCGACGTTTGCAATTTCTCACCTGAGCTCTCTTTACAGTGCGCGAGAGGCTGAGCAGAAGATTAGGTGGCTAGAGAAGCCCAGAGCCCCAGTGTTCTTAGGCCTACAAAAGCGCTTCCAAGGAAGGGGGCTGGCTAGCAACAGCTTTCAGTGCTGGCACTTTTCATCTCTGAGCAATTGCTCGACGTTTGCAATTTCTCAGCTCGTGTCTACGAGACGGAAAGAGAAGGACCGTGACATTTGGTGGCTAGAGAAGCGCAAAGCCCCAGTGTTGCTGCGCCTGTGAAAGCGCTTCCAAGGAAGGGTGCTGGCTAGCAACAGCTTTCAGTGCTGGCACTTTTCATCTCTGAGCAATTGCTCGACGTTTGCAATTTCTCAGCTCGTGTCTACGAGACGGAAAGAGAAGGACCGTGACGTTTGGTGGCTAGAGAAGCGCAAAGCCCCAGTGTTACTGCACCTGTGAAAGCGCTTCCAAGGAAGGGTGCTGGCTAGCAACAGCTTTCAGTGCTGGCACTTTTCATCTCTGAGCAATTGCTCGACGTTTGCAATTTCTCAGCTCGTGTCTACGACACGGAGAGATAGTGACCGTGACATTTGGTGAGTAGAGAAGCGCAAAGCCCCAGTGTTGCTGCGCCTGTGAAAGCGCTTCCAAGGAAGGGTGCTGGCTAGCAAGAGCTTTCAGTGCTGGCACTTTTCATCTCTGAGCAATTGCTCGACGTTTGCAATTTCTCACCTGAGCTCTCTTTAGAGTGCGCGAGAGGATGAGCAGAAGATTAGGTGTCTAAAGAAGCCCAGAGCACCAGTGTTCTTAGGCCTACAAAAGCGCTTCCAAGGAAGGGTGCTGGCTAGCAACAGCTTTCAGTGCTGGCACTTTTCCTCTCTGAGCAATTGCTCCACGTTTGTAATTTCTCAGCTCGTGTCTATGAGATGGAAAGAGAAGGACCGTGACGTTTGGTGGCTAGAGAAGCACAAAGCCCCAGTGTTGCTGCGCCTGTGAAAGCGCTTCCAAGGAAGGGTGCTGGCTAGCAACAGCTTTCAGTGCTGGCACTTTTCATCTCTGAGCAATTGCTCGACGTTTGCAATTTCTCACCTGAGCTCTCTTTAGAGTGCGCGAGAGGATGAGCAGAAGATTAGGTGGCTAGAGAAGCCCAGAGCCCCAGTGTTCTTAGGCCTACAAAAGCGCTTCCAAGGAAGGGTGCTGGCTAGCAACAGCTTTCAGTGCTGGCACTTTTCATCTCTGAGCAATTGCTCGACGTTTGCAATTTCTCAGCTCGTGTCTACGAGACGGAAAGAGAAGGACCGTGACGTTTGGTGGCTAAAGAAGCGCAAAGCCCCAGTGTTGCTGCGCCTGTGAAAGCGCTTCCAAGGAAGGGTGCTGGCTAGCAAGAGCTTTCAGTGCTGGCACTTTTCATCTCTGAGCAATTGCTCGACGTTTGCAATTTCTCAGCTCGTGTCTACGAGACGGAAAGAGAAGGACCGTGACGTTTGGTGGCTAGAGAAGCACAAAGCCCCAGTGTTGCTGCGCCTGTGAAAGCGCTTCCAAGGAAGGGGGCTGGCTAGCAACAGCTTTCAGTGCTGGCACTTTTCATCTCTGAGCAATTGCTGGACATTTGCAATTTCTCCCCTGAGCTCTCTTTAGAGTGCGCGAGAGGATGAGCAGAAGATTAGGTGGCTAGAGAAGTCCAGAGCCCCAGTGTTCTTAGGCCTACAAAAGCGCTTCCAAGGAAGGGGGCTGGCTAGCAACAGCTTTCAGTGCTGGCACTTTTCATCTCTGAGCAATTGCTCGACAATTGCAATTTCTCAGCTCGTGTCTACGAGACGGAAAGAGAAGGACCGTGACGTTTGGTGGCTAGAGAAGCGCAAAGCCCCAGTGTTGCTGCGCCTGTGAAAGCGCTTCCAAGGAAGGGTGCTGGCTAGCAACAGCTTTCAGTGCTGGCACTTTTCATCTCTGAGCAATTGCTGGACATTTGCAATTTCTCCCCTGAGCTCTCTTTAGAGTGTGCGAGAGGATGAGCAGAAGATTAGGTGGCTAGAGAAGCCCAGAGCCCCAGTGTGCTTAGGCCTACAAAAGCACTTCCAAGGAAGGGGGTTGGCTAGCAACAGCTTTCAGTGCTGGCACTTTTCATCTCTGAGCAATTGCTCGACGTTTGCAATTTCTCAGCTCGTGTCTACGAGACGGAAAGAGAATGACAGTGACGTTTGGTGGCTAGAGAAGCGCAAAGCCCCAGTGTTGCTGCGCCTGTGAAAGCGCTTCCAAGGAAGGGTGCTGGCTAGCAAGAGCTTTCAGTGCTGGCACTTTTCATCTCTGAGCAATTGCTCGACGTTTGCAATTTCTCAGCTCGTGTCTACGAGACGGAGAGAGAGTGACCGTGACGTTTGGTGGGTAGAGAAGCGCAAAGCCCCAGTGTTGCTGCGCCTGTGAAAGCGCTTCCAAGGAAGGGGGCTGGCTAGCAACAGCTTTCAGTGCTGGCACTTTTCATCTCTGAGCAATTGCTCGACGTTTGCAATTTCTCACCTGAGCTCTCTTTAGAGTGCGCGAGAGGATGAGCAGAAGATTAGGTGGCTAGAGAAGTCCAGAGCCCCAGTGTTCTTAGGCCTACAAAAGCGCTTCCAAGGAAGGGTGCTGGCTAGCAACAGCTTTCAGTGCTGGCACTTTTCCTCTCTGAGCAATTGCTCCACGTTTGCAATTTCTCAGCTCGTGTCTATGAGATGGAAAGAGAAGGACCGTGACGTTTGGTGGCTAGAGAAGCACAAAGCCCCACTGTTGCTGCGCCTGTGAAAGCGCTTCCAAGGAAGGGTGCTGGCTAGCAAGAGCTTTCAGTGCTGGCACTTTTCATGTCTGAGCAATTGCTCGACGTTTGCAATTTCTCACCTGAGCTCTCTTTAGAGTGCGCGAGAGGATGAGCAGAAGATTAGGTGTCTAAAGAAGCCCAGAGCCCCAGTGTTCTTAGGCCTACAAAAGCGCTTCCAAGGAAGGGTGCTGGCTAGCAACAGCTTTCAGTGCTGGCACTTTTCATCTCTGAGCAATTGCTCGACGTTTGCAATTTCTCACCTGAGCTCTCTTTAGAGTGCGCGAGAGGATGAGCAGAAGATTCGGTGGCTAGAGAAGCCCAGAGCCCCAGTGTTCTTAGGCCTACAAAAGCGCTTCCAAGGAAGGGTGCTGGCTAGCAACAGCTTTCAGTGCTGGCACTTTTCATCTCTGAGCAATTGCTCGACGTTTGCAATTTCTCAGCTCGTGTCTACGACACGGAGAGATAGTGACCGTGACATTTGGTGAGTAGAGAAGCGCAAAGCCCCAGTGTTGCTGCGCCTGTGAAAGCGCTTCCAAGGAAGGGTGCTGGCTAGCAAGAGCTTTCAGTGCTGGCACTTTTCATCTCTGAGCAATTGCTCGACATTTGCAATTTCTCACCTGAGCTCTCTTTAGAGTGCGCGAGAGGATGAGCAGAAGATTAGGTGTCTAAAGAAGCCCAGAGCACCAGTGTTCTTAGGCCTACAAAAGCGCTTCCAAGGAAGGGTGCTGGCTAGCAACAGCTTTCAGTGCTGGCACTTTTCCTCTCTGAGCAATTGCTCCACGTTTGCAATTTCTCAGCTCGTGTCTATGAGATGGAAAGAGAAGGACCGTGACGTTTGGTGGCTAGAGAAGCACAAAGCCCCAGTGTTGCTGCGCCTGTGAAAGCGCTTCCAAGGAAGGGTGCTGGCTAGCAACAGCTTTCAGTGCTGGCACTTTTCATCTCTGAGCAATTGCTCGACGTTTGCAATTTCTCACCTGAGCTCTCTTTAGAGTGCGCGAGAGGATGAGCAGAAGATTAGGTGTCTAAAGAAGCCCAGAGCCCCAGTGTTCTTAGGGCTACAAAAGCGCTTCCAAGGAAGGGTGCTGGCTAGCAACAGCTTTCAGTGCTGGCACTTTTCATCTCTGAGCAATTGCTCGACGTTTGCAATTTCTCCCCTGAGCTCTCTTTAGAGTGCGCGAGAGGATGAGCAGAAGATTCGGTGGCTAGAGAAGCCCAGAGCCCCAGTGTTCTAAGGGCTACAAAAGCGCTTCCAAGGAAGGGTGCTGGCTAGCAACAGCTTTCAGTGCTGGCACTTTTCATCTCTGAGCAATTGCTCGACGTTTGCAATTTCTCAGCTCGTGTCTACGAGACGGAAAGAGAAGGACCGTGACGTTTGGTGGCTAGAGAAGCGCAAAGCCCCAGTGTTGCTGCGCCTGTGAAAGCGCTTCCAAGGAAGGGTGCTGGCTAGCAACAGCTTTCAGTGCTGGCACTTTTCATCTCTGAGCAATTGCTCCACGTTTGCAATTTCTCAGCTCGTGTCTACGAGACGGAAAGAGAAGGACCGTGACATTTGGTGGCTAGAGAAGCGCAAAGCCCCAGTGTTGCTGCGCCTGTGAAAGCGCTTCCAAGGAAGGGGGCTGGCTAGCAACAGCTTTCAGTGCTGGCACTTTTCATCTCTGAGCAATTGCTGGACATTTGCAATTTCTCCCCTGAGCTCTCTTTAGAGTGCGCGAGAGGATGAGCAGAAGATTAGGTGGCTAGAGAAGTCCAGAGCCCCAGTGTTCTTAGGCCTACAAAAGCGCTTCCAAGGAAGGGTGCTGGCTAGCAACAGCTTTCAGTGCTGGCACTTTTCATCTCTGAGCAATTGCTCGACAATTGCAATTTCTCAGCTCGTGTCTACGAGACGGAAAGAGAAGGACCGTGACGTTTGGTGGCTAGAGAAGCGCAAAGCCCCAGTGTTGCTGCGCCTGTGAAAGCGCTTCCAAGGAAGGGTGCTGGCTAGCAACAGCTTTCAGTGCTGGCACTTTTCATCTCTGAGCAATTGCTGGACATTTGCAATTTCTCACCTGAGCTCTCTTTAGAGTGTGCGAGAGGATGAGCAGAAGATTCGGTGGCTAGAGAAGCCCAGAGCCCCAGTGTGCTTAGGCCTACAAAAGCACTTCCAAGGAAGGGGGTTGGCTAGCAACAGCTTTCAGTGCTGGCACTTTTCATCTCTGAGCAATTGCTCGACGTTTGCAATTTCTCAGCTCGTGTCTACGAGACGGAAAGAGAAGGACCGTGACGTTTGGTGGCTAGAGAAGCGCAAAGCCCCAGTGTTGCTGCGCCTGTGAAAGCGCTTCCAAGGAAGGGTGCTGGCTAGCAAGAGCTTTCAGTGCTGGCACTTTTCATCTCTGAGCAATTGCTCGACGTTTGCAATTTCTCAGCTCGTGTCTACGAGACGGAGAGAGAGTGACCGTGATGTCTGGTGGCTAGAGAAGCGCAAAGCCCCAGTGTTGCTGCGCCTGTGAAAGCGCTTCCAAGGAAGGGGGCTGGCTAGCAACAGCTTTCAGTGCTGGCACTTTTCATCTCTGAGCAATTGCTCGACGTTTGCAATTTCTCACCTGAGCTCTCTTTAGAGTGCGCGAGAGGATGAGCAGAAGATTAGGTGGCTAGAGAAGTCCAGAGCCCCAGTGTTCTTAGGCCTACAAAAGCGCTTCCAAGGAAGGGTGCTGGCTAGCAACAGCTTTCAGTGCTGGCACTTTTCCTCTCTGAGCAATTGCTCCACGTTTGCAATTTCTCAGCTCGTGTCTATGAGATGGAAAGAGAAGGACCGTGACGTTTGGTGGGTAGAGAAGCGCAAAGCCCCAGTGTTGCTGCGCCTGTGAAAGCGCTTCCAAGGAAGGGTGCTGGCTAGCAACAGCTTTCAGTGCTGGCACTTTTCATCTCTGAGCAATTGCTCGACGTTTGCAATTTCTCCCCTGAGCTCTCTTTAGAGTGCGCGAGAGGATGAGCAGAAGATTCGGTGGCTAGAGAAGCCCAGAGCCCCAGTGTTCTTAGGCCTACAAAAGCGCTTCCAAGGAAGGGTGCTGGCTAGCAACAGCTTTCAGTGCTGGCACTTTTCATCTCTGAGCAATTGCTCCACGTTTGCAATTTCTCAGCTCGTGTCTACGAGACGGAAAGAGAAGGACCGTGACGTTTGGTGGGTAGAGAAGCGCAAAGCCCCAGTGTTGCTGCGCCTGTGAAAGCGCTTCCAAGGAAGGGTGCTGGCTAGCAACAGCTTTCAGTGCTGGCACTTTTCATCTCTGAGCAATTGCTCGACGTTTGCAATTTCTCAGCTCGTGTCTACGAGACGGAAAGAGAAGGACCGTGACGTTTGGTGGCTAGAGAAGCGCAAAGCCCCAGTGTTGCTGCGCCTGTGAAAGCGCTTCCAAGGAAGGGTGCTGGCTAGCAACAGCTTTCAGTGCTGGCACTTTTCATCTCTGAGCAATTGCTCGACGTTTGCAATTTCTCAGCTCGTGTCTACGAGACGGAGAGATAGTGACCGTGACGTTTGGTGGCTAGAGAAGCGCAAAGCCCCAGTGTTGCTGCGCCTGTGAAAGCGCTTCCAAGGAAGGGTGCTGGCTAGCAACAGCTTTCAGTGCTGCCACTTTTCATCTCTGAGCAATTGCTGGACGTTTGCAATTTCTCACCTGAGCTCTCTTTAGAGTGCGCGAGAGGATGAGCAGAAGATTCGGTGGCTAGAGAAGCCCAGAGCCCCAGTGTTCTTAGGCCTACAAAAGCGCTTCCAAGGAAGGGTGCTGGCTAGCAACAGCTTTCAGTGCTGGCACTTTTCATCTCTGAGCAATTGCTCGATGTTTTCAATTTCTCAGCTCGTGTCTACGAGACGGAAAGAGAATGACAGTGACGTTTGGTGGCTAGAGAAGCGCAAAGCCCCAGTGTTGCTGCGCCTGTGAAAGCACTTCCAAGGAAGGGTGCTGGCTAGCAAGAGCTTTCAGTGCTGGCACTTTTCATCTCTGAGCAATTGCTCGACGTTTGCAATTTCTCACCTGAGCTCTCTTTAGAGTGCGCGAGAGGATGAGCAGAAGATTCGGTGGCTAGAGAAGCCCAGAGCCCCAGTGTTCTTAGGCCTACAAAAGCGCTTCCAAGGAAGGGTGCTGGCTAGCAACAGCTTTCAGTGCTGGCACTTTTCATCTCTGAGCAATTGCTCGACGTTTGCAAGTTCTCAGCTCGTGTCTACGAGACGGAAAGAGAAGGACCGTGACGTTTGGTGGCTAGAGAAGCGCAAAGCCCCAGTGTTGCTGCGCCTGTGAAAGCGCTTCCAAGGAAGGGTGCTGGCTAGCAAGAGCTTTCAGTGCTGGCACTTTTCATCTCTGAGCAATTGCTCGACGTTTGCAATTTCTCAGCTCGTGTCTACGAGACGGAAAGAGAAGGACCGTGACGTTTGGTGGCTAGAGAAGCGCAAAGCCCCAGTGTTGCTGCGCCTGTGAAAGCGCTTCCAAGGAAGGGGGCTGGCTAGCAACAGCTTTCAGTGCTGGCACTTTTCATCTCTGAGCAATTGCTGGACATTTGCAATTTCTCCCCTGAGCTCTCTTTAGAGTGCGCGAGAGGATGAGCAGAAGATTAGGTGGCTAGAGAAGTCCAGAGCCCCAGTGTTCTTAGGCCTACAAAAGCGCTTCCAAGGAAGGGTGCTGGCTAGCAACAGCTTTCAGTGCTGGCACTTTTCATCTCTGAGCAATTGCTCGACGTTTGCAATTTCTCAGCTCGTGTCTACGAGACGGAAAGAGAAGGACCGTGACGTTTGGTGGCTAGAGAAGCGCAAAGCCCCAGTGTTGCTGCGCCTGTGAAAGCGCTTCCAAGGAAGGGTGCTGGCTAGCAACAGCTTTCAGTGCTGGCACTTTTCATCTCTGAGCAATTGCTCGACGTTTGCAATTTCTCACCTGAGCTCTCTTTAGAGTGCGCGAGAGGATGAGCAGAAGATTAGGTGGCTAGAGAAGTCCAGAGCCCCAGTGTTCTTAGGCCTACAAAAGCGCTTCCAAGGAAGGGTGCTGGCTAGCAACAGCTTTCAGTGCTGGCACTTTTCCTCTCTGAGCAATTGCTCCACGTTTGCAATTTCTCAGCTCGTGTCTATGAGATGGAAAGAGAAGGACCGTGACGTTTGGTGGCTAGAGAAGCACAAAGCCCCACTGTTGCTGCGCCTGTGAAAGCGCTTCCAAGGAAGGGGGCTGGCTAGCAAGAGCTTTCAGTGCTGGCACTTTTCATCTCTGAGCAATTGCTCGACGTTTGCAATTTCTCACCTGAGCTCTCTTTAGAGTGCGCGAGAGGATGAGCAGAAGATTAAGTGGCTAGAGAAGCCCAGAGCCTCAGTGTTCTTAGGGCTACAAAAGCGCTTCCAAGGAAGGGTGCTGGCTAGCAACAGCTTTCAGTGCTGGCACTTTTCATCTCTGAGCAATTGCTCGACGTTTGCAATTTCTCACCTGAGCTCTCTTTAGAGTGCGCGAGAGGATGAGCAGAAGATTCGGTAGCTAGAGAAGCCCAGAGCCCCAGTGTTCTTAGGCCTACAAAAGCGCTTCCAAGGAAGGGTGCTGGCTAGCAACAGCTTTCAGTGCTGGCACTTTTCATCTCTGAGCAATTGCTCGACGTTTGCAATTTCTCAGCTCGTGTCTACGAGACGGAAAGAGAAGGACCGTGACGTTTGGTGGGTAGAGAAGCGCAAAGCCCCAGTGTTGCTGCGCCTGTGAAAGCGCTTCCAAGGAAGGGTGCTGGCTAGCAAGAGCTTTCAGTGCTGGCACTTTTCATCTCTGAGCAATTGCTCGACGTTTGCAATTTCTCAGCTCGTGTCTACGAGACGGAAAGAGAAGGACCGTGACGTTTGGTGGGTAGAGAAGCGCAAAGCCCCAGTGTTACTGCGCCTGTGAAAGCGCTTCCAAGGAAGGGTGCTGGCTAGCAACAGCTTTCAGTGCTGGCACTTTTCATCTCTGAGCAATTGCTCGACGTTTGCAATTTCTCACCTGAGCTCTCTTTAGAGTGCGCGAGAGGATGAGCAGAAGATTCGGTGGCTAGAGAAGCCCAGAGCCCCAGTGTTCTTAGGCCTACAAAAGCGCTTCCAAGGAAGGGTGCTGGCTAGCAACAGCTTTCAGTGCTGGCACTTTTCATCTCTGAGCAATTGCTCGATGTTTGCAATTTCTCAGCTCGTGTCTACGAGACGGAAAGAGAAGGACCGTGACGTTTGGTGGCTAGAGAAGCGCAAAGCCCCAGTGTTGCTGCGCCTGTGAAAGCGCTTCCAAGGAAGGGTGCTGGCTAGCAACAGCTTTCAGTGCTGGCACTTTTCATCTCTGAGCAATTGCTCGACGTTTGCAATTTCTCACCTGAGCTCTTTTTAGAGTGCGCGAGAGGATGAGCAGAAGATTAGGTGGCAAGAGAAGCCCAGAGCCCCAGTGTTCTTAGGACTACAAAAGCGCTTCCAAGGAAGGGGGCTGGCTAGCAACAGCTTTCAGTGCTGGCACTTTTCATCTCTGAGCAATTGCTCGACGTTTGCAATTTCTCAGCTCGTGTCTACGAGACGGAAAGAGAAGGACCGTGACGTTTGGTGGGTAGAGAAGCGCAAAGCCCCAGTGTTGCTGCGCCTGTGAAAGCGCTTCCAAGGAAGGGTGCTGGCTAGCAAGAGCTTTCAGTGCTGGCACTTTTCATCTCTGAGCAATTGCTCGACGTTTGCAATTTCTCAGCTCGTGTCTACGAGACGGAAAGAGAAGGACCGTGACGTTTGGTGGCTAGAGAAGCGCAAAGCCCCAGTGTTGCTGCGCCTGTGAAAGCGCTTCCAGGGAAGGGTGCTGGCTAGCAACAGCTTTCAGTGCTGGCACTTTTCATCTCTGAGCAATTGCTCGACGTTTGCAATTTCTCAGCTCGTGTCTACGAGACGGAAAGAGAAGGACCGTGACGTTTGGTGGCTAGAGAAGCGCAAAGCCCCAGTGTTGCTGCGCCTGTGAAAGCGCTTCCAAGGAAGGGTGCTGGCTAGCAACAGCTTTCAGTGCTGGCACTTTTCATCTCTGAGCAATTGCTCGACGTTTGCAATTTCTCACCTGAGCTCTTTTTAGAGTGCGCGAGAGGATGAGCAGAAGATTAAGTGGCTAGAGAAGCCCAGAGCCCCAGTGTTCTTAGGACTACAAAAGCGCTTCCAAGGAAGGGGGCTGGCTAGCAAGAGCTTTCAGTGCTGGCACTTTTCATCTCTGAGCAATTGCTCGACGTTTGCAATTTCTCAGCTCGTGTCTACGAGACGGAAAGAGAAGGACCGTGACGTTTGGTGGCTAGAGAAGCGCAAAGCCCCACTGTTGCTGCGCCTGTGAAAGCGCTTCCAAGGAAGGGTGCTGGCTAGCAACAGCTTTCAGTGCTGGCACTTTTCATCTCTGAGCAATTGCTCGACGTTTGCAATTTCTCAGCTCGAGTCTACGAGACGGAAAGAGAAGGACCGTGACGTTTGGTGGCTAGAGAAGCGCAAAGCCCCACTGTTGCTGCGCCTGTGAAAGCGCTTCCAAGGAAGGGTGCTGGCTAGCAACAGCTTTCAGTGCTGGCACTTTTCATCTCTGAGCAATTGCTCGACGTTTGCAATTTCTCAGCTCGTGTCTACGAGACGGAGAGATAGTGACCGTGACGTTTGGTGGCTAGAGAAGCGCAAAGCCCCAGTGTTGCTGCGCCTGTGAAAGCGCTTCCAAGGAAGGGGGCTGGCTAGCAAGAGCTTTCAGTGCTGGCACTTTTCATCTCTGAGCAATTGCTGGACGTTTGCAATTTCTCACCTGAGCTCTCTTTAGAGTGCGCGAGAGGATGAGCAGAAGATTAGGTGGCTAGAGAAGCCCAGAGCCCCAGTGTTCTTAGGCCTACAAAAGCGCTTCCAAGGAAGGGTGCTGGCTAGCAACAGCTTTCAGTGCTGGCACTTTTCATCTCTGAGCAATTGCTCGATGTTTGCAATTTCTCAGCTCGTGTCTACGAGACGGAAAGAGAATGACCGTGACGTTTGGTGGCTAGAGAAGCGCAAAGCCCCAGTGTTGCTGCGCCTGTGAAAGCACTTCCAAGGAAGGGTGCTGGCTAGCAAGAGCTTTCAGTGCTGGCACTTTTCATCTCTGAGCAATTGCTCGACGTTTGCAATTTCTCACCTGAGCTCTCTTTAGAGTGCGCGAGAGGATGAGCAGAAGATTCGGTGGCTAGAGAAGCCCAGAGCCCCAGTGTTCTAAGGGCTACAAAAGCGCTTCCAAGGAAGGGTGCTGGCTAGCAACAGCTTTCAGTGCTGGCACTTTTCATCTCTGAGCAATTGCTCGACGTTTGCAATTTCTCAGCTCGTGTCTACGAGACGGAAAGAGAAGGACCGTGACGTTTGGTGGCTAGAGAAGCGCAAAGCCCCAGTGTTGCTGCGCCTGTGAAAGCGCTTCCAAGGAAGGGGGCTGGCTAGCAACAGCTTTCAGTGCTGGCACTTTTCATCTCTGAGCAATTGCTCGACGTTTGCAATTTCTCAGCTCGTGTCTACGAGACGGAAAGAGAAGGACCGTGACGTTTGGTGGCTAGAGAAGCGCAAAGCCCCAGTGTTGCTGCGCCTGTGAAAGCACTTCCAAGGAAGGGTGCTGGCTAGCAACAGCTTTCAGTGCTGGCACTTTTCATCTCTGAGCAATTGCTGGACATTTGCAATTTCTCCCCTGAGCTCTCTTTAGAGTGCGCGAGAGGATGAGCAGAAGATTAGGTGGCTAGAGAAGTCCAGAGCCCCAGTGTTCTTAGGCCTACAAAAGCGCTTCCAAGGAAGGGTGCTGGCTAGCAACAGCTTTCAGTGCTGGCACTTTTCATCTCTGAGCAATTGCTCGACAATTGCAATTTCTCAGCTCGTGTATACGAGACGGAAAGAGAAGGACCGTGATGTCTGGTGGCTAGAGAAGCGCAAAGCCCCAGTGTTGCTGCGCCTGTGAAAGCGCTTCCAAGGAAGGGGGCTGGCTAGCAACAGCTTTCAGTGCTGGCACTTTTCATCTCTGAGCAATTGCTCGACGTTTGCAATTTCTCACCTGAGCTCTCTTTAGAGTGCGCGAGAAGATGAGCAGAAGATTAGGTGTCTAAAGAAGGCCAGAGCCCCAGTGTTCTTAGGGCTACAAAAGCGCTTCCAAGGAAGGGTGCTGGCTAGCAACAGCTTTCAGTGCTGGCACTTTTCATCTCTGAGCAATTGCTCGACGTTTGCAATTTCTCACCTGAGCTCTCTTTAGAGTGCGCGAGAGGATGAGCAGAAGATTCGGTGGCTAGAGAAGCCCAGAGCCCCAGTGTTCTTAGGCCTACAAAAGCGCTTCCAAGGAAGGGTGCTGGCTAGCAACAGCTTTCAGTGCTGGCACTTTTCATCTCTGAGCAATTGCTCCACGTTTGCAATTTCTCAGCTCGTGTCTACGAGACGGAAAGAGAAGGACCGTGACGTTTGGTGGCTAGAGAAGCGCAAAGCCCCACTGTTGCTGCGCCTGTGAAAGCGCTTCCAAGGAAGGGTGCTGGCTAGCAAGAGCTTTCAGTGCTGGCACTTTTCATCTCTGAGCAATTGCTCGACGTTTGCAATTTCTCAGCTCATGTCTACGAGACGGAAAGAGAAGGACCGTGACGTTTGGTGGCTAGAGAAGCGCAAAGCCCCAGTGTTACTGCGCCTGTGAAAGCGCTTCCAAGGAAGGGTGCTGGCTAGCAACAGCTTTCAGTGCTGGCACTTTTCATCTCTGAGCAATTGCTCGACGTTTGCAATTTCTCACCTGAGCTCTCTTTAGAGTGCGCGAGAGGATGAGCAGAAGATTCGGTGGCTAGAGAAGCCCAGAGCCCCAGTGTTCTTAGGCCTACAAAAGCGCTTCCAAGGAAGGGTGCTGGCTAGCAACAGCTTTCAGTGCTGGCACTTTTCATCTCTGAGCAATTGCTCGACAATTGCAATTTCTCAGCTCGTGTCTACGAGACGGAAAGAGAAGGACCGTGACGTTTGGTGGCTAGAGAAGCGCAAAGCCCCAGTGTTGCTGCGCCTGTGAAAGCGCTTCCAAGGAAGGGTGCTGGCTAGCAACAGCTTTCAGTGCTGGCACTTTTCATCTCTGAGCAATTGCTCGACGTTTGCAATTTCTCACCTGAGCTCTTTTTAGAGTGCGCGAGAGGATGAGCAGAAGATTAAGTGGCAAGAGAAGCCCAGAGCCCCAGTGTTCTTAGGACTACAAAAGCGCTTCCAAGGAAGGGGGCTGGCTAGCAACAGCTTTCAGTGCTGGCACTTTTCATCTCTGAGCAATTGCTCGACGTTTGCAATTTCTCAGCTCGTGTCTACGAGACGGAAAGAGAAGGACCGTGACGTTTGGTGGCTAGAGAAGCGCAAAGCCCCAGTGTTGCTGCGCCTGTGAAAGCGCTTCCAAGGAAGGGTGCTGGCTAGCAAGAGCTTTCAGTGCTGGCACTTTTCATCTCTGAGCAATTGCTCGACGTTTGCAATTTCTCAGCTCGTGTCTACGAGACGGAAAGAGAAGGAGCGTGACGTTTGGTGGCTAGAGAAGCGCAAAGCCCCAGTGTTGCTGCGCCTGTGAAAGCGCTTCCAGGGAAGGGTGCTGGCTAGCAACAGCTTTCAGTGCTGGCACTTTTCATCTCTGAGCAATTGCTCGACGTTTGCAATTTCTCAGCTCGTGTCTACGAGACGGAGAGATAGTGACCGTGACGTTTGGTGGCTAGAGAAGCGCAAAGCCCCAGTGTTGCTGCGCCTGTGAAAGCGCTTCCAAGGAAGGGTGCTGGCTAGCAACAGCTTTCAGTGCTGCCACTTTTCATCTCTGAGCAATTGCTGGACGTTTGCAATTTCTCACCTGAGCTCTCTTTAGAGTGCGCGAGAGGATGAGCAGAAGATTCGGTGGCTAGAGAAGCCCAGAGCCCCAGTGTTCTTAGGCCTACAAAAGCGCTTCCAAGGAAGGGTGCTGGCTAGCAACAGCTTTCAGTGCTGGCACTTTTCATCTCTGAGCAATTGCTCGATGTTTTCAATTTCTCAGCTCGTGTCTACGAGACGGAAAGAGAATGACCGTGACGTTTGGTGGCTAGAGAAGCGCAAAGCCCCAGTGTTGCTGCGCCTGTGAAAGCACTTCCAAGGAAGGGTGCTGGCTAGCAAGAGCTTTCAGTGCTGGCACTTTTCATCTCTGAGCAATTGCTCGACGTTTGCAATTTCTCACCTGAGCTCTCTTTAGAGTGCGCGAGAGGATGAGCAGAAGATTAGGTGGCTAGAGAAGCCCAGAGCCCCAGTGTGCTTAGGCCTACAAAAGCGCTTCCAAGGAAGGGGGCTGGCTAGCAACAGCTTTCAGTGCTGGCACTTTTCATCTCTGAGCAATTGCTCGACGTTTGCAATTTCTCACCTGAGCTCTCTTTAGAGTGCGCGAGAGGATGAGCAGAAGATTAGGTGGCTAGAGAAGCCCAGAGCCCCAGTGTTCTTAGGCCTACAAAAGCGCTTCCAAGGAAGGGGGCTGGCTAGCAACAGCTTTCAGTGCTGGCACTTTTCATCTCTGAGCAATTGCTCGACGTTTGCAATTTCTCCCCTGAGCTCTCTTTAGAGTGCGCGAGAGGATGAGCAGAAGATTAGGTGGCTAGAGAAGCCCAGAGCCCCAGTGTTCTTAGGCCTACAAAAGCGCTTCCAAGGAAGGGGGTTGGCTAGCAACAGCTTTCAGTGCTGGCACTTTTCATCTCTGAGCAATTGCTCGACGTTTGCAATTTCTCAGCTCGTGTCTACGAGACGGAAAGAGAAGGACCGTGACGTTTGGTGGCTAGAGAAGCGCAAAGCCCCAGTGTTGCTGCGCCTGTGAAAGCGCTTCCAAGGAAGGGTGCTGGCTAGCAACAGCTTTCAGTGCTGGCACTTTTCATCTCTGAGCAATTGCTCGACGTTTGCAATTTCTCAGCTCGTGTCTACGAGACGGAGAGATAGTGACCGTGACGTTTGGTGGCTAGAGAAGCGCAAAGCCCCAGTGTTGCTGCGCCTGTGAAAGCGCTTCCAAGGAAGGGTGCTGGCTAGCAACAGCTTTCAGTGCTGCCACTTTTCATCTCTGAGCAATTGCTGGACGTTTGCAATTTCTCACCTGAGCTCTCTTTAGAGTGCGCGAGAGGATGAGCAGAAGATTCGGTGGCTAGAGAAGCCCAGAGCCCCAGTGTTCTTAGGCCTACAAAAGCGCTTCCAAGGAAGGGTGCTGGCTAGCAACAGCTTTCAGTGCTGGCACTTTTCATCTCTGAGCAATTGCTCGATGTTTTCAATTTCTCAGCTCGTGTCTACGAGACGGAAAGAGAATGACCGTGACGTTTGGTGGCTAGAGAAGCGCAAAGCCCCAGTGTTGCTGCGCCTGTGAAAGCACTTCCAAGGAAGGGTGCTGGCTAGCAAGAGCTTTCAGTGCTGGCACTTTTCATCTCTGAGCAATTGCTCGACGTTTGCAATTTCTCACCTGAGCTCTCTTTAGAGTGCGCGAGAGGATGAGCAGAAGATTAGGTGGCTAGAGAAGCCCAGAGCCCCAGTGTGCTTAGGCCTACAAAAGCGCTTCCAAGGAAGGGGGCTGGCTAGCAACAGCTTTCAGTGCTGGCACTTTTCATCTCTGAGCAATTGCTCGACGTTTGCAATTTCTCACCTGAGCTCTCTTTAGAGTGCGCGAGAGGATGAGCAGAAGATTAGGTGGCTAGAGAAGCCCAGAGCCCCAGTGTTCTTAGGCCTACAAAAGCGCTTCCAAGGAAGGGGGCTGGCTAGCAACAGCTTTCAGTGCTGGCACTTTTCATCTCTGAGCAATTGCTCGACGTTTGCAATTTCTCCCCTGAGCTCTCTTTAGAGTGCGCGAGAGGATGAGCAGAAGATTAGGTGGCTAGAGAAGCCCAGAGCCCCAGTGTTCTTAGGCCTACAAAAGCGCTTCCAAGGAAGGGTGCTGGCTAGCAACAGCTTTCAGTGCTGGCACTTTTCATCTCTGAGCAATTGCTCGACGTTTGCAATTTCTCAGCTCGTGTCTACGACACGGAGAGAGAATGACCGTGACGTTTGGTGGCTAGAGAAGTGCAAAGCCCCAGTGTTACTGCGCCTGTGAAAGCGCTTCCAAGGAAGGGTGCTGGCTAGCAAGAGCTTTCAGTGCTGGCACTTTTCATCTCTGAGCAATTGCTTGACGTTTGCAATTTCTCAGCTCGTGTCTACGAGACGGAAAGAGAAGGACCGTGACGTTTGGTGGCTAGAGAAGCGCAAAGCCCCAGTGTTGCTGCGCCTGTGAAAGCGCTTCCAAGGAAGGGGGCTGGCTAGCAACAGCTTTCAGTGCTGGCACTTTTCCTCTCTGAGCAATTGCTGGACGTTTGCAATTTCTCACCTGAGCTCTCTTTAGAGTGCGCGAGAGGATGAGCAGAAGATTAGGTGGCTAGAGAAGCCCAGAGCCCCAGTGTTCTTAGGCCTACAAAAGCGCTTCCAAGGAAGGGGGCTGGCTAGCAACAGCTTTCAGTGCTGGCACTTTTCATCTCTGAGCAATTGCTCGACGTTTGCAATTTCTCCCCTGAGCTCTCTTTAGAGTGCGCGAGAGGATGAGCAGAAGATTAGGTGGCTAGAGAAGCCCAGAGCCCCAGTGTTCTTAGGCCTACAAAAGCGCTTCCAAGGAAGGGTGCTGGCTAGCAAGAGCTTTCAGTGCTGGCACTTTTCATCTCTGAGCAATTGCTGGTCATTTGCAATTTCTCAGCTCGTGTCTACGAGACGGAAAGAGAAGGACCGTGATGTTTGGTGGGTAGAGAAGCGCAAAGCCCCAGTGTTGCTGCGCCTGTGAAAGCGCTTCCAAGGAAGGGTGCTGGCTAGCAACAGCTTTCAGTGCTGGCACTTTTCATCTCTGAGCAATTGCTCGACGTTTGCAATTTCTCAGCTCGTGTCTACGAGACGGAAAGAGAAGGACCGTGACGTTTGGTGGCTAGAGAAGCGCAAAGCCCCAGTGTTGCTGCGCCTGTGAAAGCGCTTCCAAGGAAGGGTGCTGGCTAGCAACAGCTTTCAGTGCTGGCACTTTTCATCTCTGAGCAATTGCTCGACGTTTGCAATTTCTCAGCTCGTGTCTACGAGACGGAGAGATAGTGACCGTGACGTTTGGTGGCTAGAGAAGCGCAAAGCCCCAGTGTTGCTGTGCCTGTGAAAGCGCTTCCAAGGAAGGGTGCTGGCTAGCAACAGCTTTCAGTGCTGGCACTTTTCATCTCTGAGCAATTGCTGGACGTTTGCAATTTCTCACCTGAGCTCTCTTTAGAGTGCGCGAGAGGATGAGCAGAAGATTCGGTGGCTAGAGAAGCCCAGAGCCCCAGTGTTCTTAGGCCTACAAAAGCGCTTCCAAGGAAGGGTGCTGGCTAGCAACAGCTTTCAGTGCTGGCACTTTTCCTCTCTGAGCAATTGCTCGACGTTTGCAATTTCTCAGCTCGTGTCTACGAGACGGAAAGAGAAGGACCGTGACGTTTGGTGGCTAGAGAAGCGCAAAGCCCCAGTGTTGCTGCGCCTGTGAAAGCGCTTCACAGGAAGGGTGCTGGCTAGCAACAGCTTTCAGTGCTGGCACTTTTCATCTCTGAGCAATTGCTCGACGTTTGCAATTTCTCACCTGAGCTCTCTTTAGAGTGCGCGAGAGGATGAGCAGAAGATTAGGTGGCTAGAGAAGCCCAGAGCCCCAGTGTTCTTAGGCCTACAAAAGCGCTTCCAAGGAAGGGGGCTGGCTAGCAACAGCTTTCAGTGCTGGCACTTTTCCTCTCTGAGCAATTGCTCGACGTTTGCAATTTCTCAGCTCGTGTCTACGAGACGGAAAGAGAAGGACCGTGACATTTGGTGGCTAGAGAAGCGCAAAGCCCCAGTGTTGCTGCGCCTGTGAAAGCGCTTCCAAGGAAGGGGGCTGGCTAGCAACAGCTTTCAGTGCTGGCACTTTTCATCTCTGAGCAATTGCTCGACGTTTGCAATTTCTCAGCTCGTGTCTACGAGACGGAAAGAGAAGGACCGTGACGTTTGGTGGCTAGAGAAGCGCAAAGCCCCACTGTTGCTGCGCCTGTGAAAGCACTTCCAAGGAAGGGTGCTGGCTAGCAACAGCTTTCAGTGCTGGCACTTTTCATCTCTGAGCAATTGCTCGACGTTTGCAATTTCTCAGCTCGTGTCTACGACACGGAGAGAGAGTGACCGTGACATTTGGTGAGTAGAGAAGCGCAAAGCCCCAGTGTTGCTGCGCCTGTGAAAGCGCTTCCAAGGAAGGGTGCTGGCTAGCAACAGCTTTCAGTGCTGGCACTTTTCATCTCTGAGCAATTGCTGGACATTTGCAATTTCTCACCTGAGAACTCTTTAGAGTGCGCGAGAGGATGAGCAGAAGATTAGGTGGCTAGAGAAGGCCAGAGCCCCAGTGTTCTTAGGCCTACAAAAGCGCTTCCAAGGAAGGGTGCTGGCTAGCAACAGCTTTCAGTGCTGGCACTTTTCATCTCTGAGCAATTGCTGGACATTTGCAATTTCTCACCTGAGAACTCTTTAGAGTGCGCGAGAGGATGAGCAGAAGATTAGGTGGCTAGAGAAGCCCAGAGCCCCAGTGTTCTTAGGCCTACAAAAGCGCTTCCAAGGAAGGGTGCTGGCTAGCAACAGCTTTCAGTGCTGGCACTTTTCATCTCTGAGCAATTGCTCGACGTTTGCAATTTCTCAGCTCGTGTCTACGAGACGGAAAGAGAATGACCGTGACGTTTGGTGGCTAGAGAAGCGCAAAGCCCCAGTGTTGCTGCGCCTGTGAAAGCGCTTCCAAGGAAGGGTGCTGGCTAGCAACAGCTTTCAGTGCTGGCACTTTTCATCTCTGAGCAATTGCTCGACGTTTGCAATTTCTCAGCTCGTGTCTACGAGACGGAAAGAGAAGGACCGTGACGTTTGGTGGCTAGAGAAGCGCAAAGCCCCAGTGTTGCTGCGCCTGTGAAAGCGCTTCCAAGGAAGGGGGCTGGCTAGCAACAGCTTTCAGTGCTGGCACTTTTCATCTCTGAGCAATTGCTGGACATTTGCAATTTCTCCCCTGAGCTCTCTTTAGAGTGCGCGAGAGGATGAGCAGAAGATTAGGTGGCTAGAGAAGTCCAGAGCCCCACTGCTCTTAGGCCTACAAAAGCGCTTCCAAGGAAGGGTGCTGGCTAGCAACAGCTTTCAGTGCTGGCACTTTTCATCTCTGAGCAATTGCTCGACGTTTGCAATTTCTCAGCTCGTGTCTACGACACGGAGAGAGAGTGACCGTGACATTTGGTGAGTAGAGAAGCGCAAAGCCCCAGTGTTGCTGCGCCTGTGAAAGCGCTTCCAAGGAAGGGGGCTGGCTAGCAACAGCTTTCAGTGCTGGCACTTTTCATCTCTGAGCAATTGCTGGACATTTGCAATTTCTCACCTGAGAACTCTTTAGAGTGCGCGAGAGGATGAGCAGAAGATTAGGTGGCTAGAGAAGGCCAGAGCCCCAGTGTTCTTAGGGCTACAAAAGCGCTTCCAAGGAAGGGTGCTGGCTAGCAACAGCTTTCAGTGCTGGCACTTTTCATCTCTGAGCAATTGCTCGACGTTTACAATTTCTCACCTGAGCTCTCTTTAGATTGCGCGAGAGGATGAGCAGAAGATTAAGTGGCTAGAGAAGCCCAGAGCCCCAGTGTTCTTAGGCCTACAAAAGCGCTTCCAAGGAAGGGTGCTGGCTAGCAACAGCTTTCAGTGCTGGCACTTTTCCTCTCTGAGCAATTGCTGGACGTTTGCAATTTCTCAGCTCGTGTCTACGAGACGGAAAGAGAAGGAGCGTGACGTTTGGTGGCTAGAGAAGCGCAAAGCCCCAGTGTTGCTGCGCCTGTGAAAGCGCTTCCAAGGAAGGGGGCTGGCTAGCAAGAGCTTTCAGTGCTGGCACTTTTCATCTCTGAGCAATTGCTCGACGTTTGCAATTTCTCACCTGAGCTCTCTTTAGAGTGCGCGAGAGGATGAGCAGAAGATTAGGTGGCTAGAGAAGCCCAGAGCCCCAGTGTGCTTAGGCCTACAAAAGCGCTTCCAAGGAAGGGGGCTGGCTAGCAACAGCTTTCAGTGCTGGCACTTTTCATCTCTGAGCAATTGCTCGACGTTTGCAATTTCTCACCTGAGCTCTCTTTAGAGTGCGCGAGAGGATGAGCAGAAGATTAGGTGGCTAGAGAAGCCCAGAGCCCCAGTGTTCTTAGGCCTACAAAAGCGCTTCCAAGGAAGGGGGCTGGCTAGCAACAGCTTTCAGTGCTGGCACTTTTCATCTCTGAGCAATTGCTCGACGTTTGCAATTTCTCCCCTGAGCTCTCTTTAGAGTGCGCGAGAGGATGAGCAGAAGATTAGGTGGCTAGAGAAGCCCAGAGCCCCAGTGTTCTTAGGCCTACAAAAGCGCTTCCAAGGAAGGGTGCTGGCTAGCAACAGCTTTCAGTGCTGGCACTTTTCATCTCTGAGCAATTGCTCGACGTTTGCAATTTCTCAGCTCGTGTCTACGACACGGAGAGAGAATGACCGTGACGTTTGGTGGCTAGAGAAGTGCAAAGCCCCAGTGTTACTGCGCCTGTGAAAGCGCTTCCAAGGAAGGGTGCTGGCTAGCAACAGCTTTCAGTGCTGGCACTTTTCATCTCTGAGCAATTGCTTGACGTTTGCAATTTCTCAGCTCGTGTCTACGAGACGGAAAGAGAAGGACCGTGACGTTTGGTGGCTAGAGAAGCGCAAAGCCCCAGTGTTGCTGCGCCTGTGAAAGCGCTTCCAAGGAAGGGGGCTGGCTAGCAACAGCTTTCAGTGCTGGCACTTTTCCTCTCTGAGCAATTGCTGGACGTTTGCAATTTCTCACCTGAGCTCTCTTTAGAGTGCGCGAGAGGATGAGCAGAAGATTAGGTGGCTAGAGAAGCCCAGAGCCCCAGTGTTCTTAGGCCTACAAAAGCGCTTCCAAGGAAGGGGGCTGGCTAGCAACAGCTTTCAGTGCTGGCACTTTTCATCTCTGAGCAATTGCTCGACGTTTGCAATTTCTCCCCTGAGCTCTCTTTAGAGTGCGCGAGAGGATGAGCAGAAGATTAGGTGGCTAGAGAAGCCCAGAGCCCCAGTGTTCTTAGGCCTACAAAAGCGCTTCCAAGGAAGGGTGCTGGCTAGCAAGAGCTTTCAGTGCTGGCACTTTTCATCTCTGAGCAATTGCTGGTCATTTGCAATTTCTCAGCTCGTGTCTACGAGACGGAAAGAGAAGGACCGTGATGTTTGGTGGGTAGAGAAGCGCAAAGCCCCAGTGTTGCTGCGCCTGTGAAAGCGCTTCCAAGGAAGGGTGCTGGCTAGCAACAGCTTTCAGTGCTGGCACTTTTCATCTCTGAGCAATTGCTCGACGTTTGCAATTTCTCAGCTCGTGTCTACGAGACGGAAAGAGAAGGACCGTGACGTTTGGTGGCTAGAGAAGCGCAAAGCCCCAGTGTTGCTGCGCCTGTGAAAGCGCTTCCAAGGAAGGGTGCTGGCTAGCAACAGCTTTCAGTGCTGGCACTTTTCATCTCTGAGCAATTGCTCGACGTTTGCAATTTCTCAGCTCGTGTCTACGAGACGGAGAGATAGTGACCGTGACGTTTGGTGGCTAGAGAAGCGCAAAGCCCCAGTGTTGCTGTGCCTGTGAAAGCGCTTCCAAGGAAGGGTGCTGGCTAGCAACAGCTTTCAGTGCTGGCACTTTTCATCTCTGAGCAATTGCTGGACGTTTGCAATTTCTCACCTGAGCTCTCTTTAGAGTGCGCGAGAGGATGAGCAGAAGATTCGGTGGCTAGAGAAGCCCAGAGCCCCAGTGTTCTTAGGCCTACAAAAGCGCTTCCAAGGAAGGGGGCTGGCTAGCAACAGCTTTCAGTGCTGGCACTTTTCCTCTCTGAGCAATTGCTCGACGTTTGCAATTTCTCAGCTCGTGTCTACGAGACGGAAAGAGAAGGACCGTGACGTTTGGTGGCTAGAGAAGCGCAAAGCCCCAGTGTTGCTGCGCCTGTGAAAGCGCTTCACAGGAAGGGTGCTGGCTAGCAACAGCTTTCAGTGCTGGCACTTTTCATCTCTGAGCAATTGCTCGACGTTTGCAATTTCTCACCTGAGCTCTCTTTAGAGTGCGCGAGAGGATGAGCAGAAGATTAGGTGGCTAGAGAAGCCCAGAGCCCCAGTGTTCTTAGGCCTACAAAAGCGCTTCCAAGGAAGGGGGCTGGCTAGCAACAGCTTTCAGTGCTGGCACTTTTCCTCTCTGAGCAATTGCTCGACGTTTGCAATTTCTCAGCTCGTGTCTACGAGACGGAAAGAGAAGGACCGTGACATTTGGTGGCTAGAGAAGCGCAAAGCCCCAGTGTTGCTGCGCCTGTGAAAGCGCTTCCAAGGAAGGGGGCTGGCTAGCAACAGCTTTCAGTGCTGGCACTTTTCATCTCTGAGCAATTGCTCGACGTTTGCAATTTCTCAGCTCGTGTCTACGAGACGGAAAGAGAAGGACCGTGACGTTTGGTGGCTAGAGAAGCGCAAAGCCCCACTGTTGCTGCGCCTGTGAAAGCACTTCCAAGGAAGGGTGCTGGCTAGCAACAGCTTTCAGTGCTGGCACTTTTCATCTCTGAGCAATTGCTCGACGTTTGCAATTTCTCAGCTCGTGTCTACGACACGGAGAGAGAGTGACCGTGACATTTGGTGAGTAGAGAAGCGCAAAGCCCCAGTGTTGCTGCGCCTGTGAAAGCGCTTCCAAGGAAGGGTGCTGGCTAGCAACAGCTTTCAGTGCTGGCACTTTTCATCTCTGAGCAATTGCTGGACATTTGCAATTTCTCACCTGAGCTCTCTTTAGAGTGCGCGAGAGGATGAGCAGAAGATTAGGTGGCTAGAGAAGCCCAGAGCCCCAGTGTTCTTAGGCCTACAAAAGCGCTTCCAAGGAAGGGTGCTGGCTAGCAACAGCTTTCAGTGCTGGCACTTTTCATCTCTGAGCAATTGCTGGACATTTGCAATTTCTCACCTGAGAACTCTTTAGAGTGCGCGAGAGGATGAGCAGAAGATTAGGTGGCTAGAGAAGCCCAGAGCCCCAGTGTTCTTAGGCCTACAAAAGCGCTTCCAAGGAAGGGTGCTGGCTAGCAACAGCTTTCAGTGCTGGCACTTTTCATCTCTGAGCAATTGCTCGACGTTTGCAATTTCTCAGCTCGTGTCTACGAGACGGAAAGAGAATGACCGTGACGTTTGGTGGCTAGAGAAGCGCAAAGCCCCAGTGTTGCTGCGCCTGTGAAAGCGCTTCCAAGGAAGGGTGCTGGCTAGCAACAGCTTTCAGTGCTGGCACTTTTCATCTCTGAGCAATTGCTCGACGTTTGCAATTTCTCAGCTCGTGTCTACGAGACGGAAAGAGAAGGACCGTGACGTTTGGTGGCTAGAGAAGCGCAAAGCCCCAGTGTTGCTGCGCCTGTGAAAGCGCTTCCAAGGAAGGGGGCTGGCTAGCAACAGCTTTCAGTGCTGGCACTTTTCATCTCTGAGCAATTGCTGGACATTTGCAATTTCTCCCCTGAGCTCTCTTTAGAGTGCGCGAGAGGATGAGCAGAAGATTAGGTGGCTAGAGAAGTCCAGAGCCCCACTGTTCTTAGGCCTACAAAAGCGCTTCCAAGGAAGGGTGCTGGCTAGCAACAGCTTTCAGTGCTGGCACTTTTCATCTCTGAGCAATTGCTCGACGTTTGCAATTTCTCAGCTCGTGTCTACGACACGGAGAGAGAGTGACCGTGACATTTGGTGAGTAGAGAAGCGCAAAGCCCCAGTGTTGCTGCGCCTGTGAAAGCGCTTCCAAGGAAGGGGGCTGGCTAGCAACAGCTTTCAGTGCTGGCACTTTTCATCTCTGAGCAATTGCTGGACATTTGCAATTTCTCACCTGAGAACTCTTTAGAGTGCGCGAGAGGATGAGCAGAAGATTAGGTGGCTAGAGAAGGCCAGAGCCCCAGTGTTCTTAGGGCTACAAAAGCGCTTCCAAGGAAGGGTGCTGGCTAGCAACAGCTTTCAGTGCTGGCACTTTTCATCTCTGAGCAATTGCTCGATGTTTACAATTTCTCACCTGAGCTCTCTTTAGAGTGCGCGAGAGGATGAGCAGAAGATTAAGTGGCTAGAGAAGCCCAGAGCCCCAGTGTTCTTAGGCCTACAAAAGCGCTTCCAAGGAAGGGTGCTGGCTAGCAACAGCTTTCAGTGCTGGCACTTTTCCTCTCTGAGCAATTGCTGGACGTTTGCAATTTCTCAGCTCGTGTCTACGAGACGGAAAGAGAAGGAGCGTGACGTTTGGTGGCTAGAGAAGCGCAAAGCCCCAGTGTTGCTGCGCCTGTGAAAGCGCTTCCAAGGAAGGGGGCTGGCTAGCAACAGCTTTCAGTGCTGGCACTTTTCATCTCTGAGCAATTGCTCGACGTTTGCAATTTCTCAGCTCGTGTCTACGAGACGGAAAGAGAATGACCGTGACGTTTGGTGGGTAGAGAAGCGCAAAGCCCCAGTGTTGCTGCGCCTGTGAAAGCGCTTCCAAGGAAGGGTGCTGGCTAGCAACAGCTTTCAGTGCTGGCACTTTTCATCTCTGAGCAATTGCTCGACGTTTGCAATTTCTCAGCTCGTGTCTACGAGACGGAAAGAGAAGGACCGTGACGTTTGGTGGCTAGAGAAGCGCAAAGCCCCAGTGTTGCTGCGCCTGTGAAAGCGCTTCCAAGGAAGGGTGCTGGCTAGCAACAGCTTTCAGTGCTGGCACTTTTCATCTCTGAGCAATTGCTGGACATTTGCAATTTCTCCCCTGAGCTCTCTTTAGAGTGCGCGAGAGGATGAGCAGAAGATTAGGTGGCTAGAGAAGCCCAGAGCCCCAGTGTTCTTAGGCCTACAAAAGCGCTTCCAAGGAAGGGTGCTGGCTAGCAACAGCTTTCAGTGCTGGCACTTTTCATCTCTGAGCAATTGCTCGACAATTGCAATTTCTCAGCTCGTGTCTACGAGACGGAAAGAGAAGGACCGTGACGTTTGGTGGCTAGAGAAGCGCAAAGCCCCAGTGTTGCTGCGCCTGTGAAAGCGCTTCCAAGGAAGGGGGCTGGCTAGCAACAGCTTTCAGTGCTGGCACTTTTCATCTCTGAGCAATTGCTCGACGTTTGCAATTTCTCCCCTGAGCTCTCTTTAGAGTGCGCGAGAGCATGAGCAGAAGATTCGGTGTCTAAAGAAGCCCAGAGCCCCAGTGTTCTTAGGCCTACAAAAGCGCTTCCAAGGAAGGGGGCTGGCTAGCAACAGCTTTCAGTGCTGGCACTTTTCATCTCTGAGCAATTGCTCGACGTTTGCAATTTCTCCCCTGAGCTCTCTTTAGAGTGTGCGAGAGGATGAGCAGAAGATTAGGTGGCTAGAGAAGCCCAGAGCCCCAGTGTTCTTAGGCCTACAAAAGCGCTTCCAAGGAAGGGTGCTGGCTAGCAACAGCTTTCAGTGCTGGCACTTTTCATCTCTGAGCAATTGCTCGACGTTTGCAATTTCTCTGCTCGTGTCTACGAGACGGAAAGAGAACGACCGTGACGTTTGGTGGCTAGAGAAGCCCAGAGCCCCAGTGTTCTTAGGCCTACAAAAGCGCTTCCAAGGAATGGGGCTGGCTAGCAACAGCTTTCAGTGCTGGCACTTTTCATCTCTGAGCAATTGCTCGACGTTTGCAATTTCTCACCTGAGCTCTCTTTACAGTGCGCGAGAGGATGAGCAGAAGATTAGGTGGCTAGAGAAGCCCAGAGCCCCAGTGTTCTTAGGCCTACAAAAGCGCTTCCAAGGAAGGGGGTTGGCTAGCAACAGCTTTCAGTGCTGGCACTTTTCATCTCTGAGCAATTGCTCGACGTTTGCAATTTCTCAGCTCGTGTCTACGACACGGAGAGATAGTGACCGTGATGTCTGGTGGCTAGAGAAGCGCAAAGCCCCAGTGTTGCTGCGCCTGTGAAAGCGCTTCCAAGGAAGGGTGCTGGCTAGCAACAGCTTTCAGTGCTGGCACTTTTCATCTCTGAGCAATTGCTCGACGTTTGCAATTTCTCAGCTCGTGTCTACGAGACGGAGAGATAGTGACCGTGATGTCTGGTGGCTAGAGAAGCGCAAAGCCCCAGTGTTGCTGCGCCTGTGAAAGCGCTTCCAAGGAAGGGGGCTGGCTAGCAACAGCTTTCAGTGCTGGCACTTTTCATCTCTGAGCAATTGCTCGACGTTTTCAATTTCTCCCCTGAGCTCTCTTTAGAGTGCGCGAGAGGATGAGCAGAAGATTAGGTGGCTAGAGAAGCCCAGAGCCCCAGTGTTCTTAGGCCTACAAAAGCGCTTCCAAGGAAGGGGGCTGGCTAGCAACAGCTTTCAGTGCTGGCACTTTTCCTCTCTGAGCAATTGCTCCACGTTTGCAATTTCTCAGCTCGTGTCTATGAGATGGAAAGAGAAGGACCGTGACGTTTGGTGGCTAGAGAAGCACAAAGCCCCACTGTTGCTGCGCCTGTGAAAGCGCTTCCAAGGAAGGGTGCTGGCTAGCAACAGCTTTCAGTGCTGGCACTTTTCATCTCTGAGCAATTGCTCGACGTTTGCAATTTCTCACCTGAGCTCTCTTTAGAGTGCGCGAGAGGATGAGCAGAAGATTCGGTGGCTAGAGAAGCCCAGAGCCCCAGTGTTCTTAGGCCTACAAAAGCGCTTCCAAGGAAGGGTGCTGGCTAGCAACAGCTTTCAGTGCTGGCACTTTTCATCTCTGAGCAATTGCTCGATGTTTGCAATTTCTCAGCTCGTGTCTACGAGACGGAAAGAGAAGGACCGTGACGTTTGGTGGCTAGAGAAGCGCAAAGCCCCAGTGTTGCTGCGCCTGTGAAAGCGCTTCCAAGGAAGGGTGCTGGCTAGCAACAGCTTTCAGTGCTGGCACTTTTCATCTCTGAGCAATTGCTCGACGTTTGCAATTTCTCACCTGAGCTCTTTTTAGAGTGCGCGAGAGGATGAGCAGAAGATTAGGTGGCAAGAGAAGCCCAGAGCCCCAGTGTTCTTAGGACTACAAAAGCGCTTCCAAGGAAGGGGGCTGGCTAGCAACAGCTTTCAGTGCTGGCACTTTTCATCTCTGAGCAATTGCTCGACGTTTGCAATTTCTCAGCTCGTGTCTACGAGACGGAAAGAGAAGGACCGTGACGTTTGGTGGGTAGAGAAGCGCAAAGCCCCAGTGTTGCTGCGCCTGTGAAAGCGCTTCCAAGGAAGGGTGCTGGCTAGCAAGAGCTTTCAGTGCTGGCACTTTTCATCTCTGAGCAATTGCTCGACGTTTGCAATTTCTCAGCTCGTGTCTACGAGACGGAAAGAGAAGGACCGTGACGTTTGGTGGCTAGAGAAGCGCAAAGCCCCAGTGTTGCTGCGCCTGTGAAAGCGCTTCCAGGGAAGGGTGCTGGCTAGCAACAGCTTTCAGTGCTGGCACTTTTCATCTCTGAGCAATTGCTCGACGTTTGCAATTTCTCAGCTCGTGTCTACGAGACGGAAAGAGAAGGACCGTGACGTTTGGTGGCTAGAGAAGCGCAAAGCCCCAGTGTTGCTGCGCCTGTGAAAGCGCTTCCAAGGAAGGGTGCTGGCTAGCAACAGCTTTCAGTGCTGGCACTTTTCATCTCTGAGCAATTGCTCGACGTTTGCAATTTCTCACCTGAGCTCTTTTTAGAGTGCGCGAGAGGATGAGCAGAAGATTAAGTGGCTAGAGAAGCCCAGAGCCCCAGTGTTCTTAGGACTACAAAAGCGCTTCCAAGGAAGGGGGCTGGCTAGCAAGAGCTTTCAGTGCTGGCACTTTTCATCTCTGAGCAATTGCTCGACGTTTGCAATTTCTCAGCTCGTGTCTACGAGACGGAAAGAGAAGGACCGTGACGTTTGGTGGCTAGAGAAGCGCAAAGCCCCAGTGTTGCTGCGCCTGTGAAAGCGCTTCCAAGGAAGGGTGCTGGCTAGCAACAGCTTTCAGTGCTGGCACTTTTCATCTCTGAGCAATTGCTCGACGTTTGCAATTTCTCAGCTCGAGTCTACGAGACGGAAAGAGAAGGACCGTGACGTTTGGTGGCTAGAGAAGCGCAAAGCCCCACTGTTGCTGCGCCTGTGAAAGCGCTTCCAAGGAAGGGTGCTGGCTAGCAACAGCTTTCAGTGCTGGCACTTTTCATCTCTGAGCAATTGCTCGACGTTTGCAATTTCTCAGCTCGTGTCTACGAGACGGAGAGATAGTGACCGTGACGTTTGGTGGCTAGAGAAGCGCAAAGCCCCAGTGTTGCTGCGCCTGTGAAAGCGCTTCCAAGGAAGGGTGCTGGCTAGCAAGAGCTTTCAGTGCTGGCACTTTTCATCTCTGAGCAATTGCTGGACGTTTGCAATTTCTCACCTGAGCTCTCTTTAGAGTGCGCGAGAGGATGAGCAGAAGATTCGGTGGCTAGAGAAGCCCAGAGCCCCAGTGTTCTTAGGCCTACAAAAGCGCTTCCAAGGAAGGGTGCTGGCTAGCAACAGCTTTCAGTGCTGGCACTTTTCATCTCTGAGCAATTGCTCGACGTTTGCAATTTCTCAGCTCGTGTCTACGAGACGGAAAGAGAAGGACCGTGACGTTTGGTGGCTAGAGAAGCGCAAAGCCCCAGTGTTGCTGCGCCTGTGAAAGCGCTTCCAGGGAAGGGTGCTGGCTAGCAACAGCTTTCAGTGCTGGCACTTTTCATCTCTGAGCAATTGCTCGACGTTTGCAATTTCTCAGCTCGTGTCTACGAGACGGAAAGAGAAGGACCGTGACGTTTGGTGGCTAGAGAAGCGCAAAGCCCCAGTGTTGCTGCGCCTGTGAAAGCGCTTCCAAGGAAGGGTGCTGGCTAGCAACAGCTTTCAGTGCTGGCACTTTTCATCTCTGAGCAATTGCTCGACGTTTGCAATTTCTCACCTGAGCTCTTTTTAGAGTGCGCGAGAGGATGAGCAGAAGATTAAGTGGCTAGAGAAGCCCAGAGCCCCAGTGTTCTTAGGACTACAAAAGCGCTTCCAAGGAAGGGGGCTGGCTAGCAAGAGCTTTCAGTGCTGGCACTTTTCATCTCTGAGCAATTGCTCGACGTTTGCAATTTCTCAGCTCGTGTCTACGAGACGGAAAGAGAAGGACCGTGACGTTTGGTGGCTAGAGAAGCGCAAAGCCCCAGTGTTGCTGCGCCTGTGAAAGCGCTTCCAAGGAAGGGTGCTGGCTAGCAACAGCTTTCAGTGCTGGCACTTTTCATCTCTGAGCAATTGCTCGACGTTTGCAATTTCTCAGCTCGAGTCTACGAGACGGAAAGAGAAGGACCGTGACGTTTGGTGGCTAGAGAAGCGCAAAGCCCCAGTGTTGCTGCGCCTGTGAAAGCGCTTCCAAGGAAGGGTGCTGGCTAGCAACAGCTTTCAGTGCTGGCACTTTTCATCTCTGAGCAATTGCTCGACGTTTGCAATTTCTCAGCTCGTGTCTACGAGACGGAGAGATAGTGACCGTGACGTTTGGTGGCTAGAGAAGCGCAAAGCCCCAGTGTTGCTGCGCCTGTGAAAGCGCTTCCAAGGAAGGGTGCTGGCTAGCAAGAGCTTTCAGTGCTGGCACTTTTCATCTCTGAGCAATTGCTGGACGTTTGCAATTTCTCACCTGAGCTCTCTTTAGAGTGCGCGAGAGGATGAGCAGAAGATTCGGTGGCTAGAGAAGCCCAGAGCCCCAGTGTTCTTAGGCCTACAAAAGCGCTTCCAAGGAAGGGTGCTGGCTAGCAACAGCTTTCAGTGCTGGCACTTTTCATCTCTGAGCAATTGCTCGATGTTTGCAATTTCTCAGCTCGTGTCTACGAGACGGAAAGAGAATGACCGTGACGTTTGGTGGCTAGAGAAGCGCAAAGCCCCAGTGTTGCTGCGCCTGTGAAAGCACTTCCAAGGAAGGGTGCTGGCTAGCAAGAGCTTTCAGTGCTGGCACTTTTCATCTCTGAGCAATTGCTCGACGTTTGCAATTTCTCACCTGAGCTCTCTTTAGAGTGCGCGAGAGGATGAGCAGAAGATTCGGTGGCTAGAGAAGCCCAGAGCCCCAGTGTTCTAAGGGCTACAAAAGCGCTTCCAAGGAAGGGTGCTGGCTAGCAACAGCTTTCAGTGCTGGCACTTTTCATCTCTGAGCAATTGCTCGACGTTTGCAATTTCTCAGCTCGTGTCTACGAGACGGAAAGAGAAGGACCGTGACGTTTGGTGGCTAGAGAAGCGCAAAGCCCCAGTGTTGCTGCGCCTGTGAAAGCGCTTCCAAGGAAGGGGGCTGGCTAGCAACAGCTTTCAGTGCTGGCACTTTTCATCTCTGAGCAATTGCTCGACGTTTGCAATTTCTCAGCTCGTGTCTACGAGACGGAAAGAGAAGGACCGTGACGTTTGGTGGCTAGAGAAGCGCAAAGCCCCAGTGTTGCTGCGCCTGTGAAAGCGCTTCCAAGGAAGGGTGCTGGCTAGCAACAGCTTTCAGTGCTGGCACTTTTCATCTCTGAGCAATTGCTGGACATTTGCAATTTCTCCCCTGAGCTCTCTTTAGAGTGCGCGAGAGGATGAGCAGAAGATTAGGTGGCTAGAGAAGTCCAGAGCCCCAGTGTTCTTAGGCCTACAAAAGCGCTTCCAAGGAAGGGTGCTGGCTAGCAACAGCTTTCAGTGCTGGCACTTTTCATCTCTGAGCAATTGCTCGACAATTGCAATTTCTCAGCTCGTGTCTACGAGACGGAAAGAGAAGGACCGTGATGTCTGGTGGCTAGAGAAGCGCAAAGCCCCAGTGTTGCTGCGCCTGTGAAAGCGCTTCCAAGGAAGGGGGCTGGCTAGCAACAGCTTTCAGTGCTGGCACTTTTCATCTCTGAGCAATTGCTCGACGTTTGCAATTTCTCACCTGAGCTCTCTTTAGAGTGCGCGAGAAGATGAGCAGAAGATTAGGTGTCTAAAGAAGCCCAGAGCCCCAGTGTTCTTAGGGCTACAAAAGCGCTTCCAAGGAAGGGTGCTGGCTAGCAACAGCTTTCAGTGCTGGCACTTTTCATCTCTGAGCAATTGCTCGACGTTTGCAATTTCTCACCTGAGCTCTCTTTAGAGTGCGCGAGAAGATGAGCAGAAGATTAGGTGTCTAAAGAAGCCCAGAGCCCCAGTGTTCTTAGGGCTACAAAAGCGCTTCCAAGGAAGGGTGCTGGCTAGCAACAGCTTTCAGTGCTGGCACTTTTCATCTCTGAGCAATTGCTCGACGTTTGCAATTTCTCACCTGAGCTCTCTTTAGAGTGCGCGAGAGGATGAGCAGAAGATTCGGTGGCTAGAGAAGCCCAGAGCCCCAGTGTTCTTAGGCCTACAAAAGCGCTTCCAAGGAAGGGTGCTGGCTAGCAACAGCTTTCAGTGCTGGCACTTTTCATCTCTGAGCAATTGCTCCACGTTTGCAATTTCTCAGCTCGTGTCTACGAGACGGAAAGAGAAGGACCGTGACGTTTGGTGGCTAGAGAAGCGCAAAGCCCCACTGTTGCTGCGCCTGTGAAAGCGCTTCCAAGGAAGGGTGCTGGCTAGCAAGAGCTTTCAGTGCTGGCACTTTTCATCTCTGAGCAATTGCTCGACGTTTGCAATTTCTCAGCTCGTGTCTACGAGACGGAAAGAGAAGGACCGTGACGTTTGGTGGCTAGAGAAGCGCAAAGCCCCAGTGTTACTGCGCCTGTGAAAGCGCTTCCAAGGAAGGGTGCTGGCTAGCAACAGCTTTCAGTGCTGGCACTTTTCATCTCTGAGCAATTGCTCGACGTTTGCAATTTCTCACCTGAGCTCTCTTTAGAGTGCGCGAGAGGATGAGCAGAAGATTCGGTGGCTAGAGAAGCCCAGAGCCCCAGTGTTCTTAGGCCTACAAAAGCGCTTCCAAGGAAGGGTGCTGGCTAGCAACAGCTTTCAGTGCTGGCACTTTTCATCTCTGAGCAATTGCTCGACGTTTGCAATTTCTCAGCTCGTGTCTACGAGACGGAAAGAGAAGGACCGTGACGTTTGGTGGCTAGAGAAGCGCAAAGCCCCAGTGTTGCTGCGCCTGTGAAAGCGCTTCCAAGGAAGGGTGCTGGCTAGCAAGAGCTTTCAGTGCTGGCACTTTTCATCTCTGAGCAATTGCTCGACGTTTGCAATTTCTCAGCTCGTGTCTACGAGACGGAAAGAGAAGGAGCGTGACGTTTGGTGGCTAGAGAAGCGCAAAGCCCCAGTGTTGCTGCGCCTGTGAAAGCGCTTCCAGGGAAGGGTGCTGGCTAGCAACAGCTTTCAGTGCTGGCACTTTTCATCTCTGAGCAATTGCTCGACGTTTGCAATTTCTCAGCTCGTGTCTACGAGACGGAGAGATAGTGACCGTGACGTTTGGTGGCTAGAGAAGCGCAAAGCCCCAGTGTTGCTGCGCCTGTGAAAGCGCTTCCAAGGAAGGGTGCTGGCTAGCAACAGCTTTCAGTGCTGCCACTTTTCATCTCTGAGCAATTGCTGGACGTTTGCAATTTCTCACCTGAGCTCTCTTTAGAGTGCGCGAGAGGATGAGCAGAAGATTCGGTGGCTAGAGAAGCCCAGAGCCCCAGTGTTCTTAGGCCTACAAAAGCGCTTCCAAGGAAGGGGGCTGGCTAGCAACAGCTTTCAGTGGTGGCACTTTTCATCTCTGAGCAATTGCTCGACGTTTGCAATTTCTCAGCTCGTGTCTACGAGACGGAAAGAGAAGGACCGTGACGTTTGGTGGCTAGAGAAGCGCAAAGCCCCAGTGTTGCTGCGCCTGTGAAAGCACTTCCAAGGAAGGGTGCTGGCTAGCAAGAGCTTTCAGTGCTGGCACTTTTCATCTCTGAGCAATTGCTCGACGTTTGCAATTTCTCACCTGAGCTCTCTTTAGAGTGCGCGAGAGGATGAGCAGAAGATTAGGTGGCTAGAGAAGCCCAGAGCCCCAGTGTGCTTAGGCCTACAAAAGCGCTTCCAAGGAAGGGGGCTGGCTAGCAACAGCTTTCAGTGCTGGCACTTTTCATCTCTGAGCAATTGCTCGACGTTTGCAATTTCTCACCTGAGCTCTCTTTAGAGTGCGCGAGAGGATGAGCAGAAGATTAGGTGGCTAGAGAAGCCCAGAGCCCCAGTGTTCTTAGGCCTACAAAAGCGCTTCCAAGGAAGGGGGCTGGCTAGCAACAGCTTTCAGTGCTGGCACTTTTCATCTCTGAGCAATTGCTCGACTTTTGCAATTTCTCCCCTGAGCTCTCTTTAGAGTGCGCGAGAGGATGAGCAGAAGATTAGGTGGCTAGAGAAGCCCAGAGCCCCAGTGTTCTTAGGCCTACAAAAGCGCTTCCAAGGAAGGGTGCTGGCTAGCAACAGCTTTCAGTGCTGGCACTTTTCATCTCTGAGCAATTGCTCGACGTTTGCAATTTCTCAGCTCGTGTCTACGAGACGGAAAGAGAAGGACCGTGACGTTTGGTGGCTAGAGAAGCGCAAAGCCCCAGTGTTGCTGCGCCTGTGAAAGCGCTTCCAAGGAAGGGTGCTGGCTAGCAACAGCTTTCAGTGCTGGCACTTTTCATCTCTGAGCAATTGCTCGACGTTTGCAATTTCTCAGCTCGTGTCTACGAGACGGAGAGATAGTGACCGTGATGTCTGGTGGCTAGAGAAGCGCAAAGCCCCAGTGTTGCTGCGCCTGTGAAAGCGCTTCCAAGGAAGGGTGCTGGCTAGCAACAGCTTTCAGTGCTGGCACTTTTCATCTCTGAGCAATTGCTGGACGTTTGCAATTTCTCCCCTGAGCTCTCTTTAGAGTGCGCGAGAGGATGAGCAGAAGATTCGGTGGCTAGAGAAGCCCAGAGCCCCAGTGTTCTTAGGCCTACAAAAGCGCTTCCAAGGAAGGGTGCTGGCTAGCAACAGCTTTCAGTGCTGGCACTTTTCATCTCTGAGCAATTGCTCGATGTTTTCAATTTCTCAGCTCGTGTCTACGAGACGGAAAGAGAATGACCGTGACGTTTGGTGGCTAGAGAAGCGCAAAGCCCCAGTGTTGCTGCGCCTGTGAAAGCACTTCCAAGGAAGGGTGCTGGCTAGCAAGAGCTTTCAGTGCTGGCACTTTTCATCTCTGAGCAATTGCTCGACGTTTGCAATTTCTCACCTGAGCTCTCTTTAGAGTGCGCGAGAGGATGAGCAGAAGATTAGGTGGCTAGAGAAGCCCAGAGCCCCAGTGTGCTTAGGCCTACAAAAGCGCTTCCAAGGAAGGGTGCTGGCTAGCAACAGCTTTCAGTGCTGGCACTTTTCATCTCTGAGCAATTGCTCGACGTTTGCAATTTCTCACCTGAGCTCTCTTTAGAGTGCGCGAGAGGATGAGCAGAAGATTAGGTGGCTAGAGAAGCCCAGAGCCCCAGTGTTCTTAGGCCTACAAAAGCGCTTCCAAGGAAGGGGGCTGGCTAGCAACAGCTTTCAGTGCTGGCACTTTTCATCTCTGAGCAATTGCTCGACGTTTGCAATTTCTCCCCTGAGCTCTCTTTAGAGTGCGCGAGAGGATGAGCAGAAGATTAGGTGGCTAGAGAAGCCCAGAGCCCCAGTGTTCTTAGGCCTACAAAAGCGCTTCCAAGGAAGGGTGCTGGCTAGCAACAGCTTTCAGTGCTGGCACTTTTCATCTCTGAGCAATTGCTCGACGTTTGCAATTTCTCAGCTCGTGTCTACGAGACGGAAAGAGAAGGACCGTGACGTTTGGTGGCTAGAGAAGCGCAAAGCCCCAGTGTTGCTGCGCCTGTGAAAGCACTTCCAAGGAAGGGTGCTGGCTAGCAAGAGCTTTCAGTGCTGGCACTTTTCATCTCTGAGCAATTGCTCGACGTTTGCAATTTCTCACCTGAGCTCTCTTTAGAGTGCGCGAGAGGATGAGCAGAAGATTAGGTGGCTAGAGAAGCCCAGAGCCCCAGTGTGCTTAGGCCTACAAAAGCGCTTCCAAGGAAGGGGGCTGGCTAGCAACAGCTTTCAGTGCTGGCACTTTTCATCTCTGAGCAATTGCTCGACGTTTGCAATTTCTCACCTGAGCTCTCTTTAGAGTGCGCGAGAGGATGAGCAGAAGATTAGGTGGCTAGAGAAGCCCAGAGCCCCAGTGTTCTTAGGCCTACAAAAGCGCTTCCAAGGAAGGGGGCTGGCTAGCAACAGCTTTCAGTGCTGGCACTTTTCATCTCTGAGCAATTGCTCGACTTTTGCAATTTCTCCCCTGAGCTCTCTTTAGAGTGCGCGAGAGGATGAGCAGAAGATTAGGTGGCTAGAGAAGCCCAGAGCCCCAGTGTTCTTAGGCCTACAAAAGCGCTTCCAAGGAAGGGTGCTGGCTAGCAACAGCTTTCAGTGCTGGCACTTTTCATCTCTGAGCAATTGCTCGACGTTTGCAATTTCTCAGCTCGTGTCTACGAGACGGAAAGAGAAGGACCGTGACGTTTGGTGGCTAGAGAAGCGCAAAGCCCCAGTGTTGCTGCGCCTGTGAAAGCGCTTCCAAGGAAGGGTGCTGGCTAGCAACAGCTTTCAGTGCTGGCACTTTTCATCTCTGAGCAATTGCTCGACGTTTGCAATTTCTCAGCTCGTGTCTACGAGACGGAGAGATAGTGACCGTGATGTCTGGTGGCTAGAGAAGCGCAAAGCCCCAGTGTTGCTGCGCCTGTGAAAGCGCTTCCAAGGAAGGGTGCTGGCTAGCAACAGCTTTCAGTGCTGGCACTTTTCATCTCTGAGCAATTGCTGGACGTTTGCAATTTCTCCCCTGAGCTCTCTTTAGAGTGCGCGAGAGGATGAGCAGAAGATTCGGTGGCTAGAGAAGCCCAGAGCCCCAGTGTTCTTAGGCCTACAAAAGCGCTTCCAAGGAAGGGTGCTGGCTAGCAACAGCTTTCAGTGCTGGCACTTTTCATCTCTGAGCAATTGCTCGATGTTTTCAATTTCTCAGCTCGTGTCTACGAGACGGAAAGAGAATGACCGTGACGTTTGGTGGCTAGAGAAGCGCAAAGCCCCAGTGTTGCTGCGCCTGTGAAAGCACTTCCAAGGAAGGGTGCTGGCTAGCAAGAGCTTTCAGTGCTGGCACTTTTCATCTCTGAGCAATTGCTCGACGTTTGCAATTTCTCACCTGAGCTCTCTTTAGAGTGCGCGAGAGGATGAGCAGAAGATTAGGTGGCTAGAGAAGCCCAGAGCCCCAGTGTGCTTAGGCCTACAAAAGCGCTTCCAAGGAAGGGTGCTGGCTAGCAACAGCTTTCAGTGCTGGCACTTTTCATCTCTGAGCAATTGCTCGACGTTTGCAATTTCTCACCTGAGCTCTCTTTAGAGTGCGCGAGAGGATGAGCAGAAGATTAGGTGGCTAGAGAAGCCCAGAGCCCCAGTGTTCTTAGGCCTACAAAAGCGCTTCCAAGGAAGGGGGCTGGCTAGCAACAGCTTTCAGTGCTGGCACTTTTCATCTCTGAGCAATTGCTCGACGTTTGCAATTTCTCCCCTGAGCTCTCTTTAGAGTGCGCGAGAGGATGAGCAGAAGATTAGGTGGCTAGAGAAGCCCAGAGCCCCAGTGTTCTTAGGCCTACAAAAGCGCTTCCAAGGAAGGGTGCTGGCTAGCAACAGCTTTCAGTGCTGGCACTTTTCATCTCTGAGCAATTGCTCGACGTTTGCAATTTCTCAGCTCGTGTCTACGACACGGAGAGAGAATGACCGTGACGTTTGGTGGCTAGAGAAGTGCAAAGCCCCAGTGTTACTGCGCCTGTGAAAGCGCTTCCAAGGAAGGGTGCTGGCTAGCAACAGCTTTCAGTGCTGGCACTTTTCATCTCTGAGCAATTGCTTGACGTTTGCAATTTCTCAGCTCGTGTCTACGAGACGGAAAGAGAAGGACCGTGACGTTTGGTGGCTAGAGAAGCGCAAAGCCCCAGTGTTGCTGCGCCTGTGAAAGCGCTTCCAAGGAAGGGGGCTGGCTAGCAACAGCTTTCAGTGCTGGCACTTTTCATCTCTGAGCAATTGCTCGACGTTTGCAATTTCTCACCTGAGCTCTCTTTAGAGTGCGCGAGAGGATGAGCAGAAGATTAGGTGGCTAGAGAAGCCCAGAGCCCCAGTGTTCTTAGGCCTACAAAAGCGCTTCCAAGGAAGGGGGCTGGCTAGCAACAGCTTTCAGTGCTGGCACTTTTCATCTCTGAGCAATTGCTCGACGTTTGCAATTTCTCCCCTGAGCTCTCTTTAGAGTGCGCGAGAGGATGAGCAGAAGATTAGGTGGCTAGAGAAGCCCAGAGCCCCAGTGTTCTTAGGCCTACAAAAGCGCTTCCAAGGAAGGGTGCTGGCTAGCAAGAGCTTTCAGTGCTGGCACTTTTCATCTCTGAGCAATTGCTGGTCATTTGCAATTTCTCAGCTCGTGTCTACGAGACGGAAAGAGAAGGACCGTGATGTTTGGTGGGTAGAGAAGCGCAAAGCCCCAGTGTTGCTGCGCCTGTGAAAGCGCTTCCAAGGAAGGGTGCTGGCTAGCAACAGCTTTCAGTGCTGGCACTTTTCATCTCTGAGCAATTGCTCAACGTTTGCAATTTCTCAGCTCGTGTCTACGAGACGGAAAGAGAAGGACCGTGACGTTTGGTGGCTAGAGAAGCGCAAAGCCCCAGTGTTGCTGCGCCTGTGAAAGCGCTTCCAAGGAAGGGTGCTGGCTAGCAACAGCTTTCAGTGCTGGCACTTTTCATCTCTGAGCAATTGCTCGACGTTTGCAATTTCTCAGCTCGTGTCTACGAGACGGAGAGATAGTGACCGTGACGTTTGGTGGCTAGAGAAGCGCAAAGCCCCAGTGTTGCTGTGCCTGTGAAAGCGCTTCCAAGGAAGGGGGCTGGCTAGCAACAGCTTTCAGTGCTGGCACTTTTCATCTCTGAGCAATTGCTGGACGTTTGCAATTTCTCACCTGAGCTCTCTTTAGAGTGCGCGAGAGGATGAGCAGAAGATTCGGTGGCTAGAGAAGCCCAGAGCCCCAGTCTTCTTAGGCCTACAAAAGTGCTTCCAAGGAAGGGTGCTGGCTAGCAACAGCTTTCAGTGCTGGCACTTTTCCTCTCTGAGCAATTGCTCGACGTTTGCAATTTCTCAGCTCGTGTCTACGAGACGGAAAGTGAAGGACCGTGACGTTTGGTGGCTAGAGAAGCGCAAAGCCCCAGTGTTGCTGCGCCTGTGAAAGCGCTTCACAGGAAGGGTGCTGGCTAGCAACAGCTTTCAGTGCTGGCACTTTTCATCTCTGAGCAATTGCTCGACGTTTGCAATTTCTCACCTGAGCTCTCTTTAGAGTGCGCGAGAGGATGAGCAGAAGATTAGGTGGCTAGAGAAGCCCAGAGCCCCAGTGTTCTTAGGCCTACAAAAGCGCTTCCAAGGAAGGGGGCTGGCTAGCAACAGCTTTCAGTGCTGGCACTTTTCATCTCTGAGCAATTGCTCGACGTTTGCAATTTCTCAGCTCGTGTCTACGAGACGGAAAGAGAAGGACCGTGACATTTGGTGGCTAGAGAAGCGCAAAGCCCCAGTGTTGCTGCGCCTGTGAAAGCGCTTCCAAGGAAGGGGGCTGGCTAGCAACAGCTTTCAGTGCTGGCACTTTTCATCTCTGAGCAATTGCTCGACGTTTGCAATTTCTCAGCTCGTGTCTACGAGACGGAAAGAGAAGGACCGTGACGTTTGGTGGCTAGAGAAGCGCAAAGCCCCACTGTTGCTGCGCCTGTGAAAGCACTTCCAAGGAAGGGTGCTGGCTAGCAACAGCTTTCAGTGCTGGCACTTTTCATCTCTGAGCAATTGCTCGACGTTTGCAATTTCTCAGCTCGTGTCTACGACACGGAGAGAGAGTGACCGTGACATTTGGTGAGTAGAGAAGCGCAAAGCCCCAGTGTTGCTGCGCCTGTGAAAGCGCTTCCAAGGAAGGGTGCTGGCTAGCAACAGCTTTCAGTGCTGGCACTTTTCATCTCTGAGCAATTGCTCGACGTTTGCAATTTCTCACCTGAGCTCTTTTTAGAGTGCGCGAGAGGATGAGCAGAAGATTAAGTGGCAAGAGAAGCCCAGAGCCCCAGTGTTCTTAGGACTACAAAAGCGCTTCCAAGGAAGGGGGCTGGCTAGCAACAGCTTTCAGTGCTGGCACTTTTCATCTCTGAGCAATTGCTCGACGTTTGCAATTTCTCAGCTCGTGTCTACGAGACGGAAAGAGAAGGACCGTGACGTTTGGTGGCTAGAGAAGCGCAAAGCCCCAGTGTTGCTGCGCCTGTGAAAGCGCTTCCAAGGAAGGGTGCTGGCTAGCAAGAGCTTTCAGTGCTGGCACTTTTCATCTCTGAGCAATTGCTCGACGTTTGCAATTTCTCAGCTCGTGTCTACGAGACGGAGAGATAGTGACCGTGACGTTTGGTGGCTAGAGAAGCGCAAAGCCCCAGTGTTGCTGCGCCTGTGAAAGCGCTTCCAAGGAAGGGTGCTGGCTAGCAACAGCTTTCAGTGCTGCCACTTTTCATCTCTGAGCAATTGCTGGACGTTTGCAATTTCTCACCTGAGCTCTCTTTAGAGTGCGCGAGAGGATGAGCAGAAGATTCGGTGGCTAGAGAAGCCCAGAGCCCCAGTGTTCTTAGGCCTACAAAAGCGCTTCCAAGGAAGGGTGCTGGCTAGCAACAGCTTTCAGTGCTGGCACTTTTCATCTCTGAGCAATTGCTCGATGTTTTCAATTTCTCAGCTCGTGTCTACGACACGGAAAGAGAATGACCGTGACGTTTGGTGGCTAGAGAAGCGCAAAGCCCCAGTGTTGCTGCGCCTGTGAAAGCACTTCCAAGGAAGGGTGCTGGCTAGCAAGAGCTTTCAGTGCTGGCACTTTTCATCTCTGAGCAATTGCTCGACGTTTGCAATTTCTCACCTGAGCTCTCTTTAGAGTGCGCGAGAGGATGAGCAGAAGATTAGGTGGCTAGAGAAGCCCAGAGCCCCAGTGTGCTTAGGCCTACAAAAGCGCTTCCAAGGAAGGGGGCTGGCTAGCAACAGCTTTCAGTGCTGGCACTTTTCATCTCTGAGCAATTGCTCGACGTTTGCAATTTCTCACCTGAGCTCTCTTTAGAGTGCGCGAGAGGATGAGCAGAAGATTAGGTGGCTAGAGAAGCCCAGAGCCCCAGTGTTCTTAGGCCTACAAAAGCGCTTCCAAGGAAGGGGGCTGGCTAGCAACAGCTTTCAGTGCTGGCACTTTTCATCTCTGAGCAATTGCTCGACGTTTGCAATTTCTCCCCTGAGCTCTCTTTAGAGTGCGCGAGAGGATGAGCAGAAGATTAGGTGGCTAGAGAAGCCCAGAGCCCCAGTCTTCTTAGGCCTACAAAAGCGCTTCCAAGGAAGGGTGCTGGCTAGCAACAGCTTTCAGTGCTGGCACTTTTCATCTCTGAGCAATTGCTCGACGTTTGCAATTTCTCAGCTCGTGTCTACGAGACGGAAAGAGAAGGACCGTGACGTTTGGTGGCTAGAGAAGCGCAAAGCCCCAGTGTTGCTGCGCCTGTGAAAGCGCTTCCAAGGAAGGGTGCTGGCTAGCAACAGCTTTCAGTGCTGGCACTTTTCATCTCTGAGCAATTGCTCGACGTTTGCAATTTCTCAGCTCGTGTCTACGAGACGGAGAGATAGTGACCGTGACGTTTGGTGGCTAGAGAAGCGCAAAGCCCCAGTGTTGCTGCGCCTGTGAAAGCGCTTCCAAGGAAGGGTGCTGGCTAGCAACAGCTTTCAGTGCTGGCACTTTTCATCTCTGAGCAATTGCTGGACGTTTGCAATTTCTCACCTGAGCTCTCTTTAGAGTGCGCGAGAGGATGAGCAGAAGATTCGGTGGCTAGAGAAGCCCAGAGCCCCAGTGTTCTTAGGCCTACAAAAGCGCTTCCAAGGAAGGGTGCTGGCTAGCAACAGCTTTCAGTGCTGGCACTTTTCATCTCTGAGCAATTGCTCGATGTTTTCAATTTCTCAGCTCGTGTCTACGAGACGGAAAGAGAATGACCGTGACGTTTGGTGGCTAGAGAAGCGCAAAGCCCCAGTGTTGCTGCGCCTGTGAAAGCACTTCCAAGGAAGGGTGCTGGCTAGCAAGAGCTTTCAGTGCTGGCACTTTTCATCTCTGAGCAATTGCTCGACGTTTGCAATTTCTCACCTGAGCTCTCTTTAGAGTGCGCGAGAGGATGAGCAGAAGATTAGGTGGCTAGAGAAGCCCAGAGCCCCAGTGTGCTTAGGCCTACAAAAGCGCTTCCAAGGAAGGGGGCTGGCTAGCAACAGCTTTCAGTGCTGGCACTTTTCATCTCTGAGCAATTGCTCGACGTTTGCAATTTCTCACCTGAGCTCTCTTTAGAGTGCGCGAGAGGATGAGCAGAAGATTAGGTGGCTAGAGAAGCCCAGAGCCCCAGTGTTCTTAGGCCTACAAAAGCGCTTCCAAGGAAGGGGGCTGGCTAGCAACAGCTTTCAGTGCTGGCACTTTTCATCTCTGAGCAATTGCTCGACGTTTGCAATTTCTCCCCTGAGCTCTCTTTAGAGTGCGCGAGAGGATGAGCAGAAGATTAGGTGGCTAGAGAAGCCCAGAGCCCCAGTGTTCTTAGGCCTACAAAAGCGCTTCCAAGGAAGGGTGCTGGCTAGCAACAGCTTTCAGTGCTGGCACTTTTCATCTCTGAGCAATTGCTCGACGTTTGCAATTTCTCAGCTCGTGTCTACGACACGGAGAGAGAATGACCGTGACGTTTGGTGGCTAGAGAAGCGCAAAGCCCCAGTGTTACTGCGCCTGTGAAAGCGCTTCCAAGGAAGGGTGCTGGCTAGCAACAGCTTTCAGTGCTGGCACTTTTCATCTCTGAGCAATTGCTTGACGTTTGCAATTTCTCAGCTCGTGTCTACGAGACGGAAAGAGAAGGACCGTGACGTTTGGTGGCTAGAGAAGCGCAAAGCCCCAGTGTTGCTGCGCCTGTGAAAGCGCTTCCAAGGAAGGGGGCTGGCTAGCAACAGCTTTCAGTGCTGGCACTTTTCCTCTCTGAGCAATTGCTGGACGTTTGCAATTTCTCACCTGAGCTCTCTTTAGAGTGCGCGAGAGGATGAGCAGAAGATTAGGTGGCTAGAGAAGCCCAGAGCCCCAGTGTTCTTAGGCCTACAAAAGCGCTTCCAAGGAAGGGGGCTGGCTAGCAACAGCTTTCAGTGCTGGCACTTTTCATCTCTGAGCAATTGCTCGACGTTTGCAATTTCTCCCCTGAGCTCTCTTTAGAGTGCGCGAGAGGATGAGCAGAAGATTAGGTGGCTAGAGAAGCCCAGAGCCCCAGTGTTCTTAGGCCTACAAAAGCGCTTCCAAGGAAGGGTGCTGGCTAGCAAGAGCTTTCAGTGCTGGCACTTTTCATCTCTGAGCAATTGCTGGTCATTTGCAATTTCTCAGCTCGTGTCTACGAGACGGAAAGAGAAGGACCGTGATGTTTGGTGGGTAGAGAAGCGCAAAGCCCCACTGTTGCTGCGCCTGTGAAAGCACTTCCAAGGAAGGGTGCTGGCTAGCAACAGCTTTCAGTGCTGGCACTTTTCATCTCTGAGCAATTGCTCGACGTTTGCAATTTCTCAGCTCGTGTCTACGAGACGGAAAGAGAAGGACCGTGACGTTTGGTGGCTAGAGAAGCGCAAAGCCCCAGTGTTGCTGCGCCTGTGAAAGCGCTTCCAAGGAAGGGTGCTGGCTAGCAACAGCTTTCAGTGCTGGCACTTTTCATCTCTGAGCAATTGCTCGACGTTTGCAATTTCTCAGCTCGTGTCTACGAGACGGAGAGATAGTGACCGTGACGTTTGGTGGCTAGAGAAGCGCAAAGCCCCAGTGTTGCTGTGCCTGTGAAAGCGCTTCCAAGGAAGGGGGCTGGCTAGCAACAGCTTTCAGTGCTGGCACTTTTCATCTCTGAGCAATTGCTGGACGTTTGCAATTTCTCACCTGAGCTCTCTTTAGAGTGCGCGAGAGGATGAGCAGAAGATTCGGTGGCTAGAGAAGCCCAGAGCCCCAGTGTTCTTAGGCCTACAAAAGTGCTTCCAAGGAAGGGTGCTGGCTAGCAACAGCTTTCAGTGCTGGCACTTTTCCTCTCTGAGCAATTGCTCGACGTTTGCAATTTCTCAGCTCGTGTCTACGAGACGGAAAGTGAAGGACCGTGACGTTTGGTGGCTAGAGAAGCGCAAAGCCCCAGTGTTGCTGCGCCTGTGAAAGCGCTTCACAGGAAGGGTGCTGGCTAGCAACAGCTTTCAGTGCTGGCACTTTTCATCTCTGAGCAATTGCTCGACGTTTGCAATTTCTCACCTGAGCTCTCTTTAGAGTGCGCGAGAGGATGAGCAGAAGATTAGGTGGCTAGAGAAGCCCAGAGCCCCAGTGTTCTTAGGCCTACAAAAGCGCTTCCAAGGAAGGGGGCTGGCTAGCAACAGCTTTCAGTGCTGGCACTTTTCCTCTCTGAGCAATTGCTCGACGTTTGCAATTTCTCAGCTCGTGTCTACGAGACGGAAAGAGAAGGACCGTGACATTTGGTGGCTAGAGAAGCGCAAAGCCCCAGTGTTGCTGCGCCTGTGAAAGCGCTTCCAAGGAAGGGGGCTGGCTAGCAACAGCTTTCAGTGCTGGCACTTTTCATCTCTGAGCAATTGCTCGACGTTTGCAATTTCTCAGCTCGTGTCTACGAGACGGAAAGAGAAGGACCGTGACGTTTGGTGGCTAGAGAAGCGCAAAGCCCCACTGTTGCTGCGCCTGTGAAAGCACTTCCAAGGAAGGGTGCTGGCTAGCAACAGCTTTCAGTGCTGGCACTTTTCATCTCTGAGCAATTGCTCGACGTTTGCAATTTCTCAGCTCGTGTCTACGACACGGAGAGAGAGTGACCGTGACATTTGGTGAGTAGAGAAGCGCAAAGCCCCAGTGTTGCTGCGCCTGTGAAAGCGCTTCCAAGGAAGGGTGCTGGCTAGCAACAGCTTTCAGTGCTGGCACTTTTCATCTCTGAGCAATTGCTGGACATTTGCAATTTCTCACCTGAGAACTCTTTAGAGTGCGCGAGAGGATGAGCAGAAGATTAGGTGGCTAGAGAAGGCCAGAGCCCCAGTGTTCTTAGGGCTACAAAAGCGCTTCCAAGGAAGGGTGCTGGCTAGCAACAGCTTTCAGTGCTGGCACTTTTCATCTCTGAGCAATTGCTGGACATTTGCAATTTCTCACCTGAGAACTCTTTAGAGTGCGCGAGAGGATGAGCAGAAGATTAGGTGGCTAGAGAAGCCCAGAGCCCCAGTGTTCTTAGGCCTACAAAAGCGCTTCCAAGGAAGGGTGCTGGCTAGCAACAGCTTTCAGTGCTGGCACTTTTCATCTCTGAGCAATTGCTCGACGTTTGCAATTTCTCAGCTCGTGTCTACGAGACGGAAAGAGAAGGACCGTGACGTTTGGTGGCTAGAGAAGCGCAAAGCCCCAGTGTTGCTGCACCTGTGAAAGCGCTTCCAAGGAAGGGGGCTGGCTAGCAACAGCTTTCAGTGCTGGCACTTTTCATCTCTGAGCAATTGCTCGACGTTTGCAATTTCTCAGCTCGTGTCTACGAGACGGAAAGAGAAGGACCGTGACGTTTGGTGGCTAGAGAAGCGCAAAGCCCCAGTGTTGCTGCGCCTGTGAAAGCGCTTCCAAGGAAGGGTGCTGGCTAGCAACAGCTTTCAGTGCTGGCACTTTTCATCTCTGAGCAATTGCTCGACGTTTGCAATTTCTCAGCTCGTGTCTACGAGACGGAAAGAGAAGGACCGTGACGTTTGGTGGCTAGAGAAGCGCAAAGCCCCAGTGTTGCTGCGCCTGTGAAAGCGCTTCCAAGGAAGGGGGCTGGCTAGCAACAGCTTTCAGTGCTGGCACTTTTCATCTCTGAGCAATTGCTGGACATTTGCAATTTCTCCCCTGAGCTCTCTTTAGAGTGCGCGAGAGGATGAGCAGAAGATTAGGTGGCTAGAGAAGTCCAGAGCCCCACTGTTCTTAGGCCTACAAAAGCGCTTCCAAGGAAGGGTGCTGGCTAGCAACAGCTTTCAGTGCTGGCACTTTTCATCTCTGAGCAATTGCTCGACGTTTGCAATTTCTCAGCTCGTGTCTACGACACGGAGAGAGAGTGACCGTGACATTTGGTGAGTAGAGAAGCGCAAAGCCCCAGTGTTACTGCGCCTGTGAAAGCGCTTCCAAGGAAGGGGGCTGGCTAGCAACAGCTTTCAGTGCTGGCACTTTTCATCTCTGAGCAATTGCTGGACATTTGCAATTTCTCACCTGAGAACTCTTTAGAGTGCGCGAGAGGATGAGCAGAAGATTCGGTGGCTAGAGAAGCCCAGAGCCCCAGTGTTCTTAGGCCTACAAAAGTGCTTCCAAGGAAGGGTGCTGGCTAGCAACAGCTTTCAGTGCTGGCACTTTTCCTCTCTGAGCAATTGCTCGACGTTTGCAATTTCTCAGCTCGTGTCTACGAGACGGAAAGTGAAGGACCGTGACGTTTGGTGGCTAGAGAAGCGCAAAGCCCCAGTGTTGCTGCGCCTGTGAAAGCGCTTCACAGGAAGGGTGCTGGCTAGCAACAGCTTTCAGTGCTGGCACTTTTCATCTCTGAGCAATTGCTCGACGTTTGCAATTTCTCACCTGAGCTCTCTTTAGAGTGCGCGAGAGGATGAGCAGAAGATTAGGTGGCTAGAGAAGCCCAGAGCCCCAGTGTTCTTAGGCCTACAAAAGCGCTTCCAAGGAAGGGGGCTGGCTAGCAACAGCTTTCAGTGCTGGCACTTTTCCTCTCTGAGCAATTGCTCGACGTTTGCAATTTCTCAGCTCGTGTCTACGAGACGGAAAGAGAAGGACCGTGACATTTGGTGGCTAGAGAAGCGCAAAGCCCCAGTGTTGCTGCGCCTGTGAAAGCGCTTCCAAGGAAGGGGGCTGGCTAGCAACAGCTTTCAGTGCTGGCACTTTTCATCTCTGAGCAATTGCTCGACGTTTGCAATTTCTCAGCTCGTGTCTACGAGACGGAAAGAGAAGGACCGTGACGTTTGGTGGCTAGAGAAGCGCAAAGCCCCACTGTTGCTGCGCCTGTGAAAGCACTTCCAAGGAAGGGTGCTGGCTAGCAACAGCTTTCAGTGCTGGCACTTTTCATCTCTGAGCAATTGCTCGACGTTTGCAATTTCTCAGCTCGTGTCTACGACACGGAGAGAGAGTGACCGTGACATTTGGTGAGTAGAGAAGCGCAAAGCCCCAGTGTTGCTGCGCCTGTGAAAGCGCTTCCAAGGAAGGGTGCTGGCTAGCAACAGCTTTCAGTGCTGGCACTTTTCATCTCTGAGCAATTGCTGGACATTTGCAATTTCTCACCTGAGAACTCTTTAGAGTGCGCGAGAGGATGAGCAGAAGATTAGGTGGCTAGAGAAGGCCAGAGCCCCAGTGTTCTTAGGGCTACAAAAGCGCTTCCAAGGAAGGGTGCTGGCTAGCAACAGCTTTCAGTGCTGGCACTTTTCATCTCTGAGCAATTGCTGGACATTTGCAATTTCTCACCTGAGAACTCTTTAGAGTGCGCGAGAGGATGAGCAGAAGATTAGGTGGCTAGAGAAGCCCAGAGCCCCAGTGTTCTTAGGCCTACAAAAGCGCTTCCAAGGAAGGGTGCTGGCTAGCAACAGCTTTCAGTGCTGGCACTTTTCATCTCGGAGCAATTGCTCGACGTTTGCAATTTCTCAGCTCGTGTCTACGAGACGGAAAGAGAAGGACCGTGACGTTTGGTGGCTAGAGAAGCGCAAAGCCCCAGTGTTGCTGCACCTGTGAAAGCGCTTCCAAGGAAGGGGGCTGGCTAGCAACAGCTTTCAGTGCTGGCACTTTTCATCTCTGAGCAATTGCTCGACGTTTGCAATTTCTCAGCTCGTGTCTACGAGACGGAAAGAGAAGGACCGTGACGTTTGGTGGCTAGAGAAGCGCAAAGCCCCAGTGTTGCTGCGCCTGTGAAAGCGCTTCCAAGGAAGGGTGCTGGCTAGCAACAGCTTTCAGTGCTGGCACTTTTCATCTCTGAGCAATTGCTCGACGTTTGCAATTTCTCAGCTCGTGTCTACGAGACGGAAAGAGAAGGACCGTGACGTTTGGTGGCTAGAGAAGCGCAAAGCCCCAGTGTTGCTGCGCCTGTGAAAGCGCTTCCAAGGAAGGGGGCTGGCTAGCAACAGCTTTCAGTGCTGGCACTTTTCATCTCTGAGCAATTGCTGGACATTTGCAATTTCTCCCCTGAGCTCTCTTTAGAGTGCGCGAGAGGATGAGCAGAAGATTAGGTGGCTAGAGAAGTCCAGAGCCCCACTGTTCTTAGGCCTACAAAAGCGCTTCCAAGGAAGGGTGCTGGCTAGCAACAGCTTTCAGTGCTGGCACTTTTCATCTCTGAGCAATTGCTCGACGTTTGCAATTTCTCAGCTCGTGTCTACGACACGGAGAGAGAGTGACCGTGACATTTGGTGAGTAGAGAAGCGCAAAGCCCCAGTGTTGCTGCGCCTGTGAAAGCGCTTCCAAGGAAGGGTGCTGGCTAGCAACAGCTTTCAGTGCTGGCACTTTTCATCTCTGAGCAATTGCTGGACATTTGCAATTTCTCACCTGAGAACTCTTTAGAGTGCGCGAGAGGATGAGCAGAAGATTAGGTGGCTAGAGAAGGCCAGAGCCCCAGTGTTCTTAGGGCTACAAAAGCGCTTCCAAGGAAGGGTGCTGGCTAGCAACAGCTTTCAGTGCTGGCACTTTTCATCTCTGAGCAATTGCTCGACGTTTACAATTTCTCACCTGAGCTCTCTTTAGAGTGCGCGAGAGGATGAGCAGAAGATTAAGTGGCTAGAGAAGCCCAGAGCCCCAGTGTTCTTAGGCCTACAAAAGCGCTTCCAAGGAAGGGTGCTGGCTAGCAACAGCTTTCAGTGCTGGCACTTTTCATCTCTGAGCAATTGCTGGACGTTTGCAATTTCTCAGCTCGTGTCTACGAGACGGAAAGAGAAGGAGCGTGACGTTTGGTGGCTAGAGAAGCGCAAAGCCCCAGTGTTGCTGCGCCTGTGAAAGCGCTTCCAAGGAAGGGGGCTGGCTAGCAACAGCTTTCAGTGCTGGCACTTTTCATCTCTGAGCAATTGCTCGACGTTTGCAATTTCTCAGCTCGTGTCTACGAGACGGAAAGAGAATGACCGTGACGTTTGGTGGGTAGAGAAGCGCAAAGCCCCAGTGTTGCTGCGCCTGTGAAAGCGCTTCCAAGGAAGGGTGCTGGCTAGCAACAGCTTTCAGTGCTGGCACTTTTCATCTCTGAGCAATTGCTCGACGTTTGCAATTTCTCAGCTCGTGTCTACGAGACGGAAAGAGAAGGACCGTGACGTTTGGTGGCTAGAGAAGCGCAAAGCCCCAGTGTTGCTGCGCCTGTGAAAGCGCTTCCAAGGAAGGGTGCTGGCTAGCAACAGCTTTCAGTGCTGGCACTTTTCATCTCTGAGCAATTGCTGGACATTTGCAATTTCTCCCCTGAGCTCTCTTTAGAGTGCGCGAGAGGATGAGCAGAAGATTAGGTGGCTAGAGAAGCCCAGAGCCCCAGTGTTCTTAGGCCTACAAAAGCGCTTCCAAGGAAGGGTGCTGGCTAGCAACAGCTTTCAGTGCTGGCACTTTTCATCTCTGAGCAATTGCTCGACAATTGCAATTTCTCAGCTCGTGTCTACGAGACGGAAAGAGAAGGAGCGTGACGTTTGGTGGCTAGAGAAGCGCAAAGCCCCAGTGTTGCTGCGCCTGTGAAAGCGCTTCCAAGGAAGGGGGCTGGCTAGCAACAGCTTTCAGTGCTGGCACTTTTCATCTCTGAGCAATTGCTCGACGTTTGCAATTTCTCCCCTGAGCTCTCTTTAGAGTGCGCGAGAGCATGAGCAGAAGATTCGGTGTCTAAAGAAGCCCAGAGCCCCAGTGTTCTTAGGCCTACAAAAGCGCTTCCAAGGAAGGGGGCTGGCTAGCAACAGCTTTCAGTGCTGGCACTTTTCATCTCTGAGCAATTGCTCGACGTTTGCAATTTCTCCCCTGAGCTCTCTTTAGAGTGTGCGAGAGGATGAGCAGAAGATTAGGTGGCTAGAGAAGCCCAGAGCCCCAGTGTTCTTAGGCCTACAAAAGCGCTTCCAAGGAAGGGTGCTGGCTAGCAACAGCTTTCAGTGCTGGCACTTTTCATCTCTGAGCAATTGCTCGACGTTTGCAATTTCTCAGCTCGTGTCTACGAGACGGAAAGAGAACGACCGTGACGTTTGGTGGCTAGAGAAGCCCAGAGCCCCAGTGTTCTTAGGCCTACAAAAGCGCTTCCAAGGAATGGGGCTGGCTAGCAACAGCTTTCAGTGCTGGCACTTTTCATCTCTGAGCAATTGCTCGACGTTTGCAATTTCTCACCTGAGCTCTCTTTACAGTGCGCGAGAGGATGAGCAGAAGATTAGGTGGCTAGAGAAGCCCAGAGCCCCAGTGTTCTTAGGCCTACAAAAGCGCTTCCAAGGAAGGGGGTTGGCTAGCAACAGCTTTCAGTGCTGGCACTTTTCATCTCTGAGCAATTGCTCGACGTTTGCAATTTCTCAGCTCGTGTCTACGAGACGGAGAGATAGTGACCGTGATGTCTGGTGGCTAGAGAAGCGCAAAGCCCCAGTGTTGCTGCGCCTGTGAAAGCGCTTCCAAGGAAGGGTGCTGGCTAGCAACAGCTTTCAGTGCTGGCACTTTTCATCTCTGAGCAATTGCTCGACGTTTGCAATTTCTCAGCTCGTGTCTACGAGACGGAGAGATAGTGACCGTGATGTCTGGTGGCTAGAGAAGCGCAAAGCCCCAGTGTTGCTGCGCCTGTGAAAGCGCTTCCAAGGAAGGGGGCTGGCTAGCAACAGCTTTCAGTGCTGGCACTTTTCATCTCTGAGCAATTGCTCGACGTTTGCAATTTCTCCCCTGAGCTCTCTTTAGAGTGCGCGAGAGGATGAGCAGAAGATTAGGTGGCTAGAGAAGGCCAGAGCCCCAGTGTTCTTAGGGCTACAAAAGCGCTTCCAAGGAAGGGTGCTGGCTAGCAACAGCTTTCAGTGCTGGCACTTTTCATCTCTGAGCAATTGCTGGACATTTGCAATTTCTCACCTGAGAACTCTTTAGAGTGCGCGAGAGGATGAGCAGAAGATTAGGTGGCTAGAGAAGCCCAGAGCCCCAGTGTTCTTAGGCCTACAAAAGCGCTTCCAAGGAAGGGTGCTGGCTAGCAACAGCTTTCAGTGCTGGCACTTTTCATCTCTGAGCAATTGCTCGACGTTTGCAATTTCTCAGCTCGTGTCTACGAGACGGAAAGAGAAGGACCGTGACGTTTGGTGGCTAGAGAAGCGCAAAGCCCCAGTGTTGCTGCACCTGTGAAAGCGCTTCCAAGGAAGGGGGCTGGCTAGCAACAGCTTTCAGTGCTGGCACTTTTCATCTCTGAGCAATTGCTCGACGTTTGCAATTTCTCAGCTCGTGTCTACGAGACGGAAAGAGAATGACCGTGACGTTTGGTGGGTAGAGAAGCGCAAAGCCCCAGTGTTGCTGCGCCTGTGAAAGCGCTTCCAAGGAAGGGTGCTGGCTAGCAACAGCTTTCAGTGCTGGCACTTTTCATCTCTGAGCAATTGCTCGACGTTTGCAATTTCTCAGCTCGTGTCTACGAGACGGAAAGAGAAGGACCGTGACGTTTGGTGGCTAGAGAAGCGCAAAGCCCCAGTGTTGCTGCGCCTGTGAAAGCGCTTCCAAGGAAGGGGGCTGGCTAGCAACAGCTTTCAGTGCTGGCACTTTTCATCTCTGAGCAATTGCTGGACATTTGCAATTTCTCCCCTGAGCTCTCTTTAGAGTGCGCGAGAGGATGAGCAGAAGATTAGGTGGCTAGAGAAGTCCAGAGCCCCACTGTTCTTAGGCCTACAAAAGCGCTTCCAAGGAAGGGTGCTGGCTAGCAACAGCTTTCAGTGCTGGCACTTTTCATCTCTGAGCAATTGCTCGACGTTTGCAATTTCTCAGCTCGTGTCTACGACACGGAGAGAGAGTGACCGTGACATTTGGTGAGTAGAGAAGCGCAAAGCCCCAGTGTTGCTGCGCCTGTGAAAGCGCTTCCAAGGAAGGGTGCTGGCTAGCAACAGCTTTCAGTGCTGGCACTTTTCATCTCTGAGCAATTGCTGGACATTTGCAATTTCTCACCTGAGAACTCTTTAGAGTGCGCGAGAGGATGAGCAGAAGATTAGGTGGCTAGAGAAGGCCAGAGCCCCAGTCTTCTTAGGCCTACAAAAGCGCTTCCAAGGAAGGGTGCTGGCTAGCAACAGCTTTCAGTGCTGGCACTTTTCATCTCTCAGCAATTGCTCGACGTTTACAATTTCTCACCTGAGCTCTCTTTAGAGTGCGCGAGAGGATGAGCAGAAGATTAAGTGGCTAGAGAAGCCCAGAGCCCCAGTGTTCTTAGGCCTACAAAAGCGCTTCCAAGGAAGGGTGCTGGCTAGCAACAGCTTTCAGTGCTGGCACTTTTCATCTCTGAGCAATTGCTGGACGTTTGCAATTTCTCAGCTCGTGTCTACGAGACGGAAAGAGAAGGAGCGTGACGTTTGGTGGCTAGAGAAGCGCAAAGCCCAAGGGTTGCTGCGCCTGTGAAAGCGCTTCCAAGGAAGGGGGCTGGCTAGCAACAGCTTTCAGTGCTGGCACTTTTCATCTCTGAGCAATTGCTCGACGTTTGCAATTTCTCAGCTCGTGTCTACGAGACGGAAAGAGAATGACCGTGACGTTTGGTGGGTAGAGAAGCGCAAAGCCCCAGTGTTGCTGCGCCTGTGAAAGCGCTTCCAAGGAAGGGTGCTGGCTAGCAACAGCTTTCAGTGCTGGCACTTTTCATCTCTGAGCAATTGCTCGACGTTTGCAATTTCTCAGCTCGTGTCTACGAGACGGAAAGAGAAGGACCGTGACGTTTGGTGGCTAGAGAAGCGCAAAGCCCCAGTGTTGCTGCGCCTGTGAAAGCGCTTCCAAGGAAGGGTGCTGGCTAGCAACAGCTTTCAGTGCTGGCACTTTTCATCTCTGAGCAATTGCTGGACATTTGCAATTTCTCCCCTGAGCTCTCTTTAGAGTGCGCGAGAGGATGAGCAGAAGATTAGGTGGCTAGAGAAGCCCAGAGCCCCAGTGTTCTTAGGCCTACAAAAGCGCTTCCAAGGAAGGGTGCTGGCTAGCAACAGCTTTCAGTGCTGGCACTTTTCATCTCTGAGCAATTGCTCGACAATTGCAATTTCTCAGCTCGTGTCTACGAGACGGAAAGAGAAGGACCGTGACGTTTGGTGGCTAGAGAAGCGCAAAGCCCCAGTGTTGCTGCGCCTGTGAAAGCGCTTCCAAGGAAGGGGGCTGGCTAGCAACAGCTTTCAGTGCTGGCACTTTTCATCTCTGAGCAATTGCTCGACGTTTGCAATTTCTCCCCTGAGCTCTCTTTAGAGTGCGCGAGAGCATGAGCAGAAGATTCGGTGTCTAAAGAAGCCCAGAGCCCCAGTGTTCTTAGGCCTACAAAAGCGCTTCCAAGGAAGGGGGCTGGCTAGCAACAGCTTTCAGTGCTGGCACTTTTCATCTCTGAGCAATTGCTCGACGTTTGCAATTTCTCCCCTGAGCTCTCTTTAGAGTGTGCGAGAGGATGAGCAGAAGATTAGGTGGCTAGAGAAGCCCAGAGCCCCAGTGTTCTTAGGCCTACAAAAGCGCTTCCAAGGAAGGGTGCTGGCTAGCAACAGCTTTCAGTGCTGGCACTTTTCATCTCTGAGCAATTGCTCGACGTTTGCAATTTCTCTGCTCGTGTCTACGAGACGGAAAGAGAACGACCGTGACGTTTGGTGGCTAGAGAAGCCCAGAGCCCCAGTGTTCTTAGGCCTACAAAAGCGCTTCCAAGGAATGGGGCTGGCTAGCAACAGCTTTCAGTGCTGGCACTTTTCATCTCTGAGCAATTGCTCGACGTTTGCAATTTCTCCCCTGAGCTCTCTTTAGAGTGTGCGAGAGGATGAGCAGAAGATTAGGTGGCTAGAGAAGCCCAGAGCCCCAGTGTTCTTAGGCCTACAAAAGCGCTTCCAAGGAAGGGTGCTGGCTAGCAACAGCTTTCAGTGCTGGCACTTTTCATCTCTGAGCAATTGCTCGACGTTTGCAATTTCTCTGCTCGTGTCTACGAGACGGAAAGAGAACGACCGTGACGTTTGGTGGCTAGAGAAGCCCAGAGCCCCAGTGTTCTTAGGCCTACAAAAGCGCTTCCAAGGAATGGGGCTGGCTAGCAACAGCTTTCAGTGCTGGCACTTTTCATCTCTGAGCAATTGCTCGACGTTTGCAATTTCTCACCTGAGCTCTCTTTACAGTGCGCGAGAGGATGAGCAGAAGATTAGGTGGCTAGAGAAGCCCAGAGCCCCAGTGTTCTTAGGCCTACAAAAGCGCTTCCAAGGAAGGGGGTTGGCTAGCAACAGCTTTCAGTGCTGGCACTTTTCATCTCTGAGCAATTGCTCGACGTTTGCAATTTCTCAGCTCGTGTCTACGAGACGGAGAGATAGTGACCGTGATGTCTGGTGGCTAGAGAAGCGCAAAGCCCCAGTGTTGCTGCGCCTGTGAAAGCGCTTCCAAGGAAGGGTGCTGGCTAGCAACAGCTTTCAGTGCTGGCACTTTTCATCTCTGAGCAATTGCTCGACGTTTGCAATTTCTCAGCTCGTGTCTACGAGACGGAGAGATAGTGACCGTGATGTCTGGTGGCTAGAGAAGCGCAAAGCCCCAGTGTTGCTGCGCCTGTGAAAGCGCTTCCAAGGAAGGGGGCTGGCTAGCAACAGCTTTCAGTGCTGGCACTTTTCATCTCTGAGCAATTGCTCGACGTTTTCAATTTCTCCCCTGAGCTCTCTTTAGAGTGCGCGAGAGGATGAGCAGAAGATTAGGTGGCTAGAGAAGCCCAGAGCCCCAGTGTTCTTAGGCCTACAAAAGCGCTTCCAAGGAAGGGGGCTGGCTAGCAACAGCTTTCAGTGCTGGCACTTTTCCTCTCTGAGCAATTGCTCCACGTTTGCAATTTCTCAGCTCGTGTCTATGAGATGGAAAGAGAAGGACCGTGACGTTTGGTGGCTAGAGAAGCACAAAGCCCCACTGTTGCTGCGCCTGTGAAAGCGCTTCCAAGGAAGGGTGCTGGCTAGCAACAGCTTTCAGTGCTGGCACTTTTCATCTCTGAGCAATTGCTCGACGTTTGCAATTTCTCCCCTGAGCTCTCTTTAGAGTGCGCGAGAGGATGAGCAGAAGATTAGGTGTCTAAAGAAGCCCAGAGCCCCAGTGTTCTTAGGCCTACAAAAGCGCTTCCAAGGAAGGGTGCTGGCTAGCAACAGCTTTCAGTGCTGGCACTTTTCATCTCTGAGCAATTGCTCGACGTTTGCAATTTCTCACCTGAGCTCTCTTTAGAGTGCGCGAGAGGATGAGCAGAAGATTCGGTGGCTAGAGAAGCCCAGAGCCCCAGTGTTCTTAGGCCTACAAAAGCGCTTCCAAGGAAGGGGGCTGGCTAGCAAGAGCTTTCAGTGCTGGCACTTTTCATCTCTGAGCAATTGCTCGACGTTTGCAATTTCTCAGCTCGTGTCTACGAGACGGAAAGAGAAGGACCGTGACGTTTGGTGGCTAGAGAAGCGCAAAGCCCCAGTGTTGCTGCGCCTGTGAAAGCGCTTCCAAGGAAGGGTGCTGGCTAGCAAGAGCTTTCAGTGCTGGCACTTTTCATCTCTGAGCAATTGCTCGACGTTTGCAATTTCTCCCCTGAGCTCTCTTTAGAGTGCGCGAGAGGATGAGCAGAAGATTAGGTGTCTAAAGAAGCCCAGAGCCCCAGTGTTCTTAGGCCTACAAAAGCGCTTCCAAGGAAGGGTGCTGGCTAGCAACAGCTTTCAGTGCTGGCACTTTTCCTCTCTGAGCAATTGCTCCACGTTTGCAATTTCTCAGCTCGTGTCTACGAGACGGAAAGAGAAGGACCGTGACGTTTGGTGGCTATAGAAGCGCAAAGCCCAAGGGTTGCTGCGCCTGTGAAAGCGCTTCCAAGGAAGGGGGCTGGCTAGCAAGAGCTTTCAGTGCTGGCACTTTTCATCTCTGAGCAATTGCTCGACGTTTGCAATTTCTCAGCTCGTGTCTACGAGACGGAAAGAGAAGGACCGTGACGTTTGGTGGCTAGAGAAGCGCAAAGCCCCAGTGTTGCTGCGCCTGTGAAAGCGCTTCCAAGGAAGGGTGCTGGCTAGCAACAGCTTTCAGTGCTGGCACTTTTCATCTCTGAGCAATTGCTCGACGTTTGCAATTTCTCAGCTCGTGTCTACGAGACGGAAAGAGAAGGACCGTGACGTTTGGTGGCTAGAGAAGCGCAAAGCCCCAGTGTTACTGCGCCTGTGAAAGCGCTTCCAAGGAAGGGTGCTGGCTAGCAACAGCTTTCAGTGCTGGCACTTTTCATCTCTGAGCAATTGCTCGACGTTTGCAATTTCTCCCCTGAGCTCTCTTTAGAGTGCGCGAGAGGATGAGCAGAAGATTAGGTGGCTAGAGAAGCCCAGAGCCCCAGTGTTCTTAGGCCTACAAAAGCGCTTCCAAGGAAGGGTGCTGGCTAGCAACAGCTTTCAGTGCTGGCACTTTTCATCTCTGAGCAATTGCTCGACAATTGCAATTTCTCAGCTCGTGTCTACGAGACGGAAAGAGAAGGACCGTGACGTTTGGTGGCTAGAGAAGCGCAAAGCCCCAGTGTTGCTGCGCCTGTGAAAGCGCTTCCAAGGAAGGGGGCTGGCTAGCAACAGCTTTCAGTGCTGGCACTTTTCATCTCTGAGCAATTGCTCGACGTTTGCAATTTCTCCCCTGAGCTCTCTTTAGAGTGCGCGAGAGCATGAGCAGAAGATTCGGTGTCTAAAGAAGCCCAGAGCCCCAGTGTTCTTAGGCCTACAAAAGCGCTTCCAAGGAAGGGGGCTGGCTAGCAACAGCTTTCAGTGCTGGCACTTTTCATCTCTGAGCAATTGCTCGACGTTTGCAATTTCTCCCCTGAGCTCTCTTTAGAGTGTGCGAGAGGATGAGCAGAAGATTAGGTGGCTAGAGAAGCCCAGAGCCCCAGTGTTCTTAGGCCTACAAAAGCGCTTCCAAGGAAGGGTGCTGGCTAGCAACAGCTTTCAGTGCTGGCACTTTTCATCTCTGAGCAATTGCTCAACGTTTGCAATTTCTCTGCTCGTGTCTACGAGACGGAAAGAGAACGACCGTGACGTTTGGTGGCTAGAGAAGCCCAGAGCCCCAGTGTTCTTAGGCCTACAAAAGCGCTTCCAAGGAATGGGGCTGGCTAGCAACAGCTTTCAGTGCTGGCACTTTTCATCTCTGAGCAATTGCTCGACGTTTGCAATTTCTCACCTGAGCTCTCTTTACAGTGCGCGAGAGGATGAGCAGAAGATTAGGTGGCTAGAGAAGCCCAGAGCCCCAGTGTGCTTAGGCCTACAAAAGCGCTTCCAAGGAAGGGGGTTGGCTAGCAACAGCTTTCAGTGCTGGCACTTTTCATCTCTGAGCAATTGCTCGACGTTTGCAATTTCTCAGCTCGTGTCTACGACACGGAGAGATAGTGACCGTGATGTCTGGTGGCTAGAGAAGCGCAAAGCCCCAGTGTTGCTGCGCCTGTGAAAGCGCTTCCAAGGAAGGGTGCTGGCTAGCAACAGCTTTCAGTGCTGGCACTTTTCATCTCTGAGCAATTGCTCGACGTTTGCAATTTCTCAGCTCGTGTCTAGGAGACGGAAAGAGAATGACCATGACGTTTGGTGGCTAGAGAAGCGCAAAGCCCCAGTGTTACTGCGCCTGTGAAAGCGCTTCCAAGGAAGGGGGCTGGCTAGCAAGAGCTTTCAGTGCTGGCACTTTTCATCTCTGAGCAATTGCTCAACGTTTGCAATTTCTCAGCTCGTGTCTACGAGACGGAAAGAGAAGGACCGTGACATTTGGTGGGTAGAGAAGCGCAAAGCCCCAGTGTTGCTGCGCCTGTGAAAGCGCTTCCAAGGAAGGGGGCTGGCTAGCAACAGCTTTCAGTGCTGGCACTTTTCATCTCTGAGCAATTGCTCGACGTTTGCAATTTCTCCCCTGAGCTCTCATTATAGTGCGCGAGAGGATGAGCAGAAGATTCGGTGGCTAGAGAAGCCCAGAGCCCCAGTGTGCCTAGGCCTACAAAAGCGCTTCCAAGGAAGGGTGCTGGCTAGCAACAGCTTTCAGTGCTGGCACTTTTCATCTCTGAGCAATTGCTCGACATTTGCAATTTCTCCCCTGAGCTCTCTTTAGAGTGCGCGAGAGGATGAGCAGAAGATTAGGTGGCTAGAGAAGCCCAGAGCCCCAGTGTTCTTAGGCCTACAAAAGCGCTTCCAAGGAAGGGGGCTGGCTAGCAAGAGCTTTCAGTGCTGGCACTTTTCCTCTCTGAGCAATTGCTCGACGTTTGCAATTTCTCAGCTCGTGTCTACGAGACGGAAAGAGAAGGACCGTGACGTTTGGTGGCTAGAGAAGCGCAAAGCCCCAGTGTTGCTGCGCCTGTGAAAGCGCTTCCAAGGAAGGGTGCTGGCTAGCAACAGCTTTCAGTGCTGGCACTTTTCATCTCTGAGCAATTGCTCGACGTTTGCAATTTCTCACCTGAGCTCTTTTTAGAGTGCGCGAGAGGATGAGCAGAAGATTAAGTGGCTAGAGAAGCCCAGAGCCCCAGTGTTCTTAGGCCTACAAAAGCGCTTCCAAGGAAGGGGGCTGGCTAGCAACAGCTTTCAGTGCTGGCACTTTTCATCTCTGAGCAATTGCTCGACGTTTGCAATTTCTCAGCTCGTGTCTGCGAGACGGAAAGAGAAGGACCGTGACGTTTGGTGGCTAGAGAAGCACAAAGCCCCAGTGTTGCTGCGCCTGTGAAAGCGCTTCCAAGGAAGGGGGCTGGCTAGCAAGAGCTTTCAGTGCTGGCACTTTTCATCTCTGAGCAATTGCTCGACGTTTGCAATTTCTCCCCTGAGCTCTCTTTAGAGTGCGCGAGAGGATGAGCAGAAGATTAATTGGCTAGAGAAGCCCAGAGCCCCAGTGTTCTTAGGCCTACAAAAGCGCTTCCAAGGAAGGGGGCTGGCTAGCAACAGCTTTCAGTGCTGGCACTTTTCCTCTCTGAGCAATTGCTCGACGTTTGCAATTTCTCAGCTCGTGTCTACGAGACGGAAAGAGAAGGACCGTGACGTTTGGTGGCTAGAGAAGCGCAAAGCCCCAGGGTTGCTGCGCCTGTGAAAGCGCTTCCAAGGAAGGGGGCTGGCTAGCAACAGCTTTCAGTGCTGGCACTTTTCATCTCTGAGCAATTGCTCGACGTTTGCAATTTCTCAGCTCGTGTCTACGAGACGGAAAGAGAAGGACCGTGTCGTTTGGTGGCTAGAGAAGCGCAAAGCCCCAGTGTTGCTGCGCCTGTGAAAGCGCTTCCAAGGAAGGGTGCTGGCTAGCAACAGCTTTCAGTGCTGGCACTTTTCATCTCTGAGCAATTCCTCGACGTTTGCAATTTCTCCCCTGAGCTCTCTTTAGAGTGCGCGAGAGGATGAGCAGAAGATTAGGTGGCTAGAGAAGCCCAGAGCCCCAGTGTGCTTAGGGCTACAAAAGCGCTTCCAAGGAAGGGTGCTGGCTAGCAACAGCTTTCAGTGCTGGCACTTTTCATCTCTGAGCAATTGCTCGACGTTTGCAATTTCTCAGCTCGTGTCTACGAGACGGAAAGAGAATGACAGTGACGTTTGGTGGCTAGAGAAGCGCAAAGCCCCAGTGTTGCTGCGCCTGTGAAAGCGCTTCCAAGGAAGGGTGCTGGCTAGCAACAGCTTTCAGTGCTGGCACTTTTCATCTCTGAGCAATTGCTCGACGTTTGCAATTTCTCCCCTGAGCTCTCTTTAGAGTGCGCGAGAGGATGAGCAGAAGATTAGGTGTCTAAAGAAGCCGAGAGCCCCAGTGTTCTTAGGCCTACAAAAGCGCTTCCAAGGAAGGGGGCTGGCTAGCAACAGCTTTCAGTGCTGGCACTTTTCATCTCTGAGCAATTGCTCCACGTTTGCAATTTCTCAGCTCGTGTCTACGAGACGGAAAGAGAAGGAGCGTGACGTTTGGTGGCTAGAGAAGCGCAAAGCCCCAGTGTTGCTGCGCCTGTGAAAGCGCTTCCAAGGAAGGGTGCTGGCTAGCAACAGCTTTCAGTGCTGGCACTTTTCATCTCTGAGCAATTGCTCGACGTTTGCAATTTCTCAGCTCGTGTCTACGAGACGGAAAGAGAAGGACCGTGACGTTTGGTGGGTAGAGAAGCGCAAAGCCCCAGTGTTGCTGCGCCTGTGAAAGCGCTTCCAAGGAAGGGTGCTGGCTAGCAACAGCTTTCAGTGCTGGCACTTTTCATCTCTGAGCAATTGCTGGACGTTTGCAATTTCTCCCCTGAGCTCTCTTTAGAGTGCGCGAGAGGATGAGCAGAAGATTAGGTGGCTAGAGAAGCCCAGAGCCCCAGTGTTCTTAGGCCTACAAAAGCGCTTCCAAGGAAGGGTGCTGGCTAGCAACAGCTTTCAGTGCTGGCACTTTTCATCTCTGAGCAATTGCTCAACGTTTGCAATTTCTCAGCTCGTGTCTACGAGACGGAAAGAGAATGACAGTGACGTTTGGTGGCTAGAGAAGCGCAAAGCCCCAGTGTTGCTGCGCCTGTGAAAGCGCTTCCAAGGAAGGGTGCTGGCTAGCAACAGCTTTCAGTGCTGGCACTTTTCCTCTCTGAGCAATTGCTGGACGTTTGCAATTTCTCAGCTCGTGTCTACGAGACGGAAAGAGAAGGACCGTGACGTTTGGTGGCTAGAGAAGCGCAAAGCCCCAGTGTTACTGCGCCTGTGAAAGCGCTTCCAAGGAAGGGTGCTGGCTAGCAAGAGCTTTCAGTGCTGGCACTTTTCATCTCTGAGCAATTGCTCGACGTTTGCAATTTCTCAGCTCGTGTCTACGAGACGGAAAGAGAAGGACCGTGACGTTTGGTGGCTAGAGAAGCGCAAAGCCCCAGTGTTGCTGCGCCTGTGAAAGCGCTTCCAAGGAAGGGTGCTGGCTAGCAACAGCTTTCAGTGCTGGCACTTTTCATCTCTGAGCAATTGCTCGACGTTTGCAATTTCTCCCCTGAGCTCTCTTTAGAGTGCGCGAGAGGATGAGCAGAAGATTAGGTGGCTAGAGAAGCCCAGAGCCCCAGTGTGCTTAGGGCTACAAAAGCGCTTCCAAGGAAGGGTGCTGGCTAGCAACAGCTTTCAGTGCTGGCACTTTTCCTCTCTGAGCAATTGCTCGACGTTTGCAATTTCTCACCTGAGCTCTCTTTAGAGTGCGCGAGAGGATGAGCAGAAGATTCGGTGGCTAGAGAAGCCCAGAGCCCCAGTGTTCTTAGGCCTACAAAAGCGCTTCCAAGGAAGGGGGCTGGCTAGCAACAGCTTTCAGTGCTGGCACTTTTCCTCTCTGAGCAATTGCTCAACGTTTGCAATTTCTCAGCTTGTGTCTACGAGACGGAAAGAGAAGGAGCGTGACGTTTGGTGGGTAGAGAAGCGCAAAGCCCCAGTGTTGCTGCGCCTGTGAAAGCGCTTCCAAGGAAGGGTGCTGGCTAGCAACAGCTTTCAGTGCTGGCACTTTTCCTCTCTGAGCAATTGCTCCACGTTTGCAATTTCTCCCCTGAGCTCTCTTTAGAGTGCGCGAGAGGATGAGCAGAAGATTAGGTGTCTAAAGTAGCCCAGAGCCCCAGTGTTCTTAGGCCTACAAAAGCGCTTCCAAGGAAGGGGGCTGGCTAGCAACAGCTTTCAGTGCTGGCACTTTTCATCTCTGAGCAATTGCTCGACGTTTGCAATTTCTCAGCTCGTGTCTACGAGACGGAAAGAGAAGGACCGTGATGTTTGGTGGCTAGAGAAGCGCAAAGCCCCAGTGTTGCTGCGCCTGTGAAAGCGCTTCCAAGGAAGGGTGCTGGCTAGCAACAGCTTTCAGTGCTGGCACTTTTCATCTCTGAGCAATTGCTCGACGTTTGCAATTTCTCCCCTGAGCTCTCTTTAGACTGCGCTAGAGAATGAGCAGAAGATTAGGTGGCTAGAGAAGCCCAGAGCCCCAGTGTTCTTAGGCCTACAAAAGCGCTTCCAAGGAAGGGTGCTGGCTAGCAACAGCTTTCAGTGCTGGCACTTTTCATCTCTGAGCAATTGCTCAACGTTTGCAATTTCTCAGCTCGTGACTACGAGACGGAAAGAGAAGGACCGTGACGTTTGGTGGGTAGAGAAGCGCAAAGCCCCAGTGTTGCTGCGCCTGTGAAAGCGCTTCCAAGGAAGGGTGCTGGCTAGCAACAGCTTTCAGTGCTGGCACTTTTCATCTCTGAGCAATTGCTCGACGTTTGCAATTTCTCACCTGAGCTCTCTTTAGAGTGCGCGAGAGGATGAGCAGAAGATTAGGTGGCTAGAGAAGCCCAGAGCCCCAGTGTTCTTAGGCCTACAAAAGCGCTTCCAAGGAAGGGGGCTGGCTAGCAACAGCTTTCAGTGCTGGCACTTTTCATCTCTGAGCAATTGCTCGACGTTTGCAATTTCTCAGCTCGTGTCTACGAGACGGAAAGAGAAGGACCGTGTCGTTTGGTGGCTAGAGAAGCGCAAAGCCCCAGTGTTGCTGCGCCTGTGAAAGCGCTTCCAAGGAAGGGTGCTGGCTAGCAACAGCTTTCAGTGCTGGCACTTTTCATCTCTGAGCAATTCCTCGACGTTTGCAATTTCTCCCCTGAGCTCTCTTTAGAGTGCGCGAGAGGATGAGCAGAAGATTAGGTGGCTAGAGAAGCCCAGAGCCCCAGTGTGCTTAGGGCTACAAAAGCGCTTCCAAGGAAGGGTGCTGGCTAGCAACAGCTTTCAGTGCTGGCACTTTTCATCTCTGAGCAATTGCTCGACGTTTGCAATTTCTCAGCTCGTGTCTACGAGACGGAAAGAGAATGACAGTGACGTTTGGTGGCTAGAGAAGCGCAAAGCCCCAGTGTTGCTGCGCCTGTGAAAGCGCTTCCAAGGAAGGGGGCTGGCTAGCAACAGCTTTCAGTGCTGGCACTTTTCATCTCTGAGCAATTGCTCGACGTTTGCAATTTCTCCCCTGAGCTCTCTTTAGAGTGCGCGAGAGGATGAGCAGAAGATTAGGTGTCTAAAGAAGCCGAGAGCCCCAGTGTTCTTAGGCCTACAAAAGCGCTTCCAAGGAAGGGGGCTGGCTAGCAACAGCTTTCAGTGCTGGCACTTTTCATCTCTGAGCAATTGCTCCACGTTTGCAATTTCTCAGCTCGTGTCTACGAGACGGAAAGAGAAGGAGCGTGACGTTTGGTGGCTAGAGAAGCGCAAAGCCCCAGTGTTGCTGCGCCTGTGAAAGCGCTTCCAAGGAAGGGTGCTGGCTAGCAACAGCTTTCAGTGCTGGCACTTTTCATCTCTGAGCAATTGCTCGACGTTTGCAATTTCTCAGCTCGTGTCTACGAGACGGAAAGAGAAGGACCGTGACGTTTGGTGGGTAGAGAAGCGCAAAGCCCCAGTGTTGCTGCGCCTGTGAAAGCGCTTCCAAGGAAGGGTGCTGGCTAGCAACAGCTTTCAGTGCTGGCACTTTTCATCTCTGAGCAATTGCTGGACGTTTGCAATTTCTCCCCTGAGCTCTCTTTAGAGTGCGCGAGAGGATGAGCAGAAGATTAGGTGGCTAGAGAAGCCCAGAGCCCCAGTGTTCTTAGGCCTACAAAAGCGCTTCCAAGGAAGGGTGCTGGCTAGCAACAGCTTTCAGTGCTGGCACTTTTCCTCTCTGAGCAATTGCTCGACGTTTGCAATTTCTCAGCTCGTGTCTACGAGACGGAAAGAGAAGGAGCGTGACGTTTGGTGGCTAGAGAAGCGCAAAGCCCCAGTGTTGCTGCGCCTGTGAAAGCGCTTCCAAGGAAGGGTGCTGGCTAGCAACAGCTTTCAGTGCTGGCACTTTTCCTCTCTGAGCAATTGCTGGACGTTTGCAATTTCTCAGCTCGTGTCTACGAGACGGAAAGAGAAGGACCGTGACGTTTGGTGGCTAGAGAAGCGCAAAGCCCCAGTGTTACTGCGCCTGTGAAAGCGCTTCCAAGGAAGGGTGCTGGCTAGCAAGAGCTTTCAGTGCTGGCACTTTTCATCTCTGAGCAATTGCTCGACGTTTGCAATTTCTCAGCTCGTGTCTACGAGACGGAAAGAGAAGGACCGTGACGTTTGGTGGCTAGAGAAGCGCAAAGCCCCAGTGTTGCTGCGCCTGTGAAAGCGCTTCCAAGGAAGGGTGCTGGCTAGCAACAGCTTTCAGTGCTGGCACTTTTCATCTCTGAGCAATTGCTCGACGTTTGCAATTTCTCCCCTGAGCTCTCTTTAGAGTGCGCGAGAGGATGAGCAGAAGATTAGGTGGCTAGAGAAGCCCAGAGCCCCAGTGTGCTTAGGCCTACAAAAGCGCTTCCAAGGAAGGGTGCTGGCTAGCAACAGCTTTCAGTGCTGGCACTTTTCCTCTCTGAGCAATTGCTCGACGTTTGCAATTTCTCACCTGAGCTCTCTTTAGAGTGCGCGAGAGGATGAGCAGAAGATTCGGTGGCTAGAGAAGCCCAGAGCCCCAGTGTTCTTAGGCCTACAAAAGCGCTTCCAAGGAAGGGGGCTGGCTAGCAACAGCTTTCAGTGCTGGCACTTTTCCTCTCTGAGCAATTGCTCAACGTTTGCAATTTCTCAGCTTGTGTCTACGAGACGGAAAGAGAAGGAGCGTGACGTTTGGTGGGTAGAGAAGCGCAAAGCCCCAGTGTTGCTGCGCCTGTGAAAGCGCTTCCAAGGAAGGGTGCTGGCTAGCAACAGCTTTCAGTGCTGGCACTTTTCATCTCTGAGCAATTGCTCGACGTTTGCAATTTCTCCCCTGAGCTCTCTTTAGAGTGCGCGAGAGGATGAGCAGAAGATTAGGTGTCTAAAGTAGCCCAGAGCCCCAGTGTTCTTAGGCCTACAAAAGCGCTTCCAAGGAAGGGGGCTGGATAGCAACAGCTTTCAGTGCTGGCACTTTTCATCTCTGAGCAATTGCTCGACGTTTGCAATTTCTCAGCTCGTGTCTACGAGACGGAAAGAGAAGGACCGTGACGTTTGGTGGCTAGAGAAGCGCAAAGCCCCAGTGTTGCTGCGCCTGTGAAAGCGCTTCCAAGGAAGGGTGCTGGCTAGCAACAGCTTTCAGTGCTGGCACTTTTCATCTCTGAGCAATTGCTCGACGTTTGCAATTTCTCAGCTCGTGTCTACGAGACGGAAAGAGAAGGACCGTGATGTTTGGTGGCTAGAGAAGCGCAAAGCCCCAGTGTTGCTGTGCCTGTGAAAGCGCTTCCAAGGAAGGGTGCTGGCTAGCAACAGCTTTCAGTGCTGGCACTTTTCATCTCTGAGCAATTGCTCCACGTTTGCAATTTCTCAGCTCGTGTCTACGAGACGGAAAGAGAAGGACCGTGACGTTTGGTGGCTAGAGAAGCGCAAAGCCCCAGTGTTACTGCGCCTGTGAAAGCGCTTCCAAGGAAGGGTGCTGGCTAGCAACAGCTTTCAGTGCTGGCACTTTTCATCTCTGAGCAATTGCTGGACGTTTGCAATTTCTCCCCTGAGCTCTCTTTAGAGTGCGCGAGAGCATGAGCAGAAGATTCGGTGGCTAGAGAAGCCCAGAGCCCCAGTGTTCTTAGGCCTACAAAAGCGCTTCCAAGGAAGGGGGCTGGCTAGCAACAGCTTTCAGTGCTGGCACTTTTCATCTCTGAGCAATTGCTCGACGTTTGCAATTTCTCAGCTCGTGTCTACGAGACGGAAAGAGAAGGACCGTGATGTTTGGTGGCTAGAGAAGCGCAAAGCCCCAGTGTTCCTGCGCCTGTGAAAGCGCTTCCAAGGAAGGGTGCTGGCTAGCAACAGCTTTCAGTGCTGGCACTTTTCATCTCTGAGCAATTGCTCGACGTTTGCAATTTCTCCCCTGAGCTCTCTTTAGACTGCGCTAGAGAATGAGCAGAAGATTAGGTGGCTAGAGAAGCCCAGAGCCCCAGTGTTCTTAGGCCTACAAAAGCGCTTCCAAGGAAGGGTGCTGGCTAGCAACAGCTTTCAGTGCTGGCACTTTTCATCTCTGAGCAATTGCTCAACGTTTGCAATTTCTCAGCTCGTGTCTACGAGACGGAAAGAGAAGGACCGTGACGTTTGGTGGGTAGAGAAGCGCAAAGCCCCAGTGTTGCTGTGCCTGTGAAAGCGCTTCCAAGGAAGGGTGCTGGCTAGCAAGAGCTTTCAGTGCTGGCACTTTTCCTCTCTGAGCAATTGCTCGACGTTTGCAATTTCTCAGCTCGTGTCTAGGAGACGGAAAGAGAAGGACCGTGACGTTTGGTGGCTAGAGAAGCACAAAGCCCCAGTGTTGCTGCGCCTGTGAAAGCGCTTCCAAGGAAGGGTGCTGGCTAGCAACAGCTTTCAGTGCTGGCACTTTTCATCTCTGAGCAATTGCTTGACGTTTGCAATTTCTCACCTGAGCTCACTTTAGAGTGCGCGAGAGGATGAGCAGAAGATTAGGTGGCTAGAGAAGCCCAGAGCCCCAGTGTTCTTAGGCCTACAAAAGCGCTTCCAAGGAAGGGGGCTGGCTAGCAACAGCTTTCAGTGCTGGCACTTTTCCTCTCTGAGCAATTGCTCGACGTTTGCAATTTCTCAGCTCGTGTCTACGAGACGGAAAGAGAAGGACCGTGACGTTTGGTGGGTAGAGAAGCGCAAAGCCCCAGGGTTGCTGCGCCTGTGAAAGCGCTTCCAAGGAAGGGTGCTGGCTAGCAACAGCTTTCAGTGCTGGCACTTTTCCTCTCTGAGCAATTGCTCGACGTTTGCAATTTCTCAGCTCGTCTCTACGAGACGGAAAGAGAAGGACCGTGACGTTTGGTGGCTAGAGAAGCGCAAAGCCCCAGTGTTACTGCGCCTGTGAAAGCGCTTCCAAGGAAGGGTGCTGGCTAGCAAGAGCTTTCAGTGCTGGCACTTTTCATCTCTGAGCAATTGCTCGACGTTTGCAATTTCTCAGCTCGTGTCTACGAGACGGAAAGAGAAGGACCGTGACGTTTGGTGGCTAGAGAAGCGCAAAGCCCCAGTGTTGCTGCGCCTGTGAAAGCGCTTCCAAGGAAGGGTGCTGGCTAGCAAGAGCTTTCAGTGCTGGCACTTTTCATCTCTGAGCAATTGCTCGACGTTTTCAATTTCTCCCCTGAGCTCTCTTTAGAGTGCGCGAGAGCATGAGCAGAAGATTAGGTGGCTAGAGAAGCCCAGAGCCCCAGTGTGCTTAGGGCTACAAAAGCGCTTCCAACGAAGGGTGCTGGCTAGCAACAGCTTTCAGTGCTGGCACTTTTCCTCTCTGAGCAATTGCTCAACGTTTGCAATTTCTCAGCTTGTGTCTACGAGACAGAAAGAGAAGGAGCGTGACGTTTGGTGGGTAGAGAAGCGCAAAGCCCCAGTGTTGCTGCGCCTGTGAAAGCGCTTCCAAGGAAGGGTGCTGGCTAGCAACAGCTTTCAGTGCTGGCACTTTTCATCTCTGAGCAATTGCTCGACGTTTGCAATTTCTCCCCTGAGCTCTCTTTAGAGTGCGCGAGAGGATGAGCAGAAGATTAGGTGTCTAAAGTAGCCCAGAGCCCCAGTGTTCTTAGGCCTACAAAAGCGCTTCCAAGGAAGGGGGCTGGATAGCAACAGCTTTCAGTGCTGGCACTTTTCATCTCTGAGCAATTGCTCGACGTTTGCAATTTCTCAGCTCGTGTCTACGAGACGGAAAGAGAAGGACCGTGACGTTTGGTGGGTAGAGAAGCGCAAAGCCCCAGTGTTGCTGCGCCTGTGAAAGCGCTTCCAAGGAAGGGTGCTGGCTAGCAACAGCTTTCAGTGCTGGCACTTTTCATCTCTGAGCAATTGCTCGACGTTTGCAATTTCTCAGCTCGTGTCTACGAGACGGAAAGAGAAGGACCGTGATGTTTGGTGGCTAGAGAAGCGCAAAGCCCCAGTGTTGCTGTGCCTGTGAAAGCGCTTCCAAGGAAGGGTGCTGGCTAGCAAGAGCTTTCAGTGCTGGCACTTTTCATCTCTGAGCAATTGCTCCACGTTTGCAATTTCTCAGCTCCTGTCTAGGAGACGGAAAGAGAATGACCGTGACGTTTGGTGGCTAGAGAAGCGCAAAGCCCCAGTGTTACTGCGCCTGTGAAAGCGCTTCCAAGGAAGGGTGCTGGCTAGCAAGAGCTTTCAGTGCTGCCACTTTTCATCTCTGAGCAATTGCTCGACGTTTGCAATTTCTCAGCTCGTGTCTACGAGACGGAAAGAGAATGACAGTGACGTTTGGTGGGTAGAGAAGTGCAAAGCCCCAGTGTTGCTGCGCCTGTGAAAGCGCTTCCAAGGAAGGGTGCTGGCTAGCAAGAGCTTTCAGTGCTGGCACTTTTCCTCTCTGAGCAATTGCTCGACGTTTGCAATTTCTCAGCTCGTGTCTACGAGACGGAAAGAGAAGGACCGTGACGTTTGGTGGGTAGAGAAGCGCAAAGCCCCAGTGTTGCTGCGCCTGTGAAAGCGCTTCCAAGGAAGGGTGCTGGCTAGCAACAGCTTTCAGTGCTGGCACTTTTCATCTCTGAGCAATTGCTCGACGTTTGCAATTTCTCCCCTGAGCTCTCTTTACAGTGCGCGAGAGGATGAGCAGAAGATTAGGTGGCTAGAGAAGCCCAGAGCCCCAGTGTTCTTAGGCCTACAAAAGCGCTTCCAAGGAAGGGTGCTGGCTAGCAAGAGCTTTCAGTGCTGGCACTTTTCATCTCTGAGCAATTGCTCGACGTTTGCAATTTCTCAGCTCGTGTCTAGGAGACGGAAAGAGAAGGACCGTGACGTTTGGTGGCTAGAGAAGCGCAAAGCCCCAGTGTTGCTGCGCCTGTGAAAGCGCTTCCAAGGAAGGGTGCTGGCTAGCAACAGCTTTCAGTGCTGGCACTTTTCCTCTCTGAGCAATTGCTCGACGTTTGCAATTTCTCACCTGAGCTCTCTTTAGACTGCGCGAGAGGATGAGCAGAAGATTCGGTGGCTAGAGAAGCCCAGAGCCCCAGTGTTCTTAGGCCTACAAAAGCGCTTCCAAGGAAGGGTGCTGGCTAGCAACAGCTTTCAGTGCTGGCACTTTTCCTCTCTGAGCAATTGCTCGACGTTTGCAATTTCTCAGCTCGTCTCTACGAGACGGAAAGAGATGGACCGTGACGTTTGGTGGCTAGAGAAGCGCAAAGCCCCAGTGTTACTGTGCCTGTGAAAGCGCTTCCAAGGAAGGGTGCTGGCTAGCAAGAGCTTTCAGTGCTGGCAATTTTCATCTCTGAGCAATTGCTCGACGTTTGCAATTTCTCAGCTCGTGTCTACGAGACGGAAAGAGAAGGACCATGACGTTTGCTGGCTAGAGAAGCGCAAAGGCCCAGTGTTGCTGCGCCTGTGAAAGCGCTTCCAAGGAAGGGTGCTGGCTAGCAACAGCTTTCAGTGCTGGCACTTTTCATCTCTGAGCAATTGCTCGACGTTTGCAATTTCTCAGCTCGTGTCTACGAGACGGAAAGAGAAGGACCGTGACGTTTGGTGGGTAGAGAAGCGCAAAGCCCCAGTGTTGCTGCGCCTGTGAAAGCGCTTCCAAGGAAGGGTGCTGGCTAGCAACAGCTTTCAGTGCTGGCACTTTTCATCTCTGAGCAATTGCTCGACCTTTGCAATTTCTCAGCTCGTGTCTACGAGACGGAAAGAGAATGACCGTGACGTTTGGTGGGTAGAGAAGCGCAAAGCCCCAGTGTTGCTGCGCCTGTGAAAGCGCTTCCAAGGAAGGGGGCTGGCTAGCAACAGCTTTCAGTGCTGGCACTTTTCATCTCTGAGCAATTGCTCGACGTTTGCAATTTCTCCCCTGAGCTCTCTTTAGAGTGCGCGAGAGCATGAGCAGAAGATTCGGTGGCTAGAGAAGCCCAGAGCCCCAGTGTTCTTAGGCCTACAAAAGCGCTTCCAACGAAGGGTGCTGGCTAGCAACAGCTTTCAGTGCTGGCACTTTTCATCTCTGAGCAATTGCTCGACGTTTGCAATTTCTCAGCTCGTGTCTACGAGACGGAAAGAGAATGACAGTGACGTTTGGTGGCTAGAGAAGCGCAAAGCCCCAGTGTTTCTGCACCTGTGAAAGCGCTTCCAAGGAAGGGTGCTGGCTAGCAACAGCTTTCAGTGCTGGCACTTTTCCTCTCTGAGCAATTGCTGGACGTTTGCAATTTCTCAGCTCGTGTCTACGAGACGGAAAGAGAAGGACCGTGACGTTTGGTGGCTAGAGAAGCGCAAAGCCCCAGTGTTACTGCGCCTGTGAAAGCGCTTCCAAGGAAGGGTGCTGGCTAGCAACAGCTTTCAGTGCTGGCACTTTTCATCTCTGAGCAATTGCTCGACGTTTGCAATTTCTCCCCTGAGCTCTCTTTAGAGTGCGCGAGAGCATGAGCAGAAGATTAGGTGGCTAGAGAAGCCCAGAGCCCCAGTGTTCTAAGGGCTACAAAGGCGCTTCCAAGGAAGGGTGCTGGCTAGCAACAGCTTTCAGTGCTGGCACTTTTCATCTCTGAGCAATTGCTTTACGTTTGCAATTTCTCAGCTCATGTCTACGAGACGGAAAGAGAAGGACCGTGACGTTTGGTGGGTAGAGAAGCGCAAAGCCCCAGTGTTGCTGCGCCTGTGAAAGCACTTCCAAGGAAGGGTGCTGGCTAGCAACAGCTTTCAGTGCTGGCACTTTTCATCTCTGAGCAATTGCTCGACGTTTGCAATTTCTCCTCTGAGCTCTCTTTAGAGTGCGCGAGAGCATGAGCAGAAGATTAGGTGGCTAGAGAAGCCCAGAGCCCCAGTGTGCTTAGGCCTACAAAAGCGCTTCCAAGGAAGGGTGCTGGCTAGCAACAGCTTTCAGTGCTGGCACTTTTCCTCTCTGAGCAATTGCTCGACGTTTGCAATTTCTCACCTGAGCTCTCTTTAGAGTGCGCGAGAGGATGAGCAGAAGATTCGGTGGCTAGAGAAGCCCAGAGCCCCAGTGTTCTTAGGCCTACAAAAGCGCTTCCAAGGAAGGGTGCTGGCTAGCAACAGCTTTCAGTGCTGGCACTTTTCCTCTCTGAGCAATTGCTCGACGTTTGCAATTTCTCAGCTCGTGTCTACGAGACGGAAAGAGAAGGACCGTGACGTTTGGTGGCTAGAGAAGCGCAAAGCCCCAGTGTTACTGCGCCTGTGAAAGCGCTTCCAAGGAAGGGTGCTGGCTAGCAACAGCTTTCAGTGCTGGCACTTTTCATCTCTGAGCAATTGCTCGACGTTTGCAATTTCTCAGCTCGTGTCGACGAGACGGAAAGAGAAGGACCGTGACGTTTGGTGGGTAGAGAAGCGCAAAGCCCCAGTGTTGCTGCGCCTGTGAAAGCGCTTCCAAGGAAGGGTGCTGGCTAGCAAGAGCTTTCAGTGCTGGCACTTTTCATCTCTGAGCAATTGCTCGACGTTTGCAATTTCTAACCTGAGCTCTTTTTAGAGTGCGCGAGATGATGAGCAGAAGATTAGGTGGCTAGAGAAGCCCAGAGCCCCAGTGTGCTTAGGCCTACAAAAGCGCTTCCAAGGAAGGGTGCTGGCTAGCAACAGCTTTCAGTGCTGGCACTTTTCATCTCTGAGCAATTGCTCGACGTTTGCAATTTCTCCCCTGAGCTCTCTTTAGAGTGCGCGAGAGGATGAGCAGAAGATTAGGTGGCTAGAGAAGCCCAGAGCCCCAGTGTTCTTAGGCCTACAAAAGCGCTTCCAAGGAAGGGGGCTGGCTAGCAACAGCTTTCAGTGCTGGCACTTTTCCTCTCTGAGCAATTGCTCGACGTTTGCAATTTCTCAGCTCGTGTCTACGAGACGGAAAGAGAAGGACCGTGACGTTTGGTGGCTAGAGAAGCGCAAAGCCCCAGGGTTGCTGCGCCTGTGAAAGCGCTTCCAAGGACGGGTGCTGGCTAGCAACAGCTTTCAGTGCTGGCACTTTTCATCTCTGAGCAATTGCTCGACGTTTGCAATTTCTCCCCTGAGCTCTCTTTACAGTGCGCGAGAGGATGAGCAGAAGATTAGGTGTCTAAAGAAGCCCAGAGCCCCAGTGTTCTTAGGCCTACAAAAGCGCTTCCAAGGAAGGGTGCTGGCTAGCAACAGCTTTCAGTGCTGGCACTTTTCCTCTCTGAGCAATTGCTTGACGTTTGCAATTTCTCAGCTCGTGTCTACGAGACGGAAAGAGAATGACCGTGACGTTTGGTGGCTAGAGAAGCGCAAAGCCCCAGTGTTGCTGCGCCTGTGAAAGCGCTTCCAAGGAAGGGTGCTGGCTAGCAACAGCTTTCAGTGCTGGCACTTTTCATCTCTGAGCAATTGCTCGACGTTTGCAATTTCTCCCCTGAGCTCTCTTTAGAGTGCGCGAGAGGATGAGCAGAAGATTAGGTGGCTAGAGAAGCCCAGAGCCCCAGTGTTCTTAGGCCTACAAAAGCGCTTCCAAGGAAGGGTGCTGGCTAGCAACAGCTTTCAGTGCTGGCACTTTTCCTCTCTGAGCAATTGCTCGACGTTTGCAATTTCTCAGCTCGTGTCTACGAGACGGAAAGAGAATGACAGTGACGTTTGGTGGCTAGAGAAGTGCAAAGCCCCAGTGTTACTGCGCCTGTGAAAGCGCTTCCAAGGAAGGGTGCTGGCTAGCAACAGCTTTCAGTGCTGGCACTTTTCATCTCTGAGCAATTGCTCGACGTTTGCAATTTCTCAGCTCGTGTCTACGAGACGGATAGAGAATGACAGTGACGTTTGGTGGCTAGAGAAGTGCAAAGCCCCAGTGTTACTGCGCCTGTGAAAGCGCTTCCAAGGAAGGGTGCTGGCTAGCAACAGCTTTCAGTGCTGGCACTTTTCATCTCTGAGCAATTGCTCGACGTTTGCAATTTCTCAGCTCGTGTCTACGAGACGGAAAGAGAAGGACCGTGACGTTTGGTGGCTAGAGAAGCGCAAAGCCCCAGTGTTGCTGCGCCTGTGAAAGCGCTTCCAAGGAAGGGTGCTGGCTAGCAACAGCTTTCAGTGCTGGCACTTTTCATCTCTGAGCAATTGCTCAACGTTTGCAATTTCTCCCCTGAGCTCTCTTTAGAGTGCGCGAGAGGATGAGCAGAAGATTAGGTGGCTAGAGAAGCCGAGAGCCCCAGTGTTCTTAGGCCTACAAAAGCGCTTTCAAGGAAGGGGGCTGGCTAGCAAGAGCTTTCAGTGCTGGCACTTTTCATCTCTGAGCAATTGCTCGACTTTTGCAATTTCTCAGCTCGTGTCTACGAGACGGAAAGAGAAGGACCGTGACGTTTGGTGGCTAGAGAAGCGCAAAGCCCCAGTGTTACTGCGCCTGTGAAAGCGCTTCCAAGGAAGGGTGCTGGCTAGCAACAGCTTTCAGTGCTGGCACTTTTCATCTCTGAGCAATTGCTCGACGTTTGCAATTTCTCAGCTCGTGTCTACGAGACGGAAAGAGAAGGACCGTGACGTTTGGTGGCTAGAGAAGCGCAAAGCCCCAGTGTTGCTGCGCCTGTGAAAGCGCTTCCAAGGAAGGGTGCTGGCTAGCAACAGCTTTCAGTGCTGGCACTTTTCATCTCTGAGCAATTGCTCGACGTTTGCAATTTCTCCCCTGAGCTCTCTTTAGAGTGCGCGAGAGGATGAGCAGAAGATTCGGTGGCTAGAGAAGCCCAGAGCCCCAGTGTTCTTAGGCCTACAAAAGCGCTTCCAAGGAAGGGGGCTGGCTAGCAACAGCTTTCAGTGCTGGCACTTTTCATCTCTGAGCAATTGCTCGACGTTTGCAATTTCTCAGCTCGTGTCTACGAGACGGAAAGAGAAGGACCGTGACGTTTGGTGGCTAGAGAAGCGCAAAGCCCCAGGGTTGCTGCGCCTGTGAAAGCGCTTCCAAGGACGGGTGCTGGCTAGCAACAGCTTTCAGTGCTGGCACTTTTCATCTCTGAGCAATTGCTCGACGTTTGCAATTTCTCCCCTGAGCTCTTTTTAGAGTGCGCGAGATGATGAGCAGAAGATTAGGTGTCTAAAGAAGCCCAGAGCCCCAGTGTTCTTAGGCCTACAAAAGCGCTTCCAAGGAAGGGTGCTGGCTAGCAACAGCTTTCAGTGCTGGCACTTTTCCTCTCTGAGCAATTGCTTGACGTTTGCAATTTCTCAGCTCGTGTCTACGAGACGGAAAGAGAATGACCGTGACGTTTGGTGGCTAGAGAAGCGCAAAGCCCCAGTGTTGCTGCGCCTGTGAAAGCGCTTCCAAGGAAGGGTGCTGGCTAGCAACAGCTTTCAGTGCTGGCACTTTTCATCTCTGAGCAATTGCTCGACGTTTGCAATTTCTCCCCTGAGCTCTCTTTAGAGTGCGCGAGAGGATGAGCAGAAGATTAGGTGGCTAGAGAAGCCCAGAGCCCCAGTGTTCTTAGGCCTACAAAAGCGCTTCCAAGGAAGGGTGCTGGCTAGCAACACCTTTCAGTGCTGGCACTTTTCCTCTCTGAGCAATTGCTCGACGTTTGCAATTTCTCAGCTCGTGTCTACGAGACGGAAAGAGAATGACAGTGACGTTTGGTGGCTAGAGAAGTGCAAAGCCCCAGTGTTACTGCGCCTGTGAAAGCGCTTCCAAGGAAGGGTGCTGGCTAGCAACAGCTTTCAGTGCTGGCACTTTTCATCTCTGAGCAATTGCTCGACGTTTGCAATTTCTCAGCTCGTGTCTACGAGACGGATAGAGAATGACAGTGACGTTTGGTGGCTAGAGAAGTGCAAAGCCCCAGTGTTACTGCGCCTGTGAAAGCGCTTCCAAGGAAGGGTGCTGGCTAGCAACAGCTTTCAGTGCTGGCACTTTTCATCTCTGAGCAATTGCTCGACGTTTGCAATTTCTCAGCTCGTGTCTACGAGACGGAAAGAGAAGGACCGTGACGTTTGGTGGCTAGAGAAGCGCAAAGCCCCAGTGTTGCTGCGCCTGTGAAAGCGCTTCCAAGGAAGGGTGCTGGCTAGCAACAGCTTTCAGTGCTGGCACTTTTCATCTCTGAGCAATTGCTCAACGTTTGCAATTTCTCCCCTGAGCTCTCTTTAGAGTGCGCGAGAGGATGAGCAGAAGATTAGGTGGCTAGAGAAGCCGAGAGCCCCAGTGTTCTTAGGCCTACAAAAGCGCTTTCAAGGAAGGGGGCTGGCTAGCAAGAGCTTTCAGTGCTGGCACTTTTCATCTCTGAGCAATTGCTCGACTTTTGCAATTTCTCAGCTCGTGTCTACGAGACGGAAAGAGAATGACCGTGACGTTTGGTGGCTAGAGAAGCGCAAAGCCCCAGTGTTGCTGTGCCTGTGAAAGCGCTTCCAAGGAAGGGTGCTGGCTAGCAACAGCTTTCAGTGCTGGCACTTTTCATCTCTGAGCAATTGCTCGACGTTTGCAATTTCTCAGCTCGTGTCTACGAGACGGAAAGAGAAGGACCGTGACGTTTGGTGGCTAGAGAAGCGCAAAGCCCCAGTGTTGCTGCGCCTGTGAAAGCGCTTCCAAGGAAGGGTGCTGGCTAGCAACAGCTTTCAGTGCTGGCACTTTTCATCTCTGAGCAATTGCTCGACGTTTGCAATTTCTCCCCTGAGCTCTCTTTAGAGTGCGCGAGAGCATGAGCAGAAGATTCGGTGGCTAGAGAAGCCCAGAGCCCCAGTCTTCTTAGGCCTACAAAAGCGCTTCCAACGAAGGGTGCTGGCTAGCAACAGCTTTCAGTGCTGGCACTTTTCATCTCTGAGCAATTGCTCGACGTTTGCAATTTCTCAGCTCGTCTCTACGAGACGGAAAGAGAAGGACCGTGACGTTTGGTGGCTAGAGAAGCGCAAAGCCCCAGTGTTACTGCGCCTGTGAAAGCGCTTCCAAGGAAGGGTGCTGGCTAGCAACAGCTTTCAGTGCTGGCACTTTTCATCTCTGAGCAATTGCTCGACGTTTGCAATTTCTCACCTGAGCTCTCTTTAGAGTGCGCGAGAGCATGAGCAGAAGATTAGGTGGCTAGAGAAGCCCAGAGCCCCAGTGTTCTCAGGCCTACAAAAGCGCTTCCAAGGAAGGGGGCTGGCTAGCAACAGCTTTCAGTGCTGGCACTTTTCATCTCTGAGCAATTGCTCGACGTTTGCAATTTCTCCCCTGAGCTCACTTTAGAGTGCGCGAGAGGATGAGCAGAAGATTAGGTGGCTAGAGAAGCCCAGAGCCCCAGTGTTCTTAGGCCTACAAAAGCGCTTCCAAGGAAGGGGGCTGGCTAGCAACAGCTTTCAGTGCTGGCACTTTTCATCTCTGAGCAATTGCTCGACGTTTGCAATTTCTCAGCTCGTGTCTACGAGACGGAAAGAGAAGGACCGTGACGTTTGGTGGCTAGAGAAGCGCAAAGCCCCAGTGTTGCTGTGCCTGTGAAAGCGCTTCCAAGGAAGGGTGCTGGCTAGCAACAGCTTTCAGTGCTGGCACTTTTCATCTCTGAGCAATTGCTCGACGTTTGCAATTTCTCACCTGAGCTCTCTTTACAGTGCGCGAGAGGATGAGCAGAAGATTAGGTGGCTAGAGAAGCCCAGAGCCCCAGTGTGCTTAGGCCTACAAAAGCGCTTCCAAGGAAGGGGGCTGGCTAGCAACAGCTTTCAGTGCTGGCACTTTTCCTCTCTGAGCAATTGCTCGACGTTTGCAATTTCTCAGCTCGTGTCTACGAGACGGAAAGAGAAGGACCGTGACGTTTGGTGGGTAGAGAAGCGCAAAGCCCCAGTGTTGCTGCGCCTGTGAAAGCGCTTCCAAGGAAGGGTGCTGGCTAGCAACAGCTTTCAGTGCTGGCACTTTTCATCTCTGAGCAATTGCTCGACGTTTGCAATTTCTCACCTGAGCACTCTTTAGAGTGCGCGAGAGGATGAGCAGAAGATTAGGTGGCTAGAGAAGCCGAGAGCCCCAGTGTTCTTAGGCCTACAAAAGCGCTTCCAAGGAAGGGTGCTGGCTAGCAAGAGCTTTCAGTGCTGGCACTTTTCATCTCTGAGCAATTGCTCGACGTTTACAATTTCTCACCTGAGCACTCTTTAGAGTGCGCGAGAGGATGAGCAGCAGATTAGGTGGCTAGAGAAGCCCAGAGCCCCATTGTTCTTAGGCCTACAAAAGCGCTTCCAAGGAAGGGTGCTGGCTAGCAACAGCTTTCAGTGCTGGCACTTTTCATCTCTGAGCAATTGCTCGACGTTTGCAATTTCTCAGCTCGTGTCTATGAGACGGAAAGAGAAGGACCGTGACGTTTGGTGGCTAGAGAAGCGCAAAGCCCCAGTGTTGCTGCGCCTGTGAAAGCGCTTCCAAGGAAGGGTGCTGGCTAGCAACAGCTTTCAGTGCTGGCACTTTTCATCTCTGAGCAATTGCTCGACCTTTGCAATTTCTCAGCTCGTGTCTACGAGACGGAAAGAGAAGGACCGTGACGTTTGGTGGCTAGAGAAGCGCAAAGCCCCAGTGTTACTGCGCCTGTGAAAGCGCTTCCAAGGAAGGGTGCTGGCTAGCAAGAGCTTTCAGTGCTGGCACTTTTCATCTCTGAGCAATTGCTCGACGTTTGCAATTTCTCACCTGAGCTCTCTTTAGAGTGCGCGAGAGGATGAGCAGAAGATTCGGTGGCTAGAGAAGCCCAGAGCCCCAGTCTTCTTAGGCCTACAAAAGCGCTTCCAAGGAAGGGTGCTGGCTAGCAACAGCTTTCAGTGCTGGCACTTTTCCTCTCTGAGCAATTGCTCGACGTTTGCAATTTCTCAGCTCGTGTCTACGAGACGGAAAGAGAATGACAGTGACGTTTGGTGGGTAGAGAAGCGCAAAGCCCCAGTGTTACTGCGCCTGTGAAAGCGCTTCCAAGGAAGGGTGCTGGCTAGCAACAGCTTTCAGTGCTGGCACTTTTCATCTCTGAGCAATTGCTCGACGTTTGCAATTTCTCACCTGAGCTCTCTTTAGAGTGCGCGAGAGGATGAGCAGAAGATTAGGTGGCTAGAGAAGCCCAGAGCCCCAGTGTTCTCAGGCCTACAAAAGCGCTTCCAAGGAAGGGGGCTGGCTAGCAACAGCTTTCAGTGCTGGCACTTTTCATCTCTGAGCAATTGCTCGACGTTTGCAATTTCTCACCTGAGCTCACTTTAGAGTGCGCGAGAGGATGAGCAGAAGATTTGGTGGCTAGAGAAGCCCAGAGCCCCAGTGTTCTTAGGCCTACAAAAGCGCTTCCAAGGAAGGGGGCTGGCTAGCAACAGCTTTCAGTGCTGGCACTTTTCATCTCTGAGCAATTGCTCGACGTTTGCAATTTCTCAGCTCGTGTCTACGAGACGGAAAGAGAAGGACCGTGACGTTTGGTGGCTAGAGAAGCGCAAAGCTCCAGTGTTACTGCGCCTGTGAAAGCGCTTCCAAGGAAGGGTGCTGGCTAGCAACAGCTTTCAGTGCTGGCACTTTTCATCTCTGAGCAATTGCTCGACGTTTGCAATTTCTCACCTGAGCTCTCTTTAGAGTGCGCGAGAGCATGAGCAGAAGATTCGGTGGCTAGAGAAGCCCAGAGCCCCAGTGTTCTTAGGCCTACAAAAGCGCTTCCAAGGAAGGGTGCTGGCTAGCAACAGCTTTCAGTGCTGGCACTTTTCATCTCTGAGCAATTGCTCGACGTTTGCAATTTCTCACCTGAGCTGTCTTTAGAGTGTGCGAGAGGATGAGCAGAAGATGAGGTGGCTAGAGAAGCGCAAAGCCCCAGTGTTCTTAGGGCTACAAAAGCGCTTCCAAGGAAGGGTGCTGGCTAGCAACAGCTTTCAGTGCTGGCACTTTTCATCTCTGAGCAATTGCTCGACGTTTGCAATTTCTCAGCTCGTCTCTACGAGACGGAAAGAGAAGGACCGTGACGTTTGGTGGCTAGAGAAGCGCAAAGCCCCAGTGTTACTGCGCCTGTGAAAGCGCTTCCAAGGAAGGGTGCTGGCTAGCAACAGCTTTCAGTGCTGGCACTTTTCATCTCTGAGCAATTGCTCCACGTTTGCAATTTCTCAGCTCGTGTCTACGAGACGGAGAGATAGTGACCGTGACGTTTGGTGGCTAGAGAAGCGCAAAGCCCCAGTGTTGCTGCGCCTGTGAAAGCGCTTCCAAGGAAGGGTGCTGGCTAGCAACAGCTTTCAGTGCTGGCACTTTTCATCTCTGAGCAATTGCTCGACGTTTGCAATTTCTCAGCTCGTGTCTATGAGATGGAAAGAGAAGGACCGTGACGTTTGGTGGCTAGAGAAGCGCAAAGCCCCAGTGTTGCTGCGCCTGTGAAAGCGCTTCCAAGGAAGGGTGCTGGCTAGCAACAGCTTTCAGTGCTGGCACTTTTCATCTCTGAGCAATTGCTCGACGTTTGCAATTTCTCAGCTCGTGTCTACGAGACGGAAAGAGAAGGACCGTGACGTTTGGTGGCTAGAGAAGCGCAAAGCCCCAGTGTTACTGCGCCTGTGAAAGCGCTTCCAAGGAAGGGTGCTGGCTAGCAACAGCTTTCAGTGCTGGCACTTTTCATCTCTGAGCAATTGCTCGACGTTTGCAATTTCTCCCCTGAGCTCTCTTTAGAGTGCGCGAGAGGATGAGCAGAAGATTCGGTGGCTAGAGAAGCCCAGAGCCCCAGTGTTCTTAGGCCTACAAAAGCGCTTCCAAGGAAGGGGGCTGGCTAGCAACAGCTTTCAGTGCTGGCACTTTTCATCTCTGAGCAATTGCTCGACGTTTGCAATTTCTCACCTGAGCTCTCTTTAGAGTGCGCGAGAGGATGAGCAGAAGATTAGGTGGCTAGAGAAGCCCAGAGCCCCAGTGTTCTTAGGCCTACAAAAGCGCTTTCAAGGAAGGGGGCTGGCTAGCAACAGCTTTCAGTGCTGGCACTTTTCATCTCTGAGCAATTGCTCGACTTTTGCAATTTCTCAGCTCGTGTCTACGAGACGGAAAGAGAAGGACCGTGACGTTTGGTGGCTAGAGAAGCGCAAAGCCCCAGTGTTGCTGCGCCTGTGAAAGCGCTTCCAAGGAAGGGTGCTGGCTAGCAACAGCTTTCAGTGCTGGCACTTTTCATCTCTGAGCAATTGCTCGACGTTTGCAATTTCTCACCTGAGCTCTCTTTAGAGTGCGCGAGAGGATGAGCAGAAGATTAGGTGGCTAGAGAAGCCCAGAGCCCCAGTGTTCTCAGGCCTACAAAAGCGCTTCCAAGGAAGGGGGCTGGCTAGCAACAGCTTTCAGTGCTGGCACTTTTCATCTCTGAGCAATTGCTCGACGTTTGCAATTTCTCACCTGAGCTCACTTTAGAGTGCGCGAGAGGATGAGCAGAAGATTAGGTGGCTAGAGAAGCCCAGAGCCCCAGTGTTCTTAGGCCTACAAAAGCGCTTCCAAGGAAGGGTGCTGGCTAGCAACAGCTTTCAGTGCTGGCACTTTTCATCTCTGAGCAATTGCTCGACGTTTGCAATTTCTCAGCTCGTGTCTACGAGACGGAAAGAGAATGACAGTGACGTTTGGTGGCTAGAGAAGCGCAAAGCCCCAGTGTTACTGCGCCTGTGAAAGCGCTTCCAAGGAAGGGTGCTGGCTAGCAACAGCTTTCAGTGCTGGCACTTTTCATCTCTGAGCAATTGCTCGACGTTTGCAATTTCTCCCCTGAGCTCTCTTTAGAGTGCGCGAGAGCATGAGCAGAAGATTCGGTGGCTAGAGAAACCCAGAGCCCCAGTGTTCTTAGGCCTACAAAAGCGCTTCCAAGGAAGGGGGCTGGCTAGCAACAGCTTTCAGTGCTGGCACTTTTCATCTCTGAGCAATTGCTCGACGTTTGCAATTTCTCACCTGAGCTCTCTTTAGAGTGCGCGAGAGGATGAGCAGAAGATGAGGTGGCTAGAGAAGCGCAAAGCCCCAGTGTTCTTAGGGCTACAAAAGCGCTTCCAAGGAAGGGTGCTGGCTAGCAACAGCTTTCAGTGCTGGCACTTTTCATCTCTGAGCAATTGCTCGACGTTTGCAATTTCTCAGCTCGTGTCTACGAGACGGAAAGAGAAGGACCGTGACGTTTGGTGGCTAGAGAAGCGCAAAGCCCCAGTGTTGCTGCGCCTGTGAAAGCGCTTCCAAGGAAGGGTGCTGGCTAGCAACAGCTTTCAGTGCTGGCACTTTTCATCTCTGAGCAATTGCTCGACGTTTGCAATTTCTCAGCTCGTGTCTACGAGACGGAGAGATAGTGACCGTGACGTTTGGTGGCTAGAGAAGCGCAAAGCCCCAGTGTTGCTGCGCCTGTGAAAGCGCTTCCAAGGAAGGGTGCTGGCTAGCAACAGCTTTCAGTGCTGGCACTTTTCATCTCTGAGCAATTGCTCGACGTTTGCAATTTCTCAGCTCGTGTCTATGAGATGGAAAGAGAAGGACCGTGACGTTTGGTGGCTAGAGAAGCGCAAAGCCCCAGTGTTGCTGCGCCTGTGAAAGCGCTTCCAAGGAAGGGTGCTGGCTAGCAACAGCTTTCAGTGCTGGCACTTTTCATCTCTGAGCAATTGCTCGACGTTTGCAATTTCTCAGCTCGTGTCTACGAGACGGAAAGAGAATGACCGTGACGTTTGGTGGCTAGAGAAGCGCAAAGCCCCAGTGTTACTGCGCCTGTGAAAGCGCTTCCAAGGAAGGGTGCTGGCTAGCAACAGCTTTCAGTGCTGGCACTTTTCATCTCTGAGCAATTGCTCGACATTTGCAATTTCTCCCCTGAGCTCTCTTTAGAGTGCGCGAGAGCATGAGCAGAAGATTCGGTGGCTAGAGAAGCCCAGAGCCCCAGTGTTCTTAGGCCTACAAAAGCGCTTCCAAGGAAGGGGGCTGGCTAGCAAGAGCTTTCAGTGCTGGCACTTTTCATCTCTGAGCAATTGCTCCACGTTTGCAATTTCTCCCCTGAGCTCTCTTTACAGTGCGCGAGAGGATGAGCAGAAGATTAGGTGGCTAGAGAAGCCCAGAGCCCCAGTGTTCTTAGGCCTACAAAAGCGCTTTCAAGGAAGGGGGCTGGCTAGCAACAGCTTTCAGTGCTGGCACTTTTCATCTCTGAGCAATTGCTCGACTTTTGCAATTTCTCAGCTCGTGTCTACGAGACGGAAAGAGAAGGACCGTGACGTTTGGTGGCTAGAGAAGCGCAAAGCCCCAGTGTTGCTGCGCCTGTGAAAGCGCTTCCAAGGAAGGGTGCTGGCTAGCAACAGCTTTCAGTGCTGGCACTTTTCATCTCTGAGCAATTGCTCGACGTTTGCAATTTCTCACCTGAGCTCTCTTTAGAGTGCGCGAGAGCATGAGCAGAAGATTCGGTGGCTAGAGAAGCCCAGAGCCCCAGTGTTCTTAGGTCTACAAAAGCGCTTCCAAGGAAGGGTGCTGGCTAGCAAGAGCTTTCAGTGCTGGCACTTTTCCTCTCTGAGCAATTGCTCGACGTTTGCAATTTCTCAGCTCGTGTCTACGAGACGGAAAGAGAATGACAGTGACGTTTGGTGGCTAGAGAAGCGCAAAGCCCCAGTGTTACTGCGCCTGTGAAAGCGCTTCCAAGGAAGGGGGCTGGCTAGCAACAGCTTTCAGTGCTGGCACTTTTCATCTCTGAGCAATTGCTCGACGTTTGCAATTTCTCACCTGAGCTCACTTTAGAGTGCGCGAGAGGATGAGCAGAAGATTAGGTGGCTAGAGAAGCCCAGAGCCCCAGTGTTCTTAGGCCTACAAAAGCGCTTCCAAGGAAGGGGGCTGGCTAGCAACAGCTTTCAGTGCTGGCACTTTTCATCTCTGAGCAATTGCTTGACGTTTGCAATTTCTCAGCTCATGTCTACGAGATGGAAAGAGAAGGACCGTGACGTTTGGTGGCTAGAGAAGCGCAAAGCCCCAGTGTTACTGCGCCTGTGAAAGCGCTTCCAAGGAAGGGTGCTGGCTAGCAACAGCTTTCAGTGCTGGCACTTTTCATCTCTGAGCAATTGCTCGACGTTTGCAATTTCTCCCCTGAGCTCTCTTTAGAGTGCGCGAGAGCATGAGCAGAAGATTCGGTGGCTAGAGAAGCCCAGAGCCCCAGTGTTCTTAGGCCTACAAAAGCGCTTCCAAGGAAGGGGGCTGGCTAGCAACAGCTTTCAGTGCTGGCACTTTTCATCTCTGAGCAATTGCTCGACGTTTGCAATTTCTCACCTGAGCTCTCTTTAGAGTGCGCGAGAGGATGAGCAGAAGATGAGGTGGCTAGAGAAGCGCAAAGCCCCAGTGTTCTTAGGGCTACAAAAGCGCTTCCAAGGAAGGGTGCTGGCTAGCAACAGCTTTCAGTGCTGGCACTTTTCATCTCTGAGCAATTGCTCGACGTTTGCAATTTCTCAGCTCGTCTCTACGAGACGGAAAGAGAAGGACCGTGACGTTTGGTGGCTAGAGAAGCGCAAAGCCCCAGTGTTACTGCGCCTGTGAAAGCGCTTCCAAGGAAGGGTGCTGGCTAGCAACAGCTTTCAGTGCTGGCACTTTTCATCTCTGAGCAATTGCTCGACGTTTGCAATTTCTCAGCTCGTGTCTACGAGACGGAAAGAGAAGGACCGTGACGTTTGGTGGCTAGAGAAGCGCAAAGCCCCAGTGTTGCTGCGCCTGTGAAAGCGCTTCCAAGGAAGGGTGCTGGCTAGCAACAGCTTTCAGTGCTGGCACTTTTCCTCTCTGAGCAATTGCTCGACGTTTGCAATTTCTCAGCTCGTGTCTACGAGACGGAGAGATAGTGACCGTGACGTTTGGTGGCTAGAGAAGCGCAAAGCCCCAGTGTTGCTGCGCCTGTGAAAGCGCTTCCAAGGAAGGGTGCTGGCTAGCAACAGCTTTGAGTGCTGGCACTTTTCATCTCTGAGCAATTGCTCGACGTTTGCAATTTCTCAGCTCGTGTCTACGAGACGGAAAGAGAAGGACCGTGACGTTTGGTGGCTAGAGAAGCGCAAAGCCCCAGTGTTACTGCGCCTGTGAAAGCGCTTCCAAGGAAGGGTGCTGGCTAGCAACAGCTTTCAGTGCTGGCACTTTTCATCTCTGAGCAATTGCTCGACGTTTGCAATTTCTCAGCTCGTGTCTACGAGACGGAAAGAGAATGACCGTGACGTTTGGTGGCTAGAGAAGCGCAAAGCCCCAGTGTTGCTGCGCCTGTGAAAGCGCTTCCAAGGAAGGGTGCTGGCTAGCAACAGCTTTCAGTGCTGGCACTTTTCATCTCTGAGCAATTGCTGGACGTTTGCAATTTCTCACCTGAGCTCTCTTTAGAGTGCGCGAGAGGATGAGCAGAAGATTAGGTGGCTAGAGAAGCCCAGAGCCCCAGTGTTCTCAGGCCTACAAAAGCACTTCCAAGGAAGGGTGCTGGCTAGCAACAGCATTCAGTGCTGGCACTTTTCATCTCTGAGCAATTGCTCGACGTTTGCAATTTCTCCCCTGAGCTCTCTTTACAGTGCGCGAGAGGATGAGCAGAAGATTAGGTGGCTAGAGAAGCCCAGAGCCCCAGTGTTCTTAGGCCTACAAAAGCGCTTCCAAGGAAGGGGGCTGGCTAGCAACAGCTTTCAGTGCTGGCACTTTTCCTCTCTGAGCAATTGCTCGACGTTTGCAATTTCTCAGCTCGTGTCTACGAGACGGAAAGAGAAGGACCGTGACGTTTGGTGGCTAGAGAAGCGCAAAGCCCCAGTGTTGCTGCGCCTGTGAAAGCGCTTCCAAGGAAGGGTGCTGGCTAGCAACAGCTTTCAGTGCTGGCACTTTTCATCTCTGAGCAATTGCTCGACGTTTGCAATTTCTCACCTGAGCACTCTTTAGAGTGCGCGAGAGCATGAGCAGAAGATTAGGTGGCTAGAGAAGCCCAGAGCCCCAGTGTTCTTAGGCCTACAAAAGCGCTTCCAAGGAAGGGTGCTGGCTAGCAACAGCTTTCAGTGCTGGCACTTTTCATCTCTGAGCAATTGCTCCACGTTTGCAATTTCTCCCCTGAGCTCTCTTTAGAGTGCGCGAGAGGATGAGCAGAAGATTAGGTGGCTAGAGAAGCCCAGAGCCCCAGTGTTCTTAGGGCTACAAAAGCGCTTCCAAGGAAGGGTGCTGGCTAGCAACAGCTTTCAGTGCTGGCACTTTTCATCTCTGAGCAATTGCTCGACGTTTGCAATTTCTCAGCTCGTCTCTACGAGACGGAAAGAGAAGGACCGTGACGTTTGGTGGCTAGAGAAGCGCAAAGCCCCAGTGTTGCTGCGCCTGTGAAAGCGCTTCCAAGGAAGGGTGCTGGCTAGCAACAGCTTTCAGTGCTGGCACTTTTCATCTCTGAGCAATTGCTCGACGTTTGCAATTTCTCAGCTCGTGTCTACGAGACGGAAAGAGAAGGACCGTGACGTTTGGTGGCTAGAGAAGCGCAAAGCCCCAGTGTTGCTGCGCCTGTGAAAGCGCTTCCAAGGAAGGGTGCTGGCTAGCAACAGCTTTCAGTGCTGGCACTTTTCCTCTCTGAGCAATTGCTCGACGTTTGCAATTTCTCAGCTCGTGTCTACGAGACGGAGAGATAGTGACCGTGACGTTTGGTGGCTAGAGAAGCGCAAAGCCCCAGTGTTGCTGCGCCTGTGAAAGCGCTTCCAAGGAAGGGTGCTGGCTAGCAACAGCTTTGAGTGCTGGCACTTTTCATCTCTGAGCAATTGCTCGACGTTTGCAATTTCTCAGCTCGTGTCTATGAGATGGAAAGAGAAGGACCGTGACGTTTGGTGGGTAGAGAAGCGCAAAGCCCCAGTGTTGCTGCGCCTGTGAAAGCGCTTCCAAGGAAGGGTGCTGGCTAGCAACAGCTTTCAGTGCTGGCACTTTTCATCTCTGAGCAATTGCTCGACGTTTGCAATTTCTCAGCTCGTGTCTACGAGACGGAAAGAGAAGGACCGTGACGTTTGGTGGCTAGAGAAGCGCAAAGCCCCAGTGTTACTGCGCCTGTGAAAGCGCTTCCAAGGAAGGGTGCTGGCTAGCAACAGCTTTCAGTGCTGGCACTTTTCATCTCTGAGCAATTGCTCGACGTTTGCAATTTCTCAGCTCGTGTCTACGAGACGGAAAGAGAATGACCGTGACGTTTGGTGGCTAGAGAAGCGCAAAGCCCCAGTGTTGCTGCGCCTGTGAAAGCGCTTCCAAGGAAGGGTGCTGGCTAGCAACAGCTTTCAGTGCTGGCACTTTTCATCTCTGAGCAATTGCTGGACGTTTGCAATTTCTCACCTGAGCTCTCTTTAGAGTGCGCGAGAGGATGAGCAGAAGATTAGGTGGCTAGAGAAGCCCAGAGCCCCAGTGTTCTCAGGCCTACAAAAGCACTTCCAAGGAAGGGTGCTGGCTAGCAACAGCATTCAGTGCTGGCACTTTTCATCTCTGAGCAATTGCTCGACGTTTGCAATTTCTCACCTGAGCTCTCTTTACAGTGCGCGAGAGGATGAGCAGAAGATTAGGTGGCTAGAGAAGCCCAGAGCCCCAGTGTTCTTAGGCCTACAAAAGCGCTTCCAAGGAAGGGGGCTGGCTAGCAACAGCTTTCAGTGCTGGCACTTTTCCTCTCTGAGCAATTGCTCGACGTTTGCAATTTCTCAGCTCGTGTCTACGAGACGGAAAGAGAAGGACCGTGACGTTTGGTGGCTAGAGAAGCGCAAAGCCCCAGTGTTGCTGCGCCTGTGAAAGCGCTTCCAAGGAAGGGTGCTGGCTAGCAACAGCTTTCAGTGCTGGCACTTTTCATCTCTGAGCAATTGCTCGACGTTTGCAATTTCTCACCTGAGCACTCTTTAGAGTGCGCGAGAGGATGAGCAGAAGATTAGGTGGCTAGAGAAGCCCAGAGCCCCAGTGTTCTTAGGCCTACAAAAGCGCTTCCAAGGAAGGGTGCTGGCTAGCAACAGCTTTCAGTGCTGGCACTTTTCATCTCTGAGCAATTGCTCCACGTTTGCAATTTCTCCCCTGAGCTCTCTTTAGAGTGCGCGAGAGGATGAGCAGAAGATTAGGTGGCTAGAGAAGCCCAGAGCCCCAGTGTTCTTAGGCCTACAAAAGCGCTTCCAAGGAAGGGTGCTGGCTAGCAACAGCTTTCAGTGCTGGCACTTTTCATCTCTGAGCAATTGCTTGACGTTTGCAATTTCTCAGCTCGTGTCTATGAGACGGAAAGAGAAGGACCGTGACGTTTGGTGGCTAGAGAAGCGCAAAGCCCCAGTGTTGCTGCGCCTGTGAAAGCGCTTCCAAGGAAGGGTGCTGGCTAGCAACAGCTTTCAGTGCTGGCACTTTTCATCTCTGAGCAATTGCTCGACGTTTGCAATTTCTCAGCTCGTGTCTACGAGACGGAAAGAGAAGGACCGTGACGTTTGGTGGCTAGAGAAGCGCAAAGCCCCAGTGTTACTGCGCCTGTGAAAGCGCTTCCAAGGAAGGGTGCTGGCTAGCAACAGCTTTCAGTGCTGGCACTTTTCATCTCTGAGCAATTGCTCGACGTTTGCAATTTCTCCCCTGAGCTCTCTTTAGAGTGCGCGAGAGCATGAGCAGAAGATTCGGTGGCTAGAGAAGCCCAGAGCCCCAGTGTTCTTAGGCCTACAAAAGCGCTTCCAAGGAAGGGGGCTGGCTAGCAACAGCTTTCAGTGCTGGCACTTTTCATCTCTGAGCAATTGCTCGACGTTTGCAATTTCTCAGCTCGTGTCTACGAGACGGAAAGAGAAGGACCGTGACGTTTGGTGGCTAGAGAAGCGCAAAGCCCCAGTGTTACTGCGCCTGTGAAAGCGCTTCCAAGGAAGGGTGCTGGCTAGCAACAGCTTTCAGTGCTGGCACTTTTCATCTCTGAGCAATTGCTCGACGTTTGCAATTTCTCAGCTCGTGTCTACGAGACGGAAAGAGAATGACCGTGACGTTTGGTGGCTAGAGAAGCGCAAAGCCCCAGTGTTGCTGCGCCTGTGAAAGCGCTTCCAAGGAAGGGTGCTGGCTAGCAACAGCTTTCAGTGCTGGCACTTTTCATCTCTGAGCAATTGCTGGACGTTTGCAATTTCTCACCTGAGCTCTCTTTAGAGTGCGCGAGAGGATGAGCAGAAGATTAGGTGGCTAGAGAAGCCCAGAGCCCCAGTGTTCTCAGGCCTACAAAAGCACTTCCAAGGAAGGGTGCTGGCTAGCAACAGCATTCAGTGCTGGCACTTTTCATCTCTGAGCAATTGCTCGACGTTTGCAATTTCTCCCCTGAGCTCTCTTTACAGTGCGCGAGAGGATGAGCAGAAGATTAGGTGGCTAGAGAAGCCCAGAGCCCCAGTGTTCTTAGGCCTACAAAAGCGCTTCCAAGGAAGGGGGCTGGCTAGCAACAGCTTTCAGTGCTGGCACTTTTCCTCTCTGAGCAATTGCTCGACGTTTGCAATTTCTCAGCTCGTGTCTACGAGACGGAAAGAGAAGGACCGTGACGTTTGGTGGCTAGAGAAGCGCAAAGCCCCAGTGTTGCTGCGCCTGTGAAAGCGCTTCCAAGGAAGGGTGCTGGCTAGCAACAGCTTTCAGTGCTGGCACTTTTCATCTCTGAGCAATTGCTCGACGTTTGCAATTTCTCACCTGAGCACTCTTTAGAGTGCGCGAGAGCATGAGCAGAAGATTAGGTGGCTAGAGAAGCCCAGAGCCCCAGTGTTCTTAGGCCTACAAAAGCGCTTCCAAGGAAGGGTGCTGGCTAGCAACAGCTTTCAGTGCTGGCACTTTTCATCTCTGAGCAATTGCTCCACGTTTGCAATTTCTCCCCTGAGCTCTCTTTAGAGTGCGCGAGAGGATGAGCAGAAGATTAGGTGGCTAGAGAAGCCCAGAGCCCCAGTGTTCTTAGGGCTACAAAAGCGCTTCCAAGGAAGGGTGCTGGCTAGCAACAGCTTTCAGTGCTGGCACTTTTCATCTCTGAGCAATTGCTCGACGTTTGCAATTTCTCAGCTCGTCTCTACGAGACGGAAAGAGAAGGACCGTGACGTTTGGTGGCTAGAGAAGCGCAAAGCCCCAGTGTTGCTGCGCCTGTGAAAGCGCTTCCAAGGAAGGGTGCTGGCTAGCAACAGCTTTCAGTGCTGGCACTTTTCATCTCTGAGCAATTGCTCAACGTTTGCAATTTCTCAGCTCGTGTCTACGAGACGGAAAGAGAAGGACCGTGACGTTTGGTGGCTAGAGAAGCGCAAAGCCCCAGTGTTGCTGCGCCTGTGAAAGCGCTTCCAAGGAAGGGTGCTGGCTAGCAACAGCTTTCAGTGCTGGCACTTTTCCTCTCTGAGCAATTGCTCGACGTTTGCAATTTCTCAGCTCGTGTCTACGAGACGGAGAGATAGTGACCGTGACGTTTGGTGGCTAGAGAAGCGCAAAGCCCCAGTGTTGCTGCGCCTGTGAAAGCGCTTCCAAGGAAGGGTGCTGGCTAGCAACAGCTTTGAGTGCTGGCACTTTTCATCTCTGAGCAATTGCTCGACGTTTGCAATTTCTCAGCTCGTGTCTATGAGATGGAAAGAGAAGGACCGTGACGTTTGGTGGGTAGAGAAGCGCAAAGCCCCAGTGTTGCTGCGCCTGTGAAAGCGCTTCCAAGGAAGGGTGCTGGCTAGCAACAGCTTTCAGTGCTGGCACTTTTCATCTCTGAGCAATTGCTCGACGTTTGCAATTTCTCAGCTCGTGTCTACGAGACGGAAAGAGAAGGACCGTGACGTTTGGTGGCTAGAGAAGCGCAAAGCCCCAGTGTTACTGCGCCTGTGAAAGCGCTTCCAAGGAAGGGTGCTGGCTAGCAACAGCTTTCAGTGCTGGCACTTTTCATCTCTGAGCAATTGCTCGACGTTTGCAATTTCTCAGCTCGTGTCTACGAGACGGAAAGAGAATGACCGTGACGTTTGGTGGCTAGAGAAGCGCAAAGCCCCAGTGTTGCTGCGCCTGTGAAAGCGCTTCCAAGGAAGGGTGCTGGCTAGCAACAGCTTTCAGTGCTGGCACTTTTCATCTCTGAGCAATTGCTGGACGTTTGCAATTTCTCACCTGAGCTCTCTTTAGAGTGCGCGAGAGGATGAGCAGAAGATTAGGTGGCTAGAGAAGCCCAGAGCCCCAGTGTTCTCAGGCCTACAAAAGCACTTCCAAGGAAGGGTGCTGGCTAGCAACAGCATTCAGTGCTGGCACTTTTCATCTCTGAGCAATTGCTCGACGTTTGCAATTTCTCACCTGAGCTCTCTTTACAGTGCGCGAGAGGATGAGCAGAAGATTAGGTGGCTAGAGAAGCCCAGAGCCCCAGTGTTCTTAGGCCTACAAAAGCGCTTCCAAGGAAGGGGGCTGGCTAGCAACAGCTTTCAGTGCTGGCACTTTTCCTCTCTGAGCAATTGCTCGACGTTTGCAATTTCTCAGCTCGTGTCTACGAGACGGAAAGAGAAGGACCGTGACGTTTGGTGGCTAGAGAAGCGCAAAGCCCCAGTGTTGCTGCGCCTGTGAAAGCGCTTCCAAGGAAGGGTGCTGGCTAGCAACAGCTTTCAGTGCTGGCACTTTTCATCTCTGAGCAATTGCTCGACGTTTGCAATTTCTCACCTGAGCACTCTTTAGAGTGCGCGAGAGGATGAGCAGAAGATTAGGTGGCTAGAGAAGCCCAGAGCCCCAGTGTTCTTAGGCCTACAAAAGCGCTTCCAAGGAAGGGTGCTGGCTAGCAACAGCTTTCAGTGCTGGCACTTTTCATCTCTGAGCAATTGCTCCACGTTTGCAATTTCTCCCCTGAGCTCTCTTTAGAGTGCGCGAGAGGATGAGCAGAAGATTAGGTGGCTAGAGAAGCCCAGAGCCCCAGTGTTCTTAGGCCTACAAAAGCGCTTCCAAGGAAGGGTGCTGGCTAGCAACAGCTTTCAGTGCTGGCACTTTTCATCTCTGAGCAATTGCTTGACGTTTGCAATTTCTCAGCTCGTGTCTATGAGACGGAAAGAGAAGGACCGTGACGTTTGGTGGCTAGAGAAGCGCAAAGCCCCAGTGTTGCTGCGCCTGTGAAAGCGCTTCCAAGGAAGGGTGCTGGCTAGCAACAGCTTTCAGTGCTGGCACTTTTCATCTCTGAGCAATTGCTCGACGTTTGCAATTTCTCAGCTCGTGTCTACGAGACGGAAAGAGAAGGACCGTGACGTTTGGTGGCTAGAGAAGCGCAAAGCCCCAGTGTTACTGCGCCTGTGAAAGCGCTTCCAAGGAAGGGTGCTGGCTAGCAACAGCTTTCAGTGCTGGCACTTTTCATCTCTGAGCAATTGCTCGACGTTTGCAATTTCTCCCCTGAGCTCTCTTTAGAGTGCGCGAGAGCATGAGCAGAAGATTCGGTGGCTAGAGAAGCCCAGAGCCCCAGTGTTCTTAGGCCTACAAAAGCGCTTCCAAGGAAGGGGGCTGGCTAGCAACAGCTTTCAGTGCTGGCACTTTTCATCTCTGAGCAATTGCTCGACGTTTGCAATTTCTCACCTGAGCTCTCTTTAGAGTGCGCGAGAGGATGAGCAGAAGATGAGGTGGCTAGAGAAGCGCAAAGCCCCAGTGTTCTTAGGGCTACAAGAGCGCTTCCAAGGAAGGGTGCTGGCTAGCAACAGCTTTCAGTGCTGGCACTTTTCATCTCTGAGCAATTGCTCGACGTTTGCAATTTCTCAGCTCGTCTCTACGAGACGGAAAGAGAAGGACCGTGACGTTTGGTGGCTAGAGAAGCGCAAAGCCCCAGTGTTACTGCGCCTGTGAAAGCGCTTCCAAGGAAGGGTGCTGGCTAGCAACAGCTTTCAGTGCTGGCACTTTTCATCTCTGAGCAATTGCTCGATGTTTGCAATTTCTCAGCTCGTGTCTACGAGACGGAAAGAGAAGGACCGTGACGTTTGGTGGCTAGAGAAGCGCAAAGCCCCAGTGTTGCTGCGCCTGTGAAAGCGCTTCCAAGGAAGGGTGCTGGCTAGCAACAGCTTTCAGTGCTGGCACTTTTCATCTCTGAGCAATTGCTCGACGTTTGCAATTTCTCAGCTCGTGTCTACGAGACGGAGAGATAGTGACCGTGACGTTTGGTGGGTAGAGAAGCGCAAAGCCCCAGTGTTGCTGCGCCTGTGAAAGCGCTTCCAAGGAAGGGTGCTGGCTAGCAACAGCTTTCAGTGCTGGCACTTTTCATCTCTGAGCAATTGCTCGACGTTTGCAATTTCTCAGCTCGTGTCTATGAGATGGAAAGAGAAGGACCGTGACGTTTGGTGGCTAGAGAAGCGCAAAGCCCCAGTGTTGCTGCGCCTGTGAAAGCGCTTCCAAGGAAGGGTGCTGGCTAGCAACAGCTTTCAGTGCTGGCACTTTTCATCTCTGAGCAATTGCTCGACGTTTGCAATTTCTCAGCTCGTGTCTACGAGACGGAAAGAGAAGGACCGTGACGTTTGGTGGCTAGAGAAGCGCAAAGCCCCAGTGTTACTGCGCCTGTGAAAGCGCTTCCAAGGAAGGGTGCTGGCTAGCAACAGCTTTCAGTGCTGGCACTTTTCATCTCTGAGCAATTGCTCGACGTTTGCAATTTCTCCCCTGAGCTCTCTTTAGAGTGCGCGAGAGCATGAGCAGAAGATTCGGTGGCTAGAGAAGCCCAGAGCCCCAGTGTTCTCAGGCCTACAAAAGCGCTTCCAAGGAAGGGGGCTGGCTAGCAACAGCTTTCAGTGCTGGCACTTTTCATCTCTGAGCAATTGCTCGACGTTTGCAATTTCTCACCTGAGCTCTCTTTAGAGTGCGCGAGAGGATGAGCAGAAGATTAGGTGGCTAGAGAAGCCCAGAGCCCCATTGTTCTTAGGCCTACAAAAGCGCTTTCAAGGAAGGGTGCTGGCTAGCAACAGCTTTCAGTGCTGGCACTTTTCATCTCTGAGCAATTGCTCGACGTTTGCAATTTCTCAGCTCGTGTCTATGAGATGGAAAGAGAAGGACCGTGACGTTTGGTGGCTAGAGAAGCGCAAAGCCCCAGTGTTGCTGCGCCTGTGAAAGCGCTTCCAAGGAAGGGTGCTGGCTAGCAACAGCTTTCAGTGCTGGCACTTTTCATCTCTGAGCAATTGCTCGACGTTTGCAATTTCTCAGCTCGTGTCTACGAGACGGAAAGAGAAGGACCGTGACGTTTGGTGGCTAGAGAAGCGCAAAGCCCCAGTGTTACTGCGCCTGTGAAAGCGCTTCCAAGGAAGGGTGCTGGCTAGCAAGAGCTTTCAGTGCTGGCACTTTTCATCTCTGAGCAATTGCTCGACATTTTCAATTTCTCCCCTGAGCTCTCTTTAGAGTGCGCGAGAGCATGAGCAGAAGATTCGGTGGCTAGAGAAGCCCAGAGCCCCAGTGTTCTTAGGCCTACAAAAGCGCTTCCAAGGAAGGGGGCTGGCTAGCAAGAGCTTTCAGTGCTGGCACTTTTCATCTCTGAGCAATTGCTCGACGTTTGCAATTTCTCACCTGAGCTCTCTTTAGAGTGCGCGAGAGGATGAGCAGAAGATTAGGTGGCTAGAGAAGCCCAGAGCCCCAGTGTTCTTAGGCCTACAAAAGCGCTTTCAAGGAAGGGGGCTGGCTAGCAACAGCTTTCAGTGCTGGCACTTTTCATCTCTGAGCAATTGCTCGACTTTTGCAATTTCTCAGCTCGTGTCTACGAGACGGAAAGAGAAGGACCGTGACGTTTGGTGGCTAGAGAAGCGCAAAGCCCCAGTGTTGCTGCGCCTGTGAAAGCGCTTCCAAGGAAGGGTGCTGGCTAGCAACAGCTTTCAGTGCTGGCACTTTTCATCTCTGAGCAATTGCTCGACGTTTGCAATTTCTCACCTGAGCTCTCTTTAGAGTGCGCGAGAGCATGAGCAGAAGATTCGGTGGCTAGAGAAGCCCAGAGCCCCAGTGTTCTTAGGTCTACAAAAGCGCTTCCAAGGAAGGGTGCTGGCTAGCAACAGCTTTCAGTGCTGGCACTTTTCCTCTCTGAGCAATTGCTCGACGTTTGCAATTTCTCAGCTCGTGTCTACGAGACGGAAAGAGAATGACAGTGACGTTTGGTGGCTAGAGAAGCGCAAAGCCCCAGTGTTACTGCGCCTGTGAAAGCGCTTCCAAGGAAGCGTGCTGGCTAGCAACAGCTTTCAGTGCTGGCACTTTTCATCTCTGAGCAATTGCTCGACGTTTGCAATTTCTCACCTGAGCTCTCTTTAGAGTGCGCGAGAGGATGAGCAGAAGATTAGGTGGCTAGAGAAGCCCAGAGCCCCAGTGTTCTCAGGCCTACAAAAGCGCTTCCAAGGAAGGGGGCTGGCTAGCAACAGCTTTCAGTGCTGGCACTTTTCATCTCTGAGCAATTGCTCGACGTTTGCAATTTCTCAGCTCGTGTCTACGAGACGGAAAGAGAATGACAGTGACGTTTGGTGGCTAGAGAAGCGCAAAGCCCCAGTGTTACTGCGCCTGTGAAAGCGCTTCCAAGGAAGGGTGCTGGCTAGCAAGAGCTTTCAGTGCTGGCACTTTTCATCTCTGAGCAATTGCTCGACGTTTGCAATTTCTCCCCTGAGCTCTCTTTAGAGTGCGCGAGAGCATGAGCAGAAGATTCGGTGGCTAGAGAAGCCCAGAGCCCCAGTGTTCTTAGGCCTACAAAAGCGCTTCCAAGGAAGGGGGTTGCCTAGCAACAGCTTTCAGTGCTGGCACTTTTCATCTCTGAGCAATTGCTCGACGTTTGCAATTTCTCACCTGAGCTCTCTTTAGAGTGCGCGAGAGGATGAGCAGAAGATGAGGTGGCTAGAGAAGCGCAAAGCCCCAGTGTTCTTAGGGCTACAAGAGCGCTTCCAAGGAAGGGTGCTGGCTAGCAACAGCTTTCAGTGCTGGCACTTTTCATCTCTGAGCAATTGCTCGACGTTTGCAATTTCTCAGCTCGTCTCTACGAGACGGAAAGAGAAGGACCGTGACGTTTGGTGGCTAGAGAAGCGCAAAGCCCCAGTGTTACTGCGCCTGTGAAAGCGCTTCCAAGGAAGGGTGCTGGCTAGCAACAGCTTTCAGTGCTGGCACTTTTCATCTCTGAGCAATTGCTCGACGTTTGCAATTTCTCAGCTCGTGTCTACGAGACGGAAAGAGAAGGACCGTGACGTTTGGTGATTAGAGAAGCGCAAAGCCCCAGTGTTGCTGCGCCTGTGAAAGCGCTTCCAAGGAAGGGTGCTGGCTAGCAAGAGCTTTCAGTGCTGGCACTTTTCCTCTCTGAGCAATTGCTCGACGTTTGCAATTTCTCAGCTCGTGTCTACGAGACGGAGAGATAGTGACCGTGACGTTTGGTGGCTAGAGAAGCGCAAAGCCCCAGTGTTGCTGCGCCTGTGAAAGCGCTTCCAAGGAAGGGTGCTGGCTAGCAACAGCTTTCAGTGCTGGCACTTTTCATCTCTGAGCAATTGCTCGACGTTTGCAATTTCTCAGCTCGTGTCTATGAGATGGAAAGAGAAGGACCGTGACGTTTGGTGGGTAGAGAAGCGCAAAGCCCCAGTGTTGCTGCGCCTGTGAAAGCGCTTCCAAGGAAGGGTGCTGGCTAGCAACAGCTTTCAGTGCTGGCACTTTTCATCTCTGAGCAATTGCTCGACGTTTGCAATTTCTCAGCTCGTGTCTACGAGACGGAAAGAGAAGGACCGTGACGTTTGGTGGCTAGAGAAGCGCAAAGCCCCAGTGTTACTGCGCCTGTGAAAGCGCTTCCAAGGAAGGGTGCTGGCTAGCAAGAGCTTTCAGTGCTGGCACTTTTCATCTCTGAGCAATTGCTCGACGTTTGCAATTTCTCCCCTGAGCTCTCTTTAGAGTGCGCGAGAGCATGAGCAGAAGATTCGGTGGCTAGAGAAGCCCAGAGCCCCAGTGTTCTCAGGCCTACAAAAGCGCTTCCAAGGAAGGGGGCTGGCTAGCAAGAGCTTTCAGTGCTGGCACTTTTCATCTCTGAGCAATTGCTCGACGTTTGCAATTTCTCACCTGAGCTCTCTTTAGAGTGCGCGAGAGGATGAGCAGAAGATTAGGTGGCTAGAGAAGCCCAGAGCCCCAGTGTTCTTAGGCCTACAAAAGCGCTTCCAAGGAAGGGGGCTGGCTAGCAACAGCTTTCAGTGCTGGCACTTTTCATCTCTGAGCAATTGCTCGACTTTTGCAATTTCTCAGCTCGTGTCTACGAGACGGAAAGAGAAGGACCGTGACGTTTGGTGGCTAGAGAAGCGCAAAGCCCCAGTGTTGCTGCGCCTGTGAAAGCGCTTCCAAGGAAGGGTGCTGGCTAGCAACAGCTTTCAGTGCTGGCACTTTTCATCTCTGAGCAATTGCTCGACGTTTGCAATTTCTCAGCTCGTGTCTACGAGACGGAAAGAGAAGGACCGTGACGTTTGGTGGCTAGAGAAGCGCAAAGCCCCAGTGTTGCTGCGCCTGTGAAAGCGCTTCCAAGGAAGGGTGCTGGCTAGCAACAGCTTTCAGTGCTGGCACTTTTCATCTCTGAGCAATTGCTCGACGTTTGCAATTTCTCACCTGAGCTCTCTTTAGAGTGCGCGAGAGGATGAGCAGAAGATTAGGTGGCTAGAGAAGCCCAGAGCCCCAGTGTTCTCAGGCCTACAAAAGCACTTCCAAGGAAGGGTGCTGGCTAGCAACAGCATTCAGTGCTGGCACTTTTCATCTCTGAGCAATTGCTCGACGTTTGCAATTTCTCACCTGAGCTCTCTTTACAGTGCGCGAGAGGATGAGCAGAAGATTAGGTGGCTAGAGAAGCCCAGAGCCCCAGTGTTCTTAGGCCTACAAAAGCGCTTCCAAGGAAGGGGGCTGGCTAGCAACAGCTTTCAGTGCTGGCACTTTTCCTCTCTGAGCAATTGCTCGACGTTTGCAATTTCTCAGCTCGTGTCTACGAGACGGAAAGAGAAGGACCGTGACGTTTGGTGGCTAGAGAAGCGCAAAGCCCCAGTGTTGCTGCGCCTGTGAAAGCGCTTCCAAGGAAGGGTGCTGGCTAGCAACAGCTTTCAGTGCTGGCACTTTTCATCTCTGAGCAATTGCTCGACGTTTGCAATTTCTCCCCTGAGCTCTCTTTAGAGTGCGCGAGAGCATGAGCAGAAGATTCGGTGGCTAGAGAAGCCCAGAGCCCCAGTGTTCTTAGGCCTACAAAAGCGCTTCCAAGGAAGGGGGTTGCCTAGCAACAGCTTTCAGTGCTGGCACTTTTCATCTCTGAGCAATTGCTCGACGTTTGCAATTTCTCACCTGAGCTCTCTTTAGAGTGCGCGAGAGGATGAGCAGAAGATGAGGTGGCTAGAGAAGCGCAAAGCCCCAGTGTTCTTAGGGCTACAAGAGCGCTTCCAAGGAAGGGTGCTGGCTAGCAACAGCTTTCAGTGCTGGCACTTTTCATCTCTGAGCAATTGCTCGACGTTTGCAATTTCTCAGCTCGTCTCTACGAGACGGAAAGAGAAGGACCGTGACGTTTGGTGGCTAGAGAAGCGCAAAGCCCCAGTGTTACTGCGCCTGTGAAAGCGCTTCCAAGGAAGGGTGCTGGCTAGCAACAGCTTTCAGTGCTGGCACTTTTCATCTCTGAGCAATTGCTCGACGTTTGCAATTTCTCAGCTCGTGTCTACGAGACGGAAAGAGAAGGACCGTGACGTTTGGTGATTAGAGAAGCGCAAAGCCCCAGTGTTGCTGCGCCTGTGAAAGCGCTTCCAAGGAAGGGTGCTGGCTAGCAAGAGCTTTCAGTGCTGGCACTTTTCCTCTCTGAGCAATTGCTCGACGTTTGCAATTTCTCAGCTCGTGTCTACGAGACGGAGAGATAGTGACCGTGACGTTTGGTGGCTAGAGAAGCGCAAAGCCCCAGTGTTGCTGCGCCTGTGAAAGCGCTTCCAAGGAAGGGTGCTGGCTAGCAACAGCTTTCAGTGCTGGCACTTTTCATCTCTGAGCAATTGCTCGACGTTTGCAATTTCTCAGCTCGTGTCTATGAGATGGAAAGAGAAGGACCGTGACGTTTGGTGGGTAGAGAAGCGCAAAGCCCCAGTGTTGCTGCGCCTGTGAAAGCGCTTCCAAGGAAGGGTGCTGGCTAGCAACAGCTTTCAGTGCTGGCACTTTTCATCTCTGAGCAATTGCTCGACGTTTGCAATTTCTCAGCTCGTGTCTACGAGACGGAAAGAGAAGGACCGTGACGTTTGGTGGCTAGAGAAGCGCAAAGCCCCAGTGTTACTGCGCCTGTGAAAGCGCTTCCAAGGAAGGGTGCTGGCTAGCAAGAGCTTTCAGTGCTGGCACTTTTCATCTCTGAGCAATTGCTCGACGTTTGCAATTTCTCCCCTGAGCTCTCTTTAGAGTGCGCGAGAGCATGAGCAGAAGATTCGGTGGCTAGAGAAGCCCAGAGCCCCAGTGTTCTTAGGCCTACAAAAGCGCTTCCAAGGAAGGGGGCTGGCTAGCAAGAGCTTTCAGTGCTGGCACTTTTCATCTCTGAGCAATTGCTCGACGTTTGCAATTTCTCACCTGAGCTCTCTTTAGAGTGCGCGAGAGGATGAGCAGAAGATTAGGTGGCTAGAGAAGCCCAGAGCCCCAGTGTTCTTAGGCCTACAAAAGCGCTTCCAAGGAAGGGGGCTGGCTAGCAACAGCTTTCAGTGCTGGCACTTTTCATCTCTGAGCAATTGCTCGACTTTTGCAATTTCTCAGCTCGTGTCTACGAGACGGAAAGAGAAGGACCGTGACGTTTGGTGGCTAGAGAAGCGCAAAGCCCCAGTGTTGCTGCGCCTGTGAAAGCGCTTCCAAGGAAGGGTGCTGGCTAGCAACAGCTTTCAGTGCTGGCACTTTTCATCTCTGAGCAATTGCTCGACGTTTGCAATTTCTCAGCTCGTGTCTACGAGACGGAAAGAGAAGGACCGTGACGTTTGGTGGCTAGAGAAGCGCAAAGCCCCAGTGTTGCTGCGCCTGTGAAAGCGCTTCCAAGGAAGGGTGCTGGCTAGCAACAGCTTTCAGTGCTGGCACTTTTCATCTCTGAGCAATTGCTCGACGTTTGCAATTTCTCACCTGAGCTCTCTTTAGAGTGCGCGAGAGGATGAGCAGAAGATTAGGTGGCTAGAGAAGCCCAGAGCCCCAGTGTTCTCAGGCCTACAAAAGCACTTCCAAGGAAGGGTGCTGGCTAGCAACAGCATTCAGTGCTGGCACTTTTCATCTCTGAGCAATTGCTCGACGTTTGCAATTTCTCACCTGAGCTCTCTTTACAGTGCGCGAGAGGATGAGCAGAAGATTAGGTGGCTAGAGAAGCCCAGAGCCCCAGTGTTCTTAGGCCTACAAAAGCGCTTCCAAGGAAGGGGGCTGGCTAGCAACAGCTTTCAGTGCTGGCACTTTTCCTCTCTGAGCAATTGCTCGACGTTTGCAATTTCTCAGCTCGTGTCTACGAGACGGAAAGAGAAGGACCGTGACGTTTGGTGGCTAGAGAAGCGCAAAGCCCCAGTGTTGCTGCGCCTGTGAAAGCGCTTCCAAGGAAGGGTGCTGGCTAGCAACAGCTTTCAGTGCTGGCACTTTTCATCTCTGAGCAATTGCTCGACGTTTGCAATTTCTCACCTGAGCACTCTTTAGAGTGCGCGAGAGGATGAGCAGAAGATTAGGTGGCTAGAGAAGCCCAGAGCCCCAGTGTTCTTAGGCCTACAAAAGCGCTTCCAAGGAAGGGTGCTGGCTAGCAACAGCTTTCAGTGCTGGCACTTTTCATCTCTGAGCAATTGCTCCACGTTTGCAATTTCTCCCCTGAGCTCTCTTTAGAGTGCGCGAGAGGATGAGCAGAAGATTAGGTGGCTAGAGAAGCCCAGAGCCCCAGTGTTCTTAGGCCTACAAAAGCGCTTCCAAGGAAGGGTGCTGGCTAGCAACAGCTTTCAGTGCTGGCACTTTTCATCTCTGAGCAATTGCTTGACGTTTGCAATTTCTCAGCTCGTGTCTATGAGACGGAAAGAGAAGGACCGTGACGTTTGGTGGCTAGAGAAGCGCAAAGCCCCAGTGTTGCTGCGCCTGTGAAAGCGCTTCCAAGGAAGGGTGCTGGCTAGCAACAGCTTTCAGTGCTGGCACTTTTCATCTCTGAGCAATTGCTCGACGTTTGCAATTTCTCAGCTCGTCTCTACGAGACGGAAAGAGAATGACCGTGACGTTTGGTGGCTAGAGAAGCGCAAAGCCCCAGTGTTACTGCGCCTGTGAAAGCGCTTCCAAGGAAGGGTGCTGGCTAGCAACAGCTTTCAGTGCTGGCACTTTTCATCTCTGAGCAATTGCTCGACAATTGCAATTTCTCAGCTCGTGTCTACGAGACGGAAAGAGAAGGACTGTGACGTTTGGTGGCTAGAGAAGCGCAAAGCCCCAGTGTTGCTGCGCCTGTGAAAGCGCTTCCAAGGAAGGGTGCTGGCTAGCAACAGCTTTCAGTGCTGGCACTTTTCATCTCTGAGCAATTGCTCGACGTTTGCAATTTCTCAGCTCGTGTCTACGAGACGGAGAGATAGTGACCGTGACGTTTGGTGGGTAGAGAAGCGCAAAGCCCCAGTGTTGCTGCGCCTGTGAAAGCGCTTCCAAGGAAGGGTGCTGGCTAGCAACAGCTTTCAGTGCTGGCACTTTTCATCTCTGAGCAATTGCTCGACGTTTGCAATTTCTCAGCTCGTGTCTACGAGACGGAAAGAGAAGGACCGTGACGTTTGGTGGCTAGAGAAGCGCAAAGCCCCAGTGTTACTGCGCCTGTGAAAGCGCTTCCAAGGAAGGGTGCTGGCTAGCAAGAGCTTTCAGTGCTGGCACTTTTCATCTCTGAGCAATTGCTCGACGTTTGCAATTTCTCCCCTGAGCTCTCTTTAGAGTGCGCGAGAGCATGAGCAGAAGATTCGGTGGCTAGAGAAGCCCAGAGCCCCAGTGTTCTCAGGCCTACAAAAGCGCTTCCAAGGAAGGGGGCTGGCTAGCAACAGCTTTCAGTGCTGGCACTTTTCATCTCTGAGCAATTGCTCGACGTTTGCAATTTCTCACCTGAGCTCTCTTTAGAGTGCGCGAGAGGATGAGCAGAAGATTAGGTGGCTAGAGAAGCCCAGAGCCCCAGTGTTCTTAGGCCTACAAAAGCGCTTTCAAGGAAGGGGGCTGGCTAGCAACAGCTTTCAGTGCTGGCACTTTTCATCTCTGAGCAATTGCTCGACTTTTGCAATTTCTCAGCTCGTGTCTACGAGACGGAAAGAGAAGGACCGTGATGTTTGGTGGCTAGAGAAGCGCAAAGCCCCAGTGTTACTGCGCCTGTGAAAGCGCTTCCAAGGAAGGGTGCTGGCTAGCAACAGCTTTCAGTGCTGGCACTTTTCATCTCTGAGCAATTGCTCGACGTTTGCAATTTCTCAGCTCGTCTCTACGAGACGGAAAGAGAATGACCGTGACGTTTGGTGGCTAGAGAAGCGCAAAGCCCCAGTGTTGCTGCGCCTGTGAAAGCGCTTCCAAGGAAGGGTGCTGGCTAGCAACAGCTTTCAGTGCTGGCACTTTTCCTCTCTGAGCAATTGCTCGACGTTTGCAATTTCTCCCCTGAGCTCTCTTTAGAGTGCGCGAGAGCATGAGCAGAAGATTCGGTGGCTAGAGAAGCCCAGAGCCCCAGTGTTCTTAGGCCTACAAAAGCGCTTCCAAGGAAGGGTGCTGGCTAGCAAGAGCTTTCAGTGCTGGCACTTTTCCTCTCTGAGCAATTGCTCGACGTTTGCAATTTCTCAGCTCGTGTCTACGAGACGGAAAGAGAATGACAGTGACGTTTGGTGGCTAGAGAAGCGCAAAGCCCCAGTGTTACTGCGCCTGTGAAAGCGCTTCCAAGGAAGGGGGCTGGCTAGCAACAGCTTTCAGTGCTGGCACTTTTCATCTCTGAGCAATTGCTCGACGTTTGCAATTTCTCACCTGAGCTCTCTTTAGAGTGCGCGAGAGGATGAGCAGAAGATTAGGTGGCTAGAGAAGCCCAGAGCCCCAGTGTTCTCAGGCCTACAAAAGCGCTTCCAAGGAAGGGGGCTGGCTAGCAACAGCTTTCAGTGCTGGCACTTTTCATCTCTGAGCAATTGCTCGACGTTTGCAATTTCTCACCTGAGCTCACTTTAGAGTGCGCGAGAGGATGAGCAGAAGATTAGGTGGCTAGAGAAGCCCAGAGCCCCAGTGTTCTTAGGCCTACAAAAGCGTTTCCAAGGAAGGGTGCTGGCTAGCAACAGCTTTCAGTGCTGGCACTTTTCATCTCTGAGCAATTGCTCGACGTTTGCAATTTCTCAGCTCGTGTCTACGAGACGGAAAGAGAAGGACCGTGACGTTTGGTGGCTAGAGAAGCGCAAAGCCCCAGTGTTGCTGCGCCTGTGAAAGCGCTTCCAAGGAAGGGGGCTGGCTAGCAACAGCTTTCAGTGCTGGCACTTTTCATCTCTGAGCAATTGCTCGACGTTTGCAATTTCTCCCCTGAGCTCTCTTTAGAGTGCGCGAGAGCATGAGCAGAAGATTCGGTGGCTAGAGAAGCCCAGAGCCCCAGTGTTCTTAGGCCTACAAAAGCGCTTCCAAGGAAGGGGGCTGGCTAGCAACAGCTTTCAGTGCTGGCACTTTTCATCTCTGAGCAATTGCTCGACGTTTGCAATTTCTCACCTGAGCTCTCTTTAGAGTGCGCGAGAGGATGAGCAGAAGATGAGGTGGCTAGAGAAGCGCAAAGCCCCAGTGTTCTTAGGGCTACAAAAGCGCTTCCAAGGAAGGGTGCTGGCTAGCAACAGCTTTCAGTGCTGGCACTTTTCATCTCTGAGCAATTGCTCGACGTTTGCAATTTCTCAGCTCGTCTCTACGAGACGGAAAGAGAAGGACCGTGACGTTTGGTGGCTAGAGAAGCGCAAAGCCCCAGTGTTACTGCGCCTGTGAAAGCGCTTCCAAGGAAGGGTGCTGGCTAGCAACAGCTTTCAGTGCTGGCACTTTTCATCTCTGAGCAATTGCTCGACGTTTGCAATTTCTCAGCTCGTGTCTACGAGACGGAAAGAGAAGGACCGTGACGTTTGGTGGGTAGAGAAGCGCAAAGCCCCAGTGTTGCTGCGCCTGTGAAAGCGCTTCCAAGGAAGGGTGCTGGCTAGCAACAGCTTTCAGTGCTGGCACTTTTCCTCTCTGAGCAATTGCTGGACGTTTGCAATTTCTCAGCTCGTGTCTACGAGACGGAGAGATAGTGACCGTGACGTTTGGTGGCTAGAGAAGCGCAAAGCCCCAGTGTTGCTGCGCCTGTGAAAGCGCTTCCAAGGAAGGGTGCTGGCTAGCAACAGCTTTCAGTGCTGGCACTTTTCATCTCTGAGCAATTGCTCGACGTTTGCAATTTCTCAGCTCGTGTCTATGAGATGGAAAGAGAAGGACCGTGACGTTTGGTGGGTAGAGAAGCGCAAAGCCCCAGTGTTGCTGCGCCTGTGAAAGCGCTTCCAAGGAAGGGTGCTGGCTAGCAACAGCTTTCAGTGCTGGCACTTTTCATCTCTGAGCAATTGCTCGACGTTTGCAATTTCTCAGCTCGTGTCTACGAGACGGAAAGAGAAGGACCGTGACGTTTGGTGGCTAGAGAAGCGCAAAGCCCCAGTGTTACTGCGCCTGTGAAAGCGCTTCCAAGGAAGGGTGCTGGCTAGCAAGAGCTTTCAGTGCTGGCACTTTTCATCTCTGAGCAATTGCTCGACGTTTGCAATTTCTCCCCTGAGCTCTCTTTAGAGTGCGCGAGAGCATGAGCAGAAGATTCGGTGGCTAGAGAAGCCCAGAGCCCCAGTGTTCTTAGGCCTACAAAAGCGCTTCCAAGGAAGGGGGCTGGCTAGCAAGAGCTTTCAGTGCTGGCACTTTTCATCTCTGAGCAATTGCTCGACGTTTGCAATTTCTCACCTGAGCTCTCTTTAGAGTGCGCGAGAGGATGAGCAGAAGATTAGGTGGCTAGAGAAGCCCAGAGCCCCAGTGTTCTTAGGCCTACAAAAGCGCTTTCAAGTAAGGGGGCTGGCTAGCAACAGCTTTCAGTGCTGGCACTTTTCATCTCTGAGCAATTGCTCGACTTTTGCAATTTCTCAGCTCGTGTCTACGAGACGGAAAGAGAAGGACCGTGACGTTTGGTGGCTAGAGAAGCGCAAAGCCCCAGTGTTGCTGCGCCTGTGAAAGCGCTTCCAAGGAAGGGTGCTGGCTAGCAACAGCTTTCAGTGCTGGCACTTTTCATCTCTGAGCAATTGCTCGACGTTTGCAATTTCTCAGCTCGTGTCTACGAGACGGAAAGAGAAGGACCGTGACGTTTGGTGGCTAGAGAAGCGCAAAGCCCCAGTGTTGCTGCGCCTGTGAAAGCGCTTCCAAGGAAGGGTGCTGGCTAGCAACAGCTTTCAGTGCTGGCACTTTTCATCTCTGAGCAATTGCTCGACGTTTGCAATTTCTCACCTGAGCTCTCTTTAGAGTGCGCGAGAGGATGAGCAGAAGATTAGGTGGCTAGAGAAGCCCAGAGCCCCAGTGTTCTCAGGCCTACAAAAGCACTTCCAAGGAAGGGTGCTGGCTAGCAACAGCATTCAGTGCTGGCACTTTTCATCTCTGAGCAATTGCTCGACGTTTGCAATTTCTCACCTGAGCTCTCTTTACAGTGCGCGAGAGGATGAGCAGAAGATTAGGTGGCTAGAGAAGCCCAGAGCCCCAGTGTTCTTAGGCCTACAAAAGCGCTTCCAAGGAAGGGGGCTGGCTAGCAACAGCTTTCAGTGCTGGCACTTTTCCTCTCTGAGCAATTGCTCGACGTTTGCAATTTCTCAGCTCGTGTCTACGAGACGGAAAGAGAAGGACCGTGACGTTTGGTGGCTAGAGAAGCGCAAAGCCCCAGTGTTGCTGCGCCTGTGAAAGCGCTTCCAAGGAAGGGTGCTGGCTAGCAACAGCTTTCAGTGCTGGCACTTTTCATCTCTGAGCAATTGCTCGACGTTTGCAATTTCTCACCTGAGCACTCTTTAGAGTGCGCGAGAGGATGAGCAGAAGATTCGGTGGCTAGAGAAGCCCAGAGCCCCAGTGTGCTTAGGCCTACAAAAGCGCTTCCAAGGAAGGGGGCTGGCTAGCAACAGCTTTCAGTGCTGGCACTTTTCATCTCTGAGCAATTGCTCCACGTTTGCAATTTCTCCCCTGAGCTCTCTTTAGAGTGCGCGAGAGGATGAGCAGAAGATTAGGTGGCTAGAGAAGCCCAGAGCCCCAGTGTTCTTAGGCCTACAAAAGCGCTTCCAAGGAAGGGTGCTGGCTAGCAACAGCTTTCAGTGCTGGCACTTTTCATCTCTGAGCAATTGCTCGACGTTTGCAATTTCTCCCCTGAGCTCTCTTTAGAGTGCGCGAGAGCATGAGCAGAAGATTCGGTGGCTAGAGAAGCCCAGAGCCCCAGTGTTCTCAGGCCTACAAAAGCGCTTCCAAGGAAGGGGGCTGGCTAGCAACAGCTTTCAGTGCTGGCACTTTTCATCTCTGAGCAATTGCTCGACGTTTGCAATTTCTCACCTGAGCTCTCTTTAGAGTGCGCGAGAGGATGAGCAGAAGATTAGGTGGCTAGAGAAGCCCAGAGCCCCAGTGTTCTTAGGCCTACAAAAGCGCTTTCAAGGAAGGGGGCTGGCTAGCAACAGCTTTCAGTGCTGGCACTTTTCATCTCTGAGCAATTGCTCGACTTTTGCAATTTCTCAGCTCGTGTCTACGAGACGGAAAGAGAAGGACCGTGACGTTTGGTGGCTAGAGAAGCGCAAAGCCCCAGTGTTACTGCGCCTGTGAAAGCGCTTCCAAGGAAGGGTGCTGGCTAGCAACAGCTTTCAGTGCTGGCACTTTTCATCTCTGAGCAATTGCTCGACGTTTGCAATTTCTCAGCTCGTCTCTACGAGACGGAAAGAGAATGACCGTGACGTTTGGTGGCTAGAGAAGCGCAAAGCCCCAGTGTTGCTGCGCCTGTGAAAGCGCTTCCAAGGAAGGGTGCTGGCTAGCAACAGCTTTCAGTGCTGGCACTTTTCCTCTCTGAGCAATTGCTCGACGTTTGCAATTTCTCCCCTGAGCTCTCTTTAGAGTGCGCGAGAGCATGAGCAGAAGATTCGGTGGCTAGAGAAGCCCAGAGCCCCAGTGTTCTTAGGCCTACAAAAGCGCTTCCAAGGAAGGGTGCTGGCTAGCAAGAGCTTTCAGTGCTGGCACTTTTCCTCTCTGAGCAATTGCTCGACGTTTGCAATTTCTCAGCTCGTGTCTACGAGACGGAAAGAGAATGACAGTGACGTTTGGTGGCTAGAGAAGCGCAAAGCCCCAGTGTTACTGCGCCTGTGAAAGCGCTTCCAAGGAAGGGGGCTGGCTAGCAACAGCTTTCAGTGCTGGCACTTTTCATCTCTGAGCAATTGCTCGACGTTTGCAATTTCTCACCTGAGCTCTCTTTAGAGTGCGCGAGAGGATGAGCAGAAGATTAGGTGGCTAGAGAAGCCCAGAGCCCCAGTGTTCTCAGGCCTACAAAAGCGCTTCCAAGGAAGGGGGCTGGCTAGCAACAGCTTTCAGTGCTGGCACTTTTCATCTCTGAGCAATTGCTCGACGTTTGCAATTTCTCACCTGAGCTCACTTTAGAGTGCGCGAGAGGATGAGCAGAAGATTAGGTGGCTAGAGAAGCCCAGAGCCCCAGTGTTCTTAGGCCTACAAAAGCGTTTCCAAGGAAGGGTGCTGGCTAGCAACAGCTTTCAGTGCTGGCACTTTTCATCTCTGAGCAATTGCTCGACGTTTGCAATTTCTCAGCTCGTGTCTACGAGACGGAAAGAGAAGGACCGTGACGTTTGGTGGCTAGAGAAGCGCAAAGCCCCAGTGTTGCTGTGCCTGTGAAAGCGCTTCCAAGGAAGGGGGCTGGCTAGCAACAGCTTTCAGTGCTGGCACTTTTCATCTCTGAGCAATTGCTCGACGTTTGCAATTTCTCCCCTGAGCTCTCTTTAGAGTGCGCGAGAGCATGAGCAGAAGATTCGGTGGCTAGAGAAGCCCAGAGCCCCAGTGTTCTTAGGCCTACAAAAGCGCTTCCAAGGAAGGGGGCTGGCTAGCAACAGCTTTCAGTGCTGGCACTTTTCATCTCTGAGCAATTGCTCGACGTTTGCAATTTCTCACCTGAGCTCTCTTTAGAGTGCGCGAGAGGATGAGCAGAAGATGAGGTGGCTAGAGAAGCGCAAAGCCCCAGTGTTCTTAGGGCTACAAAAGCGCTTCCAAGGAAGGGTGCTGGCTAGCAACAGCTTTCAGTGCTGGCACTTTTCATCTCTGAGCAATTGCTCGACGTTTGCAATTTCTCAGCTCGTCTCTACGAGACGGAAAGAGAAGGACCGTGACGTTTGGTGGCTAGAGAAGCGCAAAGCCCCAGTGTTACTGCGCCTGTGAAAGCGCTTCCAAGGAAGGGTGCTGGCTAGCAACAGCTTTCAGTGCTGGCACTTTTCATCTCTGAGCAATTGCTCGACGTTTGCAATTTCTCAGCTCGTGTCTACGAGACGGAAAGAGAAGGACCGTGACGTTTGGTGGCTAGAGAAGCGCAAAGCCCCAGTGTTGCTGCGCCTGTGAAAGCGCTTCCAAGGAAGGGTGCTGGCTAGCAACAGCTTTCAGTGCTGGCACTTTTCCTCTCTGAGCAATTGCTCGACGTTTGCAATTTCTCAGCTCGTGTCTACGAGACGGAGAGATAGTGACCGTGACGTTTGGTGGCTAGAGAAGCGCAAAGCCCCAGTGTTGCTGCGCCTGTGAAAGCGCTTCCAAGGAAGGGTGCTGGCTAGCAACAGCTTTCAGTGCTGGCACTTTTCATCTCTGAGCAATTGCTCGACGTTTGCAATTTCTCAGCTCGTGTCTATGAGATGGAAAGAGAAGGACCGTGACGTTTGGTGGGTAGAGAAGCGCAAAGCCCCAGTGTTGCTGCGCCTGTGAAAGCGCTTCCAAGGAAGGGTGCTGGCTAGCAACAGCTTTCAGTGCTGGCACTTTTCATCTCTGAGCAATTGCTCGACGTTTGCAATTTCTCAGCTCGTGTCTACGAGACGGAAAGAGAAGGACCGTGACGTTTGGTGGCTAGAGAAGCGCAAAGCCCCAGTGTTACTGCGCCTGTGAAAGCGCTTCCAAGGAAGGGTGCTGGCTAGCAAGAGCTTTCAGTGCTGGCACTTTTCATCTCTGAGCAATTGCTCGACGTTTGCAATTTCTCCCCTGAGCTCTCTTTAGAGTGCGCGAGAGGATGAGCAGAAGATTCGGTGGCTAGAGAAGCCCAGAGCCCCAGTGTTCTTAGGCCTACAAAAGCGCTTCCAAGGAAGGGGGCTGGCTAGCAAGAGCTTTCAGTGCTGGCACTTTTCATCTCTGAGCAATTGCTCGACGTTTGCAATTTCTCACCTGAGCTCTCTTTAGAGTGCGCGAGAGGATGAGCAGAAGATTAGGTGGCTAGAGAAGCCCAGAGCCCCAGTGTTCTTAGGCCTACAAAAGCGCTTTCAAGTAAGGGGGCTGGCTAGCAACAGCTTTCAGTGCTGGCACTTTTCATCTCTGAGCAATTGCTCGACTTTTGCAATTTCTCAGCTCGTGTCTACGAGACGGAAAGAGAAGGACCGTGACGTTTGGTGGCTAGAGAAGCGCAAAGCCCCAGTGTTGCTGCGCCTGTGAAAGCGCTTCCAAGGAAGGGTGCTGGCTAGCAACAGCTTTCAGTGCTGGCACTTTTCATCTCTGAGCAATTGCTCGACGTTTGCAATTTCTCAGCTCGTGTCTACGAGACGGAAAGAGAAGGACCGTGACGTTTGGTGGCTAGAGAAGCGCAAAGCCCCAGTGTTGCTGCGCCTGTGAAAGCGCTTCCAAGGAAGGGTGCTGGCTAGCAACAGCTTTCAGTGCTGGCACTTTTCATCTCTGAGCAATTGCTCGACGTTTGCAATTTCTCACCTGAGCTCTCTTTAGAGTGCGCGAGAGGATGAGCAGAAGATTAGGTGGCTAGAGAAGCCCAGAGCCCCAGTGTTCTCAGGCCTACAAAAGCACTTCCAAGGAAGGGTGCTGGCTAGCAACAGCATTCAGTGCTGGCACTTTTCATCTCTGAGCAATTGCTCGACGTTTGCAATTTCTCACCTGAGCTCTCTTTACAGTGCGCGAGAGGATGAGCAGAAGATTAGGTGGCTAGAGAAGCCCAGAGCCCCAGTGTTCTTAGGCCTACAAAAGCGCTTCCAAGGAAGGGGGCTGGCTAGCAACAGCTTTCAGTGCTGGCACTTTTCCTCTCTGAGCAATTGCTCGACGTTTGCAATTTCTCAGCTCGTGTCTACGAGACGGAAAGAGAAGGACCGTGACGTTTGGTGGCTAGAGAAGCGCAAAGCCCCAGTGTTGCTGCGCCTGTGAAAGCGCTTCCAAGGAAGGGTGCTGGCTAGCAACAGCTTTCAGTGCTGGCACTTTTCATCTCTGAGCAATTGCTCGACAATTGCAATTTCTCAGCTCGTGTCTACGAGACGGAAAGAGAAGGACCGTGATGTTTGGTGGCTAGAGAAGCGCAAAGCCCCAGTGTTGCTGCGCCTGTAAAAGCGCTTCCAAGGAAGGGTGCTGGCTAGCAACAGCTTTCAGTGCTGGCACTTTTCATCTCTGAGCAATTGCTCGACGTTTGCAATTTCTCAGCTCGTGTCTACGAGACGGAGAGATAGTGACCGTGACGTTTGGTGGCTAGAGAAGCGCAAAGCCCCAGTGTTGCTGCGCCTGTGAAAGCGCTTCCAAGGAAGGGTGCTGGCTAGCAACAGCTTTCAGTGCTGGCACTTTTCATCTCTGAGCAATTGCTCGACGTTTGCAATTTCTCAGCTCGTGTCTATGAGATGGAAAGAGAAGGACCGTGACGTTTGGTGGCTAGAGAAGCGCAAAGCCCCAGTGTTGCTGCGCCTGTGAAAGCGCTTCCAAGGAAGGGTGCTGGCTAGCAACAGCTTTCAGTGCTGGCACTTTTCATCTCTGAGCAATTGCTCGACGTTTGCAATTTCTCAGCTCGTGTCTACGAGACGGAAAGAGAAGGACCGTGACGTTTGGTGGCTAGAGAAGCGCAAAGCCCCAGTGTTGCTGCGCCTGTGAAAGCGCTTCCAAGGAAGGGTGCTGGCTAGCAACAGCTTTCAGTGCTGGCACTTTTCATCTCTGAGCAATTGCTCGACGTTTGCAATTTCTCCCCTGAGCTCTCTTTAGAGTGCGCGAGAGCATGAGCAGAAGATTCGGTGGCTAGAGAAGCCCAGAGCCCCAGTGTTCTTAGGCCTACAAAAGCGCTTCCAAGGAAGGGTGCTGGCTAGCAAGAGCTTTCAGTGCTGGCACTTTTCCTCTCTGAGCAATTGCTCGACGTTTGCAATTTCTCAGCTCGTGTCTACGAGACGGAAAGAGAATGACCGTGACGTTTGGTGGCTAGAGAAGCGCAAAGCCCCAGTGTTACTGCGCCTGTGAAAGCGCTTCCAAGGAAGGGTGCTGGCTAGCAACAGCTTTCAGTGCTGGCACTTTTCATCTCTGAGCAATTGCTCGACGTTTGCAATTTCTCACCTGAGCTCTCTTTAGAGTGCGCGAGAGGATGAGCAGAAGATTAGGTGGCTAGAGAAGCCCAGAGCCCCAGTGTTCTTAGGCCTACAAAAGCGCTTCCAAGGAAGGGAGCTGGCTAGCAACAGCTTTCAGTGCTGACACTTTTCATCTCTGAGCAATTGCTCGACGTTTGCAATTTCTCAGCTCGTGTCTACGAGACGGAAAGAGAAGGACCGTGACGTTTGGTGGCTAGAGAAGCGCAAAGCCCCAGTGTTGCTGTGCCTGTGAAAGCGCTTCCAAGGAAGGGGGCTGGCTAGCAACAGCTTTCAGTGCTGGCACTTTTCATCTCTGAGCAATTGCTCGACGTTTGCAATTTCTCAGCTCGTGTCTACGAGACGGAAAGAGAATGACCGTGACGTTTGGTGGCTAGAGAAGCGCAAAGCCCCAGTGTTGCTGCGCCTGTGAAAGCGCTTCCAAGGAAGGGTGCTGGCTAGCAACAGCTTTCAGTGCTGGCACTTTTCATCTCTGAGCAATTGCTCGACGTTTGCAATTTCTCACCTGAGCTCTCTTTAGAGTGCGCGAGAGGATGAGCAGAGATTAGGTGGCTAGAGAAGCCCAGAGCCCCAGTGTTCTCAGGCCTACAAAAGCGCTTCCAAGGAAGGGGGCTGGCTAGCAACAGCTTTCAGTGCTGGCACTTTTCCTCTCTGAGCAATTGCTCGACGTTTGCAATTTCTCACCTGAGCTCACTTTAGAGTGCGCGAGAGGATGAGCAGAAGATTAGGTGGCTAGAGAAGCCCAGAGCCCCAGTGTGCTTAGGCCTACAAAAGCGCTTCCAAGGAAGGGGGCTGGCTAGCAACAGCTTTCAGTGCTGGCACTTTTCATCTCTGAGCAATTGCTCGACGTTTGCAATTTCTCAGCTCGTGTCTATGAGACGGAAAGAGAAGGACTGTGACGTTTGGTGGGTAGAGAAGCGCAAAGCCCCAGTGTTGCTGCGCCTGTGAAAGCGCTTCCAAGGAAGGGTGCTGGCTAGCAACAGCTTTCAGTGCTGGCACTTTTCATCTCTGAGCAATTGCTCGACGTTTGCAATTTCTCACCTGAGCTCTCTTTACAGTGCGCGAGAGGATGAGCAGAAGATTAGGTGGCTAGAGAAGCCGAGAGCCCCAGTGTTCTTAGGCCTACAAAAGCGCTTCCAAGGAAGGGTGCTGGCTAGCAACAGCTTTCAGTGCTGGCACTTTTCATCTCTGAGCAATTGCTCCACGTTTGCAATTTCTCCCCTGAGCTCTCTTTAGAGTGCGCGAGAGCATGAGCAGAAGATTAAGTGGCTAGAGAAGCCCAGAGCCCCAGTGTTCTTAGGCCTACAAAAGCGCTTCCAAGGAAGGGGGCTGGCTAGCAACAGCTTTCAGTGCTGGCACTTTTCATCTCTGAGCAATTGCTCGACGTTTGCAATTTCTCAGCTCGTGTCTATGAGACGGAAAGAGAAGGACCGTGACGTTTGGTGGCTAGAGAAGCGCAAAGCCCCAGTGTTGCTGCGCCTGTGAAAGCGCTTCCAAGGAAGGGTGCTGGCTAGCAACAGCTTTCAGTGCTGGCACTTTTCATCTCTGAGCAATTGCTCGACGTTTGCAATTTCTCAGCTCGTGTCTACGAGACGGAAAGAGAAGGACCGTGACGTTTGGTGGCTAGAGAAGCGCAAAGCCCCAGTGTTACTGCGCCTGTGAAAGCGCTTCCAAGGAAGGGTGCTGGCTAGCAACAGCTTTCAGTGCTGGCACTTTTCATCTCTGAGCAATTGCTCGACGTTTGCAATTTCTCAGCTCGTGTCTACGAGACGGAAAGAGAAGGACCGTGACGTTTGGTGGCTAGAGAAGCGCAAAGCCCCAGTGTTACTGCGCCTGTGAAAGCGCTTCCAAGGAAGGGTGCTGGCTAGCAACAGCTTTCAGTGCTGGCACTTTTCATCTCTGAGCAATTGCTCGACGTTTGCAATTTCTCCCCTGAGCTCTCTTTAGAGTGCGCGAGAGCATGAGCAGAAGATTCGGTGGCTAGAGAAGCCCAGAGCCCCAGTGTTCTTAGGCCTACAAAAGCGCTTCCAAGGAAGGGGGCTGGCTAGCAACAGCTTTCAGTGCTGGCACTTTTCATCTCTGAGCAATTGCTCGACGTTTGCAATTTCTCACCTGAGCTCTCTTTAGAGTGCGCGAGAGGATGAGCAGAAGATGAGGTGGCTAGAGAAGCGCAAAGCCCCAGTGTTCTTAGGGCTACAAGAGCGCTTCCAAGGAAGGGTGCTGGCTAGCAACAGCTTTCAGTGCTGGCACTTTTCATCTCTGAGCAATTGCTCGACGTTTGCAATTTCTCAGCTCGTGTCTATGAGACGGAAAGAGAAGGACCGTGACGTTTGGTGGCTAGAGAAGCGCAAAGCCCCAGTGTTGCTGCGCCTGTGAAAGCGCTTCCAAGGAAGGGTGCTGGCTAGCAACAGCTTTCAGTGCTGGCACTTTTCATCTCTGAGCAATTGCTCGACGTTTGCAATTTCTCAGCTCGTGTCTACGAGACGGAAAGAGAAGGACCGTGACGTTTGGTGGCTAGAGAAGCGCAAAGCCCCAGTGTTACTGCGCCTGTGAAAGCGCTTCCAAGGAAGGGTGCTGGCTAGCAACAGCTTTCAGTGCTGGCACTTTTCATCTCTGAGCAATTGCTCGACGTTTGCAATTTCTCAGCTCGTGTCTACGAGACGGAAAGAGAAGGACCGTGACGTTTGGTGGCTAGAGAAGCGCAAAGCCCCAGTGTTACTGCGCCTGTGAAAGCGCTTCCAAGGAAGGGTGCTGGCTAGCAACAGCTTTCAGTGCTGGCACTTTTCATCTCTGAGCAATTGCTCGACGTTTGCAATTTCTCCCCTGAGCTCTCTTTAGAGTGCGCGAGAGCATGAGCAGAAGATTCGGTGGCTAGAGAAGCCCAGAGCCCCAGTGTTCTTAGGCCTACAAAAGCGCTTCCAAGGAAGGGGGCTGGCTAGCAACAGCTTTCAGTGCTGGCACTTTTCATCTCTGAGCAATTGCTCGACGTTTGCAATTTCTCACCTGAGCTCTCTTTAGAGTGCGCGAGAGGATGAGCAGAAGATGAGGTGGCTAGAGAAGCGCAAAGCCCCAGTGTTCTTAGGGCTACAAGAGCGCTTCCAAGGAAGGGTGCTGGCTAGCAACAGCTTTCAGTGCTGGCACTTTTCATCTCTGAGCAATTGCTCGACGTTTGCAATTTCTCAGCTCGTCTCTACGAGACGGAAAGAGAAGGACCGTGACGTTTGGTGGCTAGAGAAGCGCAAAGCCCCAGTGTTACTGCGCCTGTGAAAGCGCTTCCAAGGAAGGGTGCTGGCTAGCAACAGCTTTCAGTGCTGGCACTTTTCATCTCTGAGCAATTGCTCGACAATTGCAATTTCTCAGCTCGTGTCTACGAGACGGAAAGAGAAGGACCGTGACGTTTGGTGGCTAGAGAAGCGCAAAGCCCCAGTGTTGCTGCGCCTGTGAAAGCGCTTCCAAGGAAGGGTGCTGGCTAGCAACAGCTTTCAGTGCTGGCACTTTTCATCTCTGAGCAATTGCTCGACGTTTGCAATTTCTCAGCTCGTGTCTACGAGACGGAGAGATAGTGACCGTGACGTTTGGTGGGTAGAGAAGCGCAAAGCCCCAGTGTTGCTGCGCCTGTGAAAGCGCTTCCAAGGAAGGGTGCTGGCTAGCAACAGCTTTCAGTGCTGGCACTTTTCATCTCTGAGCAATTGCTCGACGTTTGCAATTTCTCAGCTCGTGTCTATGAGATGGAAAGAGAAGGACCGTGACGTTTGGTGGCTAGAGAAGCGCAAAGCCCCAGTGTTGCTGCGCCTGTGAAAGCGCTTCCAAGGAAGGGTGCTGGCTAGCAACAGCTTTCAGTGCTGGCACTTTTCATCTCTGAGCAATTGCTCGACGTTTGCAATTTCTCAGCTCGTGTCTACGAGACGGAAAGAGAAGGACCGTGACGTTTGGTGGCTAGAGAAGCGCAAAGCCCCAGTGTTACTGCGCCTGTGAAAGCGCTTCCAAGGAAGGGTGCTGGCTAGCAAGAGCTTTCAGTGCTGGCACTTTTCATCTCTGAGCAATTGCTCGACGTTTGCAATTTCTCCCCTGAGCTCTCTTTAGAGTGCGCGAGAGCATGAGCAGAAGATTCGGTGGCTAGAGAAGCCCAGAGCCCCAGTGTTCTCAGGCCTACAAAAGCGCTTCCAAGGAAGGGGGCTGGCTAGCAACAGCTTTCAGTGCTGGCACTTTTCATCTCTGAGCAATTGCTCGACGTTTGCAATTTCTCACCTGAGCTCTCTTTAGACTGCGCGAGAGGATGAGCACAAGATTAGGTGGCTAGAGAAGCCCAGAGCCCCAGTGTTCTTAGGCCTACAAAAGCGCTTTCAAGGAAGGGGGCTGGCTAGCAACAGCTTTCAGTGCTGGCACTTTTCATCTCTGAGCAATTGCTCGACTTTTGCAATTTCTCAGCTCGTGTCTACGAGACGGAAAGAGAAGGACCGTGACGTTTGGTGGCTAGAGAAGCGCAAAGCCCCAGTGTTACTGCGCCTGTGAAAGCGCTTCCAAGGAAGGGTGCTGGCTAGCAACAGCTTTCAGTGCTGGCACTTTTCATCTCTGAGCAATTGCTCGACGTTTGCAATTTCTCAGCTCGTGTCTACGAGACGGAAAGAGAATGACCGTGACGTTTGGTGGCTAGAGAAGCGCAAAGCCCCAGTGTTGCTGCGCCTGTGAAAGCGCTTCCAAGGAAGGGTGCTGGCTAGCAACAGCTTTCAGTGCTGGCACTTTTCCTCTCTGAGCAATTGCTCGACGTTTGCAATTTCTCCCCTGAGCTCTCTTTAGAGTGCGCGAGAGCATGAGCAGAAGATTCGGTGGCTAGAGAAGCCCAGAGCCCCAGTGTTCTTAGGCCTACAAAAGCGCTTCCAAGGAAGGGTGCTGGCTAGCAACAGCTTTCAGTGCTGACACTTTTCATCTCTGAGCAATTGCTCGACGTTTGCAATTTCTCAGCTCGTGTCTACGAGACGGAAAGAGAAGGACCGTGACGTTTGGTGGGTAGAGAAGCGCAAAGCCCCAGTGTTGCTGTGCCTGTGAAAGCGCTTCCAAGGAAGGGGGCTGGCTAGCAACAGCTTTCAGTGCTGGCACTTTTCATCTCTGAGCAATTGCTCGACGTTTGCAATTTCTCACCTGAGCTCTCTTTACAGTGCGCGAGAGGATGAGCAGAAGATTAGGTGGCTAGAGAAGCCCAGAGCCCCAGTGTTCTTAGGCCTACAAAAGCGCTTCCAAGGAAGGGGGCTGGCTAGCAACAGCTTTCAGTGCTGGCACTTTTCCTCTCTGAGCAATTGCTCGACGTTTGCAATTTCTCAGCTCGTGTCTACGAGACGGAAAGAGAAGGACCGTGACGTTTCGTGGCTAGAGAAGCGCAAAGCCCCAGTGTTGCTGCGCCTGTGAAAGCGCTTCCAAGGAAGGGTGCTGGCTAGCAACAGCTTTCAGTGCTGGCACTTTTCATCTCTGAGCAATTGCTCGACGTTTGCAATTTCTCACCTGAGCACTCTTTAGAGTGTGCGAGAGGATGAGCAGAAGATTAGGTGGCTAGAGAAGCCGAGAGCCCCAGTGTTCTTAGGCCTACAAAAGCGCTTCCAAGGAAGGGGGCTGGCTAGCAACAGCTTTCAGTGCTGGCACTTTTCATCTCTGAGCAATTGCTCGACGTTTGCAATTTCTCAGCTCGTGTCTACGAGACGGAAAGAGAATGACCGTGACGTTTGGTGGCTAGAGAAGCGCAAAGCCCCAGTGTTGCTGCGCCTGTGAAAGCGCTTCCAAGGAAGGGTGCTGGCTAGCAACAGCTTTCAGTGCTGGCACTTTTCATCTCTGAGCAATTGCTCGACGTTTGCAGTTTCTCCCCTGAGCTCTCTTTAGAGTGCGCGAGAGGATGAGCAGAAGATTAGGTGGCTAGAGAAGCCCAGAGCCCCAGTGTTCTTAGGCCTACAAAAGCGCTTCCAAGGAAGGGGGCTGGCTAGCAAGAGCTTTCAGTGCTGGCACTTTTCCTCTCTGAGCAATTGCTCGACGTTTGCAATTTCTCAGCTCGTGTCTACGAGACGGAAAGAGAATGACAGTGACGTTTGGTGGCTAGAGAAGCGCAAAGCCCCAGTGTTACTGCGCCTGTGAAAGCGCTTCCAAGGAAGGGTGCTGGCTAGCAACAGCTTTCAGTGCTGGCACTTTTCATCTCTGAGCAATTGCTCGACGTTTGCAATTTCTCACCTGAGCTCTCTTTAGAGTGCGCGAGAGGATGAGCAGAGATTAGGTGGCTAGAGAAGCCCAGAGCCCCAGTGTTCTCAGGCCTACAAAAGCGCTTCCAAGGAAGGGGGCTGGCTAGCAACAGCTTTCAGTGCTGGCACTTTTCCTCTCTGAGCAATTGCTCGACGTTTGCAATTTCTCACCTGAGCTCACTTTAGAGTGCGCGAGAGGATGAGCAGAAGATTAGGTGGCTAGAGAAGCCCAGAGCCCCAGTGTTCTTAGGCCTACAAAAGCGCTTCCAAGGAAGGGGGCTGGCTAGCAACAGCTTTCAGTGCTGGCACTTTTCATCTCTGAGCAATTGCTCGACGTTTGCAATTTCTCAGCTCGTGTCTATGAGACGGAAAGAGAAGGACTGTGACGTTTGGTGGGTAGAGAAGCGCAAAGCCCCAGTGTTGCTGCGCCTGTGAAAGCGCTTCCAAGGAAGGGTGCTGGCTAGCAACAGCTTTCAGTGCTGGCACTTTTCATCTCTGAGCAATTGCTCGACGTTTGCAATTTCTCACCTGAGCTCTCTTTAGAGTGCGCGAGAGGATGAGCAGAAGATTAGGTGGCTAGAGAAGCCGAGAGCCCCAGTGTTCTTAGGCCTACAAAAGCGCTTCCAAGGAAGGGTGCTGGCTAGCAACAGCTTTCAGTGCTGGCACTTTTCATCTCTGAGCAATTGCTCCACGTTTGCAATTTCTCCCCTGAGCTCTCTTTAGAGTGCGCGAGAGCATGAGCAGAAGATTAAGTGGCTAGAGAAGCCCAGAGCCCCAGTCTTCTTAGGCCTACAAAAGCGCTTCCAAGGAAGGGGGCTGGCTAGCAACAGCTTTCAGTGCTGGCACTTTTCATCTCTGAGCAATTGCTCGACGTTTGCAATTTCTCAGCTCGTGTCTATGAGACGGAAAGAGAAGGACCGTGACGTTTGGTGGCTAGAGAAGCGCAAAGCCCCAGTGTTGCTGCGCATGTGAAAGCGCTTCCAAGGAAGGGTGCTGGCTAGCAACAGCTTTCAGTGCTGGCACTTTTCATCTCTGAGCAATTGCTCGACGTTTGCAATTTCTCAGCTCGTGTCTACGAGACGGAAAGAGAAGGACCGTGACGTTTGGTGGCTAGAGAAGCGCAAAGCCCCAGTGTTACTGCGCCTGTGAAAGCGCTTCCAAGGAAGGGTGCTGGCTAGCAACAGCTTTCAGTGCTGGCACTTTTCATCTCTGAGCAATTGCTCGACGTTTGCAATTTCTCCCCTGAGCTCTCTTTAGAGTGCGCGAGAGCATGAGCAGAAGATTCGGTGGCTAGAGAAGCCCAGAGCCCCAGTGTTCTTAGGCCTACAAAAGCGCTTCCAAGGAAGGGGGCTGGATAGCAACAGCTTTCAGTGCTGGCACTTTTCATCTCTGAGCAATTGGTCGACGTTTGCAATTTCTCACCTGAGCTCTCTTTAGAGTGCGCGAGAGGATGAGCAGAAGATGAGGTGGCTAGAGAAGCGCAAAGCCCCAGTGTTCTTAGGGCTACAAAAGCGCTTCCAAGGAAGGGTGCTGGCTAGCAACAGCTTTCAGTGCTGGCACTTTTCCTCTCTGAGCAATTGCTCGACGTTTGCAATTTCTCAGCTCGTGTCTACGAGACGGAAAGAGAATGACCGTGACATTTGGTGGCTAGAGAAGTGCAAAGCCCCAGTGTTACTGCGCCTGTGAAAGCGCTTCCAAGGAAGGGTGCTGGCTAGCAACAGCTTTCAGTGCTGGCACTTTTCATCTCTGAGCAATTGCTCGACGTTTGCAATTTCTCAGCTCGTGTCTAGGAGACGGAAAGAGAAGGACCGTGACGTTTGGTGGCTAGAGAAGCGCAAAGCCCCAGTGTTGCTGCGCCTGTGAAAGCGCTTCCAAGGAAGGGTGCTGGCTAGCAACAGCTTTCAGTGCTGGCAGTTTTCATCTCTGAGCAATTGCTCGACGTTTGCAATTTCTCAGCTAGTGTCTACGAGACGGAGAGATAGTGACCGTGACGTTTGGTGGCTAGAGAAGCGCAAAGCCCCAGTGTTGCTGCGCCTGTGAAAGCGCTTCCAAGGAAGGGTGCTGGCTAGCAACAGCTTTCAGTGCTGGCACTTTTCCTCTCTGAGCAATTGCTGGACGTTTGCAATTTCTCACCTGAGCTCTCTTTAGAGTGCGCGAGAGGATGAGCAGAAGATTCGGTGTCTAAAGAAGCCCAGAGCCCCAGTGTTCTTAGGCCTACAAAAGCGCTTCCAAGGAAGGGTGCTGGCTAGCAACAGCTTTCAGTGCTGGCACTTTTCATCTCTGAGCAATTGCTCCACGTTTGCAATTTCTCAGCTCGTGTCTACGAGACGGAAAGAAAAGGACCGTGACGTTTGGTGGCTAGAGAAGCGCAAAGCCCCAGTGTTGCTGCGCCTGTGAAAGCGCTTCCAAGGAAGGGGGCTGGCTAGCAAGAGCTTTCAGTGCTGGCACTTTTCATCTCTGAGCAATTGCTCGACGTTTGCAATTTCTCACCTGAGCTCACTTTAGAGTGCGCGAGAGGCTGAGCAGAAGATAAGGTGGCTAGAGAAGCCCAGAGCCCCAGTGTTCTTAGGGCTACAAAAGCGCTTCCAAGGATTGGGCTGGCTAGCAACAGCTTTCAGTGCTGGCAATTTTCATCTCTGAGCAATTGCTCAACGTTTGCAATTTCTCAGCTCGTGTCTACGAGACGGAAAGAGAAGGACCGTGACGTTTGGTGGCTAGAGAAGCGCAAAGCCCCAGTGTTGCTGCGCCTGTGAAAGCGCTTCCAAGGAAGGGTGCTGGCTAGCAACAGCTTTCAGTGCTGGCACTTTTCATCTCTGAGCAATTGCTCGACGTTTGCAATTTCTCACCTGAGAACTCTTTAGAGTGCGCGAGAGGATGAGCAGAAGATTAGGTGGCTAGAGAAGCCCAGAGCCCCAGTGTTCTTAGGCCTACAAAAGCGCTTCCAAGGAAGGGGGCTGGCTAGCAACAGCTTTCAGTGCTGGCACTTTTCATCTCTGAGCAATTGCTCGACGTTTGCAATTTCTCACCTGAGCTCTCTTTAGAGTGCGCGAGAGCATGAGCAGAAGATTAAGTGGCTAGAGAAGCCCAGAGCCCCATTGTTCTTAGGCCTACAAAAGCGCTTCCAAGGAAGGGGGCTGGCTAGCAACAGCTTTCAGTGCTGGCACTTTTCATCTCTGAGCAATTGCTCGACGTTTGCAATTTCTCAGCTCGTGTCTATGAGACGGAAAGAGAAGGACCGTGACGTTTGGTGGCTAGAGAAGCGCAAAGCCCCAGTGTTGCTGCGCCTGTGAAAGCGCTTCCAAGGAAGGGTGCTGGCTAGCAACAGCTTTCAGTGCTGGCACTTTTCATCTCTGAGCAATTGCTCGACGTTTGCAATTTCTCACCTGAGCACTCTTTAGAGTGTGCGAGAGGATGAGCAGAAGATTAGGTGGCTAGAGAAGCCGAGAGCCCCAGTGTTCTTAGGCCTACAAAAGCGCTTCCAAGGAAGGGGGCTGGCTAGCAACAGCTTTCAGTGCTGGCACTTTTCATCTCTGAGCAATTGCTCGACGTTTGCAATTTCTCAGCTCGTGTCTACGAGACGGAAAGAGAATGACCGTGACGTTTGGTGGCTAGAGAAGCGCAAAGCCCCAGTGTTGCTGCGCCTGTGAAAGCGCTTCCAAGGAAGGGTGCTGGCTAGCAACAGCTTTCAGTGCTGGCACTTTTCATCTCTGAGCAATTGCTCGACGTTTGCAGTTTCTCCCCTGAGCTCTCTTTAGAGTGCGCGAGAGGATGAGCAGAAGATTAGGTGGCTAGAGAAGCCCAGAGCCCCAGTGTTCTTAGGCCTACAAAAGCGCTTCCAAGGAAGGGGGCTGGCTAGCAAGAGCTTTCAGTGCTGGCACTTTTCCTCTCTGAGCAATTGCTCGACGTTTGCAATTTCTCAGCTCGTGTCTACGAGACGGAAAGAGAATGACAGTGACGTTTGGTGGCTAGAGAAGCGCAAAGCCCCAGTGTTACTGCGCCTGTGAAAGCGCTTCCAAGGAAGGGTGCTGGCTAGCAACAGCTTTCAGTGCTGGCACTTTTCATCTCTGAGCAATTGCTCGACGTTTGCAATTTCTCACCTGAGCTCTCTTTAGAGTGCGCGAGAGGATGAGCAGAGATTAGGTGGCTAGAGAAGCCCAGAGCCCCAGTGTTCTCAGGCCTACAAAAGCGCTTCCAAGGAAGGGGGCTGGCTAGCAACAGCTTTCAGTGCTGGCACTTTTCCTCTCTGAGCAATTGCTCGACGTTTGCAATTTCTCACCTGAGCTCACTTTAGAGTGCGCGAGAGGATGAGCAGAAGATTAGGTGGCTAGAGAAGCCCAGAGCCCCAGTGTTCTTAGGCCTACAAAAGCGCTTCCAAGGAAGGGGGCTGGCTAGCAACAGCTTTCAGTGCTGGCACTTTTCATCTCTGAGCAATTGCTCGACGTTTGCAATTTCTCAGCTCGTGTCTATGAGACGGAAAGAGAAGGACTGTGACGTTTGGTGGGTAGAGAAGCGCAAAGCCCCAGTGTTGCTGCGCCTGTGAAAGCGCTTCCAAGGAAGGGTGCTGGCTAGCAACAGCTTTCAGTGCTGGCACTTTTCATCTCTGAGCAATTGCTCGACGTTTGCAATTTCTCACCTGAGCTCTCTTTAGAGTGCGCGAGAGGATGAGCAGAAGATTAGGTGGCTAGAGAAGCCGAGAGCCCCAGTGTTCTTAGGCCTACAAAAGCGCTTCCAAGGAAGGGTGCTGGCTAGCAACAGCTTTCAGTGCTGGCACTTTTCATCTCTGAGCAATTGCTCCACGTTTGCAATTTCTCCCCTGAGCTCTCTTTAGAGTGCGCGAGAGCATGAGCAGAAGATTAAGTGGCTAGAGAAGCCCAGAGCCCCAGTCTTCTTAGGCCTACAAAAGCGCTTCCAAGGAAGGGGGCTGGCTAGCAACAGCTTTCAGTGCTGGCACTTTTCATCTCTGAGCAATTGCTCGACGTTTGCAATTTCTCAGCTCGTGTCTATGAGACGGAAAGAGAAGGACCGTGACGTTTGGTGGCTAGAGAAGCGCAAAGCCCCAGTGTTGCTGCGCATGTGAAAGCGCTTCCAAGGAAGGGTGCTGGCTAGCAACAGCTTTCAGTGCTGGCACTTTTCATCTCTGAGCAATTGCTCGACGTTTGCAATTTCTCAGCTCGTGTCTACGAGACGGAAAGAGAAGGACCGTGACGTTTGGTGGCTAGAGAAGCGCAAAGCCCCAGTGTTACTGCGCCTGTGAAAGCGCTTCCAAGGAAGGGTGCTGGCTAGCAACAGCTTTCAGTGCTGGCACTTTTCATCTCTGAGCAATTGCTCGACGTTTGCAATTTCTCCCCTGAGCTCTCTTTAGAGTGCGCGAGAGCATGAGCAGAAGATTCGGTGGCTAGAGAAGCCCAGAGCCCCAGTGTTCTTAGGCCTACAAAAGCGCTTCCAAGGAAGGGGGCTGGATAGCAACAGCTTTCAGTGCTGGCACTTTTCATCTCTGAGCAATTGGTCGACGTTTGCAATTTCTCACCTGAGCTCTCTTTAGAGTGCGCGAGAGGATGAGCAGAAGATGAGGTGGCTAGAGAAGCGCAAAGCCCCAGTGTTCTTAGGGCTACAAAAGCGCTTCCAAGGAAGGGTGCTGGCTAGCAACAGCTTTCAGTGCTGGCACTTTTCCTCTCTGAGCAATTGCTCGACGTTTGCAATTTCTCAGCTCGTGTCTACGAGACGGAAAGAGAATGACCGTGACATTTGGTGGCTAGAGAAGTGCAAAGCCCCAGTGTTACTGCGCCTGTGAAAGCGCTTCCAAGGAAGGGTGCTGGCTAGCAACAGCTTTCAGTGCTGGCACTTTTCATCTCTGAGCAATTGCTCGACGTTTGCAATTTCTCAGCTCGTGTCTAGGAGACGGAAAGAGAAGGACCGTGACGTTTGGTGGCTAGAGAAGCGCAAAGCCCCAGTGTTGCTGCGCCTGTGAAAGCGCTTCCAAGGAAGGGTGCTGGCTAGCAACAGCTTTCAGTGCTGGCAGTTTTCATCTCTGAGCAATTGCTCGACGTTTGCAATTTCTCAGCTAGTGTCTACGAGACGGAGAGATAGTGACCGTGACGTTTGGTGGCTAGAGAAGCGCAAAGCCCCAGTGTTGCTGCGCCTGTGAAAGCGCCTCCAAGGAAGGGGGCTGGCTAGCAACAGCTTTCAGTGCTGGCACTTTTCCTCTCTGAGCAATTGCTGGACGTTTGCAATTTCTCACCTGAGCTCTCTTTAGAGTGCGCGAGAGGATGAGCAGAAGATTCGGTGTCTAAAGAAGCCCAGAGCCCCAGTGTTCTTAGGCCTACAAAAGCGCTTCCAAGGAAGGGTGCTGGCTAGCAACAGCTTTCAGTGCTGGCACTTTTCATCTCTGAGCAATTGCTCCACGTTTGCAATTTCTCAGCTCGTGTCTACGAGACGGAAAGAAAAGGACCGTGACGTTTGGTGGCTAGAGAAGCGCAAAGCCCCAGTGTTGCTGCGCCTGTGAAAGCGCTTCCAAGGAAGGGGGCTGGCTAGCAAGAGCTTTCAGTGCTGGCACTTTTCATCTCTGAGCAATTGCTCGACGTTTGCAATTTCTCACCTGAGCTCACTTTAGAGTGCGCGAGAGGCTGAGCAGAAGATAAGGTGGCTAGAGAAGCCCAGAGCCCCAGTGTTCTTAGGGCTACAAAAGCGCTTCCAAGGATTGGGCTGGCTAGCAACAGCTTTCAGTGCTGGCAATTTTCATCTCTGAGCAATTGCTCAACGTTTGCAATTTCTCAGCTCGTGTCTACGAGACGGAAAGAGAAGGACCGTGACGTTTGGTGGCTAGAGAAGCGCAAAGCCCCAGTGTTGCTGCGCCTGTGAAAGCGCTTCCAAGGAAGGGTGCTGGCTAGCAACAGCTTTCAGTGCTGGCACTTTTCATCTCTGAGCAATTGCTCGACGTTTGCAATTTCTCACCTGAGAACTCTTTAGAGTGCGCGAGAGGATGAGCAGAAGATTAGGTGGCTAGAGAAGCCCAGAGCCCCAGTGTTCTTAGGCCTACAAAAGCGCTTCCAAGGAAGGGGGCTGGCTAGCAACAGCTTTCAGTGCAGGCACTTTTCATCTCTGAGCAATTGCTCGACGTTTGCAATTTCTCACCTGAGCTCTCTTTAGAGTGCGCGAGAGCATGAGCAGAAGATTAAGTGGCTAGAGAAGCCCAGAGCCCCATTGTTCTTAGGCCTACAAAAGCGCTTCCAAGGAAGGGGGCTGGCTAGCAACAGCTTTCAGTGCTGGCACTTTTCATCTCTGAGCAATTGCTCGACGTTTGCAATTTCTCAGCTCGTGTCTATGAGACGGAAAGAGAAGGACCGTGACGTTTGGTGGCTAGAGAAGCGCAAAGCCCCAGTGTTGCTGCGCCTGTGAAAGCGCTTCCAAGGAAGGGTGCTGGCTAGCAACAGCTTTCAGTGCTGGCACTTTTCATCTCTGAGCAATTGCTCGACGTTTGCAATTTCTCAGCTCGTGTCTACGAGACGGAAAGAGAAGGACCGTGACGTTTGGTGGCTAGAGAAGCGCAAAGCCCCAGTGTTACTGCGCCTGTGAAAGCGCTTCCAAGGAAGGGTGCTGGCTAGCAACAGCTTTCAGTGCTGGCACTTTTCATCTCTGAGCAATTGCTCGACGTTTGCAATTTCTCCCCTGAGCTCTCTTTAGAGTGCGCGAGAGCATGAGCAGAAGATTCGGTGGCTAGAGAAGCCCAGAGCCCCAGTGTTCTTAGGCCTACAAAAGCGCTTCCAAGGAAGGGTGCTGGCTAGCAACAGCTTTCAGTGCTGGCACTTTTCCTCTCTGAGCAATTGCTCGACGTTTGCAATTTCTCAGCTCGTGTCTACGAGACGGAAAGAGAATGACCGTGACATTTGGTGGCTAGAGAAGTGCAAAGCCCCAGTGTTACTGCGCCTGTGAAAGCGCTTCCAAGGAAGGGGGCTGGCTAGCAAGAGCTTTCAGTGCTGGCACTTTTCATCTCTGAGCAATTGCTCGACGTTTGCAATTTCTCAGCTCGTGTCTAGGAGACGGAAAGAGAAGGACCGTGACGTTTGGTGGCTAGAGAAGCGCAAAGCCCCAGTGTTGCTGCGCCTGTGAAAGCGCTTCCAAGGAAGGGTGCTGGCTAGCAACAGCTTTCAGTGCTGGCACTTTTCATCTCTGAGCAATTGCTCGACGTTTGCAATTTCTCAGCTCGTGTCTACGAGACGGAGAGATAGTGACCGTGACGTTTGGTGGGTAGAGAAGCGCAAAGCCCCAGTGTTGCTGCGCCTGTGAAAGCGCTTCCAAGGAAGGGTGCTGGCTAGCAACAGCTTTCAGTGCTGGCACTTTTCATCTCTGAGCAATTGCTCGACGTTTGCAATTTCTCCCCTGAGCTCTCTTTACAGTGCGCGAGAGGATGAGCAGAAGATTAGGTGGCTAGAGAAGCCCAGAGCCCCAGTCTTCTTAGGCCTACAAAAGTGCTTCCAAGGAAGGGGGCTGGCTAGCAACAGCTTTCAGTGCTGGCACTTTTCATCTCTGAGCAATTGCTCCACGTTTGCAATTTCTCAGCTCGTGTCTACGAGACGGAAAGAAAAGGACCGTGACGTTTGGTGGCTAGAGAAGCGCAAAGCCCCAGTGTTGCTGCGCCTGTGAAAGCGCTTCCAAGGAAGGGGGCTGGCTAGCAAGAGCTTTCAGTGCTGGCACTTTTCATCTCTGAGCAATTGCTCGACGTTTGCAATTTCTCACCTGAGCTCACTTTAGACTGCGCGAGAGGCTGAGCAGAAGATTAGGTGGCTAGAGAAGCCCAGAGCCCCAGTGTTCTTAGGCCTACAAAAGCGCTTCCAAGGATTGGGCTGGCTAGCAACAGCTTTCAGTGCTGGCAATTTTCATCTCTGAGCAATTGCTCGACGTTTGCAATTTCTCAGCTCGTGTCTACGAGACGGAAAGAGAAGGACCGTGACGTTTGGTGGCTAGAGAAGCGCAAAGCCCCAGTGTTCCTGCGCCTGTGAAAGCGCTTCCAAGGAAGGGTGCTGGCTAGCAACAGCTTTCAGTGCTGGCACTTTTCATCTCTGAGCAATTGCTCGACGTTTGCAATTTCTCACCTGAGCACTCTTTAGAGTGCGCGAGAGGATGAGCAGAAGATTAGGTGGCTAGAGAAGCCCAGAGCCCCAGTGTTCTTAGGCCTACAAAAGCGCTTCCAAGGAAGGGGGCTGGCTAGCAACAGCTTTCAGTGCTGGCACTTTTCCTCTCTGAGCAATTGCTGGACGTTTGCAATTTCTCACCTGAGCTCTCTTTAGAGTGCGCGAGAGGATGAGCAGAAGATTCGGTGGCTAGAGAAGCCCAGAGCCCCAGTGTTCTTAGGCCTACAAAAGCGCTTCCAAGGAAGGGGGCTGGCTAGCAACAGCTTTCAGTGCTGGCACTTTTCATCTCTGAGCAATTGCTCGACGTTTGCAATTTCTCAGCTCGTGTCTACGAGACGGAAAGAGAAGGACCGTGACGTTTGGTGGCTAGAGAAGCGCAAAGCCCCAGTGTTGCTGCGCCTGTGAAAGCGCTTCCAAGGAAGGGTGCTGGCTAGCAACAGCTTTCAGTGCTGGCACTTTTCCTCTCTGAGCAATTGCTCGACGTTTGCAATTTCTCAGCTCGTGTCTACGAGACGGAAAGAGAATGACAGTGACGTTTGGTGGGTAGAGAAGCGCAAAGCCCCAGTGTAACTGCGCCTGTGAAAGCGCTTCCAAGGAAGGGTGCTGGCTAGCAACAGCTTTCAGTGCTGGCACTTTTCATCTCTGAGCAATTGCTCGACGTTTGCAATTTCTCACCTGAGCTCTCTTTAGAGTGCGCGAGAGGATGAGCAGAAGATTAGGTGGCTAGAGAAGCCCAGAGCCCCAGTGTTCTCAGGCCTACAAAAGCGCTTCCAAGGAAGGGGGCTGGCTAGCAACAGCTTTCAGTGCTGGCACTTTTCATCTCTGAGCAATTGCTCCACGTTTGCAATTTCTCACCTGAGCTCTCTTTAGAGTGCGCGAGAGGATGAGCAGAAGATTAGGTGGCTAGAGAAGCCCAGAGCCCCAGTGTTCTTAGGCCTACAAAAGCGCTTCCAAGGAAGGGTGCTGGCTAGCAACAGCTTTCAGTGCTGGCACTTTTCATCTCTGAGCAATTGCTCGACGTTTGCAATTTCTCAGCTCGTGTCTACGAGACGGAAAGAGAAGAACCGTGACGTTTGGTGGCTAGAGAAGCGCAAAGCCCCAGTGTTGCTGCGCCTGTGAAAGCGCTTCCAAGGAAGGGTGCTGGCTAGCAACAGCTTTCAGTGCTGGCACTTTTCATCTCTGAGCAATTGCTCGACGTTTGCAATTTCTCACCTGAGCACTCTTTAGAGTGCGCGAGAGGATGAGCAGAAGATTCGGTGGCTAGAGAAGCCCAGAGCCCCAGTGTTCTTAGGCCTACAAAAGCGCTTCCAAGGAAGGGGGCTGGCTAGCAAGAGCTTTCAGTGCTGGCACTTTTCCTCTCTGAGCAATTGCTCCACGTTTGCAATTTCTCCCCTGAGCTCTCTTTAGAGTGCGCGAGAGGATGAGCAGAAGATTAGGTGGCTAGAGAAGCCCAGAGCCCCATTGTTCTTAGGCCTACAAAAGCGCTTCCAAGGAAGGGTGCTGGCTAGCAACAGCTTTCAGTGCTGGCACTTTTCATCTCTGAGCAATTGCTCGACGTTTGCAATTTCTCAGCTCGTGTCTATGAGACGGAAAGAGAAGGACCGTGACGTTTGGTGGCTAGAGAAGCGCAAAGCCCCAGTGTTGCTGCGCCTGTGAAAGCGCTTCCAAGGAAGGGTGCTGGCTAGCAACAGCTTTCAGTGCTGGCACTTTTCATCTCTGAGCAATTGCTCGACGTTTGCAATTTCTCAGCTCGTGTCTACGAGACGGAAAGAGAAGGACCGTGACGTTTGGTGGGTAGAGAAGCGCAAAGCCCCAGTGTTACTGCGCCTCTGAAAGCGCTTCCAAGGAAGGGTGCTGGCTAGCAACAGCTTTCAGTGCTGGCACTTTTCATCTCTGAGCAATTGCTCGACGTTTGCAATTTCTCACCTGAGCTCTCTTTAGAGTGCGCGAGAGGATGAGCAGAAGATTAGGTGGTTAGAGAAGCCCAGAGCCCCAGTGTTCTTAGGCCTACAAAAGCGCTTCCAAGGAAGGGGGCTGGCTAGCAACAGCTTTCAGTGCTGGCACTTTTCATCTCTGAGCAATTGTTCGACGTTTGCAATTTCTCACCTGAGCTCTCTTTAGAGTGCGCGAGAGGATGAGCAGAAGATGAGGTGGCTAGAGAAGCCCAGAGCCCCAGTCTTCTTAGGCCTACAAAAGCGCTTCCAAGGAAGGGGGCTGGCTAGCAACAGCTTTCAGTGCTGGCACTTTTCCTCTCTGAGCAATTGCTCGACGTTTGCAATTTCTCAGCTCGTGTCTACGAGACGGAAAGAGAAGGACCGTGACGTTTGGTGGCTAGAGAAGCGCAAAGCCCCAGTGTTACTGCGCCTGTGAAAGCGCTTCCAAGGAAGGGTGCTGGCTAGCAACAGCTTTCAGTGCTGGCACTTTTCATCTCTGAGCAATTGCTCGACGTTTGCAATTTCTCAGCTCGTGTCTACGAGACGGAAAGAGAAGGACCGTGACGTTTGGTGGGTAGAGAAGCGCAAAGCCCCAGTGTTGCTGCGCCTGTGAAAGCGCTTCCAAGGAAGGGTGCTGGCTAGCAACAGCTTTCAGTGCTGGCACTTTTCATCTCTGAGCAATTGCTCCACGTTTGCAATTTCTCAGCTCGTGTCTACGAGACGGAGAGATAGTGACCGTGACGTTTGGTGGCTAGAGAAGCGCAAAGCCCCAGTGTTGCTGTGCCTGTGAAAGCGCTTCCAAGGAAGGGTGCTGGCTAGCAACAGCTTTCAGTGCTGGCACTTTTCCTCTCTGAGCAATTGCTGGACGTTTGCAATTTCTCACCTGAGCTCTCTTTAGAGTGCGCGAGAGGATGAGCAGAAGATTCGGTGGCTAGAGAAGCCCAGAGCCCCAGTGTTCTTAGGCCTACAAAAGTGCTTCCAAGGAAGGGTGCTGGCTAGCAAGAGCTTTCAGTGCTGGCACTTTTCCTCTCTGAGCAATTGCTCCACGTTTGCAATTTCTCAGCTCGTGTCTACGAGACGGAAAGAGAAGGACCGTGACGTTTGGTGGGTAGAGAAGCGCAAAGCCCCAGTGTTGCTGCGCCTGTGAAAGCGCTTCCAAGGAAGGGGGCTGGCTAGCAAGAGCTTTCAGTGCTGGCACTTTTCATCTCTGAGCAATTGCTCGACGTTTGCAATTTCTCACCTGAGCTCACTTTAGAGTGCGCGAGAGGCTGAGCAGAAGATTAGGTGGCTAGAGAAGCCCAGAGCCCCAGTGTTCTTAGGCCTACAAAAGCGCTTCCAAGGAAGGGGGCTGGCTAGCAACAGCTTTCAGTGCTGGCACTTTTCATCTCTGAGCAATTGCTGGACGTTTGCAATTTCTCACCTGAGCTCTCTTTAGAGTGCGCGAGAGGATGAGCAGAAGATTCGGTGGCTAGAGAAGCCCAGAGCCCCAGTGTTCTTAGGCCTACAAAAGCGCTTCCAAGGAAGGGTGCTGGCTAGCAACAGCTTTCAGTGCTGGCACTTTTCATCTCTGAGCAATTGCTCGACGTTTGCAATTTCTCAGCTCGTGTCTACGAGACGGAAAGAGAAGGACCGTGACGTTTGGTGGGTAGAGAAGCGCAAAGCCCCAGTGTTGCTGTGCCTGTGAAAGCGCTTCCAAGGAAGGGGGCTGGCTAGCAACAGCTTTCAGTGCTGGCACTTTTCATCTCTGAGCAATTGCTCGACAATTGCAATTTCTCAGCTCGTGTCTACGAGACGGAAAGAGAAGGACCGTGACGTTTGGTGGGTAGAGAAGCGCAAAGCCCCAGTGTTGCTGCGCCTGTGAAAGCGCTTCCAAGGAAGGGTGCTGGCTAGCAACAGCTTTCAGTGCTGGCACTTTTCCTCTCTGAGCAATTGCTCGATGTTTGCAATTTCTCACCTGAGCTCTCTTTAGAGTGCGTGAGAGGATGAGCAGAAGATTCGGTGGCTAGAGAAGCCCAGAGCCCCAGTGTTCTTAGGCCTACGAAAGCGCTTCCAAGGAAGGGTGCTGGCTAGCAACAGCTTTCAGTGCTGGCACTTTTCCTCTCTGAGCAATTGCTCGACGTTTGCAATTTCTCAGCTCGTGTCTACGAGACGGAAAGAGAAGGACCGTGACGTTTGGTGGCTAGAGAAGCGCAAAGCCCCAGTGTTGCTGCGCCTGTGAAAGCGCTTCCAAGGAAGGGTGCTGGCTAGCAACAGCTTTCAGTGCTGGCACTTTTCATCTCTGAGCAATTGCTCGACGTTTGCAATTTCTCACCTGAGCTCTCTTTAGACTGCGCGAGAGGATGAGCAGAAGATTAGGTGGCTAGAGAAGCCCAGAGCCCCAGTGTGCTTAGGCCTACAAAAGCGCTTCCAAGGAAGGGTGCTGGCTAGCAACAGCTTTCAGTGCTGGCACTTTTCATCTCTGAGCAATTGCTCGACGTTTGCAATTTCTCACCTGAGCTCTCTTTAGAGTGCGCGAGAGGATGAGCAGAAGATTAGGTGGCTAGAGAAGCCCAGAGCCCCAGTGTTCTTAGGCCTACAAAAGCGCTTCCAAGGAAGGGGGCTGGCTAGCAACAGCTTTCAGTGCTGGCACTTTTCATCTCTGAGCAATTGCTCGACGTTTGCAATTTCTCCCCTGAGGTCTCTTTAGAGTGCGCGAGAGGATGAGCAGAAGATTAGGTGGCTAGAGAAGCCCAGAGCCCCAGTCTTCTTAGGCCTACAAAAGCGCTTCCAAGGAAGGGTGCTGGCTAGCAACAGCTTTCAGTGCTGGCACTTTTCATCTCTGAGCAATTGCTCGACGTTTGCAATTTCTCAGCTCGTGTCTACGAGACGGAAAGAGAATGACAGTGACGTTTGGTGGCTAGAGAAGTGCAAAGCCCCAGTGTTACTGCGCCTGTGAAAGCGCTTCTAAGGAAGGGTGCTGGCTAGCAACAGCTTTCAGTGCTGGCACTTTTCATCTCTGAGCAATTGCTCGACGTTTGCAATTTCTCAGCTCGTGTCTACGAGACGGAAAGAGAAGGACCGTGACGTTTGGTGGCTAGAGAAGCGCAAAGCCCCAGTGTTGCTGCGCCTGTGAAAGCGCTTCCAAGGAAGGGTGCTGGCTAGCAACAGCTTTCAGTGCTGGCACTTTTCATCTCTGAGCAATTGCTCGACGTTTGCAATTTCTCAGCTCGTGTCTACGAGACGGAGAGATAGTGACCGTGACGTTTGGTGGGTAGAGAAGCGCAAAGCCCCAGTGTTGCTGTGCCTGTGAAAGCGCTTCCAAGGAAGGGTGCTGGCTAGCAACAGCTTTCAGTGCTGGCACTTTTCATCTCTGAGCAATTGCTGGACGTTTGCAATTTCTCACCTGAGCTCTCTTTAGAGTGCGCGAGAGGATGAGCAGAAGATTCGGTGGCTAGAGAAGCCCAGAGCCCCAGTGTTCTTAGGCCTACAAAAGTGCTTCCAAGGAAGGGTGCTGGCTAGCAACAGCTTTCAGTGCTGGCACTTTTCCTCTCTGAGCAATTGCTCGACGTTTGCAATTTCTCAGCTCGTGTCTACGAGACGGAAAGAGAAGGACCGTGACGTTTGGTGGCGAGAGAAGCGCAAAGCCCCAGTGTTGCTGCGCCTGTGAAAGCGCTTCCAAGGAAGGGTGCTGGCTAGCAACAGCTTTCAGTGCTGGCACTTTTCATCTCTGAGCAATTGCTCGACGTTTGCAATTTCTCACCTGAGCTCTCTTTAGAGTGCGCGAGAGGATGAGCAGAAGATTAGGTGGCTAGAGAAGCCCAGAGCCCCAGTGTGCTTAGGCCTACAAAAGCGCTTCCAAGGAAGGGGGCTGGCTAGCAACAGCTTTCAGTGCTGGCACTTTTCATCTCTGAGCAATTGCTCGACGTTTGCAATTTCTCACCTGAGCTCTCTTTAGAGTGCGCGAGAGGATGAGCAGAAGATTAGGTGGCTAGAGAAGCCCAGAGCCCCAGTGTTCTTAGGCCTACAAAAGCGCTTCCAAGGAAGGGGGCTGGCTAGCAACAGCTTTCAGTGCTGGCACTTTTCCTCTCTGAGCAATTGCTCGACGTTTGCAATTTCTCAGCTCGTGTCTACGAGACGGAAAGAGAAGGACCGTGACGTTTGGTGGGTAGAGAAGCGCAAAGCCCCAGTGTTGCTGCGCCTGTGAAAGCGCTTCCAAGGAAGGGTGCTGGCTAGCAAGAGCTTTCAGTGCTGGCACTTTTCATCTCTGAGCAATTGCTCGACGTTTGCAATTTCTCACCTGAGCTCTCTTTAGAGTGCGCGAGAGGATGAGCAGAAGATTAGGTGGCTAGAGAAGCCCAGAGCCCCAGTGTGCTTAGGCCTACAAAAGCGCTTCCAAGGAAGGGGGCTGGCTAGCAACAGCTTTCAGTGCTGGCACTTTTCATCTCTGAGCAATTGCTCGACGTTTGCAATTTCTCAGCTCGTGTCTACGAGACGGAAAGAGAAGGACCGTGACGTTTGGTGGCTAGAGAAGCGCAAAGCCCCAGTGTTGCTGCGCCTGTGAAAGCGCTTCCAAGGAAGGGTGCTGGCTAGCAACAGCTTTCAGTGCTGGCACTTTTCATCTCTGAGCAATTGCTCGACGTTTGCAATTTCTCACCTGAGCACTCTTTAGAGTGCGCGAGAGGATGAGCAGAAGATTAGGTGGCTAGAGAAGCCCAGAGCCCCAGTGTTCTTAGGCCTACAAAAGCGCTTCCAAGGAAGGGGGCTGGCTAGCAACAGCTTTCAGTGCTGGCACTTTTCCTCTCTGAGCAATTGCTCGACGTTTGCAATTTCTCACCTGAGCTCTCTTTAGAGTGCGCGAGAGCATGAGCAGAAGATTCGGTGGCTAGAGAAGCCCAGAGCCCCAGTGTTCTTAGGCCTACAAAAGCGCTTCCAAGGAAGGGTGCTGGCTAGCAACAGCTTTCAGTGCTGGCACTTTTCATCTCTGAGCAATTGCTCAACGTTTGCAATTTCTCAGCTCGTGTCTACGAGACGGAAAGAGAAGGACCGTGACGTTTGGTGGGTAGAGAAGCGCAAAGCCCCAGTGTTGCTGCGCCTGTGAAAGCGCTTCCAAGGAAGGGTGCTGGCTAGCAACAGCTTTCAGTGCTGGCACTTTTCATCTCTGAGCAATTGCTCGACGTTTGCAATTTCTCAGCTCGTGTCTACGAGACGGAAAGAGAAGGACCGTGACGTTTGGTGGGTAGAGAAGCGCAAAGCCCCAGTGTTGCTGCGCCTGTGAAAGCGCTTCCAAGGAAGGGTGCTGGCTAGCAACAGCTTTCAGTGCTGGCACTTCTCATCTCTGAGCAATTGCTCGATGTTTGCAATTTCTCACCTGAGCTCTCTTTAGAGTGCGTGAGAGGATGAGCAGAAGATTAGGTGGCTAGAGAAGCCCAGAGCCCCAGTGTTCTTAGGCCTACAAAAGCGCTTCCAAGGAAGGGTGCTGGCTAGCAACAGCTTTCAGTGCTGGCACTTTTCATCTCTGAGCAATTGCTCGACGTTTGCAATTTCTCAGCTCGTGTCTACGAGACGGAAAGAGAATGACAGTGACGTTTGGTGGCTAGAGATGTGCAAAGCCCCAGTGTTGCTGCGCCTGTGAAAGCGCTTCCAAGGAAGGGTGCTGGCTAGCAACAGCTTTCAGTGCTGGCACTTTTCATCTCTGAGCAATTGCTCGACATTTGCAATTTCTCCCCTGAGCTCTCTTTAGAGTGCGCGAGAGGATGAGCAGAAGATTAGGTGGCTAGAGAAGCCCAGAGCCCCAGTGTTCTTAGGCCTACAAAAGCGCTTCCAAGGAAGGGGGTTGGCTAGCAACAGCTTTCAGTGCTGGCACTTTTCATCTCTGAGCAATTGCTCGACGTTTGCAATTTCTCTGCTCGTGTCTACGAGACGGAAAGAGAACGACCGTGACGTTTGGTGGCTAGAGAAGCCCAGAGCCCCAGTGTTCCTAGGCCTACAAAAGCGCTTCCAAGGAAGGGTGCTGGCTAGCAACAGCTTTCAGTGCTGGCACTTTTCATCTCTGAGCAATTGCTCGACGTTTGCAATTTCTCACCTGAGCTCTCTTTACAGTGCGCGAGAGGATGAGCAGAAGATTAGGTGGCTAGAGAAGCCCAGAGCCCCAGTGTTCTTAGGCCTACAAAAGCGCTTCCAAGGAAGGGTGCTGGCTAGCAACAGCTTTCAGTGCTGGCACTTTTCATCTCTGAGCAATTGCTCGACGTTTGCAATTTCTCAGCTCGTGTCTACGAGACGGAAAGAGAAGGACCGTGACTTTTGGTGGCTAGAGAAGCGCAAAGCCCCAGTGTTGCTGCGCCTGTGAAAGCGCTTCCAAGGAAGGGTGCTGGCTAGCAACAGCTTTCAGTGCTGGCACTTTTCATCTCTGAGCAATTGCTCGACGTTTGCAATTTCTCAGCTCGTGTCTACGACACGGAGAGATAGTGACCGTGACATTTGGTGAGTAGAGAAGCGCAAAGCCCCAGTGTTACTGCGCCTGTGAAAGCGCTTCCAAGGAAGGGTGCTGGCTAGCAACAGCTTTCAGTGCTGGCACTTTTCATCTCTGAGCAATTGCTCGACGTTTGCAATTTCTCAGCTCGTGTCTACGACACGGAGAGATAGTGACCGTGACATTTGGTGAGTAGAGAAGCGCAAAGCCCCAGTGTTGCTGCGCCTGTGAAAGCGCTTCCAAGGAAGGGTGCTGGCTAGCAACAGCTTTCAGTGCTGGCACTTTTCATCTCTGAGCAATTGCTGGACATTTGCAATTTCTCACCTGAGCACTCTTTAGAGTGCGCGAGAGGATGAGCAGAAGATTAGGTGGCTAGAGAAGGCCAGAGCCCCAGTGTTCTTAGGGCTACAAAAGCGCTTCCAAGGAAGGGTGCTGGCTAGCAAGAGCTTTCAGTGCTGGCACTTTTCCTCTCTGAGCAATTGCTCGACGTTTGCAATTTCTCAGCTCGTGTCTACGAGACGGAAAGAGAAGGACCGTGACGTTTGGTGGGTAGAGAAGCGCAAAGCCCCAGTGTTGCTGCGCCTGTGAAAGCGCTTCCAAGGAAGGGTGCTGGCTAGCAACAGCTTTCAGTGCTGGCACTTTTCATCTCTGAGCAATTGCTCGACGTTTGCAATTTCTCAGCTCGTGTCTACGAGACGGAAAGAGAATGACCGTGACGTTTGGTGGCTAGAGAAGCGCAAAGCCCCAGTGTTACTGCGCCTGTGAAAGCGCTTCCAAGGAAGGGTGCTGGCTAGCAACAGCTTTCAGTGCTGGCACTTTTCATCTCGGAGCAATTGCTCGACGTTTGCAATTTCTCAGCTCGTGTCTACGAGACGGAGAGATAGTGACCGTGATGTCTGGTGGCTAGAGAAGCGCAAAGCCCCAGTGTTGCTGCGCCTGTGAAAGCGCTTCCAAGGAAGGGGGCTGGCTAGCAACAGCTTTCAGTGCTGGCACTTTTCATCTCTGAGCAATTGCTCGACGTTTGCAATTTCTCACCTGAGCTCTCTTTAGAGTGTGCGAGAGGATGAGCAGAAGATTAGGTGGCTAGAGCAGTCCAGAGCCCCAGTGTTCTTAGGCCTACAAAAGCGCTTCCAAGGAAGGGTGCTGGCTAGCAACAGCTTTCAGTGCTGGCACTTTTCATCTCTGAGCAATTGCTCGACAATTGCAATTTCTCCCCTGAGCTCTCTTTAGAGTGCGCGAGAGGATGAGCAGAAGATTAGGTGGCTAGAGAAGCCCAGAGCCCCAGTCTTCTTAGGCCTACAAAAGCACTTCCAAGGAAGGGGGTTGGCTAGCAACAGCTTTCAGTGCTGGCACTTTTCATCTCTGAGCAATTGCTCGACGTTTGCAATTTCTCAGCTCGTGTCTACGAGACGGAAAGAGAATGACAGTGACGTTTGGTGGCTAGAGAAGCGCAAAGCCCCAGTGTTGCTGCGCCTGTGAAAGCGCTTCCAAGGAAGGGTGCTGGCTAGCAACAGCTTTCAGTGCTGGCACTTTTCATCTCTGAGCAATTGCTCGACGTTTGCAATTTCTCAGCTCGTGTCTACGAGATGGAGAGATAGTGACCGTGATGTCTGGTGGCTAGAGAAGCGCAAAGCCCCAGTGTTGCTGCGCCTGTGAAAGCGCTTCCAAGGAAGGGGGCTGGCTAGCAACAGCTTTCAGTGCTGGCACTTTTCATCTCTGAGCAATTGCTCGACGTTTGCAATTTCTCACCTGAGCTCACTTTAGAGTGCGCGAGAGGATGAGCAGAAGATTCGGTGGCTAGAGAAGCCCAGAGCCCCAGTGTTCTTAGGGCTACAAAAGCGCTTCCAAGGAAGGGTGCTGGCTAGCAACAGCTTTCAGTGCTGGCACTTTTCCTCTCTGAGCAATTGCTCGACGTTTGCAATTTCTCCCCTGAGCTCTCTTTAGAGTGCGCGAGAGGATGAGCAGAAGATTCGGTGGCTAGAGAAGCCCAGAGCCCCAGTGTTCTAAGGGCTACAAAAGCGCTTCCAAGGAAGGGTGCTGGCTAGCAACAGCTTTCAGTGCTGGCACTTTTCATCTCTGAGCAATTGCTCGACGTTTGCAATTTCTCAGCTCGTGTCTACGAGACGGAAAGAGAAGGACCGTGACGTTTGGTGGCTAGAGAAGCGCAAAGCCCCAGTGTTGCTGCGCCTGTGAAAGCGCTTCCAAGGAAGGGGGCTGGCTAGCAAGAGCTTTCAGTGCTGGCACTTTTCATCTCTGAGCAATTGCTCCACGTTTGCAATTTCTCAGCTCGTGTCTACGAGACGGAAAGAGAAGGACCGTGACGTTTGGTGGGTAGAGAAGCGCAAAGCCCCAGTGTTACTGCGCCTGTGAAAGCGCTTCCAAGGAAGGGGGCTGGCTAGCAACAGCTTTCAGTGCTGGCACTTTTCATCTCTGAGCAATTGCTCGACGTTTGCAATTTCTCACCTGAGCTCTCTTTAGAGTGCGCGAGAGGATGAGCAGAAGATTCGGTGGCTAGAGAAGCCCAGAGCCCCAGTGTTCTTAGGCCTACAAAAGCGCTTCCAAGGAAGGGTGCTGGCTAGCAACAGCTTTCAGTGCTGGCACTTTTCATCTCTGAGCAATTGCTCCATGTTTGCAATTTCTCAGCTCGTGTCTACGAGACGGAAAGAGAAGGACCGTGACGTTTGGTGGCTAGAGAAGCGCAAAGCCCCAGTGTTGCTGCGCCTGTGAAAGCGCTTCCAAGGAAGGGTGCTGGCTAGCAACAGCTTTCAGTGCTGGCACTTTTCATCTCTGAGCAATTGCTCGACGTTTGCAATTTCTCACCTGAGCTCTTTTTAGAGTGCGCGAGAGCATGAGCAGAAGATTAGGTGGCTAGAGAAGCCCAGAGCCCCAGTGTTCTTAGGCCTACAAAAGCGCTTCCAAGGAAGGGGGCTGGCTAGCAACAGCTTTCAGTGCTGGCACTTTTCATCTCTGAGCAATTGCTCGACGTTTGCGATTTCTCAGCTCGTGTCTACGAGACGGAAAGAGAAGGACCGTGACGTTTGGTGGGTAGAGAAGCGCAAAGCCCCAGTGTTGCTGCGCCTGTGAAAGCGCTTCCAAGGAAGGGTGCTGGCTAGCAACAGCTTTCAGTGCTGGCACTTTTCATCTCTGAGCAATTGCTCGACGTTTGCAATTTCTCAGCTCGTGTCTACGAGACGGAGAGATAGTGACCGTGACGTTTGGTGGCTAGAGAAGCGCAAAGCCCCAGTGTTGCTGCGCCTGTGAAAGCGCTTCCAAGGAAGGGTGCTGGCTAGCAACAGCTTTCAGTGCTGCCACTTTTCATCTCTGAGCAATTGCTGGACGTTTGCAATTTCTCACCTGAGCTCTCTTTAGAGTGCGCGAGAGGATGAGCAGAAGATTCGGTGGCTAGAGAAGCCCAGAACCCCAGTGTTCTTAGGCCTACAAAAGCGCTTCCAAGGAAGGGTGCTGGCTAGCAACAGCTTTCAGTGCTGGCACTTTTCCTCTCTGAGCAATTGCTCGACATTTTCAATTTCTCAGCTCGTGTCTACGAGACGGAAAGAGAATGACCGTGACGTTTGGTGGCTAGAGAAGCGCAAAGCCCCAGTGTTGCTGCGCCTGTGAAAGCACTTCCAAGTAAGGGTGCTGGCTAGCAAGAGCTTTCAGTGCTGGCACTTTTCATCTCTGAGCAATTGCTCAACGTTTGCAATTTCTCACCTGAGCTCTCTTTAGAGTGCGCGAGAGGATGAGCAGAAGATTCGGTGGCTAGAGAAGCCCAGAGCCCCAGTGTGCTTAGGCCTACAAAAGCGCTTCCAAGGAAGGGTGCTGGCTAGCAACAGCTTTCAGTGCTGGCACTTTTCATCTCTGAGCAATTGCTCGACGTTTGCAATTTCTCACCTGAGCTCTCTTTAGAGTGCGCGAGAGGATGAGCAGAAGATTAGGTGGCTAGAGAAGCCCAGAGCCCCAGTGTTCTTAGGCCTACAAAAGCGCTTCCAAGGAAGGGTGCTGGCTAGCAACAGCTTTCAGTGCTGGCACTTTTCATCTCTGAGCAATTGCTCGACGTTTGCAATTTCTCCCCTGAGCTCTCTTTAGAGTGCGCGAGAGGATGAGCAGAAGATTAGGTGGCTAGAGAAGCCCAGAGCCCCAGTCTTCTTAGGCCTACAAAAGCGCTTCCAAGGAAGGGGGCTGGCTAGCAACAGCTTTCAGTGCTGGCACTTTTCATCTCTGAGCAATTGCTCGACGTTTGCAATTTCTCAGCTCGTGTCTACGAGACGGAAAGAGAATGACCGTGACGTTTGGTGGCTAGAGAAGTGCAAAGCCCCAGTGTTACTGAGCCTGTGAAAGCGCTTCCAAGGAAGGGTGCTGGCTAGCAACAGCTTTCAGTGCTGGCACTTTTCATCTCTGAGCAATTGCTCGACGTTTGCAATTTCTCAGCTCGTGTCTACGAGACGGAAAGAGAAGGACCGTGACGTTTGGTGGCTAGAGAAGCGCAAAGCCCCAGTGTTGCTGCGCCTGTGAAAGCGCTTCCAAGGAAGGGTGCTGGCTAGCAACAGCTTTCAGTGCTGGCACTTTTCATCTCTGAGCAATTGCTCGACGTTTGCAATTTCTCACCTGAGCTCTCTTTAGACTGCGCGAGAGGATGAGCAGAAGATTCGGTGGCTAGAGAAGCCCAGAGCCCCAGTGTGCTTAGGCCTACAAAAGTGCTTCCAAGGAAGGGGGCTGGCTAGCAACAGCTTTCAGTGCTGGCACTTTTCATCTCTGAGCAATTGCTCGACGTTTGCAATTTCTCACCTGAGCTCTTTAGAGTACGCGAGAGGATGAGCAGAAGATTAGGTGGCTAGAGAAGCCCAGAGCCCCAGTGTGCTTAGGCCTACAAAAGTGCTTCCAAGGAAGGGTGCTGGCTAGCAACAGCTTTCAGTGCTGGCACTTTTCATCTCTGAGCAATTGCTCGACGTTTGCAATTTCTCAGCTCGTGTCTACGAGACGGAAAGAGAAGGACCGTGACATTTGGTGGCTAGAGAAGCGCAAAGCCCCAGTGTTGCTGCGCCTGTGAAAGCGCTTCCAAGGAAGGGTGCTGGCTAGCAACAGCTTTCAGTGCTGGCACTTTTCATCTCTGAGCAATTGCTCGACGTTTGCAATTTCTCAGCTCGTGTCTACGAGACGGAGAGATAGTGACCGTGACGTTTGGTGGCTAGAGAAGCGCAAAGCCCCAGTGTTGCTGCGCCTGTGAAAGCGCTTCCAAGGAAGGGTGCTGGCTAGCAACAGCTTTCAGTGCTGGCACTTTTCATCTCTGAGCAATTGCTCGACGTTTGCAATTTCTCACCTGAGCTCTCTTTAGACTGCGCGAGAGGATGAGCAGAAGTTTCGGTGGCTAGAGAAGCCCAGAGCCCCAGTGTGCTTAGGCCTACAAAAGCGCTTCCAAAGAAGGGTGCTGGCTAGCAACAGCTTTCAGTGCTGGCACTTTTCATCTCTGAGCAATTGCTCGACGTTTGCAATTTCTCACCTGAGCTCTCTTTAGACTGCGCGAGAGAATGAGCAGAAGATTAGGTGGCTAGAGAAGCCCAGAGCCCCAGTGTGCTTAGGCCTACAAAAGCGCTTCCAAGGAAGGGGGCTGGCTAGCAACAGCTTTCAGTGCTGGCACTTTTCATCTCTGAGCAATTGCTCGACGTTTGCAATTTCTCACCTGAGCTCTTTAGAGTACGTGAGAGGATGAGCAGAAGATTAGGTGGCTAGAGAAGCCTAGAGCCCCAGTGTTCTTAGGCCTACAAAAGCGCTTCCAAGGAAGGGGGCTGGCTAGCAACAGCTTTCAGTGCTGGCACTTTTCATCTCTGAGCAATTGCTCAACGTTTGCAATTTCTCAGCTCGTGTCTACGAGACGGAAAGAGAATGACCGTGACGTTTGGTGGCTAGAGAAGCGCAAAGCCCCAGTGTTGCTGCGCCTGTGAAAGCGCTTCCAAGGAAGGGTGCTGGCTAGCAAGAGCTTTCAGTGCTGGCACTTTTCATCTCTGAGCAATTGCTCGACGTTTGCAATTTCTCACCTGAGCTCTCTTTAGACTGCGCGAGAGGATGAGCAGAAGATTAGGTGGCTAAAGAAGCCCAGAGCCCCAGTGTGCTTAGGCCTACAAAAGCGCTTCCAAGGAAGGGTGCTGGCTAGCAACAGCTTCCAGTGCTGGCACTTTTCATCTCTGAGCAATTGCTCGACCTTTGCAATTTCTCAGCTCGTGTCTACGAGACGGAAAGAGAATGTCCGTGACGTTTGGTGGGTAGAGAAGCGCAAAGCCCCAGTGTTGCTGCGCCTGTGAAAGCGCTTCCAAGGAAGGGTGCTGGCTAGCAACAGCTTTCAGTGCTGGCACTTTTCATCTCTGAGCAATTGCTCGACGGTTGCAATTTCTCACCTGAGCTCTCTTTAGACTGCGCGAGAGAATGAGCAGAAGATTAGGTGGCTAGAGAAGCCCAGAGCCCCAGTGTGCTTAGGCCTACAAAAGCGCTTCCAAGGAAGGGGGCTGGCTAGCAACAGCTTTCAGTGCTGGCACTTTTCATCTCTGAGCAATTGCTCGACGTTTGCAATTTCTCAGCTCGTGTCTACGAGACGGAAAGAGAATGACCATGACGCTTGGTGGCTAGAGAAGCGCAAAGCCCCAGTGTTGCTGCGCCTGTGAAAGCGCTTCCAAGGAAGGGTGCTGGCTAGCAACAGCTTTCAGTGCTGGCACTTTTCATCTCTGAGCAATTGCTCGACGGTTGCAATTTCTCACCTGAGCTCTCTTTAGAGTGCGCGAGAGGATGAGCAGAAGATTAGGTGGCTAGAGAAGCCCAGAGCCCCAGTGTGCTTAGGCCTACAAAAGCGCTTCCAAGGAAGGGGGCTGGCTAGCAACAGCTTTCAGTGCTGGCACTTTTCATCTCTGAGCAATTGCTCGACGTTTGCAATTTCTCACCTGAGCTCTCTTTAGACTGCGCGAGAGGATGAGCAGAAGATTAGGTGGCTAGAGAAGCCCAGAGCCCCAGTCTTCTTAGGCCTACAAAAGCGCTTCCAAGGAAGGGGGCTGGCTAGCAACAGCTTTCAGTGCTGGCACTTTTCATCTCTGAGCAATTGCTCGACGTTTGCAATTTCTCAGCTCGTGTCTACGAGACGGAAAGAGAATGACCGTGACGTTTGGTGGCTAGAGAAGCGCAAAGCCCCAGTGTTGCTGCGCCTGTGAAAGCGCTTCCAAGGAAGGGTGCTGGCTAGCAACAGCTTTCAGTGCTGGCACTTTTCATCTCTGAGCAATTGCTCAACGTTTGCAATTTCTCACCTGAGCTCTCTTTAGACTGCGCGAGAGGATGAGGCGAAGATTCGGTGGCTAGAGAAGCCCAGAGCCCCAGTCTTCTTAGGGCTACAAAAGCGCTTCCAAGGAAGGGGGCTGGCTAGCAACAGGTTCCAGTGCTGGCACTTTTCATCTCTGAGCAATTGCTCGACCTTTGCAATTTCTCAGCTCGTGTCTACGAGACGGAAAGTGAATGACAGTGACGCCTGGTGGCTAGAGAAGCGCAAAGCCCCAGTGTTGCTGCGCCTGTGAAAGCGCTTCCAAGGAAGGGTGCTGGCTAGCAAGAGCTTTCAGTGCTGGCACTTTTCATCTCTGAGCAATTGCTCGACGTTTGCAATTTCTCACCTGAGCTCTCTTTAGACTGCGCGAGAGGATGAGCAGAAGATTAGGTGGCTAGAGAAGCCCAGAGCCCCAGTGTTTTTAGGGCTACAAAAGCGCTTCCAAGGAAGGGGGCTGGCTGGCAACAGCTTTCAGTGCTGGCACTTTTCATCTCTGAGCAATTGCTCGACGTTTGCAATTTCTCAGCTCGTGTCTACAAGACGGAAAGAGAATGACAGTGACGTTTGGTGCGTATAGAAGCGCAAAGCCCCAGTGTTGCTGCGCCTGTGAAAGCGCTTCCAAGGAAGGGTGCTGGCTAGCAACAGCTTTCAGTGCAGGCACTTTTCTTCTCTGAGCAATTGCTCGACGTTTGCAATTTCTCACCTGAGCTCTCTTTAGACTGCGCGAGAGGATGAGCAGAAGATTAGGTGGCTAGAGAAGCCCAGAGCCCCAGTGTGCTTAGGCCTACAAAAGCGCTTCCAAGGAAGGGGGCTGGCTAGCAACAGCTTTCAGTGCTGGCACTTTTCATCTCTGAGCAATTGCTCGACGTTTGCAATTTCTCACCTGAGCTCTTTAGACTGCGCGAGAGGATGAGCAGAAGATTAGGTGGCTAGAGAAGCCCAGAGCCCCAGTCTTCTTAGGCCTACAAAAGCGCTTCCAAAGAAGGGGGCTGGCTAGCAACAGCTTTCAGTGCTGGCACTTCTCATCTCTGAGCAATTGCTCGACGTTTGCAATTTCTCAGCTTGTGTCTACGAGACGGAAAGAGAAGGACCGTGACGTTTGGTGGCTAGAGAAGCGCAAAGCCCCAGTGTTGCTGCGCCTGTGAAAGCGCTTCCAAGGAAGGGTGCTGGCTAGCAACAGCTTTCAGTGCTGGCACTTCTCATCTCTGAGCAATTGCTCGACATTTGCAATTTCTCACCTGAGCTCTCTTTAGAGTGCGCGAGAGGATGAGCAGAAGATTAGGTGGCTAGAGAAGCCCAGAGCCCCAGTCTTCTTAGGCCTACAAAAGCGCTTCCAAGGAAGGGGGCTGGCTAGCAACAGCTTTCAGTGCTGGCACTTTTCATCTCTGAGCAATTGCTCGACGTTTGCAATTTCTCACCTGAGCTCTCTTTAGACTGCGCGAGCGGATGAGCAGAAGATTAGGTGGCTAGAGAAGCCCAGAGCCCCAGTCTTCTTAGGCCTACAAAAGCGCTTCCAAGGAAGGGGGCTGGCTAGCAACAGCTTTCAGTGCTGGCACTTTTCATCTCTGAGCAATTGCTCGACGTTTGCAATTTCTCAGCTCGTGTCTACGAGACGGAAAGAGAATGACCGTGACGTTTGGTGGCTAGAGAAGCGCAAAGCCCCAGTGTTACTGCGCCTGTGAAAGCGCTTCCAAGGAAGGGTGCTGGCTAGCAACAGCTTTCAGTGCTGGCACTTTTCATCTCTGAGCAATTGCTCGACGTTTGCAATTTCTCACCTGAGCTCTCTTTAGAGTGCGCGAGAGGATGAGCAGAAGATTAGGTGGCTAGAGAAGCCCAGAGCCCCAGTGTTCTTAGGCCTACAATAGCGCTTCCAAGGAAGGGGGCTGGCTAGCAACAGCTTTCAGTGCTGGCACTTTTCATCTCTGAGCAATTGCTCAACGTTTGCAATTTCTCAGCTCGTGTCTACGAGACGGAAAGTGAATGACAGTGACGTTTGGTGCGTATAGAAGCGCAAAGCCCCAGTGTTGCTGCGCCTGTGAAAGCGCTTCCAAGGAAGGGTGCTGGCTAGCAACAGCTTTCAGTGCTGGCACTTTTCATCTCTGAGCAATTGCTCGACGTTTGCAATTTCTCAGCTCGTGTCTACGAGACGGAAAGAGAATGACCATGACGTTTGGTGTGTATAGATGTGCAAAGCCCCAGTGTTACTGCGCCTGTGAAAGCGCTTCCAAGGAAGGGGGCTGGCTAGCAACAGCTTTCAGTGCTGGCACTTTTCATCTCTGAGCAATTGCTCGACGTTTGCAATTTCTCACCTGAGCTCTCTTTAGAGTGCGCGAGAGGATGAGCAGAAGATTAGGTGGCTAGAGAAGCCCAGAGCCCCAGTGTGCTTAGGCCTACAAAAGCGCTTCCAAGGAAGGGTGCTGGCTAGCAACAGCTTTCAGTGCTGGCACTTTTCATCTCTGAGCAATTGCTCGACGTTTGCAATTTCTCACCTGAGCTCTCTTTAGACTGCGCGAGAGAATGAGCAGAAGATTAGGTGGCTAGAGAAGCCCAGAGTCCCAGTCTTCTTAGGCCTACAAAAGCGCTTCCAAGGAAGGGGGCTGGCTAGCAACAGCTTTCAGTGCTGGCACTTTTCATCTCTGAGCAATTGCTCAACGTTTGCAATTTCTCAGCTCGTGTCTACGAGACGGAAAGAGAAGGACCGTGACGTTTGGTGGCTAGAGAAGCGCAAAGCCCCAGTGTTGCTGCGCCTGTGAAAGCACTTCCAAGGAAGGGTGCTGGCTAGCAACAGCTTTCAGTGCTGGCACTTTTCATCTCTGAGCAATTGCTCAACGTTTGCAATTTCTCAGCTCGTGTCTACGAGACGGAAAGTGAATGACAGTGACGTTTGGTGCGTATAGAAGCGCAAAGCCCCAGTGTTGCTGCGCCTGTGAAAGCGCTTCCAAGGAAGGGTGCTGGCTAGCAACAGCTTTCAGTGCTGGCACTTTTCATCTCTGAGCAATTGCTCGACGTTTGCAATTTCTCAGCTCGTGTCTACGACACGGAGAGATAGTGACCGTGACATTTGGTGAGTAGAGAAGCGCAAAGCCCCAGTGTTGCTGCGCCTGTGAAAGCGCTTCCAAGGAAGGGTGCTGGCTAGCAACAGCTTTCAGTGCTGGCACTTTTCATCTCTGAGCAATTGCTGGACATTTGCAATTTCTCACCTGAGCACTCTTTAGAGTGCGCGAGAGGATGAGCAGAAGATTAGGTGGCTAGAGAAGGCCAGAGCCCCAGTGTTCTTAGGGCTACAAAAGCGCTTCCAAGGAAGGGTGCTGGCTAGCAAGAGCTTTCAGTGCTGGCACTTTTCCTCTCTGAGCAATTGCTCGACGTTTGCAATTTCTCAGCTCGTGTCTACGAGACGGAAAGAGAAGGACCGTGACGTTTGGTGGGTAGAGAAGCGCAAAGCCCCAGTGTTGCTGCGCCTGTGAAAGCGCTTCCAAGGAAGGGTGCTGGCTAGCAACAGCTTTCAGTGCTGGCACTTTTCATCTCTGAGCAATTGCTCGACGTTTGCAATTTCTCAGCTCGTGTCTACGAGACGGAAAGAGAATGACCGTGACGTTTGGTGGCTAGAGAAGCGCAAAGCCCCAGTGTTACTGCGCCTGTGAAAGCGCTTCCAAGGAAGGGTGCTGGCTAGCAACAGCTTTCAGTGCTGGCACTTTTCATCTCGGAGCAATTGCTCGACGTTTGCAATTTCTCAGCTCGTGTCTACGAGACGGAGACATAGTGACCGTGATGTCTGGTGGCTAGAGAAGCGCAAAGCCCCAGTGTTGCTGCGCCTGTGAAAGCGCTTCCAAGGAAGGGGGCTGGCTAGCAACAGCTTTCAGTGCTGGCACTTTTCATCTCTGAGCAATTGCTCGACGTTTGCAATTTCTCACCTGAGCTCTCTTTAGAGTGCGCGAGAGGATGAGCAGAAGATTAGGTGGCTAGAGCAGTCCAGAGCCCCAGTGTTCTTAGGCCTACAAAAGCGCTTCCAAGGAAGGGTGCTGGCTAGCAACAGCTTTCAGTGCTGGCACTTTTCATCTCTGAGCAATTGCTCGACAATTGCAATTTCTCCCCTGAGCTCTCTTTAGAGTGCGCGAGAGGATGAGCAGAAGATTAGGTGGCTAGAGAAGCCCAGAGCCCCAGTGTTCTTAGGCCTACAAAAGCACTTCCAAGGAAGGGGGTTGGCTAGCAACAGCTTTCAGTGCTGGCACTTTTCATCTCTGAGCAATTGCTCGACGTTTGCAATTTCTCAGCTCGTGTCTACGAGACGGAAAGAGAATGACAGTGACGTTTGGTGGCTAGAGAAGCGCAAAGCCCCAGTGTTGCTGCGCCTGTGAAAGCGCTTCCAAGGAAGGGTGCTGGCTAGCAACAGCTTTCAGTGCTGGCACTTTTCATCTCTGAGCAATTGCTCGACGTTTGCAATTTCTCAGCTCGTGTCTACGAGACGGAGAGATAGTGACCGTGATGTCTGGTGGCTAGAGAAGCGCAAAGCCCCAGTGTTGCTGCGCCTGTGAAAGCGCTTCCAAGGAAGGGTGCTGGCTAGCATCAGCTTTCAGTGCTGGCACTTTTCATCTCTGAGCAATTGCTCGACGTTTGCAATTTCTCACCTGAGCTCACTTTAGAGTGCGCGAGAGGATGAGCAGAAGATTAGGTGGCTAGAGAAGCCCAGAGCCCCAGTGTTCTTAGGGCTACAAAAGCGCTTCCAAGGAAGGGTGCTGGCTAGCAACAGCTTTCAGTGCTGGCACTTTTCCTCTCTGAGCAATTGCTCGACGTTTGCAATTTCTCCCCTGAGCTCTCTTTAGAGTGCGCGAGAGGATGAGCAGAAGATTCGGTGGCTAGAGAAGCCCAGAGCCCCAGTGTTCTAAGGGCTACAAAAGCGCTTCCAAGGAAGGGTGCTGGCTAGCAACAGCTTTCAGTGCTGGCACTTTTCATCTCTGAGCAATTGCTCGACGTTTGCAATTTCTCAGCTCGTGTCTACGAGACGGAAAGAGAAGGACCGTGACGTTTGGTGGCTAGAGAAGCGCAAAGCCCCAGTGTTGCTGCGCCTGTGAAAGCGCTTCCAAGGAAGGGTGCTGGCTAGCAAGAGCTTTCAGTGCTGGCACTTTTCATCTCTGAGCAATTGCTCGACGTTTGCAATTTCTCAGCTCGTGTCTACGAGACGGAAAGAGAAGGACCGTGACGTTTGGTGGGTAGAGAAGCGCAAAGCCCCAGTGTTACTGCGCCTGTGAAAGCGCTTCCAAGGAAGGGTGCTGGCTAGCAACAGCTTTCAGTGCTGGCACTTTTCATCTCTGAGCAATTGCTCGACGTTTGCAATTTCTCACCTGAGCTCTCTTTAGACTGCGCGAGAGGATGAGCAGAAGATTCGGTGGCTAGAGAAGCCCAGAGCCCCAGTGTTCTTAGGCCTACAAAAGCGCTTCCAAGGAAGGGGGCTGGCTAGCAACAGCTTCCAGTGCTGGCACTTTTCATCTCTGAGCAATTGCTCCATGTTTGCAATTTCTCAGCTCGTGTCTACGAGACGGAAAGAGAAGGACCGTGACGTTTGGTGGCTAGAGAAGCGCAAAGCCCCAGTGTTGCTGCGCCTGTGAAAGCGCTTCCAAGGAAGGGTGCTGGCTAGCAACAGCTTTCAGTGCTGGCACTTTTCATCTCTGAGCAATTGCTCGACGTTTGCAATTTCTCACCTGAGCTCTCTTTAGAGTGTGCGAGAGGATGAGCAGAAGATTAGGTGGCTAGAGAAGCCCAGAGCCCCAGTGTTCTTAGGCCTACAAAAGCGCTTCCAAGGAAGGGGGCTGGCTAGCAACAGCTTTCAGTGCTGGCACTTTTCATCTCTGAGCAATTGCTCGACGTTTGCGATTTCTCAGCTCGTGTCTACGAGACGGAAAGAGAAGGACCGTGACGTTTGGTGGCTAGAGAAGCGCAAAGCCCCAGTGTTGCTGCGCCTGTGAAAGCGCTTCCAAGGAAGGGTGCTGGCTAGCAACAGCTTTCAGTGCTGGCACTTTTCATCTCTGAGCAATTGCTCGACGTTTGCAATTTCTCAGCTCGTGTCTACGAGACGGAAAGAGAATGACAGTGACGTTTGGTGGCTAGAGAAGCGCAAAGCCCCAGTGTTGCTGCGCCTGTGAAAGCGCTTCCAAGGAAGGGTGCTGGCTAGCAACAGCTTTCAGTGCTGGCACTTTTCATCTCTGAGCAATTGCTCGACATTTGCAATTTCTCAGCTCGTGTCTACGAGACGGAAAGAGAAGGACCGTGACGTTTGGTGGCTAGAGAAGCGCAAAGCCCCAGTGTTGCTGCGCCTGTGAAAGCGCTTCCAAGGAAGGGTGCTGGCTAGCAACAGCTTTCAGTGCTGGCACTTTTCATCTCTGAGCAATTGCTCGACGTTTGCAATTTCTCAGCTCGTGTCTACGAGACGGAGAGATAGTGACCGTGACGTTTGGTGGCTAGAGAAGCGCAAAGCCCCAGTGTTGCTGCGCCTGTGAAAGCGCTTCCAAGGAAGGGTGCTGGCTAGCAACAGCTTTCAGTGCTGCCACTTTTCATCTCTGAGCAATTGCTCGACGTTTGCAATTTCTCACCTGAGCTCTCTTTAGAGTGCGCGAGAGGATGAGCAGAAGATTCGGTGGCTAGAGAAGCCCAGAGCCCCAGTGTTCTTAGGCCTACAAAAGCGCTTCCAAGGAAGGGTGCTGGCTAGCAACAGCTTTCAGTGCTGGCACTTTTCCTCTCTGAGCAATTGCTCGACATTTTCAATTTCTCAGCTCGTGTCTACGAGACGGAAAGAGAATGACCGTGACGTTTGGTGGCTAGAGAAGCGCAAAGCCCCAGTGTTGCTGCGCCTGTGAAAGCACTTCCAAGTAAGGGTGCTGGCTAGCAACAGCTTTCAGTGCTGGCACTTTTCATCTCTGAGCAATTGCTCGACGTTTGCAATTTCTCACCTGAGCTCTCTTTAGAGTGCGCGAGAGGATGAGCAGAAGATTCGGTGGCTAGAGAAGCCCAGAGCCCCAGTGTGCTTAGGCCTACAAAAGCGCTTCCAAGGAAGGGTGCTGGCTAGCAACAGCTTTCAGTGCTGGCACTTTTCATCTCTGAGCAATTGCTCGACGTTTGCAATTTCTCACCTGAGCTCTCTTTAGAGTGCGCGAGAGGATGAGCAGAAGATTAGGTGGCTAGAGAAGCCCAGAGCCCCAGTGTTCTTAGGCCTACAAAAGCGCTTCCAAGGAAGGGTGCTGGCTAGCAACAGCTTTCAGTGCTGGCACTTTTCATCTCTGAGCAATTGCTCGACGTTTGCAATTTCTCCCCTGAGCTCTCTTTAGAGTGCGCGAGAGGATGAGCAGAAGATTAGGTGGCTAGAGAAGCCCAGAGCCCCAGTCTTCTTAGGCCTACAAAAGCGCTTCCAAGGAAGGGGGCTGGCTAGCAACAGCTTTCAGTGCTGGCACTTTTCATCTCTGAGCAATTGCTCGACGTTTGCAATTTCTCAGCTCGTGTCTACGAGACGGAAAGAGAATGACCGTGACGTTTGGTGGCTAGAGAAGCGCAAAGCCCCAGTGTTGCTGCGCCTGTGAAAGCGCTTCCAAGGAAGGGTGCTGGCTAGCAACAGCTTTCAGTGCTGGCACTTTTCATCTCTGAGCAATTGCTCGACGTTTGCAATTTCTCACCTGAGCTCTCTTTAGACTGCGCGAGAGGATGAGCAGAAGATTCGGTGGCTAGAGAAGCCCAGAGCCCCAGTGTGCTTAGGCCTACAAAAGTGCTTCCAAGGAAGGGGGCTGGCTAGCAACAGCTTTCAGTGCTGGCACTTTTCATCTCTGAGCAATTGCTCGACGTTTGCAATTTCTCACCTGAGCTCTTTAGAGTACGCGAGAGGATGAGCAGAAGATTAGGTGGCTAGAGAAGCCCAGAGCCCCAGTGTGCTTAGGCCTACAAAAGTGCTTCCAAGGAAGGGTGCTGGCTAGCAACAGCTTTCAGTGCTGGCACTTTTCATCTCTGAGCAATTGCTCGACGTTTGCAATTTCTCAGCTCGTGTCTACGAGACGGAAAGAGAAGGACCGTGACATTTGGTGGCTAGAGAAGCGCAAAGCCCCAGTGTTGCTGCGCCTGTGAAAGCGCTTCCAAGGAAGGGTGCTGGCTAGCAACAGCTTTCAGTGCTGGCACTTTTCATCTCTGAGCAATTGCTCGACGTTTGCAATTTCTCAGCTCGTGTCTACGAGACGGAAAGAGAAGGACCGTGACGTTTGGTGGCTAGAGAAGCGCAAAGCCCCAGTGTTGCTGCGCCTGTGAAAGCGCTTCCAAGGAAGGGTGCTGGCTAGCAACAGCTTTCAGTGCTGGCACTTTTCATCTCTGAGCAATTGCTCGACGTTTGCAATTTCTCACCTGAGCTCTCTTTAGAGTGCGCGAGAGCATGAGCAGAAGATTCGGTGGCTAGAGAAGCCCAGAGCCCCAGTCTTCTTAGGCCTACAAAAGCGCTTCCAACGAAGGGTGCTGGCTAGCAACAGCTTTCAGTGCTGGCACTTTTCATCTCTGAGCAATTGCTCGACGTTTGCAATTTCTCACCTGAGCTCTCTTTAGAGTGCGCGAGAGAATGAGCAGAAGATTAGGTGGCTAGAGAAGCCCAGAGCCCCAGTGTGCTTAGGCCTACAAAAGCGCTTCCAAGGAAGGGGGCTGGCTAGCAACAGCTTTCAGTGCTGGCACTTTTCATCTCTGAGCAATTGCTCGACGTTTGCAATTTCTCACCTGAGCTCTTTAGAGTACGTGAGAGGATGAGCAGAAGATTAGGTGGCTAGAGAAGCCTAGAGCCCCAGTGTTCTTAGGCCTACAAAAGCGCTTCCAAGGAAGGGGGCTGGCTAGCAAGAGCTTTCAGTGCTGGCACTTTTCCTCTCTGAGCAATTGCTCGACGTTTGCAATTTCTCAGCTCGTGTCTACGAGACGGAAAGAGAAGGACCGTGACGTTTGGTGGGTAGAGAAGCGCAAAGCCCCAGTGTTGCTGCGCCTGTGAAAGCGCTTCCAAGGAAGGGTGCTGGCTAGCAACAGCTTTCAGTGCTGGCACTTTTCATCTCTGAGCAATTGCTCGACGTTTGCAATTTCTCAGCTCGTGTCTACGAGACGGAAAGAGAATGACCGTGACGTTTGGTGGCTAGAGAAGCGCAAAGCCCCAGTGTTGCTGCGCCTGTGAAAGCACTTCCAAGGAAGGGTGCTGGCTAGCAACAGCTTTCAGTGCTGGCACTTTTCATCTCGGAGCAATTGCTCGACGTTTGCAATTTCTCAGCTCGTGTCTACGAGACGGAGAGATAGTGACCGTGATGTCTGGTGGCTAGAGAAGCGCAAAGCCCCAGTGTTGCTGCGCCTGTGAAAGCGCTTCCAAGGAAGGGGGCTGGCTAGCAACAGCTTTCAGTGCTGGCACTTTTCATCTCTGAGCAATTGCTCGACGTTTGCAATTTCTCACCTGAGCTCTCTTTAGAGTGCGCGAGAGGATGAGCAGAAGATTAGGTGGCTAGAGCAGTCCAGAGCCCCAGTGTTCTTAGGCCTACAAAAGCGCTTCCAAGGAAGGGTGCTGGCTAGCAACAGCTTTCAGTGCTGGCACTTTTCATCTCTGAGCAATTGCTCGACAATTGCAATTTCTCACCTGAGCTCTCTTTAGAGTGCGCGAGAGGATGAGCAGAAGATTAGGTGGCTAGAGAAGCCCAGAGCCCCAGTGTTCTTAGGCCTACAAAAGCACTTCCAAGGAAGGGGGTTGGCTAGCAACAGCTTTCAGTGCTGGCACTTTTCATCCCTGAGCAATTGCTCGACGTTTGCAATTTCTCAGCTCGTGTCTACGAGACGGAAAGAGAATGACAGTGACGTTTGGTGGCTAGAGAAGCGCAAAGCCCCAGTGTTGCTGCGCCTGTGAAAGCGCTTCCAAGGAAGGGTGCTGGCTAGCAACAGCTTTCAGTGCTGGCACTTTTCATCTCTGAGCAATTGCTCGACGTTTGCAATTTCTCAGCTCGTGTCTACGAGACGGAGAGATAGTGACCGTGATGTCTGGTGGCTAGAGAAGCGCAAAGCCCCAGTGTTGCTGCGCCTGTGAAAGCGCTTCCAAGGAAGGGTGCTGGCTAGCAACAGCTTTCAGTGCTGGCACTTTTCATCTCTGAGCAATTGCTCGACGTTTGCAATTTCTCACCTGAGCTCACTTTAGAGTGCGCGAGAGGATGAGCAGAAGATTAGGTGGCTAGAGAAGCCCAGAGCCCCAGTGTTCTTAGGGCTACAAAAGCGCTTCCAAGGAAGGGTGCTGGCTAGCAACAGCTTTCAGTGCTGGCACTTTTCCTCTCTGAGCAATTGCTCGACGTTTGCAATTTCTCCCCTGAGCTCTCTTTAGAGTGCGCGAGAGGATGAGCAGAAGATTCGGTGGCTAGAGAAGCCCAGAGCCCCAGTGTTCTAAGGGCTACAAAAGCGCTTCCAAGGAAGGGTGCTGGCTAGCAACAGCTTTCAGTGCTGGCACTTTTCATCTCTGAGCAATTGCTCGACGTTTGCAATTTCTCAGCTCGTGTCTACGAGACGGAAAGAGAAGGACCGTGACGTTTGGTGGCTAGAGAAGCGCAAAGCCCCAGTGTTGCTGCGCCTGTGAAAGCGCTTCCAAGGAAGGGGGCTGGCTAGCAAGAGCTTTCAGTGCTGGCACTTTTCATCTCTGAGCAATTGCTCGACGTTTGCAATTTCTCAGCTCGTGTCTACGAGACGGAAAGAGAAGGACCGTGACGTTTGGTGGGTAGAGAAGCGCAAAGCCCCAGTGTTACTGCGCCTGTGAAAGCGCTTCCAAGGAAGGGTGCTGGCTAGCAACAGCTTTCAGTGCTGGCACTTTTCATCTCTGAGCAATTGCTCGACGTTTGCAATTTCTCACCTGAGCTCTCTTTAGAGTGTGCGAGAGGATGAGCAGAAGATTAGGTGGCTAGAGAAGCCCAGAGCCCCAGTGTTCTTAGGCCTACAAAAGCGCTTCCAAGGAAGGGTGCTGGCTAGCAACAGCTTTCAGTGCTGGCACTTTTCATCTCTGAGCAATTGCTCGACGTTTGCAATTTCTCAGCTCGTGTCTACGAGACGGAAAGAGAAGAACCGTGACGTTTGGTGGGTAGAGAAGCGCAAAGCCCCAGTGTTGCTGCGCCTGTGAAAGCGCTTCCAAGGAAGGGTGCTGGCTAGCAACAGCTTTCAGTGCTGCCACTTTTCATCTCTGAGCAATTGCTCGACGTTTGCAATTTCTCACCTGAGCTCTTTTTAGAGTGCGCGAGAGGATGAGCAGAAGATTAAGTGGCTAGAGAAGCCCAGAGCCCCAGTGTTCTTAGGACTACAAAAGCGCTTCCAAGGAAGGGGGCTGGCTAGCAACAGCTTTCAGTGCTGGCACTTTTCATCTCTGAGCAATTGCTCGACGTTTGCGATTTCTCAGCTCGTGTCTACGAGACGGAAAGAGAAGGACCGTGACGTTTGGTGGGTAGAGAAGCGCAAAGCCCCAGTGTTGCTGCGCCTGTGAAAGCGCTTCCAAGGAAGGGTGCTGGCTAGCAACAGCTTTCAGTGCTGGCACTTTTCATCTCTGAGCAATTGCTCGACGTTTGCAATTTCTCAGCTCGTGTCTACGAGACGGAAAGAGAATGACAGTGACGTTTGGTGGCTAGAGAAGCGCAAAGCCCCAGTGTTGCTGCGCCTGTGAAAGCGCTTCCAAGGAAGGGTGCTGGCTAGCAACAGCTTTCAGTGCTGGCACTTTTCATCTCTGAGCAATTGCTCGACGTTTGCAATTTCTCAGCTCGTGTCTACGAGACGGAAAGAGAAGGACCGTGACGTTTGGTGGCTAGAGAAGCGCAAAGCCCCAGTGTTGCTGCGCCTGTGAAAGCGCTTCCAAGGAAGGGTGCTGGCTAGCAAGAGCTTTCAGTGCTGGCACTTTTCATCTCTGAGCAATTGCTCGACGTTTGCAATTTCTCACCTGAGCTCTCTTTAGAGTGCGCGAGAGGATGAGCAGAAGATTCGGTGGCTAGAGAAGCCCAGAGCCCCAGTGTGCTTAGGCCTACAAAAGCGCTTCCAAGGAAGGGTGCTGGCTAGCAACAGCTTTCAGTGCTGGCACTTTTCATCTCTGAGCAATTGCTCGACGTTTGCAATTTCTCACCTGAGCTCTCTTTAGAGTGCGCGAGAGGATGAGCAGAAGATTAGGTGGCTAGAGAAGCCCAGAGCCCCAGTGTTCTTAGGCCTACAAAAGCGCTTCCAAGGAAGGGTGCTGGCTAGCAACAGCTTTCAGTGCTGGCACTTTTCATCTCTGAGCAATTGCTCGACGTTTGCAATTTCTCCCCTGAGCTCTCTTTAGAGTGCGCGAGAGGATGAGCAGAAGATTAGGTGGCTAGAGAAGCCCAGAGCCCCAGTCTTCTTAGGCCTACAAAAGCGCTTCCAAGGAAGGGGGCTGGCTAGCAACAGCTTTCAGTGCTGGCACTTTTCATCTCTGAGCAATTGCTCGACGTTTGCAATTTCTCAGCTCGTGTCTACGAGACGGAAAGAGAAGGACCGTGACGTTTGGTGGCTAGAGAAGCGCAAAGCCCCAGTGTTACTGAGCCTGTGAAAGCGCTTCCAAGGAAGGGTGCTGGCTAGCAACAGCTTTCAGTGCTGGCACTTTTCATCTCTGAGCAATTGCTCGACGTTTGCAATTTCTCAGCTCGTGTCTACGAGACGGAAAGAGAAGGACCGTGACGTTTGGTGGCTAGAGAAGCGCAAAGCCCCAGTGTTGCTGCGCCTGTGAAAGCGCTTCCAAGGAAGGGTGCTGGCTAGCAACAGCTTTCAGTGCTGGCACTTTTCATCTCTGAGCAATTGCTCGACGTTTGCAATTTCTCACCTGAGCTCACTTTAGAGTGCGCGAGAGGATGAGCAGAAGATTAGGTGGCTAGAGAAGCCCAGAGCCCCAGTGTTCTTAGGGCTACAAAAGCGCTTCCAAGGAAGGGTGCTGGCTAGCAACAGCTTTCAGTGCTGGCACTTTTCCTCTCTGAGCAATTGCTCGACGTTTGCAATTTCTCCCCTGAGCTCTCTTTAGAGTGCGCGAGAGGATGAGCAGAAGATTCGGTGGCTAGAGAAGCCCAGAGCCCCAGTGTTCTAAGGGCTACAAAAGCGCTTCCAAGGAAGGGTGCTGGCTAGCAACAGCTTTCAGTGCTGGCACTTTTCATCTCTGAGCAATTGCTCGACGTTTGCAATTTCTCAGCTCGTGTCTACGAGACGGAAAGAGAAGGACCGTGACGTTTGGTGGCTAGAGAAGCGCAAAGCCCCAGTGTTGCTGCGCCTGTGAAAGCGCTTCCAAGGAAGGGGGCTGGCTAGCAAGAGCTTTCAGTGCTGGCACTTTTCATCTCTGAGCAATTGCTCGACGTTTGCAATTTCTCAGCTCGTGTCTACGAGACGGAAAGAGAAGGACCGTGACGTTTGGTGGGTAGAGAAGCGCAAAGCCCCAGTGTTACTGCGCCTGTGAAAGCGCTTCCAAGGAAGGGTGCTGGCTAGCAACAGCTTTCAGTGCTGGCACTTTTCATCTCTGAGCAATTGCTCGACGTTTGCAATTTCTCACCTGAGCTCTCTTTAGAGTGTGCGAGAGGATGAGCAGAAGATTAGGTGGCTAGAGAAGCCCAGAGCCCCAGTGTTCTTAGGCCTACAAAAGCGCTTCCAAGGAAGGGTGCTGGCTAGCAACAGCTTTCAGTGCTGGCACTTTTCATCTCTGAGCAATTGCTCGACGTTTGCAATTTCTCAGCTCGTGTCTACGAGACGGAAAGAGAAGAACCGTGACGTTTGGTGGGTAGAGAAGCGCAAAGCCCCAGTGTTGCTGCGCCTGTGAAAGCGCTTCCAAGGAAGGGTGCTGGCTAGCAACAGCTTTCAGTGCTGGCACTTTTCATCTCTGAGCAATTGCTCGACGTTTGCAATTTCTCACCTGAGCTCTTTTTAGAGTGCGCGAGAGGATGAGCAGAAGATTAAGTGGCTAGAGAAGCCCAGAGCCCCAGTGTTCTTAGGACTACAAAAGCGCTTCCAAGGAAGGGGGCTGGCTAGCAACAGCTTTCAGTGCTGGCACTTTTCATCTCTGAGCAATTGCTCGACGTTTGCGATTTCTCAGCTCGTGTCTACGAGACGGAAAGAGAAGGACCGTGACGTTTGGTGGGTAGAGAAGCGCAAAGCCCCAGTGTTGCTGCGCCTGTGAAAGCGCTTCCAAGGAAGGGTGCTGGCTAGCAACAGCTTTCAGTGCTGGCACTTTTCATCTCTGAGCAATTGCTCGACGTTTGCAATTTCTCAGCTCGTGTCTACGAGACGGAAAGAGAATGACAGTGACGTTTGGTGGCTAGAGAAGCGCAAAGCCCCAGTGTTGCTGCGCCTGTGAAAGCGCTTCCAAGGAAGGGTGCTGGCTAGCAACAGCTTTCAGTGCTGGCACTTTTCATCTCTGAGCAATTGCTCGACGTTTGCAATTTCTCAGCTCGTGTCTACGAGACGGAAAGAGAAGGACCGTGACGTTTGGTGGCTAGAGAAGCGCAAAGCCCCAGTGTTGCTGCGCCTGTGAAAGCGCTTCCAAGGAAGGGTGCTGGCTAGCAACAGCTTTCAGTGCTGGCACTTTTCATCTCTGAGCAATTGCTCGACGTTTGCAATTTCTCAGCTCGTGTCTACGAGACGGAGAGATAGTGACCGTGACGTTTGGTGGCTAGAGAAGCGCAAAGCCCCAGTGTTGCTGCGCCTGTGAAAGCGCTTCCAAGGAAGGGTGCTGGCTAGCAACAGCTTTCAGTGCTGCCACTTTTCATCTCTGAGCAATTGCTGGACGTTTGCAATTTCTCACCTGAGCTCTCTTTAGAGTGCGCGAGAGGATGAGCAGAAGATTCGGTGGCTAGAGAAGCCCAGAGCCCCAGTGTTCTTAGGCCTACAAAAGCGCTTCCAAGGAAGGGTGCTGGCTAGCAACAGCTTTCAGTGCTGGCACTTTTCATCTCTGAGCAATTGCTCGACGTTTGCAATTTCTCAGCTCGTGTCTACGAGACGGAAAGAGAATGACCGTGACGTTTGGTGGCTAGAGAAGCGCAAAGCCCCAGTGTTGCTGCGCCTGTGAAAGCACTTCCAAGTAAGGGTGCTGGCTAGCAAGAGCTTTCAGTGCTGGCACTTTTCATCTCTGAGCAATTGCTCGACGTTTGCAATTTCTCACCTGAGCTCTCTTTAGAGTGCGCGAGAGGATGAGCAGAAGATTCGGTGGCTAGAGAAGCCCAGAGCCCCAGTGTGCTTAGGCCTACAAAAGCGCTTCCAAGGAAGGGTGCTGGCTAGCAACAGCTTTCAGTGCTGGCACTTTTCATCTCTGAGCAATTGCTCGACGTTTGCAATTTCTCACCTGAGCTCTCTTTAGAGTGCGCGAGAGGATGAGCAGAAGATTAGGTGGCTAGAGAAGCCCAGAGCCCCAGTGTTCTTAGGCCTACAAAAGCGCTTCCAAGGAAGGGTGCTGGCTAGCAACAGCTTTCAGTGCTGGCACTTTTCATCTCTGAGCAATTGCTCGACGTTTGCAATTTCTCCCCTGAGCTCTCTTTAGAGTGCGCGAGAGGATGAGCAGAAGATTAGGTGGCTAGAGAAGCCCAGAGCCCCAGTCTTCTTAGGCCTACAAAAGCGCTTCCAAGGAAGGGGGCTGGCTAGCAACAGCTTTCAGTGCTGGCACTTTTCATCTCTGAGCAATTGCTCGACGTTTGCAATTTCTCAGCTCGTGTCTACGAGACGGAAAGAGAATGACCGTGACGTTTGGTGGCTAGAGAAGTGCAAAGCCCCAGTGTTACTGAGCCTGTGAAAGCGCTTCCAAGGAAGGGTGCTGGCTAGCAACAGCTTTCAGTGCTGGCACTTTTCATCTCTGAGCAATTGCTCGACGTTTGCAATTTCTCAGCTCGTGTCTACGAGACGGAAAGAGAAGGACCGTGACGTTTGGTGGCTAGAGAAGCGCAAAGCCCCAGTGTTGCTGCGCCTGTGAAAGCGCTTCCAAGGAAGGGTGCTGGCTAGCAACAGCTTTCAGTGCTGGCACTTTTCATCTCTGAGCAATTGCTCGACGTTTGCAATTTCTCACCTGAGCTCTCTTTAGACTGCGCGAGAGGATGAGCAGAAGATTCGGTGGCTAGAGAAGCCCAGAGCCCCAGTGTGCTTAGGCCTACAAAAGTGCTTCCAAGGAAGGGGGCTGGCTAGCAACAGCTTTCAGTGCTGGCACTTTTCATCTCTGAGCAATTGCTCGACGTTTGCAATTTCTCACCTGAGCTCTTTAGAGTACGCGAGAGGATGAGCAGAAGATTAGGTGGCTAGAGAAGCCCAGAGCCCCAGTCTTCTTAGGCCTACAAAAGTGCTTCCAAGGAAGGGTGCTGGCTAGCAACAGCTTTCAGTGCTGGCACTTTTCATCTCTGAGCAATTGCTCGACGTTTGCAATTTCTCAGCTCGTGTCTACGAGACGGAAAGAGAAGGACCGTGACATTTGGTGGCTAGAGAAGCGCAAAGCCCCAGTGTTGCTGCGCCTGTGAAAGCGCTTCCAAGGAAGGGTGCTGGCTAGCAACAGCTTTCAGTGCTGGCACTTTTCATCTCTGAGCAATTGCTCGACGTTTGCAATTTCTCAGCTCGTGTCTACGAGACGGAAAGAGAAGGACCGTGACGTTTGGTGGCTAGAGAAGCGCAAAGCCCCAGTGTTGCTGCGCCTGTGAAAGCGCTTCCAAGGAAGGGTGCTGGCTAGCAACAGCTTTCAGTGCTGGCACTTTTCATCTCTGAGCAATTGCTCGACGTTTGCAATTTCTCCCCTGAGCTCTCTTTAGAGTGCGCGAGAGCATGAGCAGAAGATTCGGTGGCTAGAGAAGCCCAGAGCCCCAGTCTTCTTAGGCCTACAAAAGCGCTTCCAACGAAGGGTGCTGGCTAGCAACAGCTTTCAGTGCTGGCACTTTTCATCTCTGAGCAATTGCTCGACGTTTGCAATTTCTCACCTGAGCTCTCTTTAGAGTGCGCGAGAGAATGAGCAGAAGATTAGGTGGCTAGAGAAGCCCAGAGCCCCAGTGTGCTTAGGCCTACAAAAGCGCTTCCAAGGAAGGGGGCTGGCTAGCAACAGCTTTCAGTGCTGGCACTTTTCATCTCTGAGCAATTGCTCGACGTTTGCAATTTCTCACCTGAGCTCTTTAGAGTACGTGAGAGGATGAGCAGAAGATTAGGTGGCTAGAGAAGCCTAGAGCCCCAGTGTTCTTAGGCCTACAAAAGCGCTTCCAAGGAAGGGGGCTGGCTAGCAACAGCTTTCAGTGCTGGCACTTTTCATCTCTGAGCAATTGCTCAACGTTTGCAATTTCTCAGCTCGTGTCTACGAGACGGAAAGAGAATGACCGTGACGTTTGGTGGCTAGAGAAGCGCAAAGCCCCAGTGTTTCTGCGCCTGTGAAAGCGCTTCCAAGGAAGGGTGCTGGCTAGCAACAGCTTTCAGTGCTGGCACTTTTCATCTCTGAGCAATTGCTCGACGTTTGCAATTTCTCACCTGAGCTCTCTTTAGACTGCGCGAGAGGATGAGCAGAAGATTAGGTGGCTAAAGAAGCCCAGAGCCCCAGTGTGCTTAGGCCTACAAAAGCGCTTCCAAGGAAGGGTGCTGGCTAGCAACAGCTTCCAGTGCTGGCACTTTTCATCTCTGAGCAATTGCTCGACCTTTGCAATTTCTCAGCTCGTGTCTACGAGACGGAAAGAGAATGTCCGTGACGTTTGGTGGGTAGAGAAGCGCAAAGCCCCAGTGTTGCTGCGCCTGTGAAAGCGCTTCCAAGGAAGGGTGCTGGCTAGCAACAGCTTTCAGTGCTGGCACTTTTCATCTCTGAGCAATTGCTCGACGGTTGCAATTTCTCACCTGAGCTCTCTTTAGACTGCGCGAGAGAATGAGCAGAAGATTAGGTGGCTAGAGAAGCCCAGAGCCCCAGTGTGCTTAGGCCTACAAAAGCGCTTCCAAGGAAGGGTGCTGGCTAGCAACAGCTTTCAGTGCTGGCACTTTTCATCTCTGAGCAATTGCTCGACGTTTGCAATTTCTCAGCTCGTGTCTACGAGACGGAAAGAGAATGACCATGACGCTTGGTGGCTAGAGAAGCGCAAAGCCCCAGTGTTGCTGCGCCTGTGAAAGCGCTTCCAAGGAAGGGTGCTGGCTAGCAACAGCTTTCAGTGCTGGCACTTTTCATCTCTGAGCAATTGCTCGACGTTTGCAATTTCTCCCCTGAGCTCTCTTTAGAGTGCGCGAGAGGATGAGCAGAAGATTAGGTGGCTAGAGAAGCCCAGAGCCCCAGTGTGCTTAGGCCTACAAAAGCGCTTCCAAGGAAGGGTGCTGGCTAGCAACAGCTTTCAGTGCTGGCACTTTTCATCTCTGAGCAATTGCTCAACGTTTGCAATTTCTCACCTGAGCTCTCTTTAGACTGCGCGAGAGGATGAGCAGAAGATTAGGTGGCTAGAGAAGCCCAGAGCCCCAGTGTGCTTAGGCCTACAAAAGCGCTTCCAAGGAAGGGGGCTGGCTAGCAACAGCTTTCAGTGCTGGCACTTTTCTTCTCTGAGCAATTGCTCGACGTTTGCAATTTCTCAGCTCGTGTCTACGAGACGGAAAGAGAATGACCGTGACGTTTGGTGGCTAGAGAAGCGCAAAGCCCCAGTGTTGCTGCGCCTGTGAAAGCGCTTCCAAGGAAGGGTGCTGGCTAGCAACAGCTTTCAGTGCTGGCACTTTTCATCTCTGAGCAATTGCTCAACGTTTGCAATTTCTCACCTGAGCTCTCTTTAGACTGCGCGAGAGGATGAGGCGAAGATTCCGTGGCTAGAGAAGCCCAGAGCCCCAGTCTTCTTAGGGCTACAAAAGCGCTTCCAAGGAAGGGGGCTGGCTAGCAACAGCTTCCAGTGCTGGCACTTTTCATCTCTGAGCAATTGCTCGACCTTTGCAATTTCTCAGCTCGTGTCTACGAGACGGAAAGTGAATGACAGTGACGCCTGGTGGCTAGAGAAGCGCAAAGCCCCAGTGTTGCTGCGCCTGTGAAAGCGCTTCCAAGGAAGGGTGCTGGCTAGCAAGAGCTTTCAGTGCTGGCACTTTTCATCTCTGAGCAATTGCTCGACGTTTGCAATTTCTCACCTGAGCTCTCTTTAGACTGCGCGAGAGGATGAGCAGAAGATTAGGTGGCTAGAGAAGCCCAGAGCCCCAGTGTTTTTAGGGCTACAAAAGCGCTTCCAAGGAAGGGGGCTGGCTAGCAACAGCTTTCAGTGCTGGCACTTTTCATCTCTGAGCAATTGCTCGACGTTTGCAATTTCTCAGCTCGTGTCTACAAGACGGAAAGAGAATGACAGTGACGTTTGGTGCGTATAGAAGCGCAAAGCCCCAGTGTTGCTGCGCCTGTGAAAGCGCTTCCAAGGAAGGGTGCTGGCTAGCAACAGCTTTCAGTGCAGGCACTTTTCTTCTCTGAGCAATTGCTCGACGTTTGCCATTTCTCACCTGAGCTCTCTTTAGACTGCGCGAGAGGATGAGCAGAAGATTAGGTGGCTAGAGAAGCCCAGAGCCCCAGTGTGCTTAGGCCTACAAAAGCGCTTCCAAGGAAGGGGGCTGGCTAGCAACAGCTTTCAGTGCTGGCACTTTTCATCTCTGAGCAATTGCTCGACGTTTGCAATTTCTCACCTGAGCTCTTTAGACTGCGCGAGAGGATGAGCAGAAGATTAGGTGGCTAGAGAAGCCCAGAGCCCCAGTCTTCTTAGGCCTACAAAAGCGCTTCCAAAGAAGTGGGCTGGCTAGCAACAGCTTTCAGTGCTGGCACTTCTCATCTCTGAGCAATTGCTCGACGTTTGCAATTTCTCAGCTCGTGTCTACGAGACGGAAAGAGAAGGACCGTGACGTTTGGTGGCTAGAGAAGCGCAAAGCCCCAGTGTTGCTGCGCCTGTGAAAGCGCTTCCAAGGAAGGGTGCTGGCTAGCAACAGCTTTCAGTGCTGGCACTTCTCATCTCTGAGCAATTGCTCGACATTTGCAATTTCTCACCTGAGCTCTCTTTAGAGTGCGCGAGAGGATGAGCAGAAGATTAGGTGGCTAGAGAAGCCCAGAGCCCCAGTCTTCTTAGGCCTACAAAAGCGCTTCCAAGGAAGGGGGCTGGCTAGCAACAGCTTTCAGTGCTGGCACTTTTCATCTCTGAGCAATTGCTCAACGTTTGCAATTTCTCAGCTCGTGTCTACGAGACGGAAAGAGAATGACCGTGACGTTTGGTGGCTAGAGAAGCGCAAAGCCCCAGTGTTGCTGCGCCTGTGAAAGCGCTTCCAAGGAAGGGTGCTGGCTAGCAACAGCTTTCAGTGCTGGCACTTTTCATCTCTGAGCAATTGCTCGACGTTTGCAATTTCTCACCTGAGCTCTCTTTAGAGTGCGCGAGAGGATGAGCAGAAGATTAGGTGGCTAGAGAAGCCCAGAGCCCCAGTGTTCTTAGGCCTACAATAGCGCTTCCAAGGAAGGGTGCTGGCTAGCAACAGCTTTCAGTGCTGGCACTTTTCATCTCTGAGCAATTGCTCAACGTTTGCAATTTCTCAGCTCGTGTCTACGAGACGGAAAGTGAATGACAGTGACGTTTGGTGCGTATAGAAGCGCAAAGCCCCAGTGTTGCTGCGCCTGTGAAAGCGCTTCCAAGGAAGGGTGCTGGCTAGCAACAGCTTTCAGTGCTGGCACTTTTCATCTCTGAGCAATTGCTCGACGTTTGCAATTTCTCAGCTCGTGTCTACGAGACGGAAAGAGAATGACCATGACGTTTGGTGTGTATAGATGTGCAAAGCCCCAGTGTTACTGCGCCTGTGAAAGCGCTTCCAAGGAAGGGGGCTGGCTAGCAACAGCTTTCAGTGCTGGCACTTTTCATCTCTGAGCAATTGCTCGACGTTTGCAATTTCTCACCTGAGCTCTCTTTAGAGTGCGCGAGAGGATGAGCAGAAGATTAGGTGGCTAGAGAAGCCCAGAGCCCCAGTGTGCTTAGGCCTACAAAAGCGCTTCCAAGGAAGGGTGCTGGCTAGCAACAGCTTTCAGTGCTGGCACTTTTCATCTCTGAGCAATTGCTCGACGTTTGCAATTTCTCACCTGAGCTCTCTTTAGACTGCGCGAGAGAATGAGCAGAAGATTAGGTGGCTAGAGAAGCCCAGAGCCCCAGTCTTCTTAGGCCTACAAAAGCGCTTCCAAGGAAGGGGGCTGGCTAGCAACAGCTTTCAGTGCTGGCACTTTTCATCTCTGAGCAATTGCTCAACGTTTGCAATTTCTCAGCTCGTGTCTACGAGACGGAAAGAGAAGGACCGTGACGTTTGGTGGCTAGAGAAGCGCAAAGCCCCAGTGTTGCTGCGCCTGTGAAAGCACTTCCAAGGAAGGGTGCTGGCTAGCAACAGCTTTCAGTGCTGGCACTTTTCATCTCTGAGCAATTGCTCAACGTTTGCAATTTCTCAGCTCGTGTCTACGAGACGGAAAGTGAATGACAGTGACGTTTGGTGCGTATAGAAGCGCAAAGCCCCAGTGTTGCTGCGCCTGTGAAAGCGCTTCCAAGGAAGGGTGCTGGCTAGCAACAGCTTTCAGTGCTGGCACTTTTCATCTCTGAGCAATTGCTCGACGTTTGCAATTTCTCAGCTCGTGTCTACGAGACGGAAAGAGAATGACCATGACGTTTGGTGTGTATAGATGTGCAAAGCCCCAGTGTTACTGTGCCTGTGAAAGCGCTTCCAAGGAAGGGTGCTGGCTAGCAAGAGCTTTCAGTGCTGGCACTTTTCATCTCTGAGCAATTGCTCGACGTTTGCAATTTCTCAGCTCGTGTCTACAAGACGGAAAGAGAATGACAGTGACGTTTGGTGCGTATAGAAGCGCAAAGCCCCAGTGTTGCTGCGCCTGTGAAAGCGCTTCCAAGGAAGGGTGCTGGCTAGCAACAGCTTTCAGTGCAGGCACTTTTCTTCTCTGAGCAATTGCTCGACGTTTGCCATTTCTCACCTGAGCTCTCTTTAGACTGCGCGAGAGGATGAGCAGAAGATTAGGTGGCTAGAGAAGCCCAGAGCCCCAGTGTGCTTAGGCCTACAAAAGCGCTTCCAAGGAAGGGGGCTGGCTAGCAACAGCTTTCAGTGCTGGCACTTTTCATCTCTGAGCAATTGCTCGACGTTTGCAATTTCTCACCTGAGCTCTTTAGACTGCGCGAGAGGATGAGCAGAAGATTAGGTGGCTAGAGAAGCCCAGAGCCCCAGTCTTCTTAGGCCTACAAAAGCGCTTCCAAAGAAGTGGGCTGGCTAGCAACAGCTTTCAGTGCTGGCACTTCTCATCTCTGAGCAATTGCTCGACGTTTGCAATTTCTCAGCTCGTGTCTACGAGACGGAAAGAGAAGGACCGTGACGTTTGGTGGCTAGAGAAGCGCAAAGCCCCAGTGTTGCTGCGCCTGTGAAAGCGCTTCCAAGGAAGGGTGCTGGCTAGCAACAGCTTTCAGTGCTGGCACTTCTCATCTCTGAGCAATTGCTCGACATTTGCAATTTCTCACCTGAGCTCTCTTTAGAGTGCGCGAGAGGATGAGCAGAAGATTAGGTGGCTAGAGAAGCCCAGAGCCCCAGTCTTCTTAGGCCTACAAAAGCGCTTCCAAGGAAGGGGGCTGGCTAGCAACAGCTTTCAGTGCTGGCACTTTTCATCTCTGAGCAATTGCTCAACGTTTGCAATTTCTCAGCTCGTGTCTACGAGACGGAAAGAGAATGACCGTGACGTTTGGTGGCTAGAGAAGCGCAAAGCCCCAGTGTTGCTGCGCCTGTGAAAGCGCTTCCAAGGAAGGGTGCTGGCTAGCAACAGCTTTCAGTGCTGGCACTTTTCATCTCTGAGCAATTGCTCGACGTTTGCAATTTCTCACCTGAGCTCTCTTTAGAGTGCGCGAGAGGATGAGCAGAAGATTAGGTGGCTAGAGAAGCCCAGAGCCCCAGTGTTCTTAGGCCTACAATAGCGCTTCCAAGGAAGGGTGCTGGCTAGCAACAGCTTTCAGTGCTGGCACTTTTCATCTCTGAGCAATTGCTCAACGTTTGCAATTTCTCAGCTCGTGTCTACGAGACGGAAAGTGAATGACAGTGACGTTTGGTGCGTATAGAAGCGCAAAGCCCCAGTGTTGCTGCGCCTGTGAAAGCGCTTCCAAGGAAGGGTGCTGGCTAGCAACAGCTTTCAGTGCTGGCACTTTTCATCTCTGAGCAATTGCTCGACGTTTGCAATTTCTCAGCTCGTGTCTACGAGACGGAAAGAGAATGACCATGACGTTTGGTGTGTATAGATGTGCAAAGCCCCAGTGTTACTGCGCCTGTGAAAGCGCTTCCAAGGAAGGGGGCTGGCTAGCAACAGCTTTCAGTGCTGGCACTTTTCATCTCTGAGCAATTGCTCGACGTTTGCAATTTCTCACCTGAGCTCTCTTTAGAGTGCGCGAGAGGATGAGCAGAAGATTAGGTGGCTAGAGAAGCCCAGAGCCCCAGTGTGCTTAGGCCTACAAAAGCGCTTCCAAGGAAGGGTGCTGGCTAGCAACAGCTTTCAGTGCTGGCACTTTTCATCTCTGAGCAATTGCTCGACGTTTGCAATTTCTCACCTGAGCTCTCTTTAGACTGCGCGAGAGAATGAGCAGAAGATTAGGTGGCTAGAGAAGCCCAGAGCCCCAGTCTTCTTAGGCCTACAAAAGCGCTTCCAAGGAAGGGGGCTGGCTAGCAACAGCTTTCAGTGCTGGCACTTTTCATCTCTGAGCAATTGCTCAACGTTTGCAATTTCTCAGCTCGTGTCTACGAGACGGAAAGAGAAGGACCGTGACGTTTGGTGGCTAGAGAAGCGCAAAGCCCCAGTGTTGCTGCGCCTGTGAAAGCACTTCCAAGGAAGGGTGCTGGCTAGCAACAGCTTTCAGTGCTGGCACTTTTCATCTCTGAGCAATTGCTCAACGTTTGCAATTTCTCAGCTCGTGTCTACGAGACGGAAAGTGAATGACAGTGACGTTTGGTGCGTATAGAAGCGCAAAGCCCCAGTGTTGCTGCGCCTGTGAAAGCGCTTCCAAGGAAGGGTGCTGGCTAGCAACAGCTTTCAGTGCTGGCACTTTTCATCTCTGAGCAATTGCTCGACGTTTGCAATTTCTCAGCTCGTGTCTACGAGACGGAAAGAGAATGACCATGACGTTTGGTGTGTATAGATGTGCAAAGCCCCAGTGTTACTGTGCCTGTGAAAGCGCTTCCAAGGAAGGGTGCTGGCTAGCAAGAGCTTTCAGTGCTGGCACTTTTCATCTCTGAGCAATTGCTCGACGTTTGCAATTTCTCACCTGAGCTCTCTTTAGACTGCGCGAGAGGATGAGCAGAAGATTCGGTGGCTAGAGAAGCCCAGAGCCCCAGTGTGCTTAGGCCTACAAAAGCGCTTCCAAGGAAGGGTGCTGGCTAGCAACAGCTTTCAGTGCTGGCACTTTTCATCTCTGAGCAATTGCTCGACGTTTGCAATTTCTCACCTGAGCTCTCTTTAGACTGCGCGAGAGAATGAGCAGAAGATTAGGTGGCTAGAGAAGCCCAGAGCCCCAGTCTTCTTAGGCCTACAAAAGCGCTTCCAAGGAAGGGGGCTGGCTAGCAACAGCTTTCAGTGCTGGCACTTTTCATCTCTGAGCAATTGCTCAACGTTTGCAATTTCTCAGCTCGTGTCTACGAGACGGAAAGAGAAGGACCGTGACGTTTGGTGGCTAGAGAAGCGCAAAGCCCCAGTGTTGCTGCGCCTGTGAAAGCGCTTCCAAGGAAGGGTGCTGGCTAGCAACAGCTTTCAGTGCTGGCACTTTTCATCTCTGAGTAATTGCTCGACGTTTGCAATTTCTCACCTGAGCTCTCTTTAGACTGCGCGAGAGGATGAGCAGAAGATTAGGTGGCTAGAGAAGCCCAGAGCCCCAGTCTTCTTAGGCCTACAAAAGCGCTTCCAAGGAAGGGGGCTGGCTAGCAACAGCTTTCAGTGCTGGCACTTTTCATCTCTGAGCAATTGCTCAACGTTTGCAATTTCTCAGCTCGTGTCTACGAGACGGAAAGAGAAGGACCGTGACATTTGGTGGCTAGAGAAGCGCAAAGCCCCAGTGTTGCTGCGCCTGTGAAAGCGCTTCCAAGGAAGGGTGCTGGCTAGCAACAGCTTTCAGTGCTGGCACTTTTCATCTCTGAGCAATTGCTCGACGTTTGCAATTTCTCACCTGAGCTCTCTTTAGAGTGCGCGAGAGGATGAGCAGAAGATTAGGTGGCTAAAGAAGCCCAGAGCCCCAGTGTTCTTAGGGCTACAATAGCGCTTCCAAGGAAGGGTGCTGGCTAGCAACAGCTTTCAGTGCTGGCACTTTTCAACTCTGAGCAATTGCTCGACGTTTGCAATTTCTCACCTGAGCTCTCTTTAGAGTGCGCGAGAGGATGAGCAGAAGATTAGGTGGCTAGAGAAGCCCAAAGCCCCAGTGTGCTTAGGCCTACAAAAGCGCTTCCAAGGAAGGGGGCTGGCTAGCAACAGCTTTCAGTGCTGGCACTTTTCATCTCTGAGCAATTGCTCGACGTTTGCAATTTCTCACCTGAGCTCTCTTTAGACTGCGCGAGAGGATGAGCAGAAGATTAGGTGGCTAGAGAAGCCCAGAGCCCCAGTGTGCTTAGGCCTACAAAAGCGCTTCCAAGGAAGGGGGCTGGCTAGCAACAGCTTCCAGTGCTGGCACTTTTCATCTCTGAGCAATTGCTCGACCTTTGCAATTTCTCAGCTCGTGTCTACGAGACGGAAAGTGAATGACAGTGACGCTTGGTGGCTAGAGAAGCGCAAAGCCCCAGTGTTACTGCGCCTGTGAAAGCGCTTCCAAGGAAGGGTGCTGGCTAGCAAGAGCTTTCAGTGCTGGCACTTTTCATCTCTGAGCAATTGCTCGACGTTTGCAATTTCTCACCTGAGCTCTCTTTAGAGTGCGCGAGAGGATGAGCAGAAGATTAGGTGGCTAGAGAAGCCCAGAGCCCCAGTCTTCTTAGGGCTACAAAAGCGCTTCCAAGGAAGGGGGCTGGCTAGCAACAGCTTCCAGTGCTGGCACTTTTCATCTCTGAGCAATTGCTCGACCTTTGCAATTTCTCAGCTCGTGTCTACGAGACGGAAAGTGAATGACAGTGACGCCTGGTGGCTAGAGAAGCGCAAAGCCCCAGTGTTGCTGCGCCTGTGAAAGCGCTTCCAAGGAAGGGTGCTGGCTAGCAACAGCTTTCAGTGCTGGCACTTTTCATCTCTGAGCAATTGCTCGACGTTTGCAATTTCTCACCTGAGCTCTCTTTAGACTGCGCGAGAGGATGAGCAGAAGATTAGGTGGCTAGAGAAGCCCAGAGCCCCAGTGTTTTTAGGGCTACAAAAGCGCTTCCAAGGAAGGGGGCTGGCTAGCAACAGCTTTCAGTGCTGGCACTTTTCATCTCTGAGCAATTGCTCGACGTTTGCAATTTCTCAGCTCGTGTCTACAAGACGGAAAGAGAATGACAGTGACGTTTGGTGCGTATAGAAGCGCAAAGCCCCAGTGTTGCTGCGCCTGTGAAAGCGCTTCCAAGGAAGGGTGCTGGCTAGCAACAGCTTTCAGTGCTGGCACTTTTCATCTCTGAGCAATTGCTCGACGGTTGCCATTTCTCACCTGAGCTCTCTTTAGACTGCGCGAGAGGATGAGCAGAAGATTAGGTGGCTAGAGAAGCCCAGAGCCCCAGTGTGCTTAGGCCTACAAAAGCGCTTCCAAGGAAGGGGGCTGGCTAGCAACAGCTTTCAGTGCTGGCACTTTTCTTCTCTGAGCAATTGCTCGACGTTTGCAATTTCTCACCTGAGCTCTCTTTAGAGTGCGCGAGAGGATGAGCAGAAGATTAGGTGGCTAGAGAAGCCCAGAGCCCCAGTGTGCTTAGGCCTACAAAAGCGCTTCCAAGGAAGGGTGCTGGCTAGCAACAGCTTCCAGTGCTGGCACTTTTCATCTCTGAGCAATTGCTCAACGTTTGCAATTTCTCACCTGAGCTCTTTAGACTGCGCGAGAGGATGAGCAGAAGATTATGTGGCTAGAGAAGCCCAGAGCCCCAGTCTTCTTAGGCCTACAAAAGCGCTTCCAAGGAAGGGGGCTGGCTAGCAACAGCTTTCAGTGCTGGCACTTTTCATCTCTGAGCAATTGCTCAACGTTTGCAATTTCTCAGCTCGTGTCTACGAGACGGAAAGTGAATGACAGTGACGCCTGGTGGCTAGAGAAGCGCAAAGCCCCAGTGTTGCTGCGCCTGTGAAAGCGCTTCCAAGGAAGGGTGCTGGCTAGCAACAGCTTTCAGTGCAGGCACTTTTCTTCTCTGAGCAATTGCTCGACGTTTGCAATTTCTCACCTGAGCTCTCTTTAGACTGCGCGAGAGGATGAGCAGAAGATTAGGTGGCTAGAGAAGCCCAGAGCCCCAGTGTGCTTAGGGCTACAAAAGCGCTTCCAAGGAAGGGTGCTGGCTAGCAACAGCTTTCAGTGCTGGCACTTTTCATCTCTGAGCAATTGCTCGACGTTTGCAATTTCTCACCTGAGCTCTTTAGACTGCGCGAGAGGATGAGCAGAAGATTAGGTGGCTAGAGAAGCCCAGAGCCCCAGTCTTCTTAGGCCTACAAAAGCGCTTCCAAGGAAGGGGGCTGGCTAGCAACAGCTTTCAGTGCTGGCACTTCTCATCTCTGAGCAATTGCTCGACGTTTGCAATTTCTCAGCTTGTGTCTACGAGACGGAAAGAGAAGGACCGTGACGTTTGGTGGCTAGAGAAGCGCAAAGCCCCAGTGTTGCTGCGCCTGTGAAAGCGCTTCCAAGGAAGGGTGCTGGCTAGCAACAGCTTTCAGTGCTGGCACTTCTCATCTCTGAGCAATTGCTCGACATTTGCAATTTCTCACCTGAGCTCTCTTTAGAGTGCGCGAGAGGATGAGCAGAAGATTTGGTGGCTAGAGAAGCCCAGAGCCCCAGTGTTTTTAGGGCTACAAAAGCGCTTCCAAGGAAGGGGGCTGGCTAGCAACAGCTTTCAGTGCTGGCACTTTTCATCTCTGAGCAATTGCTCGACGTTTGCAATTTCTCACCTGAGCTCTCTTTAGACTGCGCGAGAGGATGAGCAGAAGATTAGGTGGCTAGAGAAGCCCAGAGCCCCAGTGTGCTTAGGCCTACAAAAGCGCTTCCAAGGAAGGGGGCTGGCTAGCAACAGCTTTCAGTGCTGGCACTTTTCATCTCTGAGCAATTGCTCAACGTTTGCAATTTCTCAGCTCGTGTCTACGAGACGGAAAGAGAATGACCGTGACGTTTGGTGGCTAGAGAAGCGCAAAGCCCCAGTGTTGCTGCGCCTGTGAAAGCGCTTCCAAGGAAGGGTGCTGGCTAGCAACAGCTTTCAGTGCTGGCACTTTTCATCTCTGAGCAATTGCTCGACGTTTGCAATTTCTCACCTGAGCTCTCTTTAGAGTGCGCGAGAGGATGAGCAGAAGATTAGGTGGCTAGAGAAGCCCAGAGCCCCAGTGTTCTTAGGCCTACAATAGCGCTTCCAAGGAAGGGTGCTGGCTAGCAACAGCTTTCAGTGCTGGCACTTTTCATCTCTGAGCAATTGCTCAACGTTTGCAATTTCTCAGCTCGTGTCTACGAGACGGAAAGTGAATGACAGTGACGTTTGGTGCGTATAGAAGCGCAAAGCCCCAGTGTTGCTGCGCCTGTGAAAGCGCTTCCAAGGAAGGGTGCTGGCTAGCAACAGCTTTCAGTGCTGGCACTTTTCATCTCTGAGCAATTGCTCGACGTTTGCAATTTCTCAGCTCGTGTCTACGAGACGGAAAGAGAATGACCATGACGTTTGGTGTGTATAGATGTGCAAAGCCCCAGTGTTACTGCGCCTGTGAAAGCGCTTCCAAGGAAGGGGGCTGGCTAGCAACAGCTTTCAGTGCTGGCACTTTTCATCTCTGAGCAATTGCTCGACGTTTGCAATTTCTCACCTGAGCTCTCTTTAGAGTGCGCGAGAGGATGAGCAGAAGATTAGGTGGCTAGAGAAGCCCAGAGCCCCAGTGTGCTTAGGCCTACAAAAGCGCTTCCAAGGAAGGGTGCTGGCTAGCAACAGCTTTCAGTGCTGGCACTTTTCATCTCTGAGCAATTGCTCGACGTTTGCAATTTCTCACCTGAGCTCTCTTTAGACTGCGCGAGAGAATGAGCAGAAGATTAGGTGGCTAGAGAAGCCCAGAGCCCCAGTGTGCTTAGGCCTACAAAAGCGCTTCCAAGGAAGGGGGCTGGCTAGCAACAGCTTTCAGTGCTGGCACTTTTCATCTCTGAGCAATTGCTCAACGTTTGCAATTTCTCAGCTCGTGTCTACGAGACGGAAAGAGAAGGACCGTGACGTTTGGTGGCTAGAGAAGCGCAAAGCCCCAGTGTTGCTGCGCCTGTGAAAGCGCTTCCAAGGAAGGGTGCTGGCTAGCAACAGCTTTCAGTGCTGGCACTTTTCATCTCTGAGCAATTGCTCAACGTTTGCAATTTCTCAGCTCGTGTCTACGAGACGGAAAGTGAATGACAGTGACGTTTGGTGCGTATAGAAGCGCAAAGCCCCAGTGTTGCTGCGCCTGTGAAAGCGCTTCCAAGGAAGGGTGCTGGCTAGCAACAGCTTTCAGTGCTGGCACTTTTCATCTCTGAGCAATTGCTCAACGTTTGCAATTTCTCAGCTCGTGTCTACGAGACGGAAAGTGAATGACAGTGACGTTTGGTGCGTATAGAAGCGCAAAGCCCCAGTGTTGCTGCGCCTGTGAAAGCGCTTCCAAGGAAGGGTGCTGGCTAGCAACAGCTTTCAGTGCTGGCACTTTTCATCTCTGAGCAATTGCTCGACGTTTGCAATTTCTCAGCTCGTGTCTACGAGACGGAAAGAGAATGACCATGACGTTTGGTGTGTATAGATGTGCAAAGCCCCAGTGTTACTGTGCCTGTGAAAGCGCTTCCAAGGAAGGGTGCTGGCTAGCAAGAGCTTTCAGTGCTGGCACTTTTCATCTCTGAGCAATTGCTCGACGTTTGCAATTTCTCACCTGAGCTCTCTTTAGACTGCGCGAGAGGATGAGCAGAAGATTCGGTGGCTAGAGAAGCCCAGAGCCCCAGTGTGCTTAGGCCTACAAAAGCGCTTCCAAGGAAGGGTGCTGGCTAGCAACAGCTTTCAGTGCTGGCACTTTTCATCTCTGAGCAATTGCTCGACGTTTGCAATTTCTCACCTGAGCTCTCTTTAGACTGCGCGAGAGAATGAGCAGAAGATTAGGTGGCTAGAGAAGCCCAGAGCCCCAGTCTTCTTAGGCCTACAAAAGCGCTTCCAAGGAAGGGGGCTGGCTAGCAACAGCTTTCAGTGCTGGCACTTTTCATCTCTGAGCAATTGCTCAACGTTTGCAATTTCTCAGCTCGTGTCTACGAGACGGAAAGAGAAGGACCGTGACGTTTGGTGGCTAGAGAAGCGCAAAGCCCCAGTGTTGCTGCGCCTGTGAAAGCGCTTCCAAGGAAGGGTGCTGGCTAGCAACAGCTTTCAGTGCTGGCACTTTTCATCTCTGAGTAATTGCTCGACGTTTGCAATTTCTCACCTGAGCTCTCTTTAGACTGCGCGAGAGGATGAGCAGAAGATTAGGTGGCTAGAGAAGCCCAGAGCCCCAGTCTTCTTAGGCCTACAAAAGCGCTTCCAAGGAAGGGGGCTGGCTAGCAACAGCTTTCAGTGCTGGCACTTTTCATCTCTGAGCAATTGCTCAACGTTTGCAATTTCTCAGCTCGTGTCTACGAGACGGAAAGAGAAGGACCGTGACATTTGGTGGCTAGAGAAGCGCAAAGCCCCAGTGTTGCTGCGCCTGTGAAAGCGCTTCCAAGGAAGGGTGCTGGCTAGCAACAGCTTTCAGTGCTGGCACTTTTCATCTCTGAGCAATTGCTCGACGTTTGCAATTTCTCACCTGAGCTCTCTTTAGAGTGCGCGAGAGGATGAGCAGAAGATTAGGTGGCTAAAGAAGCCCAGAGCCCCAGTGTTCTTAGGGCTACAATAGCGCTTCCAAGGAAGGGTGCTGGCTAGCAACAGCTTTCAGTGCTGGCACTTTTCAACTCTGAGCAATTGCTCGACGTTTGCAATTTCTCACCTGAGCTCTCTTTAGAGTGCGCGAGAGGATGAGCAGAAGATTAGGTGGCTAGAGAAGCCCAAAGCCCCAGTGTGCTTAGGCCTACAAAAGCGCTTCCAAGGAAGGGGGCTGGCTAGCAACAGCTTTCAGTGCTGGCACTTTTCATCTCTGAGCAATTGCTCGACGTTTGCAATTTCTCACCTGAGCTCTCTTTAGACTGCGCGAGAGGATGAGCAGAAGATTAGGTGGCTAGAGAAGCCCAGAGCCCCAGTGTGCTTAGGCCTACAAAAGCGCTTCCAAGGAAGGGGGCTGGCTAGCAACAGCTTCCAGTGCTGGCACTTTTCATCTCTGAGCAATTGCTCGACCTTTGCAATTTCTCAGCTCGTGTCTACGAGACGGAAAGTGAATGACAGTGACGCTTGGTGGCTAGAGAAGCGCAAAGCCCCAGTGTTACTGCGCCTGTGAAAGCGCTTCCAAGGAAGGGTGCTGGCTAGCAAGAGCTTTCAGTGCTGGCACTTTTCATCTCTGAGCAATTGCTCGACGTTTGCAATTTCTCACCTGAGCTCTCTTTAGAGTGCGCGAGAGGATGAGCAGAAGATTAGGTGGCTAGAGAAGCCCAGAGCCCCAGTCTTCTTAGGGCTACAAAAGCGCTTCCAAGGAAGGGGGCTGGCTAGCAACAGCTTCCAGTGCTGGCACTTTTCATCTCTGAGCAATTGCTCGACCTTTGCAATTTCTCAGCTCGTGTCTACGAGACGGAAAGTGAATGACAGTGACGCCTGGTGGCTAGAGAAGCGCAAAGCCCCAGTGTTGCTGCGCCTGTGAAAGCGCTTCCAAGGAAGGGTGCTGGCTAGCAACAGCTTTCAGTGCTGGCACTTTTCATCTCTGAGCAATTGCTCGACGTTTGCAATTTCTCACCTGAGCTCTCTTTAGACTGCGCGAGAGGATGAGCAGAAGATTAGGTGGCTAGAGAAGCCCAGAGCCCCAGTGTTTTTAGGGCTACAAAAGCGCTTCCAAGGAAGGGGGCTGGCTAGCAACAGCTTTCAGTGCTGGCACTTTTCATCTCTGAGCAATTGCTCGACGTTTGCAATTTCTCAGCTCGTGTCTACAAGACGGAAAGAGAATGACAGTGACGTTTGGTGCGTATAGAAGCGCAAAGCCCCAGTGTTGCTGCGCCTGTGAAAGCGCTTCCAAGGAAGGGTGCTGGCTAGCAACAGCTTTCAGTGCTGGCACTTTTCATCTCTGAGCAATTGCTCGACGGTTGCCATTTCTCACCTGAGCTCTCTTTAGACTGCGCGAGAGGATGAGCAGAAGATTAGGTGGCTAGAGAAGCCCAGAGCCCCAGTGTGCTTAGGCCTACAAAAGCGCTTCCAAGGAAGGGGGCTGGCTAGCAACAGCTTTCAGTGCTGGCACTTTTCTTCTCTGAGCAATTGCTCGACGTTTGCAATTTCTCACCTGAGCTCTCTTTAGAGTGCGCGAGAGGATGAGCAGAAGATTAGGTGGCTAGAGAAGCCCAGAGCCCCAGTGTGCTTAGGCCTACAAAAGCGCTTCCAAGGAAGGGTGCTGGCTAGCAACAGCTTCCAGTGCTGGCACTTTTCATCTCTGAGCAATTGCTCAACGTTTGCAATTTCTCACCTGAGCTCTTTAGACTGCGCGAGAGGATGAGCAGAAGATTATGTGGCTAGAGAAGCCCAGAGCCCCAGTCTTCTTAGGCCTACAAAAGCGCTTCCAAGGAAGGGGGCTGGCTAGCAACAGCTTTCAGTGCTGGCACTTTTCATCTCTGAGCAATTGCTCAACGTTTGCAATTTCTCAGCTCGTGTCTACGAGACGGAAAGTGAATGACAGTGACGCCTGGTGGCTAGAGAAGCGCAAAGCCCCAGTGTTGCTGCGCCTGTGAAAGCGCTTCCAAGGAAGGGTGCTGGCTAGCAACAGCTTTCAGTGCAGGCACTTTTCTTCTCTGAGCAATTGCTCGACGTTTGCAATTTCTCACCTGAGCTCTCTTTAGACTGCGCGAGAGGATGAGCAGAAGATTAGGTGGCTAGAGAAGCCCAGAGCCCCAGTGTGCTTAGGGCTACAAAAGCGCTTCCAAGGAAGGGTGCTGGCTAGCAACAGCTTTCAGTGCTGGCACTTTTCATCTCTGAGCAATTGCTCGACGTTTGCAATTTCTCACCTGAGCTCTTTAGACTGCGCGAGAGGATGAGCAGAAGATTAGGTGGCTAGAGAAGCCCAGAGCCCCAGTCTTCTTAGGCCTACAAAAGCGCTTCCAAGGAAGGGGGCTGGCTAGCAACAGCTTTCAGTGCTGGCACTTCTCATCTCTGAGCAATTGCTCGACGTTTGCAATTTCTCAGCTTGTGTCTACGAGACGGAAAGAGAAGGACCGTGACGTTTGGTGGCTAGAGAAGCGCAAAGCCCCAGTGTTGCTGCGCCTGTGAAAGCGCTTCCAAGGAAGGGTGCTGGCTAGCAACAGCTTTCAGTGCTGGCACTTTTCATCTCTGAGCAATTGCTCGACATTTGCAATTTCTCACCTGAGCTCTCTTTAGAGTGCGCGAGAGGATGAGCAGAAGATTTGGTGGCTAGAGAAGCCCAGAGCCCCAGTGTTTTTAGGGCTACAAAAGCGCTTCCAAGGAAGGGGGCTGGCTAGCAACAGCTTTCAGTGCTGGCACTTTTCATCTCTGAGCAATTGCTCGACGTTTGCAATTTCTCACCTGAGCTCTCTTTAGACTGCGCGAGAGGATGAGCAGAAGATTAGGTGGCTAGAGAAGCCCAGAGCCCCAGTGTGCTTAGGCCTACAAAAGCGCTTCCAAGGAAGGGGGCTGGCTAGCAACAGCTTTCAGTGCTGGCACTTTTCATCTCTGAGCAATTGCTCAACGTTTGCAATTTCTCAGCTCGTGTCTACGAGACGGAAAGAGAATGACCGTGACGTTTGGTGGCTAGAGAAGCGCAAAGCCCCAGTGTTGCTGCGCCTGTGAAAGCGCTTCCAAGGAAGGGTGCTGGCTAGCAACAGCTTTCAGTGCTGGCACTTTTCATCTCTGAGCAATTGCTCGACGTTTGCAATTTCTCACCTGAGCTCTCTTTAGAGTGCGCGAGAGGATGAGCAGAAGATTAGGTGGCTAGAGAAGCCCAGAGCCCCAGTGTTCTTAGGCCTACAATAGCGCTTCCAAGGAAGGGTGCTGGCTAGCAACAGCTTTCAGTGCTGGCACTTTTCATCTCTGAGCAATTGCTCAACGTTTGCAATTTCTCAGCTCGTGTCTACGAGACGGAAAGTGAATGACAGTGACGTTTGGTGCGTATAGAAGCGCAAAGCCCCAGTGTTGCTGCGCCTGTGAAAGCGCTTCCAAGGAAGGGTGCTGGCTAGCAACAGCTTTCAGTGCTGGCACTTTTCATCTCTGAGCAATTGCTCGACGTTTGCAATTTCTCAGCTCGTGTCTACGAGACGGAAAGAGAATGACCATGACGTTTGGTGTGTATAGATGTGCAAAGCCCCAGTGTTACTGCGCCTGTGAAAGCGCTTCCAAGGAAGGGGGCTGGCTAGCAACAGCTTTCAGTGCTGGCACTTTTCATCTCTGAGCAATTGCTCGACGTTTGCAATTTCTCACCTGAGCTCTCTTTAGAGTGCGCGAGAGGATGAGCAGAAGATTAGGTGGCTAGAGAAGCCCAGAGCCCCAGTGTGCTTAGGCCTACAAAAGCGCTTCCAAGGAAGGGTGCTGGCTAGCAACAGCTTTCAGTGCTGGCACTTTTCATCTCTGAGCAATTGCTCGACGTTTGCAATTTCTCACCTGAGCTCTCTTTAGACTGCGCGAGAGAATGAGCAGAAGATTAGGTGGCTAGAGAAGCCCAGAGCCCCAGTGTGCTTAGGCCTACAAAAGCGCTTCCAAGGAAGGGGGCTGGCTAGCAACAGCTTTCAGTGCTGGCACTTTTCATCTCTGAGCAATTGCTCAACGTTTGCAATTTCTCAGCTCGTGTCTACGAGACGGAAAGAGAAGGACCGTGACGTTTGGTGGCTAGAGAAGCGCAAAGCCCCAGTGTTGCTGCGCCTGTGAAAGCGCTTCCAAGGAAGGGTGCTGGCTAGCAACAGCTTTCAGTGCTGGCACTTTTCATCTCTGAGCAATTGCTCAACGTTTGCAATTTCTCAGCTCGTGTCTACGAGACGGAAAGTGAATGACAGTGACGTTTGGTGCGTATAGAAGCGCAAAGCCCCAGTGTTGCTGCGCCTGTGAAAGCGCTTCCAAGGAAGGGTGCTGGCTAGCAACAGCTTTCAGTGCTGGCACTTTTCATCTCTGAGCAATTGCTCGACGTTTGCAATTTCTCAGCTCGTGTCTACGAGACGGAAAGAGAATGACCATGACGTTTGGTGTGTATAGATGTGCAAAGCCCCAGTGTTACTGCGCCTGTGAAAGCGCTTCCAAGGAAGGGGGCTGGCTAGCAACAGCTTTCAGTGCTGGCACTTTTCATCTCTGAGCAATTGCTCGACGTTTGCAATTTCTCACCTGAGCTCTCTTTAGACTGCGCGAGAGGATGAGCAGAAGATTAGGTGGCTAGAGAAGCCCAGAGCCCCAGTGTGCTTAGGCCTACAAAAGCGCTTCCAAGGAAGGGTGCTGGCTAGCAACAGCTTTCAGTGCTGGCACTTTTCATCTCTGAGTAATTGCTCGACGTTTGCAATTTCTCACCTGAGCTCTCTTTAGACTGCGCGAGAGGATGAGCAGAAGATTAGGTGGCTAGAGAAGCCCAGAGCCCCAGTCTTCTTAGGCCTACAAAAGCGCTTCCAAGGAAGGGGGCTGGCTAGCAACAGCTTTCAGTGCTGGCACTTTTCATCTCTGAGCAATTGCTCAACGTTTGCAATTTCTCAGCTCGTGTCTACGAGACGGAAAGAGAAGGACCGTGACATTTGGTGGCTAGAGAAGCGCAAAGCCCCAGTGTTGCTGCGCCTGTGAAAGCGCTTCCAAGGAAGGGTGCTGGCTAGCAACAGCTTTCAGTGCTGGCACTTTTCATCTCTGAGCAATTGCTCGACGTTTGCAATTTCTCACCTGAGCTCTCTTTAGACTGCGCGAGAGGATGAGCAGAAGATTAGGTGGCTAAAGAAGCCCAGAGCCCCAGTGTTCTTAGGGCTACAATAGCGCTTCCAAGGAAGGGGGCTGGCTAGCAACAGCTTTCAGTGCTGGCACTTTTCAACTCTGAGCAATTGCTCGACGTTTGCAATTTCTCACCTGAGCTCTCTTTAGAGTGCGCGAGAGGATGAGCAGAAGATTAGGTGGCTAGAGAAGCCCAGAGCCCCAGTGTGCTTAGGCCTACAAAAGCGCTTCCAAGGAAGGGGGCTGGCTAGCAACAGCTTTCAGTGCTGGCACTTTTCATCTCTGAGCAATTGCTCGACGTTTGCAATTTCTCACCTGAGCTCTCTTTAGACTGCGCGAGAGGATGAGCAGAAGATTAGGTGGCTAGAGAAGCCCAGAGCCCCAGTGTTCTTAGGGCTACAAAAGCGCTTCCAAGGAAGGGGGCTGGCTAGCAACAGCTTCCAGTGCTGGCACTTTTCATCTCTGAGCAATTGCTCGACCTTTGCAATTTCTCAGCTCGTGTCTACGAGACGGAAAGTGAATGACAGTGACGCTTGGTGGCTAGAGAAGCGCAAAGCCCCAGTGTTACTGCGCCTGTGAAAGCGCTTCCAAGGAAGGGTGCTGGCTAGCAACAGCTTTCAGTGCTGGCACTTTTCATCTCTGAGCAATTGCTCGACGTTTGCAATTTCTCACCTGAGCTCTCTTTAGACTGCGCGAGAGGATGAGCAGAAGATTAGGTGGCTAGAGAAGCCCAGAGCCCCAGTCTTCTTAGGCCTACAATAGCGCTTCCAAGGAAGGGTGCTGGCTAGCAACAGCTTTCAGTGCTGGCACTTCTCATCTCTGAGCAATTGCTCGACGTTTGCAATTTCTCAGCTCGTGTCTACGAGACGGAAAGAGAATGACCATGACGTTTGGTGTGTATAGATGTGCAAAGCCCCAGTGTTACTGCGCCTGTGAAAGCGCTTCCAAGGAAGGGTGCTGGCTAGCAACAGCTTTCAGTGATGGCACTTTTCATCTCTGAGCAATTGCTCGACGTTTGCAATTTCTCACCTGAGCTCTCTTTAGAGTGCGCGAGAGGATGAGCAGAAGATTTGGTGGCTAGAGAAGCCCAGAGCCCCAGTGTTCTTAGGGCTACAATAGCGCATCCAAGGAAGGGTGCTGGCTAGCAACAGCTTTCAGTGCTGGCACTTTTCAACTCTGAGCAATTGCTCAACGTTTGCAATTTCTCACCTGAGCTCTCTTTAGAGTGCGCGAGAGGATGAGCAGAAGATTAGGTGGCTAGAGAAGCCCAGAGCCCCAGTGTGCTTAGGCCTACAAAGGCGCTTCCAAGGAAGGGTGCTGGCTAGCAACAGCTTTCAGTGCTGGCACTTTTCATCTCTGAGCAATTGCTCGACGTTTGCAATTTCTCACCTGAGCTCTTTAGAGTACGCGAGAGGATGAGCAGAAGATTAGGTGGCTAGAGAAGCCCAGAGCCCCAGTCTTCTTAGGGCTACAAAAGCGCTTCCAAGGAAGGGTGCTGGCTAGCAACAGCTTTCAGTGCTGGCACTTTTCATCTCTGAGCAATTGCTCGACGTTTGCAATTTCTCAGCTCGTGTCTACGAGACGGAAAGAGAATGACCGTGACGTTTGGTGGCTAGAGAAGCGCAAAGCCCCAGTGTTGCTGCGCCTGTGAAAGCGCTTCCAAGGAAGGGTGCTGGCTAGCAACAGCTTTCAGTGCTGGCACTTTTCATCTCTGAGCAATTGCTCGACGGTTGCAATTTCTCACCTGAGCTCTCTTTAGACTGCGCGAGAGGATGAGCAGAAGATTAGGTGGCTAGAGAAGCCCAGAGCCCCAGTGTTCTTAGGCCTACAAAAGCGCTTCCAAGGAAGGGGGCTGGCTAGCAACAGCTTTCAGTGCTGGCACTTTTCATCTCTGAGCAATTGCTCGACGTTTGCAATTTCTCAGCTCGTGTCTACCAGACGGAAAGAGAATGAACGTGACGTTTGGTGGCTAGAGAAGCGCAAAGCCCCAGTGTTGCTGCGCCTGTGAAAGCGCTTCCAAGGAAGGGTGCTGGCTAGCAACAGCTTTCAGTGCTGGCACTTTTCATCTCTGAGTAATTGCTCGACGGTTGCAATTTCTCACCTGAGCTCTCTTTAGACTGCGCGAGAGGATGAGCAGAAGATTAGGTGGCTAAAGAAGCCCAGAGCCCCAGTCTTCTTAGGCCTACAAAAGCGCTTCCAAGGAAGGGTGCTGGCTAGCAACAGCTTTCAGTGCTGGCACTTTTCATCTCTGAGCAATTGCTCGACGTTTGCAATTTCTCAGCTCGTGTCTAGGAGACGGAAAGAGAAGGACCGTGACGTTTGGTGGCTAGAGAAGCGCAAAGCCCCAGTGTTGCTGCACCTGTGAAAGCGCTTCCAAGGAAGGGTGCTGGCTAGCAACAGCTTTCAGTGCTGGCACTTTTCATCTCTGAGCAATTGCTCGACCTTTGCAATTTCTCACCTGAGCTCTCTTTAGAGTGCGCAAGAGGATGAGGCGAAGATTAGGTGGCTAGAGAAGCCCAGAGCCCCAGTGTGCTTAGGCCTACAAAAGCGCTTCCAAGGAAGGGGGCTGGCTAGCAACAGCTTCCAGTGCTGGCACTTTTCATCTCTGAGCAATTGCTCGACCTTTGCAATTTCTCAGCTCGTGTCTACGAGACGGAAAGTGAATGACAGTGACGTTTGGTGGCTAGAGAAGCGCAAAGCCCCAGTGTTGCTGCTCCTGTGAAAGCGCTTCCAAGGAAGGGTGCTGGCTAGCAACAGCTTTCAGTGCTGGCACTTTTCATCTCTGAGCAATTGCTCGACGGTTGCAATTTCTCACCTGAGCTCTCTTTAGACTGCGCGAGAGGATGAGCAGAAGATTAGGTGGCTAAAGAAGCCCAGAGCCCCAGTGTGCTTAGGCCTACAAAAGCGCTTCCAAGGAAGGGGGCTGGCTAGCAACAGCTTTCAGTGCTGGCACTTTTCATCTCTGAGCAATTGCTCGACGTTTGCAATTTCTCAGCTCGTGTCTACAAGACGGAAAGAGAATGTCCGTGATGTTTGGTGCGTATAGAAGCGCAAAGCCCCAGGGTTGCTGCGCCTGTGAAAGTGCTTCCAAGGAAGGGTGCTGGCTAGCAACAGCTTTCAGTGCTGGCACTTTTCATCTCTGAGCAATTGCTCGACGTTTGCAATTTCTCACCTGAGCTCTCTTTAGACTGCGCGAGAGGATGAGCAGAAGATTAGGTGGCTAGAGAAGCCCAGAGCCCCAGTGTGCTTAGGCCTACAAAAGCGCTTCCAAGGAAGGGGGCTGGCTAGCAACAGCTTTCAGTGCAGGCACTTTTCTTCTCTGAGCAATTGCTCGACGTTTGCAATTTCTCACCTGAGCTCTCTTTAGAGTGCGCGAGAGGATGAGCAGAAGATTAGGTGGCTAGAGAAGCCCAGAGCCCCAGTGTGCTTAGGCCTACAAAAGCGCTTCCAAGGAAGGGGGCTGGCTAGCAACAGCTTTCAGTGCTGGCACTTTTCATCTCTGAGCAATTGCTCGACGTTTGCAATTTCTCACCTGAGCTCTCTTTAGAGTGCGCGAGAGGATGAGCAGAAGATTAGGTGGCTAGAGAAGCCCAGAGCCCCAGTGTTCTTAGGCCTACAATAGCGCTTCCAAGGAAGGGTGCTGGCTAGCAACAGCTTTCAGTGCTGGCACTTTTCATCTCTGAGCAATTGCTCAACGTTTGCAATTTCTCAGCTCGTGTCTACGAGACGGAAAGAGAAGGACCGTGACATTTGGTGGCTAGAGAAGCGCAAAGCCCCAGTGTTGCTGCGCCTGTGAAAGCGCTTCCAAGGAAGGGTGCTGGCTAGCAACAGCTTTCAGTGCTGGCACTTTTCATCTCTGAGCAATTGCTCGACGTTTGCAATTTCTCAGCTCGTGTCTACGAGACGGAAAGAGAATGACCATGACGTTTGGTGTGTATAGATGTGCAAAGCCCCAGTGTTACTGCGCCTGTGAAAGCGCTTCCAAGGAAGGGGGCTGGCTAGCAACAGCTTTCAGTGCTGGCACTTTTCATCTCTGAGCAATTGCTCGACGGTTGCAATTTCTCACCTGAGCTCTCTTTAGACTGCGCGAGAGGATGAGCAGAAGATTAGGTGGCTAGAGAAGCCCAGAGCCCCAGTGTGCTTAGGCCTACAAAAGCGCTTCCAAGGAAGGGTGCTGGCTAGCAACAGCTTTCAGTGCTGGCACTTTTCATCTCTGAGCAATTGCTCAACGTTTGCAATTTCTCACCTGAGCTCTCTTTAGAGTGCGCGAGAGGATGAGCAGAAGATTAGGTGTCTAAAGAAGCCCAGAGCCCCAGTGTGCTTAGGCCTACAAAAGCGCTTCCAAGGAAGGGTGCTGGCTAGCAACAGCTTTCAGTGCTGGCACTTTTCATCTCTGAGCAATTGCTCGACCTTTGCAATTTCTCACCTGAGCTCTTTAGAGTACGCGAGAGGATGAGCAGAAGATTAGGTGGCTAGAGAAGCCCAGAGCCCCAGTCTTCTTAGGCCTACAAAAGCGCTTCCAAGGAAGGGTGCTGGCTAGCAACAGCTTTCAGTGCTGGCACTTTTCATCTCTGAGCAATTGCTCGACGTTTGCAATTTCTCACCTGAGCTCTCTTTAGACTGCGCGAGAGGATGAGCAGAAGATTAGGTGGCTAGAGAAGCCCAGAGCCCCAGTCTTCTTAGGCCTACAAAAGCGCTTCCAAGGAAGGGGGCTGGCTAGCAACAGCTTTCAGTGCTGGCACTTTTCATCTCTGAGCAATTGCTCGACGTTTGCAATTTCTCAGCTCGTGTCTACGAGACGGAAAGAGAATGACCGTGACGTTTGGTGGCTAGAGAAGCGCAAAGCCCCAGTGTTGCTGCGCCTGTGAAAGCGCTTCCAAGGAAGGGTGCTGGCTAGCAACAGCTTTCAGTGCTGGCACTTTTCATCTCTGAGCAATTGCTCGACGGTTGCAATTTCTCACCTGAGCTCTCTTTAGACTGCGCGAGAGGATGAGCAGAAGATTAGGTGGCTAGAGAAGCCCAGAGCCCCAGTCTTCTTAGGCCTACAAAAGCGCTTCCAAGGAAGGGGGCTGGCTAGCAACAGCTTTCAGTGCTGGCACTTTTCATCTCTGAGCAATTGCTCGACGTTTGCAATTTCTCAGCTCGTGTCTACGAGACGGAAAGAGAATGACCGTGACGTTTGGTGGCTAGAGAAGCGCAAAGCCCCAGTGTTGCTGCGCCTGTGAAAGCGCTTCCAAGGAAGGGTGCTGGCTAGCAACAGCTTTCAGTGCTGGCACTTTTCATCTCTGAGCAATTGCTCGACGGTTGCAATTTCTCACCTGAGCTCTCTTTAGACTGCGCGAGAGGATGAGCAGAAGATTAGGTGGCTAGAGAAGCCCAGAGCCCCAGTCTTCTTAGGCCTACAAAAGCGCTTCCAAGGAAGGGTGCTGGCTAGCAACAGCTTTCAGTGCTGGCACTTTTCATCTCTGAGCAATTGCTCGACGGTTGCAATTTCTCACCTGAGCTCTCTTTAGACTGCGCGAGAGGATGAGCAGAAGATTAGGTGGCTAAAGAAGCCCAGAGCCCCAGTCTTCTTAGGCCTACAAAAGCGCTTCCAAGGAAGGGTGCTGGCTAGCAACATCTTTCAGTGCTGGCACTTTTCATCTCTGAGCAATTGCTCGACGTTTGCAATTTCTCAGCTCGTGTCTAGGAGACGGAAAGAGAATGACCGTGACGTTTGGTGCGTATATAAGCGCAAAGCCCCAGTGTTGCTGCGCCTGTGAAAGCGCTTCCAAGGAAGGGTGCTGGCTAGCAACAGCTTTCAGTGCTGGCACTTTTCATCTCTGAGCAATTGCTCGACCTTTGCAATTTCTCACCTGAGCTCTCTTTAGAGTGCGCAAGAGGATGAGGCGAAGATTAGGTGGCTAGAGAAGCCCAGAGCCCCAGTGTTTTTAGGGCTACAAAAGCGCTTCCAAGGAAGGGGGCTGGCTAGCAACAGCTTCCAGTGCTGGCACTTTTCATCTCTGAGCAATTGCTCGACGTTTGCAATTTCTCAGCTCATGTCTACGAGACGGAAAGTGAATGACAGTGACGCTTGGTGGCTAGAGAAGCGCAAAGCCCCAGTGTTGCTGCACCTGTGAAAGCGCTTCCAAGGAAGGGTGCTGGCTAGCAACAGCTTTCAGTGCTGGCACTTTTCATCTCTGAGCAATTGCTCGACGGTTGCAATTTCTCACCTGAGCTCTCTTTAGACTGCGCGAGAGGATGAGCAGAAGATTAGGTGGCTAGAGAAGCCCAGAGCCCCAGTGTTCTTAGGCCTACAATAGCGCTTCCAAGGAAGGGGGCTGGCTAGCAACAGCTTTCAGTGCTGGCACTTCTCATCTCTGAGCAATTGCTCAACGTTTGCAATTTCTCAGCTCGTGTCTACGAGACGGAAAGAGAATGACCATGACGTTTGGTGCGTATAGATGTGCAAAGCCCCAGTGTTGCTGCGCCTGTGAAAGCGCTTCCAAGGAAGGGTGCTGGCTAGCAACAGCTTTCAGTGCTGGCACTTTTCATCTCTGAGCAATTGCTCGACGGTTGCAATTTCTCACCTGAGCTCTCTTTAGAGTGCGCGAGAGGATGAGCAGAAGATTAGGTGGCTAAAGAAGCCCAGAGCCCCAGTGTGCTTAGGCCTACAAAAGCGCTTCCAAGGAAGGGGGCTGGCTAGCAACAGCTTTCAGTGCTGGCACTTTTCATCTCTGAGCAATTGCTCGACGTTTGCAATTTCTCAGCTCGTGTCTACAAGACGGAAAGAGAATGTCCGTGATGTTTGGTGCGTATAGAAGCGCAAAGCCCCAGTGTTGCTGCGCCTGTGAAAGCGCTTCCAAGGAAGGGTGCTGGCTAGCAACAGCTTTCAGTGCTGGCACTTTTCATCTCTGAGCAATTGCTCGACGTTTGCAATTTCTCACCTGAGCTCTCTTTAGAGTGCGCGAGAGGATGAGCAGAAGATTCGGTGGCTAGAGAAGCCCAGAGCCCCAGTGTGCTTAGGCCTACAAAAGCGCTTCCAAGGAAGGGGGCTGGCTAGCAACAGCTTTCAGTGCAGGCACTTTTCTTCTCTGAGCAATTGCTCGACGTTTGCAATTTCTCACCTGAGCTCTCTTTAGAGTGCGCGAGAGGATGAGCAGAAGATTAGGTGGCTAGAGAAGCCCAGAGCCCCAGTGTGCTTAGGCCTACAAAAGCGCTTCCAAGGAAGGGTGCTGGCTAGCAACAGCTTTCAGTGCTGGCACTTTTCATCTCTGAGCAATTGCTCGACGTTTGCAATTTCTCACCTGAGCTCTCTTTAGACTGCGCGAGAGGATGAGCAGAAGATTAGGTGGCTAGAGAAGCCCAGAGCCCCAGTCTTCTTAGGCCTACAAAAGCGCTTCCAAGGAAGGGGGCTGGCTAGCAACAGCTTTCAGTGCTGGCACTTCTCATCTCTGAGCAATTGCTCGACGTTTGCAATTTCTCAGCTTGTGTCTACGAGACGGAAAGAGAAGGACCGTGACGTTTGGTGGCTAGAGAAGCGCAAAGCCCCAGTGTTGCTGCGCCTGTGAAAGCACTTCCAAGGAAGGGTGCTGGCTAGCAACAGCTTTCAGTGCTGGCACTTTTCATCTCTGAGCAATTGCTCGACGTTTGCAATTTCTCAGCTCGTGTCTACGAGACGGAAAGAGAATGACCATGACGTTTGGTGCGTATAGAAGTGCAAAGCTCCAGTGTTACTGCGCCTGTGAAAGCGCTTCCAAGGAAGGGTGCTGGCTAGCAACAGCTTTCAGTGCTGGCACTTTTCATCTCTGAGCAATTGCTCGACGTTTGCAATTTCTCAGCTCGTGTCTACGAGACGGGAAGAGAATGACCATGACGTTTGGTGCGTATAGATGTGCAAAGCCCCAGTGTTGCTGCGCCTGTGAAAGCGCTTCCAAGGAAGGGGGCTGGCTAGCAACAGCTTTCAGTGCTGGCACTTTTCATCTCTGAGCAATTGCTCGACGGTTGCAATTTCTCACCTGAGCTCTCTTTAGAGTGCGCGAGAGGATGAGCAGAAGATTTGGTGGCTAGAGAAGCCCAGAGCCCCAGTCTTCTTAGGCCTACAAAAGCGCTTCCAAGGAAGGGGGCTGGCTAGCAACAGCTTTCAGTGCTGGCACTTTTCATCTCTGAGCAATTGCTCAACGTTTGCAATTTCTCACCTGAGCTCTCTTTAGAGTGCGCGAGAGGATGAGCAGAAGATTAGGTGTCTAAAGAAGCCCAGAGCCCCAGTGTGCTTAGGCCTACAAAAGCGCTTCCAAGGAAGGGTGCTGGCTAGCAACAGCTTTCAGTGCTGGCACTTTTCATCTCTGAGCAATTGCTCGACCTTTGCAATTTCTCACCTGAGCTCTTTAGAGTACGCGAGAGGATGAGCAGAAGATTAGGTGGCTAGAGAAGCCCAGAGCCCCAGTCTTCTTAGGGCTACAAAAGCGCTTCCAAGGAAGGGTGCTGGCTAGCAACAGCTTTCAGTGCTGGCACTTTTCATCTCTGAGCAATTGCTCGACGTTTGCAATTTCTCACCTGAGCTCTCTTTAGAGTGCGCGAGAGGATGAGCAGAAGATTAGGTGGCTAGAGAAGCCCAGAGCCCCAGTCTTCTTAGGCCTACAAAAGCGCTTCCAAGGAAGGGGGCTGGCTAGCAACAGCTTTCAGTGCTGGCACTTTTCATCTCTGAGCAATTGCTCGACGTTTGCAATTTCTCAGCTCGTGTCTACGAGACGGAAAGAGAATGACCGTGACGTTTGGTGGCTAGAGAAGCGCAAAGCCCCAGTGTTGCTGCGCCTGTGAAAGCGCTTCCAAGGAAGGGTGCTGGCTAGCAACAGCTTTCAGTGCTGGCACTTTTCATCTCTGAGCAATTGCTCGACGGTTGCAATTTCTCACCTGAGCTCTCTTTAGACTGCGCGAGAGGATGAGCAGAAGATTAGGTGGCTAGAGAAGCCCAGAGCCCCAGTCTTCTTAGGCCTACAAAAGCGCTTCCAAGGAAGGGTGCTGGCTAGCAACAGCTTTCAGTGCTGGCACTTTTCATCTCTGAGCAATTGCTCGACGTTTGCAATTTCTCACCTGAGCTCTCTTTAGACTGCGCGAGAGGATGAGCAGAAGATTAGGTGGCTAAAGAAGCCCAGAGCCCCAGTCTTCTTAGGCCTACAAAAGCGCTTCCAAGGAAGGGTGCTGGCTAGCAACATCTTTCAGTGCTGGCACTTTTCATCTCTGAGCAATTGCTCGACGTTTGCAATTTCTCAGCTCGTGTCTAGGAGACGGAAAGAGAATGACCGTGACGTTTGGTGCGTATATAAGCGCAAAGCCCCAGTGTTGCTGCGCCTGTGAAAGCGCTTCCAAGGAAGGGTGCTGGCTAGCAACAGCTTTCAGTGCTGGCACTTTTCATCTCTGAGCAATTGCTCGACGGTTGCAATTTCTCACCTGAGCTCTCTTTAGAGTGCGCGAGAGGATGAGCAGAAGATTAGGTGGCTAAAGAAGCCCAGAGCCCCAGTGTGCTTAGGCCTACAAAAGCGCTTCCAAGGAAGGGGGCTGGCTAGCAACAGCTTTCAGTGCTGGCACTTTTCATCTCTGAGCAATTGCTCGACGTTTGCAATTTCTCAGCTCGTGTCTACAAGACGGAAAGAGAATGTCCGTGATGTTTGGTGCGTATAGAAGCGCAAAGCCCCAGTGTTGCTGCGCCTGTGAAAGCGCTTCCAAGGAAGGGTGCTGGCTAGCAACAGCTTTCAGTGCTGGCACTTTTCATCTCTGAGCAATTGCTCGACGTTTGCAATTTCTCACCTGAGCTCTCTTTAGAGTGCGCGAGAGGATGAGCAGAAGATTCGGTGGCTAGAGAAGCCCAGAGCCCCAGTGTGCTTAGGCCTACAAAAGCGCTTCCAAGGAAGGGGGCTGGCTAGCAACAGCTTTCAGTGCAGGCACTTTTCTTCTCTGAGCAATTGCTCGACGTTTGCAATTTCTCACCTGAGCTCTCTTTAGAGTGCGCGAGAGGATGAGCAGAAGATTAGGTGGCTAGAGAAGCCCAGAGCCCCAGTGTGCTTAGGCCTACAAAAGCGCTTCCAAGGAAGGGTGCTGGCTAGCAACAGCTTTCAGTGCTGGCACTTTTCATCTCTGAGCAATTGCTCGACGTTTGCAATTTCTCACCTGAGCTCTCTTTAGACTGCGCGAGAGGATGAGCAGAAGATTAGGTGGCTAGAGAAGCCCAGAGCCCCAGTCTTCTTAGGCCTACAAAAGCGCTTCCAAGGAAGGGGGCTGGCTAGCAACAGCTTTCAGTGCTGGCACTTCTCATCTCTGAGCAATTGCTCGACGTTTGCAATTTCTCAGCTTGTGTCTACGAGACGGAAAGAGAAGGACCGTGACGTTTGGTGGCTAGAGAAGCGCAAAGCCCCAGTGTTGCTGCGCCTGTGAAAGCACTTCCAAGGAAGGGTGCTGGCTAGCAACAGCTTTCAGTGCTGGCACTTTTCATCTCTGAGCAATTGCTCGACGTTTGCAATTTCTCAGCTCGTGTCTACGAGACGGAAAGAGAATGACCATGACGTTTGGTGCGTATAGAAGTGCAAAGCTCCAGTGTTACTGCGCCTGTGAAAGCGCTTCCAAGGAAGGGTGCTGGCTAGCAACAGCTTTCAGTGCTGGCACTTTTCATCTCTGAGCAATTGCTCGACGTTTGCAATTTCTCAGCTCGTGTCTACGAGACGGGAAGAGAATGACCATGACGTTTGGTGCGTATAGATGTGCAAAGCCCCAGTGTTGCTGCGCCTGTGAAAGCGCTTCCAAGGAAGGGGGCTGGCTAGCAACAGCTTTCAGTGCTGGCACTTTTCATCTCTGAGCAATTGCTCGACGGTTGCAATTTCTCACCTGAGCTCTCTTTAGAGTGCGCGAGAGGATGAGCAGAAGATTTGGTGGCTAGAGAAGCCCAGAGCCCCAGTCTTCTTAGGCCTACAAAAGCGCTTCCAAGGAAGGGGGGTGGCTAGCAACAGCTTTCAGTGCTGGCACTTTTCATCTCTGAGCAATTGCTCGACCTTTGCAATTTCTCAGCTCGTGTCTACGAGACGGAAAGAGAATGTCCGTGACGTTTGGTGGGTAGAGAAGCGCAAAGCCCCAGTGTTGCTGCGCCTGTGAAAGCGCTTCCAAGGAAGGGTGCTGGCTAGCAACAGCTTTCAGTGCTGGCACTTTTCATCTCTGAGCAATTGCTCGACGTTTGCAATTTCTCACCTGAGCTCTCTTTAGACTGCGCGAGAGGTTGAGCAGAAGATTAGGTGGCTAGAGAAGCCCAGAGCCCCAGTGTGCTTAGGCCTACAAAAGCGCTTCCAAGGAAGGGTGCTGGCTAGCAACAGCTTTCAGTGCTGGCACTTTTCATCTCTGAGCAATTGCTCGACGTTTGCAATTTCTCAGCTCGTGTCTACGAGACGGAAAGAGAATGACCATGACGCTTGGTGGCTAGAGAAGCGCAAAGCCCCAGTGTTGCTGCGCCTGTGAAAGCGCTTCCAAGGAAGGGTGCTGGCTAGCAACAGCTTTCAGTGCTGGCACTTTTCATCTCTGAGCAATTGCTCGACGTTTGCAATTTCTCACCTGAGCTCTCTTTAGAGTGCGCGAGAGGATGAGCAGAAGATTAGGTGGCTAGAGAAGCCCAGAGCCCCAGTGTGTTTAGGGCTACAAAAGCGCTTCCACGGAAGGCGGCTGGCTAGCAACAGCTTTCAGTGCTGGCACTTTTCATCTCTGAGCAATTGCTCGACGTTTGCAATTTCTCACCTGAGCTCTCTTTAGAGTGCGCGAGAGGATGAGCAGAAGATTAGGTGGCTAGAGAAGCCCAGAGCCCCAGTGTGCTTAGGCCTACAAAAGCGCTTCCAAGGAAGGGGGCTGGCTAGCAACAGCTTTCAGTGCTGGCACTTTTCATCTCTGAGCAATTGCTCGACGTTTGCAATTTCTCAGCTCGTGTCTACGAGACGGAAAGAGAATGACCGTGACGTTTGGTGGCTAGAGAAGCGCAAAGCCCCAGTGTTGCTGCGCCTGTGAAAGCGCTTCCAAGGAAGGGTGCTGGCTAGCAACAGCTTTCAGTGCTGGCACTTTTCATCTCTGAGCAATTGCTCGACGTTTGCAATTTCTCACCTGAGCTCTCTTTAGACTGCGCGAGAGGATGAGCAGAAGATTCGGTGGCTAGAGAAGCCCAGAGCCCCAGTCTTCTTAGGGCTACAAAAGCGCTTCCAAGGAAGGGGGCTGGCTAGCAACAGCTTCCAGTGCTGGCACTTTTCATCTCTGAGCAATTGCTCGACCTTTGCAATTTCTCAGCTCGTGTCTACGAGACGGAAAGTGAATGACAGTGACGCCTGGTGGCTAGAGAAGCGCAAAGCCCCAGTGTTGCTGCGCCTGTGAAAGCGCTTCCAAGGAAGGGTGCTGGCTAGCAACAGCTTTCAGTGCTGGCACTTTTCATCTCTGAGCAATTGCTCGACGTTTGCAATTTCTCACCTGAGCTCTCTTTAGAGTGCGCGAGAGGATGAGCAGAAGATTTGGTGGCTAGAGAAGCCCAGAGCCCCAGTCTTCTTAGGCCTACAATAGCGCTTCCAAGGAAGGGTGCTGGCTAGCAACAGCTTTCAGTGCTGGCACTTCTCATCTCTGAGCAATTGCTCAACGTTTGCAATTTCTCAGCTCGTGTCTACGAGACGGAAAGAGAATGACCATGACGTTTGGTGCGTATAGATGTGCAAAGCCCCAGTGTTACTGCGCCTGTGAAAGCGCTTCCAAGGAAGGGGGGTGGCTAGCAACAGCTTTCAGTGCTGGCACTTTTCATCTCTGAGCAATTGCTCGACGTTTGCAATTTCTCAGCTCTCTTTAGACTGCGCGAGAGGATGAGCAGAAGATTAGGTGGCTAGAGAAGCCCAGAGCCCCAGTGTGCTTAGGCCTACAAAAGCGCTTCCAAGGAAGGGGGCTGGCTAGCAACAGCTTTCAGTGCTGGCACTTTTCATCTCTGAGCAATTGCTCAACGTTTGCAATTTCTCAGCTCGTGTCTACGAGACGGAAAGTGAATGACAGTGACGCCTGGTGGCTAGAGAAGCGCAAAGCCCCAGTGTTGCTGCGCCTGTGAAAGCGCTTCCAAGGAAGGGTGCTGGCTAGCAACAGCTTTCAGTGCTGGCACTTTTATTCTCTGAGCAATTGCTCGACGTTTGCAATTTCTCACCTGAGCTCTCTTTAGAGTGCGCGAGAGGATGAGCAGAAGATTAGGTGGCTAGAGAAGCCCAGAGCCCCAGTGTGCTTAGGCCTACAAAAGCGCTTCCAAGGAAGGGTGCTGGCTAGCAACAGCTTTCAGTGCTGGCACTTTTCATCTCTGAGCAATTGCTCGACGTTTGCAATTTCTCACCTGAGCTCTTTAGACTGCGCGAGAGGATGAGCAGAAGATTAGGTGGCTAGAGAAGCCCAGAGCCCCAGTCTTCTTAGGCCTACAAAAGCGCTTCCAAGGAAGGGGGCTGGCTAGCAACAGCTTTCAGTGCTGGCACTTCTCATCTCTGAGCAATTGCTCGACGTTTGCAATTTCTCAGCTTGTGTCTACGAGACGGAAAGAGAAGGACCGTGACGTTTGGTGGCTAGAGAAGCGCAAAGCCCCAGTGTTGCTGCGCCTGTGAAAGCGCTTCCAAGGAAGGGTGCTGGCTAGCAACAGCTTTCAGTGCTGGCACTTTTCATCTCTGAGCAATTGCTCGACATTTGCAATTTCTCACCTGAGCTCTCTTTAGAGTGCGCGAGAGGATGAGCAGAAGATTTGGTGGCTAGAGAAGCCCAGAGCCCCAGTCTTCTTAGGCCTACAAAAGCGCTTCCAAGGAAGGGGGCTGGCTAGCAACAGCTTTCAGTGCTGGCACTTTTCATCTCTGAGCAATTGCTCGACGTTTGCAATTTCTCAGCTCGTGTCTACGAGACGGAAAGAGAATGACCGTGACGTTTGGTGGCTAGAGAAGCGCAAAGCCCCAGTGTTGCTGCGCCTGTGAAAGCGCTTCCAAGGAAGGGTGCTGGCTAGCAACAGCTTTCAGTGCTGGCACTTTTCATCTCTGAGCAATTGCTCGACGTTTGCAATTTCTCACCTGAGCTCTCTTTAGAGTGCGCGAGAGGATGAGCAGAAGATTAGGTGGCTAAAGAAGCCCAGAGCCCCAGTGTTCTTAGGCCTACAAAAGCGCTTCCAAGGAAGGGTGCTGGCTAGCAACAGCTTTCAGTGCTGGCACTTTTCATCTCTGAGCAATTGCTCAACGTTTGCAATTTCTCAGCTCGTGTCTACGAGACGGAAAGTGAATGACAGTGACGTTTGGTGCGTATAGAAGCGCAAAGCCCCAGTGTTGCTGCGCCTGTGAAAGCGCTTCCAAGGAAGGGTGCTGGCTAGCAACAGCTTTCAGTGCTGGCACTTTTCATCTCTGAGCAATTGCTCGACGTTTGCAATTTCTCACCTGAGCTCTCTTTAGAGTGCGCGAGAGGATGAGCAGAAGATTAGGTGGCTAGAGAAGCCCAGAGCCCCAGTGTTCTTAGGCCTACAATAGCGCTTCCAAGGAAGGGTGCTGGCTAGCAACAGCTTTCAGTGCTGGCACTTTTCATCTCTGAGCAATTGCTCGACGTTTGCAATTTCTCAGCTCGTGTCTACGAGACGGAAAGAGAATGACCATGACGTTTGGTGTGTATAGATGTGCAAAGCCCCAGTGTTACTGCGCCTGTGAAAGCGCTTCCAAGGAAGGGGGCTGGCTAGCAACAGCTTTCAGTGCTGGCACTTTTCCTCTCTGAGCAATTGCTCGACGTTTGCAATTTCTCACCTGAGCTCTCTTTAGAGTGCGCGAGAGGATGAGCAGAAGATTAGGTGGCTAGAGAAGCCCAGAGCCCCAGTGTGCTTAGGCCTACAAAAGCGCTTCCAAGGAAGGGTGCTGGCTAGCAACAGCTTTCAGTGCTGGCACTTTTCATCTCTGAGCAATTGCTCGACGTTTGCAATTTCTCACCTGAGCTCTCTTTAGACTGCGCGAGAGAATGAGCAGAAGATTAGGTGGCTAGAGAAGCCCAGAGCCCCAGTCTTCTTAGGCCTACAAAAGCGCTTCCAAGGAAGGGTGCTGGCTAGCAACAGCTTTCAGTGCTGGCACTTTTCATCTCTGAGCAATTGCTCAACGTTTGCAATTTCTCAGCTCGTGTCTACGAGACGGAAAGAGAATGACCGTGACGTTTGGTGGCTAGAGAAGCGCAAAGCCCCAGTGTTGCTGCGCCTGTGAAAGCGCTTCCAAGGAAGGGTGCTGGCTAGCAACAGCTTTCAGTGCTGGCACTTTTCATCTCTGAGCAATTGCTCGACGTTTGCAATTTCTCACCTGAGCTCTCTTTAGAGTGCGCGAGAGGATGAGCAGAAGATTAGGTGGCTAGAGAAGCCCAGAGCCCCAGTGTTCTTAGGCCTACAATAGCGCTTCCAAGGAAGGGTGCTGGCTAGCAACAGCTTTCAGTGCTGGCACTTTTCATCTCTGAGCAATTGCTCGACGTTTGCAATTTCTCAGCTCGTGTCTACGAGACGGAAAGAGAATGACCATGACGTTTGGTGTGTATAGATGTGCAAAGCCCCAGTGTTACTGCGCCTGTGAAAGCGCTTCCAAGGAAGGGGGCTGGCTAGCAACAGCTTTCAGTGCTGGCACTTTTCATCTCTGAGCAATTGCTCGACGTTTGCAATTTCTCACCTGAGCTCTCTTTAGACTGCGCGAGAGGATGAGCAGAAGATTAGGTGGCTAGAGAAGCCCAGAGCCCCAGTGTGCTTAGGCCTACAAAAGCGCTTCCAAGGAAGGGTGCTGGCTAGCAACAGCTTTCAGTGCTGGCACTTTTCATCTCTGAGCAATTGCTCGACGTTTGCAATTTCTCACCTGAGCTCTCTTTAGACTGCGCGAGAGAATGAGCAGAAGATTAGGTGGCTAGAGAAGCCCAGAGCCCCAGTCTTCTTAGGCCTACAAAAGCGCTTCCAAGGAAGGGGGCTGGCTAGCAACAGCTTTCAGTGCTGGCACTTTTCATCTCTGAGCAATTGCTCAACGTTTGCAATTTCTCAGCTTGTGTCTACGAGACGGAAAGAGAAGGACCGTGACGTTTGGTGGCTAGAGAAGCGCAAAGCCCCAGTGTTGCTGCGCCTGTGAAAGCACTTCCAAGGAAGGGTGCTGGCTAGCAACAGCTTTCAGTGCTGGCACTTTTCATCTCTGAGCAATTGCTCGACGTTTGCAATTTCTCAGCTCGTCTCTACGAGACGGAAAGAGAATGACCATGACGTTTGGTGCGTATAGAAGTGCAAAGCTCCAGTGTTACTGCGCCTGTGAAAGCGCTTCCAAGGAAGGGTGCTGGCTAGCAACAGCTTTCAGTGCTGGCACTTTTCATCTCTGAGCAATTGCTCGACGTTTGCAATTTCTCAGCTCGTGTCTACGAGACGGGAAGAGAATGACCATGACGTTTGGTGCGTATAGATGTGCAAAGCCCCAGTGTTACTGCGCCTGTGAAAGCGCTTCCAAGGAAGGGGGCTGGCTAGCAACAGCTTTCAGTGCTGGCACTTTTCATCTCTGAGCAATTGCTCGACGGTTGCAATTTCTCACCTGAGCTCTCTTTAGACTGCGCGAGAGGATGAGCAGAAGATTAGGTGGCTAGAGAAGCCCAGAGCCCCAGTCTTCTTAGGCCTACAAAAGCGCTTCCAAGGAAGGGGGCTGGCTAGCAACAGCTTTCAGTGCTGGCACTTTTCCTCTCTGAGCAATTGCTCGACCTTTGCAATTTCTCAGCTCGTGTCTACGAGACGGAAAGAGAAGGACCGTGACGTTTGGTGGGTAGAGAAGCGCAAAGCCCCAGTGTTGCTGCGCCTGTGAAAGCGCTTCCAAGGAAGGGTGCTGGCTAGCAACAGCTTTCAGTGCTGGCACTTTTCATCTCTGAGCAATTGCTCGACGTTTGCAATTTCTCACCTGAGCTCTCTTTAGACTGCGCGAGAGGATGAGCAGAAGATTAGGTGGCTAGAGAAGCCCAGAGCCCCAGTGTGCTTAGGCCTACAAAAGCGCTTCCAAGGAAGGGTGCTGGCTAGCAACAGCTTTCAGTGCTGGCACTTTTCATCTCTGAGTAATTGCTCGACGTTTGCAATTTCTCAGCTCGTGTCTACGAGACGGAAAGAGAATGACCATGACGCTTGGTGGCTAGAGAAGCGCAAAGCCCCAGTGTTGCTGCGCCTGTGAAAGCGCTTCCAAGGAAGGGTGCTGGCTAGCAACAGCTTTCAGTGCTGGCACTTTTCCTCTCTGAGCAATTGCTCGACGTTTGCAATTTCTCACCTGAGCTCTCTTTAGAGTGCGCGAGAGGATGAGCAGAAGATTAGGTGGCTAGAGAAGCCCAGAGCCCCAGTGTGCTTAGGCCTACAAAAGCGCTTCCAAGGAAGGGTGCTGGCTAGCAACAGCTTTCAGTGCTGGCACTTTTCATCTCTGAGCAATTGCTCGACATTTGCAATTTCTCACCTGAGCTCTCTTTAGAGTGCGCGAGAGGATGAGCAGAAGATTAGGTGGCTAGAGAAGCCCAGAGCCCCAGTCTTCTTAGGCCTACAAAAGCGCTTCCAAGGAAGGGTGCTGGCTAGCAACAGCTTTCAGTGCTGGCACTTTTCATCTCTGAGCAATTGCTCGACGTTTGCAATTTCTCAGCTCGTGTCTACGAGACGGAAAGAGAATGACCGTGACGTTTGGTGGCTAGAGAAGCGCAAAGCCCCAGTGTTGCTGCGCCTGTGAAAGCGCTTCCAAGGAAGGGTGCTGGCTAGCAACAGCTTTCAGTGCTGGCACTTTTCATCTCTGAGCAATTGCTCGACGTTTGCAATTTCTCACCTGAGCTCTCTTTAGACTGCGCGAGAGGTTGAGGCGAAGATTCGGTGGCTAGAGAAGCCCAGAGCCCCAGTCTTCTTAGGCCTACAAAAGCGCTTCCAAGGAAGGGGGCTGGATAGCAACAGCTTCCAGTGCTGGCACTTTTCATCTCTGAGCAATTGCTCGACCTTTGCAATTTCTCAGCTCGTGTCTACGAGACGGAAAGTGAATGACAGTGACGCCTGGTGGCTAGAGAAGCGCAAAGACCCAGTGTTGCTGCGCCTGTGAAAGCGCTTCCAAGGAAGGGTGCTGGCTAGCAACAGCTTTCAGTGCTGGCACTTTTCATCTCTGAGCAATTGCTCGACGTTTGCAATTTCTCACCTGAGCTCTCTTTAGACTGCGCGAGAGGATGAGCAGAAGATTTGGTGGCTAGAGAAGCCCAGAGCCCCAGTCTTCTTAGGCCTACAATAGCGCTTCCAAGGAAGGGTGCTGGCTAGCAACAGCTTTCAGTGCTGGCACTTCTCATCTCTGAGCAATTGCTCAACGTTTGCAATTTCTCAGCTCGTGTCTACGAGACGGAAAGAGAATGACCATGACGTTTGGTGCGTATAGATGTGCAAAGCCCCAGTGTTACTGCGCCTGTGAAAGCGCTTCCAAGGAAGGGGGGTGGCTAGCAACAGCTTTCAGTGCTGGCACTTTTCATCTCTGAGCAATTGCTCGACGTTTGCAATTTCTCAGCTCTCTTTAGACTGCGCGAGAGGATGAGCAGAAGATTAGGTGGCTAGAGAAGCCCAGAGCCCCAGTCTTCTTAGGCCTACAAAAGCGCTTCCAAGGAAGGGGGCTGGCTAGCAACAGCTTTCAGTGCTGGCACTTTTCATCTCTGAGCAATTGCTCGACATTTGCAATTTCTCAGCTCGTGTCTACGAGACGGAAAGAGAAGGAGCGTGACGTTTGGTGGCTAGAGAAGCGCAAAGCCCCAGTGTTGCTGCGCCTGTGAAAGCGCTTCCAAGGAAGGGGGCTGGCTAGCAACAGCTTTCAGTGCTGGCACTTTTCATCTCTGAGCAATTGCTCGACGTTTGCAATTTCTCACCTGAGCTCTCTTTAGACTGCGCGAGAGGATGAGGCGAAGATTCGGTGGCTAGAGAAGCCCAGAGCCCCAGTGTGCTTAGGCCTACAAAAGCGCTTCCAAGGAAGGGGGCTGGCTAGCAACAGCTTTCAGTGCAGGCACTTTTCTTCTCTGAGCAATTGCTCGACGTTTGCAATTTCTCACCTGAGCTCTCTTTAGAGTGCGCGAGAGGATGAGCAGAAGATTAGGTGGCTAGAGAAGCCCAGAGCCCCAGTGTGCTTAGGCCTACAAAAGCGCTTCCAAGGAAGGGTGCTGGCTAGCAACAGCTTCCAGTGCTGGCACTTTTCATCTCTGAGCAATTGCTCGACGTTTGCAATTTCTCACCTGAGCTCTTTTGACTGCGCGAGAGGATGAGCAGAAGATTAGGTGGCTAGAGAAGCCCAGAGCCCCAGTCTTCTTAGGCCTACAAAAGCGCTTCCAAGGAAGGGGGCTGGCTAGCAACAGCTTTCAGTGCTGGCACTTTTCATCTCTGAGCAATTGCTCGACGTTTGCAATTTCTCAGCTCGTGTCTACGAGACGGAAAGTGAATGACAGTGACGCCTGGTGGCTAGAGAAGCGCAAAGCCCCAGTGTTGCTGCGCCTGTGAAAGCGCTTCCAAGGAAGGGGGCTGGCTAGCAACAGCTTTCAGTGCAGGCACTTTTCTTCTCTGAGCAATTGCTCGACGTTTGCAATTTCTCACCTGAGCTCTCTTTAGAGTGCGCGAGAGGATGAGCAGAAGATTAGGTGGCTAGAGAAGCCCAGAGCCCCAGTGTGCTTAGGCCTACAAAAGCGCTTCCAAGGAAGGGTGCTGGCTAGCAACAGCTTTCAGTGCTGGCACTTTTCATCTCTGAGCAATTGCTCGACGTTTGCAATTTCTCACCTGAGCTCTTTAGACTGCGCGAGAGGATGAGCAGAAGATTAGGTGGCTAGAGAAGCCCAGAGCCCCAGTCTTCTTAGGCCTACAAAAGCGCTTCCAAGGAAGGGTGCTGGCTAGCAACAGCTTTCAGTGCTGGCACTTCTCATCTCTGAGCAATTGCTCGACGTTTGCAATTTCTCAGCTTGTGTCTACGAGACGGAAAGAGAAGGACCGTGACGTTTGGTGGCTAGAGAAGCGCAAAGCCCCAGTGTTGCTGCGCCTGTGAAAGCGCTTCCAAGGAAGGGTGCTGGCTAGCAACAGCTTTCAGTGCTGGCACTTTTCATCTCTGAGCAATTGCTCGACATTTGCAATTTCTCACCTGAGCTCTCTTTAGAGTGCGCGAGAGGATGAGCAGAAGATTTGGTGGCTAGAGAAGCCCAGAGCCCCAGTCTTCTTAGGCCTACAAAAGCGCTTCCAAGGAAGGGTGCTGGCTAGCAACAGCTTTCAGTGCTGGCACTTTTCATCTCTGAGCAATTGCTCGACGTTTGCAATTTCTCAGCTCGTGTCTACGAGACGGGAAGAGAATGACCGTGACGTTTGGTGGCTAGAGAAGCGCAAAGCCCCAGTGTTGCTGCGCCTGTGAAAGCGCTTCCAAGGAAGGGTGCTGGCTAGCAACAGCTTTCAGTGCTGGCACTTTTCATCTCTGAGCAATTGCTCGACGTTTGCAATTTCTCACCTGAGCTCTCTTTAGACTGCGCGAGAGGATGAGCAGAAGATTAGGTGGCTAGAGAAGCCCAGAGCCCCAGTGTTCTTAGGCCTACAAAAGCGCTTCCAAGGAAGGGTGCTGGCTAGCAACAGCTTTCAGTGCTGGCACTTTTCATCTCTGAGCAATTGCTCAACGTTTGCAATTTCTCAGCTCGTGTCTACGAGACGGAAAGAGAATGACCGTGACGTTTGGTGGCTAGAGAAGCGCAAAGCCCCAGTGTTGCTGCGCCTGTGAAAGCGCTTCCAAGGAAGGGTGCTGGCTAGCAACAGCTTTCAGTGCTGGCACTTTTCATCTCTGAGCAATTGCTCGACGTTTGCAATTTCTCACCTGAGCTCTCTTTAGACTGCGCGAGAGGATGAGCAGAAGATTAGGTGGCTAGAGAAGCCCAGAGCCCCAGTGTTCTTAGGCCTACAATAGCGCTTCCAAGGAAGGGTGCTGGCTAGCAACAGCTTTCAGTGCTGGCACTTTTCATCTCTGAGCAATTGCTCGACCTTTGCAATTTCTCAGCTCGTGTCTACGAGACGGAAAGTGAATGACAGTGACGTTTGGTGCGTATAGAAGCGCAAAGCCCCAGTGTTGCTGCGCCTGTGAAAGCGCTTCCAAGGAAGGGTGCTGGCTAGCAACAGCTTTCAGTGCTGGCACTTTTCATCTCTGAGCAATTGCTCGACGTTTGCAATTTCTCAGCTCGTGTCTACGAGACGGAAAGAGAATGACCATGACGTTTGGTGTGTATAGATGTGCAAAGCCCCAGTGTTACTGCGCCTGTGAAAGCGCTTCCAAGGAAGGGGGCTGGCTAGCAACAGCTTTCAGTGCTGGCACTTTTCATCTCTGAGCAATTGCTCGACGTTTGCAATTTCTCACCTGAGCTCTCTTTAGAGTGCGCGAGAGGATGAGCAGAAGATTAGGTGGCTAGAGAAGCCCAGAGCCCCAGTGTGCTTAGGCCTACAAAAGCGCTTCCAAGGAAGGGTGCTGGCTAGCAACAGCTTTCAGTGCTGGCACTTTTCATCTCTGAGCAATTGCTCGACGTTTGCAATTTCTCACCTGAGCTCTCTTTAGACTGCGCGAGAGGATGAGCAGAAGATTAGGTGGCTAGAGAAGCCCAGAGCCCCAGTCTTCTTAGGCCTACAAAAGCGCTTCCAAGGAAGGGGGCTGGCTAGCAACAGCTTTCAGTGCTGGCACTTTTCATCTCTGAGCAATTGCTCAACGTTTGCAATTTCTCAGCTCGTGTCTACGAGACGGAAAGAGAAGGACCGTGACATTTGGTGGCTAGAGAAGCGCAAAGCCCCAGTGTTGCTGCGCCTGTGAAAGCGCTTCCAAGGAAGGGTGCTGGCTAGCAACAGCTTTCAGTGCTGGCACTTTTCATCTCTGAGCAATTGCTCGACGTTTGCAATTTCTCACCTGAGCTCTCTTTAGACTGCGCGAGAGGATGAGCAGAAGATTAGGTGGCTAAAGAAGCCCAGAGCCCCAGTGTTCTTAGGGCTACAACAGCGCTTCCAAGGAAGGGTGCTGGCTAGCAACAGCTTTCAGTGCTGGCACTTTTCATCTCTGAGCAATTGCTCGACGTTTGCAATTTCTCACCTGAGCTCTCTTTAGAGTGCGCGAGAGGATGAGCAGAAGATTAGGTGGCTAGAGAAGCCCAGAGCCCCAGTGTTCTTAGGCCTACAAAAGCGCTTCCAAGGAAGGGGGCTGGCTAGCAACAGCTTTCAGTGCTGGCACTTTTCATCTCTGAGCAATTGCTCGACGTTTGCAATTTCTCACCTGAGCTCTCTTTAGACTGCGCGAGAGGATGAGCAGAAGATTAGGTGGCTAGAGAAGCCCAGAGCCCCAGTGTGCTTAGGCCTACAAAAGCGCTTCCAAGGAAGGGGGCTGGCTAGCAACAGCTTCCAGTGCTGGCACTTTTCATCTCTGAGCAATTGCTCGACCTTTGCAATTTCTCAGCTCGTGTCTACGAGACGGAAAGTGAATGACAGTGACGCTTGGTGGCTAGAGAAGCGCAAAGCCCCAGTGTTACTGCGCCTGTGAAAGCGCTTCCAAGGAAGGGTGCTGGCTAGCAACAGCTTTCAGTGCTGGCACTTTTCATCTCTGAGCAATTGCTCGACGTTTGCAATTTCTCACCTGAGCTCTCTTTAGAGTGCGCGAGAGGATGAGCAGAAGATTTGGTGGCTAGAGAAGCCCAGAGCCCCAGTCTTCTTAGGCCTACAATAGCGCTTCCAAGGAAGGGTGCTGGCTAGCAACAGCTTTCAGTGCTGGCACTTCTCATCTCTGAGCAATTGCTCGACGTTTGCAATTTCTCAGCTCGTGTCTACGAGACGGAAAGAGAATGACCATGACGTTTGGTGTGTATAGATGTGCAAAGCCCCAGTGTTACTGCGCCTGTGAAAGCGCTTCCAAGGAAGGGGGCTGGCTAGCAACAGCTTTCAGTGCTGGCACTTTTCATCTCTGAGCAATTGCTCGACGTTTGCAATTTCTCACCTGAGCTCTCTTTAGAATGCGCGAGAGGATGAGCAGAAGATTAGGTGGCTAGAGAAGCCCAGAGCCCCAGTCTTCTTAGGCCTACAAAAGCGCTTCCAAGGAAGGGGGCTGGCTAGCAACAGCTTTCAGTGCTGGCACTTTTCATCTCTGAGCAATTGCTCAACGTTTGCAATTTCTCAGCTCGTGTCTACGAGACAGAAAGAGAATGACCGTGACATTTGGTGGCTAGAGAAGCGCAAAGCCCCAGTGTTGCTGCGCCTGTGAAAGCGCTTCCAAGGAAGGGTGCTGGCTAGCAACAGCTTTCAGTGCTGGCACTTTTCATCTCTGAGCAATTGCTCGACGTTTGCAATTTCTCACCTGAGCTCTCTTTAGACTGCGCGAGAGGATGAGCAGAAGATTAGGTGGCTAAAGAAGCCCAGAGCCCCAGTGTTCTTAGGGCTACAATAGCGCTTCCAAGGAAGGGTGCTGGCTAGCAACAGCTTTCAGTGCTGGCACTTTTCAACTCTGAGCAATTGCTCGACGTTTGCAATTTCTCACCTGAGCTCTCTTTAGAGTGCGCGAGAGGATGAGCAGAAGATTAGGTGGCTAGAGAAGCCCAGAGCCCCAGTGTGCTTAGGCCTACAAAAGCGCTTCCAAGGAAGGGTGCTGGCTAGCAACAGCTTTCAGTGCTGGCACTTTTCATCTCTGAGCAATAGCTCGACCTTTGCAATTTCTCACCTGAGCTCTTTAGAGTACGCGAGAGGATGAGCAGAAGATTAGGTGGCTAGAGAAGCCCAGAGCCCCAGTCTTCTTAGGGCTACAAAAGCGCTTCCAAGGAAGGGTGCTGGCTAGCAACAGCTTTCAGTGCTGGCACTTTTCCTCTCTGAGCAATTGCTCGACCTTTGCAATTTCTCAGCTCGTGTCTACGAGACGGAAAGAGAATGTCCGTGACGTTTGGTGGGTAGAGAAGCGCAAAGCCCCAGTGTTGCTGCGCCTGTGAAAGCGCTTCCAAGGAAGGGTGCTGGCTAGCAACAGCTTTCAGTGCTGGCACTTTTCATCTCTGAGCAATTGCTCGACGTTTGCAATTTCTCACCTGAGCTCTCTTTAGACTGCGCGAGAGGATGAGCAGAAGATTAGGTGGCTAGAGAAGCCCAGAGCCCCAGTGTGCTTAGGCCTACAAAAGCGCTTCCAAGGAAGGGTGCTGGCTAGCAACAGCTTTCAGTGCTGGCACTTTTCATCTCTGAGCAATTGCTCGACGTTTGCAATTTCTCAGCTCGTGTCTACGAGACGGAAAGAGAATGACCATGACGCTTGGTGGCTAGAGAAGCGCAAAGCCCCAGTGTTGCTGCGCCTGTGAAAGCGCTTCCAAGGAAGGGTGCTGGCTAGCAACAGCTTTCAGTGCTGGCACTTTTCCTCTCTGAGCAATTGCTCGACGTTTGCAATTTCTCACCTGAGCTCTCTTTAGAGTGCGCGAGAGGATGAGCAGAAGATTAGGTGGCTAGAGAAGCCCAGAGCCCCAGTGTGCTTAGGCCTACAAAAGCGCTTCCAAGGAAGGGTGCTGGCTAGCAACAGCTTTCAGTGCTGGCACTTTTCATCTCTGAGCAATTGCTCTATGTTTGCAATTTCTCACCTGAGCTCTCTTTAGAGTGCGCGAGAGGATGAGCAGAAGATTAGGTGGCTAGAGAAGCCCAGAGCCCCAGTCTTCTTAGGCCTACAAAAGCGCTTCCAAGGAAGGGTGCTGGCTAGCAACAGCTTTCAGTGCTGGCACTTTTCATCTCTGAGCAATTGCTCGACGTTTGCAATTTCTCAGCTCGTGTCTACGAGACGGAAAGAGAAGGACCGTGACGTTTGGTGGCTAGAGAAGCGCAAAGCCCCAGTGTTGCTGCGCCTGTGAAAGCGCTTCCAAGGAAGGGTGCTGGCTAGCAACAGCTTTCAGTGCTGGCACTTTTCATCTCTGAGCAATTGCTCGACGTTTGCAATTTCTCACCTGAGCTCTCTTTAGACTGCGCGAGAGGATGAGGCGAAGATTCGGTGGCTAGAGAAGCCCAGAGCCCCAGTCTTCTTAGGCCTACAAAAGCGCTTCCAAGGAAGGGTGCTGGCTAGCAACAGCTTTCAGTGCTGGCACTTTTCATCTCTGAGCAATTGCTCGACCTTTGCAATTTCTCAGCTCGTGTCTACGAGACGGAAAGTGAATGACAGTGACGCCTGGTGGCTAGAGAAGCGCAAAGCCCCAGTGTTGCTGCGCCTGTGAAAGCGCTTCCAAGGAAGGGTGCTGGCTAGCAACAGCTTTCAGTGCTGGCACTTTTCATCTCTGAGCAATTGCTCGACGTTTGCAATTTCTCACCTGAGCTCTCTTTAGAGTGCGCGAGAGGATGAGCAGAAGATTTGGTGGCTAGAGAAGCCCAGAGCCCCAGTCTTCTTAGGCCTACAATAGCGCTTCCAAGGAAGGGTGCTGGCTAGCAACAGCTTTCAGTGCTGGCACTTCTCATCTCTGAGCAATTGCTCAACGTTTGCAATTTCTCAGCTCGTGTCTACGAGACGGAAAGAGAATGACCATGACGTTTGGTGCGTATAGATGTGCAAAGCCCCAGTGTTACTGCGCCTGTGAAAGCGCTTCCAAGGAAGGGGGGTGGCTAGCAACAGCTTTCAGTGCTGGCACTTTTCATCTCTGAGCAATTGCTCGACGTTTGCAATTTCTCAGCTCTCTTTAGACTGCGCGAGAGGATGAGCAGAAGATTAGGTGGCTAGAGAAGCCCAGAGCCCCAGTGTGCTTAGGCCTACAAAAGCGCTTCCAAGGAAGGGGGCTGGCTAGCAACAGCTTTCAGTGCAGGCACTTTTCTTCTCTGAGCAATTGCTCGACGTTTGCAATTTCTCACCTGAGCTCTCTTTAGAGTGCGCGAGAGGATGAGCAGAAGATTAGGTGGCTAGAGAAGCCCAGAGCCCCAGTGTGCTTAGGCCTACAAAAGCGCTTCCAAGGAAGGGTGCTGGCTAGCAACAGCTTCCAGTGCTGGCACTTTTCATCTCTGAGCAATTGCTCGACGTTTGCAATTTCTCACCTGAGCTCTTTAGACTGCGCGAGAGGATGAGCAGAAGATTAGGTGGCTAGAGAAGCCTAGAGCCCCAGTCTTCTTAGGCCTACAAAAGCGCTTCCAAGGAAGGGGGCTGGCTAGCAACAGCTTTCAGTGCTGGCACTTTTCATCTCTGAGCAATTGCTCGACGTTTGCAATTTCTCAGCTCGTGTCTACGAGACGGAAAGTGAATGACAGTGACGCCTGGTGGCTAGAGAAGCGCAAAGCCCCAGTGTTGCTGCGCCTGTGAAAGCGCTTCCAAGGAAGGGGGCTGGCTAGCAACAGCTTTCAGTGCAGGCACTTTTCTTCTCTGAGCAATTGCTCGACGTTTGCAATTTCTCACCTGAGCTCTCTTTAGAGTGCGCGAGAGGATGAGCAGAAGATTAGGTGGCTAGAGAAGCCCAGAGCCCCAGTGTGCTTAGGCCTACAAAAGCGCTTCCAAGGAAGGGTGCTGGCTAGCAACAGCTTTCAGTGCTGGCACTTTTCATCTCTGAGCAATTGCTCGACGTTTGCAATTTCTCACCTGAGCTCTTTAGACTGCGCGAGAGGATGAGCAGAAGATTAGGTGGCTAGAGAAGCCCAGAGCCCCAGTCTTCTTAGGCCTACAAAAGCGCTTCCAAGGAAGGGTGCTGGCTAGCAACAGCTTTCAGTGCTGGCACTTTTCATCTCTGAGCAATTGCTCGACGTTTGCAATTTCTCAGCTTGTGTCTACGAGACGGAAAGAGAAGGACCGTGACGTTTGGTGGCTAGAGAAGCGCAAAGCCCCAGTGTTGCTGCGCCTGTGAAAGCGCTTCCAAGGAAGGGTGCTGGCTAGCAACAGCTTTCAGTGCTGGCACTTTTCATCTCTGAGCAATTGCTCGACATTTGCAATTTCTCACCTGAGCTCTCTTTAGACTGCGCGAGAGGATGAGCAGAAGATTTGGTGGCTAGAGAAGCCCAGAGCCCCAGTCTTCTTAGGCCTACAAAAGCGCTTCCAAGGAAGGGTGCTGGCTAGCAACAGCTTTCAGTGCTGGCACTTTTCATCTCTGAGCAATTGCTCGACGTTTGCAATTTCTCAGCTCGTGTCTACGAGACGGGAAGAGAATGACCGTGACGTTTGGTGGCTAGAGAAGCGCAAAGCCCCAGTGTTGCTGCGCCTGTGAAAGCGCTTCCAAGGAAGGGTGCTGGCTAGCAACAGCTTTCAGTGCTGGCACTTTTCATCTCTGAGCAATTGCTCGACGTTTGCAATTTCTCACCTGAGCTCTCTTTAGAGTGCGCGAGAGGATGAGCAGAAGATTAGGTGGCTAGAGAAGCCCAGAGCCCCAGTCTTCTTAGGCCTACAAAAGCGCTTCCAAGGAAGGGTGCTGGCTAGCAACAGCTTTCAGTGCTGGCACTTTTCATCTCTGAGCAATTGCTCAACGTTTGCAATTTCTCAGCTCGTGTCTACGAGACGGAAAGTGAATGACAGTGACGTTTGGTGCGTATAGAAGCGCAAAGCCCCAGTGTTGCTGCGCCTGTGAAAGCGCTTCCAAGGAAGGGTGCTGGCTAGCAACAGCTTTCAGTGCTGGCACTTTTCATCTCTGAGCAATTGCTCGACGTTTGCAATTTCTCAGCTCGTGTCTACGAGACGGAAAGAGAATGACCATGACGTTTGGTGTGTATAGATGTGCAAAGCCCCAGTGTTACTGCGCCTGTGAAAGCGCTTCCAAGGAAGGGGGCTGGCTAGCAACAGCTTTCAGTGCTGGCACTTTTCATCTCTGAGCAATTGCTCGACGTTTGCAATTTCTCACCTGAGCTCTCTTTAGAGTGCGCGAGAGGATGAGCAGAAGATTAGGTGGCTAGAGAAGCCCAGAGCCCCAGTGTGCTTAGGCCTACAAAAGCGCTTCCAAGGAAGGGTGCTGGCTAGCAACAGCTTTCAGTGCTGGCACTTTTCATCTCTGAGCAATTGCTCGACGTTTGCAATTTCTCACCTGAGCTCTCTTTAGACTGCGCGAGAGAATGAGCAGAAGATTAGGTGGCTAGAGAAGCCCAGAGCCCCAGTCTTCTTAGGCCTACAAAAGCGCTTCCAAGGAAGGGGGCTGGCTAGCAACAGCTTTCAGTGCTGGCACTTTTCATCTCTGAGCAATTGCTCAACGTTTGCAATTTCTCAGCTCGTGTCTACGAGACGGAAAGAGAAGGACCGTGACGTTTGGTGGCTAGAGAAGCGCAAAGCCCCAGTGTTGCTGCGCCTGTGAAAGCGCTTCCAAGGAAGGGTGCTGGCTAGCAACAGCTTTCAGTGCTGGCACTTTTCATCTCTGAGTAATTGCTCGACGTTTGCAATTTCTCACCTGAGCTCTCTTTAGACTGCGCGAGAGGATGAGCAGAAGATTAGGTGGCTAGAGAAGCCCAGAGCCCCAGTCTTCTTAGGCCTACAAAAGCGCTTCCAAGGAAGGGGGCTGGCTAGCAACAGCTTTCAGTGCTGGCACTTTTCATCTCTGAGCAATTGCTCAACGTTTGCAATTTCTCAGCTCGTGTCTACGAGACGGAAAGAGAAGGACCGTGACATTTGGTGGCTAGAGAAGCGCAAAGCCCAAGTGTTGCTGCGCCTGTGAAAGCGCTTCCAAGGAAGGGTGCTGGCTAGCAACAGCTTTCAGTGCTGGCACTTTTCATCTCTGAGCAATTGCTCGACGTTTGCAATTTCTCACCTGAGCTCTCTTTAGACTGCGCGAGAGGATGAGGCGAAGATTAGGTGGCTAAAGAAGCCCAGAGCCCCAGTGTTCTTAGGGCTACAATAGCGCTTCCAAGGAAGGGTGCTGGCTAGCAACAGCTTTCAGTGCTGGCACTTTTCATCTCTGAGCAATTGCTCGACGTTTGCAATTTCTCACCTGAGCTCTCTTTAGAGTGCGCGAGAGGATGAGCAGAAGATTAGGTGGCTAGAGAAGCCCAGAGCCCCAGTGTTCTTAGGCCTACAAAAGCGCTTCCAAGGAAGGGGGCTGGCTAGCAACAGCTTTCAGTGCTGGCACTTTTCATCTCTGAGCAATTGCTCGACGTTTGCAATTTCTCACCTGAGCTCTCTTTAGACTGCGCGAGAGGATGAGCAGAAGATTAGGTGGCTAGAGAAGCCCAGAGCCCCAGTGTGCTTAGGCCTACAAAAGCGCTTCCAAGGAAGGGGGCTGGCTAGCAACAGCTTCCAGTGCTGGCACTTTTCATCTCTGAGCAATTGCTCGACCTTTGCAATTTCTCAGCTCGTGTCTACGAGACGGAAAGTGAATGACAGTGACGCTTGGTGGCTAGAGAAGCGCAAAGCCCCAGTGTTACTGCGCCTGTGAAAGCGCTTCCAAGGAAGGGTGCTGGCTAGCAACAGCTTTCAGTGCTGGCACTTTTCATCTCTGAGCAATTGCTCGACGTTTGCAATTTCTCACCTGAGCTCTCTTTAGAGTGCGCGAGAGGATGAGCAGAAGATTTGGTGGCTAGAGAAGCCCAGAGCCCCAGTGTTCTTAGGCCTACAATAGCGCTTCCAAGGAAGGGTGCTGGCTAGCAACAGCTTTCAGTGCTGGCACTTCTCATCTCTGAGCAATTGCTCGACGTTTGCAATTTCTCAGCTCGTGTCTACGAGACGGAAAGAGAATGACCATGACGTTTGGTGTGTATAGATGTGCAAAGCCCCAGTGTTACTGCGCCTGTGAAAGCGCTTCCAAGGAAGGGTGCTGGCTAGCAACAGCTTTCAGTGCTGGCACTTTTCATCTCTGAGCAATTGCTCGACGTTTGCAATTTCTCACCTGAGCTCTCTTTAGAATGCGCGAGAGGATGAGCAGAAGATTAGGTGGCTAGAGAAGCCCAGAGCCCCAGTCTTCTTAGGCCTACAAAAGCGCTTCCAAGGAAGGGGGCTGGCTAGCAACAGCTTTCAGTGCTGGCACTTTTCATCTCTGAGCAATTGCTCGACGGTTGCAATTTCTCAGCTCGTGTCTACGAGACAGAAAGAGAATGACCGTGACATTTGGTGGCTAGAGAAGCGCAAAGCCCCAGTGTTGCTGCGCCTGTGAAAGCGCTTCCAAGGAAGGGTGCTGGCTAGCAACAGCTTTCAGTGCTGGCACTTTTCATCTCTGAGCAATTGCTCGACGTTTGCAATTTCTCAGCTCTCTTTAGACTGCGCGAGAGGATGAGCAGAAGATTAGGTGGCTAGAGAAGCCCAGAGCCCCAGTGTGCTTAGGCCTACAAAAGCGCTTCCAAGGAAGGGGGCTGGCTAGCAACAGCTTTCAGTGCAGGCACTTTTCTTCTCTGAGCAATTGCTCGACGTTTGCAATTTCTCACCTGAGCTCTCTTTAGAGTGCGCGAGAGGATGAGCAGAAGATTAGGTGGCTAGAGAAGCCCAGAGCCCCAGTGTGCTTAGGCCTACAAAAGCGCTTCCAAGGAAGGGTGCTGGCTAGCAACAGCTTCCAGTGCTGGCACTTTTCATCTCTGAGCAATTGCTCGACGTTTGCAATTTCTCACCTGAGCTCTTTAGACTGCGCGAGAGGATGAGCAGAAGATTAGGTGGCTAGAGAAGCCCAGAGCCCCAGTCTTCTTAGGCCTACAAAAGCGCTTCCAAGGAAGGGGGCTGGCTAGCAACAGCTTTCAGTGCTGGCACTTTTCATCTCTGAGCAATTGCTCGACGTTTGCAATTTCTCAGCTCGTGTCTACGAGACGGAAAGTGAATGACAGTGACGCCTGGTGGCTAGAGAAGCGCAAAGCCCCAGTGTTGCTGCGCCTGTGAAAGCGCTTCCAAGGAAGGGGGCTGGCTAGCAACAGCTTTCAGTGCAGGCACTTTTCTTCTCTGAGCAATTGCTCGACGTTTGCAATTTCTCACCTGAGCTCTCTTTAGAGTGCGCGAGAGGATGAGCAGAAGATTAGGTGGCTAGAGAAGCCCAGAGCCCCAGTGTGCTTAGGCCTACAAAAGCGCTTCCAAGGAAGGGTGCTGGCTAGCAACAGCTTTCAGTGCTGGCACTTTTCATCTCTGAGCAATTGCTCGACGTTTGCAATTTCTCACCTGAGCTCTTTAGACTGCGCGAGAGGATGAGCAGAAGATTAGGTGGCTAGAGAAGCCCAGAGCCCCAGTCTTCTTAGGCCTACAAAAGCGCTTCCAAGGAAGGGTGCTGGCTAGCAACAGCTTTCAGTGCTGGCACTTTTCATCTCTGAGCAATTGCTCGACGTTTGCAATTTCTCAGCTTGTGTCTACGAGACGGAAAGAGAAGGACCGTGACGTTTGGTGGCTAGAGAAGCGCAAAGCCCCAGTGTTGCTGCGCCTGTGAAAGCGCTTCCAAGGAAGGGTGCTGGCTAGCAACAGCTTTCAGTGCTGGCACTTTTCATCTCTGAGCAATTGCTCGACATTTGCAATTTCTCACCTGAGCTCTCTTTAGAGTGCGCGAGAGGATGAGCAGAAGATTTGGTGGCTAGAGAAGCCCAGAGCCCCAGTCTTCTTAGGCCTACAAAAGCGCTTCCAAGGAAGGGTGCTGGCTAGCAACAGCTTTCAGTGCTGGCACTTCTCATCTCTGAGCAATTGCTCGACGTTTGCAATTTCTCAGCTCGTGTCTACGAGACGGGAAGAGAATGACCGTGACGTTTGGTGGCTAGAGAAGCGCAAAGCCCCAGTGTTGCTGCGCCTGTGAAAGCGCTTCCAAGGAAGGGGGCTGGCTAGCAACAGCTTTCAGTGCTGGCACTTTTCATCTCTGAGCAATTGCTCGACGTTTGCAATTTCTCACCTGAGCTCTCTTTAGACTGCGCGAGAGGATGAGCAGAAGATTAGGTGGCTAGAGAAGCCCAGAGCCCCAGTCTTCTTAGGCCTACAAAAGCGCTTCCAAGGAAGGGGGCTGGCTAGCAACAGCTTTCAGTGCTGGCACTTTTCATCTCTGAGCAATTGCTCGACGTTTGCAATTTCTCACCTGAGCTCTCTTTAGAGTGCGCGAGAGGATGAGCAGAAGATTAGGTGGCTAGAGAAGCCCAGAGCCCCAGTGTTCTTAGGCCTACAATAGCGCTTCCAAGGAAGGGTGCTGGCTAGCAACAGCTTTCAGTGCTGGCACTTTTCATCTCTGAGCAATTGCTCAACGTTTGCAATTTCTCAGCTCGTGTCTACGAGACGGAAAGTGAATGACAGTGACGTTTGGTGCGTATAGAAGCGCAAAGCCCCAGTGTTGCTGCGCCTGTGAAAGCGCTTCCAAGGAAGGGTGCTGGCTAGCAACAGCTTTCAGTGCTGGCACTTTTCATCTCTGAGCAATTGCTCGACGTTTGCAATTTCTCAGCTCGTGTCTACGAGACGGAAAGAGAATGACCATGACGTTTGGTGTGTATAGATGTGCAAAGCCCCAGTGTTACTGCGCCTGTGAAAGCGCTTCCAAGGAAGGGGGCTGGCTAGCAACAGCTTTCAGTGCTGGCACTTTTCATCTCTGAGCAATTGCTCGACGTTTGCAATTTCTCACCTGAGCTCTCTTTAGAGTGCGCGAGAGGATGAGCAGAAGATTAGGTGGCTAGAGAAGCCCAGAGCCCCAGTGTGCTTAGGCCTACAAAAGCGCTTCCAAGGAAGGGGGCTGGCTAGCAACAGCTTTCAGTGCTGGCACTTTTCATCTCTGAGCAATTGCTCGACGTTTGCAATTTCTCACCTGAGCTCTCTTTAGACTGCGCGAGAGGATGAGCAGAAGATTAGGTGGCTAGAGAAGCCCAGAGCCCCAGTGTGCTTAGGCCTACAAAAGCGCTTCCAAGGAAGGGGGCTGGCTAGCAACAGCTTCCAGTGCTGGCACTTTTCATCTCTGAGCAATTGCTCGACCTTTGCAATTTCTCAGCTCGTGTCTACGAGACGGAAAGTGAATGACAGTGACGCTTGGTGGCTAGAGAAGCGCAAAGCCCCAGTGTTACTGCGCCTGTGAAAGCGCTTCCAAGGAAGGGTGCTGGCTAGCAACAGCTTTCAGTGCTGGCACTTTTCATCTCTGAGCAATTGCTCGACGTTTGCAATTTCTCACCTGAGCTCTCTTTAGAGTGCGCGAGAGGATGAGCAGAAGATTTGGTGGCTAGAGAAGCCCAGAGCCCCAGTCTTCTTAGGCCTACAATAGCGCTTCCAAGGAAGGGGGCTGGCTAGCAACAGCTTTCAGTGCTGGCACTTCTCATCTCTGAGCAATTGCTCGACGTTTGCAATTTCTCAGCTCGTGTCTACGAGACGGAAAGAGAATGACCATGACGTTTGGTGTGTATAGATGTGCAAAGCCCCAGTGTTACTGCGCCTGTGAAAGCGCTTCCAAGGAAGGGTGCTGGCTAGCAACAGCTTTCAGTGCTGGCACTTTTCATCTCTGAGCAATTGCTCGACGTTTGCAATTTCTCACCTGAGCTCTCTTTAGAATGCGCGAGAGGATGAGGCGAAGATTAGGTGGCTAGAGAAGCCCAGAGCCCCAGTCTTCTTAGGCCTACAAAAGCGCTTCCAAGGAAGGGGGCTGGCTAGCAACAGCTTTCAGTGCTGGCACTTTTCCTCTCTGAGCAATTGCTCAACGTTTGCAATTTCTCAGCTCGTGTCTACGAGACAGAAAGAGAATGACCGTGACATTTGGTGGCTAGAGAAGCGCAAAGCCCCAGTGTTGCTGCGCCTGTGAAAGCGCTTCCAAGGAAGGGTGCTGGCTAGCAACAGCTTTCAGTGCTGGCACTTTTCATCTCTGAGCAATTGCTCGACGTTTGCAATTTCTCACCTGAGCTCTCTTTAGACTGCGCGAGAGGATGAGCAGAAGATTAGGTGGCTAAAGAAGCCCAGAGCCCCAGTGTTCTTAGGGCTACAATAGCGCTTCCAAGGAAGGGTGCTGGCTAGCAACAGCTTTCAGTGCTGGCACTTTTCAACTCTGAGCAATTGCTCGACGTTTGCAATTTCTCACCTGAGCTCTCTTTAGAGTGCGCGAGAGGATGAGCAGAAGATTAGGTGGCTAGAGAAGCCCAGAGCCCCAGTGTGCTTAGGCCTACAAAAGCGCTTCCAAGGAAGGGTGCTGGCTAGCAACAGCTTTCAGTGCTGGCACTTTTCATCTCTGAGCAATTGCTCGACCTTTGCAATTTCTCACCTGAGCTCTTTAGAGTACGCGAGAGGATGAGCAGAAGATTAGGTGGCTAGAGAAGCCCAGAGCCCCAGTCTTCTTAGGGCTACAAAAGCGCTTCCAAGGAAGGGTGCTGGCTAGCAACAGCTTTCAGTGCTGGCACTTTTCATCTCTGAGCAATTGCTCGACGTTTGCAATTTCTCAGCTCGTGTCTACGAGACGGAAAGAGAATGTCCGTGACGCTTGGTGGGTAGAGAAGCGTAAAGCCCCAGTGTTGCTGCGCCTGTGAAAGCGCTTCCAAGGAAGGGTGCTGGCTAGCAACAGCTTTCAGTGCTGGCACTTTTCATCTCTGAGCAATTGCTCGACGTTTGCAATTTCTCACCTGAGCTCTCTTTAGACTGCGCGAGAGGATGAGCAGAAGATTAGGTGGCTAGAGAAGCCCAGAGCCCCAGTGTGCTTAGGCCTACAAAAGCGCTTCCAAGGAAGGGGGCTGGCTAGCAACAGCTTTCAGTGCTGGCACTTTTCATCTCTGAGCAATTGCTCAACGTTTGCAATTTCTCAGCTCGTGTCTACGAGACGGAAAGAGAATGACCATGACGTTTGGTGCGTATAGATGTGCAAAGCCCCAGTGTTACTGCGCCTGTGAAAGCGCTTCCAAGGAAGGGTGCTGGCTAGCAACAGCTTTCAGTGCTGGCACTTTTCATCTCTGAGCAATTGCTCGACGTTTGCAATTTCTCACCTGAGCTCTCTTTAGAGTGCGCGAGAGGATGAGCAGAAGATTAGGTGGCTAGAGAAGCCCAGAGCCCCAGTGTGCTTAGGCCTACAATAGCGCTTCCAAGGAAGGGTGCTGGCTAGCAACAGCTTTCAGTGCTGGCACTTTTCATCTCTGAGCAATTGCTCGACGTTTGCAATTTCTCACCTGAGCTCTCTTTAGACTGCGCGAGAGAATGAGCAGAAGATTAGGTGGCTAGAGAAGCCCAGAGCCCCAGTGCGCTTAGGCCTACAAAAGCGCTTCCAAGGAAGGGTGCTGGCTAGCAACAGCTTTCAGTGCTGGCACTTTTCATCTCTGAGCAATTGCTCAACGTTTGCAATTTCTCAGCTCGTGTCTACGAGACGGAAAGAGAATGACCGTGACGTTTGGTGGCTAGAGAAGCGCAAAGCCCCAGTGTTGCTGCGCCTGTGAAAGCGCTTCCAAGGAAGGGTGCTGGCTAGCAACAGCTTTCAGTGCTGGCACTTTTCATCTCTGAGCAATTGCTCGACGTTTGCAATTTCTCACCTGAGCTCTCTTTAGACTGCGCGAGAGGATGAGCAGAAGATTAGGTGGCTAGAGAAGCCCAGAGCCCCAGTCTTCTTAGGCCTACAAAAGCGCTTCCAAGGAAGGGTGCTGGCTAGCAACAGCTTTCAGTGCTGGCACTTTTCATCTCTGAGCAATTGCTCGACGTTTGCAATTTCTCACCTGAGCTCTCTTTAGACTGCGCGAGAGGATGAGCAGAAGATTAGGTGGCTAGAGAAGCCCAGAGCCCCAGTGTTCTTAGGCCTACAATAGCGCTTCCAAGGAAGGGGGCTGGCTAGCAACAGCTTTCAGTGCTGGCACTTTTCATCTCTGAGCAATTGCTCGACGTTTGCAATTTCTCACCTGAGCTCTCTTTAGAATGCGCGAGAGGATGAGCAGAAGATTAGGTGGCTAGAGAAGCCCAGAGCCCCAGTCTTCTTAGGCCTACAAAAGCGCTTCCAAGGAAGGGTGCTGGCTAGCAACAGCTTTCAGTGCTGGCACTTTTCATCTCTGAGCAATTGCTCGACGTTTGCAATTTCTCAGCTCGTGTCTACGAGACGGAAAGAGAATGACCGTGACGCTTGGTGGCTAGAGAAGCGCAAAGCCCCAGTGTTGCTGCGCCTGTGAAAGCACTTCCAAGGAAGGGTGCTGGCTAGCAACAGCTTTCAGTGCTGGCACTTTTCATCTCTGAGCAATTGCTCGACGTTTGCAATTTCTCAGCTCGTGTCTACGAGACGGAAAGAGAAGGACCGTGACGTTTGGTGGCTAGAGAAGCGCAAAGCCCCAGTGTTGCTGCGCCTGTGAAAGCGCTTCCAAGGAAGGGTGCTGGCTAGCAAGAGCTTTCAGTGCTGGCACTTTTCATCTCTGAGCAATTGCTCGACGTTTGCAATTTCTCACCTGAGCTCTCTTTAGACTGCGCGAGAGGATGAGCAGAAGATTAGGTGGCTAGAGAAGCCCAGAGCCCCAGTGTGCTTAGGCCTACAAAAGCGCTTCCAAAGAAGGGGGCTGGCTAGCAACAGCTTTCATTGCTGGCACTTTTCATCTCTGAGCAATTGCTCGACGTTTGCAATTTCTCACCTGAGCTCTCTTTAGACTGCGCGAGAGAATGAGCAGAAGATTAGGTGGCTAGAGAAGCCCAGAGCCCCAGTGTGCTTAGGGCTACAAAAGCGCTTCCAAGGAAGGCGGCTGGCTAGCAACAGCTTTCAGTGCTGGCACTTTTCATCTCTGAGCAATTGCTCGACGTTTGCAATTTCTCACCTGAGCTCTTTAGAGTACGTGAGAGGATGAGCAGAAGATTAGGTGGCTGGAGAAGCCTAGAGCCCCAGTGTTCTTAGGCCTACAAAAGCGCTTCCAAGGAAGGGGGCTGGCTAGCAACAGCTTTCAGTGCTGGCACTTTTCATCTCTGAGCAATTGCTCAACGTTTGCAATTTCTCAGCTCGTGTCTACGAGACAGAAAGAGAAGGACCGTGACTTTTGGTGGCTAGAGAAGCGCAAAGCCCCAGTGTTGCTGCGCCTGTGAAAGCGCTTCCAAGGAAGGGTGCTGGCTAGCAACAGCTTTCAGTGCTGGCACTTTTCATCTCTGAGCAATTGCTCGACGTTTGCAATTTCTCACCTGAGCTCTCTTTAGAGTGCGCGAGAGGATGAGCAGAAGATTAGGTGGCTAGAGAAGCCCAGAGCCCCAGTCTTCTTAGGCCTACAAAAGCGCTTCCAAGGAAGGGTGCTGGCTAGCAACAGCTTTCAGTGCTGGCACTTTTCATCTCTGAGCAATTGCTCGACGTTTGCAATTTCTCAGCTCGTGTCTACGAGACGGAAAGAGAATGACCATGACGCTTGGTGGCTAGAGAAGCGCAAAGCCCCAGTGTTGCTGCGCCTGTGAAAGCGCTTCCAAGGAAGGGTGCTGGCTAGCAACAGCTTTCAGTGCTGGCACTTTTCATCTCTGAGTAATTGCTCGACGTTTGCAATTTCTCACCTGAGCTCTCTTTAGACTGCGCGAGAGGATGAGCAGAAGATTAGGTGGCTAGAGAAGCCCAGAGCCCCAGTCTTCTTAGGCCTACAAAAGCGCTTCCAAGGAAGGGGGCTGGCTAGCAACAGCTTTCAGTGCTGGCACTTTTCATCTCTGAGCAATTGCTCAACGTTTGCAATTTCTCAGCTCGTGTCTACGAGACGGAAAGAGAAGGACCGTGACATTTGGTGGCTAGAGAAGCGCAAAGCCCCAGTGTTGCTGCGCCTGTGAAAGCGCTTCCAAGGAAGGGTGCTGGCTAGCAAGAGCTTTCAGTGCTGGCACTTTTCATCTCTGAGCAATTGCTCGACGTTTGCAATTTCTCACCTGAGCTCTCTTTAGAGTGCGCGAGAGGATGAGCAGAAGATTAGGTGGCTAGAGAAGCCCAGAGCCCCAGTCTTCTTAGGCCTACAATAGCACTTCCAAGGAAGGGTGCTGGCTAGCAACAGCTTTCAGTGCTGGCACTTTTCATCTCTGAGCAATTGCTCGACGTTTGCAATTTCTCAGCTCGTGTCTACGAGACGGAAAGAGAATGACCATGACGTTTGGTGCGTATAGATGTGCAAAGCCCCAGTGTTACTGCGCCTGTGAAAGCGCTTCCAAGGAAGGGTGCTGGCTAGCAACAGCTTTCAGTGCTGGCACTTTTCATCTCTGAGCAATTGCTCGACGGTTGCAATTTCTCACCTGAGCTCTCTTTAGAGTGCGCGAGAGGATGAGCAGAAGATTAGGTGGCTAGAGAAGCCCAGAGCCCCAGTCTTCTTAGGCCTACAAAAGCGCTTCCAAGGAAGGGGGCTGGCTAGCAACAGCTTTCAGTGCTGGCACTTTTCATCTCTGAGCAATTGCTCGACGTTTGCAATTTCTCAGCTCGTGTCTACGAGACGGAAAGTGAATGACAGTGACGCTTGGTGGCTAGCGAAGCGCAAAGCCCCAGTGTTGCTGCGCCTGTGAAAGCGCTTCCAAGGAAGGGTGCTGGCTAGCAACAGCTTTCAGTGCTGGCACTTTTCATCTCTGAGCAATTGCTCGACGTTTGCAATTTCTCACCTGAGCTCTCTTTAGACTGCGCGAGAGGATGAGCAGAAGATTAGGTGGCTAGAGAAGCCCAGAGCCCCAGTCTTCTTAGGCCTACAAAAGCGCTTCCAAAGAAGGGGGCTGGCTAGCAACAGCTTTCAGTGCTGGCACTTCTCATCTCTGAGCAATTGCTCGACGTTTGCAATTTCTCAGCTCGTGTCTAGGAGACGGAAAGTGAATGACAGTGACGCCTGGTGGCTAGAGAAGCGCAAAGCCCCAGTGTTGCTGCGCCTGTGAAAGCGCTTCCAAGGAAGGGTGCTGGCTAGCAACAGCTTTCAGTGCTGGCACTTTTCATCTCTGAGCAATTGCTCGACGTTTGCAATTTCTCACCTGAGCTCTCTTTAGAGTGCGCGAGAGGATGAGCAGAAGATTAGGTGGCTAGAGAAGCCCAGAGCCCCAGTCTTCTTAGGCCTACAATAGCGCTTCCAAGGAAGGGGGCTGGCTAGCAACAGCTTCCAGTGCTGGCACTTCTCATCTCTGAGCAATTGCTCGACCTTTGCAATTTCTCAGCTCGTGTCTACGAGACGGAAAGAGAATGACCATGACGTTTGGTGCGTATAGATGTGCAAAGCCCCAGTGTTACTGCGCCTGTGAAAGCGCTTCCAAGGAAGGGTGCTGGCTAGCAACAGCTTTCAGTGCTGGCACTTTTCATCTCTGAGCAATTGCTCGACGTTTGCAATTTCTCACCTGAGCTCTCTTTAGAGTGCGCGAGAGGATGAGCAGAAGATTAGGTGGCTAGAGAAGCCCAGAGCCCCAGTCTTCTTAGGCCTACAAAAGCGCTTCCAAGGAAGGGGGCTGGCTAGCAACAGCTTTCAGTGCTGGCACTTTTCATCTCTGAGCAATTGCTCGACGTTTGCAATTTCTCAGCTCGTGTCTACGAGACGGAAAGAGAATGACCGTGACGTTTGGTGGCTAGAGAAGCGCAAAGCCCCAGTGTTGCTGCGCCTGTGAAAGCGCTTCCAAGGAAGGGTGCTGGCTAGCAACAGCTTTCAGTGCTGGCACTTTTCATCTCTGAGCAATTGCTCGACGTTTGCAATTTCTCACCTGAGCTCTCTTTAGAGTGCGCGAGAGGATGAGCAGAAGATTAGGTGGCTAGAGAAGCCCAGAGCCCCAGTGTGCTTAGGCCTACAAAAGCGCTTCCAAGGAAGGGGGCTGGCTAGCAACAGCTTCCAGTGCTGGCACTTTTCATCTCTGAGCAATTGCTCGACCTTTGCAATTTCTCAGCTCGTGTCTACGAGACGGAAAGTGAATGACAGTGACGCTTGGTGGCTAGAGAAGCGCAAAGCCCCAGTGTTGCTGCGCCTGTGAAAGCGCTTCCAAGGAAGGGTGCTGGCTAGCAACAGCTTTCAGTGCTGGCACTTTTCATCTCTGAGCAATTGCTCGACGTTTGCAATTTCTCACCTGAGCTCTCTTTAGACTGCGCGAGAGGATGAGCAGAAGATTAGGTGGCTAGAGAAGCCCAGAGCCCCAGTGTTCTTAGGCCTACAATAGCGCTTCCAAGGAAGGGTGCTGGCTAGCAACAGCTTTCAGTGCTGGCACTTCTCGTCTCTGAGCAATTGCTCAACGTTTGCAATTTCTCAGCTCGTGTCTACGAGACGGAAAGAGAATGACCATGACGTTTCGTGCGTATAGATGTGCAAAGCCCCAGTGTTACTGCGCCTGTGAAAGCGCTTCCAAGGAAGGGTGCTGGCTAGCAACAGCTTTCAGTGCTGGCACTTTTCATCTCTGAGCAATTGCTCGACGTTTGCAATTTCTCACCTGAGCTCTCTTTAGACTGCGCGAGAGGATGAGCAGAAGATTAGGTGGCTAGAGAAGCCCAGAGCCCCAGTGTTCTTAGGCCTACAAAAGCGCTTCCAAGGAAGGGTGCTGGCTAGCAACAGCTTTCAGTGCTGCCACTTTTCATCTCTGAGCAATTGCTCGACGTTTGCAATTTCTCAGCTCGTGTCTACGAGACGGAAAGTGAATGACAGTGACGCTTGGTGGCTAGAGAAGCGCAAAGCCCCAGTGTTGCTGCGCCTGTGAAAGCGCTTCCAAGGAAGGGTGCTGGCTAGCAACAGCTTTCAGTGCTGGCACTTTTCATCTCTGAGCAATTGCTCGACGTTTGCAATTTCTCACCTGAGCTCTCTTTAGACTGAGCGAGAGGATGAGGCGAAGATTCGGTGGCTAGAGAAGCCCAGAGCCCCAGTGTGCTTTGGGCTACAATAGCGCTTCCAAGGAAGGGTGCTGGCTAGCAACAGCTTTCAGTGCTGGCACTTTTCATCTCTGAGCAATTGCTCGACCTTTGCAATTTCTCACCTGAGCTCTCTTTAGACTGCGCGAGAGAATGAGCAGAAGATTAGGTGGCTAGAGAAGCCCAGAGCCCCAGTGTGCTTAGGCCTACAAAAGCGCTTCCAAGGAAGGGGGCTGGCTAGCAACAGCTTTCAGTGCTGGCACTTTTCATCTCTGAGCAATTGCTCGACGTTTGCAATTTCTCACCTGAGCTCTCTTTAGACTGCGCGAGAGGATGAGGCGAAGATTCGGTGGCTAGAGAAGCCCAGAGCCCCAGTCTTCTTAGGCCTACAAAAGCGCTTCCAAGGAAGGGTGCTGGCTAGCAACAGCTTTCAGTGCTGGCACTTTTCATCTCTGAGCAATTGCTCGACCTTTGCAATTTCTCAGCTCGTGTCTAGGAGACGGAAAGAGAAGGACCGTGACGTTTGGTGCGTATAGATGTGCAAAGCCCCAGTGTTACTGCGCCTGTGAAAGCGCTTCCAAGGAAGGGTGCTGGCTAGCAACAGCTTTCAGTGCTGGCACTTTTCATCTCTGAGCAATTGCTCGAACTTTGCAATTTCTCACCTGAGCTCTCTTTAGACTGCGCGAGAGGATGAGCAGAAGATTAGGTGGCTAGAGAAGCCCAGAGCCCCAGTGCGCTTAGGCCTACAAAAGCGCTTCCAAGGAAGGGGGCTGGCTAGCAACAGCTTTCAGTGCTGGCACTTTTCATCTCTGAGCAATTGCTCGACGTTTGCAATTTCTCAGCTCGTGTCTACGAGACGGAAAGAGAAGGACCGTGACGTTTGGTGGCTAGAGAAGCGCAAAGCCCCAGTGTTACTGCGCCTGTGAAAGCGCTTCCAAGGAAGGGTGCTGGCTAGCAACAGCTTTCAGTGCTGGCACTTTTCATCTCTGAGCAATTGCTCGACGTTTGCAATTTCTCACCTGAGCTCTCTTTAGACTGCGCTAGAGAATGAGCAGAAGATTAGGTGGCTAGAGAAGCCCAGAGCCCCAGTGTGCTTAGGCCTACAAAAGCGCTTCCAAGGAAGGGTGCTGGCTAGCAACAGCTTTCAGTGCTGGCACTTTTCCTCTCTGAGCAATTGCTCGACGTTTGCAATTTCTCACCTGAGCTCTCTTTAGACTGCGCGAGAGAATGAGCAGAAGATTAGGTGGCTAGAGAAGCCCAGAGCCCCAGTGTGCTTAGGCCTACAAAAGCGCTTCCAAGGAAGGGGGCTGGCTAGCAACAGCTTTCAGTGCTGGCACTTTTCATCTCTGAGCAATTGCTCGACGGTTGCAATTTCTCACCTGAGCTCTTTAGAGTACGTGAGAGGATGAGCAGAAGATTAGGTGGCTAAAGAAGCCTAGAGCCCCAGTGTTCTTAGGCCTACAAAAGCGCTTCCAAGGAAGGGGGCTGGCTAGCAACAGCTTTCAGTGCTGGCACTTTTCATCTCTGAGCAATTGCTCAACGTTTGCAATTTCTCAGCTCGTGTCTACGAGACGGAAAGAGAATGACCGTGACGTTTGGTGGCTAGAGAAGCGCAAAGCCCCAGTGTTGCTGCGCCTGTGAAAGCGCTTCCAAGGAAGGGTGCTGGCTAGCAACAGCTTTCAGTGCTGGCACTTTTCATCTCTGAGCAATTGCTCGACGTTTGCAATTTCTCACCTGAGCTCTCTTTAGACTGCGCGAGAGGATGAGCAGAAGATTAGGTGGCTAGAGAAGCCCAGAGCCCCAGTGTGCTTAGGCCTACAAAAGCGCTTCCAAGGAAGGGTGCTGGCTAGCAACAGCTTTCAGTGCTGGCACTTTTCATCTCTGAGCAATTGCTCGACGTTTGCAATTTCTCAGCTCGTGTCTACGAGACGGAAAGTGAATGACAGTGACGCTTGGTGGCTAGAGAAGCGCAAAGCCCCAGTGTTACTGCGCCTCTGAAAGCGCTTCCAAGGAAGGGTGCTGGCTAGCAACAGCTTTCAGTGCTGGCACTTTTCATCTCTGAGCAATTGCTCGAACTTTGCAATTTCTCACCTGAGCTCTCTTTAGAGTGCGCGAGAGGATGAGCAGAAGATTAGGTGGCTAGAGAAGCCCAGAGCCCCAGTCTTCTTAGGCCTACAATAGCGCTTCCAAGGAAGGGTGCTGGCTAGCAACAGCTTTCAGTGCTGGCACTTTTCAACTCTGAGCAATTGCTCGACGTTTGCAATTTCTCCCCTGAGCATTCTTTAGAGTGCGCGAGGGGATGAGCAGAAGATTAGGTGGCTAGAGAAGCCCAGAGCCCCAGTGTGCTTAGGCCTACAAAAGCGCTTCCAAGGAAGGGTGCTGGCTAGCAACAGCTTTCAGTGCTGGCACTTTTCATCTCTGAGCAATTGCTCGACGTTTGCAATTTCTCACCTGAGCTCTCTTTAGACTGCGCGAGAGGATGAGCAGAAGATTAGGTGGCTAGAGAAGCCCAGAGCCCCAGTGTTCTTAGGCCTACAAAAGCGCTTCCAAGGAAGGGTGCTGGCTAGCAACAGCTTTCAGTGCTGGCACTTTTCATCTCTGAGCAATTGCTCGACGTTTGCAATTTCTCAGCTCGTGTCTACGAGACGGAAAGTGAATGACAGTGACGCTTGGTGGCTAGAGAAGCGCAAAGCCCCAGTGTTGCTGCGCCTGTGAAAGCGCTTCCAAGGAAGGGTGCTGGCTAGCAACAGCTTTCAGTGCTGGCACTTTTCATCTCTGAGCAATTGCTCGACCTTTGCAATTTCTCACCTGAGCTCTCTTTAGACTGAGCGAGAGGATGAGGCGAAGATTCGGTGGCTAGAGAAGCCCAGAGCCCCAGTGTGCTTAGGGCTACAATAGCGCTTCCAAGGAAGGGTGCTGGCTAGCAACAGCTTTCAGTGCTGGCACTTTTCATCTCTGAGCAATTGCTCGACCTTTGCAATTTCTCACCTGAGCTCTCTTTAGACTGCGCGAGAGGATGAGCAGAAGATTAGGTGGCTAGAGAAGCCCAGAGCCCCAGTGTGCTTAGGCCTACAAAAGCGCTTCCAAGGAAGGGTGCTGGCTAGCAACAGCTTTCAGTGCTGGCACTTTTCATCTCTGAGCAATTGCTCGACGTTTGCAATTTCTCACCTGAGCTCTCTTTAGACTGCGCGAGAGGATGAGGCGAAGATTCGGTGGCTAGAGAAGCCCAGAGCCCCAGTCTTCTTAGGCCTACAAAAGCGCTTCCAAGGAAGGGTGCTGGCTAGCAACAGCTTTCAGTGCTGGCACTTTTCATCTCTGAGCAATTGCTCGACCTTTGCAATTTCTCAGCTCGTGTCTAGGAGACGGAAAGAGAAGGACCGTGACGTTTGGTGCGTATAGATGTGCAAAGCCCCAGTGTTACTGCGCCTGTGAAAGCGCTTCCAAGGAAGGGTGCTGGCTAGCAACAGCTTTCAGTGCTGGCACTTTTCATCTCTGAGCAATTGCTCGAACTTTGCAATTTCTCACCTGAGCTCTCTTTAGACTGCGCGAGAGGATGAGCAGAAGATTAGGTGGCTAGAGAAGCCCAGAGCCCCAGTGCGCTTAGGCCTACAAAAGCGCTTCCAAGGAAGGGGGCTGGCTAGCAACAGCTTTCAGTGCTGGCACTTTTCATCTCTGAGCAATTGCTCGACGTTTGCAATTTCTCAGCTCGTGTCTACGAGACGGAAAGAGAAGGACCGTGACGTTTGGTGGCTAGAGAAGCGCAAAGCCCCAGTGTTACTGCGCCTGTGAAAGCGCTTCCAAGGAAGGGTGCTGGCTAGCAACAGCTTTCAGTGCTGGCACTTTTCATCTCTGAGCAATTGCTCGACGTTTGCAATTTCTCACCTGAGCTCTCTTTAGACTGCGCTAGAGAATGAGCAGAAGATTAGGTGGCTAGAGAAGCCCAGAGCCCCAGTGTGCTTAGGCCTACAAAAGCGCTTCCAAGGAAGGGTGCTGGCTAGCAACAGCTTTCAGTGCTGGCACTTTTCATCTCTGAGCAATTGCTCGACGTTTGCAATTTCTCACCTGAGCTCTCTTTAGACTGCGCGAGAGAATGAGCAGAAGATTAGGTGGCTAGAGAAGCCCAGAGCCCCAGTGTGCTTAGGCCTACAAAAGCGCTTCCAAGGAAGGGGGCTGGCTAGCAACAGCTTTCAGTGCTGGCACTTTTCATCTCTGAGCAATTGCTCGACGGTTGCAATTTCTCACCTGAGCTCTTTAGAGTACGTGAGAGGATGAGCAGAAGATTAGGTGGCTAAAGAAGCCTAGAGCCCCAGTGTTCTTAGGCCTACAAAAGCGCTTCCAAGGAAGGGGGCTGGCTAGCAACAGCTTTCAGTGCTGGCACTTTTCATCTCTGAGCAATTGCTCAACGTTTGCAATTTCTCAGCTCGTGTCTACGAGACGGAAAGAGAATGACCGTGACGTTTGGTGGCTAGAGAAGCGCAAAGCCCCAGTGTTGCTGCGCCTGTGAAAGCGCTTCCAAGGAAGGGTGCTGGCTAGCAACAGCTTTCAGTGCTGGCACTTTTCATCTCTGAGCAATTGCTCGACGTTTGCAATTTCTCACCTGAGCTCTCTTTAGACTGCGCGAGAGGATGAGCAGAAGATTAGGTGGCTAGAGAAGCCCAGAGCCCCAGTGTGCTTAGGCCTACAAAAGCGCTTCCAAGGAAGGGTGCTGGCTAGCAACAGCTTTCAGTGCTGGCACTTTTCATCTCTGAGCAATTGCTCGACGTTTGCAATTTCTCAGCTCGTGTCTACGAGACGGAAAGTGAATGACAGTGACGCTTGGTGGCTAGAGAAGCGCAAAGCCCCAGTGTTACTGCGCCTGTGAAAGCGCTTCCAAGGAAGGGTGCTGGCTAGCAACAGCTTTCAGTGCTGGCACTTTTCATCTCTGAGCAATTGCTCGAACTTTGCAATTTCTCACCTGAGCTCTCTTTAGAGTGCGCGAGAGGATGAGCAGAAGATTAGGTGGCTAGAGAAGCCCAGAGCCCCAGTCTTCTTAGGCCTACAATAGCGCTTCCAAGGAAGGGTGCTGGCTAGCAACAGCTTTCAGTGCTGGCACTTTTCAACTCTGAGCAATTGCTCGACGTTTGCAATTTCTCCCCTGAGCATTCTTTAGAGTGCGCGAGAGGATGAGCAGAAGATTAGGTGGCTAGAGAAGCCCAGAGCCCCAGTGTGCTTAGGCCTACAAAAGCGCTTCCAAGGAAGGGTGCTGGCTAGCAACAGCTTTCAGTGCTGGCACTTTTCATCTCTGAGCAATTGCTCGACGTTTGCAATTTCTCACCTGAGCTCTCTTTAGACTGCGCGAGAGGATGAGCAGAAGATTAGGTGGCTAGAGAAGCCCAGAGCCCCAGTGTGCTTAGGCCTACAAAAGCGCTTCCAAGGAAGGGGGCTGGCTAGCAACAGCTTTCAGTGCTGGCACTTTTCATCTCTGAGCAATTGCTCGACGTTTGCAATTTCTCAGCTCGTGTCTACGAGACGGAAAGAGAATGACCATGACGTTTGGTGGCTAGAGAAGCGCAAAGCCCCAGTGTTGCTGCGCCTGTCAAAGCGCTTCCAAGGAACGGTGCTGGCTAGCAACAGCTTTCAGTGCTGGCACTTTTCATCTCTGAGCAATTGCTGGACGTTTGCAATTTCTCACCTGAGCTCTCTTTAGACTGCGCGAGAGGATGAGGCGAAGATTAGGTGGCTAGAGAAGCCCAGAGCCCCAGTGTTCTTAGGCCTACAAAAGCGCTTCCAAGGAAGGGGGCTGGCTAGCAACAGCTTTCAGTGCTGGCACTTTTCATCTCTGAGCAATTGCTCGACGTTTGCAATTTCTCAGCTCGTGTCTACGAGACGGAAAGTGAATGACAGTGACGCTTGGTGGCTAGAGAAGCGCAAAGCCCCAGTGTTGCTGCGCCTGTGAAAGCGCTTCCAAGGAAGGGTGCTGGCTAGCAACAGCTTTCAGTGCTGGCACTTTTCATCTCTGAGCAATTGCTCGACGTTTGCAATTTCTCACCTGAGCTCTCTTTAGACTGAGCGAGAGGATGAGGCAAAGATTCGGTGGCTAGAGAAGCCCAGAGCCCCAGTCTTCTTAGGCCTACAATAGCGCTTCCAAGGAAGGGTGCTGGCTAGCAACAGCTTTCAGTGCTGGCACTTTTCATCTCTGAGCAATTGCTCGACCTTTGCAATTTCTCACCTGAGCTCTCTTTAGACTGCGCGAGAGGATGAGCAGAAGATTAGGTGGCTAGAGAAGCCCAGAGCCCCAGTGTGCTTAGGCCTACAAAAGCGCTTCCAAGGAAGGGTGCTGGCTAGCAACAGCTTTCAGTGCTGGCACTTTTCATCTCTGAGCAATTGCTCGACGTTTGCAATTTCTCACCTGAGCTCTTTAGAGTACGCGAGAGGATGAGCAGAAGATTAGGTGGCTAGAGAAGCCCAGAGCCCCAGTGTTCTTAGGCCTACAAAAGCGCTTCCAAGGAAGGGGGCTGGCTAGCAACAGCTTTCAGTGCTGGCACTTTTCATCTCTGAGCAATTGCTCGACGTTTGCAATTTCTCAGCTCGTGTCTACGAGACGGAAAGAGAATGACCATGACGTTTGGTGGCTAGAGAAGCGCAAAGCCCCCGTGTTGCTGCGCCTGTCAAAGCGCTTCCAAGGAACGGTGCTGGCTAGCAACAGCTTTCAGTGCTGGCACTTTTCATCTCTGAGCAATTGCTCGACGTTTGCAATTTCTCACCTGAGCTCTCTTTAGAGTGCGCAAGAGGATGAGCAGAAGATTAGGTGGCTAGAGAAGCCCAGAGCCCCAGTGTTCTTAGGGCTACAAAAGCGCTTCCAAGGAAGGGGGCTGGCTAGCAACAGCTTTCAGTGCTGGCACTTCTCATCTCTGAGCAATTGCTCCACGTTTGCAATTTCTCAGCTCGTGTCTAGGAGATGGAAAGAGAATGTCCGTGACGTTTGGTGGCTAGAGAAGCGCAAAGCCCCAGTGTTGCTGCGCCTGTGAAAGCGCTTCCAAGGAAGGGTGCTGGCTAGCAACAGCTTTCAGTGCTGGCACTTTTCATCTCTGAGCAATTGCTCGACGTTTGCAATTTCTCACCTGAGCTCTCTTTAGACTGCGCGAGAGGATGAGGCGAAGATTCGGTGGCTAGAGAAGCCCAGAGCCCCAGTCTTCTTAGGCCTACAAAAGCGCTTCCAAGGAAGGGGGCTGGCTAGCAACAGCTTTCAGTGCTGGCACTTTTCATCTCTGAGCAATTGCTCGACCTTTGCAATTTCTCAGCTCGTGTCTAGGAGACGGAAAGAGAAGGACCGTGACGTTTGGTGCGTATAGATGTGCAAAGCCCCAGTGTTACTGCGCCTGTGAAAGCGCTTCCAAGGAAGGGTGCTGGCTAGCAACAGCTTTCAGTGCTGGCACTTTTCATCTCTGAGCAATTGCTCGAACTTTGCAATTTCTCACCTGAGCTCTCTTTAGACTGCGCGAGAGGATGAGCAGAAGATTAGGTGGCTAGAGAAGCCCAGAGCCCCAGTGCGCTTAGGCCTACAAAAGCGCTTCCAAGGAAGGGGGCTGGCTAGCAACAGCTTTCAGTGCTGGCACTTTTCATCTCTGAGCAATTGCTCGACGTTTGCAATTTCTCAGCTCGTGTCTACGAGACGGAAAGAGAATGACCGTGACGTTTGGTGTGTATAGATGTGCAAAGCCCCAGTGTTACTGCGCCTGTGAAAGCGCTTCCAAGGAAGGGTGCTGGCTAGCAACAGCTTTCAGTGCTGGCACTTTTCATCTCTGAGCAATTGCTCGACGGTTGCAATTTCTCACCTGAGCTCTCTTTAGACTGCGCTAGAGAATGAGCAGAAGATTAGGTGGCTAGAGAAGCCCAGAGCCCCAGTGTGCTTAGGCCTACAAAAGCGCTTCCAAGGAAGGGTGCTGGCTAGCAACAGCTTTCAGTGCTGGCACTTTTCATCTCTGAGCAATTGCTCGACGTTTGCAATTTCTCACCTGAGCTCTCTTTAGACTGCGCGAGAGAATGAGCAGAAGATTAGGTGGCTAGAGAAGCCCAGAGCCCCAGTGTGCTTAGGCCTACAAAAGCGCTTCCAAGGAAGGGGGCTGGCTAGCAACAGCTTCCAGTGCTGGCACTTTTCATCTCTGAGCAATTGCTCGACGGTTGCAATTTCTCACCTGAGCTCTTTAGAGTACGTGAGAGGATGAGCAGAAGATTAAGTGGCTAGAGAAGCCTAGAGCCCCAGTGTTCTTAGGCCTACAAAAGCGCTTCCAAGGAAGGGGGCTGGCTAGCAACAGCTTTCAGTGCTGGCACTTTTCATCTCTGAGCAATTGCTCAACGTTTGCAATTTCTCAGCTCGTGTCTACGAGACGGAAAGAGAATGACCGTGACGTTTGGTGGCTAGAGAAGCGCAAAGCCCCAGTGTTGCTGCGCCTGTGAAAGCGCTTCCAAGGAAGGGGGCTGGCTAGCAACAGCTTTCAGTGCTGGCACTTTTCATCTCTGAGCAATTGCTCGACGTTTGCAATTTCTCACCTGAGCTCTCTTTAGACTGCGCGAGAGGATGAGCAGAAGATTAGGTGGCTAGAGAAGCCCAGAGCCCCAGTGTGCTTAGGCCTACAAAAGCGCTTCCAAGGAAGGGTGCTGGCTAGCAACAGCTTTCAGTGCTGGCACTTTTCATCTCTGAGCAATTGCTCGACGTTTGCAATTTCTCAGCTCGTGTCTACGAGACGGAAAGTGAATGACAGTGACGCTTGGTGGCTAGAGAAGCGCAAAGCCCCAGTGTTACTGCGCCTGTGAAAGCGCTTCCAAGGAAGGGTGCTGGCTAGCAACAGCTTTCAGTGCTGGCACTTTTCATCTCTGAGCAATTGCTCGACGTTTGCAATTTCTCACCTGAGCACTCTTTAGAGTGCGCGAGAGGATGAGCAGAAGATTAGGTGGCTAGAGAAGCCCAGAGCCCCAGTCTTCTTAGGCCTACAATAGCGCTTCCAAGGAAGGGTGCTGGCTAGCAACAGCTTTCAGTGCTGGCACTTTTCAACTCTGAGCAATTGCTCGACGTTTGCAATTTCTCACCTGAGCTCTCTTTAGACTGCGCGAGAGGATGAGCAGAAGATTAGGTGGCTAGAGAAGCCCAGAGCCCCAGTGTGCTTAGGCCTACAAAAGCGCTTCCAAGGAAGGGTGCTGGCTAGCAACAGCTTTCAGTGCTGGCACTTTTCATCTCTGAGCAATTGCTCGACGTTTGCAATTTCTCACCTGAGCTCTCTTTAGACTGCGCGAGAGGATGAGCAGAAGATTAGGTGGCTAGAGAAGCCCAGAGCCCCAGTGTGCTTAGGCCTACAAAAGCGCTTCCAAGGAAGGGTGCTGGCTAGCAACAGCTTTCAGTGCTGGCACTTTTCATCTCTGAGCAATTGCTCGACGTTTGCAATTTCTCAGCTCGTGTCTACGAGACGGAAAGAGAATGACCGTGACGTTTGGTGCGTATAGAAGCGCAAAGCCCCAGTGTTGCTGCGCCTGTGAAAGCGCTTCCAAGGAAGGGTGCTGGCTAGCAACAGCTTTCAGTGCTGGCACTTTTCATCTCTGAGCAATTGCTCGACGTTTGCAATTTCTCACCTGAGCTCTCTTTAGACTGCGCGAGAGGATGAGGCGAAGATTCGGTGGCTAGAGAAGCCCAGAGCCCCAGTGTGCTTAGGGCTACAAAAGCGCTTCCAAGGAAGGGGGCTGGCTAGCAACAGCTTCCAGTGCTGGCACTTTTCATCTCTGAGCAATTGCTCGACCTTTGCAATTTCTCAGCTCGTGTCTACGAGACGGAAAGTGAATGACAGTGACGCTTGGTGGCTAGAGAAGCGCAAAGCCCCAGTGTTGCTGCGCCTGTGAAAGCGCTTCCAAGGAAGGGTGCTGGCTAGCAACAGCTTTCAGTGCTGGCACTTTTCATCTCTGAGCAATTGCTCGACGTTTGCAATTTCTCACCTGAGCTCTCTTTAGACTGCGCGAGAGGATGAGCAGAAGATTAGGTGGCTAGAGAAGCCCAGAGCCCCAGTGTTCTTAGGCCTACAATAGCGCTTCCAAGGAAGGGTGCTGGCTAGCAACAGCTTTCAGTGCTGGCACTTCTCATCTCTGAGCAATTGCTCAACGTTTGCAATTTCTCAGCTCGTGTCTACGAGACGGAAAGAGAATGACAGTGACGTTTGGTGCGTATAGATGTGCAAAGCCCCAGTGTTACTGCGCCTGTGAAAGCGCTTCCAAGGAAGGGTGCTGGCTAGCAACAGCTTTCAGTGCTGGCACTTTTCATCTCTGAGCAATTGCTCGACCTTTGCAATTTCTCACCTGAGCTCTCTTTAGAGTGCGCGAGAGGATGAGCAGAAGATGAGGTGGCTAGAGAAGCCCAGAGCCCCAGTGTTCTTAGGCCTACAAAAGCGCTTCCAAGGAAGGGGGCTGGCTAGCAACAGCTTTCAGTGCTGGCACTTTTCATCTCTGAGCAATTGCTCGACCTTTGCAATTTCTCAGCTCGTGTCTACGAGACGGAAAGTGAATGACAGTGACGCTTGGTGGCTAGAGAAGCGCAAAGCCCCAGTGTTGCTGCGCCTGTGAAAGCGCTTCCAAGGAAGGGTGCTGGCTAGCAACAGCTTTCAGTGCTGGCACTTTTCATCTCTGAGCAATTGCTCGACGTTTGCAATTTCTCACCTGAGCTCTCTTTAGACTGAGCGAGAGGATGAGGCGAAGATTCGGTGGCTAGAGAAGCCCAGAGCCCCAGTGTGCTTAGGGCTACAATAGCGCTTCCAAGGAAGGGGGCTGGCTAGCAACAGCTTTCAGTGCTGGCACTTTTCATCTCTGAGCAATTGCTCGACGTTTGCAATTTCTCACCTGAGCTCTCTTTAGAGTGCGCGAGAGGATGAGCAGAAGATTAGGTGGCTAGAGAAGCCCAGAGCCCCAGTGTGCTTAGGCCTACAAAAGCGCTTCCAAGGAAGGGGGCTGGCTAGCAACAGCTTTCAGTGCTGGCACTTTTCATCTCTGAGCAATTGCTCGACATTTGCAATTTCTCACCTGAGCTCTCTTTAGACTGCGCGAGAGGATGAGCAGAAGATTAGGTGGCTAGAGAAGCCCAGAGCCCCAGTGTGCTTAGGGCTACAAAAGTGCTTCCAAGGAAGGGGGCTGGCTAGCAACAGCTTTCAGTGCTGGCACTTTTCATCTCTGAGCAATTGCTCGACGTTTGCAATTTCTCACCTGAGCTCTTTAGAGTACGCGAGAGGATGAGCAGAAGATTCGGTGGCTAGAGAAGCCCAGAGCCCCAGTCTTCTTAGGCCTACAAAAGCGCTTCCAAGGAAGGGGGCTGGCTAGCAACAGCTTTCAGTGCTGGCACTTTTCATCTCTGAGCAATTGCTCGACGTTTGCAATTTCTCAGCTTGTGTCTACGAGACGGAAAGAGAATGACCATGACGTTTGGTGCGTATAGATGTGCAAAGCCCCAGTGTTACTGCGCCTGTGAAAGCGCTTCCAAGGAAGGGTGCTGGCTAGCAACAGCTTTCAGTGCTGGCACTTTTCATCTCTGAGCAATTGCTCGACGTTTGCAATTTCTCACCTGAGCTCTCTTTAGAGTGCGCGAGAGGATGAGCAGAAGATTAGGTGGCTAGAGAAGCCCAGAGCCCCAGTGTTCTTAGGCCTACAAAAGCGCTTCCAAGAAAGGGGGCTGGCTAGCAACAGCTTTCAGTGCTGGCACTTTTCATCTCTGAGCAATTGCTCGACGTTTGCAATTTCTCACCTGAGCTCTCTTTAGACTGCGCTAGAGAATGAGCAGAAGATTAGGTGGCTAGAGAAGCCCAGAGCCCCAGTCTTCTTAGGCCTACAAAAGCGCTTCCAAGGAAGGGTGCTGGCTAGCAACAGCTTTCAGTGCTGGCACTTTTCATCTCTGAGCAATTGCTCGACGTTTGCAATTTCTCACCTGAGCTCTCTTTAGACTGCGCGAGAGGATGAGCAGAAGATTAGGTGGCTAGAGAAGCCCAGAGCCCCAGTGTTCTTAGGCCTACAAAAGCGCTTCCAAGGAAGGGTGCTGGCTAGCAACAGCTTCCAGTGCTGGCACTTTTCATCTCTGAGCAATTGCTCGACCTTTGCAATTTCTCAGCTCGTATCTACGAGACGGAAAGAGAATGTCCGTGACGTTTGGTGGCTAGAGAAGCGCAAAGCCCCAGTGTTGCTGCGCCTGTGAAAGCGCTTCCAAGGAAGGGTGCTGGCTAGCAACAGCTTTCAGTGCTGGCACTTTTCATCTCTGAGCAATTGCTCGACGTTTGCAATTTCTCACCTGAGCTCTCTTTAGACTGCGCGAGAGGATGAGCAGAAGATTAGGTGGCTAAAGAAGCCCAGAGCCCCAGTCTTCTTAGGCCTACAAAAGCGCTTCCAAGGAAGGGGGCTGGCTAGCAACAGCTTTCAGTGCTGGCACTTTTCATCTCTGAGCAATTGCTCGACGTTTGCAATTTCTCAGCTCGTGTCTACGAGACGGAAAGAGAATGACCGTGACGTTTGGTGCGTATAGAAGCGCAAAGCCCCAGTGTTGCTGCGCCTGTGAAAGCGCTTCCAAGGAACGGTGCTGGCTAGCAACAGCTTTCAGTGCTGGCACTTTTCATCTCTGAGCAATTGCTCGACGTTTGCAATTTCTCACCTGAGCTCTCTTTAGAGTGCGCAAGAGGATGAGCAGAAGATTAGGTGGCTAAAGAAGCCCAGAGCCCCAGTGTGCTTAGGCCTACAAAAGCGCTTCCAAGGAAGGGGGCTGGCTAGCAACAGCTTTCAGTGCTGGCACTTTTCATCTCTGAGCAATTGCTCGACATTTGCAATTTCTCAGCTCGTGTCTACGAGACGGAGAGATAGTGACCGTGACGTTTGGTGGGTAGAGAAGCGCAAAGCCCCAGTGTTGCTGCGCCTGTGAAAGCGCTTCCAAGGAAGGGTGCTGGCTAGCAACAGCTTTCAGTGCTGGCACTTTTCATCTCTCAGCAATTGCTCGACGTTTGCAATTTCTCACCTGAGCTCTCCTTAGAGTGCGTGAGAGGATGAGCACAAGATTAGGTGGCTAGAGAAGCGCAAAGCCCCAGTGTTCTTAGGCCTACAAAAGCGCTTCCAAGGAAGGGTGCTGGCTAGCAACAGCTTTCAGTGCTGGCACTTTTCATCTCGGAGCAATTGCTCGACGTTTGCAATTTCTCAGCTCGTGTCTACGAGACGGAAAGAGAATGACCGTGACGTTTGGTGGCTAGAGAAGCGCAAAGCCCCAGTGTTGCTGCACCTGTGAAAGCGCTTCCAAGGAAGGGTGCTGGCTAGCAAGAGCTTTCAGTGCTGGCACTTTTCATCTCTGAGCAATTGCTCGACGTTTGCAATTTCTCACCTGAGCTCTCTTTAGAGTGCGCGAGAGGATGAGCAGATTAGGTGGTTAGAGAAGCGCAAAGCCCCAGTGTTCTTAGGCCTACAAAAGCGCTTCCAAGGAAGGGGGCTGGCTAGCAACAGCTTTCAGTGCTGGCACTTTTCATCTCTGAGCAATTGCTCGACGTTTGCAATTTCTCAGCTCGTGTCTAGGAGACGGAAAGAGAATGTCCGTGACGTTTGGTGCGTATACAAGCGCAAAGCCCCAGTGTTGCTGCGCCTGTGAAAGCGCTTCCAAGGAAGGGTGCTGGCTAGCAACAGCTTTCAGTGCTGGCACTTTTCATCTCTGAGCAATTGCTCGACGTTTGCAATTTCTCACCTGAGCTCTCTTTAGACTGCGCGAGAGGATGAGGCGAAGATTAGGTGGCTAGAGAAGCCCAGAGCCCCAGTCTTCTTAGGCCTACAAAAGCGCTTCCAAGGAAGGGGGCTGGCTAGCAAGAGCTTCCAGTGCTGGCACTTTTCATCTCTGAGCAATTGCTCGACCTTTGCAATTTCTCAGCTCGTGTCTACGAGACGGAAAGTGAATGACAGTGACGCTTGGTGGCTAGAGAAGCGCAAAGCCCCAGTGTTGCTGCGCCTGTGAAAGCGCTTCCAAGGAAGGGTGCTGGCTAGCAACAGCTTTCAGTGCTGGCACTTTTCATCTCTGAGCAATTGCTCGACGTTTGCAATTTCTCACCTGAGCTCTCTTTAGAGTGTGCGAGAGGATGAGCAGAAGATTCGGTGGCTAGAGAAGCCCAGAGCCCCAGTGTTCTTAGGCCTACAATAGCGCTTCCAAGGAAGGGTGCTGGCTAGCAAGAGCTTTCAGTGCTGGCACTTCTCATCTCTGAGCAATTGCTCAACGTTTGCAATTTCTCAGCTCGTGTCTACGAGACGGAAGGAGAATGACCGTGACGTTTGGTGCGTATAGATGTGCAAAGCCCCAGTGTTACTGCGCCTGTGAAAGCGCTTCCAAGGAAGGGTGCTGGCTAGCAACAGCTTTCAGTGCTGGCACTTTTCATCTCTGAGCAATTGCTCGACGTTTGCAATTTCTCACCTGAGCTCTCTTTAGACTGCGCGAGAGGATGAGCAGAAGATTAGGTGGCTAGAGAAGCCCAGAGCCCCAGTGTTCTTAGGCCTACAAAAGCGCTTCCAAGGAAGGGGGCTGGCTAGCAACAGCTTTCAGTGCTGGCACTTTTCATCTCTGAGCAATTGCTCGACGTTTGCAATTTCTCAGCTCGTGTCTACGAGACGGAAAGAGAATGACCGTGACGTTTGGTGGCTAGAGAAGCGCAAAGCCCCAGTGTTGCTGCGCCTGTGAAAGCGCTTCCAAGGAAGGGTGCTGGCTAGCAACAGCTTTCAGTGCTGGCACTTTTCATCTCTGAGCAATTGCTCGACGTTTGCAATTTCTCACCTGAGCTCTCTTTAGAGTGCGCGAGAGGATGAGCAGAAGATTAGGTGGCTAAAGAAGCCCAGAGCCCCAGTGTGCTTAGGCCTACAAAAGCACTTCCAAGGAAGGGGGCTGGCTAGCAACAGCTTTCAGTGCTGGCACTTTTCATCTCTGAGCAATTGCTCAACGTTTGCAATTTCTCAGCTCGTGTCTACGAGACGGAAAGAGAATGTCCGTGACGTTTGGTGCGTATAGAAGCGCAAAGCCCCAGTGTTGCTGCGCCTGTGAAAGCGCTTCCAAGGAAGGGTGCTGGCTAGCAACAGCTTTCAGTGCTGGCACTTTTCATCTCTGAGCAATTGCTCGACGTTTGCAATTTCTCACCTGAGCTCTCTTTAGACTGCGCGAGAGGATGAGCAGAAGATTTGGTGGCTAGAGAAGCCCAGAGCCCCAGTCTTCTTAGGCCTACAAAAGCGCTTCCAAGGAAGGGTGCTGGCTAGCAACAGCTTTCAGTGCTGGCACTTTTCATCTCTGAGCAATTGCTCAACGTTTGCAATTTCTCAGCTCGTGTCTACGAGACGGAAAGAGAATGACCGTGACGTTTGGTGGCTAGAGAAGCGCAAAGCCCCAGTGTTGCTGCGCCTGTGAAAGCGCTTCCAAGGAAGGGTGCTGGCTAGCAACAGCTTTCAGTGCTGGCACTTTTCATCTCTGAGCAATTGCTCGACCTTTGCAATTTCTCAGCTCGTGTCTACGAGACGGAAAGAGAATGACCATGACGTTTGGTGTGTATAGATGTGCAAAGCCCCAGTGTTACTGCGCCTGTGAAAGCGCTTCCAAGGAAGGGTGCTGGCTAGCAACAGCTTTCAGTGCTGGCACTTTTCATCTCTGAGCAATTGCTCGACGTTTGCAATTTCTCACCTGAGCTCTCTTTAGAGTGCGCGAGAGGATGAGCAGAAGATTAGGTGGCTAGAGAAGCCCAGAGCCCTAGTCTTCTTAGGCCTACAAAAGCGCTTCCAAGGAAGGGTGCTGGCTAGCAACAGCTTTCAGTGCTGGCACTTTTCATCTCTGAGCAATTGCTCGACGTTTGCAATTTCTCACCTGAGCTCTCTTTAGACTGCGCTAGAGAATGAGCAGAAGATTAGGTGGCTAGAGAAGCCCAGAGCCCCAGTCTTCTTAGGCCTACAAAAGCGCTTCCAAGGAAGGGGGCTGGCTAGCAACAGCTTTCAGCGCTGGCACTTTTCATCTCTGAGCAATTGCTCGACGTTTGCAATTTCTCACCTGAGCTCTCTTTAGACTGCGCGAGAGGATGAGCAGAAGATTTGGTGGCTAGAGAAGCCCAGAGCCCCAGTCTTCTTAGGCCTACAAAAGCGCTTCCAAGGAAGGGTGCTGGCTAGCAACAGCTTTCAGTGCTGGCACTTTTCATCTCTGAGCAATTGCTCAACGTTTGCAATTTCTCAGCTCGTGTCTACGAGACGGAAAGAGAATGACCGTGACGTTTGGTGGCTAGAGAAGCGCAAAGCCCCAGTGTTGCTGCGCCTGTGAAAGCGCTTCCAAGGAAGGGGGCTGGCTAGCAACAGCTTTCAGTGCTGGCACTTTTCATCTCTGAGCAATTGCTCGACCTTTGCAATTTCTCAGCTCGTGTCTACGAGACGGAAAGAGAATGACCATGACGTTTGGTGTGTATAGATGTGCAAAGCCCCAGTGTTGCTGCGCCTGTGAAAGCGCTTCCAAGGAAGGGTGCTGGCTAGCAACAGCTTTCAGTGCTGGCACTTTTCATCTCTGAGCAATTGCTCGACGTTTGCAATTTCTCACCTGAGCTCTGTTTAGAGTGCGCGAGAGGATGAGCAGAAGATTAGGTGGCTAAAGAAGCCCAGAGCCCTAGTCTTCTTAGGCCTACAAAAGCGCTTCCAAGGAAGGGTGCTGGCTAGCAACAGCTTTCAGTGCTGGCACTTTTCATCTCTGAGCAATTGCTCGACGTTTGCAATTTCTCACCTGAGCTCTCTTTAGACTGCGCTAGAGAATGAGCAGAAGATTAGGTGGCTAGAGAAGCCCAGAGCCCCAGTGTGCTTAGGCCTACAAAAGCGCTTCCAAGGAAGGGGGCTGGCTAGCAACAGCTTTCAGTGCTGGCACTTTTCATCTCTGAGCAATTGCTCGACGGTTGCAATTTCTCACCTGAGCTCTTTAGAGTACGTGAGAGGATGAGGCGAAGATTAGGTGGCTAGAGAAGCCCAGAGCCCCAGTCTTCTTAGGCCTACAAAAGCGCTTCCAAGGAAGGGTGCTGGCTAGCAACAGCTTTCAGTGCTGGCACTTTTCATCTCTGAGCAATTGCTCGACGTTTGCAATTTCTCAGCTCGTGTCTACGAGACGGAAAGAGAATGACCGTGATGTTTGGTGGCTAGAGAAGCGCAAAGCCCCAGTGTTGCTGCGCCTGTGAAAGCGCTTCCAAGGAAGGGTGCTGGCTAGCAACAGCTTTCAGTGCTGGCACTTTTCATCTCTGAGCAATTGCTCGACGTTTGCAATTTCTCACCTGAGCTCTCTTTAGAGTGCGCAAGAGGATGAGCAGAAGATTAGGTGGCTAAAGAAGCCCAGAGCCCCAGTGTGCTTAGGCCTACAAAAGCGCTTCCAAGGAAGGGGGCTGGCTAGCAACAGCTTTCAGTGCTGGCACTTTTCATCTCTGAGCAATTGCTCGACGTTTGCAATTTCTCAGCTCGTGTCTACGAGACGGAAAGAGAATGTCCGTGACGTTTGGTGGCTAGAGAAGCGCAAAGCCCCAGTGTTGCTGCGCCTGTGAAAGCGCTTCCAAGGAAGGGTGCTGGCTAGCAACAGCTTTCAGTGCTGGCACTTTTCATCTCTGAGCAATTGCTCGACGTTTGCAATTTCTCACCTGAGCTCTCTTTAGACTGCGCGAGAGAATGAGCAGAAGATTAGGTGGCTAGAGAAGCCCAGAGCCCCAGTCTTCTTAGGCCTACAAAAGCGCTTCCAAGGAAGGGTGCTGGCTAGCAACAGCTTTCAGTGCTGGCACTTCTCATCTCTGAGCAATTGCTCAACGTTTGCAATTTCTCAGCTCGTGTCTACGAGACGGAAAGAGAATGACCGTAACGTTTGGTGCGTATAGATGTGCAAAGCCCCAGTGTTACTGCGCCTGTGAAAGCGCTTCCAAGGAAGGGGGCTGGCTAGCAACAGCTTTCAGTGCTGGCACTTTTCATCTCTGAGCAATTGCTCGACGTTTGCAATTTCTCACCTGAGCTCTCTTTAGACTGCGCGAGAGGATGAGCAGAAGATTAGGTGGCTAGAGAAGCCCAGAGCCCCAGTGTTCTTAGGCCTACAAAAGCGCTTCCAAGGAAGGGGGCTGGCTAGCAACAGCTTTCAGTGCTGGCACTTTTCATCTCTGAGCAATTGCTCGACGTTTGCAATTTCTCAGCTCGTGTCTACGAGACGGAAAGAGAATGTCCGTGACGTTTGGTGGCTAGAGAAGCGCAAAGCCCCAGTGTTGCTGCGCCTGTGAAAGCGCTTCCAAGGAAGGGGGCTGGCTAGCAACAGCTTTCAGTGCTGGCACTTTTCATCTCTGAGCAATTGCTCGACGTTTGCAATTTCTCACCTGAGCTCTCTTTAGAGTGCGCAAGAGGATGAGCAGAAGATTAGGTGGCTAGAGAAGCCCAGAGCCCCAGTGTTCTTAGGCCTACAAAAGCACTTCCAAGGAAGGGTGCTGGCTAGCAACAGCTTCCAGTGCTGGCACTTTTCATCTCTGAGCAATTGCTCGACGTTTGCAATTTCTCAGCTCGTGTCTACGAGACGGAAAGAGAAGGACCGTGACGTTTGGTGCGTATAGAAGCGCAAAGCCCCAGTGTTGCTGCGCCTGTGAAAGCGCTTCCAAGGAAGGGTGCTGGCTAGCAACAGCTTTCAGTGCTGGCACTTTTCATCTCTGAGCAATTGCTCGACGTTTGCAATTTCTCACCTGAGCTCTCTTTAGAGTGCGCGAGAGGATGAGCAGAAGATTTGGTGGCTAGAGAAGCCCAGAGCCCCAGTGTTCTTAGGCCTACAAAAGCGCTTCCAAGGAAGGGGGCTGGCTAGCAACAGCTTTCAGTGCTGGCACTTTTCATCTCTGAGCAATTGCTCAACGTTTGCAATTTCTCAGCTCGTGTCTACGAGACGGAAAGAGAATGACCGTGACGTTTGGTGCGTATAGAAGCGCAAAGCCCCAGTGTTGCTGCGCCTGTGAAAGCGCTTCCAAGGAAGGGTGCTGGCTAGCAACAGCTTTCAGTGCTGGCACTTTTCATCTCTGAGCAATTGCTCGACCTTTGCAATTTCTCAGCTCGTGTCTACGAGACGGAAAGAGAATGACCATGACGTTTGGTGTGTATAGATGTGCAAAGCCCCAGTGTTACTGTGCCTGTGAAAGCGCTTCCAAGGAAGGGTGCTGGCTAGCAACAGCTTTCAGTGCTGGCACTTTTCATCTCTGAGCAATTGCTCGACGTTTGCAATTTCTCACCTGAGCTCTCTTTAGACTGCGCGAGAGGATGAGCAGAAGATTAGGTGGCTAGAGAAGCCCAGAGCCCCAGTCTTCTTAGGCCTACAAAAGCGCTTCCAAGGAAGGGTGCTGGCTAGCAACAGCTTTCAGTGCTGGCACTTTTCATCTCTGAGCAATTGCTCGACGTTTGCAATTTCTCACCTGAGCTCTCTTTAGACTGCGCGAGAGAATGAGCAGAAGATTAGGTGTCTAGAGAAGCCCAGAGCCCCAGTGTTCTTAGGCCTACAAAAGCGCTTCCAAGGAAGGGGGCTGGCTAGCAACAGCTTTCAGTGCTGGCACTTTTCATCTCTGAGCAATTGCTCGACGTTTGCAATTTCTCACCTGAGCTCTTTAGAGTACGTGAGAGGATGAGGCGAAGATTAGGTGGCTAGAGAAGCCCAGAGCCCCAGTGTTCTTAGGGCTACAAAAGCGCTTCCAAGGAAGGGTGCTGGCTAGCAACAGCTTTCAGTGCTGGCACTTTTCATCTCTGAGCAATTGCTCGACGTTTGCAATTTCTCAGCTCGTGTCTACGAGACGGAAAGAGAATGACCGTGACGTTTGGTGGCTAGAGAAGCGCAAAGCCCCAGTGTTGCTGCGCCTGTGAAAGCGCTTCCAAGGAAGGGTGCTGGCTAGCAACAGCTTTCAGTGCTGGCACTTTTCATCTCTGAGCAATTGCTCGACGTTTGCAATTTCTCCCCTGAGCTCTCTTTAGAGTGCGCAAGAGGATGAGCAGAAGATTAGGTGGCTAGAGAAGCCCAGAGCCCCAGTGTGCTTAGGCCTACAAAAGCGCTTCCAAGGAAGGGGGCTGGCTAGCAACAGCTTTCAGTGCTGGCACTTTTCCTCTCTGAGCAATTGCTCGACGTTTGCAATTTCTCAGCTCGTGTCTACGAGACGGAAAGAGAATGTCCGTGACGTTTGGTGGCTAGAGAAGCGCAAAGCCCCAGTGTTGCTGCGCCTGTGAAAGCGCTTCCAAGGAACGGTGCTGGCTAGCAACAGCTTTCAGTGCTGGCACTTTTCATCTCTGAGCAATTGCTCGACGTTTGCAATTTCTCACCTGAGCTCTCTTTAGACTGCGCGAGAGGATGAGCAGAAGATTAGGTGGCTAGAGAAGCCCAGAGCCCCAGTGTGCTTAGGCCTACAAAAGCGCTTCCAAGGAAGGGGGCTGGCTAGCAACAGCTTTCAGTGCTGGCACTTTTCATCTCTGAGCAATTGCTCGACGTTTGCAATTTCTCAGCTCGTGTCTACGAGACGGAAAGAGAATGACCATGACGTTTGGTGTGTATAGATGTGCAAAGCCCCAGTGTTACTGCGCCTGTGAAAGCGCTTCCAAGGAAGGGTGCTGGCTAGCAACAGCTTTCAGTGCTGGCACTTCTCATCTCTGAGCAATTGCTCAACGTTTGCAATTTCTCACCTGAGCTCTCTTTAGACTGCGCGAGAGGATGAGCAGAAGATTAGGTGGCTAGAGAAGCCCAGAGCCCCAGTCTTCTTAGGCCTACAAAAGCGCTTCCAAGGAAGGGGGCTGGCTAGCAACAGCTTCCAGTGCTGGCACTTTTCATCTCTGAGCAATTGCTCGACGTTTGCAATTTCTCACCTGAGCTCTCTTTAGACTGCGCGAGAGGATGAGCAGAAGATTAGGTGGCTAGAGAAGCCCAGAGCCCCAGTGTGCTTAGGCCTACAAAAGCGCTTCCAAGGAAGGGTGCTGGCTAGCAACAGCTTTCAGTGCTGGCACTTTTCATCTCTGAGCAATTGCTCGACGTTTGCAATTTCTCACCTGAGCTCTTTAGAGTACGCGAGAGGATGAGCAGAAGATTAGGTGGCTAGAGAAGCCCAGAGCCCCAGTGTGCTTAGGCCTACAAAAGCGCTTCCAAGGAAGGGTGCTGGCTAGCAACAGCTTTCAGTGCTGGCACTTTTCATCTCTGAGCAATTGCTCGACGTTTGCAATTTCTCAGCTCGTGTCTAGGAGACGGAAAGAGAATGTCCGTGACGTTTGGTGCGTATAGAAGCGCAAAGCCCCAGTGTTGCTGCGCCTGTGAAAGCGCTTCCAAGGAAGGGTGCTGGCTAGCAACAGCTTTCAGTGCTGGCACTTTTCATCTCTGAGCAATTGCTCGACGTTTGCAATTTCTCACCTGAGCTCTCCTTAGAGTGCGCGAGAGGATGAGCAGAAGATTCGGTGGCTAGAGAAGCCCAGAGCCCCAGTGTGCTTAGGGCTACAAAAGCACTTCCAAGGAAGGGGGCTGGCTAGCAACAGCTTCCAGTGCTGGCACTTTTCATCTCTGAGCAGTTGCTCGACCTTTGCAATTTCTCAGCTCGTGTCTACGAGACGGAAAGTGAATGACAGTGACGCTTGGTGGCTAGAGAAGCGCAAAGCCCCAGTGTTGCTGCGCCTGTGAAAGCGCTTCCAAGGAAGGGTGCTGGCTAGCAACAGCTTTCAGTGCTGGCACTTTTCATCTCTGAGCAATTGCTCGACCTTTGCAATTTCTCACCTGAGCTCTCTTTAGAGTGCGCGAGAGGATGAGCAGAAGATTAGGTGGCTAGAGAAGCCCAGAGCCCCAGTGTTCTTAGGCCTACAATAGCGCTTCCAAGGAAGGGTGCTGGCTAGCAACAGCTTTCAGTGCTGGCACTTCTCATCTCTGAGCAATTGCTCAACGTTTGCAATTTCTCAGCTCGTGTCTACGAGACGGAAAGAGAATGACCATGACGTTTGGTGCGTATAGATGTGCAAAGCCCCAGTGTTACTGCGCCTGTGAAAGCGCTTCCAAGGAAGGGTGCTGGCTAGCAACAGCTTCCAGTGCTGGCACTTTTCATCTCTGAGCAATTGCTCGACGTTTGCAATTTCTCAGCTCGTGTCTACGAGACGGAAAGTGAATGACCATGATGCTTGGTGGCTAGAGAAGCGCAAAGCCCCAGTGTTGCTGCGCCTGTGAAAGCGCTTCCAAGGAAGGGTGCTGGCTAGCAACAGCTTTCAGTGCTGGCACTTTTCATCTCTGAGCAATTGCTCGACGTTTGCAATTTCTCACCTGAGCTCTCTTTAGACTGCGCGAGAGGATGAGCAGAAGATTAGGTGGCTAGAGAAGCCCAGAGCCCCAGTGTGCTTAGGCCTACAAAAGCGCTTCCAAGGAAGGGTGCTGGCTAGCAACAGCTTTCAGTGCTGGCACTTTTCATCTCTGAGCAATTGCTCGATGTTTGCAATTTCTCACCTGAGCTCTCTTTAGACTGCGCGAGAGAATGAGCAGAAGATTAGGTGGCTAGAGAAGCCCAGAGCCCCAGTGTGCTTAGGCCTACAAAAGTGCTTCCAAGGAAGGGGGCTGGCTAGCAACAGCTTTCAGTGCTGGCACTTTTCATCTCTGAGCAATTGCTCGACGTTTGCAATTTCTCACCTGAGCTCTTTAGAGTACGCGAGAGGATGAGCAGAAGATTAGGTGGCTAGAGAAGCCCAGAGCCCCAGTCTTCTTAGGCCTACAAAAGCGCTTCCAAGGAACGGGGCTGGCTAGCAACAGCTTTCAGTGCTGGCACTTTTCATCTCTGAGCAATTGCTCGACGTTTGCAATTTCTCACCTGAGCTCTCTTTAGACTGCGCGAGAGGATGAGCAGAAGATTAGGTGGCTAGAGAAGCCCAGAGCCCCAGTGTGCTTAGGCCTACAAAAGCGCTTCCAAGGAAGGGTGCTGGCTAGCAACAGCTTTCAGTGCTGGCACTTTTCATCTCTGAGCAATTGCTCGATGTTTGCAATTTCTCACCTGAGCTCTCTTTAGACTGCGCGAGAGAATGAGCAGAAGATTAGGTGGCTAGAGAAGCCCAGAGCCCCAGTGTGCTTAGGCCTACAAAAGTGCTTCCAAGGAAGGGGGCTGGCTAGCAACAGCTTTCAGTGCTGGCACTTTTCATCTCTGAGCAATTGCTCGACGTTTGCAATTTCTCACCTGAGCTCTTTAGAGTACGCGAGAGGATGAGCAGAAGATTAGGTGGCTAGAGAAGCCCAGAGCCCCAGTCTTCTTAGGCCTACAAAAGCGCTTCCAAGGAACGGTGCTGGCTAGCAACAGCTTTCAGTGCTGGCACTTTTCATCTCTGAGCAATTGCTCGACGTTTGCAATTTCTCACCTGAGCTCTCTTTAGAGTGCGCGAGAGGATGAGCAGAAGATTAGGTGGCTAGAGAAGCCCAGAGCCCCAGTCTTCTTAGGCCTACAAAAGCGCTTCCAAGGAAGGGGGCTGGCTAGCAACAGCTTTCAGTGCTGGCACTTTTCATCTCTGAGCAATTGCTCGACGTTTGCAATTTCTCAGCTCGTGTCTACGAGACGGAAAGAGAATGACCATGACGTTTGGTGTGTATAGATGTGCAAAGCCCCAGTGTTACTGCGCCTGTGAAAGCGCTTCCAAGGAAGGGTGCTGGCTAGCAACAGCTTTCAGTGCTGGCACTTCTCATCTCTGAGCAATTGCTCAACGTTTGCAATTTCTCACCTGAGCTCTCTTTAGAGTGCGCGAGAGGATGAGCAGAAGATGAGGTGGCTAGAGAAGCCCAGAGCCCCAGTCTTCTTAGGCCTACAAAAGCGCTTCCAAGGAAGGGGGCTGGCTAGCAACAGCTTCCAGTGCTGGCACTTTTCATCTCTGAGCAATTGCTCGACGTTTGCAATTTCTCACCTGAGCTCTCTTTAGAGTGCGCGAGAGGATGAGCAGAAGATTAGGTGGCTAGAGAAGCCCAGAGCCCCAGTGTGCTTAGGCCTACAAAAGCGCTTCCAAGGAAGGGTGCTGGCTAGCAACAGCTTTCAGTGCTGGCACTTTTCATCTCTGAGCAATTGCTCGACGTTTGCAATTTCTCACCTGAGCTCTTTAGAGTACGCGAGAGGATGAGCAGAAGATTAGGTGGCTAGAGAAGCCCAGAGCCCCAGTGTGCTTAGGCCTACAAAAGCGCTTCCAAGGAAGGGTGCTGGCTAGCAACAGCTTTCAGTGCTGGCACTTTTCATCTCTGAGCAATTGCTCGACGTTTGCAATTTCTCAGCTCGTGTCTAGGAGACGGAAAGAGAATGTCCGTGACGTTTGGTGCGTATAGAAGCGCAAAGCCCCAGTGTTGCTGCGCCTGTGAAAGCGCTTCCAAGGAAGGGTGCTGGCTAGCAACAGCTTTCAGTGCTGGCACTTTTCATCTCTGAGCAATTGCTCGACGTTTGCAATTTCTCACCTGAGCTCTCTTTAGAGTGCGCGAGAGGATGAGCAGAAGATTCGGTGGCTAGAGAAGCCCAGAGCCCCAGTGTGCTTAGGGCTACAAAAGCACTTCCAAGGAAGGGGGCTGGCTAGCAACAGCTTTCAGTGCTGGCACTTTTCATCTCTGAGCAGTTGCTCGACCTTTGCAATTTCTCAGCTCGTGTCTACGAGACGGAAAGTGAATGACAGTGACGCTTGGTGGCTAGAGAAGCGCAAAGCCCCAGTGTTGCTGCGCCTGTGAAAGCGCTTCCAAGGAAGGGTGCTGGCTAGCAACAGCTTTCAGTGCTGGCACTTTTCATCTCTGAGCAATTGCTCGACCTTTGCAATTTCTCACCTGAGCTCTCTTTAGACTGCGCGAGAGGATGAGCAGAAGATTAGGTGGCTAGAGAAGCCCAGAGCCCCAGTGTGCTTAGGCCTACAAAAGCGCTTCCAAGGAAGGGTGCTGGCTAGCAACAGCTTTCAGTGCTGGCACTTTTCATCTCTGAGCAATTGCTCGATGTTTGCAATTTCTCACCTGAGCTCTCTTTAGACTGCGCGAGAGAATGAGCAGAAGATTAGGTGGCTAGAGAAGCCCAGAGCCCCAGTGTGCTTAGGCCTACAAAAGTGCTTCCAAGGAAGGGGGCTGGCTAGCAACAGCTTTCAGTGCTGGCACTTTTCATCTCTGAGCAATTGCTCGACGTTTGCAATTTCTCACCTGAGCTCTTTAGAGTACGCGAGAGGATGAGCAGAAGATTAGGTGGCTAGAGAAGCCCAGAGCCCCAGTCTTCTTAGGCCTACAAAAGCGCTTCCAAGGAAGGGTGCTGGCTAGCAACAGCTTTCAGTGCTGGCACTTTTCATCTCTGAGCAATTGCTCGACGTTTGCAATTTCTCAGCTCGTGTCTACGAGACGGAAAGAGAATGACCGTGACGTTTGGTGGCTAGAGAAGCGCAAAGCCCCAGTGTTGCTGCGCCTGTGAAAGCGCTTCCAAGGAAGGGTGCTGGCTAGCAACAGCTTTCAGTGCTGGCACTTTTCATCTCTGAGCAATTGCTCGACGTTTGCAATTTCTCACCTGAGCTCTCTTTAGAGTGCGCGAGAGGATGAGCAGAAGATTAGGTGGCTAAAGAAGCCCAGAGCCCCAGTGTTCTTACGGCTACAAAAGCGCTTCCAAGGAAGGGGGCTGGCTAGCAACAGCTTTCAGTGCTGGCACTTCTCATCTCTGAGCAATTGCTCAACGTTTGCAATTTCTCAGCTCGTGTCTAGGAGACGGAAAGAGAATGTCCGTGACGTTTGGTGGCTAGAGAAGCGCAAAGCCCCAGTGTTGCTGCGCCTGTGAAAGCGCTTCCAAGGAAGGGTGCTGGCTAGCAACAGCTTTCAGTGCTGGCACTTTTCATCTCTGAGCAATTGCTCGACGTTTGCAATTTCTCACCTGAGCTCTCTTTAGACTGCGCGAGAGGATGAGCAGAAGATTAGGTGGCTAGAGAAGCCTAGAGCCCCAGTCTTCTTAGGCCTACAAAAGCGCTTCCAAGGAAGGGGGCTGGCTAGCAACAGCTTCCAGTGCTGGCACTTTTCATCTCTGAGCAATTGCTCGACGTTTGCAATTTCTCAGCTCGTGTCTACGAGACGGAAAGTGAATGACAGTGACGCTTGGTGGCTAGAGAAGCGCAAAGCCCCAGTGTTGCTGCGCCTGTGAAAGCGCTTCCAAGGAAGGGTGCTGGCTAGCAACAGCTTTCAGTGCTGGCACTTTTCATCTCTGAGCAATTGCTCGACGTTTGCAATTTCTCAGCTCGTGTCTACGAGACGGAAAGAGAATGACCATGACGCTTGGTGGCTAGAGAAGCGCAAAGCCCCAGTGTTGCTGCGCCTGTGAAAGCGCTTCCAAGGAAGGGTGCTGGCTAGCAACAGCTTTCAGTGCTGGCACTTTTCATCTCTGAGCAATTGCTCGACGTTTGCAATTTCTCACCTGAGCTCTCTTTAGAGTGCGCAAGAGGATGAGCAGAAGATTAGGTGGCTAGAGAAGCCCAGAGCCCCAGTGTGCTTAGGCCTACAAAAGCGCTTCCAAGGAAGGGTGCTGGCTAGCAACAGCTTTCAGTGCTGGCACTTTTCATCTCTGAGCAATTGCTCGACGTTTGCAATTTCTCACCTGAGCTCTCTTTAGACTGCGCGAGAGGATGAGGCGAAGATTCGGTGGCTAGAGAAGCCCAGAGCCCCAGTCTTCTTAGAGCTACAAAAGCGCTTCCAAGGAAGGGGGCTGGCTAGCAACAGCTTTCAGTGCTGGCACTTTTCATCTCTGAGCAATTGCTCGACGTTTGCAATTTCTCAGCTCGTGTCTACGAGACGGAAAGAGAAGGACCGTGACGTTTGGTGGCTAGAGAAGCGCAAAGCCCCAGTGTTGCTGCGCCTGTGAAAGCGCTTCCAAGGAAGGGTGCTGGCTAGCAACAGCTTCCAGTGCTGGCACTTTTCATCTCTGAGCAATTGCTCGACGTTTGCAATTTCTCACCTGAGCTCTCTTTAGACTGCGCGAGAGGATGAGCAGAAGATTAGGTGGCTAAAGAAGCCCAGAGCCCCAGTGTTCTTAGGCCTACAAAAGCGCTTCCAAGGAAGGGTGCTGGCTAGCAACAGCTTTCAGTGCTGGCACTTTTCATCTCTGAGCAATTGCTCGACGTTTGCAATTTCTCAGCTCGTGTCTACGAGACGGAAAGAGAATGTCCGTGACGTTTGGTGCGTATAGAAGCGCAAAGCCCCAGTGTTGCTGCGCCTGTGAAAGCGCTTCCAAGGAAGGGTGCTGGCTAGCAACAGCTTTCAGTGCTGGCACTTTTCATCTCTGAGCAATTGCTCGACGGTTGCAATTTCTCACCTGAGCTCTCTTTAGAGTGCGCGAGAGGATGAGCAGAAGATTAGGTGGCTAGAGAAGCCCAGAGCCCCAGTCTTCTTAGGCCTACAAAAGCGCTTCCAAGGAAGGGTGCTGGCTAGCAACAGCTTCCAGTGCTGGCACTTTTCATCTCTGAGCAATTGCTCGACGTTTGCAATTTCTCAGCTCGTGTCTACGAGACGGAAAGTGAATGACAGTGACGCTTGGTGGCTAGAGAAGCGCAAAGCCCCAGTGTTGCTGCGCCTGTGAAAGCGCTTCCAAGGAAGGGTGCTGGCTAGCAACAGCTTTCAGTGCTGGCACTTTTCATCTCTGAGCAATTGCTCGACGTTTGCAATTTCTCACCTGAGCTCTCTTTAGACTGCGCGAGTGGATGAGCAGAAGATTCGGTGGCTAGAGAAGCCCAGAGCCCCAGTTTGCTTAGGCCTACAAAAGCGCTTCCAAGGAAGGGGGCTGGCTAGCAACAGCTTTCAGTGCTGGCACTTTTCATCTCTGAGCAATTGCTCGACGTTTGCAATTTCTCACCTGAGCTCTCTTTAGACTGCGCGAGAGGATGAGCAGAAGATTAGGTGGCTAGAGAAGCCCAGAGCCCCAGTGTGCTTAGGCCTACAAAAGCGCTTCCAAGGAAGGGGGCTGGCTAGCAACAGCTTTCAGTGCTGGCACTTTTCATCTCTGAGCAATTGCTCGACGTTTGCAATTTCTCACCTGAGCTCTTTAGAGTACGCGAGAGGATGAGCAGAAGATTAGGTGGCTAGAGAAGCCCAGAGCCCCAGTCTTCTTAGAGCTACAAAAGCGCTTCCAAGGAAGGGGGCTGGCTAGCAACAGCTTCCAGTGCTGGCACTTTTCATCTCTGAGCAATTGCTCAACCTTTGCAATTTCTCAGCTCGTGTCTACGAGACGGAAAGAGAATGACAGTGACGCTTGGTGGCTAGAGAAGCGCAAAGCCCCAGTGTTGCTGCGCCTGTGAAAGCGCTTCCAAGGAAGGGTGCTGGCTAGCAACAGCTTTCAGTGCTGGCACTTTTCATCTCTGAGCAATTGCTCGACGTTTGCAATTTCTCACCTGAGCTCTCTTTAGAGTGCGCGAGAGTATGAGCAGAAGATTAGGTGGCTAAAGAAGCCCAGAGCCCCAGTGTGCTTAGGCCTACAAAAGCGCTTCCAAGGAAGGGGGCTGGCTAGCAACAGCTTCCAGTGCTGGCACTTTTCATCTCTGAGCAATTGCTCGACGTTTGCAATTTCTCAGCTCGTGTCTACGAGACGGAAAGAGAATGACCGTGACGTTTGGTGGCTAGAGAAGCGCAAAGCCCCAGTGTTGCTGCGCCTGTGAAAGCGCTTCCAAGGAAGGGTGCTGGCTAGCAACAGCTTTCAGTGCTGGCACTTTTCATCTCTGAGCAATTGCTCGACGTTTGCAATTTCTCACCTGAGCTCTCTTTAGAGTGCGCGAGAGGATGAGCAGAAGATTAGGTGGCTAAAGAAGCCCAGAGCCCTAGTCTTCTTAGGGCTACAAAAGCGCTTCCAAGGAAGGGGGCTGGCTAGCAACAGCTTTCAGTGCTGGCACTTCTCATCTCTGAGCAATTGCTCGACGTTTGCAATTTCTCAGCTCGTGTCTACGAGACGGAAAGAGAATGTCCGTGACGTTTGGTGCGTATAGAAGCGCAAAGCCCCAGTGTTGCTGCGCCTGTGAAAGCGCTTCCAAGGAAGGGGGCTGGCTAGCAACAGCTTTCAGTGCTGGCACTTTTCATCTCTGAGCAATTGCTCGACGTTTGCAATTTCTCACCTGAGCTCTCTTTAGACTGCGCGAGAGGATGAGGCGAAGATTCGGTGGCTAGAGAAGCCCAGAGCCCCAGTCTTCTTAGGCCTACAAAAGCGCTTCCAAGGAAGGGGGCTGGCTAGCAAGAGCTTTCAGTGCTGGCACTTTTCATCTCTGAGCAATTGCTCGACCTTTGCAATTTCTCAGCTCGTGTCTACGAGACGGAAAGAGAATGACCGTGACGCTTGGTGGCTAGAGAAGCGCAAAGCCCCAGTGTTGCTGCGCCTGTGAAAGCGCTTCCAAGGAAGGGTGCTGGCTAGCAACAGCTTTCAGTGCTGGCACTTTTCATCTCTGAGCAAATGCTCGACGGTTGCAATTTCTCACCTGAGCTCTCTTTAGAGCGCGCGAGAGGATGAGCAGAAGATTAAGTGGCTAGAGAAGCCCAGAGCCCCAGTGTTCTTAGGCCTACAATAGCGCTTCCAAGGAAGGGGGATGGCTAGCAACAGCTTTCAGTGCTGGCACTTCTCATCTCTGAGCAATTGCTCGACGTTTGCAATTTCTCAGCTCGTGTCTACGAGACGGAAAGAGAATGTCCGTGAACTTTGGTGCGTATAGAAGCGCAAAGCCCCAGTGTTGTTGCGCCTGTGAAAGCGCTTCCAAGGAAGGGTGCTGGCTAGCAACAGCTTTCAGTGCTGGCACTTTTCATCTCTGAGCAATTGCTCGACGTTTGCAATTTCTCACCTGAGCTCTCTTTAGACTGCGCGAGAGGATGAGCAGAAGATTCGGTGGCTAGAGAAGCCCAGAGCCCCAGTCTTCTTAGGCCTACAAAAGCGCTTCCAAGGAAGGGTGCTGGCTAGCAACAGCTTCCAGTGCTGGCACTTTTCATCTCTGAGCAATTGCTCGACCTTTGCAATTTCTCAGCTCGTGTCTACGAGACGGAAAGTGAATGACAGTGACGCTTGGTGGCTAGAGAAGCGCAAAGCCCCAGTGTTGCTGCGCCTGTGAAAGCGCTTCCAAGGAAGGGTGCTGGCTAGCAACAGCTTTCAGTGCTGGCACTTTTCATCTCTGAGCAATTGCTCGACGTTTGCAATTTCTCACCTGAGCTCTCTTTAGAGCGCGCGAGAGGATGAGCAGAAGATTAAGTGGCTAGAGAAGCCCAGAGCCCTAGTGTTCTTAGGCCTACAATAGCGCTTCCAAGGAAGGGTGCTGGCTAGCAACAGCTTTCAGTGCTGGCACTTCTCATCTCTGAGCAATAGCTCAACGTTTGCAATTTCTCAGCTCGTGTCTATGAGACGGAAAGAGAATGACCATGACGTTTGGTGCGTATAGATGTGCAAAGCCCCAGTGTTACTGCGCCTGTGAAAGCGCTTCCAAGGAAGGGTGCTGGCTAGCAACAGCTTTCAGTGCTGGCACTTTTCATCTCTGAGCAATTGCTCGACGTTTGCAATTTCTCACCTGAGCTCTCTTTAGAGTGCGCGAGAGGATGAGCAGAAGATTAGGTGGCTAGAGAAGCCCAGAGCCCCAGTCTTCTTAGGCCTACAAAAGCGCTTCCAAGGAAGGGTGCTGGCTAGCAACAGCTTTCAGTGCTGGCACTTTTCATCTCTGAGCAATTGCTCGACGTTTGCAATTTCTCAGCTCGTGTCTACGAGACGGAAAGAGAAGGACCGTGACGTTTGGTGGCTAGAGAAGCGCAAAGCCCCAGTGTTGCTGCGCCTGTGAAAGCGCTTCCAAGGAAGGGTGCTGGCTAGCAAGAGCTTTCAGTGCTGGCACTTTTCATCTCTGAGCAATTGCTCGACCTTTGCAATTTCTCAGCTCGTGTCTAGGAGACGGAAAGAGAATGTCCGTGACGTTTGGTGCGTATAGAAGCGCAAAGCCCCAGTGTTGCTGCGCCTGTGAAAGCGCTTCCAAGGAAGGGTGCTGGCTAGCAACAGCTTTCAGTGCTGGCACTTTTCATCTCTGAGCAATTGCTCGACGTTTGCAATTTCTCACCTGAGCTCTCTTTAGACTGCGCGAGAGGATGAGGCGAAGATTAGGTGGCTAGAGAAGCCCAGAGCCCCAGTCTTCTTAGGCCTACAAAAGCGCTTCCAAGGAAGGGTGCTGACTAGCAAGAGCTTCCAGTGCTGGCACTTTTCATCTCTGAGCAATTGCTCGACCTTTGCAATTTCTCAGCTCGTGTCTACGAGACGGAAAGTGAATGACAGTGACGCTTGGTGGCTAGAGAAGCGCAAAGCCCCAGTGTTGCTGCGCCTGTGAAAGCGCTTCCAAGGAAGGGTGCTGGCTAGCAACAGCTTTCAGTGCTGGCACTTTTCATCTCTGAGCAATTGCTCGACGTTTGCAATTTCTCACCTGAGCTCTCTTTAGAGTGCGCGAGAGGATGAGCAGAAGATTAGGTGGCTAGAGAAGCCCAGAGCCCCAGTCTTCTTAGGGCTACAAAAGCGCTTCCAAGGAAAAGGGCTGGCTAGCAACAGCTTTCAGTGCTGGCACTTTTCATCTCTGAGCAATTGCTCGACGTTTGCAATTTCTCAGCTCGTGTCTACGAGATGGAAAGAGAATGACCATGACGTTTGGTGCGTATAGATGTGCAAAGCCCCAGTGTTGCTGCGCCTGTGAAAGCGCTTCCAAGGAAGGGTGCTGGCTAGCAACAGCTTTCAGTGCTGGCACTTTTCATCTCTGAGCAATTGCTCGACGTTTGCAATTTCTCACCTGAGCTCTCTTTAGAGTGCGCGAGAGGATGAGCAGAAGATTAGGTGGCTAGAGAAGCCCAGAGCCCCAGTCTTCTTAGGCCTACAAAAGCGCTTCCAAGGAAGGGGGCTGGCTAGCAACAGCTTTCAGTGCTGGCACTTTTCATCTCTGAGCAATTGCTCGACGTTTGCAATTTCTCACCTGAGCTCTTTAGAGTACGCGAGAGGATGAGCAGAAGATTAGGTGGCTAGAGAAGCCCAGAGCCCCAGTGTGCTTAGGCCTACAAAAGCGCTTCCAAGGAAGGGGGCTGGCTAGCAACAGCTTTCAGTGCTGGCACTTTTCATCTCTGAGCAATTGCTCGACGTTTGCAATTTCTCACCTGAGCTCTCTTTAGACTGCGCGAGAGGATGAGCAGAAGATTAGGTGGCTAGAGAAGCCCAGAGCCCCAGTGTGCTTAGGCCTACAAAAGCGCTTCCAAGGAAGGGGGCTGGCTAGCAACAGCTTCCAGTGCTGGCACTTTTCATCTCTGAGCAATTGCTCGACGTTTGCAATTTCTCACCTGAGCTCTTTAGAGTACGCGAGAGGATGAGCAGAAGATTAAGTGGCTAGAGAAGCCCAGAGCCCCAGTCTTCTTAGGCCTACAAAAGCGCTTCCAAGGAAGGGTGCTGGCTAGCAACAGCTTTCAGTGCTGGCACTTTTCATCTCTGAGCAATTGCTCGACGTTTGCAATTTCTCAGCTCGTGTCTACGAGACGGAAAGAGAATGACCGTGACGTTTGGTGGCTAGAGAAGCGCAAAGCCCCAGTGTTGCTGCGCCTGTGAAAGCGCTTCCAAGGAAGGGTGCTGGCTAGCAACAGCTTTCAGTGCTGGCACTTTTCATCTCTGAGCAATTGCTCGACGTTTGCAATTTCTCACCTGAGCTCTCTTTAGAGTGCGCGAGAGGATGAGCAGAAGATTAGGTGGCTAAAGAAGCCCAGAGCCCCAGTCTTCTTAGGCCTACAAAAGCGCTTCCAAGGAAGGGTGCTGGCTAGCAACAGCTTTCAGTGCTGGCACTTTTCATCTCTGAGCAATTGCTCGACCTTTGCAATTTCTCAGCTCGTGTCTACGAGACGGAAAGAGAATGACCGTGACGTTTGGTGCGTATAGAAGCGCAAAGCCCCAGTGTTGCTGCGCCTGTGAAAGCGCTTCCAAGGAAGGGTGCTGGCTAGCAACAGCTTTCAGTGCTGGCACTTTTCATCTCTGAGCAATTGCTCGACGTTTGCAATTTCTCACCTGAGCTCTCTTTAGAGTGCGCGAGAGGATGAGCAGAAGATTCGGTGGCTAGAGAAGCCCAGAGCCCCAGTGTTCTTAGGGCTACAAAAGCGCTTCCAAGGAAGGGGGCTGGCTAGCAACAGCTTTCAGTGCTGGCACTTTTCATCTCTGAGCAATTGCTCGACCTTTGCAATTTCTCAGCTCGTGTCTACGAGACGGAAAGTGAATGACAGTGACGCTTGGTGGCTAGAGAAGCGCAAAGCCCCAGTGTTGCTGCGCCTGTGAAAGCGCTTCCAAGGAAGGGTGCTGGCTAGCAACAGCTTTCAGTGCTGGCACTTTTCATCTCTGAGCAATTGCTCGACGTTTGCAATTTCTCACCTGAGCTCTCTTTGGAGCGCGCGAGAGGATGAGCAGAAGATTAGGTGGCTAGAGAAGCCCAGAGCCCCAGTGTGCTTAGGCCTACAATAGCGCTTCCAAGGAAGGGTGCTGGCTAGCAACAGCTTTCAGTGCTGGCACTTCTCATCTCTGAGCAATTGCTCGACGTTTGCAATTTCTCAGCTCGTGTCTACGAGACGGAAAGAGAATGACCATGACGTTTGGTGCGTATAGATGTGCAAAGCCCCAGTGTTACTGCGCCTGTGAAAGCGCTTCCAAGGAAGGGTGCTGGCTAGCAACAGCTTTCAGTGCTGGCACTTTTCATCTCTGAGCAATTGCTCGACGTTTGCAATTTCTCACCTGAGCTCTCTTTAGAGTGCGCGAGAGGATGAGCAGAAGATTAGGTGGCTAGAGAAGCCCAGAACCCCAGTCTTCTTAGGGCTACAAAAGCGCTTCCAAGGAAGGGGGCTGGCTAGCAACAGCTTTCAGTGCTGGCACTTTTCATCTCGGAGCAATTGCTCGACGTTTGCAATTTCTCAGCTCGTGTCTACGAGACGGAAAGAGAAGGACCGTGACGTTTGGTCGCTAGAGAAGCGCAAAGCCCCAGTGTTGCTGCGCCTGTGAAAGCGCTTCCAAGGAAGGGTGCTGGCTAGCAAGAGCTTTCAGTGCTGGCACTTTTCATCTCTGAGCAATTGCTCGACGTTTGCAATTTCTCACCTGAGCTCTCTTTAGAGTGCGCGAGAGGATGAGCAGAAGATTAGGTGTCTAAAGAAGCCCAGAGCCCCAGTGTTCTTAGGCCTACAATAGCGCTTCCAAGGAAGGGTGCTGGCTAGCAACAGCTTTCAGTGCTGGCACTTTTCATCTCTGAGCAATTGCTCGACGTTTGCAATTTCTCAGCTCGTGACTAGGAGACGGAAAGAGAATGTCCGTGATGTTTGGTGCGTATAGAAGCGCAAAGCCCCAGTGTTGCTGCGCCTGTGAAAGCGCTTCCAAGGAAGGGTGCTGGCTAGCAACAGCTTTCAGTGCTGGCACTTTTCATCTCTGAGCAATTGCTCGACGTTTGCAATTTCTCACCTGAGCTCTCTTTAGACTGCGCGAGAGGATGAGGCGAAGATTCCGTGGCTAGAGAAGCCCAGAGCCCCAGTGTTCTTAGGCCTACAAAAGCGCTTCCAAGGAAGGGTGCTGACTAGCAAGAGCTTCCAGTGCTGGCACTTTTCATCTCTGAGCAATTGCTCGACCTTTGCAATTTCTCAGCTCGTGTCTACGAGACGGAAAGTGAATGACAGTGACGCTTGGTGGCTAGAGAAGCGCAAAGCCCCAGTGTTGCTGCGCCTGTGAAAGCGCTTCCAAGGAAGGGTGCTGGCTAGCAACAGCTTTCAGTGCTGGCACTTTTCATCTCTGAGCAATTGCTCGACGTTTGCAATTTCTCACCTGAGCTCTCTTTAGAGTTCGCGAGAGGATGAGCAGAAGATTAGGTGGCTAGAGAAGCCCAGAGCCCCAGTCTTCTTAGGGCTACAAAAGCGCTTCCAAGGAAGGGGGCTGGCTAGCAACAGCTTTCAGTGCTGGCACTTTTCATCTCTGAGCAATTGCTGGACGTTTGCAATTTCTCAGCTCGTGTCTACGAGATGGAAAGAGAATGACCATGACGTTTGGTGCGTATAGATGTGCAAAGCCCCAGTGTTACTGCGCCTGTGAAAGCGCTTCCAAGGAAGGGTGCTGGCTAGCAACAGCTTTCAGTGCTGGCACTTTTCATCTCTGAGCAATTGCTCGACGTTTGCAATTTCTCACCTGAGCTCTCTTTAGACTGCGCGAGAGGATGAGCAGAAGATTAGGTGGCTAGAGAAGCCCAGAGCCCCAGTGTTCTTAGGCCTACAAAAGCGCTTCCAAGGAAGGGGGCTGGCTAGCAACAGCTTTCAGTGCTGGCACTTTTCATCTCTGAGCAATTGCTCGACGTTTGCAATTTCTCACCTGAGCTCTTTAGAGTACGCGAGAGGATGAGCAGAAGATTAGGTGGCTAGAGAAGCCCAGAGCCCCAGTGTGCTTAGGCCTACAAAAGCGCTTCCAAGGAAGGGGGCTGGCTAGCAACAGCTTTCAGTGCTGGCACTTTTCATCTCTGAGCAATTGCTCGACGTTTGCAATTTCTCAGCTCGTGTCTACGAGACGGAAAGAGAATGACCGTGACGTTTGGTGGCTAGAGAAGCGCAAAGCCCCAGTGTTGCTGCGCCTGTGAAAGCGCTTCCAAGGAAGGGTGCTGGCTAGCAACAGCTTTCAGTGCTGGCACTTTTCATCTCTGAGCAATTGCTCGACGTTTGCAATTTCTCACCTGAGCTCTCTTTAGAGTGCGCGAGAGGATGAGCAGAAGATTAGGTGGCTAAAGAGGCCCAGAGCCCCAGTGTTCTTAGGCCTACAAAAGCGCTTCCAAGGAAGGGGGCTGGCTAGCAACAGCTTTCAGTGCTGGCACTTTTCATCTCTGAGCAATTGCTCAACGTTTGCAATTTCTCAGCTCGTGTCTACGAGACGGAAAGAGAATGACCGTGACGTTTGGTGGCTAGAGAAGCGCAAAGCCCCAGTGTTACTGCGCCTGTGAAAGCGCTTCCAAGGAAGGGTGCTGGCTAGCAACAGCTTTCAGTGCTGGCACTTTTCATCTCTGAGCAATTGCTCGACGGTTGCAATTTCTCACCTGAGCTCTCTTTAGAGTGCGCGAGAGGATGAGCAGAAGATTAGGTGGCTAAAGAAGCCCAGAGCCCCAGTGTTCTTAGGGCTACAAAAGCGCTTCCAAGGAAGGGGGCTGGCTAGCAACAGCTTTCAGTGCTGGCACTTCTCATCTCTGAGCAATTGCTCGACGTTTGCAATTTCTCAGCTCGTGTCTACGAGACGGAAAGAGAATGTCCGTGACCTTTGGTGCGTATAGAAGCGCAAAGCCCCAGTGTTGCTGCGCCTGTGAAAGCGCTTCCAAGGAAGGGTGCTGGCTAGCAACAGCTTTCAGTGCTGGCACTTTTCATCTCTGAGCAATTGCTCGACGTTTGCAATTTCTCACCTGAGCTCTCTTTAGAGTGCGCGAGAGGATGAGCAGAAGATTCGGTGGCTAGAGAAGCCCAGAGCCCCAGTGTTCTTAGGGCTACAAAAGCGCTTCCAAGGAAGGGGGCTGGCTAGCAACAGCTTCCAGTGCTGGCACTTTTCATCTCTGAGCAATTGCTCGACCTTTGCAATTTCTCAGCTCGTGTCTACGAGACGGAAAGTGAATGACAGTGACGCTTGGTGGCTAGAGAAGCGCAAAGCCCCAGTGTTGCTGCGCCTGTGAAAGCGCTTCCAAGGAAGGGTGCTGGCTAGCAACAGCTTTCAGTGCTGGCACTTTTCATCTCTGAGCAATTGCTCGACGTTTGCAATTTCTCACCTGAGCTCTCTTTAGAGCGCGCGAGAGGATGAGCAGAAGATTAGGTGGCTAGAGAAGCCCAGAGCCCCAGTGTTCTTAGGGCTACAAAAGCGCTTCCAAGGAAGGGTGCTGGCTAGCAACAGCTTTCAGTGCTGGCACTTTTCATCTCGGAGCAATTGCTCGACGTTTGCAATTTCTCAGCTCGTGACTAGGAGACGGAAAGAGAATGTCCGTGACGTTTGGTGGCTAGAGAAGCGCAAAGCCCCAGTGTTGCTGCGCCTGTGAAAGCGCTTCCAAGGAAGGGTGCTGGCTAGCAACAGCTTTCAGTGCTGGCACTTTTCATCTCTGAGCAATTGCTCGACGTTTGCAATTTCTCACCTGAGCTCTCTTTAGACTGCGCGAGAGGATGAGGCGAAGATTCCGTGGCTAGAGAAGCCCAGAGCCCCAGTGTTCTTAGGCCTACAAAAGCGCTTCCAAGGAAGGGTGCTGACTAGCAAGAGCTTCCAGTGCTGGCACTTTTCATCTCTGAGCAATTGCTCGACCTTTGCAATTTCTCAGCTCGTGTCTACGAGATGGAAAGTGAATGACAGTGACGCTTGGTGGCTAGAGAAGCGCAAAGCCCCAGTGTTGCTGCGCCTGTGAAAGCGCTTCCAAGGAAGGGTGCTGGCTAGCAACAGCTTTCAGTGCTGGCACTTTTCATCTCTGAGCAATTGCTCGACGTTTGCAATTTCTCACCTGAGCTCTCTTTAGAGTGCGCGAGAGGATGAGCAGAAGATTAGGTGGCTAGAGAAGCCCAGAGCCCCAGTCTTCTTAGGCCTACAAAAGCGCTTCCAAGGAAGGGGGCTGGCTAGCAACAGCTTTCAGTGCTGGCACTTTTCATCTCTGAGCAATTGCTCGACGTTTGCAATTTCTCACCTGAGCTCTTTAGAGTACGCGAGAGGATGAGCAGAAGATTAGGTGGCTAGAGAAGCCCAGAGCCCCAGTGTGCTTAGGCCTACAAAAGCGCTTCCAAGGAAGGGGGCTGGCTAGCAACAGCTTTCAGTGCTGGCACTTTTCATCTCTGAGCAATTGCTCGACGTTTGCAATTTCTCACCTGAGCTCTCTTTAGAGTTCGCGAGAGGATGAGCAGAAGATTAGGTGGCTAGAGAAGCCCAGAGCCCCAGTGTGCTTAGGCCTACAAAAGCGCTTCCAAGGAAGGGTGCTGGCTAGCAACAGCTTCCAGTGCTGGCACTTTTCATCTCTGAGCAATTGCTCGACGTTTGCAATTTCTCACCTGAGCTCTTTAGAGTACGCGAGAGGATGAGCAGAAGATTAAGTGGCTAGAGAAGCCCAGAGCCCCAGTCTTCTTAGGGCTACAAAAGCGCTTCCAAGGAAGGGTGCTGGCTAGCAACAGCTTTCAGTGCTGGCACTTTTCATCTCTGAGCAATTGCTCGACGTTTGCAATTTCTCAGCTCGTGTCTACGAGACGGAAAGAGAATGACCGTGACGTTTGGTGGCTAGAGAAGCGCAAAGCCCCAGTGTTGCTCCGCCTGTGAAAGCGCTTCCAAGGAAGGGTGCTGGCTAGCAACAGCTTTCAGTGCTGGCACTTTTCATCTCTGAGCAATTGCTCGACGTTTGCAATTTCTCACCTGAGCTCTCTTTAGAGTGCGCGAGAGGATGAGCAGAAGATTAGGTGGCTAAAGAAGCCCAGAGCCCCAGTCTTCTTAGGCCTACAAAAGCGCTTCCAAGGAAGGGTGCTGGCTAGCAACAGCTTTCAGTGCTGGCACTTTTCATCTCTGAGCAATTGCTCGACCTTTGCAATTTCTCAGCTCGTGTCTACGAGACGGAAAGAGAATGACCGTGACGTTTGGTGCGTATAGAAGCGCAAAGCCCCAGTGTTGCTGCGCCTGTGAAAGCGCTTCCAAGGAAGGGTGCTGGCTAGCAACAGCTTTCAGTGCTGGCACTTTTCATCTCTGAGCAATTGCTCGACGTTTGCAATTTCTCACCTGAGCTCTCTTTAGAGTGCGCGAGAGGATGAGCAGAAGATTCGGTGGCTAGAGAAGCCCAGAGCCCCAGTGTTCTTAGGGCTACAAAAGCGCTTCCAAGGAAGGGGGCTGGCTAGCAACAGCTTTCAGTGCTGGCACTTTTCATCTCTGAGCAATTGCTCGACCTTTGCAATTTCTCAGCTCGTGTCTACGAGACGGAAAGTGTATGACAGTGACGCTTGGTGGCTAGAGAAGCGCAAAGCCCCAGTGTTGCTGCGCCTGTGAAAGCGCTTCCAAGGAAGGGTGCTGGCTAGCAAGAGCTTTCAGTGCTGGCACTTTTCATCTCTGAGCAATTGCTCGACGTTTGCAATTTCTCACCTGAGCTCTCTTTGGAGCGCGCGAGAGGATGAGCAGAAGATTAGGTGGCTAGAGAAGCCCAGAGCCCCAGTGTGCTTAGGCCTACAATAGCGCTTCCAAGGAAGGGTGCTGGCTAGCAACAGCTTTCAGTGCTGGCACTTTTCATCTCGGAGCAATTGCTCGACGTTTGCAATTTCTCAGCTCGTGTCTACGAGACGGAAAGAGAAGGACCGTGACGTTTGGTGGCTAGAGAAGCGCAAAGCCCCAGTGTTGCTGCGCCTGTGAAAGCGCTTCCAAGGAAGGGTGCTGGCTAGCAAGAGCTTTCAGTGCTGGCACTTTTCATCTCTGAGCAATTGCTCGACGTTTGCAATTTCTCACCTGAGCTCTCTTTAGAGTGCGCGAGAGGATGAGCAGAAGATTAGGTGTCTAAAGAAGCCCAGAGCCCCAGTGTTCTTAGGCCTACAATAGCGCTTCCAAGGAAGGGTGCTGGCTAGCAACAGCTTTCAGTGCTGGCACTTTTCATCTCTGAGCAATTGCTCGACGTTTGCAATTTCTCAGCTCGTGACTAGGAGACGGAAAGAGAATGTCCGTGATGTTTGGTGCGTATAGAAGCGCAAAGCCCCAGTGTTGCTGCGCCTGTGAAAGCGCTTCCAAGGAAGGGTGCTGGCTAGCAACAGCTTTCAGTGCTGGCACTTTTCATCTCTGAGCAATTGCTCGACGTTTGCAATTTCTCACCTGAGCTCTCTTTAGACTGCGCGAGAGGATGAGGCGAAGATTCCGTGGCTAGAGAAGCCCAGAGCCCCAGTCTTCTTAGGCCTACAAAAGCGCTTCCAAGGAAGGGGGCTGGCTAGCAAGAGCTTCCAGTGCTGGCACTTTTCATCTCTGAGCAATTGCTCGACCTTTGCAATTTCTCAGCTCGTGTCTACGAGACGGAAAGTGAATGACAGTGACGCTTGGTGGCTAGAGAAGCGCAAAGCCCCAGTGTTGCTGCGCCTGTGAAAGCGCTTCCAAGGAAGGGTGCTGGCTAGCAACAGCTTTCAGTGCTGGCACTTTTCATCTCTGAGCAATTGCTCGACGTTTGCAATTTCTCACCTGAGCTCTCTTTAGAGTGCGCGAGAGGATGAGCAGAAGATTAGGTGGCTAGAGAAGCCCAGAGCCCCAGTCTTCTTAGGGCTACAAAAGCGCTTCCAAGGAAGGGGGCTGGCTAGCAACAGCTTTCAGTGCTGGCACTTTTCATCTCTGAGCAATTGCTCGACGTTTGCAATTTCTCAGCTCGTGTCTTCGAGATGGAAAGAGAATGACCATGACGTTTGGTGCGTATAGATGTGCAAAGCCCCAGTGTTACTGCGCCTGTGAAAGCGCTTCCAAGGAAGGGTGCTGGCTAGCAACAGCTTTCAGTGCTGGCACTTTTCATCTCTGAGCAATTGCTCGACGTTTGCAATTTCTCACCTGAGCTCTCTTTAGACTGCGCGAGAGGATGAGCAGAAGATTAGGTGGCTAGAGAAGCCCAGAGCCCCAGTGTTCTTAGGCCTACAAAAGCGCTTCCAAGGAAGGGGGCTGGCTAGCAACAGCTTTCAGTGCTGGCACTTTTCATCTCTGAGCAATTGCTCGATGTTTGCAATTTCTCACCTGAGCTCTTTAGAGTACGCGAGAGGATGAGCAGAAGATTAGGTGGCTAGAGAAGCCCAGAGCCCCAGTGTGCTTAGGCCTACAAAAGCGCTTCCAAGGAAGGGTGCTGGCTAGCAACAGCTTTCAGTGCTGGCACTTTTCATCTCTGAGCAATTGCTCGACGTTTGCAATTTCTCAGCTCGTGTCTACGAGACGGAAAGAGAATGACCGTGACGTTTGGTGGCTAGAGAAGCGCAAAGCCCCAGTGTTGCTGCGCCTGTGAAAGCGCTTCCAAGGAAGGGTGCTGGCTAGCAACAGCTTTCAGTGCTGGCACTTTTCATCTCTGAGCAATTGCTCGACGTTTGCAATTTCTCACCTGAGCTCTCTTTAGAGTGCGCGAGAGGATGAGCAGAAGATTAGGTGGCTAAAGAAGCCCAGAGCCCCAGTGTTCTTAGGCCTACAAAAGCGCTTCCAAGGAAGGGTGCTGGCTAGCAACAGCTTTCAGTGCTGGCACTTTTCATCTCTGAGCAATTGCTCAACGTTTGCAATTTCTCAGCTCGTGTCTACGAGACGGAAAGAGAATGACCGTGACGTTTGGTGGCTAGAGAAGCGCAAAGCCCCAGTGTTGCTGCGCCTGTGAAAGCGCTTCCAAGGAAGGGTGCTGGCTAGCAACAGCTTTCAGTGCTGGCACTTTTCATCTCTGAGCAATTGCTCGACGTTTGCAATTTCTCACCTGAGCTCTCTTTAGAGTGCGCGAGAGGATGAGCAGAAGATTAGGTGGCTAAAGAAGCCCAGAGCCCCAGTGTTCTTAGGGCTACAAAAGCGCTTCCAAGGAAGGGGGCTGGCTAGCAACAGCTTTCAGTGCTGGCACTTCTCATCTCTGAGCAATTGCTCGACGTTTGCAATTTCTCAGCTCGTGTCTACGAGACGGAAAGAGAATGTCCGTGACGTTTGGTGCGTATAGAAGCGCAAAGCCCCAGTGTTGCTGCGCCTGTGAAAGCGCTTCCAAGGAAGGGTGCTGGCTAGCAACAGCTTTCAGTGCTGGCACTTTTCATCTCTGAGCAATTGCTCGACGTTTGCAATTTCTCACCTGAGCTCTCTTTAGAGTGCGCGAGAGGATGAGCAGAAGATTCGGTGGCTAGAGAAGCCCAGAGCCCCAGTGTTCTTAGGGCTACAAAAGCGCTTCCAAGGAAGGGGGCTGGCTAGCAACAGCTTCCAGTGCTGGCACTTTTCATCTCTGAGCAATTGCTCGACCTTTGCAATTTCTCAGCTCGTGTCTACGAGACGGAAAGTGAATGACAGTGACGCTTGGTGGCTAGAGAAGCGCAAAGCCCCAGTGTTGCTGCGCCTGTGAAAGCGCTTCCAAGGAAGGGTGCTGGCTAGCAACAGCTTTCAGTGCTGGCACTTTTCATCTCTGAGCAATTGCTCGACGTTTGCAATTTCTCACCTGAGCTCTCTTTAGAGCGCGCGAGAGGATGAGCAGAAGATTAGGTGGCTAGAGAAGCCCAGAGCCCCAGTGTTCTTAGGCCTACAATAGCGCTTCCAAGGAAGGGTGCTGGCTAGCAACAGCTTTCAGTGCTGGCACTTCTCATCTCTGAGCAATTGCTCAACGTTTGCAATTTCTCAGCTCGTGTCTACGAGACGGAAAGAGAATGACCATGACGTTTGGTGCGTATAGATGTGCAAAGCCCCAGTGTTACTGCGCCTGTGAAAGCGCTTCCAAGGAAGGGTGCTGGCTAGCAACAGCTTTCAGTGCTGGCACTTTTCATCTCTGAGCAATTGCTCGACGTTTGCAATTTCTCACCTGAGCTCTCTTTAGAGTGCGCGAGAGGATGAGCAGAAGATTAGGTGGCTAGAGAAGCCCAGAGCCCCAGTCTTCTTAGGGCTACAAAAGCGCTTCCAAGGAAGGGTGCTGGCTAGCAACAGCTTTCAGTGCTGGCACTTTTCATCTCTGAGCAATTGCTCGACGTTTGCAATTTCTCAGCTCGTGTCTACGAGACGGAAAGAGAAGGACCGTGACGTTTGGTCGCTAGAGAAGCGCAAAGCCCCAGTGTTGCTGCGCCTGTGAAAGCGCTTCCAAGGAAGGGTGCTGGCTAGCAACAGCTTTCAGTGCTGGCACTTTTCATCTCTGAGCAATTGCTCGACGTTTGCAATTTCTCACCTGAGCTCTTTAGAGTGCGCGAGAGGATGAGCAGAAGATTAGGTGTCTAAAGAAGCCCAGAGCCCCAGTGTTCTTAGGCCTACAATAGCGCTTCCAAGGAAGGGTGCTGGCTAGCAACAGCTTTCAGTGCTGGCACTTTTCATCTCTGAGCAATTGCTCGACGTTTGCAATTTCTCAGCTCGTGACTAGGAGACGGAAAGAGAATGTCCGTGACGTTTGGTGGCTAGAGAAGCGCAAAGCCCCAGTGTTGCTGCGCCTGTGAAAGCGCTTCCAAGGAAGGGTGCTGGCTAGCAACAGCTTTCAGTGCTGGCACTTTTCATCTCTGAGCAATTGCTCGACGTTTGCAATTTCTCACCTGAGCTCTCTTTAGACTGCGCGAGAGGATGAGGCGAAGATTCCGTGGCTAGAGAATGCCCAGAGCCCCAGTCTTCTTAGGCCTACAAAAGCGCTTCCAAGGAAGGGTGCTGACTAGCAAGAGCTTCCAGTGCTGGCACTTTTCATCTCTGAGCAATTGCTCGACCTTTGCAATTTCTCAGCTCGTGTCTACGAGATGGAAAGTGAATGACAGTGACGCTTGGTGGCTAGAGAAGCGCAAAGCCCCAGTGTTGCTGCGCCTGTGAAAGCGCTTCCAAGGAAGGGTGCTGGCTAGCAACAGCTTTCAGTGCTGGCACTTTTCATCTCTGAGCAATTGCTCGACGTTTGCAATTTCTCACCTGAGCTCTCTTTAGAGTGCGCGAGAGGATGAGCAGAAGATTAGGTGGCTAGAGAAGCCCAGAGCCCCAGTCTTCTTAGGCCTACAAAAGCGCTTCCAAGGAACGGGGCTGGCTAGCAACAGCTTTCAGTGCTGGCACTTTTCATCTCTGAGCAATTGCTCGACGTTTGCAATTTCTCAGCTCGTGTCTACGAGATGGAAAGAGAATGACCATGACGTTTGGTGCGTATAGATGTGCAAAGCCCCAGTGTTACTGCGCCTGTGAAAGCGCTTCCAAGGAAGGGTGCTGGCTAGCAACAGCTTTCAGTGCTGGCACTTTTCATCTCTGAGCAATTGCTCGACGTTTGCAATTTCTCACCTGAGCTCTCTTTAGAGTGCGCGAGAGGATGAGCAGAAGATTAGGTGGCTAGAGAAGCCCAGAGCCCCAGTGTTCTTAGGCCTACAAAAGCGCTTCCAAGGAAGGGTGCTGGCTAGCAACAGCTTTCAGTGCTGGCACTTTTCATCTCTGAGCAATTGCTCGACGTTTGCAATTTCTCACCTGAGCTCTTTAGAGTACGCGAGAGGATGAGCAGAAGATTAGGTGGCTAGAGAAGCCCAGAGCCCCAGTCTTCTTAGGCCTACAAAAGCGCTTTCAAGGAAGGGGGCTGGCTAGCAACAGCTTTCAGTGCTGGCACTTTTCATCTCTGAGCAATTGCTCGACGTTTGCAATTTCTCAGCTCGTGTCTACGAGACGGAAAGAGAATGACCGTGACGTTTGGTGGCTAGAGAAGCGCAAAGCCCCAGTGTTGCTGCGCCTGTGAAAGCGCTTCCAAGGAAGGGTGCTGGCTAGCAACAGCTTTCAGTGCTGGCACTTTTCATCTCTGAGCAATTGCTCGACGTTTGCAATTTCTCACCTGAGCTCTCTTTAGAGTGCGCGAGAGGATGAGCAGAAGATTAGGTGGCTAAAGAAGCCCAGAGCCCCAGTCTTCTTAGGCCTACAAAAGCGCTTCCAAGGAAGGGTGCTGGCTAGCAACAGCTTTCAGTGCTGGCACTTTTCATCTCTGAGCAATTGCTCGACGTTTGCAATTTCTCAGCTCGTGTCTACGAGACGGAAAGAGAATGACCGTGACGTTTGGTGCGTATAGAAGCGCAAAGCCCCAGTGTTGCTGCGCCTGTGAAAGCGCTTCCAAGGAAGGGTGCTGGCTAGCAACAGCTTTCAGTGCTGGCACTTTTCATCTCTGAGCAATTGCTCGACGTTTGCAATTTCTCAGCTCGTGTCTACGAGACGGAAAGAGAATGACCGTGACGTTTGGTGGCTAGAGAAGCGCAAAGCCCCAGTGTTGCTGCGCCTGTGAAAGCGCTTCCAAGGAAGGGTGCTGGCTAGCAACAGCTTTCAGTGCTGGCACTTTTCATCTCTGAGCAATTGCTCGACGGTTGCAATTTCTCACCTGAGCTCTCTTTAGAGTGCGCGAGAGGATGAGCAGAAGATTAGGTGGCTAAAGAAGCCCAGAGCCCCAGTGTTCTTAGGGCTACAAAAGCGCTTCCAAGGAAGGGGGCTGGCTAGCAACAGCTTTCAGTGCTGGCACTTTTCATCTCTGAGCAATTGCTCGACCTTTGCAATTTCTCAGCTCGTGTCTACGAGACAGAAATAGAATGAACGTGACATTTGGTGGCTAGAGAAGCGCAAAGCCCCAGTGTTGCTGCACCTGTGAAAGCGCTTCCAAGGAAGGGTGCTGGCTAGCAACAGCTTTCAGTGCTGGCACTTTTCATCTCTGAGCAATTGCTCGACGTTTGCAATTTCTCAGCTCGTGTCTACGGGACGGAAAGAGAAGGACCGTGACGTTTGGTGGCTAGAGAAGCGCAAAGCCCCAGTGTTACTGCGCCTGTGAAAGCGCTTCCAAGGAAGGGTGCTGGCTAGCAACAGCTTTCAGTGCTGGCACTTTTCATCTCTGAGCAATTGCTCGACCTTTGCAATTTCTCAGCTCGTGTCTACGAGACGGAAAGAGAATGACCATGACGTTTGGTGCGTATAGAAGCGCAAAGCCCCAGTGTTGCTGTGCCTGTGAAAGCGCTTCCAAGGAAGGGTGCTGGCTAGCAACAGCTTTCAGTGCTGGCACTTTTCATCTCTGAGCAATTGCTCGACCTTTGCAATTTCTCAGCTCGTGGCTACGAGACGGAAAGAGAATGACCGTGACGTTTGGTGGCTAGAGAAGCGCAAAGCCCCAGTGTTACTGCGCCTGTGAAAGCGCTTCCAAGGAAGGGTGCTGGCTAGCAACAGCTTTCAGTGCTGGCACTTTTCATCTCTGAGCAATTGCTCGACCTTTGCAATTTCTCACCTGAGCTCTCTTTAGACTGCGCGAGAGGATGAGCAGAAGATTAGGTGGCTAGAGAAGCCCAGAGCCCCAGTGTGCTTAGGCCTACAAAAGCGCTTCCAAGGAAGGGTGCTGGCTAGCAACAGCTTTCAGTGCTGGCACTTTTCATCTCTGAGCAATTGCTCGACGTTTGCAATTTCTCACCTGAGCTCTCTTTAGAGCGCGCGAGAGGATGAGCAGAAGATTAGGTGGCTAGAGAAGCCCAGAGCCCCAGTGTTCTTAGGCCTACAAAAGCGCTTCCAAGGAAGGGGGCTGGCTAGCAACAGCTTTCAGTGCTGGCACTTTTCATCTCTGAGCAATTGCTCGACGTATGCAATTTCTCAGCTCGTGTCTACGAGACGGAAAGAGAATGACCGTGACGTTTGGTGGCTAGAGAAGCGCAAAGCCCCAGTGTTGCTGCGCCTGTGAAAGCGCTTCCAAGGAAGGGTGCTGGCTAGCAACAGCTTTCAGTGCTGGCACTTTTCATCTCTGAGCAATTGCTCGACGTTTGCAATTTCTCACCTGAGCTCTCTTTAGACTGCGCGAGAGGATGAGCAGAAGATTTGGTGGCTAGAGAAGCCCAGAGCCCCAGTCTTCTTAGGCCTACAAAAGCGCTTCCAAGGAAGGGTGCTGGCTAGCAACAGCTTTCAGTGCTGGCACTTTTCATCTCTGAGCAATTGCTCGACGTTTGCAATTTCTCAGCTCGTGTCTACGAGACGGAAAGAGAATGACCGTGACGTTTGGTGTGTATAGATCTGCAAAGCCCCAGTGTTACTGCGCCTGTGAAAGCGCTTCCAAGGAAGGGTGCTGGCTAGCAACAGCTTTCAGTGCTGGCACTTTTCATCTCTGAGCAATTGCTCGACGTTTGCAATTTCTTACCTGAGCTCTCTTTAGAGTGCGCGAGAGGATGAGCAGAAGATTAGGTGGCTAGAGAAGCCCAGAGCCCCAGTGTGCTTAGGCCTACAAAAGCGCTTCCAAGGAAGGGGGCTGGCTAGCAACAGCTTTCAGTGCTGGCACTTTTCATCTCTGAGCAATTGCTCGACGTTTGCAATTTCTCAGCTCGTGTCTACGAGACGGAAAGAGAATGACCGTGACGTTTGGTGTGTATAGATCTGCAAAGCACCAGTGTTACTGCGCCTGTGAAAGCGCTTCCAAGGAAGGGTGCTGGCTAGCAACAGCTTTCAGTGCTGGCACTTTTCATCTCTGAGCAATTGCTCGACGTTTGCAATTTCTTACCTGAGCTCTCTTTAGAGTGCGCGAGAGGATGAGCAGAAGATTAGGTGGCTAGAGAAGCCCAGAGCCCCAGTGTTCTTAGGCCTACAAAAGCGCTTCCAAGGAAGGGGGCTGGCTAGCAACAGCTTCCAGTGCTGGCACTTTTCATCTCTGAGCAATTGCTCGACGTTTGCAATTTCTCACCTGAGCTCTCTTTAGACTGCGCGAGAGGATGAGCAGAAGATTTGGTGGCTAGAGAAGCCCAGAGCCCCAGTCTTCTTAGGCCTACAAAAGCGCTTCCAAGGAAGGGGGCTGGCTAGCAACAGCTTTCAGTGCTGGCACTTTTCATCTCTGAGCAATTGCTCGACGGTTGCAATTTCTCAGCTCGTGTCTACGAGACGGAAAGAGAATGACCGTGACGTTTGGTGGCTAGAGAAGCGCAAAGCCCCAGTGTTGCTGCGCCTGTGAAAGCGCTTCCAAGGAAGGGTGCTGGCTAGCAACAGCTTTCAGTGCTGGCACTTTTCATCTCTGAGCAATTGCTCGACGTTTGCAATTTCTCACCTGAGCTCTCTTTAGACTGCGCGAGAGGATGAGGCGAAGATTCGGTGGCTAGAGAAGCCCAGAGCCCCAGTCTTCTTAGGCCTACAAAAGCGCTTCCAAGGAAGGGTGCTGGCTAGCAACAGCTTTCAGTGCTGGCACTTTTCATCTCTGAGCAATTGCTCGACGTTTGCAATTTCTCAGCTCGTGTCTACGAGACGGAAAGAGAATGTCCGTGACGTTTGGTGCGTATAGAAGCGCAAAGCCCCAGTGTTGCTGCGCCTGTGAAAGCGCTTCCAAGGAAGGGTGCTGGCTAGCAACAGCTTTCAGTGCTGGCACTTTTCATCTCTGAGCAATTGCTCGACGTTTGCAATTTCTCACCTGAGCTCTCTTTAGACTGCGCGAGAGGATGAGCAGAAGATTAGGTGGCTAGAGAAGCCCAGAGCCCCAGTGTTCTTAGGCCTACAAAAGCGCTTCCAAGGAAGGGGGCTGGCTAGCAACAGCTTTCAGTGCTGGCACTTTTCATCTCTGAGCAATTGCTCGACGTTTGCAATTTCTCAGCTCGTGTCTACGAGATGGAAAGAGAATGACCATGACGTTTGGTGCGTATAGATGTGCAAAGCCCCAGTGTTACTGCGCCTGTGAAAGCGCTTCCAAGGAAGGGTGCTGGCTAGCAACAGCTTTCAGTGCTGGCACTTTTCATCTCTGAGCAATTGCTCGACGTTTGCAATTTCTCACCTGAGCTCTCTTTAGACTGCGCGAGAGGATGAGCAGAAGATTAGGTGGCTAGAGAAGCCCAGAGCCCCAGTGTTCTTAGGCCTACAAAAGCGCTTCCAAGGAAGGGGGCTGGCTAGCAACAGCTTTCAGTGCTGGCACTTTTCATCTCTGAGCAATTGCTCGACGGTTGCAATTTCTCACCTGAGCTCTTTAGAGTACGTGAGAGGATGAGCAGAAGATTAGGTGGCTAGAGAAGCCCAGAGCCCCAGTGTTCTTAGGCCTACAAAAGCGCTTCCAAGGAAGGGTGCTGGCTAGCAACAGCTTTCAGTGCTGGCACTTTTCATCTCTGAGCAATTGCTCGACGTTTGCAATTTCTCAGCTCGTGTCTACGAGACGGAAAGAGAAGGACCGTGACGTTTGGTGGCTAGAGAAGCGCAAAGCCCCAGTGTTGCTGCGCCTGTGAAAGCGCTTCCAAGGAAGGGTGCTGGCTAGCAACAGCTTCCAGTGCTGGCACTTTTCATCTCTGAGCAATTGCTCGACGGTTGCAATTTCTCACCTGAGCTCTCTTTAGAGTGCGCGAGAGGATGAGCAGAAGATTAGGTGGCTAGAGAAGCCCAGAGCCCCAGTCTTCTTAGGCCTACAAAAGCGCTTCCAAGGAAGGGGGCTGGCTAGCAACAGCTTTCAGTGCTGGCACTTTTCCTCTCTGAGCAATTGCTCGACGTTTGCAATTTCTCAGCTCGTGTCTAGGAGACGGAAAGAGAAGGACCATGACGTTTGGTGCGTATAGAAGCGCAAAGCCCCAGTGTTGCTGCGCCTGTGAAAGCGCTTCCAAGGAAGGGGGCTGGCTAGCAACAGCTTTCAGTGCTGGCACTTTTCATCTCTGAGCAATTGCTCGACGTTTGCAATTTCTCACCTGAGCTCTCTTTAGAGTGCGCGAGAGGATGAGCAGAAGATTAGGTGGCTAGAGAAGCCCAGAGCCCCAGTGTTCTTAGGCCTACAATAGCGCTTCCAAGGAAGGGTGCTGGCTAGCAACAGCTTTCAGTGCTGGCACTTTTCATCTCTGAGCAATTGCTCGACGTTTGCAATTTCTCAGCTCGTGTCTACGAGATGGAAAGAGAATGACAGTGACGTTTGGTGCGTATAGATGTGCAAAGCCCCAGTGTTACTGCGCCTGTGAAAGCGCTTCCAAGGAAGGGTGCTGGCTAGCAACAGCTTTCAGTGCTGGCACTTTTCATCTCTGAGCAATTGCTCGACGTTTGCAATTTCTCACCTGAGCTCTCTTTAGAGTGCGCGAGAGGATGAGCAGAAGATTAGGTGTCTAAAGAAGCCCAGAGCCCCAGTGTGCTTAGGGCTACAAAAGCGCTTCCAAGGAAGGGTGCTGGCTAGCAACAGCTTTCAGTGCTGGCACTTTTCATCTCTGAGCAATTGCTCGACGTTTGTAATTTCTCACCTGAGCTCTCTTTAGACTGCGCGAGAGAATGAGCAGAAGATTAGGTGGCTAGAGAAGCCCAGAGCCCCAGTGTGCTTAGGCCTACAAAAGCGCTTCCAAGGAAGGGTGCTGGCTAGCAACAGCTTTCAGTGCTGGCACTTTTCATCTCTGAGCAATTGCTCGACGTTTGCAATTTCTCACCTGAGCTCTCTTTAGAGCGCGCGAGAGGATGAGCAGAAGATTAAGTGGCTAGAGAAGCCCAGAGCCCCAGTCTTCTTAGGGCTACAAAAGCGCTTCCAAGGAAGGGTGCTGGCTAGCAACAGCTTTCAGTGCTGGCACTTTTCATCTCTGAGCAATTGCTCGACGTTTGCAATTTCTCAGCTCGTGTCTAGGAGACGGAAAGAGAATGACCGTGACGTTTGGTGGCTAGAGAAGCGCAAAGCCCCAGTGTTGCTGCGCCTGTGAAAGCGCTTCCAAGGAAGGGTGCTGGCTAGCAACAGCTTTCAGTGCTGGCACTTTTCATCTCTGAGCAATTGCTCGACGTTTGCAATTTCTCACCTGAGCTCTCTTTAGAGTGCGCGAGAGGATGAGCAGAAGATTAGGTGGCTAGAGAAGCCCAGAGCCCCAGTGTTCTTAGGCCTACAAAAGCGCTTCCAAGGAAGGGGGCTGGCTAGCAACAGCTTTCAGTGCTGGCACTTTTCATCTCTGAGCAATTGCTCGACGTTTGCAATTTCTCAGCTCGTGTCTACGAGACGGAAAGAGAATGTCCGTGACGTTTGGTGGCTAGAGAAGCGCAAAGCCCCAGTGTTGCTGCGCCTGTGAAAGCGCTTCCAAGGAAGGGTGCTGGCTAGCAACAGCTTTCAGTGCTGGCACTTTTCATCTCTGAGCAATTGCTCGACGTTTGCAATTTCTCACCTGAGCTCTCTTTAGAGTGCGCGAGAGGATGAGCAGAAGATTCGGTGGCTAGAGAAGCCCAGAGCCCCAGTCTTCTTAGGGCTACAAAAGCGCTTCCAAGGAAGGGGGCTGGCTAGCAACAGCTTCCAGTGCTGGCACTTTTCATCTCTGAGCAATTGCTCGACGTTTGCAATTTCTCACCTGAGCTCTCTTTAGACTGCGCGAGAGAATGAGCAGAAGATTAGGTGGCTAGAGAAGCCCAGAGCCCCAGTGTGCTTAGGCCTACAAAAGCGCTTCCAAGGAAGGGGGCTGGCTAGCAACAGCTTTCAGTGCTGGCACTTTTCATCTCTGAGCAATTGCTCGACGTTTGCAATTTCTCACCTGAGCTCTCTTTAGAGCGCGCGAGAGGATGAGCAGAAGATTAAGTGGCTAGAGAAGCCCAGAGCCCCAGTGTGCTTAGGGCTACAAAAGCGCTTCCAAGGAAGGGTGCTGGCTAGCAACAGCTTTCAGTGCTGGCACTTTTCATCTCTGAGCAATTGCTCGACGTTTGCAATTTCTCACCTGAGCTCTCTTTAGACTGCGCGAGAGGATGAGCAGAAGATTAGGTGGCTAGAGAAGCCCAGAGCCCCAGTGTTCTTAGGCCTACAAAAGCGCTTCCAAGGAAGGGTGCTGGCTAGCAACAGCTTTCAGTGCTGGCACTTTTCATCTCTGAGCAATTGCTCGACGTTTGCAATTTCTCAGCTCGTGTCTACGAGACGGAAAGAGAATGTCCGTGACGTTTGGTGCGTATAGAAGCGCAAAGCCGCAGTGTTGCTGCGCCTGTGAAAGCGCTTCCAAGGAAGGGTGCTGGCTAGCAACAGCTTTCAGTGCTGGCACTTTTCATCTCTGAGCAATTGCTCGACGTTTGCAATTTCTCACCTGAGCTCTCTTTAGACTGCGCGAGAGGATGAGCAGAAGATTAAGTGGCTAGAGAAGCCCAGAGCCCCAGTCTTCTTAGGGCTACAAAAGCGCTTCCAAGGAAGGGTGCTGGCTAGCAACAGCTTTCAGTGCTGGCACTTTTCATCTCTGAGCAATTGCTCGACGTTTGCAATTTCTCACCTGAGCTCTCTTTAGAGTGCGCGAGAGGATGAGCAGAAGATTAGGTGGCTATAGAAGCCCAGAACCCCAGTGTTCTTAGGCCTACAATAGCGCTTCCAAGGAAGGGTGCTGGCTAGCAACAGCTTTCAGTGCTGGCACTTTTCATCTCTGAGCAATTGCTCGACGTTTGCAATTTCTCAGCTCATGTCTACGAGACGGAAAGAGAATGACCATGACGTTTGGTGTGTATAGATGTGCAAAGCCCCAGTGTTACTGCGCCTGTGAAAGCGCTTCCAAGGAAGGGTGCTGGCTAGCAACAGCTTTCAGTGCTGGCACTTTTCATCTCTGAGCAATTGCTCGACGTTTGCAATTTCTCACCTGAGCTCTCTTTAGACTGCGCGAGAGGATGAGCAGAAGATTAAGTGGCTAGAGAAGCCCAGAGCCCCAGTGTGCTTAGGCCTACAAAAGCGCTTCCAAGGAAGGGGGCTGGCTAGCAACAGCTTTCAGTGCTGGCACTTTTCATCTCTGAGCAATTGCTCGACGTTTGCAATTTCTCACCTGAGCTCTCTTTAGAGTGCACGAGAGGATGAGCAGAAGATTAGGTGGCTAGAGAAGCCCAGAGCCCCAGTGTGCTTAGGCCTACAAAAGCGCTTCCAAGGAAGGGGGCTGGCTAGCAACAGCTTTCAGTGCTGGCACTTTTCATCTCTGAGCAATTGCTCGACGTTTGCAATTTCTCACCTGAGCTCTCTTTAGAGTGCGCGAGAGAATGAGCAGAAGATTAGGTGGCTAGAGAAGCCCAGAGCCCCAGTGTGCTTAGGCCTACAAAAGCGCTTCCAAGGAAGGGGGCTGGCTAGCAACAGCTTTCAGTGCTGGCACTTTTCATCTCTGAGCAATTGCTCGACGTTTGCAATTTCTCACCTGAGCTCTCTTTAGACTGCGCGAGAGGATGAGCAGAAGATTAGGTAGCTAGAGAAGCGCAGAGCCCCAGTCTTCTTAGGCCTACAAAAGCGCTTCCAAGGAAGGGTGCTCGCTAGCAACAGCTTTCAGTGCTGGCACTTTTCATCTCTGAGCAATTGCTCGACGTTTGCAATTTCTCAGCTCGTGTCTACGAGACGGAGAGATGGTGACCGTGACGTTAGGTGGCTAGAGAAGCGCAGAGCCCCACTGGTGCTGCGCCTGTGAAAGCGCTTCCAAGGAGCGGTGCTGGGTAGCGGTAGCATTCCATGCTGGCACTTTTCTTGTGTGAGGAATTGCTGGACGTTTTCAATGTCTCACCTGTGCTCTCCTTCGACTGCGAGAGAGGATGAGGCGAAGATTCGGTGGCTAGAGAAGCACAGAGCCCCAGCCTTTGTGGGGCCCTGAAAGGCTAGCCAAGGCATGCTTAGATCAAGCAGTAGCAGTCAGTGCTGGCACTTTTCAGGTGCGAGGAATTGCTGGACGTTTTCAATTTCTCGGCTCAGCTCTACGAGACGGAGAGATAGTGAGCGTGACGTTAGGTGGCTAGAGAAGCGCAAAGCCCCAGTGGTGCTGCGCCTGTGAAAGCGCTTCCAAGGAGCGGTGCTGGCTAGCAACAGGTTTCAGTGCTAACACTTTTCTTGTGTGAGGCATTGCTGGACGTTTTCAATGTCTCACCTGTGCTCTCCTTCGACTGCGAGAGAGGATGAGGCGAAGATTCGGTGGCTAGAGAAGCACAGAGACCCAGCCTTTGTGGGGCCCTGAAAGTCTAGCCAAGGCATGCTTAGATCAAGCAGTAGCAGTCAGTGCTGGCACTTTTCAGGTGTGAGGAATTGCTGGACGTTTTCAATTTCTCGGCTCAGCTCTACGAGACGGAGAGATAGTGAGCGTGACGTTAGGTGGCTAGAGAAGCGCAGAGCCCCACTGGTGCTGCGCCTGTCAAAGCGCTTCCAAGGAGCAGTGCTGGCTAGCAACAGCTTTCAGTGCTAACACTTTTCTTGTGTGAGGAATAGCTGGACGTTTTCAATGTCTCACCTGTGCTCTCCTTCGACTGCAAGAGAGGATGAGGCGAAGATTCGGTGGCTAGAGAAGCACAGAGCCCCAGCCTTTGTGGGGCCCTGAAAGGCTAGCCAAGGCATGCTTAGATCAAGCAGTAGCAGTCAGTGCTGGCACTTTTCAGGTGTGAGGAATTGCTGGACGTTTTCAATTTCTCAGCTCATGTCCACGAGACGGAGAGATAGTGAGCGTGACGTTAGGTGGCTAGAGAAGCGCAGAGCCCCACTGGTGCTGCGCCTGTGAAAGCGCTTCCAAGGAGCGGTGCTGGGTAGCAACAGGTTTCAGTGCTAACACTTTTCTTGTGTGAGGAATTGCTGGACGTTTTCAATGTCTCACCTGTGCTCTCCTTCGACTGCGAGAGAGGATGAGGCGAAGATTGGGTGGCTAGAGAAGCACAGAGACCCAGCCTTTGTGGGGCCCTGAAAGGCTAGCCAAGGCATGCTTAGATCAAGCAGTAGCAGTCAGTGCTGGCACTTTTCAGGTGTGAGGAATTGCTGGGCGTTTTCAATTGCTCAGCTCGTGTCCACGAGACGGAGAGATAGTGAGCGTGACGTTAGGTGGCTAGAGAAGCGCAGAGCCCCAGTGGTGCTGCACCTGTCAAAGCGCTTCCAAGGAACGGTGCTGGCTAGCGGTAGCATTCCGTGCTGGCACTTTTCTTGTGTGACTAATTGCTGGACGTTTTCAATGTCTCACCTGTGCTCTCCTTCCACTGCGAGAGAGGATGAGGCGAAGATTCGGTGGCTAGAGAAGCACACAGCCCCAGCCTTTGTGTGGCCCTGAAAGGCTAGCCAAGGCATGCTTAGATCAAGCAGTAGCAGTCAGTGCTGGCACTTTTCAGGTGTGAGGAATTGCTGGACGTTTTCAATTTCTCAGCTCGTGTCTACGAGACGGAGAGATGGTGAGCGTGACGTTAGGTGGCTAGAGAAGCGCAGAGCCCCAGTGGTGCTGCGCCTGTCAAAGCGCTTCCAAGGAACGGTGCTGGCTAGCGGTAGCATTCCGTGCTGGCACTTTTCAGGTGTGAGGAATTGCTGGACGTTTTCAATGTCTCACCTGTGCTCTCCTTCGACTGCGAGAGAGGATGAGGCGAAGATTCGGTGGCTAGAGAAGCACAGAGCCCCAGCCTTTGTGTGGCCCTGAAAGGCTAGCCAAGGCATGCTTAGATCAAGCAGTAGCAGTCAGTGCTGGCACTTTTCAGGTGTGAGGAATTGCTGGACGTTTTCAATTGCTCAGCTCGTGTCTACGAGACGGAGAGATGGTGAGCGTGACGTTAGGTGGCTAGAGAAGCGCAGAGCCCCAGTGGTGCTGCGCCTGTGAAAGCGCTTCCAAGGAACGGTGCTGGGTAGCGGTAGCATTCCGTGCTGGCACTTTTCTTGTGTGAGGAATTGCTGGACGTTTTCAATGTCTCACCTGTGCTCTCCTTCGACTGCGAGAGAGGATGAGGCGAAGATTCGGTGGCTAGAGAAGCACAGAGCCCCAGCCTTTGTGGGGCCCTGAAAGGCTAGCCAAGGCATGCTTAGATCAAGCAGTAGCAGTCAGTGCTGGCACTTTTCAGGTGTGAGGAATTGCTGGACGTTTTCAATTTCTCGGCTCGTGTCTACGAGACGGAGAGATAGTGAGCGTGACGTTAGGTGGCTAGAGAAGCGCAGAGCCCCAGTGGTGCTGCGCCTGTGAAAGCGCTTCCAAGGAGCGGTGCTGGCTAGCAACAGGTTTCAGTGCTAACACTTTTCTTGTGTGAGGCATTGCTGGACGTTTTCAATGTCTCACCTGTGCTCTCCTTCGACTGCAAGAGAGGATGAGGCGAAGATTCGGTGGCTAGAGAAGCACAGAGCCCCAGCCTTTGTGTGGCTCTGAAAGGCTAGCCAAGGCATGCTTAGATCAAGCAGTAGCAGTCAGTGCTGGCACTTTTCAGGTGTGAGGAATTGCTGGACGTTTTCAATTTCTCGGCTCAGCTCTACGAGACGGAGAGATAGTGAGCGTGACGTTAGGTGGCTAGAGAAGCGCAGAGCCCCACTGGTGCTGCGCCTGTCAAAGCGCTTCCAAGGAGCAGTGCTGGCTAGCAACAGCTTTCAGTGCTAACACTTTCCTTGTGTGAGGAATAGCTGGACGTTTTCAATGTCTCACCTGTGCTCTCCTTCGACTGCGAGACAGGATGAGGCGAAGATTCGGTGGCTAGAGAAGCACACAGCCCCAGCCTTTGTGGGGCCCTGAAAGGCTAGCCAAGGCATGCTTAGATCAAGCAGTAGCAGTCAGTGCTGGCACTTTTCAGGTGTGAGGAATTGCTGGACGTTTTCAATTTCTCAGCTCATGTCCACGAGACGGAGAGATAGTGAGCGTGACGTTAGGTGGCTAGAGAAGCGCAGAGCCCCAGTGGTGCTGCGCCTGTCAAAGCGCTTCCAAGGAGCGGTGCTGGGTAGCAACACCTTTCAGTGCTGGCACTTTTCTTGTGTGAGGAATTGCTGGACGTTTTCAATGTCTCACCTGTGCTCTCCTTCCACTGCGAGAGAGGATGAGGCGAAGATTCGGTGGCTAGAGAAGCACAGAGCCCCAGCCTTTGTGTGGCCCTGAAAGGCTAGCCAAGGCATGCTTAGATCAAGCAGTAGCAGTCAGTGCTGGCACTTTTCAGGTGTGAGGAATTGCTGGACGTTTTCAATTTCTCAGCTCGTGTCTACGAGACGGAGAGATAGTGAGCGTGACGTTAGGTGGCTAGAGAAGCGCAGAGCCCCAGTGGTGCTGCGCCTGTGAAAGCGCTTCCAAGGAACTGTGCTGGCTAGCGGTAGCATTCCGTGCTGGCACTTTTCAGGTGTGAGGAATTGCTGGACGTTTTCAATGTCTCACCTGTGCTCTCCTTCCACTGCGAGAGAGGATGAGGCGAAGATTCGGTGGCTAGAGAAGCACAGAGCCCCAGCCTTTGTGTGGCCCTGAAAGGCTAGCCAAGGCATGCTTAGATCAAGCAGTAGCAGTCAGTGCTGGCACTTTTCAGGTGTGAGGAATTGCTGGACGTTTTCAATGTCTCAGCTCGTGTCTACGAGACGGAGAGATAGTGAGCGTGACGTTAGGTGGCTAGAGAAGCGCAGAGCCCCAGTGGTGCTGCGCCTATCAAAGCGCTTCCAAGGAGCGGTGCTGGCTAGCAACAGGTTTCAGTGCTGGCACTTTTCTTTTGTGAGGAATAGCTGGACGTTTTCAATGTCTCACCTGTGCTCTCCTTCGACTGCGAGAGAGGATGAGGCGAAGATTCGGTGGCTAGAGAAGCACAGAGCCCCAGCCTTTGTGGGGCCCTGAAAGGCTAGCCAAGGCATGCTTAGATCAAGCAGTACCAGTCAGTGCTGGCACTTTTCAGGTGTGAGGAATTGCTGGACGTTTTCAATTTCTCAGCTCGTGTCTACGAGACGGAGAGATAGTGAGCGTGACGTTAGGTGGCTAGAGAAGCGCAGAGCCCCACTGGTGCTGCGCCTGTCAAAGCGCTTCCAAGGAGCGGTGCTGGGTAGCGGTAGCATTCCGTGCTGGCACTTTTCTTGTGTGAGGAATTGCTGGACGTTTTCAATGTCTCACCTGTGCTCTCCTTCCACTGCGAGAGAGGATGAGGCGAAGATTCGGTGGCTAGAGAAGCACAGAGCCCCAGCCTTTGTGTGGCCCTGAAAGGCTAGCCAAGGCATGCTTAGATCAAGCAGTAGCAGTCAGTGCTGGCACTTTTCAGGTGTGAGGAATTGCTGGACGTTTTCAATTTCTCAGCTCGTGTCTACGAGACGGAGAGATGGTGAGCGTGACGTTAGGTGGCTAGAGAAGCGCAGAGCCCCACTGGTGCTGCGCCTGTGAAAGCGCTTCCAAGGAACGGTGCTGGCTAGCGGTAGCATTCCGTGCTGGCACTTTTCAGGTGTGAGGAATTGCTGGACGTTTTCAATGTCTCACCTGTGCTCTCCTTCGACTGCGAGAGAGGATGAGGCGAAGATTCGGTGGCTAGAGAAGCACACAGCCCCAGCCTTTGTGGGGCCCTGAAAGGCTAGCCAAGGCATGCTTAGATCAAGCAGTAGCAGTCAGTGCTGGCACTTTTCAGGTGTGAGGAATTGCTGGACGTTTTCAATTTCTCAGCTCATGTCTACGAGACGGAGAGATAGTGAGCGTGACGTTAGGTGGCTAGAGAAGCGCAGAGCCCCACTGGTGCTGCGCCTGTGAAAGCGCTTCCAAGGAACTGTGCTGGCTAGCGGTAGCATTCCATGCTGGCACTTTTCTTGTGTGACTAATTGCTGGACGTTTTCAATGTCTCACCTGTGCTCTCCTTCCACTGCGAGAGAGGATGAGGCGAAGATTCGGTGGCTAGAGAAGCACAGAGCCCCAGCCTTTGTGTGGCCCTGAAAGGCTAGCCAAGGCATGCTTAGATCAAGCAGTAGCAGTCAGTGCTGGCACTTTTCAGGTGTGAGGAATTGCTGGACGTTTTCAATTTCTCAGCTCAGCTCTACGAGACGGAGAGATAGTGAGCGTGACGTTAGGTGGCTAGAGAAGCGCAGAGCCCCACTGGTGCTGCGCCTGTGAAAGCGCTTCCAAGGAACAGTGCTGGCTAGCAACAGGTTTCAGTGCTAACACTTTTCTTGTGTGAGGCATTGCTGGACGTTTTCAATGTCTCACCTGTGCTCTCCTTCGACTGCGAGAGAGGATGAGGCGAAGATTCGGTGGCTAGAGAAGCACAGAGCCCCAGCCTTTGTGTGGCCCTGAAAGGCTAGCCAAGGCATGCTTAGATCAAGCAGTAGCAGTCAGTGCTGGCACTTTTCAGGTGTGAGGAATTGCTGGACGTTTTCAATTTCTCGGCTCAGCTCTACGAGACGGAGAGATAGTGAGCGTGACGTTAGGTGGCTAGAGAAGCGCAGAGCCCCACTGGTGCTGCGCCTGTCAAAGCGCTTCCAAGGAGCAGTGCTGGCTAGCAACAGCTTTCAGTGCTGCCACTTTTCTTGTGTGAGGAATTGCTGGACGTTTTCAATGTCTCACCTGTGCTCTCCTTCCACTGCAAGAGAGGATGAGGCGAAGATTCGGTGGCTAGAGAAGCACAGAGCCCCAGCCTTTGTGTGGCCCTGAAAGGCTAGCCAAGGCATGCTTAGATCAAGCAGTAGCAGTCAGTGCTGGCACTTTTCAGGTGTGAGGAATTGCTGGACGTTTTCAATTGCTCAGCTCGTGTCTACGAGACGGAGAGATGGTGAGCGTGACGTTAGGTGGCTAGAGAAGCGCAGAGCCCCAGTGGTGCTGCGCCTGTGAAAGCGCTTCCAAGGAACGGTGCTGGCTAGCGGTAGCATTCCGTGCTGGCACTTTTCAGGTGTGAGGAATTGCTGGACGTTTTCAATGTCTCACCTGTGCTCTCCTTCGACTGCGAGAGAGGATGAGGCGAAGATTCGGTGGCTAGAGAAGCACAGAGCCCCAGCCTTTGTGGGGCCCTGAAAGGCTAGCCAAGGCATGCTTAGATCAAGCAGTAGCAGTCAGTGCTGGCACTTTTCAGGTGTGAGGAATTGCTGGACGTTTTCAATTGCTCAGCTCGTGTCTACGAGACGGAGAGATGGTGAGCGTGACGTTAGGTGGCTAGAGAAGCGCAGAGCCCCAGTGGTGCTGCGCCTGTGAAAGCGCTTCCAAGGAACGGTGCTGGGTAGCGGTAGCATTCCGTGCTGGCACTTTTCTTGTGTGAGGAATTGCTGGACGTTTTCAATGTCTCACCTGTGCTCTCCTTCGACTGCGAGAGAGGATGAGGCGAAGATTCGGTGGCTAGAGAAGCACAGAGCCCCAGCCTTTGTGTGGCCCTGAAAGGCTAGCCAAGGCATGCTTAGATCAAGCAGTAGCAGTCAGTGCTGGCACTTTTCAGGTGTGAGGAATTGCTGGACGTTTTCAATTTCTCGGCTCGTGTCTACGAGACGGAGAGATAGTGAGCGTGACGTTAGGTGGCTAGAGAAGCGCAGAGCCCCAGTGGTGCTGCGCCTGTGAAAGCGCTTCCAAGGAGCGGTGCTGGCTAGCAACAGGTTTCAGTGCTAACACTTTTCTTGTGTGAGGCATTGCTGGACGTTTTCAATGTCTCACCTGTGCTCTCCTTCGACTGCAAGAGAGGATGAGGCGAAGATTCGGTGGCTAGAGAAGCACAGAGCCCCAGCCTTTGTGTGGCTCTGAAAGGCTAGCCAAGGCATGCTTAGATCAAGCAGTAGCAGTCAGTGCTGGCACTTTTCAGGTGTGAGGAATTGCTGGACGTTTTCAATTTCTCGGCTCAGCTCGTGTCTACGACACGGAGAGATAGTGAGCGTGACGTTAGGTGGCTAGAGAAGCGCAGAGCCCCAGTGGTGCTGCGCCTGTCAAAGCGCTTCCAAGGAGCAGTGCTGGCTAGCAACAGCTTTCAGTGCTAACACTTTCCTTGTGTGAGGAATAGCTGGACGTTTTCAATGTCTCACCTGTGCTCTCCTTCGACTGCGAGAGAGGATGAGGCGAAGATTCGGTGGCTAGAGAAGCACACAGCCCCAGCCTTTGTGGGGCCCTGAAAGGCTAGCCAAGGCATGCTTAGATCAAGCAGTAGCAGTCAGTGCTGGCACTTTTCAGGTGTGAGGAATTGCTGGACGTTTTCAATGTCTCAGCTCATGTCCACGAGACGGAGAGATAGTGAGCGTGACGTTAGGTGGCTAGAGAAGCGCAGAGCCCCAGTGGTGCTGCGCCTGTCAAAGCGCTTCCAAGGAGCGGTGCTGGGTAGCAACACCTTTCAGTGCTGGCACTTTTCTTGTGTGAGGAATTGCTGGACGTTTTCAATGTCTCACCTGTGCTCTCCTTCGACTGCGAGAGAGGATGAGGCGAAGATTCGGTGGCTAGAGAAGCACAGAGCCCCAGCCTTTGTGTGGCCCTGAAAGGCTAGCCAAGGCATGCTTAGATCAAGCAGTAGCAGTCAGTGCTGGCACTTTTCAGGTGTGAGGAATTGCTGGACGTTTTCAATTTCTCAGCTCGTGTCTACGAGACGGAGAGATAGTGAGCGTGACGTTAGGTGGCTAGAGAAGCGCAGAGCCCCAGTGGTGCTGCGCCTGTCAAAGCGCTTCCAAGGAACTGTGCTGGCTAGCGGTAGCATTCCGTGCTGGCACTTTTCAGGTGTGAGGAATTGCTGGACGTTTTCAATGTCTCACCTGTGCTCTCCTTCCACTGCGAGAGAGGATGAGGCGAAGATTCGGTGGCTAGAGAAGCACAGAGCCCCAGCCTTTGTGGGGCCCTGAAAGGCTAGCCAAGGCATGCTTAGATCAAGCAGTAGCAGTCAGTGCTGGCACTTTTCAGGTGTGAGGAATTGCTGGACGTTTTCAATTTCTCAGCTCGTGTCTACGAGACGGAGAGATGGTGACCGTGACGTTAGGTGGCTAGAGAAGCGCAGAGCCCCAGTGTTGCTGCGCCTGTGAAAGCGCTTCCAAGGAGCAGTGCTGGCTAGCAACAGCTTTCAGTGCTAACACTTTTCTTGTGTGAGGAATAGCTGGACGTTTTCAATGTCTCACCTGTGCTCTCCTTCGACTGCAAGAGAGGATGAGGCGAAGATTCGGTGGCTAGAGAAGCACAGAGTCCCAGCCTTTGTGTGGCCCTGAAAGGCTAGCCAAGGCATGCTTAGATCAAGCAGTAGCAGTCAGTGCTGGCACTTTTCAGGTGTGAGGAATTGCTGGACGTTTTCAATTTCTCGGCTCAGCTCTACGAGACGGAGAGATAGTGAGCGTGACGTTAGGTGGCTAGAGAAGCGCAGAGCCCCACTGGTGCTGCGCCTGTCAAAGCGCTTCCAAGGAACGGTGCTGGCTAGCGGTAGCATTCCGTGCTGGCACTTTTCTTGTGTGAGGAATTGCTGGACGTTTTCAATGTCTCACCTGTGCTCTCCTTCCACTGCGAGAGAGGATGAGGCGAAGATTCGGTGGCTAGAGAAGCACACAGCCCCAGCCTTTGTGTGGCCCTGAAAGGCTAGCCAAGGCATGCTTAGATCAAGCAGTAGCAGTCAGTGCTGGCACTTTTCAGGTGTGAGGAATTGCTGGACGTTTTCAATTTCTCAGCTCGTGTCTACGAGACGGAGAGATGGTGAGCGTGACGTTAGGTGGCTAGAGAAGCGCAGAGCCCCAGTGGTGCTGCGCCTGTGAAAGCGCTTCCAAGGAACGGTGCTGGCTAGCGGTAGCATTCCGTGCTGGCACTTTTCAGGTGTGAGGAATTGCTGGACGTTTTCAATGTCTCACCTGTGCTCTCCTTCGACTGCGAGAGAGGATGAGGCGAAGATTCGGTGGCTAGAGAAGCACAGAGCCCCAGCCTTTGTGTGGCCCTGAAAGGCTAGCCAAGGCATGCTTAGATCAAGCAGTAGCAGTCAGTGCTGGCACTTTTCAGGTGTGAGGAATTGCTGGACGTTTTCAATTGCTCAGCTCGTGTCTACAAGACGGAGAGATGGTGAGCGTGACGTTAGGTGGCTAGAGAAGCGCAGAGCCCCAGTGGTGCTGCGCCTGTGAAAGCGCTTCCAAGGAACGGTGCTGGGTAGCGGTAGCATTCCGTGCTGGCACTTTTCTTGTGTGAGGAATTGCTGGACGTTTTCAATGTCTCACCTGTGCTCTCCTTCGACTGCGAGAGAGGATGAGGCGAAGATTAGCTGGCTAGAGAAGCACAGAGCCCCAGCCTTTGTGGGGCCCTGAAAGGCTAGCCAAGGCATGCTTAGATCAAGCAGTAGCAGTCAGTGCTGGCACTTTTCAGGTGTGAGGAATTGCTGGACGTTTTCAATTTCTCGGCTCGTGTCTACGAGACGGAGAGATAGTGAGCGTGACGTTAGGTGGCTAGAGAAGCGCAGAGCCCCAGTGGTGCTGCGCCTGTGAAAGCGCTTCCAAGGAGCGGTGCTGGCTAGCAACAGGTTTCAGTGCTAACACTTTTCTTGTGTGAGGCATTGCTGGACGTTTTCAATGTCTCACCTGTGCTCTCCTTCGACTGCAAGAGAGGATGAGGCGAAGATTCGGTGGCTAGAGAAGCACAGAGCCCCAGCCTTTGTGTGGCTCTGAAAGGCTAGCCAAGGCATGCTTAGATCAAGCAGTAGCAGTCAGTGCTGGCACTTTTCAGGTGTGAGGAATTGCTGGACGTTTTCAATTTCTCGGCTCAGCTCGTGTCTACGACACGGAGAGATAGTGAGCGTGACGTTAGGTGGCTAGAGAAGCGCAGAGCCCCAGTGGTGCTGCGCCTGTCAAAGCGCTTCCAAGGAGCAGTGCTGGCTAGCAACAGCTTTCAGTGCTAACACTTTCCTTGTGTGAGGAATAGCTGGACGTTTTCAATGTCTCACCTGTGCTCTCCTTCGACTGCGAGAGAGGATGAGGCGAAGATTCGGTGGCTAGAGAAGCACACAGCCCCAGCCTTTGTGGGGCCCTGAAAGGCTAGCCAAGGCATGCTTAGATCAAGCAGTAGCAGTCAGTGCTGGCACTTTTCAGGTGTGAGGAATTGCTGGACGTTTTCAATTTCTCAGCTCATGTCCACGAGACGGAGAGATAGTGAGCGTGACGTTAGGTGGCTAGAGAAGCGCAGAGCCCCACTGGTGCTGCGCCTGTCAAAGCGCTTCCAAGGAGCGGTGCTGGCTAGCAACACCTTTCAGTGCTGGCACTTTTCTTGTGTGAGGAATTGCTGGACGTTTTCAATGTCTCACCTGTGCTCTCCTTCGACTGCGAGAGAGGATGAGGCGAAGATTCGGTGGCTAGAGAAGCACAGAGCCCCAGCCTTTGTGTGGCCCTGAAAGGCTAGCCAAGGCATGCTTAGATCAAGCAGTAGCAGTCAGTGCTGGCACTTTTCAGGTGTGAGGAATTGCTGGACGTTTTCAATTTCTCAGCTCGTGTCTACGAGACGGAGAGATAGTGAGCGTGACGTTAGGTGGCTAGAGAAGCGCAGAGCCCCAGTGGTGCTGCGCCTGTCAAAGCGCTTCCAAGGAACTGTGCTGGCTAGCGGTAGCATTCCGTGCTGGCACTTTTCAGGTGTGAGGAATTGCTGGACGTTTTCAATGTCTCACCTGTGCTCTCCTTCCACTGCGAGAGAGGATGAGGCGAAGATTCGGTGGCTAGAGAAGCACACAGCCCCAGCCTTTGTGGGGCCCTGAAAGGCTAGCCAAGGCATGCTTAGATCAAGCAGTAGCAGTCAGTGCTGGCACTTTTCAGGTGTGAGGAATTGCTGGACGTTTTCAATTTCTCAGCTCAGCTCTACGAGACGGAGAGATGGTGACCGTGACGTTAGGTGGCTAGAGAAGCGCAGAGCCCCAGTGGTGCTGCGCCTGTGAAAGCGCTTCCAAGGAGCGGTGCTGGCTAGCAACAGGTTTCAGTGCTAACACTTTTCTTGTGTGAGGCATTGCTGGACGTTTTCAATGTCTCACCTGTGCTCTCCTTCGACTGCGAGAGAGGATGAGGCGAAGATTGGGTGGCTAGAGAAGCACAGAGCCCCAGCCTTTGTGTGGCCCTGAAAGGCTAGCCAAGGCATGCTTAGATCAAGCAGTAGCAGTCAGTGCTGGCACTTTTCAGGTGTGAGGAATTGCTGGACGTTTTCAATTTCTCGGCTCAGCTCTACGAGACGGAGAGATAGTGAGCGTGACGTTAGGTGGCTAGAGAAGCGCAGAGCCCCACTGGTGCTGCGCCTGTCAAAGCGCTTCCAAGGAGCGGTGCTGGGTAGCAACAGCTTTCAGTGCTGGCACTTTTCTTGTGTGAGGAATTGCTGGACGTTTTCAATGTCTCACCTGTGCTCTCCTTCGACTGCGAGAGAGGATGAGGCGAAGATTCGGTGGCTAGAGAAGCACAGAGCCCCAGCCTTTGTGGGGCCCTGAAAGGCTAGCCAAGGCATGCTTAGATCAAGCAGTAGCAGTCAGTGCTGGCACTTTTCAGGTGTGAGGAATTGCTGGACGTTTTCAATTTCTCAGCTCGTGTCTACGAGACGGAGAGATAGTGAGCGTGACGTTAGGTGGCTAGAGAAGCGCAGAGCCCCACTGGTGCTGCGCCTGTGAAAGCGCTTCCAAGGAGCAGTGCTGGCTAGCGGTAGCATTCCATGCTGGCACTTTTCTTGTGTGACTAATTGCTGGACGTTTTCAATGTCTCACCTGTGCTCTCCTTCGACTGCGAGAGAGGATGAGGCGAAGATTCGGTGGCTAGAGAAGCACAGAGCCCCAGCCTTTGTGGGGCCCTGAAAGGCTAGCCAAGGCATGCTTAGATCAAGCAGTAGCAGTCAGTGCTGGCACTTTTCAGGTGTGAGGAATTGCTGGACGTTTTCAATTTCTCAGCTCGTGTCTACGAGACGGAGAGATGGTGAGCGTGACGTTAGGTGGCTAGAGAAGCGCAGAGCCCCACTGGTGCTGCGCCTGTGAAAGCGCTTCCAAGGAACGGTGCTGGCTAGCGGTAGCATTCCGTGCTGGCACTTTTCAGGTGTGAGGAATTGCTGGACGTTTTCAATGTCTCACCTGTGCTCTCCTTCCACTGCGAGAGAGGATGAGGCGAAGATTCGGTGGCTAGAGAAGCACAGAGCCCCAGCCTTTGTGTGGCCCTGAAAGGCTAGCCAAGGCATGCTTAGATCAAGCAGTAGCAGTCAGTGCTGGCACTTTTCAGGTGTGAGGAATTGCTGGACGTTTTCAATTGCTCAGCTCGTGTCTACGAGACGGAGAGATGGTGAGCGTGACGTTAGGTGGCTAGAGAAGCGCAGAGCCCCAGTGGTGCTGCACCTGTGAAAGCGCTTCCAAGGAACTGTGCTGGCTAGCGGTAGCATTCTGTGCTGGCACTTTTCAGGTGTGAGGAATTGCTGGACGTTTTCAATGTCTCACCTGCGCTCTCCTTCCACTGCGAGAGAGGATGAGGCGAAGATTCGGTGGCTAGAGAAGCACAGAGCCCCAGCCTTTGTGGGGCCCTGAAAGGCTAGCCAAGGCATGCTTAGATCAAGCAGTAGCAGTCAGTGCTGGCACTTTTCAGGTGTGAGGAATTGCTGGACGTTTTCAATTTCTCAGCTCGTGTCTACGAGACAGAGAGATAGTGAGCGTGACGTTAGGTGGCTAGAGAAGCGCAGAGCCCCACTGGTGCTGCGCCTGTCAAAGCGCTTCCAAGGAACCATGCTGGCTAGCGGTAGCATTCCGTGCTGGCACTTTTCAGGTGTGAGGAATTGCTGGACGTTTTCAATGTCTCACCTGTGCTCTCCTTCGACTGCAAGAGAGGATGAGGCAAAGATTCGGTGGCTAGAGAAGCACAGAGCCCCAGCCTTTGTGTGGCCCTGAAAGGCTAGCCAAGGCATGCTTAGATCAAGCAGTAGCAGTCAGTGCTGGCACTTTTCAGGTGTGAGGAATTGCTGGACGTTTTCAATTGCTCAGCTCGTGTCTACGAGACGGAGAGATGGTGAGCGTGACGTTAGGTGGCTAGAGAAGCGCAGAGCCCCAGTGGTGCTGCGCCTGTCAAAGCGCTTCCAAGGAACGGTGCTGGCTAGCGGTAGCATTCCGTGCTGGCACTTTTCTTGTGTGAGGAATTGCTGGACGTTTTCAATGTCTCACCTGTGCTCTCCTTCCACTGCGAGAGAGGATGAGGCGAAGATTTGGTGGCTAGAGAAGCACAGAGACCCAGCCTTTGTGGGGCCCTGAAAGGCTAGCCAAGGCATGCTTAGATCAAGCAGTAGCAGTCAGTGCTGGCACTTTTCAGGTGTGAGGAATTGCTGGACGTTTTCAATTTCTCGGCTCAGCTCTACGAGACGGAGAGATAGTGAGCGTGACGTTAGGTGGCTAGAGAAGCGCAAAGCCCCAGTGGTGCTGCACCTGTGAAAGCGCTTCCAAGGAGCGGTGCTGGCTAGCAACAGGTTTCAGTGCTAACACTTTTCTTGTGTGAGGCATTGCTGGACGTTTTCAATGTCTCACCTGTGCTCTCCTTCCACTGCGAGAGAGGATGAGGCGAAGATTGGGTGGCTAGAGAAGCACAGAGCCCCAGCCTTTGTGGGGCTCTGAAAGGCTAGCCAAGGCATGCTTAGATCAAGCAGTAGCAGTCAGTGCTGGCACTTTTCAGGTGTGAGGAATTGCTGGACGTTTTCAATGTCTCAGCTCGTGTCTACGAGACGGAGAGATAGTGAGCGTGACGTTAGGTGGCTAGAGAAGCGCAGAGCCCCACTGGTGCTGCGCCTGTCAAAGCGCTTCCAAGGAGCAGTGCTGGCTAGCAACAGCTTTCAGTGCTAACACTTTTCTTGTGTGAGGAATAGCTGGACGTTTTCAATGTCTCACCTGTGCTCTCCTTCGACTGCAAGAGAGGATGAGGCGAAGATTCGGTGGCTAGAGAAGCACAGAGCCCCAGCCTTTGTGTGGCCCTGAAAGGCTAGCCAAGGCATGCTTAGATCAAGCAGTAGCAGTCAGTGCTGGCACTTTTCAGGTGTGAGGAATTGCTGGACGTTTTCAATTTCTCAGCTCATGTCCACGAGACGGAGAGATAGTGAGCGTGACGTTAGGTGGCTAGAGAAGCGCAGAGCCCCAGTGGTGCTGCGCCTGTGAAAGCGCTTCCAAGGAGCGGTGCTGGCTAGCAACAGCTTTCAGTGCTGGCACTTTTCTTGTGTGAGGAATTGCTGGACGTTTTCAATGTCTCACCTGTGCTCTCCTTCGACTGCGAGAGAGGATGAGGCGAAGATTCGGTGGCTAGAGAAGCACAGAGCCCCAGCCTTTGTGGGGCCCTGAAAGGCTAGCCAAGGCATGCTTAGATCAAGCAGTAGCAGTCAGTGCTGGCACTTTTCAGGTGTGAGGAATTGCTGGACGTTTTCAATTTCTCAGCTCGTGTCTACGAGACGGAGAGATAGTGAGCGTGACGTTAGGTGGCTAGAGAAGCGCAGAGCCCCAGTGGTGCTGCGCCTGTCAAAGCGCTTCCAAGGAGCGGTGCTGGGTAGCGGTAGCATTCCGTGCTGGCACTTTTCAGGTGTGAGGAATTGCTGGACGTTTTCAATGTCTCACCTGTGCTCTCCTTCAACTGCGAGAGAGGATGAGGCGAAGATTGGGTGGCTAGAGAAGCACAGAGACCCAGCCTTTGTGGGGCCCTGAAAGGCTAGCCAAGGCATGCTTAGATCAAGCAGTAGCAGTCAGTGCTGGCACTTTTCAGGTGTGAGGAATTGCTGGACGTTTTCAATTTCTCAGCTCGTGTCTACGAGACGGAGAGATGGTGACCGTGACGTTAGGTGGCTAGAGAAGCGCAGAGCCCCACTGGTGCTGCGCCTGTGAAAGCGCTTCCAAGGAGCGGTGCTGGCTAGCAACAGGTTTCAGTGCTAACACTTTTCTTGTGTGAGGCATTGCTGGACGTTTTCAATGTCTCACCTGTGCTCTCCTTCCACTGCGAGAGAGGATGAGGCGAAGATTGGGTGGCTAGAGAAGCACAGAGACCCAGCCTTTGTGGGGCCCTGAAAGGCTAGCCAAGGCATGCTTAGATCAAGCAGTAGCAGTCAGTGCTGGCACTTTTCAGGTGTGAGGAATTGCTGGACGTTTTCAATTTCTCGGCTCAGCTCTACGAGACGGAGAGATAGTGAGCGTGACGTTAGGTGGCTAGAGAAGTGCAGAGCCCCAGTGGTGCTGCGCCTGTGAAAGCGCTTCCAAGGAGCGGTGCTGGGTAGCAACAGCTTTCAGTGCTGGCACTTTTCTTGTGTGAGGAATTGCTGGACGTTTTCAATGTCTCACCTGTGCTCTCCTTCGACTGCGAGAGAGGATGAGGCGAAGATTCGGTGGCTAGAGAAGCACAGAGCCCCAGCCTTTGTGGGGCCCTGAAAGGCTAGCCAAGGCATGCTTAGATCAAGCAGTAGCAGTCAGTGCTGGCACTTTTCAGGTGTGAGGAATTGCTGGACGTTTTCAATTTCTCAGCTCATGTCCACTAGACGGAGAGATGGTGAGCGTGACGTTAGGTGGCTAGAGAAGCGCAGAGCCCCACTGGTGCTGCGCCTGTGAAAGCGCTTCCAAGGAACGGTGCTGGCTAGCGGTAGCATTCCGTGCTGGCACTTTTCAGGTGTGAGGAATAGCTGGACGTTTTCAATGTCTCACCTGTGCTCTCCTTCGACTGCGAGAGAGGATGAGGCGAAGATTCGGTGGCTAGAGAAGCACAGAGCCCCAGCCTTTGTGGGGCCCTGAAAGGCTAGCCAAGGCATGCTTAGATCAAGCAGTAGCAGTCAGTGCTGGCACTTTTCAGGTGTGAGGAATTGCTGGACGTTTTCAATTTCTCAGCTCGTGTCTACGAGACGGAGAGATGGTGAGCGTGACGTTAGGTGGCTAGAGAAGCGCAAAGCCCCAGTGGTGCTGCACCTGTGAAAGCGCTTCCAAGGAACGGTGCTGGCTAGCGGTAGCATTCCGTGCTGGCACTTTTCAGGTGTGAGGAATTGCTGGACGTTTTCAATGTCTCACCTGTGCTCTCCTTCCACTGCGAGAGAGGATGAGGCGAAGATTCGGTGGCTAGAGAAGCACACAGCCCCAGCCTTTGTGTGGCCCTGAAAGGCTAGCCAAGGCATGCTTAGATCAAGCAGTAGCAGTCAGTGCTGGCACTTTTCAGGTGTGAGGAATTGCTGGACGTTTTCAATTTCTCAGCTCGTGTCTACGAGACGGAGAGATAGTGAGCGTGACGTTAGGTGGCTAGAGAAGCGCAGAGCCCCAGTGGTGCTGCACCTGTGAAAGCGCTTCCAAGGAGCGGTGCTGGCTAGCGGTAGCATTCTGTGCTGGCACTTTTCTTGTGTGAGGAATTGCTGGACGTTTTCAATGTCTCACCTGTGCTCTCCTTCGACTGCGAGAGAGGATGAGGCGAAGATTAGGTGGCTAGAGAAGCACAGAGCCCCAGCCTTTGTGGGGCCCTGAAAGGCTAGCCAAGGCATGCTTAGATCAAGCAGTAGCAGTCAGTGCTGGCACTTTTCAGGTGTGAGGAATTGCTGGACGTTTTCAATTGCTCAGCTCGTGTCTACGAGACAGAGAGATGGTGAGCGTGACGTTAGGTGGCTAGAGAAGCGCAGAGCCCCACTGGTGCTGCGCCTGTGAAAGCGCTTCCAAGGAACGGTGCTGGGTAGCGGTAGCATTCCGTGCTGGCACTTTTCTTGTGTGAGGAATTGCTGGACGTTTTCAATGTCTCACCTGTGCTCTCCTTCGACTGCGAGAGAGGATGAGGCGAAGATTCGGTGGCTAGAGAAGCACAGAGCCCCAGCCTTTGTGGGGCCCTGAAAGGCTAGCCAAGGCATGCTTAGATCAAGCAGTAGCAGTCAGTGCTGGCACTTTTCAGGTGTGAGGCATTGCTGGACGTTTTCAATTTCTCAGCTCATGTCCACGAGACGGAGAGATAGTGAGCGTGACGTTAGGTGGCTAGAGAAGTGCAGAGCCCCAGTGGTGCTGCGCCTGTCAAAGCGCTTCCAAGGAGCGGTGCTGGCTAGCAACAGGTTTCAGTGCTAACACTTTTCTTGTGTGAGGCATTGCTGGACGTTTTCAATGTCTCACCTGTGCTCTCCTTCGACTGCGAGAGAGGATGAGGCGAAGATTCGGTGGCTAGAGAAGCACAGAGACCCAGCCTTTGTGGGGCCCTGAAAGGCTAGCCAAGGCATGCTTAGATCAAGCAGTAGCAGTCAGTGCTGGCACTTTTCAGGTGTGAGGAATTGCTGGACGTTTTCAATTTCTCGGCTCAGCTCTACGAGACGGAGAGATAGTGAGCGTGACGTTAGCTGGCTAGAGAAGCGCAGAGCCCCAGTGGTGCTGCGCCTGTCAAAGCGCTTCCAAGGAGCGGTGCTGGCTAGCAACAGGTTTCAGTGCTGGCACTTTTCTTGTGTGAGGAATAGCTGGACGTTTTCAATGTCTCACCTGTGCTCTCCTTCCACTGCGAGAGAGGATGAGGCGAAAATTGGGTGGCTAGAGAAGCACAGAGCCCCAGCCTTTGTGTGGCCCTGAAAGGCTAGCCAAGGCATGCTTAGATCAAGCAGTAGCAGTCAGTGCTGGCACTTTTCAGGTGTGAGGAATTGCTGGACGTTTTCAATTTCTCAGCTCATCTCCACGAGACGGAGAGATAGTGAGCGTGACGTTAGGTGGCTAGAGAAGCGCAGAGCCCCACTGGTGCTGCGCCTGTGAAAGCGCTTCCAAGGAGCGGTGCTGGCTAGCGGTAGCATTCCGTGCTGGCACTTTTCAGGTGTGAGGAATTGCTGGACGTTTTCAATGTCTCACCTGTGCTCTCCTTCGACTGCGAGAGAGGATGAGGCGAAGATTCGGTGGCTAGAGAAGCACAGAGCCCCAGCCTTTGTGTGGCCCTGAAAGGCTAGCCAAGGCATGCTTAGATCAAGCAGTAGCAGTCAGTGCTGGCACTTTTCAGGTGTGAGGAATTGCTGGACGTTTTCAATGTCTCGGCTCGTCTCTACGAGACGGAGAGATAGTGAGCGTGACGTAAGGTGGCTAGAGAAGCGCAGAGCCCCAGTGGTGCTGCGCCTGTGAAAGCGCTTCCAAGGAGCGGTGCTGGGTAGCGGTAGCATTCTGTGCTGGCACTTTTCTTGTGTGAGGAATTGCTGGACGTTTTCAATGTCTCACCTGTGCTCTCCTTCGACTGCGAGAGAGGATGAGGCGAAGATTGGGTGGCTAGAGAAGCACAGAGCCCCAGCCTTTGTGTGGCCCTGAAAGGCTAGCCAAGGCATGCTTAGATCAAGCAGTAGCAGTCAGTGCTGGCACTTTTCTTGTGTGAGGAATTGCTGGACGTTTTCAATTGCTCAGCTCGTCTCTACGAGACGGAGAGATGGTGACCGTGACGTTAGGTGGCTAGAGAAGCGCAGAGCCCCAGTGGTGCTGCGCCTGTCAAAGCGCTTCCAAGGAGCGGTGCTGGGTAGCAACAGCTTTCAGTGCTGGCACTTTTCAGGTGTGAGGAATTGCTGGACGTTTTCAATGTCTCACCTGTGCTCTCCTTCCACTGCGAGAGAGGATGAGGCGAAGATTCGGTGGCTAGAGAAGCACAGAGCCCCAGCCTTTGTGGGGCCCTGAAAGGCTAGCCAAGGCATGCTTAGATCAAGCAGTAGCAGTCAGTGCTGGCACTTTTCAGGTGTGAGGAATTGCTGCACGTTTTCAATTTCTCAGCTCGTGTCTACAAGACGGAGAGATGGTGACCGTGACGTTAGGTGGCTAGAGAAGCGCAGAGCCCCACTGGTGCTGCGCCTGTGAAAGCGCTTCCAAGGAGCGGTGCTGGGTAGCAACAGCTTTCAGTGCTGGCACTTTTCTTGTGTGAGGAATTGCTGGACGTTTTCAATGTCTCACCTGTGCTCTCCTTCGACTGCGAGAGAGGATGAGGCGAAGATTCGGTGGCTAGAGAAGCACAGAGCCCCAGCCTTTGTGTGGCCCTGAAAGGCTAGCCAAGGCATGCTTAGATCAAGCAGTAGCAGTCAGTGCTGGCACTTTTCAGGTGTGAGGAATTGCTGGACGTTTTCAATTTCTCAGCTCAGCTCTACGAGACAGAGAGATAGTGAGCGTGACGTTAGGTGGCTAGAGAAGCGCAGAGCCCCACTGGTGCTGCGCCTGTGAAAGCGCTTCCAAGGAACGGTGCTGGCTAGCGGTAGCATTCCGTGCTGGCACTTTTCTTGTGTGAGGCATTGCTGGACGTTTTCAATGTCTCACCTGTGCTCTCCTTCGACTGCAAGAGAGGATGAGGCGAAGATTCGGTGGCTAGAGAAGCACAGAGCCCCAGCCTTTGTGTGGCCCTGAAAGGCTAGCCAAGGCATGCTTAGATCAAGCAGTAGCAGTCAGTGCTGGCACTTTTCAGGTGTGAGGAATTGCTGGACGTTTTCAATTTCTCAGCTCGTGTCTACGAGACGGAGAGATAGTGAGCGTGACGTTAGGTGGCTAGAGAAGCGCAGAGCCCCAGTGGTGCTGCGCCTGTGAAAGCGCTTCCAAGGAACGGTGCTGGATAGCAAGAGCTTTCAGTGCTGGCACTTTTCATCTCTGAGCAATTGCTCGACGTTTGCAATTTCTGAGCTCGTGTCTACGAGACAGAAAGAGAATGACCGTGGCGTTTGGTGCGTATATAAGCGCAAAGCACCAGTGTTACTGCGCCTGTGAAAGCGCTTCCAAGGAAGGGTGCTGGCTAGCAACAGCTTTCAGTGCTGGCACTTTTCATCTCTGAGCAATTGCTCGACGTTTGCAATTTCTCACCTGAGCTCTCTTTAGAGTGCGCAAGAGGATGAGCAGAAGATTAAGTGGCTAGAGAAGCCCAGAGCCCCAGTGTTCTTAGGCCTACAAAAGCACTTCAAGGAAGGGTGCTCGCTAGCAACAGCTTCCAGTGCTGGCACTTTTCATCTCTGAGCAATTGCTCGACGTTTTCAATTTCTCAGCTCGTGTCTACGAGACGGAAAGAGAATGACCGTGACGTTTGGTGGCTAGAGAAGCGCAGAGCCGCAGTGTTGCTGCGCCTGTGAAAGCGCTTCCAAGGAGCGGTGCTGGATAGCGGTAGCATTCCGTGCTGGCACTTTTCTTGTGTGAGGAATTGCTGGACGTTTTCAATGTCTCACCTGTGCTCTCCTTCCACTGCGAGAGAGGATGAGGCGAAGATTCGGTGGCTAGAGAAGCACAGAGCCCCAGCCTTTGTGGGGCCCTGAAAGGCTAGCCAAGGCATGCTTAGATCAAGCAGTAGCAGTCAGTGCTGGCACTTTTCAGGTGTGAGGAATTGCTGCACGTTTTCAATTGCTCAGCTCGTGTCCACGAGACGGAGAGATAGTGACCGTGACGTTAGGTGGCTAGAGAAGCGCAGAGCCCCAGTGGTGCTGCGCCTGTGAAAGCGCTTCCAAGGAGCGGTGCTGGGTAGTGGTAGCATTCCGTGATGGCACTTTTCTTGTGTGAGGAATTGCTGGACGTTTTCAATGTCTCACCTGTGCTCTCCTTCGACTGCGAGAGAGGATGAGGCAAAGATTCGGTGGCTAGAGAAGCACAGAGCCCCAGCCTTTGTGGGGCCCTGAAAGGCTAGCCAAGGCATGCTTAGATCAAGCAGTAGCAGTCAGTGCTGGCACTTTTCAGGTGTGAGGAATTGCTGGACGTTTTCAATTGCTCAGCTCGTGTCTACGAGACAGAGAGATAGTGAGCGTGACGTTAGGTGGCTAGAGAAGCGCAGAGCCCCACTGGTGCTGCGCCTGTCAAAGCGCTTCCAAGGAGCGGTGCTGGCTAGCGGTAGCATTCCGTGCTGGCACTTTTCTTGTGTGAGGCATTGCTGGACGTTTTCAATGTCTCACCTGTGCTCTCCTTCGACTGCGAGAGAGGATGAGGCGAAGATTCGGTGGCTAGAGAAGCACAGAGCCCCAGCCTTTGTGTGGCCCTGAAAGGCTAGCCAAGGCATGCTTAGATCAAGCAGTAGCAGTCAGTGCTGGCACTTTTCAGGTGTGAGGAATTGCTGGACGTTTTCAATTTCTCGGCTCAGCTCGTGTCTACGAGACGGAGAGATAGTGAGCGTGACGTTAGGTGGCTAGAGAAGCGCAGAGCCCCAGTGGTGCTGCGCCTGTGAAAGCGCTTCCAAGGAGCGGTGCTGGCTAGCAACAGGTTTCAGTGCTGGCACTTTTCTTTTGTGAGGAATAGCTGGACGTTTTCAATGTCTCACCTGTGCTCTCCTTCCACTGCAAGAGAGGATGAGGCGAAGATTGGGTGGCTAGAGAAGCACAGAGCCCCAGCCTTTGTGTGGCCCTGAAAGGCTAGCCAAGGCATGCTTAGATCAAGCAGTAGCAGTCAGTGCTGGCACTTTTCAGGTGTGAGGAATTGCTGGACGTTTTCAATTTCTCAGCTCATGTCCACGAGATGGAGAGATAGTGAGCGTGACGTTAGGTGGCTAGAGAAGCGCAGAGCCCCACTGGTGCTGCGCCTGTCAAAGCGCTTCCAAGGAGCGGTGCTGGGTAGCGGTAGCATTCCGTGCTGGCACTTTTCTTGTGTGAGGCATTGCTGGACGTTTTCAATGTCTCACCTGTGCTCTCCTTCCACTGCGAGAGAGGATGAGGCGAAGATTCGGTGGCTAGAGAAGCACAGAGCCCCAGCCTTTGTGTGGCCCTGAAAGGCTAGCCAAGGCATGCTTAGATCAAGCAGTAGCAGTCAGTGCTGGCACTTTTCAGGTGTGAGGAATTGCTGGACGTTTTCAATTTCTCAGCTCGTGTCTACGAGACGGAGAGATGGTGAGCGTGACGTTAGGTGGCTAGAGAAGCGCAGAGCCCCAGTGGTGCTGCGCCTGTCAAAGCGCTTCCAAGGAACGGTGCTGGGTAGCGGTAGCATTCCGTGCTGGCACTTTTCTTGTGTGAGGAATTGCTGGACGTTTTTAATGTCTCACCTGTGCTCTCCTTCGACTGCGAGAGAGGATGAGGCGAAGATTTGGTGGCTAGAGAAGCACAC